>OZ010648.1:27063893-28382368 GCA_963932195.1 Empis livida
AAATCGGGAAAATATGAAAATTGAATGCGATTCAATACAAAACATGAGAACTTGTAGCAAAAAAATGAAAACCCTTAAAACTGAAAGTAATCCCCACATATTTGGTATCGCCGTGTAGGGAATTTAATTTCAAGCGAATTCCCGAAGACCTTTTCTAAAAATATTCAAAATTGCCAAAGAAATCGGGAAAATATGTAAATTTAATACGATTCAATACAAAACATCAGAATTTGTAGCAAAAAAATGAAAACCCTTAAAACTGAAAGCAATCCGTACATATTTGGTATCTCCGTGCAGCGAATTTAATTTCTACCGCACCTTCGAAGATCTTTTCGAAAAATATTCAAAATTGCCCGAGAAATCGGGAAAATATGGAAATTTAATGAAATTGAATTCAAAACATCAGAATTTGTAGCAAAAAAATGAAAACCCTTAAAACTGAAAGCAATCCCCACATATTTGGTATCTCCATGCAGTGAATTTAATTTCTACCGCACCTTCGAAGACCTTTTCGAAAAATATTCAAAATTGCCCGAGAAATCGGGAAAATATGGAAATTTAATGAAATTGAATTCAAAACATCAGATTTTGTAGCAAAAAAATGAAAACCTTTAAAACTGAAAGCAATCCCCACATATTTGGTATCTCCGTGTAGGGAATTTCTAGCGAATTTCCGAAGACCTTTTCGAAAAATATTCAAAATTGTCCGAGATATCGGGAAAATATGGAAATTAATTAGATTCAATACAAAACATCAGAATTTGTAGCAAAAAAATGAAAACCGTTAATACTGAAAGCAATCCCCACATATTTGGTATCGCCGTGTAGGGAATTTAATTTCTAGCGAATTTCCGAAGACCTTTTCTAAAAATATTCAAAATTGCCCGAGAAATCGGGAAAATATGGAAATTTAATGCGATTCAGTACAAAACATCAGAATTTGTAGAAAAACAATGAAAACCCTTAAAACTAAAAGCAATCCGTACATATTTGGTATCTCCGTGCAGGGAATTTAATTTCTACCGCACCTTCGAAGACCTTTTCGAAAAATATTCAAAATTGCCCGAGAAATCGGGAAAATATGGAAATTTAATAAGATTCAATACAAAACATCAGAATTTGTAGCAAAAAAATGAAAAATCTTAAAACTGAAAGCAATCCCCACATATTTGGTATTTCCGTGTAGGGAATTTAATTTCTAGCGCATTTCCGAAGACCTTTTCGAAAAATATTCAAAATTGCCCGAGAAATCGGGAAAATATGGAAATTTAATGAGATTCAATACAAAACATCAGAATTTGTAGCAAAAAAATGAAAACCCTTAAAACTGAAAGCAATCCCCACATATTTGGTATCGCCGTGTAGGGAATTTAATTTCTAGCGAATTTCCGAAGACCTTTTCTAAAAATATTCAAAATTGCCCGAGAAATCGGGAAAATATGGAAATTTAATGCGATTCAGTACAAAACATCAGAATTTGTAGAAAAACAATGAAAACCCTTAAAACTAAAAGCAATCCGTACATATTTGGTATCGCCGTGTAGGGAATTTAATTTCTAGCGAATTTCCGAAGACCTTTTCTAAAAATATTCAAAATTGCCCGAGAAATCGGGAAAATATGGAAATTTAATGCGATTCAGTACAAAACATCAGAATTTGTAGAAAAACAATGAAAACCCTTAAAACTAAAAGCAATCCGTACATATTTGGTATCTCCGTGCAGGGAATTTAATTTCTACCGCACCTTCGAAGACCTTTTCGAAAAATATTCAAAATTGCCCGAGAAATCGGGAAAATATGGAAATTTAATGAGATTCAATACAAAACATCAGAATTTGTAGCAAAAAAATGAAAACCCTTAAAACTGAAAGCAATCCCCACATATTTGGTATCTCCGTGTAGGGAATTTCTAGCGAATTTCCGAAGACCTTTTCGAAAAATATTCAAAATTGTCCGAGATATCGGGAAAATATGGAAATTAATTAGATTCAATACAAAACATCAGAATTTGTAGCAAAAAAATGAAAACCGTTAATACTGAAAGCAATCCCCACATATTTGGTATTTCCGTGTAGGGAATTTAATTTCTAGCGCACTTCCGAAGACCTTTTCTAAAAATATTCAAATTTGCCCGAGAAATCGGGAAAATATGAAAATTGAATGCGATTCAATACAAAACATCAGAACTTGTAGCAAAAAAATGAAAACCCTTAAAACTGAAAGCAATCCCCACATATTTGGTATCGCCGTGTAGGGAATTTAATTTCTAGCGAATTTCCGAAGACATTTTCTAAAAATATTCAAAATTGCCCGAGAAATCGGGAAAATATGGAAATTTAATGAGATTCAATACAAAACATCAGAATTTGTAGCAAAAAAATGAAAACCCTTAAAACTGAAAGCACTCCCCACATATTTGGTATTTCCGTGTAGGGAATTTAATTTCTAGCGCATTTCCGAAGACCTTTTCGAAAAATATTCAAAATTGCCCGAGAAATCGGGAAAATATGGAAATTTAATAAGATTCAATACAAAACATCAGAATTTGTAGCAAAAAAATGAAAAATCTTAAAACTGAAAGCAATCCCCACATATTTGGTATTTTCGTGTAGGGAATTTAATTTCTAGCGCACTTCCGAAGACCTTTTCTAAAAATATTCAAATTTTCCCGAGAAATCGGGAAAATATGGAAATTTAATGAGATTCAATACAAAACATCAGAATTTGTAGCAAAAAAATGAAAACCCTTAAAACTGAAAGCAATCCCCACATATTTGGTATCGCCGTGTAGGGAATTTAATTTCTAGCGAATTTCCGAAGACCTTTTCTAAAAATATTCAAAATTGCCCGAGAAATCGGGAAAATATGCAAATTTAATGCGATTCAGTACAAAACATCAGAATTTGTAGAAAAACAATGAAAACCCTTAAAACTAAAAGCAATCCGTACATATTTGGTATCTCCGTGCAGGGAATTTAATTTCTACCGCACCTTCGAAGACCTTTTCGAAAAATATTCAAAATTGCCCGAGAAATGGGGAAAATATGGAAATTTAATAAGATTCAATACAAAACATCAGAATTTGTAGCAAAAAAATGAAAAATCTTAAAACTGAAAGCAATCCCCACATATTTGGTATTTCCGTGTAGGGAATTTAATTTCTAGCGCATTTCCGAAGACCTTTTCGAAAAATATTCAAAATTGCCCGAGAAATCGGGAAAATATGGAAATTTAATGAGATTCAATACAAAACATCAGAATTTGTAGCAAAAAAATGAAAACCCTTAAAACTGAAAGCAATCCCCACATATTTGGTATCGCCGTGTAGGGAATTTAATTTCTAGCGAATTTCCGAAGACCTTTTCTAAAAATATTCAAAATTGCCCGAGAAATCGGGAAAATATGGAAATTTAATGAGATTCAATACAAAACATCAGAATTTGTAGCAAAAAAATGAAAACCCTTAAAACTGAAAGCAATCCCCACATATTTGGTATCGCCGTGTAGGGAATTTAATTTCTAGCGAATTTCCGAAGACCTTTTCTAAAAATATTCAAAATTGCCCGAGAAATCGGGAAAATATGGAAATTTAATGCGATTCAGTACAAAACATCAGAATTTGTAGAAAAACAATGAAAACCCTTAAAACTAAAAGCAATCCGTACATATTTGGTATCTCCGTGCAGGGAATTTAATTTCTACCGCACCTTCGAAGACCTTTTCGAAAAATATTCAAAATTGCCCGAGAAATCGAGAAAATATGGAAATTTAATGAAATTGAATTCAAAACATCAGAATTTGTAGCAAAAAAATGAAAACCCTTAAAACTGAAAGCAATCCCCACATATTTGATATCGCCGTGTAGGGAATTTAATTTCTAGCGAATTTCCGAAGACCTTTTCGAAAAATATTCAAAATTGCCCGAGAAATCGAGAATATATGGAAATTTAATGAGATTCAATACAAAACATCAGAATTTGTAGCAAAAAAATGAAAACCCTTAAAACTGAAAGCACTCCTAATTTCTAGCGCATTTCCGAAGACCTTTTCGAAAAATATTCAAAATTGCCCGAGAAATCGGGAAAATATGGAAATTTAATAAGATTCAATACAAAACATCAGAATTTGTAGCAAAAAAATGAAAAATCTTAAAACTGAAAGCAATCCCCACATATTTGGTATTTTCGTGTAGGGAATTTAATTTCTAGCGCACTTCCGAAGACCTTTTCTAAAAATATTCAAATTTTCCCGAGAAATCGGGAAAATATGAAAATTGAATGCGATTCAATACAAAACATCAGAACTTGTAGCAAAAAAATGAAAACCCTTAAAACTGAAAGCAATCCCCACATATTTGGTATCGCCGTGTAGGGAATTTAATTTCTAGCGAATTTCCGAAGACATTTTCTAAAAATATTCAAAATTGCCCGAGAAATCGGGAAAATATGGAAATTTAATGCGATTCAGTACAAAACATCAGAATTTGTAGAAAAACAATGAAAACCCTTAAAACTAAAAGCAATCCGTACATATTTGGTATCTCCGTGCAGGGAATTTAATTTCTACCGCACCTTCGAAGACCTTTTCGAAAAATATTCAAAATTGCCCGAGAAATGGGGAAAATATGGAAATTTAATAAGATTCAATACAAAACATCAGAATTTGTAGCAAAAAAATGAAAAATCTTAAAACTGAAAGCAATCCCCACATATTTGGTATTTTCGTGTAGGGAATTTAATTTCTAGCGCATTTCCGAAGACCTTTTCGAAAAGTATTCAAAATTGCCCGAGAAATCGGGAAAATATGGAAATTTAATGAGATTCAATACAAAACATCAGAATTTGTAGCAAAAAAATGAAAACCCTTAAAACTGAAAGCACTCCCCACATATTTGGTATTTCCGTGTAGGGAATTTAATTTCTAGCGCATTTCCGAAGACCTTTTCGAAAAATATTCAAAATTGCCCGAGAAATCGGGAAAATATGGAAATTTAATAAGATTCAATACAAAACATCAGAATTTGTAGCAAAAAAATGAAAAATCTTAAAACTGAAAGCAAATCCCACATATTTGGTATTTCCGTGTAGGGAATTTAATTTCTAGCGCATTTCTGAAGACCTTTTCGAAAAATATTCAAAATTGCCCGAGAAATCGGGAAAATATGGAAATTTAATAAGATTCAATACAAAACATCAGAATTTGTAGCAAAAAAATGAAAAATCTTAAAACTGAAAGCAATCCCCACATATTTGGTATTTTCGTGTAGGGAATTTAATTTCTAGCGCATTTCCGAAGACCTTTTCGAAAAGTATTCAAAATTGCCCGAGAAATCGGGAAAATATGGAAATTTAATGAGATTCAATACAAAACATCAGAATTTGTAGCAAAAAAATGAAAACCCTTAAAACTGAAAGCAATCCCCACATATTTGGTATCTCCGTGTATGGAATTTAATTTCTAGCGAATTTCCGAAGACCTTTTCGAAAAATATTCAAAATTGCCCGAGAAATCGGGAAAATATGGAAATTTAATGCGATTCAATACAAAACATCAAAATTTGTAGCAAAAAAATGAAAACCCTTAAAACTGAAAGCAATCCCCACATATTTGGTATCTCCGTGTAGGGAATTTCTAGCGAATTTCCGAAGACCTTTTCGAAAAATATTCAAAATTGTCCGAGATATCGGGAAAATATGGAAATTAATTAGATTCAATACAAAACATCAGAATTTGTAGCAAAAAAATGAAAACCGTTAATACTGAAAGCAATCCCCACATATTTGGTATTTCCGTGTAGGGAATTTAATTTCTAGCGCACTTCCGAAGACCTTTTCTAAAAATATTCAAATTTTCCCGAGAAATCGGGAAAATATGAAAATTGAATGCGATTCAATACAAAACATCAGAACTTGTAGCAAAAAAATGAAAACCCTTAAAACTGAAAGCAATCCCCACATATTTGGTATCGCCGTGTAGGGAATTTAATTTCTAGCGAATTTCCGAAGACATTTTCTAAAAATATTCAAAATTGCCCGAGAAATCGGGAAAATATGGAAATTTAATGCGATTCAGTACAAAACATCAGAATTTGTAGAAAAACAATGAAAACCCTTAAAACTAAAAGCAATCCGTACATATTTGGTATCTCCGTGCAGGGAATTTAATTTCTACCGCACCTTCGAAGACCTTTTCGAAAAATATTCAAAATTGCCCGAGAAATGGGGAAAATATGGAAATTTAATAAGATTCAATACAAAACATCAGAATTTGTAGCAAAAAAATGAAAAATCTTAAAACTGAAAGCAATCCCCACATATTTGGTATTTTCGTGTAGGGAATTTAATTTCTAGCGCATTTCCGAAGACCTTTTCGAAAAGTATTCAAAATTGCCCGAGAAATCGGGAAAATATGGAAATTTAATGAGATTCAATACAAAACATCAGAATTTGTAGCAAAAAAATGAAAACCCTTAAAACTGAAAGCAATCCCTACATATTTGGTATCTCTGTGTAGGGAATTTCTAGCGAATTTCCGAAGACCTTTTCGAAAAATATTCAAAATTGCCCGAGAAATCGGGAAAATATGGAAATTTAATGAAATTGAATTCAAAACATCAGAATTTGTAGCAAAAAAATGAAAACCCTTAAAACTGAAAGCAATCCCTACATATTTGGTATCGCCGTGTAGGGAATTTAATTTCTAGCGAATTTCCGAAGACCTTTTCGAAAAATATTCAAAATTGCCCGAGAAATCGGGAAAATATGGAAATTTAATGAGATTCAATACAAAACATCAGAATTTGTAGCAAAAAAATGAAAACCCTTAAAACTGAAAGCAATCCCCACATATTTGGTATTTCCGTGTAGGGAATTTAATTTCTAGCGCATTTCCGAAGACCTTTTCGAAAAATATTCAAAATTGCGCGAGAAATCGGGAAAATATGGAAATTTAATTAGATTCAATACAAAACATCAGAAATTGTAGCAAAAAAATGAAAACCGTTAAAACTGAAAGCAATCCCCACATATTTGGTATTTCCGTGTAGGGAATTTAATTTCTAGCGCATTTCCGAAGACCTTTTCGAAAAATATTCAAAATTGCGCGAGAAATCGGGAAAATATGGAAATTTAATTAGATTCAAAACAAAACATCAGAATTTGTAGCAAAAAAAATGAAAACCGTTAAAACTGACAGCAATCCCCACATATTTGGTATTTCCGTGTAGGCAATTTAATTTCTAGCGCATTTCCGAAGACCTTTACGAAAAATATTCAAAATTGCCCGACAATAGAGGAAAATATGGAAATTTATTGAGATTCAATACAAAACATCAGAATTTGTAGCAAAAAAATTAAAACCCTTAAAACTGAAAGCAATCCCCTCATATTTGGTATTTCCGTGTAGGGAATTTAATTTCTAGCGCATTTCCGAAGACCTTTTCAAAAAATATTCAAAAATGCCCGAGAAATCGGGAAAATATGGAAATTAATTAGATTCAATACAAAACATCAGAATTTGTAGCAAAAAAATGAAAACCGTTAATACTGAAAGCAATCCCCACATATTTGGTATTTCCGTGTAGGGAATTTAATTTCTAGCGCACTTCCGAAGACCTTTTCTAAAAATATTCAAATTTTCCCGAGAAATCGGGAAAATATGGAAATTTAATGAGATTCAATACAAAACATCAGAATTTGTAGCAAAAAAATGAAAACCCTTAAAACTGAAAGCAATCCCCACATATTTGGTATCTCCGTGTATGGAATTTAATTTCTAGCGAATTTCCGAAGACCTTTTCGAAAAATATTCAAAATTGCCCGAGATATCGGGAAAATATGGAAATTTAATGCGATTCAATACAAAACATCAAAATTTGTAGCAAAAAAATGAAAACCCTTAAAACTGAAAGCAATCCCCACATATTTGGTATCTCCGTGTAGGGAATTTCTAGCGAATTTCCGAAGACCTTTTCGAAAAATATTCAAAATTGTCCGAGATATCGGGAAAATATGGAAATTAATTAGATTCAATACAAAACATCAGAATTTGTAGCAAAAAATGAAAACCGTTAATACTGAAAGCAATCCCCACATATTTGGTATTTCCGTGTAGGGAATTTAATTTCTAGCGCACTTCCGAAGACCTTTTCTAAAAATATTCAAATTTTCCCGAGAAATCGGGAAAATATGAAAATTGAATGCGATTCAATACAAAACATCAGAACTTGTAGCAAAAAAATGAAAACCCTTAAAACTGAAAGCAATCCCCACATATTTGGTATCGCCGTGTAGGGAATTTAATTTCTAGCGAATTTCCGAAGACATTTTCTAAAAATATTCAAAATTGCCCGAGAAATCGGGAAAATATGGAAATTTAATGCGATTCAGTACAAAACATCAGAATTTGTAGAAAAACAATGAAAACCCTTAAAACTAAAAGCAATCCGTACATATTTGGTATCTCCGTGCAGGGAATTTAATTTCTACCGCACCTTCGAAGACCTTTTCGAAAAATATTCAAAATTGCCCGAGAAATGGGGAAAATATGGAAATTTAATAAGATTCAATACAAAACATCAGAATTTGTAGCAAAAAAATGAAAAATCTTAAAACTGAAAGCAATCCCCACATATTTGGTATTTTCGTGTAGGGAATTTAATTTCTAGCGCATTTCCGAAGACCTTTTCGAAAAGTATTCAAAATTGCCCGAGAAATCGGGAAAATATGGAAATTTAATGAGATTCAATACAAAACATCAGAATTTGTAGCAAAAAAATGAAAACCCTTAAAACTGAAAGCAATCCCCACATATTTGGTATCTCCGTGTAGGGAATTTCTAGCGAATTTCCGAAGACCTTTTCTAAAAATATTGAAAATTGCCCGAGAAATCGGGAAAATATCGAAATTTAATGCGATTCAATACAAAACATCAGAATTTGTAGCAAAAAAATGAAAACCCTTAAAACTGAAAGCAATCCCTAAATATTTGGTATCTCCGTGCAGGGAATTTAATTTCTACCGCACCTTCGAAGACCTTTTCGAAAAATATTCAAAATTGCCCGAGAAATCGGGAAAATATGGAAATTTAATGAAATTGAATTCAAAACATCAGAATTTGTAGCAAAAAAATGAAAACCCTTAAAACTGAAAGCAATCCCTACATATTTGGTATCGCCGTGTAGGGAATTTAATTTCTAGCGCATTTCCGAAGACCTTTTCGAAAAATATTCAAAATTGCGCGAGAAATCGGGAAAATATGGAAATTTAATTAGATTCAATACAAAACATCAGAATTTGTAGCAAAAAAAATGAAAACCGTTAAAACTGACAGCAATCCCCACATATTTGGTATTTCCGTGTAGGGAATTTAATTTCTAGCGCATTTCCGAAGACCTTTTCGAAAAATATTCAAAATTGCGCGAGAAATCGGGAAAATATGGAAATTTAATTAGATTCAATACAAAACATCAGAAATTGTAGCAAAAAAATGAAAACCGTTAAAACTGAAAGCAATCCCCACATATTTGGTATTTCCGTGTAGGGAATTTAATTTCTAGCGCATTTCCGAAGACCTTTTCGAAAAATATTCAAAATTGCGCGAGAAATCGGGAAAATATGGAAATTTAATGAGATTCAATACAAAACATCAGAATTTGTAGCAAAAAAATGAAAACCCTTAAAACTGAAAGCAATCCCCACATATTTGGTATTTTCGTGTAGGGAATTTAATTTCTAGCGCATTTCCGAAGACCTTTTCGAAAAATATTCAAAATTGCGCGAGAAATCGGGAAAATATGGAAATTTAATTAGATTCAATACAAAACATCAGAAATTGTAGCAAAAAAATGAAAACCGTTAAAACTGAAAGCAATCCCCACATATTTGGTATTTCCGTGTAGGGAATTTAATTTCTAGCGCATTTCCGAAGACCTTTTCGAAAAATATTCAAAATTGCGCGAGAAATCGGGAAAATATGGAAATTTAATTAGATTCAATACAAAACATCAGAATTTGTAGCAAAAAAAATGAAAACCGTTAAAACTGACAGCAATCCCCACATATTTGGTATTTCCGTGTAGGCAATTTAATTTCTAGCGCATTTCCGAAGACCTTTACGAAAAATATTCAAAATTGCCCGACAATAGAGGAAAATATGGAAATTTATTGAGATTCAATACAAAACATCAGAATTTGTAGCAAAAAAATTAAAACCCTTAAAACTGAAAGCAATCCCCTCATATTTGGTATTTCCGTGTAGGGAATTTAATTTCTAGCGCATTTCCTAAGACCTTTTCAAAAAATATTCAAAAATGCCCGAGAAATCGGGAAAATATGGAAATTTAATTAGATTCAATACAAAACTTCAGAATTTGTAGCAAAAAAATGAAAACCGTTAATACTGAAAGCAATCCCCACATATTTGGTATTTCCGTGTAGGGAATTTAATTTTTAACGCATTTCCGAAGACCTTTTCGAAAAATATTCAAAATTGCCCGAGAAATCGGGAAAATATGGAAATTTAATTAGATTCAATACAAAACATACAGAAATTGTAGCAAAAAAATGAAAACCCTTAGAACTGGAAGCAATCCCACATATTTGATATATCCGTGTGCGGAATTTAATTTCTAGCGCATATCTGAAGACCTTTTCGAAAAATATTGAAAATTGCCCGAGAAATCAGGAAAATATGGAAATTTAATGAGATTCAATACAAAACATCAGAATT
Source organism: Empis livida (assembly GCA_963932195.1). Classification (NCBI taxonomy): domain Eukaryota; kingdom Metazoa; phylum Arthropoda; class Insecta; order Diptera; family Empididae; genus Empis; species Empis livida. The sequence goes on from OZ010648.1 coordinate 27,074,622, forward strand.
TGTAGCAAAAAAATGAAAACCCTTAAAACTGAAAGTAATCCCCACATATTTGGTATTTCCGTGTAGGGAATTTAATTTCTAGCGAATTTCTGAAGACCTTTTCGAAAAATATTCAAAATTGCCCGAGAAATCGGGAAAATATGGAAATTTAATAAGATTCAATACAAAACATCAGAATTTGTAGCAAAAAAATGAAAAATCTTAAAACTGAACGAAATCCCACATATTTGGTATTTCCGTGTAGGGTATTTAATTTCTAGCGCATTTCCGAAGACCTTTTCGAAAAGTATTCAAAATTGCCCGAGAAATCGGGAAAATATGGAAATTTAATGAGATTCAATACAAAACATCAGAATTTGTAGCAAAAAAATGAAAACCCTTAAAACTGAAAGCAATCCCCACATATTTGGTATCTCCGTGTATGGAATTTAATTTCTAGCGAATTTCCGGAGACCTTTTCGAAAAATATTCAAAATTGCCCGAGATATCGGGAAAATATGGAAATTTAATTAGATTCAATACAAAACATCAGAATTTGTAGCAAAAAAATGAAAACCGTTAATACTGAAAGCAATCCCCACATATTTGGTATTTCCGTGTAGGGAATTTAATTTCTAGCGCACTTCCGAAGACCTTTTCTAAAAATATTCAAAATTGCCCGAGAAATCGGGAAAATATCGAAAATTGAATGCGATTCAATACAAAACATGAGAACTTGTAGCAAAAAAATGAAAACCCTTAAAACTGAAAGCAATCCCCACATATTTGGTATCGCCGTGTAGGGAATTTCATTTCTAGCGAATTTCCGAAGACCTTTTCTAAAAATATTCAAAATTGCCAAAGAAATCGGGAAAATATGTAAATTTAATACGATTCAATATAAAACATCAGAATTTGTAGCAAAAAAATGAAAACCCTTAAAACTGAAAGCAATCCGTACATATTTGGTATCTCCGTGCAGCGAATTTAATTTCTACCGCACCTTCGAAGACCTTTTCGAAAAATATTCAAAATTGCCCGAGAAATCGGGAAAATATGGAAATTTAATGAAATTGAATTCAAAACATCAGAATTTGTAGCAAAAAAATGAAAACCCTTAAAACTGACAGCAATCCCCACATATTTGGTATCTCTATTCAGTGAATTTAATTTCTACCGCACCTTCGAAGACCTTTTCGAAAAATATTCAAAATTGCCCGAGAAATCGGGAAAATATGGAAATTTAATGAAATTGAATTCAAAACATCAGATTTTGTAGCAAAAAAATGAAAACCCTTAAAACTGAAAGCAATCCCCACATATTTGGTATCTCCGTGTAGGGAATTTCTAGCGAATTTCCGAAGACCTTTTCGAAAAATATTCAAAATTGTCCGAGATATCGGGAAAATATGGAAATTAATTAGATTCAATACAAAACATCAGAATTTGTAGCAAAAAAATGAAAACCGTTAATACTGAAAGCAATCCCCACATATTTGGTATCGCCGTGTAGGGAATTTAATTTCTAGCGAATTTCCGAAGACCTTTTCTAAAAATATTCAAAATTGCCCGAGAAATCGGGAAAATATTTAAATTTAATGCGATTCAGTACAAAACATCAGAATTTGTAGAAAAACAATGAAAACCCTTAAAACTAAAAGCAATCCGTACATATTTGGTATCTCCATGCAGGGAATTTAATTTCTACCGCACCTTCGAAGACCTTTTCGAAAAATATTCAAAATTGCCCGAGAAATCGGGAAAATATGGAAATTTAATGAAATTGAATTCAAAACATCAGAATTTGTAGCAAAAAAATTAAAACCCTTAAAACTGAAAGCAATCCCCACATATTTGGTATCGCAGTGTAGGGAATTTAATTTCTAGCGAATTTCCGAAGACCTTTTCTAAAAATATTCAAAATTGCCCGAGAAATCGGGAAAATATCGAAATTTAATGCGATTCAATACAAAACATCAGAATTTGTAGCAAAAAAATGAAAACCCTTAAAACTGAAAGCAATCCCCACATATTTGGTATCTCCGTGCAGGGAATTTAATTTCTACCGCACCTTCGAAGACCTTTTCGAAAAATATTCAAAATTGCCCGAGAAATCGGGAAAATATGGAAATTTAATGAAATTGAATTCTAAACATCAGAATTTGTAGCAAAAAAATGAAAACCCTTAAAACTGAAAGCAATCCCCACATATTTGGTATCGCCGTGTAGGGAATTTAATTTCTAGCGAATTTCCGAAGACCTTTTCGAAAAATATTCAAAATTGCCCGAGAAATCGGGAAAATATTGAAATTTAATGAGATTCAATACAAAACATCAGAATTTGTAGCAAAAAAATGAAAACCCTTAAAACTGAAAGCAATCCCCACATATTTGGTATTTCCGTGTAGGGAATTTAATTTCTAGCGCATTTCCGAAGACCTTTTCGAAAAATATTCAAAATTGCGCGAGAAATCGGGAAAATATGGAAATTTAATTAGATTCAATACAAAACATCAGAATTTGTAGCAAAAAAAATGAAAACCGTTAAAACTGACAGCAATCCCCACATATTTGCTATTTCCGTGTAGGCAATTTAATTTCTAGCGCATTTCCGAAGACCTTTACGAAAAATATTCAAAATTGCCCGACAATAGAGGAAAATATGGAAATTTATTGAGATTCAATACAAAACATCAGAATTTGTAGCAAAAAAATTAAAACCCTTAAAACTGAAAGCAATCCCCTCATATTTGGTATTTCCGTGTAGGGAATTTAATTTCTAGCGCATTTCCGAAGACCTTTTCAAAAAATATTCAAAAATGCCCGAGAAATCGGGAAAATATGGAAATTTAATTAGATTCAATACAAAACATCAGAATTTGTAGCAAAAAAATGAAAACCGTTAATACTGAAAGCAATCCCCACATATTTGGTATTTTCGTGTAGGGAATTTAATTTCTAACGCATTTCCGAAGACCTTTTCGAAAAATATTCAAAATTGCCCGAGAAATCGGGAAAATATGGAAATGTAATTAGATTCAATACAAAACATACAGAAATTGTAGCAAAAAAATGAAAACCCTTAGAACTGGAAGCAATCCCACATATTTGATATTTCCGTGTGCGGAATTTAATTTCTAGCGCATATCTGAAGACCTTTTCGAAAAATATTGAAAATTGCCCGAGAAATCGGGAAAATATGGAAATTTAATGAGATTCAATACAAAACATCAGAATTTGTAGCAAAAAAATGAAAACCCTTAAAACTGAAAGTAATCCCCACATATTTGGTATTTCCGTGTAGGGAATTTAATTTCTAGCGAATTTCTGAAGACCTTTTCGAAAAATATTCAAAATTGCCCGAGAAATCGGGAAAATATGGAAATTTAATAAGATTCAATACAAAACATCAGAATTTGTAGCAAAAAAATGAAAAATCTTAAAACTGAACGCAATCCCCACATATTTGGTATTTCCGTGTAGGGAATTTAATTTCTAGCGCATTTCCGAAGACTTTTTCGAAAAGTATTCAAAATTGCCCGAGAAATCGGGAAAATATGGAAATTTAATGAGATTCAATACAAAACATCAGAATTTGTAGCAAAAAAATGAAAACCCTTAAAACTGAAAGCAATCCCCACATATTTGGTATCTCCGTGTATGGAATTTAATTTCTAGCGAATTTCAGAAGACCTTTTCGAAAAATATTCAAAATTGCCCGAGATATCGGGAAAATATGGAAATTTAATTAGATTCAATACAAAACATCAGAATTTGTAGCAAAAAAATGAAAACCGTTAATACTGAAAGCAATCCCCACATATTTGGTATTTCCGTGTAGGGAATTTAATTTTTAACGCATTTCCGAAGACCTTTTCGAAAAATATTCAAAATTGCCCGAGAAATCGGGAAAATATGGAAATTTAATTAGATTCAATACAAAACATACAGAAATTGTAGCAAAAAAATGAAAACCCTTAGAACTGGAAGCAATCCCACATATTTGATATATCCGTGTGCGGAATTTAATTTCTAGCGCATATCTGAAGACCTTTTCGAAAAATATTGAAAATTGCCCGAGAAATCGGGAAAATATGGAAATTTAATGAGATTCAATACAAAACATCAGAATTTGTAGCAAAAAAATGAAAACCCTTAAAACTGAAAGTAATCCCCACATATTTGGTATTTCCGTGTAGGGAATTTAATTTCTAGCGAATTTCTGAAGACCTTTTCGAAAAATATTCAAAATTGCCCGAGAAATCGGGAAAATATGGAAATTTAATAAGATTCAATACAAAACATCAGAATTTGTAGCAAAAAAATGAAAAATCTTAAAACTGAACGAAATCCCACATATTTGGTATTTCCGTGTAGGGTATTTAATTTCTAGCGCATTTCCGAAGACCTTTTCGAAAAGTATTCAAAATTGCCCGAGAAATCGGGAAAATATGGAAATTTAATGAGATTCAATACAAAACATCAGAATTTGTAGCAAAAAAATGAAAACCCTTAAAACTGAAAGCAATCCCCACATATTTGGTATCTCCGTGTATGGAATTTAATTTCTAGCGAATTTCCGGAGACCTTTTCGAAAAATATTCAAAATTGCCCGAGATATCGGGAAAATATGGAAATTTAATTAGATTCAATACAAAACATCAGAATTTGTAGCAAAAAAATGAAAACCGTTAATACTGAAAGCAATCCCCACATATTTGGTATTTCCGTGTAGGGAATTTAATTTCTAGCGCACTTCCGAAGACCTTTTCTAAAAATATTCAAATTTGCCCGAGAAATCGGGAAAATATGAAAATTGAATGCGATTCAATACAAAACATGAGAACTTGTAGCAAAAAAATGAAAACCCTTAAAACTGAAAGCAATCCCCACATATTTGGTATCGCCGTGTAGGGAATTTAATTTCTAGCGAATTTCCGAAGACATTTTCTAAAAATATTCAAAATTGCCAAAGAAATCGGGAAAATATGTAAATTTAATACGATTCAATACAAAACATCAGAATTTGTAGCAAAAAAAATGAAAACCCTTAAAACTGAAAGCAATCCGTACATATTTGGTATCTCCGTGCAGCGAATTTAATTTCTACCGCACCTTCGAAGACCTTTTCGAAAAATATTCAAAATTGCCCGAGAAATCGGGAAAATATGGAAATTTAATGAAATTGAATTCAAAACATCAGAATTTGTAGCAAAAAAATGAAAACCCTTAAAACTGAAAGCAATCCCCACATATTTGGTATCGCCGTGTAGGGAATTTAATTTCTAGCGAATTTCCGAAGACCTTTTCTAAAAATATTCAAAATTGCCCGAGAAATCGGGAAAATATCGAAATTTAATGCGATTCAATACAAAACATACAGAAATTGTAGCAAAAAAATGAAAACCCTTAAAACTGACAGCAATCCCCACATATTTGGTATCTCTATTCAGTGAATTTAATTTCTACCGCACCTTCGAAGACCTTTTCGAAAAATATTCAAAATTGCCCGAGAAATCGGGAAAATATGGAAATTTAATGAAATTGAATTCAAAACATCAGATTTTGTAGCAAAAAAATGAAAACCCTTAAAACTGAAAGCAATCCCCACATATTTGGTATCTCCGTGTAGGGAATTTCTAGCGAATTTCCGAAGACCTTTTCGAAAAATATTCAAAATTGTCCGAGATATCGGGAAAATATGGAAATTAATTAGATTCAATACAAAACATCAGAATTTGTAGCAAAAAAATGAAAACCGTTAATACTGAAAGCAATCCCCACATATTTGGTATCGCCGTGTAGGGAATTTAATTTCTAGCGAATTTCCGAAGACCTTTTCTAAAAATATTCAAAATTGCCCGAGAAATCGGGAAAATATTTAAATTTAATGCGATTCAGTACAAAACATCAGAATTTGTAGAAAAACAATGAAAACCCTTAAAACTAAAAGCAATCCGTACATATTTGGTATCTCCATGCAGGGAATTTAATTTCTACCGCACCTTCGAAGACCTTTTCGAAAAATATTCAAAATTGCCCGAGAAATCGGGAAAATATGGAAATTTAATGAAATTGAATTCAAAACATCAGAATTTGTAGCAAAAAAATTAAAACCCTTAAAACTGAAAGCAATCCCCACATATTTGGTATCGCAGTGTAGGGAATTTAATTTCTAGCGAATTTCCGAAGACCTTTTCTAAAAATATTCAAAATTGCCCGAGAAATCGGGAAAATATCGAAATTTAATGCGATTCAATACAAAACATCAGAATTTGTAGCAAAAAAATGAAAACCCTTAAAACTGAAAGCAATCCCCACATATTTGGTATCTCCGTGCAGGGAATTTAATTTCTACCGCACCTTCGAAGACCTTTTCGAAAAATATTCAAAATTGCCCGAGAAATCGGGAAAATATGGAAATTTAATGAAATTGAATTCTAAACATCAGAATTTGTAGCAAAAAAATGAAAACCCTTAAAACTGAAAGCAATCCCCACATATTTGGTATCGCCGTGTAGGGAATTTAATTTCTAGCGAATTTCCGAAGACCTTTTCGAAAAATATTCAAAATTGCCCGAGAAATCGGGAAAATATTGAAATTTAATGAGATTCAATACAAAACATCAGAATTTGTAGCAAAAAAATGAAAACCCTTAAAACTGAAAGCAATCCCCACATATTTGGTATTTCCGTGTAGGGAATTTAATTTCTAGCGCATTTCCGAAGACCTTTTCGAAAAATATTCAAAATTGCGCGAGAAATCGGGAAAATATGGAAATTTAATTAGATTCAATACAAAACATCAGAATTTGTAGCAAAAAAAATGAAAACCGTTAAAACTGACAGCAATCCCCACATATTTGCTATTTCCGTGTAGGCAATTTAATTTCTAGCGCATTTCCGAAGACCTTTACGAAAAATATTCAAAATTGCCCGACAATAGAGGAAAATATGGAAATTTATTGAGATTCAATACAAAACATCAGAATTTGTAGCAAAAAAATTAAAACCCTTAAAACTGAAAGCAATCCCCTCATATTTGGTATTTCCGTGTAGGGAATTTAATTTCTAGCGCATTTCCGAAGACCTTTTCAAAAAATATTCAAAAATGCCCGAGAAATCGGGAAAATATGGAAATTTAATTAGATTAAATACAAAACATCAGAATTTGTAGCAAAAAAATGAAAACCGTTAATACTGAAAGCAATCCCCACATATTTGGTATTTTCGGGTAGGGAATTTAATTTCTAACGCATTTCCGAAGACCTTTTCGAAAAATATTCAAAATTGCCCGAGAAATCGGGAAAATATGGAAATGTAATTAGATTCAATACAAAACATACAGAAATTGTAGCAAAAAAATGAAAACCCTTAGAACTGGAAGCAATCCCACATATTTGATATTTCCGTGTGCGGAATTTAATTTCTAGCGCATATCTGAAGACCTTTTCGAAAAATATTGAAAATTGCCCGAGAAATCGGGAAAATATGGAAATTTAATGAGATTCAATACAAAACATCAGAATTTGTAGCAAAAAAATGAAAACCCTTAAAACTGAAAGTAATCCCCACATATTTGGTATTTCCGTGTAGGGAATTTAATTTCTAGCGAATTTCTGAAGACCTTTTCGAAAAATATTCAAAATTGCCCGAGAAATCGGGAAAATATGGAAATTTAATAAGATTCAATACAAAACATCAGAATTTGTAGCAAAAAAATGAAAAATCTTAAAACTGAACGCAATCCCCACATATTTGGTATTTCCGTGTAGGGAATTTAATTTCTAGCGCATTTCCGAAGACTTTTTCGAAAAGTATTCAAAATTGCCCGAGAAATCGGGAAAATATGGAAATTTAATGAGATTCAATACAAAACATCAGAATTTGTAGCAAAAAAATGAAAACCCTTAAAACTGAAAGCAATCCCCACATATTTGGTATCTCCGTGTATGGAATTTAATTTCTAGCGAATTTCAGAAGACCTTTTCGAAAAATATTCAAAATTGCCCGAGATATCGGGAAAATATGGAAATTTAATTAGATTCAATACAAAACATCAGAATTTGTAGCAAAAAAATGAAAACCGTTAATACTGAAAGCAATCCCCACATATTTATTATTTCCGTGTAGGGAATTTAATTTCTAGCGCACTTCCGAAGACCTTTTCGAAAAATATTCAAATTTGCCCGAGAAATCGGGAAAATATGAAAATTGAATGCGATTCAATACAAAAAATGAGAACTTGTAGCAAAAAAATGAAAACCCTTAAAACTGAAAGCAATCCCCACATATTTGGTATCGCCGTGTAGGGAATTTAATTTCTAGCGAATTTCCGAAGACATTTTCTAAAAATATTCAAAATTGCCAAAGAAATCGGGAAAATATGTAAATTTAATACGATTCAATATAAAACATCAGAATTTGTAGCAAAAAAATGAAAACCCTTAAAACTGAAAGCAATCCGTATATATTTGGTATCTCCGTGCAGCGAATTTAATTTCTACCGCACCTTCGAAGACCTTTTCGAAAAATATTCAAAATTGCCCGAGAAATCGGGAAAATATGGAAATTTAATGAAATTGAATTCAAAACATCAGAATTTGTAGCAAAAAAATGAAAACCCTTCAAACTGAAAGCAATCCCCACATATTTGGTATCGCCGTGTAGGGAATTTAATTTCTAGCGAATTTCCGAAGACCTTTTCTAAAAATATTCCAAATTGCCCGAGAAATCGGGAACATATCGAAATTTAATGCGATTCAATACACAACATCAGAATTTGCAGCAAAAAAATGAAAACCCGTAAAACTGAAAGCAATCCCCACATATTTGGTATCTCCATGCAGTGAATTTAATTTCTACCGCACCTTCGAAGACCTTTTCGAAAAATATTCAAAATTGCCCGAGAAATCGGGAAAATATGGAAATTTAATGAAATTGAATTCAAAACATCAGATTTTGTAGCAAAAAAATGAAAACCCTTAAAACTGAAAGCAATCCCCACATATTTGGTATCTCCGTGTAGGGAATTTAATTTCTAGCGAATTTCCGAAGACCTTTTCGAAAAATATTCAAAATTGCCCGAGAAATCGGGAAAATATGGAAATTTAATGAGATTCAAAACAAAACATCAGAATTTGTCGCAAAAAAATGAAAAGCCTTAAAACTGAAAACAAACCTTTTCGCAAAATATTCAAAATTGCCCGAGAAATCAGGAAAATTTGGAAATTTAATGCGAATCAATACAAAACATCAGAATTTGTTGCAAAAAAATGAAAACCCTTAAAACTGAAAGCAATCCCCACATATTTGGTATCGCCGTGTAGGGAATTTAATTTCTAGCGAATTTCCGAAGACCTTTTCTAAAAATATTCAAAATTGCCCGAGAAATCGGGAAAATATGGAAATTTAATGCGATTCAATACAAAACATTAGAATTTGTAGCAAAAAAATGAAAACCCTTAAAACTGAAAGCAATCCCCACATATTTGGTATCTCCATGCAGGGAATTTAATTTCTACCGCACCTTCGAAGACCTTTTCGAAAAATATTCAAAAGTGCCCGAGAAATCGGGAAAATATGGAAATTTAATGAAATTGAATTCAAAACATCAGAATTTGTAGCAAAAAAATGAAAACCCTTAAAACTGAAAACTAACCCCACATATTTGGTACCGCCGTGTAGGAAATTTAATTTCTAGCGAATTTCCGAAGACCTTTTCTAAAAATATTCAAAAGTGCCCGAGAAAACGGGAAAATATGGAAATTTAATGCGAATCAATACAAAACATCAGAATTTGTTGCATAAAAATGAAAACCCTTAAAACTGAAAGCAATCCCCACATATTTGGTATCGCCGTGTAGGGAATTTAATTTCTAGCGAATTTCCGAAGACCTTTTCGAAAAATATTCAAAATTGCCCGAGATATCGGGAAAATATGGAAATTTAATTAGATACAATACAAAACATCAGAATTTGTAGCAAAAAAATGAAAACCGTTAATACTGAAAGCAATCCCCACATATTTGGTATTTCCGTGTAGGGAATTTAATTTCTAGCGCACTTCCGAAGACCTTTTCTAAAAATATTCAAATTTGCCCGAGAAATCGGGAAAATATGAAAATTGAATGCGATTCAATACAAAACATCAGAACTTGTAGCAAAAAAATGAAAACCCTTAAAACTGAAAGCAATCCCCACATATTTGGTATCTCCGTGTACGGAATTTAATTTCCAGCTCATTTCCGAAGACCTTTTCGAAAAATATTCAAAATTGCCCGAGAAATTGGTAAAATATGAAAATTTTATGAGATTCAAAACAAAACATCAGAATTTGTCGCAAAAAATTGAAAATCCTTAAAACTGAAAACAATCCCCACATATTTTCGTAAAATATTCAAAATTGCCCGAGAAATCAGGAAAATTTGGAAATTTAATGCGAATCAATACAAAACATCAGCATTTGTTGCAAAAAAATGAAAACCCTTAAAACTGAAAGCAATCCCCACATATTTGATATAGCCGTGTAGGGAATTTAATTTCTAGCGAATTTCCGAAGACCTTTTCTAAAAATATTCAAAATTGCCCGAGAAATCGGGAAAATATGGAAATTTAATGCGATTCAATACAAAACATTAGAATTTGTAGCAAAAAAATTAAAACCTTTAAAACTGAAAGCAATCCCCACATATTTGGTATCTCCATGCAGGGAATTTATTTTCTACCGCACCTTCGAAGACCTTTTCGAAAAATATTCAAAATTGCCCGAGAAATCGGGAAAATATGGAAATTTAATGAAATTGAATTCAAAACATCAGAATTTGTAGCAAAAAATGAAAACCCTTTAAACTGAAAACTATCCCCACATATTTGGTACGGCCGTGTAGGAAATTTAATTTCTACCGAATTTCCGAAGACCTTTTCTAAAAATATTCAAAAGTGCCCGAGAAATCGGGAAAATATGGAAATTTAATGCGATTCAATACAAAACATCAGAATTTGTAGCAAAAAAATGAAAACCCTTAAAACTGAAAGCAATTCCCACATATTTGGTATCTCTATGCAGGCAATTTAATTTCTACCGCACCTTCGAAGACCTTTTCGCAAAATATTCAAAATTACTCGAGAAATCGGGAAAATATGGAAATTTAATGAAATTGAATTCAAAACATCAGAATTTGTAGCAAAAAAATGAAAACCCTTAAAACTGAAAGCAATCCCCACATATTTGGTATCTCCGTGTAGGGAATTTAATTTCTAGCGAATTTCCGAAGACCTTTTCGAAAAATATTCGAAATTGCCCGAGAAATCGGGAAAATATGGAAATATTAAGGGTTTTCATTTTTTTTCCTACAAATTCTGATGTTTTGTATTGAATCGCATTAAATTTCCATATTTTCCCGATTTCTCGGGCAATTTTGAATATTTTTAGAAAAGGTCTCCGGAAATTCGCTAGAAATTAAATTCCCTTCACGGCGATACCAAATATGTGGGGATTGCTTATAGTTTTAAGGGTTTTCATTTTATTGCTACAAATTCTGATGTTTTGTATTAAATCTCATTATATTTCCATATTTTCACGATTTCTCGAGCAATTTTGAATATTTTTCGAAAAGGTCTTCGAAAGTGCGGTAGAAATAAAATTCCCTTCACGGATATACCAAACATGTGGGGATTGCTTTCAGTTTTAAGGGTTTTAATTGTTTTGCTACAAATTCTGATATTTTGTATTGAATCGCATTAAATTTCCATATTTTCCCGATTTCTCGGGCAATTTTGAATATTTTTAGAAAAGGTCTTCCGAAGTGCGCTAGAAATTAAATTCCATACACGGAGATAACAAATATGTGGGGATTGCTTTTAGTTTTAAGGGTTTATATTTTTTTGCTACAAATTCTGATGTTTTGTATTAAACCTCATTAAAGTCGCATATTTACCCGATTTCTCGGGCAATTTTGAATATTTTTCGAAAAGGTCTTCGAAAGTGCGGTAGAAATTAAATTCCCTTCACGGATATACCAAACATGTGGGGATTGCTTTCAGTTTTAAGGGTTTTAATTGTTTTGCTACAAATTCTGATATTTTGTATTGAATCGCATTAAATTTCCATATTTTCCCGATTTCTCGGGCAATTTTGAATATTTTTAGAAAAGGTCTTCCGAAGTGCGCTAGAAATTAAATTCCATACACGGAGATACCAAATATGTGGGGATTGCTTTTAGTTTTAAGGGTTTATATTTTTTTGCTAAAGGTCTTGGGAAATTCGCTAGAAATTAAATTCCCTACACGGAGATACCAAATATGTGGGGATTGCTTTCAGTTTTAAGGGTTTTCATTTTTTTGCTACAAATTCTGATATTTTGTAGTGAATCTCATTAAATTTCCATATTTTCCCCATTTCTCGGGCAATTTTGAATATTTTTCGAAAAGGTCTTCGGAAATTCGCTAGAAATTAAATTCCCTACTCGGAGATACCAAATATGTGGGGATTGCTTTCAGTTTTAAGGGTTTTCATTTTTTTGCTACAAATTCTGATGTTTTGTATTGAATCGCATTAAATTTCCATATTTTGTATTGAATCGCATTAAATTTCCAATTTTGAATATTTTTAGAAAAAGTTTTTGGGAAATTCGCTAGAAATTAAATTCCCTACACGGAGATACCAAATATGTGGGGATTGCTTAAGGGTTTTAAGGGTTTTAATTTTTTTGCTACAAATTCTGATGTTTTGTATTGAATCTCATTATATTTCCATATTTTCACGATTTCTCGAGCAATTTTGAATATTTTTCGAAAATGTCTTCGAAAGTGCGGTAGAAATTAAATTCCCTTCACGGATATACCAAACATGTCGGGATTGCTTTCAGTTTTAAGGGTTTTAATTTTTTTGCTACAAATTCTGATGTTTTGTATTGAATCGCATTAAATTTCCATATTTTCCTGAATTCTCGGGCAATTTTGAATATTTTGAGAAAAGGTCTTCGGAAGTGCGCTAGAAATTAAATTCCCTACACGGAGATACCAAATATGTGGGGATTGCTTTTAGCTTTAAGGGTTTACATTTTTTTGCTACAAATTCTGATGTTTTGTATTAAACCTCATTAAAGTTGCATATTTTCCCGATTTATCGGAAAATTTTGAATATTTTTCGAAAAGGTCTTCGGAAATTCGCTAGAAATTAAATTCCCTACTCGCAGATACCAAATATGTGGGGATTGCTTTTAGTTTTAAGGGTTTTCATTTTTTTGCTACAAATTCTGATGTTTTGTATTCAACCTCATTAAATTTCCATATTTTCTCGATTTCTAGCGCAATTTTGAATATTTTTAGAAAAGATCTTCGGAAATTCGCTAGAAATTAAATTCCCTACACGGAGATACCTAATATGTGGGGGTTGCTTTCAGTTTTAAGGGTTTTCATTTTTTTGCTACAAATTCTGATGTTTTGTATTCAACCTTATTAAATTTCCATATTTTCCCCATTTCTCGGGCATTTTTGAATATTTTTCGAAAAGGTCTTCGTAAATTCGCTAGAAATTAAATTCCCTACTCGGAGATACCAAATATGTGGGGATTGCTTTTAGTTTTAAGGGTTTTCATTTTTTTGCTACAAATTCTGATGTTTTGTATTCAACCTTATTAAATTTCCATATTTTCTCGATTTCTAGGGCAATTTTGAATATTTTTAGAAAAGATCTTCGGAAAGTCGCTAGAAATTAAATTCCCTACTCGGAGATACCAAATATGTGGGGATTGCTTTTAGTTTTAAGGGTTTTCATTTTTTTGCTACAAATTTTGATGTTTCGTATTGAGTCTCATTATATTTCCATATTTTCCCGATTTTGCGGGCAATTTTGAATATTTTTCGAAAAGCTCTTCGGAAATGCGCTAGAAATTAAATTCTATACTCGGAGATACCAAATATGTGGGGATTGCTTTCAGTTTTAAGGGTTTTCAGTTTTTTGCTACATATTCTGATGTTTTGTATTGAACCTCATTAAATTTCCATATTATCGCGATTTCTCGGGCAATTTTGAATACTTTTGAAAAGGTGTTCGGAAATTCGCTAGAAATTAAATTCCCTACACGGCGAACCAAATATGTGGGTATTGCTTTTAGTTTTAAGGTTTTCATTTTTTTGCTACCTATTCTGAGGTTTTGTATTGAGTCTCATTATATTTCCATATTTTCCCGATTTCGCGGGCAATTTTGAATATTTTTCGAAAAGCTCTTCGGAAATGCGCTAGAAATTAAATTCTATACTCGGTGATACCAAATATGTGGGGAATGCTTTCAGTTTTAAGGGTTTTCATTTTTTTGTTACAAATTCTGATGTTTTGTATTGAACCTCATTAAATTTCCCTATTTTCCCGATTTCTCGGGCAATTTTGAATATTTTTAGAAAAGGTCTTCGGAAGTGCGCTAGAAATTAAAATCCCTACACTGCGATACCAAATATGTGGGGATTGCTTTTAGTTTTAAGGGTTTTCATTTTTTTGGTACAAATTTTGATGTTTTGTATTGAGTCTCATTATATTTCCATATTTTCCTGATTTCGCGGGCAATTTTGAATATTTTTCGAAAAGCTCTTCGGAAATGCGCTAGAAATTAAATTCTATACTCGGAGATACCAAATATGTGGGGATAGCTTTCAGTTTTAAGGGTTTTCAGTTTTTTGCTACATATTCTGATGTTTTGTATTGAACCTCATTAAATTTCCATATTTTCCCGATTTCTCGGGCAATTTTGAATACTTTTGAAAAGGTGTTCGGATATTCGCTAGAAATTAAATTCCCTACACGACGATACCAAATATGTGGGGATTGCTTTTAGTTTTAAGGTTTTCATTTTTTTGCTACAAATTCTGATGTTTTGTATTGAATCTCATTATATTTCCATATTATCGCGATTTCTCGGGCAATTTTGAATACTTTTGAAAAGGTGTTCGGAAATTCGCTAGAAATTAAATTCCCTACACGACGATACCAAATATGTGGGGATTGCTTTCAGTTTTAAGGGTTTTCATTTTTTTGCTACAAATTCTGATGTTTTGTATTGAATCGCATTAAATTTCCATATTTTGTATTGAATCGCATTAAATTTCCAATTTTGAATATTTTTAGAAAAAGTTTTTGGGAAATTCGCTAGAAATTAAATTCCCTACACGGAGATACCAAATATGTGGGGATTGCTTAAGGGTTTTAAGGGTTTTAATTTTTTTGCTACAAATTCTGATGTTTTGTATTGAATCTCATTATATTTCCATATTTTCACGATTTCTCGAGCAATTTTGAATATTTTTCGAAAATGTCTTCGAAAGTGCGGTAGAAATTAAATTCCCTTCACGGATATACCAAACATGTCGGGATTGCTTTCAGTTTTAAGGGTTTTAATTTTTTTGCTACAAATTCTGATGTTTTGTATTGAATCGCATTAAATTTCCATATTTTCCTGAATTCTCGGGCAATTTTGAATATTTTGAGAAAAGGTCTTCGGAAGTGCGCTAGAAATTAAATTCCCTACACGGAGATACCAAATATGTGGGGATTGCTTTTAGCTTTAAGGGTTTACATTTTTTTGCTACAAATTCTGATGTTTTGTATTAAACCTCATTAAAGTTGCATATTTTCCCGATTTATCGGAAAATTTTGAATATTTTTCGAAAAGGTCTTCGGAAATTCGCTAGAAATTAAATTCCCTACTCGCAGATACCAAATATGTGGGGATTGCTTTTAGTTTTAAGGGTTTTCATTTTTTTGCTACAAATTCTGATGTTTTGTATTCAACCTCATTAAATTTCCATATTTTCTCGATTTCTAGCGCAATTTTGAATATTTTTAGAAAAGATCTTCGGAAATTCGCTAGAAATTAAATTCCCTACACGGAGATACCTAATATGTGGGGGTTGCTTTCAGTTTTAAGGGTTTTCATTTTTTTGCTACAAATTCTGATGTTTTGTATTCAACCTTATTAAATTTCCATATTTTCCCCATTTCTCGGGCATTTTTGAATATTTTTCGAAAAGGTCTTCGTAAATTCGCTAGAAATTAAATTCCCTACTCGGAGATACCAAATATGTGGGGATTGCTTTTAGTTTTAAGGGTTTTCATTTTTTTGCTACAAATTCTGATGTTTTGTATTCAACCTTATTAAATTTCCATATTTTCTCGATTTCTAGGGCAATTTTGAATATTTTTAGAAAAGATCTTCGGAAAGTCGCTAGAAATTAAATTCCCTACTCGGAGATACCAAATATGTGGGGATTGCTTTTAGTTTTAAGGGTTTTCATTTTTTTGCTACAAATTTTGATGTTTCGTATTGAGTCTCATTATATTTCCATATTTTCCCGATTTTGCGGGCAATTTTGAATATTTTTCGAAAAGCTCTTCGGAAATGCGCTAGAAATTAAATTCTATACTCGGAGATACCAAATATGTGGGGATTGCTTTCAGTTTTAAGGGTTTTCAGTTTTTTGCTACATATTCTGATGTTTTGTATTGAACCTCATTAAATTTCCATATTATCGCGATTTCTCGGGCAATTTTGAATACTTTTGAAAAGGTGTTCGGAAATTCGCTAGAAATTAAATTCCCTACACGGCGAACCAAATATGTGGGTATTGCTTTTAGTTTTAAGGTTTTCATTTTTTTGCTACAAATTCTGATGTTTTTTATTGAGTCTCATTATATTTCCATATTTTCCCGATTTCGCGGGCAATTTTGAATATTTTTCGAAAAGCTCTTCGGAAATGCGCTAGAAATTAAATTCTATACTCGGTGATACCAAATATGTGGGGAATGCTTTCAGTTTTAAGGGTTTTCATTTTTTTGTTACAAATTCTGATGTTTTGTATTGAACCTCATTAAATTTCCCTATTTTCCCGATTTCTCGGGCAATTTTGAATATTTTTAGAAAAGGTCTTCGGAAGTGCGCTAGAAATTAAAATCCCTACACTGCGATACCAAATATGTGGGGATTGCTTTTAGTTTTAAGGGTTTTCATTTTTTTGGTACAAATTTTGATGTTTTGTATTGAGTCTCATTATATTTCCATATTTTCCTGATTTCGCGGGCAATTTTGAATATTTTTCGAAAAGCTCTTCGGAAATGCGCTAGAAATTAAATTCTATACTCGGAGATACCAAATATGTGGGGATAGCTTTCAGTTTTAAGGGTTTTCAGTTTTTTGCTACATATTCTGATGTTTTGTATTGAACCTCATTAAATTTCCATATTTTCCCGATTTCTCGGGCAATTTTGAATACTTTTGAAAAGGTGTTCGGATATTCGCTAGAAATTAAATTCCCTACACGACGATACCAAATATGTGGGGATTGCTTTTAGTTTTAAGGTTTTCATTTTTTTGCTACAAATTCTGATGTTTTGTATTGAATCTCATTATATTTCCATATTATCGCGATTTCTCGGGCAATTTTGAATACTTTTGAAAAGGTGTTCGGAAATTCGCTAGAAATTAAATTCCCTACACGGCGAACCAAATATGTGGGTATTGCTTTTAGTTTTAAGGTTTTTCATTTTTTGCTACAAATTCTGATGTTTTTTATTGAGTCTCATTATATTTCCATATTATCGCGATTTGTCATGCAAATTTTAAATATTTTTGAAAAGGTGTTTGGAAAATCGCTAAAAATTAAATTCCTAACACGACGATACCAAATATGTGGGGATTGCTTTCAGTTTTAAGAGTTTTCATTTTTTTGTTACAAATTCTGATGTTTTGTATTGAACCTCATTAAATTTCCCTATTTTCCCGATTTCTCGGGCAATTTTGAATATTTTTAGAAAAGGTCTTCGGAAGTGCGCTAGAAATTAAAATCCCTACACTGCGATACCAAATATGTGGGGATTGCTTTTAGTTTTAAGGGTTTTCATTTTTTTGGTACAAATTTTGATGTTTTGTATTGAGTCTCATTATATTTCCATATTTTCCCGATTTCGCGGGCAATTTTGAATATTTTTCGAAAAGCTCTTCGGAAATGCGCCAGAAATTAAATTCTATACTCGGAGATACCAAATATGTGGGGATTGCTTTCAGTTTTAAGGGTTTTCAGTTTTTTGCTACATATTCTGATGTTTTGTATTGAACCTCATTAAATTTCCATATTTTCCCGATTTCTCGGGCAATTTTGAATACTTTAGAAAAGGTGTTCGGAAATTCGCTAGAAATTAAATTCCCTACACGACGATACCAAATATGTGGGGATTGCTTTTAGTTTTAAGGTTTTCATTTTTTTGCTACAAATTCTGATGTTTTGTATTGAATCTCATTATATTTCCATATTATCGCGATTTCTCGGGCAATTTTGAATACTTTTGAAAAGGTGTTCGGAAATTCGCTAGAAATTAAATTCCCTACACGGCGAACCAAATATGTGGGTATTGCTTTTAGTTTTAAGGGTTTTCATTTTTTTGGTACAAATTTTGATGTTTTGTATTGAGTCTCATTATATTTCCATATTTTCCCGATTTCGCGGGCAATTTTGAATATTTTTCGAAAAGCTCTTCGGAAATGCGCCAGAAATTAAATTCTATACTCGGAAATACCAAATATGTGGGGATTGCTTTCAGTTTTAAGGGTTTTCATTTTTTTGTTACAAATTCTGATGTTTTGTATTGAATCTCATTATATTTCCATATTTTCCCGATTTCTCGGGCAATTTTGAATATTTTTCGAATAGGTCTTCGGAAATTCGCTAGAAATTAAATTCCCTACACGACGATACCAAATATGTGGGGATTGCTTTTAGTTTTAAGGTTTTCATTTTTTTGCTACAAATTCTGATGTTTTGTATTGAATCTCATTATATTTCCATATTATCGCGATTTGTCATGCAAATTTTGAATATTCTTCGAAAAGGTCTTGGGAAATTCGCTAGAAATTAAATTCCCTACTCGGAGATACCAAATATGTGGGGATTGCTTTCAGTTTTAAGGGTTTTCATTTTTTTGCTTCATATTCTGATGTTTTGTATTGAACCTCAATAAATTTCCATATTTTCCCGATTTCTCGAGCAATTTTGAATATTTTTCGAAAAGCTCTTCGGAAATGCGCTAGAAATTAAATTCTATACTCGGAAATACCAAATATGTGGGGATTGCTTTCAGTTTTAAGGGTTTTCATTTTTTTGTTACAAATTCTGATGTTTTGTATTGAATCTCATTATATTTCCATATTTTCCCGATTTCTCGGGCAATTTTGAATATTTTTCGAATAGGTCTTCGGAAATTCGCTAGAAATTAAATTCCCTACACGACGATACCAAATATGTGGGGATTGCTTTTAGTTTTAAGGTTTTCATTTTTTTGCTACAAATTCTGATGTTTTGTATTGAATCTCATTATATTTCCATATTATCGCGATTTGTCATGCAAATTTTGAATATTCTTCGAAAAGGTCTTGGGAAATGCGCTAGAAATTAAATTCTATACTCGGAAATACCAAATATGTGGGGATTGCTTTCAGTTTTAAGGGTTTTCATTTTTTTGTTACAAATTCTGATGTTTTGTATTGAATCTCATTATATTTCCATATTTTCCCGATTTCTCGGGCAATTTTGAATATTTTTCGAATAGGTCTTCGGAAATTCGCTAGAAATTAAATTCCCTACACGACGATACCAAATATGTGGGGATTGCTTTTAGTTTTAAGGTTTTCATTTTTTTGCTACAAATTCTGATGTTTTGTATTGAATCTCATTATATTTCCATATTATCGCGATTTGTCATGCAAATTTTGAATACTCTTCGAAAAGGTCTTCGGAAATTCGCTAGAAATTATATTCCCTACACGGAGATGCCAAATATGTGGGGACTGCTTTCAGTTTTAAGGGTTTTCATTTTTTTGCTTCATATTCTGATGTTTTGTAATGAACCTCATTAAATTTGCATATTTTCCCGATTTCTCTGGCAATTTTGAATATATTTCGAAAAGGTGTTCGGAAATTCGCTAGAAATTAAATTCCCTACACGGAGATACCAAATATGTGGGGATTGCTTTCAGTTTTAGGGGTTTTCATTTTTTTGCTTCATATTCTGTGTTTTGTATTGAACCTCAATAAATTTCCATATTTTCCCGATTTCTCGGGCAATTTTGAATATTTTTGAAAAGGTGTTTGGAAATTCGCTAGAAATTAAATTCCCTACACGACGATACCAAATATGTGGGGATTGCTTTTAGTTTTAAGGTTTTCATTTTTTTGGTACAAATTCTGATGTTTTGTATTGAATTTCATTATATTTCCATATTATCGCGATTTGTTATGCAAATTTTGAATATTTTTGAAAAGGTGTTTGGAAATTCGCTAGAAATTAAATTCTATACTCGGAGATACCAAATATGTGGGGATAGCTTTCAGTTTTAAGGGTTTTCAGTTTTTTGCTACATATTCTGATGTTTTGTATTGAACCTCATTAAATTTCCATATTTTCCCGATTTCTCGGGCAATTTTGAATACTTTTGAAAAGGTGTTCGGAAATTCGCTACAAATTAAATTCACTACACGACGATACCAAATATGTGGGGATTGCTTTTATTTTTAAGGTTTTCATTTTTTTGCTACAAATTCTGATGTTTTGTATTGAATCTCATTATATTTCCATATTATCGCGATTTCTCGGGCAATTTTGAATATTTTTGAAAAGGTGTTCGGAAATTCGCTAGAAATTAAATTCCCTACTCGGAGATACCAAATATGTGGGGATTGCTTTCAGTTTTAAGGGTTTTCATTTTTTTGCTTCATATTCTGATGTTTTGTATTGAACCTCAATAAATTTCCATATTTTCCCGATTTCTCGAGCAATTTTGAATATTTTTCGAAAAGGTCTTCGGAAATTCGCTAGAAATTAAATTCCCTACACGGAGATACCAAATATGTGGGGATTGCTTTTAGTTTTAAGGTTTTCATTTTTTTGCTACAAATTCTGATGTTTTGTATTGAATCTCATTATATTTCCATATTATCGCGATTTCTCGGGCAATTTTGAATACTTTTGAAAAGGTGTTCGGAAATTCGCTAGAAATTAAATTCCCTACACGGCGAACCAAATATGTGGGTATTGCTTTTAGTTTTAAGGTTTTTCATTTTTTTGCTACAAATTCTGATGTTTTTTATTCAGTCTCATTATATTTCCATATTTTCCCGATTTCGCGGGCAATTTTGAATATTTTTCGAAAAGCTCTTCGGAAATGCGCTAGAAATTAAATTCTATACTCGGAAATACCAAATATGTGGGGATTGCTTTCAGTTTTAAGGGTTTTCATTTTTTTGTTACAAATTCTGATGTTTTGTATTGAATCTCATTATATTTCCATATTTTCCCGATTTCTCGGGCAATTTTGAATATTTTTCGAATAGGTCTTCGGAAATTCGCTAGAAATTAAATTCCCTACACGACGATACCAAATATGTGGGGATTGCTTTTAGTTTTAAGGTTTTCATTTTTTTGCTACAAATTCTGATGTTTTGTATTGAATCTCATTATATTTCCATATTATCGCGATTTGTCATGCAAATTTTGAATATTCTTCGAAAAGGTCTTGGGAAATTCGCTAGAAATTAAATTCCCTACTCGGAGATACCAAATATGTGGGGATTGCTTTCAGTTTTAAGGGTTTTCATTTTTTTGCTTCATATTCTGATGTTTTGTATTGAACCTCAATAAATTTCCATATTTTCCCGATTTCTCGAGCAATTTTGAATATTTTTCGAAAAGCTCTTCGGAAATGCGCTAGAAATTAAATTCTATACTCGGAAATACCAAATATGTGGGGATTGCTTTCAGTTTTAAGGGTTTTCATTTTTTTGTTACAAATTCTGATGTTTTGTATTGAATCTCATTATATTTCCATATTTTCCCGATTTCTCGGGCAATTTTGAATATTTTTCGAATAGGTCTTCGGAAATTCGCTAGAAATTAAATTCCCTACACGACGATACCAAATATGTGGGGATTGCTTTTAGTTTTAAGGTTTTCATTTTTTTGCTACAAATTCTGATGTTTTGTATTGAATCTCATTATATTTCCATATTATCGCGATTTGTCATGCAAATTTTGAATATTCTTCGAAAAGGTCTTGGGAAATGCGCTAGAAATTAAATTCTATACTCGGAAATACCAAATATGTGGGGATTGCTTTCAGTTTTAAGGGTTTTCATTTTTTTGTTACAAATTCTGATGTTTTGTATTGAATCTCATTATATTTCCATATTTTCCCGATTTCTCGGGCAATTTTGAATATTTTTCGAATAGGTCTTCGGAAATTCGCTAGAAATTAAATTCCCTACACGACGATACCAAATATGTGGGGATTGCTTTTAGTTTTAAGGTTTTCATTTTTTTGCTACAAATTCTGATGTTTTGTATTGAATCTCATTATATTTCCATATTATCGCGATTTGTCATGCAAATTTTGAATACTCTTCGAAAAGGTCTTCGGAAATTCGCTAGAAATTATATTCCCTACACGGAGATGCCAAATATGTGGGGACTGCTTTCAGTTTTAAGGGTTTTCATTTTTTTGCTTCATATTCTGATGTTTTGTAATGAACCTCATTAAATTTGCATATTTTCCCGATTTCTCTGGCAATTTTGAATATATTTCGAAAAGGTGTTCGGAAATTCGCTAGAAATTAAATTCCCTACACGGAGATACCAAATATGTGGGGATTGCTTTCAGTTTTAGGGGTTTTCATTTTTTTGCTTCATATTCTGTGTTTTGTATTGAGCCTCAATAAATTTCCATATTTTCCCGATTTCTCGGGCAATTTTGAATATTTTTGAAAAGGTGTTTAGAAATTCGCTAGAAATTAAATTCCCTACACGACGATACCAAATATGTGGGGATTGCTTTTAGTTTTAAGGTTTTCATTTTTTTGGTACAAATTCTGATGTTTTGTATTGAATTTCATTATATTTCCATATTATCGCGATTTGTCATGCAAATTTTGAATATTTTTGAAAAGGTGTTTGGAAATTCGCTAGAAATTAAATTCCATACACGGTGATACCAAATATGTGGGGATTGCTTTCAGTTTTTGGGGTTTTCATTTATTTGCTTCATATTCTGATATTTTGTATTGAACCTCAATAAATTTCCATATTTTCCCGATTTCTCGGGCAATTTTGAATATTTTTGAAAAGGTGTTCGGAAATTCGCTACAAATTAAATTCACTACACGACGATACCAAATATGTGGGGATTGCTTTTATTTTTAAGGTTTTCATTTTTTTGCTACAAATTCTGATGTTTTGTATTGAATCTCATTATATTTCCATATTATCGCGATTTGTCATGCAAATTTTGAATATTCTTCGAAAAGGTCTTGGGAAATTCGCTAGAAATTAAATTCCCTACTCGGAGATACCAAATATGTGGGGATTGCTTTCAGTTTTAAGGGTTTTCATTTTTTTGCTTCATATTCTGATGTTTTGTATTGAACCTCAATAAATTTCCATATTTTCCCGATTTCTCGAGCAATTTTGAATATTTTTCGAAAAGGTCTTCGGAAATTCGCTATAAATTAAATTCCCTACACGGAGATACCAAATATGTGGGGATTGCTTTTAGTTTTATGGTTTTCATTTTTTTGCTACAAATTCTGATGTTTTGTATTGAATCTCATTATATTTCCATATTATCGCGATTTGTCATGCAAATTTTGAATATTTTTGAAAAGGTGTTTTGAAAATCTCTAAAAATTAAATTCCTAACACGACGATACCAAATATGTGGGGATTGCTTTCAGTTTTATGGGTTTTGATTTTTTTGCTACCTATTCTGATGTTTTGTATTGACTCTCATTAAATTTCCATATTATCGCGATTTGTCTTGCAAATTTTGAATATTTTTCGAAAAGGTCTTCGGAAATTCGCTAGAAATTAAACTCCCTACACGGAGATACCAAATATGTGGGGATTGCTTTCAGTTTTAAGGGTTTTAATTTTTTTGCTACAAATTCTGATGTTTTGTATTGAATCTCATTAAATTTCCATATTTTCCCGATTTCTCGGGCAATTTTGAATATTTTTCGAAAAGGTCTTCGAAAGTGCGCTATAAATTATATTCCCTGCACGGAGATACCAAATATGTGGGGATTGCTTTCAGTTTAAGGGTTTTCATTTTTTTGCTACAAATTCTGATGTTTTGTATTAAACCTCATTAAATTGGCATATTGTCCCGATTTCTCGGGCAATTTTGAATAAATTTTCGAAAAGGTCTTCGGAAATTCGCTAGAAATTAAATTCCCTACACGGAGATACCAAATATGTGGGGATTGCTTTTTGTTTTAAGGTTTTCATTTTTTTGCTACAAATTCTGATGTTTTGTATTGAATCTCATTATATTGCCATATTATCGCGATTTGTCATGCAAATTTTGAATATTTTTCGAAAAGGTCTTCGGAAATTCGCAAGAAATTAAACTCCCTACACGGAGATACCAAATATGTGGGGATTGCTTTCAGTTTTAAGGGTTTTCATTTTTTTGCTACAAATTCTGATGTTTTGTATTAAACCTCATTAAAGTTGCATATTGTCCCGATTTCTCGGGCAATTTTGAATATTTTTCGAAAAGGTCTTCGGAAATTCGCTAGAAATTAAATTCCCTACACGGTGATACCAAATATGTGGGGATTGCTTTCAGTTTTTGGGGTTTTCATTTTTTTGCTTCATATTCTGATATTTTATATTGAACCTCAATAAATTTCCATATTTTCCCGATTTCTCGGGCAATTTTGAATATTTTTGAAAAGGTGTTCAGAAATTCGCTACAAATTAAATTCACTACACGACGATACCAAATATGTGGGGATTGCTTTTATTTTTAAGGTTTTCATTTTTTTGCTACAAATTATGATGTTTTGTATTGAATCTCATTATATTTCCATATTATCGCGATTTGTCATGCAAATTTTGAATAATCTTCGAAAAGGTCTTGGGAAATTCGCTAGAAATTAAATTCCCTACTCGGAGATACCAAATATGTGGGGATTGCTTTCAGTTTTAAGCGTTTTAATTTTTTTGCTTCATATTCTGATGTTTTGTATTGAACCTCAATAAATTTCCATATTTTCCCGATTTCTCGATCAATTTTAAATATTTTTCGAAAAGGTCTTCGGAAATTCGCTAGAAATTAAATTCCCTACACGGAGATACCAAATATGTGGGGATTGCTTTTAGTTTTATGGTTTTCATTTTTTTGCTACAAATTCTGATGTTTTGTATTGAATCTCATTATATTTCCATATTATCGCGATTTGTCATGCAAATTTTAAATATTTTTGAATAGGTGTTTGGAAAATCGATAAATATTAAATTCCTAACACGACGATACCAAATATGTGGGGATTGCTTTCAGTTTTATGGGTTTTCATTTTTTTGCTTCCTATTCTGATGTTTTGTATTGACTCTCATTAAATTTCCATATTATCGCGATTTGTCTTGCAAATTTTGAATATTTTTCGAAAAGGTCTTCGGAAATTCGCTAGAAATTAAACTCCCTACACGGAGATACCAAATATGTCGGGATTGCTTTCAGTTTTAAGAGTTTTCATTTTTTTGCTACAAATTCTGATGTTTTGTATTGAATCTCATTAAATTTCCATATTTTCCCGATTTCTCGGGCAATTTTGAATATTTTGCGAAAAGGTCTTCGAAAGTGCGCTATAAATTATATTTCCTGCACGGAGATACCAAATATGTGGGGATTGCTTTCAGTTTAAGGGTTTTCATTTTTTTGCTACAAATTCTGATGTTTTGTATTGAATCTCATTATATTTCCATATTATCGCGATTTGTCATGCAAATTTTAAATATTTTTGAAAAGGTCTTTGGAAAATCGCTAAAAATTAAATTCCTAACACGACGATACCAAATATGTGGGGATTGCTTTCAGTTTTATGGGTTTTCATTTTTTTGCTACCTATTCTGATGTTTTGTATTGACTCTCATTAAATTTCCATATTATCGCGATTTGTCTTGCAAATTTTGAATATTTTTCGAAAAGGTCTTCGGAAATTCGCTAGAAATTAAACTCCCTACACGGAGATACCAAATATGTGGGGATTGCTTTTAGTTTTAAGGTTTTCATTTTTTTGCTACAAATTCTGATGTTTTGTATTGAATCTCATTATATTTCCATATTATCGCGATTTGTCATGCAAATTTTGAATATTTTTGAAAAGGTGTTTGGAAAATCGCTAAAAATTAAATTCCTAACACGACGATACCAAATATGTGGGGATTGCTTTCAGTTTTATGGGTTTTCATTGTTTTGCTAACTATTCTGATGTTTTGTATTGACTCTCATTAAATTTCCATATTATCGCGATTTGTCATGCAAATTTTGAATATTTTTCGAAAAGGTCTTCGGAAATTCGCTAGAAATTAAACTCCCTACACGGAGATACCAAATATGTGGGGATTGCTTTCAGTTTAAGGGTTTTCATTTTTTTGCTACAAATTCTGATGTTTTGTATTGAATCTCATTATATTTCCATATTATCGCGATTTGTCATGCAAATTTTAAATATTTTTGAAAAGGTCTTTGGAAAATCGCTAAAAATTAAATTCCTAACACGACGATACCAAATATGTGGGGATTGCTTTCAGTTTTATGGGTTTTCATTGTTTTGCTAACTATTCTGATGTTTTGTATTGACTCTCATTAAATTTCCATATTATCGCGATTTGTCATGCAAATTTTGAATATTTTTCGAAAAGCTCTTCGGAAATTCGCTAGAAATTAAATTCCCTACACGGAGATACCAAATATGTGGGGATTGCTTTCAGTTTTATGGGTTTTCATTTTTTTGCTACCTATTCTGATGTTTTGTATTGACTCTCATTAAATTTCCATATTATCGCGATTTGTCTTGCAAATTTTGAATATTTTTCGAAAAGGTCTTCGGAAATTCGCTAGAAATTAAACTCCCTACACGGAGATACCAAATATGTGGGGATTGCTTTCAGTTTTAAGGGTTTTCATTTTTTTGCTACAAATTCTGATGTTTTGTATTGAATCTCATTAAATTTCCATATTTTCCCGATTTCTCGGGCAATTTTGAATATTTTTCGAAAAGGTCTTCGGAAATTCGCTAGAAATTAAATTCCCTACACGGAGATACCAAATATGTGGGGATTGCTTTTAGTTTTATGGTTTTCATTTTTTTGCTACAAATTCTGATGTTTTGTATTGAATCACATTATATTTCCATATTATCGCGATTTGTCATGCAAATTTTGAATATTTTTGAAAAGGTGTTTGGAAAATCGCTAAAAATTAATTTCCTAACACGACGATACCAAATATGTGGGGATTGCTTTCGGTTTTATGGGTTTTGATTTTTTTACTACAAATTCTGATGTTTTGTATTAAACCTCATTAAAGTTGCATATTGTCCCGATTTCTCGGGCAATTTTGAATATTTTTGAAAAGGTGTTCGGAAATTCGCTACAAATTAAATACACTACCCGACGATACCAAATATGTGGGGATTGCTTTTATTTTTAAGGTTTTCATTTTCTTGCTACAAATTCTGATGTTTTGTATTGACTCTCATTAAATTTCCATATTATCGCGATTTGTCTTGCAAATTTTGAATATTTTTCGAAAAGGTCTTCGGAAATTCGCTAGAAATTAAACTCCCTACACGGAGATACCAAATATGTGTGGATTGCTTTCAGTTTTAAGGGTTTTCATTTTTTTGCTACAAATTCTGATGTTTTGTATTGAATCTCATAAAATTTCCATATTTTCCCGATTTCTCGGGCAATTTTGAATATTTTTCGAAAAGGTCTTCGAAAGTGCGCTATAAATTATATTCCCTGCACGGAGATACCAAATATGTGGGGATTGCTTTCAGTTTAAGGGTTTTCATTTTTTTACAACAAATTCTGATGTTTTGTATTAAACCTCATTAAAGTTGCATATTGTCCCGATTTCTCGGGCAATTTTGAATATTTTTCGAAAAGGTCTTCGGAAATTCGCTGGAAATTAAATTCCCTACACGGAGATACCAAATATGTGGGGATTGCTTTTAGTTTTAAGGTTTTCATTTTTTTGCTACAAATTCTGATGTTTTGTATTGAATCTCATTATATTTCCATATTATCGCGATTTGTCATGCAAATTTTGAATATTTTTGAAAAGGTGTTTGGAAAATCGCTAAAAATTAAATTCCTAACACGACGATACCAAATATGTGGGGATTGCTTTCAGTTTTATGGGTTTTCATTTTTTTGCTACCTATTCTGATGTTTTGTATTGACTCTCATTAAATTTCCATATTATCGCGATTTGTCTTGCAAATTTTGAATATTTTACGAAAAGGTCTTCGGAAATTCGCTAGAAATTAAACTCCCTACACGGAGATACCAAATATGTGGGGATTGCTTTCAGTTTAAGGGTTTTCATTTATTTGCTACAAATTCTGATGTTTTGTATTAAACCTCATTAAAGTTGCATATTGTCCCGATTTCTCGGGCAATTTTGAATATTTTTCGAAAAGGTCTTCGGAAATTCGCTAGAAATTAAATTCCCTACACGGTGATACCAAATATGTGGGGATTGCTTTCAGTTTTTGGGGTTTTCATTTTTTTGCTTCATATTCTGATATTTTGTATTGAACCTCAATAAATTTCCATATTTTCCCGATTTCTCGGGCAATTTTGAATATTTTTGAAAAGGTGTTCATTATATTTCCATATTATCGCGATTTGTCATGCAAATTTTGACTATTCTTCGAAAAGGTCTTGGGAAACTCGCTAGAAATTAAATTCCCTACTCGGAGATACCAAATATGTGGGGATTGCTTTCAGTTTTAAGGGTTTTAATTTTTTTGCTACAAATTCTGATGTTTTGTATTGAACCTCAACAAATTTCCATATTTTCCCGATTTCTCGAGCAATTTTGAATATTTTTCGAAAAGGTCTTCGGAAATTCGCTAGAAATTAAATTCCCTACACGGAGATACCAAATATGTGGGGATTGCTTTTAGTTTTATCGTTTTCATTTTTTTGCTACAAATTCTGATGTTTTGTATTGAATCTCATTATATTTCCATTTTATCGCGATTTGTCATGCAAATTTTGAATATTTTTGAAAAGGTGTTTGGAAAATCGCTAAAAATTAAATTCCTAACACGGAGATACCAAATATGTGGGGATTGCTTTCAGTTTTAAGGGTTTTCATTTTTTTGCTACAAATTCTGATGTTTTGTATTGAATCTCATTAAATTTCCATATTTTCCCGATTTCTCGGGCAATTTTGAATATTTTTCGAAAAGGTCTTCGAAAGTGCGCTATAAATTATATTCCCTGCACGGAGATACCAAATATGTTGGGATTGCTTTCAGTTTAAGGGTTTTCATTTTTTTGCTACAAATTCTGATGTTTTGTATTAAACCTCATTAAAGTTGCATATTGTCCCGATTTCTCTGGCAATTTTGAATATTTTTCGAAAAGGTCTTCGGAAATTCGCTAGAAATTAAATTCCCTACACGGAGATACCAAATATGTGGGGATTGCTTTCAGTTTAAGGGTTTTCATTTTTTTGCTACAAATTCTGATGTTTTGTATTGAATCTCATTATATTTCCATATTTTCACGATTTCTCGAGCAATTTTGAACATTTTTCGAAAAGGTCTTCGAAAGTACGGTAGAAATTAAATTCCCTGCACGGATATACCAAACATGTGGTGATTGCTTTCAGTTTTAAGGGTTTTAATTGTTTTGCTACAAATTCTGATGTTTTGTATTGAAACCCATTAAATTTCCATATTTTCCCGATTTCTCGGGCAATTTTGAATATTTTGGAAAAGGTCTTCGGAAGTGCGCTAGAAATTAAATTCCCTACACGGAGATACCAAATATGTGGGGATTGCTTTTAGCTTTAAGGGTTTACATTTTTTGCTACAAATTCTGATGTTTTGTATTAAACCTCATTAAAGTTGCATATTTTCCCGATTTCTCGGGCAATTTTGAATATTTTTCGAAAAGGTCTTCGGAAATTCGCTAGAAATTAAATTCCCTACTCGGAGATACCAAATATGTGGGGATTGCTTTCAGTTTTAAGGGTTTTAATTTTTTTACTACAAATTCTGATGTTTTGTATTGAATCGCATTAAATTTCCATATTTTCCCGATTTCTCGGGCAATTTTGAATATTTTGAGAAAAGGTCTTCGGAAGTGCGCTAGAAATTAAATTCCCTGCACGGAGATACCAAATATGTGGGGATTGCTTTTAGCTTTAAGGGTTTACATTTTTTTGCTACAAATTCTGATGTTTTGTATTAAACCTCATTAAAGTTGCATATTTTCCCGATTTATCGGAAAATTTTGAATATTTTTCGAAAATGTCTTCGAAAGTGCGGTAGAAATTAAATTCCCTTCACGGATATACCAAACATGTCGGGATTGATTTCAGTTTTAAGGGTTTTAATTGTTTTGCTACAAATTCTGATGTTTTGTATTGAATCGCATTAAATTTCCATATTTTCCCGATTTCTCGGGCAATTTTGAATATTTTGAGAAAAGGTCTTCGGAAGTGCGCTAGAAATTAAATTCCCTACACGGAGATACCAAATATGTGGGGATTGCTTTTAGCTTTAAGGGTTTACATTTTTTTGCTACAAATTCTGATGTTTTGTATTAAACCTCATTAAAGTTGCATATTTTCCCGATTTATCGGAAAATTTTGAATATTTTTCGAAAAGGTCTTCGGAAATTCGCTAGAAATTAAATTCCCTACTCGGAGATACCAAATATGTGGGGATTGCTTTTAGTTTTAAGGGTTTTCATTTTTTTGCTACAAATTCTGATGTTTTGTATTCAACCTCATTAAATTTCCATATTTTCTCGATTTCTAGCGCAATTTTGAATATTTTTAGAAAAGATCTTCGGAAATTCGCTAGAAATTAAATTCCCTACACGGAGATACCTAATATGTGGGGGTTGCTTTCAGTTTTAAGGGTTTTCATTTTTTTGCTACAAATTCTGATGTTTTGAATTGAATCTCATTAAATTTCCATATTTTCCCCATTTCTCGGGCATTTTTGAATATTTTTCGAAAAGGTCTTCGTAAATTCGCTAGAAATTAAATTCCCTACTCGGAGATACCAAATATGTGGGGATTGCTTTTAGTTTTAAGGGTTTTCATTTTTTTGCTACAAATTCTGATGTTTTGTATTCAACCTTATTAAATTTCCATATTTTCTCGATTTCTAGGGCAATTTTGAATATTTTTAGAAAAGATCTTCGGAAAGTCGCTAGAAATTAAATTCCCTACACGGAGATACCTAATATGTGGAGGTTGCTTTCAGTTTTAAGGGTTTTCATTTTTTTGCTACAAATTCTGATGTTTTGTATTGAACCTCATTAAATTTCCATATTTTCCCGATTTGTCGGGTAATTTTGAATATTTTTAGAAAAGGTCTTCGGAAGTGCGCTTGAAATTAAAATCCCTACACTGCGATACCAAATATGTGGGGATTGCTTTTAGTTTTAAGGGTTTTCATTTTTTTGCTACAAATTTTGATGTTTTGTATTGAGTCTCATTATATTTCCATATTTTCCCGATTTCGCGGGCAATTTTGAATATTTTTCGAAAAGCTCTTCGGAAATGCGCTAGAAATTAAATTCTATACTCGGAGATACCAAATATGTGGGGATTGCTTTCAGTTTTAAGGGTTTTCAGTGTTTTGCTACATATTCTGATGTTTTGTATTGAACCTCATTAAATTTCCATATTATCGCGATTTCTCGGGCAATTTTGAATACTTTTGAAAAGGTGTTCGGAAATTCGCTAGAAATTAAATTCCCTACACGGCGAACCAAATATGTGGGTATTGCTTTTAGTTTTAAGGTTTTCATTTTTTTGCTACAAATTCTGATGTTTTTGTTGAGTCTCATTATATTTCCATATTTTCCCGATTTCGCGGGCAATTTTGAATATTTTTCGAAAAGCTCTTCGGAAATGCGCTAGAAATTAAATTCTATACTCGGAGATACCAAATATGTGGGGATTGCTTTCAGTTTTAAGGGTTTTCATTTTTTTGTTACAAATTCTGATGTTTTGTATTGAACCTCATTAAATTTCCCTATTTTCCCGATTTCTCGGGCAATTTTGAATATTTTTAGAAAAGGTCTTCGGAAGTGCGCTAGAAATTAAAATCCCTACACTGCGATACCAAATATGTGGGGATTGCTTTTAGTTTTAAGGGTTTTCATTTTTTTGGTACAAATTTTGATGTTTTGTATTGAGTCTCATTATATTTCCATATTTTCCCGATTTCGGGGGCAATTTTGAATATTTTTCGAAAAGCTCTTCGGAAATGCGCTAGAAATTAAATTCTATACTCGGAGATACCAAATATGTGGGGATTGCTTTCAGTTTTAAGGGTTTTCAGTTTTTTGCCACATATTCTGATGTTTTGTATTGAACCTCATTAAATTTCCATATTTTCCCGATTTCTCGGGCAATTTTGAATACTTTTGAAAAGGTGTTCGGAAATTCGCTAGAAATTAAATTCCCTACACGATGATACCAAATATGTGGGGATTGCTTTTAGTTTTAGGTTTTCATTTTTTTGCTACAAATTCTGATGTTTTGTATTGAATCTCATTATATTTCCATATTATCGCGATTTCTCGGGCAATTTTGAATACTTTTGAAAAGGTGTTCGGAAATTCGCTAGAAATTAAATTCCCTACACGGCGAACCAAATATGTGGGTATTGCTTTTAGTTTTAAGGTTTTTCATTTTTTTGCTACAAATTCTGATGTTTTTTATTGAGTCTCATTATATTTCCATATTATCGCGATTTGTCATGCAAATTTTAAATATTTTTGAAAAGGTGTTTGGAAAATCGCTAAAAATTAAATTCCTAACACGACGATACCAAATATGTGGGGATTGCTTTCAGTTTTAAGGGTTTTCATTTTTTTGCTACAAATTCTGATGTTTTGTATTGAACCTCATTAAATTTCCCTATTTTCCCGATTTCTCGGGCAATTTTGAATATTTTTAGAAAAGGTCTTCGGAAGTGCGCTAGAAATTAAAATCCCTACACTTCGATACCAAATATGTGGGATTGCTTTTAGTTTTAAGGGTTTTCATTTTTTTGGTACAAATTTTGATATTTTGTATTGAGTCTCATTATATTTCCATATTTTCCCGATTTCGCGGGCAATTTTGAATATTTTTCGAAAAGCTCTTCGGAAATGCGCTAGAAATTAAATTCTATACTCGGAGATACCAAATATGTGGGGATTGCTTTCAGTTTTAAGGGTTTTCAGTTTTTTTCTACATATTCTGATGTTTTGTATTGAACCTCATTAAATTTCCATATTTTCCCGATTTCTCGGGCAATTTTGAATACTTTTGAAAAGGTGTTCGGAAATTCGCTAGAAATTAAATTTCCTACACGACGATACCAAATATGTGGGGATTGCTTTTAGTTTTAAGGTTTTCATTTTTTTGCTACAAATTCTGATGTTTTGTATTGAATCTCATTATATTTCCATATTATCGCGATTTCTCGGGCAATTTTGAATACTTTTGAAAAGGTGTTCGGAAATTCGCTAGAAATTAAATTCCCTACACGGCGAACCAAATATGTGGGTATTGCTTTTAGTTTTAAGCTTTTTCATTTTTTTGCTACAAATTCTGATGTTTTTTATTGAGTCTCATTATATTTCCATATTTTCCCGATTTCGCGGGCAATTTTGAATATTTTTCGAAAAGCTCTTCGGAAATGCGCTAGAAATTAAATTCTATACTCGGAAATACCAAATATGTGGGGATTGCTTTCAGTTTTAAGGGTTTTCATTTTTTTGTTACAAATTCTGATGTTTTGTATTGAATCTCATTATATTTCCATATTTTCCCGATTTCTCGGGCAATTTTGAATATTTTTCGAATAGGTCTTCGGAAATTCGCTAGAAATTAAATTCCCTACACGACGATACCAAATATGTGGGGATTGCTTTTAGATTTAAGGTTTTCATTTTTTTGCTACAAATTCTGATGTTTTGTATTGAATCTCATTATATTTCCATATTATCGCGATTTGTCATGCAAATTTTGAATACTCTTCGAAAAGGTCTTGGGAAATTCGCTAGAAATTAAATTCCCTACTCGGAGATGCCAAATATGTGGGGACTGCTTTCAGTTTTAAGGGTTTTCATTTTTTTGCTTCATATTCTGATGTTTTGTAATGAACCTCATTAAATTTGCATATTTTCCCGATTTCTCTGCCAATTTTGAATATTTTTCGAAAATGTCTTCGGAAATTCGCTAGAAATTATATTCCCTACACGGAGATACCAAATATGTGGGGATAGCTTTCAGTTTTAAGGGTTTTAATTTTTTGCTACAAATTCTGATGTTTTGTATTAAACCTCATTAAATTTGCATATTTTCCCTATTTCTCAGGCAATTTTGAATATATTTCGAAAAGGTGTTCGGAAATTCGCTAGAAATTAAATTCCCTACACGGAGATACCAAATATGTGGGGATTGCTTTCAGTTTTAGGGGTTTTCATTTTTTTGCTTCATATTCTGTGTTTTGTATTGAACCTCAATAAATTTCCATATTTTCCCGATTTCTCGGGCAATTTTGAATATTTTTGAAAAGGTGTTTGGAAATTCGCTAGAAATTAAATTCCCTACACGACGATACCAAATATGTGGGGATTGCTTTTAGTTTTAAGGTTTTCATTTTTTTGGTACAAATTCTGATGTTTTGTATTGAATTTCATTATATTTCCATATTATCGCGATTTGTCATGCAAATTTTGAATATTTTTGAAAAGGTGTTTGGAAATTCGCTAGAAATTAAATTCCATACACGGTGTTACCAAATATGTGGGGATTGCTTTCAGTTTTTGGGGTTTTCATTTATTTGCTTCATATTCTGATATTTTGTATTGAACCTCAATAAATTTCCATATTTTCTCGATTTCTCGGGCAATTTTGAATATTTTTGAAAAGGTGTTCGGAAATTCGCTACAAATTAAATTCACTACACGACGATACCAAATATGTGGGGATTGCTTTTATTTTTAAGGTTTTCATTTTTTTGCTACAAATTCTGATGTTTTGTATTGAATCTCATTATATTTCCATATTATCGCGATTTGTCATGCAAATTTTGAATATTCTTCGAAAAGGTCTTGGGAAATTCGCTAGAAATTAAATTCCCTACTCGGAGATACCAAATATGTGGGGATTGCTTTCAGTTTTAAGGGTTTTCATTTTTTTGCTTCATATTCTGATGTTTTGTATTGAACCTCAATAAATTTCCATATTTTCCCGATTTCTCGAGCAATTTTGAATATTTTTCGAAAAGGTCTTCGGAAATTCGCTAGAAATTAAATTCCCTACACGGAGATACCAAATATGTGGGGATTGCTTTTAGTTTTATGGTTTTCACTTTTTTGCTACAAATTCTGATGTTTTGTATTGAATCTCATTATATTTCCATATTATCGCGATTTGTCATGCAAATTTTGAATATTTTTGAAAAGGTGTTTGGAAAATCTCTAAAAATTAAATTCCTAACACGACGATACCAAATATGTGGGGATTGCTTTCAGTTTTAAGGGTTTTGATTTTTTTGCTACCTATTCTGATGTTTTGTATTGACTCTCATTAAATTTCCATATTATCGCGATTTGTCTTGCAAATTTTGAATATTTTTCGAAAAGGTCTTCAGAAATTCGCTAGGAATTAACTTCCCTACACGGAGATACCAAATATGTGGGGATTGCTTTCAGTTTTAAGGGTTTTCATTTTTTTGCTACAAATTCTGATGTTTTGTATTGAATCTCATTAAATTTCCATATTTTCCCGATTTCTCGGGCAATTTTGAATATTTTTCGAAAAGGTCTTCGAAAGTGCGCTATAAATTATATTCCCTGCACGGAGATACCAAATATGTGGGGATTGCTTTCAGTTTAAGGGTTTTCATTTTTTTGCTACTAATTCTGATGTTTTGTATTAAACCTCATTAAATTGGCATATTGTCCCGATTTCTCGGGCAATTTTGAATAAATTTTCGAAAAGGTCTTCGGAAATTCGCTAGAAATTAAATTCCCTACACGGAGATACCAAATATGTGGGGATTGCTTTTAGTTTTAAGGTTTTCATTTTTTTGCTACAAATTCTGATGTTTTGTATTGAATCTCATTATATTGCCATATTATCGCGATTTGTCATGCAAATTTTGAATATTTTTCGAAAAGGTCTTCGGAAATTCGCTAGAAATTAAACTCCCTACACGGAGATACCAAATATGTGGGGATTGCTTTCAGTTTTAAGGGTTTTCATTTTTTTGCTACAAATTCTGATGTTTTGTATTAAACCTCATTAAAGTTGCATATTGTCCCGATTTCTCGGGCAATTTTGAATATTTTTCGAAAAGGTCTTCGGAAATTCGCTAGAAATTAAATTCCCTACACGGTGATTAAATTCACTACACGACGATACCAAATATGTGGGGATTGCTTTTATTTTTAAGGTTTTCACTTTTTTGCTACAAATTATGATGTTTTGTATTGAATCTCATTATATTTCCATATTATCGCGATTTGTCATGCAAATTTTGAATAATCTTCGAAAAGGTCTTGGGAAATTCGCTAGAAATTAAATTCCCTACTCGGAGATACCAAATATGTGGGGATTGCTTTCAGTTTTAAGCGTTTTAATTTTTTTGCTTCATATTCTGATGTTTTGTATTGAACCTCAATAAATTTCCATATTTTCCCGATTTCTCGAGCAATTTTAAATATTTTTCGAAAAGGTCTTCGGAAATTCGCTAGAAATTAAATTCCCTACACGGAGATACCAAATATGTGGGGATTGCTTTTCGTTTTATGGTTTTCATTTTTTTGCTACAAATTCTGATGTTTTGTATTGAATCTCATTATATTTCCATATTATCGCGATTTGTCATGCAAATTTTAAATATTTTTGAAAAGGTGTTTGGAAAATCGCTAAAAATTAAATTCCTAACACGACGATACCAAATATGTGGGGATTGCTTTCAGTTTTATGGGTTTTCATTTTTTTGCTACCTATTCTGATGTTTTGTATTGACTCTCATTAAATTTCCATATTATCGCGATTTGTCTTGCAAATTTTGAATATTTTTCGAAAAGGTCTTGGGAAATTCGCTAGAAATTAAACTCCCTACACGGAGATACCAAATATGTGGGGATTGCTTTCAGTTTTAAGAGTTTTCATTTTTTTGCTACAAATTCTGATGTTTTGTATTGAATCTCATTAAATTTCCATATTTTCCCGATTTCTCGGGCAATTTTGAATATTTTTCGAAAAGGTCTTCGAAAGTGCGCTATAAATTATATTTCCTGCACGGAGATACCAAATATGTGGGGATTGCTTTCAGTTTAAGGGTTTTCATTTTTTTGCTACAAATTCTGATGTTTTGTATTGAATCTCATTATATTTCCATATTATCGCGATTTGTCATGCAAATTTTAAATATTTTTGAAAAGGTCTTTGGAAAATCGCTAAAAATTAAATTCCTAACACGACGATACCAAATATGTGGGGATTGCTTTCAGTTTTAAGGGTTTTCATTTTTTTGCTACCTATTCTGATATTTTGTATTGAACCTCAATAAATTTCCATATTTTCCCGATTTCTCGGGCAATTTTGAATATTTTTAGAAAAGGTCTTCGGAAATTCGCTAGAAATTAAATTCCCTACACGGAGATTCATAATATGTGGGGGTTGCTTTCAGTTTTAAGGGTTTTCATTTTTTTGCTACAAATTCTGATGTTTTGTATTGAATCGCATTAAATTTCCACATTTTCCCGATTTCTCGGGCAATTTTGAATATTTTTAGAAAAGGTCTTCGGAAATTCGCTAGAAATTAAATTCCCTACTCGGAGATACCAAATATGTGGGGATAGCTTTTAGTTTTAAGGGTTTTCATTTTTTTGC
This sequence comes from Empis livida, assembly GCA_963932195.1. Classification (NCBI taxonomy): domain Eukaryota; kingdom Metazoa; phylum Arthropoda; class Insecta; order Diptera; family Empididae; genus Empis; species Empis livida. Next base: position 27,112,586 of record OZ010648.1, read on the forward strand.
TACAAATTCTGATGTTTTGTATTCAACCTCATTAAATTTCCATATTTTCCCGATTTCTAGGGCAATTTTGAATATTTTTAGAAAAGATCTTCGGAAATTCGCTAGAAATTAAATTCCCTACACGGAGATACCAAATATGTGGGGATTGGTTTCAGTTTTAAGGGTTTTCATTTTTTTGCTACAAATTCTGATGTTTTGTATTGAACATCATTAAATTTCCATATTTTCCCGATTTCTCGGGCAATTTTGAATATTTTTCGAATAGGTCTTCGGAAGTGCGCTAGAAATTAAAATCCCTACACTGCGATACCAAATATGTGGGGATTGCTTTTAGTTTTAAGGGTTCTCATTTTTTTGCTATAAATTCTGATGTTTTGTATTGAGTCTCATTATATTGCCATATTTTCCCGATTTCGCGGGCAATTTTGAATATTTTTCGAAAAGCTCTTCGGAAATGCGCTAGAAATTAAATTCTATACTCGGAGATACCAAATATGTGGGGATTGCTTTCAGTTTTAAGGGTTTTCATTTTTTTTCTTCATATTCTGATGTTTTGTATTGAACCTCACTAAATTTCCATATTTTCCCGATTTCTCGGGCAATTTTGAATATTTTTCGAAAAGGTCTTCGGAAATTCGCTAGAAATTAAATTCCCTACACGGAGATACCAAATATGTGGGGATTGCTTTTAGTTTTAAGGTTTTCATTTTTTTGCTACAAATTCTGATGTTTTGTATTGAATCTCATTATATTTCCATATTATCGCGATTTACATGCAAATTTTGAATATTTTTGAAAAGGTGTTTGGAAATTCGCTAAAAATTAAATTCCCTACACGACGATACCAAATATGTGGGGATTGCTTTCAGTTTTATGGGTTTTCATTTTTTTGCTACCTATTCTGATGTTTTGTATTGACTCTCATTAAATTTCCATATTATCACAATTTGTCATGCAAATTTTGAATATTTTTCGAAAAGCTCTTCGGAAATTCGCTAGAAATTAAATTCCCTACACGGAGATACCAAATATGTGGGGATTGCTTTCAGTTTTATGGGTTTTCATTTTTTTGCTACCTATTCTGATGTTTTGTATTGACTCTCATTAAATTTCCATATTATCGCGATTTGTCTTGCAAATTTTGAATATTTTTCGAAAAGGTCTTCGGAAATTCACTAGAAATTAAACTCCCTACATGGAGATACCAAATATGTGGGGATTGCTTTCAGTTTTAAGGGTTTTCATTTTTTTGCTACCTATTCTGATGTTTTGTATTGACTCTCATTAAATTTCCATATTATCGCGATTTGTCATGCAAATTTTGAATATTTTTCGATAAGCTCTTCGGAAATTCGCTAGAAATTAAATTCCCTACACGGAGATACCAAATATGTGGGGATTGCTTTCAGTTTTATGGGTTTTCATTTTTTTGCTACCTATCCTGATGTTTTGTATTGACTCTCATTAAATTTCCATATTATCGCGATTTGTCATGCAAATTTTGAATATTTTTGAAAAGGTGTTTGGAAATTCGCTAAAAATTAAATTCCCTACACGACGATACCAAATATGTGGGGATTGCTTTCAGTTTTATGGGTTTTCATTTTTTTGCTACCTATTCTGATGTTTTGTATTGACTCTCATTAAATTTCCATATTATCGCGATTTGTCATGCAAATTTTGAATATTTTTCGAAAAGCTCTTCGGAAATTCGCTAGAAATTAAACTCCCTACACGGAGATACCAAATATGTGGGGATTGCTTTCAGTTTTAAGGGTTTTCATTTTTTTGCTACAAATTCTGATGTTTTGTATTGAATCTCATTAAATTTCCATATTTTCCCGATTTCTCGGGCAATTTTGAATATTTTTCGAAAAGGTCTTCGAAAGTGCGCTAGAAATTAAATTCCCTGCACGGAGATACCAAATATGTGGGGATTGCTTTCAGTTTTAAGGGTTTTCATTTTTTGCTACAAATTCTGTTGTTTTGTATTGAATTGCATTAAATTTCCATATTTCCCCGATTTCTCGGGCACTTTTGAATATTTTTAGAAAAGGTCTTCGGAAATTCGCTAGAAATTATATTTCCTATACGGCGGTACCAAATATGTGGGAATAGTTTTCAGTTTTAAGGGTTTGCATTTTTTTGCTACAAATTCTGATGTTTTGTATTGAATCTCATTAAATTTCCTTATTTTCCCGATTTCTCGGGCAATTTTGAATATTTTTCGAAAAGGTCTTCGAAAGTGCGCTAGAAATTAAATTCCCTGCACGGAGATACCAAATATGTGGGGATAGTTTTCAGTTTTAAGGGTTTTCATTTTTTTGCTACAAATTCTGATGTTTTGTATTGATTCGCATTAAATTTCCATATTTAATTAAATTCCCTACACTACACGGCGATACCAAATATGTGTGGATTGTTTTCAGTTTTAAGGGTTTTCACTTTTTTGATACAAATTCTGATGTTTTGTATTGAATTGCATTAAATTTCCATATTTTCCCGATTTCTCGGGCACTTTTGAATATTTTTAGAAAAGGTCTTCGGAAATTCGCTAGAAATTATATTTCCTATACGGCGGTACCAAATATGTGGGGATAGTTTTCAGTTTTAAGGGTTTTCATTTTTTTGCTACAAATTCTGATGTTTTGTATTGATTCGCATTAAATTTCCATATTTAATTAAATTCCCTACACGGCGATACCAAATATCTGTGGATTGTTTTCAGTTTTAAGGGTTTTCACTTTTTTGATACAAATTCTGATGTTTTGTATTGAATTGCATTAAATTTCCATATTTTCCCGATTTCTCGGGCACTTTTGAATATTTTTAGAAAAGGTCTTCGGAAATTCGCTAGAAATTAAATTTCCTACACGGCGGTTCCAAATATGTGGGGATAGTTTTCAGTTTTAAAGGTTTTCATTTTTTTGCTACAAATTCTGATGTTTTGTATTGATTCGCATTAAATTTACATATTTTCCCGATTTCTCAGGCAATTCTGAATATTTTTAGAAAAGGTCTTCGGAAATTTGTTAGAAATTAAATTCCCTACACGGAGATACCAAATATGTGGGGATTGCTTTCAGTTTTAGGGGTTTTCATTTTTTTGCTACAAATTCTGACGTTTTGTATTGAATCGCATTAAATTTCCACATTTTCCCGATTTCTCGGGCAATTTTGAATATTTTTAGAAAAGGTCTTCGGAAATTCGCTAGAAAGTAAATTCCCTACACTGCGATACAAATTATGTGGGGATTGCTTTCAGTTTTAAGGGTTTTCATTATTTTGCTACAAATTCTGATGTTTTGTAATGAATCGCAATAAATTTCCATATTTTCCCAATTGCTTGGGAAATTTTGAATATTTTTAGAAAAGGTCTTCGGAAGTGCGCTAGAAATTATATTCCCTACTCGGAGATACCAAATATGTGGGGATTGCTTTCAGTTTTATGGGTTTTCATTTTTTTGCTACCTATTCTGATGTTTTGTATTGACGCTCATTAAATTTCCATATTATCGCGATTTGTCATGCAAATTTTGAATATTTTTCGAAAAGCTCTTCGGAAATTCGCTAGAAATTAAATTCCCTACACGGAGATACCAAATATGTGGGGATTGCTTTCAGTTTTATGGGTTTTCATTTTTTTGCTACCTATTCTGATGTTTTGTATTGACTCTCATTAAATTTCCATATTATCGCGATTTGTCATGCAAATTTTGAATATTTTTCGAAAAGCTCTTCGGAAATTCGCTAGAAATTAAATTCCCTACACGGAGATACCAAATATGTGGGGATTGCTTTCAGTTTTAAGGGTTTTAATTTTTTTGCTACAAATTCTGGTGTTTTGTATTGAATCGCAATAAATTTCCATATTATCGCGATTTGTCTTGCAAATTTTGAATATTTTTCGAAAAGGTCTTCGGAAATTCGCTAGAAATTAAACTCCCTACATGGAGATACCAAATATGTGGGGATTGCTTTCAGTTTTAAGGGTTTTCATTTTTTTGCTACCTATTCTGATGTTTTGTATTGACTCTCATTAAATTTCCATATTATCGCGATTTGTCATGCAAATTTTGAATATTTTTCGAAAAGCTCTTCGGAAATTCGCTAGAAATTAAATTCACTACACGGAGATACCAAATATGTGGGGATTGCTTTCAGTTTTATGGGTTTTCATTTATTTGCTACCTACTCTGATGTTTTGTATTGACTCTCATTAAATTTCCATATTATCGCGATTTGTCATGCAAATTTTGAATATTTTTGAAAAGGTGTTTGGAAATTCGCTAAAAATTAAATTCCCTACACGACGATACCAAATATGTGGGGATTGCCAGTTTTATGGGTTTTCATTTTTTTGCTACCTATTCTGATGTTTTGTATTGACTCTGATTAAATTTCCATATTATCGCGATTTGTCATGCAAATTTTGAATATTTTTCGAAAAGCTCTTCGGAAATTCGCTAGAAATTAAACTCCCTACACGGAGATACCAAATATGTGGGGATTGCTTTCAGTTTTAAGGGTTTTCATTTTTTTGCTACAAATTCTGATGTTTTGTATTGAATCTCATTAAATTTCCATATTTTCCCGATTTCTCGGGCAATTTTGAATATTTTTCGAAAAGGTCTTCGAAAGTGCGCTAGAAATTAAATTCCCTGCACGGAGATACCAAATATGTGGGGATTGCTTTCAGTTTTAAGGGTTTTCATTTTTTGCTACAAATTCTGTTGTTTTGTATTGAATTGCATTAAATTTCCATATTTTCCCGATTTCTCGGGCACTTTTGAATATTTTTTGAAAAGGTCTTCGGAAATTCGCTAGAAATTATATTTCCTATACGGCGGTACCAAATATGTGGGGATAGTTTTCAGTTTTAAGGGTTTGCATTTTTTTGCTACAAATTCTGATGTTTTGTATTGAATCTCATTAAATTTCCATATTTTCCCGATTTCTCGGGCAATTTTGAATATTTTTCGAAAAGGTCTTCGAAAGTGCGCTAGAAATTAAATTCCCTGCACGGAGATACCAAATATGTGGGGATAGTTTTCAGTTTTAAGGGTTTTCATTTTTTTGCTACAAATTCTGATGTTTTGTATTGAATTGCATTAAATTTCCATATTTTCCCGATTTCTCGGGCACTTTTGAATATTTTTAGAAAAGGTCTTCGGAAATTCGCTAGAAATTATATTTCCTATATGGCGGTACCAAATATGTGGGGATAGTTTTCAGTTTTAAGGGTTTTCATTTTTTTGCTACAAATTCTGATGTTTTGTATTGATTCGCATTAAATTTCCATATTTAATTAAATTCCCTACACGGCGATACCAAATATGTGTGGATTGTTTTCAGTTTTAAGGGTTTTCACTTTTTTGATACAAATTCTGATGTTTTGTATTGAATTGCATTAAATTTCCATATTTTCCCGATTTCTCGGGCACTTTTGAATATTTTTAGAAAAGGTCTTCGGAAATTCGCTAGAAATTATATTTCCTATATGGCGGTACCAAATATGTGGGGATAGTTTTCAGTTTTAAGGGTTTTCATTTTTTTGCTACAAATTCTGATGTTTTGTATTGATTCGCATTAAATTTCCATATTTAATTAAATTCCCTACACGGCGATACCAAATATGTGTGGATTGTTTTCAGTTTTAAGGGTTTTCACTTTTTTGATACAAATTCTGAAGTTTTGTATTGATTCGCATTAAATTTCCATATTTTCCCGATTTCTCAGGCAATTCTGAATATTTTTAGAAAAGGTCTTCGGAAATTTGTTAGAAATTAAATTCCCTACACGGAGATACCAAATATGTGGGGATTGCTTTCAGTTTTAGGGGTTTTCATTTTTTTGCTACAAATTCTGACGTTTTGTATTGAATCGCATTAAATTTCCACATTTTCCCGATTTCTCGGGCAATTTTGAATATTTTTAGAAAAGGTCTTCGGAAATTCGCTAGAAAGTAAATTCCCTACACTGCGATACAAATTATGTGGGGATTGCTTTCAGTTTTAAGGGTTTTCATTTTTTTGCTACAAATTCTGATGTTTTGTAATGAATCGCAATAAATTTCCATATTTTCCCAATTGCTTGGGAAATTTTGAATATTTTTAGAAAAGGTCTTCGGAAGTGCGCTAGAAATTAAATTCCCTACTCGGAGATACCAAATATGTGGGGATTGCTTTTAGTTTTAAGGGTTTTATTTTTTTGCCACAAATTCTGATGTTTTGTATTGAATCTCATTAAATTTCCATATTTTCCTCATTTCTCGGGCAATTATGTATATTTTTGAAAAGGTGTTCGGAAATTCGCTAGAAATTAAATTACCTACACGGCGATACCAAATATGTGGGGATTGCTTTTAGTTTTAAGGGTTTTAATTTTTTTCCTACAAATACTGATGTTTTGTATTGAATCGCATTATATTTCCATATTTTCCCCATTTCTCGAGCAATTTTGAATATTTTTCGTAAAGGTCTTCGGAAATGCGCTAGAAATTAAATTCCCTAGTTGGAAATACCAAATATGTGGGGATTGTTTTCAGTTTTAAGGGTTTTCATTTTTTTGCTACCTATTCTGAGGTTTTGTATTGAACCTCATTAAATTTCCATATTTTCCCGATTTCTCGGGCAATTTTGAATATTTTAGAAAAGGTGTTCGGAAATTCGCTAGAAATTAATTTCCCTACACGGCGATACCAAATAAGTGGGGATTGTTTTCAGTTTTACGGGTTTTCATTTTTTTGCTACAAATTCTGATGTTTTGTATTGAATCTCATTATATTTCCACATTTTCCCGATTTCTAGGGCAATTTTGAATATTTTTCGAAAAGGTCTTCGGAAATTCGCTAGAAATTAAATTCCCTACACGGAGATACCAAATATGTGGGGATTGCTTTCAGTTTTAGGGGTTTTCATTTTTTTTGCTACTAATTCTGATGTTTTGTATTGAATCTCATTAAATTTCCACCTTACCGCGATTTGTCGGCAATTTTGAATATTTTTCGAAAAGGTCTTCGGAAATTCACTAGAAATTAAATTCCCTACACGGAGATACCAAATATGTGGGGATTGCTTTCAGTTTTAAGGGTTTTCATTATTTTGCTACAATTTCTGATGTTTTGTATTGATTCGCATTAAATTTCCATATTTAATTAAATTCCCTACACGGCGATACCAAATATGTGTGGATTGTTTTCAGTTTTAAGGGTTTTCACTTTTTTGATACAAATTCTGTTGTTTTGTATTGAATTGCATTAAATTTCCATATTTTCCCGATTTCTCGGGCACTTTTGAATATTTTTAGAAAAGGTCTTCGGAAATTCGCTAGAAATTATATTTCCTATACGGCGGTACCAAATATGTGGGAATAGTTTTCAGTTTTAAGGGTTTGCATTTTTTTGCTACAAATTCTGATGTTTTGTATTGAATCTCATTAAATTTCCTTATTTTCCCGATTTCTCGGGCAATTTTGAATATTTTTCGAAAAGGTCTTCGAAAGTGCGCTAGAAATTAAATTCCCTGCACGGAGATACCAAATATGTGGGTATAGTTTTCAGTTTTAAGGGTTTTCATTTTTTTGCTACAAATTCTGATGTTTTGTATTGATTCGCATTAAATTTCCATATTTAATTAAATTCCCTACACTACACGGCGATACCAAATATGTGTGGATTGTTTTCAGTTTTAAGGGTTTTCACTTTTTTGATACAAATTCTGATGTTTTGTATTGAATTGCATTAAATTTCCATATTTTCCCGATTTCTCGGGCACTTTTGAATATTTTTAGAAAAGGTCTTCGGAAATTCGCTAGAAATTATATTTCCTATACGGCGGTACCAAATATGTGGGGATAGTTTTCAGTTTTAAGGGTTTTACTTTTTTGCTACAAATTCTGATGTTTTGTATTGATTCGCATTAAATTTCCATATTTAATTAAATTCCCTACACGGCGATACCAAATATCTGTGGATTGTTTTCAGTTTTAAGGGTTTTCACTTTTTTGATACAAATTCTGATGTTTTGTATTGAATTGCATTAAATTTCCATATTTTCCCGATTTCTCGGGCACTTTTGAATATTTTTAGAAAAGGTCTTCGGAAATTCGCTAGAAATTAAATTTCCTACACGGCGGTTCCAAATATGTGGGGATAGTTTTCAGTTTTAAAGGTTTTCATTTTTTTGCTACAAATTCTGATGTTTTGTATTGATTCGCATTAAATTTACATATTTTCCCGATTTCTCAGGCAATTCTGAATATTTTTAGAAAAGGTCTTCGGAAATTTGTTAGAAATTAAATTCCCTACACGGAGATACCAAATATGTGGGGATTGCTTTCAGTTTTAGGGGTTTTCATTTTTTTGCTACAAATTCTGACGTTTTGTATTGAATCGCATTAAATTTCCACATTTTCCCGATTTCTCGGGCAATTTTGAATATTTTTAGAAAAGGTCTTCGGAAATTCGCTAGAAAGTAAATTCCCTGCACTGCGATACAAATTATGTGGGGATTGCTTTCAGTTTTAAGGGTTTTCATTTTTTTGCTACAAATTCTGATGTTTTGTAATGCATCGCAATAAATTTCCATATTTTCCCAATTGCTTGGGAAATTTTGAATATTTTTAGAAAAGGTCTTCGGTAGTGCGCTAGAAATTAAATTCCCTACTCGGAGATACCAAATATGTGGGGATTGCTTTCAGTTTTATGGGTTTTCATTTTTTTGCTACCTATTCTGATGTTTTGTATTTACTCTCATTAAATTTCCATATTATCGCGATTTGTCATGCAAATTTTGAATATTTTTCGAAAAGCTCTTCGGAAATTCGCTAGAAATTAAATTCCCTACACGGAGATACCAAATATGTGGGGATTGCTTTCAGTTTTATGGGTTTTCATTTTTTTGCTACCTATTCTGATGTTTTGTATTGACTCTCATTAAATTTCCATATTATCGCGATTTGTCATGCAAATTTTGAATATTTTTCGAAAAGGTCTTCGGAAATTCGCTAGAAATTAAATTCCCTACACGGAGATACCAAATATGTGGGGATTGCTTTCAGTTTTAAGGGTTTTCATTTTTTTGCTACAAATTCTGGTGTTTTGTATTGAATCGCAATAAATTTCCATATTATCGCGATTTGTCTTGCAAATTTTGAATATTTTTCGAAAAGGTCTTCGGAAATTCGCTAGAAATTAAACTCCCTACATGGAGATACCAAATATGTGGGGATTGCTTTCAGTTTTAAGGGTTTGCATTTTTTTGCTACAAATTCTGATGTTTTGTATTGAATCTCATTAAATTTCCATATTTTCCCGATTTCTCGGGCAATTTTGAATATTTTTCGAAAAGGTCTTCGAAAGTGCGCTAGAAATTAAATTCCCTGCACGGAGATACCAAATATGTGGGGATTGCTTTCAGTTTTAAGGGTTTTCATTTTTTGCTACAAATTCTGTTGTTTTGTATTGAATTGCATTAAATTTCCATATTTTCCCGATTTCTCGGGCACTTTTGAATATTTTTAGAAAAGGTCTTCGGAAATTCGCTAGAAATTATATTTCCTATACGGCGGTACCAAATATGTGGGGATAGTTTTCAGTTTTAAGGGTTTGCATTTTTTTGCTACAAATTCTGATGTTTTGTATTGAATCTCATTAAATTTCCATATTTTCCCGATTTCTCGGGCAATTTTGAATATTTTTCGAAAAGGTCTTCGAAAGTGCGCTAGAAATTAAATTCCCTGCACGGAGATACCAAATATGTGGGGATTGCTTTCAGTTTTAAGGGTTTTCATTTTTTTGCTACAAATTCTGATGTTTTGTATTGAATCGCATTAAATTTCCATATTTTCCCGATTTCTCGGGCACTTTTGAATATTTTTAGAAAAGGTCTTCGGAAATTCGCTAGAAATTATATTTCCTATATGGCGGTACCAAATATGTGGGGATAGTTTTCAGTTTTAAGGGTTTTCATTTTTTTGCTACAAATTCTGATGTTTTGTATTGATTCGCATTAAATTTCCATATTTAATTAAATTCCCTACACGGCGATACCAAATATGTGTGGATTGTTTTCAGTTTTAAGGGTTTTCACTTTTTTGATACAAATTCTGATGTTTTGTATTGAATTGCATTAAATTTCCATATTTTCCCGATTTCTCGGGCACTTTTGAATATTTTTAGAAAAGGTCTTCGGAAATTCGCTAGAAATTATATTTCCTATATGGCGGTACCAAATATGTGGGGATAGTTTTCAGTTTTAAGGGTTTTCATTTTTTTGCTACAAATTCTGATGTTTTGTATTGATTCGCATTAAATTTCCATATTTAATTAAATTCCCTACACGGCGATACCAAATATGTGTGGATTGTTTTCAGTTTTAAGGGTTTTCACTTTTTTGATACAAATTCTGATGTTTTGTATTGAATTGCATTAAATTTCCATATTTTCCCGATTTCTCGGGCACTTTTGAATATTTTTAGAAAAGGTCTTCGGAAATTCGCTAGAAATTAAATTTCCTACACGGCGGTTCCAAATATGTGGGGATAGTTTTCAGTTTTAAAGGTTTTCATTTTTTTGCTACAAATTCTGAAGTTTTGTATTGATTCGCATTAAATTTCCATATTTTCCCGATTTCTCAGGCAATTCTGAATATTTTTAGAAAAGGTCTTCGGAAATTTGTTAGAAATTAAATTCCCTACACGGAGATACCAAATATGTGGGGATTGCTTTCAGTTTTAGGGGTTTTCATTTTTTTGCTACAAATTCTGACGTTTTGTATTGAATCGCATTAAATTTCCACATTTTCCCAATTTCTCGGGCAATTTTGAATATTTTTAGAAAAGGTCTTCGGAAATTCGCTAGAAAGTAAATTCCCTACACTGCGATACAAATTATGTGGGGATTGCTTTCAGTTTTAAGGGTTTTCATTTTTTTGCTACAAATTCTGATGTTTTGTAATGAATCGCAATAAATTTCCATATTTTCCCAATTGCTTGGGAAATTTTGAATATTTTTAGAAAAGGTCTTCGGAAGTGCGCTAGAAATTAAATTCCCTATTCGGAGATACCAAATATGTGGGGATTGCTTTTAGTTTTAAGGGTTTTATTTTTTTGCCACAAATTCTGATGTTTTGTATTGAATCTCATTAAATTTCCATATTTTCCTGATTTCTCGGGCAATTTTGAATATTTTTGAAAAGGTGTTCGGAAATTCGCTAGAAATTAAATTACCTACACGGCGATACCAAATATGTGGGGATTGCTTTTAGTTTTAAGGGTTTTAATTTTTTTCCTACAAATACTGATGTTTTGTATTGAATCGCATTATATTTCCATATTTTCCCCATTTCTCGAGCAATTTTGAATATTTTTCGTAAAGGTCTTCGGAAATGCGCTAGAAATTAAATTCCCTAGTTGGAAATACCAAATATGTGGGGATTGCTTTTAGTTTTAAGGGTTTTATTTTTTTGCCACAAATTCTGATGTTTTGTATTGAATCTCATTAAATTTCCATATTTTCCTGATTTCTCGGGCAATTTTGAATATTTTTGAAAAGGTGTTCGGAAATTCGCTAGAAATTAAATTACCTACACGGCGATACCAAATATGTGGGGATTGCTTTCAGTTTTAAGGGTTTTCATTTTTTTGCTACAAATTCTGATGTTTTGTAATGAATCGCAATAAATTTCCATATTTTCCCAATTGCTTGGGAAATTTTGAATATTTTTAGAAAAGGTCTTCGGAAGTGCGCTAGAAATTAAATTCCCTACTCGGAGATACCAAATATGTGGGGATTGTTTTCAGTTTTAAGGGTTTTCATTTTTTTGCTACCTATTCTGAGGTTTTGTATTGAACCTCATTAAATTTCCATATTTTCCCGATTTCTCGGGCAATTTTGAATATTTTAGAAAAGGTGTTCGGAAATTCGCTAGAAATTAATTTCCCTACACGGCGATACCAAATAAGTGGGGATTGTTTTCAGTTTTACGGGTTTTCATTTTTTTGCTACAAATTCTGATGTTTTGTATTGAATCTCATTATATTTCCACATTTTCCCGATTTCTAGGGCAATTTTGAATATTTTTCGAAAAGGTCTTCGGAAATTCGCTAGAAATTAAATTCCCTACACGGAGATACCAAATATGTGGGGATTGCTTTCAGTTTTAGGGGTTTTCATTTTTTTTGCTACTAATTCTGATGTTTTGTATTGAATCTCATTAAATTTCCACCTTACCGCGATTTGTCGGCAATTTTGAATATTTTTCGAAAAGGTCTTCGGAAATTCACTAGAAATTAAATTCCCTACACGGAGATACCAAATATGTGGGGATTGCTTTCAGTTTTAAGGGTTTTCATTATTTTGCTACAATTTCTGATGTTTTGTATTGATCCTCATTATATTTCCATATTTTCCCGATTTCTCGGGCAATTTTGAATACACCCAACTCTTTTTTTACACGATTTTGAAATAACACGATCCACAAAAAAAGAACATATGCATATCTTCTTTTTTTATACGAAAAATTTGGTTTAACACGATTTCCAAAAAAAAAAAATTCTTATTAATTTTTTTTATGTACTACTCGGGGAATACCCCAATTTTATTGTACATATGATGTATAATCAAGAAACTGAAGTCGCATTTTCTATTTTTCTATTTAAATTTTATAGTTGTGTTCCGTTCGTGGAAATGTTTTAATTTTTTTTTTTTTTTTACTTATTGACTAAAATTACTATTATTATCTATTTTTAATATAAATATGTATGAATTATATTTTCTAAAATTTATATAATATGTTTTAAATATTTATTCTTTTTTTGCATGGTTTTTTAGAACAACTTATGGTTAATTTTTCTATTTTACACGGTTTTTTACAATTGTTGTACACATCCTCAATTTTAGTATGGTTAGTATGTCTTTTTTACACGATTTTTTTTTACACGATTTTAGTTCGAACGTTTCTACCGTGTAAAAAAAGAGTTGGGTGTACAAGAAATTTGTTTAATGATGAACAATCAAAGTGACACTTGGACCACTGTTTTAGGTATATTATTAAAAGCGCAATAAATAAGTATTATCAATAAATTAATCTTTCCGACTTCTGTTAGCAACACAAACTCTATAAAGCTGGAATCGGGATCTTCGTCAGATCACAATTGTTTCCAAAACAAGGCAATTTTATTAAAAGTAGACATGTTTAAACTTTTAAAATATACTTCAAGTAAGTAGAATAAACTCTTTACGTACTTAATTTAAAATTTAGAGTGTGTGGTAAACCTTATTTCAATTTTCCATGCCCATACAACAACAAAAAATTGCAAATGTAGTGAAACAATAAAAACTTTCCTTTTTTTTGTTTTCAATTATTGAGAAATATAAATTCCTTTTACGTATTTTATTTTCATATATACGTAAAACCCATGGTACATGTAAAGACATAACCAACACAAAAAAAACTGAAATATCCTTAAAATATGTGCATACACTAACCAGGAAGAGTTTATATTATGCGTTTTTGGTGGATAACATTCATATATATATGTAAATAAATTTTTCGGATTGATCAGGATATCCCAAATCTCAGCAATATTCCTTGATTTAGTATCAGTGGATGAGGCCGCATCGTATTTAAAGTTTTTTTTCGACCGATTCGTATTTTTAGAGGATGGAAAAAACAAAATTGAGCATACCAAAAAATATATCTAAGAATTTTACGTATTCAATGTTTGTATAATATCCTGATTTGGTTGTTTAGATGAATTTTACTCCATTTTTTTGTTATGTAGTCACGATTTACAAACCAATTCCTTATTACCGCTGCAGGTGTATATAAAATTCTTGTTTATGGCAAAAAAAATTTTTTTGTGTTTACTGAATTACCCTTTTACATATTTGGGCCCATAAAAGGACTACTTATATGTTTATATTTATATAGAAAAATAACAGGATAAAAAAAATAAACAGAAATTTCAACTATACAGAAAACTTCAAATCTTTAAATACGTATGTATTTACTATCAAAACGATGAATAACATTTTGTATATACACATATTAAAAGGGGGTTTTGGTTTTGTGTAAGGAAATCGTATTGTTTTGCTAAAAAGTTTTTGTTTTGTAAGGTGTTGCAGAAGAAGAAAAATAAAATGTATAAGAAACGAAAGGAAAATTGCCGCAGGTATATAAAACATTTTATATTTGATTTATTACATTTTCCATATAATATATTAAATTATATTTATATATGAAAGAGTGTGTGTACGTTACATGTGGTTAAATCTACAGGATGTTGTAATAAAATAACACAAGTAACAATAATAAATACACTAGTAGAAATATTATATTGAATTGTTAGCAAAATAAATAGAATAGAAGTAGTTTTCCTTAGATTGAGCATATGAGGTTAGAAATCCATCTCTAACAGGTTAATGCAATGTATTCGCCTCAAAGCCTCTACAGCTAGTGCTTAAGGTTACCACCAGTTTCATCGTTCTGAAAATCACTCAACAACAGAGCTTGGGAATCTATTTTCTATAAAAAGGTATCCATTTTGAAAATCATGACCTCTGTGAATACTGTTATACATGTTGCTCTTGCAAGTTCCGCATAGTACTGTTATGCATGTTCCTCTTGCAAGTTCCGCATACAAGCAAAATATTATAGGTTAGATTCCTTGCATTTTTGGAAGTACTCCTGTAGAGAAACTTGTAAAAGGTATCCTAGCCCAGCATGCTGAACGATCTAGCAGTGTCCGATGAACCAATTGCCAACCCATTGGATATTTTTTAGTTTGCTGTTGTAACCATAAATTTTGTTTATTATATTGTTATTCACAAGTCTAAGTGTGTGTTCCTATTATTAACAACTATTTCATACAGTTGCCATCACTGGATTTGTTATATCGTCCTGAAAAATCACTATACCATGCTAACCGATAAGCTATTTTCTAGAAGAATATTGTGTGTTAGATTTTGAAACTGTGAAGACAGTTGCGACTGCTACTCTCGCAAATGGCTCATATTCACAGAAGTCATTATTATCAGAGTTAAGATTTCTTGCTACATGTTTCCAGACCAAGCAGATTAAGGCAACCAAGCATTGGATATCTTAAATTTTTGCCGTTTTAACTATAAAATGCGTTTGTTATTTTACAGTTAATGCAGTGACTTTTTAAAAACTATAATAGAAATTGAAAAGTTTTATGATATCATCCCTGTATTTGGTATGCGAATGTATACCAAAAAATAACAAATATTTTTGTTAGTGTTATTAAAAAGAACTTATTTTGGTATTGTTCTGTAATTGAAACGAACCAAAACACGTGCCTTTTAATAAGAATATACAAACAACCGAAAAAAAGAAAAAAGAACTTATACACAAAATACATAATAATGGACATCACAATAATTTTTAGTATAGAAAAGGATTCATTTGCAGTTTTCTCTTGTTAGAAATGCGTTATTTCTATATTTTCTAAAGCAATATTAAATATTTGCATATTTTTACAATTTTTGTGTCGTTTATTTTCCATACTTTTTTGTATTTGGTTCTTTAAAGTTTTGGTAAAGCTAGTATTATGTTGTTAGTAATAAATTCATAAATTTTTATGGTTTTTTTTTATTTTTTAAGGACGCAATTTGCATCTGGTATATCCTATAATAATTTATTATTAAATTTCAAATGGAAAATATTATTTTTATTATTTTTTCTCATATACTATATTTATTTAATTCGAAAAAGTTAGGAAAATTGTTGTGCAAAATTTCTAATTTATATTATATTTGAGAAAGAAAAATTTTTTACATATGTCTTTTTTACATAAGACCACAAAGGATTTACATTTTAAAATAAGTGACAATATGTACTAAACTTATGATTATGATATTGATGTCTAATTTTGTTCTTTTTTTACATGTACATACTTATGTATATAAATTATTGTTTATTAACGGGTAATATTTTTTGCAAATATAAGTATACTCATTTTACGGCCTAGATATGTTCCGGAAAAAAAGTTGGCCGTAAAGTGAAAAACCGTATAACGAATTAATTCACATTAATTCGTTTAACGAATTAGGAATAACATAAAGCTACACCATTCAGATAAAAAATTAATCATATTGAAGGGAATTTTGCCTTTATTGTAGATTTTTTTTATGTTTATTGCCGTATAACGAAACATTTTAGCCGCAAATCCAAAAATTGCCATAATTACAGAGGCCGTTATAGCGAAAAGCCGTATAAAGAGCGGCTGTATAACGAGGTATGAGTATATGTTATAAATTTCTTAAAATATATGTTATAAATAAAGGGATACTTTTTAAATGAATATTATTTCATAAAATACTGAATTTTGCTGGATTTTTGGGTCCTGAATTTTCGCCTTGTGGATTTAAAACTACTGGATTTTGAAGTAATAGATTTTTAATATACTGATTTTGAATATTGGGTTTTGGACTACTGGATTTTAAGGGTAGCCCATAATTTTGCACCTAATTATGTCTTTTTTTTTTAAGATTACCAGTTTTAACTTATTCTATTTCGTATTCTAAAAAATAAGCAATTCTGTTTCCAATTCCTTTATTATGGCATAAATACCGGATACGGATTATTTTCCGTACTATTACCTTTAATCTTCGATGACAAGTTTCGATTGAGTGTTACGAAACTATATTTTTTGAACTAATGGATTTTGGACAACTGGATTTTGAACTACTTGAATACTGGATTTTAATACTACATAGATAACCCTTAATTATATAGGTAATCCTTAATTTACCCCTTTTATTTATTTATTTATTTCAGAAAAACCAGGTACAAATACTTATAAAACTAAAAATAATAATAACAATATTAAAAAGATATATAAAACTAGTAAGACACTAATTCACTTACATTAAACCTTACTAGATTAATAGAAATATATTACAAAGTTTAAAATTTGGGAAGGAACAAGGATCAATTATTCGGAAAAAGAAATACCGATAGGTGGGCTATCTTAAGACACCGTATAATCTTCTCCTACAGACTGCTTTAAAAACAGAGGGTGAAAAATGTGTTAAGAGGCTCATTTTTACCGTATTCCGTACGATGAACAGAAATCTTCAATGTGTGTGTCTTGTTTGTCTCAGGTGAGGGTGTGTGTGTCTTGTTTGTCTCAGGTGAGGGTAATAATTCGCGTATCGAGGAGAGAGACATGAGATTTATTATTTTCAGTCTAGTATATGAAGGTAAAATAGTAAATTCCCTCAAATCAAACAGATCACGCAGGGCGAAAATAAACAATTCTTTTTGGACTGATTCAATTCTATCATGGTGTATCTAGAAAAAGGTAAGCTATATTGGGAAAGCATATTCTAAAATAGGCCGTACTAAAACACAGTAAAAATTTAAATAAAATGCTTACAGACAATGATTTAGTTATTACAGTTTTAGCATTAATAACATACTATTTAGTAGCATGTTATTTAATAGCCAAATTTTATGGATTATGAAAACTACTAATATTAGGCCTATAAATTGGCGACAATATATTCATTCAGGATCATTCATTTAGGAATCCTGCAACATAAAAAAAAAATAGTTGCAATAATTCAGCATAAAATGCATTTTAACTTCGTTATACTTTAAAAATATATTTTATGAATGAGGGTAGAATTGTAAAACAGGATTAACTTAAATATGTAATTATTTCTAGATATAAAATATTGCGTATAAATATTTTTATTTTTAAAAAAAATAACATAACCAAAAATTTTTAATTTGTAACAGAAAAATTGAATCATAATAATTGTACGTAAAAAATTTTATATAAGAAAAATAAAATATTAAATTCTAAAATTAATTAGTATTAAAATTATTCTTTTTTTTCTCTAAATATTTATTTTTTTAATAAATAAACTATTTAAATTTTAAGAAAACTCAATATTGTCATTGTCATTAAAAATTGGTGAAGTCATAATAACTTTTGAAATTGAAAATGATGATGTTTGTTGGTGAGCTTTCGAATTGTTATTGAGTGCCACTACTTGGTGAAGACGAAAAATTGCTTCCAGTTCTGTAATGAACACAGTAAAAAAAGAAATTTACTTTCTCGACAAAATATGATCATATAACAAATTTAAATTTCTGTAATATTACCATTCTGGTTTTATTGTTGTACTTTTCCATTTAGAGATACAATCTGTAACTAAAGTTTTAAAAGTTTCAATTCAACCATACTGAAAGCTAAATAAATTAAATTCATTCTTCGAATGTTTCAGAAATATTCTTCTAAATTTCTGCTATTCTTGATATATTTTAGTAACTTCTGCATTTTTTTATTATATAAGATTTCATTTGATTTAACCGCTTCGATTCACTCGTCTAAAAAACCAATATTTTTTTTTTGAAAAAAAAGCAAAAAAACATTTCACTCCTAAATAATTTTTTTTTTTTAATGATAACAATTTGGCCAACATTTGTTTGTCAATTTCAAATTTCGTTGTCATGACAACGGCGAATTTGCCTACTTTCATACATTTCAACTTTGTGTGACATTTCAAATCTGAAGCGTCAACAGAGTAGACGTCTCCCTAATGTTGCTGTAATAAGCTGATTAATTCAGAAATTTAGCGAGTGACAAATAAATTCCCAATATACAGCTTTAAAGCAATATACTGCTGCACCAAAAACTGACCTTTGGAGCCTATGTTTTATGAAAAACGTAGGACATCTACCCGCGACCAGGATACAAGTATCTACATGCGACCAGGATACAAAGTATCTTAATTGTGGAATGATGTCTTGAGACAATACCCATCCATTAGTCAACATCATATACTGCTTTACTCATTTATTTCGCGCTCATACGCCCCGGTGGGCTACTGGAAGGAACCTGACTAGCGTGATTAGATTTAATAACACATGATTGTCTTCTTTCTATACTCATATACAATATAGCCAATTTGTGTTTTAAAAAAATGTTTCCGAATTTAATAAAAGTTGTAATTTCAAAAATATTATACATACGAATACAAGTTTAATTTCCTTGGGCGTACCTTTTTAATCAGCTTGCAAGCTCGAAGAATTTCCAAATTTCTAAATATATTTTCGAAATTTTTAATGATGCTTTAGGAATTACTAACTAACTTACTTAAATAAAAACATTGAGGTTTTAATGTGATTTCAATTCATATGAATTTAGTGTAAAAATAATTTTACTTTAAACTTTTTAACTATAGCTACAAATTTTAATTTTTTTTCTTATTTAAAGTTTAATGATCCAAAAATGAAAATATTTTTATTTTTTTATTTATTATAAAAATCAAAACTTTATTTATATTCTTAACATAAAAAAAAATAAAAAAGTACATTTTGCCGATCATCGCACCCCTTGTTAACAGTTTTATGGTATATATTGATAAAAAAATACTCTTGTACTAACAAAAATATAAATCCTTTTTTAGGGGGGTTAGCGAAGGTTATCGTAAATATTTTTTATTTCCGCATTAAAAAAAACTGCCGCACAGCAGAGGAACTGAGCAGTAGTTTCATACTTATTGCATGATTTGCGTGTGGATCACTTAATATTAATCTAAAATCAATCATAAATATCTTGTATTAATGACCTGTGAAAACATTATTGAAAATTGAAAGAATTAAAAATTTCGAGTTTTTATAGTGAGAAAATCAAGAGAGTGTGGATCATAGCCTCCCATTTATATCATGCTCCTGGTGGTAAAAGCAACAATTAAACAGTTTATTTTACTGCCTTTCAAACGTGTTATATTACATAGTTTTCGTTGAACGTATATGTATGAAATTCCATTTTTAATTGTTATACAATTTACGATTGATTTTAAATGTAGAATGTAGTTCTCTTCTTTATTATTGTTCTAACGAAGGCTCTAACGTGAGTTGCGAACACCTATATACTAGTTTAAATTAAATTTTAAAGATTATTATAAATACGTGCTTTATTCTACACTTTTTTAATACCATTCCAACATGGTGTTTATTATCACTTTTGGTTTAATATTTTAAATTGCCATTTTTCGAAAAATATGAAGTACGTCGTTGCGTACTGGATGCTCTTAATGAAATTTCTCCATGCGTTTAATATCAAATTCTTCGATTTCCAATGATGGTTCTAGCAACATTCTATGCTAAGCCTATTACTAAGCCAACGGTAAATTATGATTACTATGCGAAATCATAATTTACCGGTGGCTTAGTAATAGTAATAAATAGTATACTTAGTAATAGTGTTAGTGTAGTTATATTTGCATTTGCATTAGTACACTATTACTAAGTTTTTCCATTACGTACTGGGTTCGGTTGCAGTCCGATATATCAATGTTTGTCTAAGTTTACTCAGCTTTAAATAAGTACCAGTTATAAATTTACAGAAAAACGTAGTCATCTGGTAACAATAATGACTTATGGAGAAAAACCATTCGCTTGTTACAATTAAAACGTTTCTTCACTGTAAAGTTTTTCTGAACACTTTTTTAATTGCACTGTAAAGTGAAGGAACGTTTCGTCACTGGACGGGAATCCATCTAAAATTAGTAGCTCCAAATTGCAATAAAAAACTGTTAAGAAAATTTAAGTACAGAAAAATCAGAACTTGTGGAAAATCAGTACAAGTACAGAAATAGCAGTAGTTGATTATAAACCGAAGGACGGGCGGGCGGACAGACAGATGGACAGGCAGACGGCAAAGTGATAACATAAGGGATTTTATTTTAAAAATATTTCTATAAAGTAAAACAATTTTGTGTTTTTCTGTTTTTGTATATTTCATTTTTTGTAATAAAATCTAAATAAGTTTAAACTTTTTCATCAATAAGGTGACATATATCAGAATCAATCATTATTCTCTCGAGTTTTCGAGGAGTCGTTTTTTTTTACCATAAAAAGTTCAGCTGATTATGGAAGACCCTAAAATGAACGTATAAAGCAAAAGTTTTTAACACCAAACCACAAAAAAAAAAACTTTTGTTTATGACATTTTTTTTTTTTGCATTTTTATATATCGATAAATAAATATCGAAACTAAATCGCTATCTCATCATAGTATGTTAAACCCTCATAATCCTGACAATGTCAAAAGATTATATTCCGGTTGTCATCACACATATACCAAAAAAAAAAAATATAAATAAATAAAGAGAAATATACTTTTGCATAAAACTTTAGTAAAAGATTAAGATAAGAAATTTTGAAGAGCATAAAATAATCGTATATTTATAGTTTGATATGCTTTTAAATCTTTTTTTGTTGTTGTGGGGAGATATTAAAGAAACTACTACAAATTTTTTTATGTATTTAGCAAGAAAAAAAAAATTAAAGTTTAATCATAAATATGTTTAACATTCCAACTGAATTTAAGTTTACAAGAAAATGAAAATAAAATATTTGAATTTATAATTTTATGCTTGTTAAAATAAATATTATTATTGAATATTTTACTAAAAATTAATGTCCTTGGACTATAAACATATTTTTATGGAAATCTAATCATTAAGAATAAGGACAGATCTATCAGAATTTTAATGCATTTGTATTACAAGAAAAATACACTTGTATCAGATAAAATAATATAAATATTTTGTTGAGAATAGCATTAGATAATATGTGTATAAGAAATTTCATGGAAATGGAAATTTAAATATTTACTAGGTTATAAAGAAAAAATGTAAAAAAAATATATAACAAGAAATTTAACTGTGATATAAAGAAAATGTTCTACAACATTTGAGATATTGAAAATTAATTTAAATTGAATGTTATCAAGATATTAGGTTACGAAATTCCTTTTAAACAGAAAACATAAATACTAACTATATAAATATTAACTACTAAATAATAACTATTTGGACTTTATTTTAATTCAAAGCAATATATTGAAATTTCGTTTAAGTGAATTCTAATTTTATATTTTTTTAAACCCAAACAACAAAAAATGCTCGACATATTTTTGTTTCTGTATTTAAAAAATGTATGCATCATAGCCTCCCATTTATATCCTTTTTTTTGAAAAAAAATTGCTATTTTTCGTTGTTGCAGTTTCATTTTGTTTTTCACAATTTTCTGTTTTTCATTGGAAAAATGTTTAAAACAAATTTTTTTTTCAGATCATTGCACACAATTCTATTTTACACACAAAATATCAATTCTCTTTACGACCAGAAAAATATAAAAAATGCTGGTATAGAAGATTTTCCTTGTGTATTACAGTGTATTAGTATAACGTATCTAGACTTAAAGTGAATTTAAATCCTTAATAAAATTATACAAGATAAAAAAAACTAAAACGCAAAACAGTATCTAAAAATATAAATTTTTTTTTTTGTTATACTGATGTGTAAAACTTCTTTAAAAATCTAGCATAATCATAATATTTAATGATATTTGTCGCAAGGACATTA
This sequence comes from Empis livida, assembly GCA_963932195.1. Taxonomy (NCBI): domain Eukaryota; kingdom Metazoa; phylum Arthropoda; class Insecta; order Diptera; family Empididae; genus Empis; species Empis livida. The sequence continues at coordinate 27,134,997 of OZ010648.1, forward strand.
TGAGTATTATACAAGTATTCCTATCAAGGATTTTTAAAATTTCTTCCAATCAATTCACTTTAAAATTATGTATAATAATAATGTTATCCTTTTTCCATTTCAAAGGATCACAAATTTTTCTTATAAACATTTTTATATAAAATTAAAATCAGAAACAACATAAAAAAATATAATGAAAACAATGTAAACAATTTTTGTTTCAAAGAAAAACTTAATAGTATATTTTTTTTTAAAAGAAATAACAGAGAATTTATCAACAAGGACATATAAGGAAATTTAATCTCTCAAAATTAACGAATTCATATTTAAATTATTATTTTGCTTCTAAATAAATTACAATTTGGTTGGAAATATTTTAGTTGGAAAGATTTATTTACTAAAGTCACCGTTTTTGTGCTATACTATTTTCTTTTAAATATTGAAGAGATTTTAGTTATTGACAAATTCATGTCCACATTTCTAACATTGAAATTAGATTTTATATAAATATGCTAAAGTCTTAAAGTTGAAGACTTAAACAGTCTTTTTATTAATTCAGTTCATACATTTTTTGACCACTTCTAAAATATTTTTATATACAAGTTTTAGTAGTTTACTAGATTGATTTATTAATCCATATTGGCTAAGTAAAAATAAATTAAGAAGCAAACATCTCTAGATCTCTATACGTCCTAATCTACTTGCTATTAAATGGGAAATAAAATTTTTAAATTTCATGAAAACTGAAAAATTCATTAAGCTTAGTATCATACCGCCGTGAAATGAAATTTTCCACGCTCGTGAAAAATATCGTGGAAAAGTTGTGAAAATCTTGTGGAAAAGTTTTATTGAGAACAAAACATTAAGTAGTATTGAAAAAGTATAAAAAAATAAAATGACGAATTTTTTAGAAACGAACACCCAAACCAACCAAACAAAATGATCAAATGTCAAAATTCTGAACATTATTATTTCACTTGCGAAAATTTTTTACATTGAAAATTTTTCTCAACTTTTATCTTTGGAAAATAAATTATTTCGCGATGGAACAGCGTACCACAAAATGAAATCGTTGGCGCATTTTGTCACGAGATGTTAAATTTGTATGAAAATTTCATTTCACGACGGATAGCATACTAAACTTTAGCTGTTAATGTTTATTTTTGCGTAGGTTTGAGAGAAAATTTATCACCTGACGATGTATCAAAGTCCAGTGAATTTGATTGCACTGATTTAGTCTAGACTGTAGTGATTTTGTATTAATGACTTTTATTAAAAATTATAATTATAAATTATATTGATTTTTCAGTGTAGGCTTTTAATATTTTTTCTTAAATTAGGTATATTTTTACTGACACTCAGGGACTATAGTCATTATAGTAATAGGTCACACTAAATTGAAAATTAATTTATTAAGTACTGAGTTAAAAGGTTACAGGACGATGGAATATTGGTTATTTTTATATAAAATTCAGTCAGTTTTTTTCTTATAATTAATTTTAAATTTATTTGAAATCTAATCTAAAATAATGAACATTCTACTTTATATATTTCGCTTTTATCGCAATTATCAATTAACATTTTCTTTAAAATTCTATAATTTCAATAAATATGTTAGAAATTATTTTACATATTCTTTAAACATACATTATCTGAAAATTCTAATATTGAATTAATGTCAATCCAATCCGTACATTTGTTAATAACTTAATTGTATTTGAATTTCTGGATATGGTCACCTGATATTTTTATAGTCAATTTCTACCTGATATTTTAAGTCAATTAATTTTCCTAAATATTTATATTTATACTATTACTTATTACAAAATTTGTGATAACCTAATGGTAAATTATTATGATAAAAATATAATTTATTTTTTATTTTTCGGCTACATGAAGTATTTTTTAATTAAAAAGCTACTTTGAAACGTTTAAAATTTTTCATGGAATGTAAAATGCTTCTTGTTGGTTATATTTAGTCCTTCCTATATAAATATATTTATATAAAAAAATTTGATCAGAACAAACAAAAAAAAAACCCATCGTATAACAAAGAATTTAATTAAAATTAGCCTTTGGGCAGCTTCAGCTCAAAAATATATTTATTTTTTTATATCTATTTTAAATAGGAACTCATAGATTTCAAAAATATTTAATGTAAAAAAAAAGGAAGCAATAATCAAATAACAAAAAATAACCAATAAATTTTAATTCCAAATTTTTACTAGCTATTTTTTTTTAAATAAATTTATTTTTTATATATTTTTATTCAACAGAAATTAAAATTTACAACAAAAAAAATTAATAAAGTTTAAATAAAGCTTTTAATAAAAAGTGTGTAAAGTTTAAAGAAAATTTTTTTTTCATTTATTTATTGTGTTGGAAAATATTTAACATTTAAAAAACAACTTATTTTCCGATGGAAAATAAGTTGTTTAATGTCTCTTAAATATTTAATATATTTTAACCATTTGACAAAATCTGAAAATAAAATATGTTTAACACAAAATAATGTTATATTGAATTCATTATATGTAATTATTATTCTAATTAATTTACAATTAGTTTTCCGATTTCATTAATAATAAATTGTGCAGGTAGAAATCTAATTCTAAATATTCATTTGACCCAACAGATTGGATTAAAATTTAGCATATGCAACAAAATTTTGCTAAAATAGTATAAAATTTAAATAACCCGAAAATATTATAAAAAATATAGCTCAGATCAATAGTAAAAAAAAGCTCAGAATTTTGAATTCAGGAGACTGTACCCTTCACTTCTGAAGCAAAATTGGTAGAAATTTCGGACGTCTTGTAAGCGTATGCTAGAAATACTGTGAAGACAAATATTTACTGTATAGAAAATATTTGTCTTCATGGTATTTCTGGCATACGCTTACAAGATGTCCATTACTGCCAATTGTATTCCCAAAATAAGAGCGACGGTGGCTTAAGTGGTTGTATGCTAAGCTGGGTTCAACTCCCGTCCCAGACATTGGTCTAAGTTTAATCAGCTTTAAATGAGTACAAGTAATTAAATTTACGTACAATTGAATGGGTCCATTTGAAAAATGATTAAAATATTATGAAAAACGACCCAATTTAATCTGAAAATGGTAATTATTATTATATTTGTTTCTTAATTTTGAATATGAAATTCGGTATTAACAGAAAAAAACGATATTAAAAGATATGGAAATATTAAAATTTATTGAATTTATTTTTTTTAAATATATGTACTTATATATAAATTTTTAACAACTTGTTTAATCCAATTTGAAAGTCAATAAATAAATTATAATTATAAATTACGAATACATGCAAATATTAATCATTATTGGGTTTTCTGATCCTGAATATTAATTATAAATATACAAGTAATAAATGAAAGAAATATTGACTCCCTTGAATCTTTTATTTAAATATAGATAATATTGATGGGCTATTATTATATTTACAGATTGGATATTCATTACGATTGGTAACGTAAATTTACTGTCTTAAAACAAATGTTTTGTGAAAATATAATATAGCAGTAAAAGATAAGTAATCAGCAGTAAAAGATTATAAACCAAAAAAATCATATAAATTTTTTTGAAAAAAAATTCGTTAGTAATTATAATTTTTTTTTATCATGCAATACCGTAACGCGAGTGCAGAATGGCTTAAAAGTAAAAGACCAAATATTTTTCTTACAAATATCAGAAGTCCATTCATCATTATGTGTCATACAGAACCATAAGTCATATTGTGTTTAATAACTGTTTTATAAATTAATAATTTGGACTTTCTGGACAGTAATTTTGATGACATTATTGTCAAGTTTGCATAATAACACATAAAATAAAAAAATGAGTTTTTCTAAACTCTTACTAATATATTTCATATTCATATCCACTATTTTGAATATTTTAAAAAATAATTAATATTAAGATCAATATTACAATATTTAATGGTCCACAAACCAGAAAACTTACAAGAAATGTATTATTTTTTTTATCTATAATTTGATATTAACTTACAAATTCAATAAAATATCAATTTTCCATCTTTTTTTCAATTTGCATTGATTACATTCGATTAAGGATATCTTCTCCATTTTGGTTTTTTTGTGTCTAAATTTTAGATTTCATGAAACTTGAGATAATATCGAATATATTTAGATACTTTTATTCATATCCTTATAGTAAATATCTATCTTTATTATTGTATAGTATATTAAACCTTTGGGTAATATTAAGATCATAAATTCCCAATGAAAATTCAAATTGCGCAAAGAGTAAAAAAAATGAATGAAAAACCTGGTGTATGTGTTTGTGTAGTAAATTGTGACAACAACAGTTGGGAGTGTCGTCATCTTTAACGTTCCCTCAGGACATATAATATAACAATGAAAATGGATAATATTATCTTGATAGGTTTTTGGTGGGTAAAAATGAATGTCAACAGTTCGCTTTTGGTTTTCAGGAGTAGGAGGAAGTTTTGCTTGATGGGAGAATTTGATTTAATATAAAAATTTAAACTTGATTTAACATGAAATTTGTTTTAATATAAAAATTTAGTGAATTGCTTCTGGAAAAAATATCGGAATTACTTAATCAGTTATTCAGAATATCGTAATTATTTAACCAATTCTTATTTAATTATTACGGAATCCTAAAAATTTCCATTATTTAATTGGCAATATTTTATCGCTGTAAAGCGTTCACAAGCAAAATTTCAGCCTAAAAATATTTAAAGTGGACAACTTTTATTATTTTTGAATAATAGAAAGAAAATGAATAAAAAAATGTAGAAGAGGATCGAGGTGTAAAAGTTCGGAAGAGTGCTGAGGTCATAGTCAAGATGGGTATTTGCGTAGGTTTATAACTTTTTATGAGACATGTATTCATCACTATACACCAGAAATAAAACAACAATCAAAGTAATGAGCTTAACGTAGTGTACACGCTCCAAAAATAAAACCCAAAAATAATTTCATCACCTGGAAGAGTTTTTTGGGATGCTCATAGTACAATTTTAATGGATCTAGAAAAAGGAGGAACAATAACGGGAAGATTATTATATCATCACATTGTACCTCACGTTTAAATAAAAAAATAAGGAAAAACTACTACATTTAGCAAGGAAAGTATTCTCCAGAATCCCTCCTCATTATTTCCTGTAACCCCGTGACTATTTACTGTTTTCAAACATTAAAAAATGACTTCCAGGGAAAATATTTACAACATATGGTGAAGTTGTCGACAAAACTATAATAGCTATTTTGATAAATGATGTTATATGGAAGGAATTGAAACGATAATATTATTGATCTATTCTAGTGTACCGACCTCAAAATAAGACTATGTTCAATAAAATAAAAATTTTTTTTACCGGAAAACCTGTTTTTCTCTACTTTTGGCATGGGGTATGCTTACAGGCCTCGTACCACTGTCAATGAAATATTGTTATTTCTTTTTTATTTGTCAAACAAAAAAAAAACAGTACATAGCACAAACTAAAATATATACCAAAATACCCACAATTTACAATTTTGCATTGTACCAGTTATGCGATAAAATCTGAATTGAAAGAAATTATATCATTTTGAAGAATGATACAGAAAAAGAAAAAACCGAAAATAGTCCTGCCATTAACATAATTGATCTAAATAAATCTATTCAATAAAATTTCCTACAAAATGATATTCCTTTTTTTATTGCTGTTGTGTTGAAGGAAATTTTGGGGACGCAAAACCTTCTCATTTGGTTTTGCTGGTAATGATTAAACCACAAAACACACCCATATATACATATATAGATATATGTATATATTTTGTATATTATATATTTATAATATATACATACTACTATAAAAAAAACCGGATAGCGCGAAATAATTTCCGCACAATAAAATATATTTGGTGGATGAAAATGTGAGTGTTTTGTTTATGCTGTGCTTTGCGATCCGAATCAGTTTTTCAGTCTTTTTTATTCTCTATTATTATTTTATTATTTGTTTGGACGAAAATTTTGTGTTAGCAAGAAGCAAATACAATTTCGAAAACATCCGAAAATTTTCATGCTCCAAAAATTAAGAATATACATATATAAAAACTGGGAAATTATATTCGTTACAAAATAATGACAAACTTTGTTTTTATATTTGTTTTTCTTTCATAGAACTGGGGGTTTGGCGGAATGTTGCAATGTCGTTTATCCACGATTTTTATTCTTATATACATTTTAAAATTTATATACAAAGGTGGTGGATTTTAAATAAATGTATATACATACACATCTTTTTGACAATTACTTTGACGAAGGTATAGTATAGAAGACTTTCTGAATTACACACAAATCTGATAAATCTTAAATAATTTTTTTTTTTCAAATAACTTGGTGACAATCACAAGTTTTGGATAAAAAATATTTTTTTAAAAAAAGGGATTTACTATTTATTTATATCACCAGGATATCAAAAAGTTTTTAAACACACTTTGCAGCGATATTGAAAATGGGAGATATTGAAATTATTTTAATATTTAATGAAACATTCATTCAATTCAAAATTAGTTTAAATATAGTTTTAAATAAAATTATGTTTACGTATTTAACTCTTTTTTAGTGTCAATTGTCAAATAGCCAGAGGAATATTCGATTTTTTTGAAAGCTTCAGGTTTTTCTTTGAGTTATACATTTGAAAGAAAATATAAAATATTCTTTCCATAGTTTTTGATCGCAATTTAAGTCTAAAAACCAAGAATAAATCTAAATTTTTTATTTAAATATTAAATAATTGACTACTGTTGACAATAAAAATATGTAAACAAAATCAAAACTTTTCGTACTTTTTAGTTGTCCCAATTTTACTTTTTTTTTGATTATCTGTTCGAACAAAGTTTTACTAAAAAGTTTTATTTCTTAATGTTTCTATAAAATTTTAACTTTGAATCAGTATCATTTGAACTAGAAGATGAGATTTTATTATGTTTATGTTTACATTACACAAAGAAAGATAACCAATATAGAAAATTTCACTATTTTACACAGTCATGTGTAACCTTTTTTGAAAGTGTGTCGGAATCAAGTAAACATTTAGTAATTAAAAGTCGCTAGTAAAATATTTGCGTCTTTAATCATTCTATAATACGAAAAAAATTATATTTTATTAGTTGCAAAATTTGTTCCTGCTGTTGTGTGATGACAGTTTTTTTATATCAAGATTAAAAATTATTTTACTTAATCATTGTCTTTTCAAGTCGATTTTATGTAATTTATTAAGGCAAATAGTTATTAACAGAAATAAGTAGAACTCGAGTACAATACGAATTAAATTGTCCATGAGATTTTATTCAGTATATTCTAGTAAATGTTCTAGCATTATGTGGAGTATTTAAGTAAAAACTTTTGATATACAACATGTCCATTTAAATTTACCTCACGGGATAGATAAAATCCGCAGCTCATAGGTTTCCCATCGTTGTGTGTGCTATAATCTTTTATGGTGAAAGAAAATTTTACAATTTGTCATACACGAAAATTTATAGATTTGATAAAATATACTTGAAAAATCGTATAAATTATTCGGTTGAGGTGATAACTAAAAGATTTGTTTTATAATTATGTTGTGAATTGATAAACAACCAAAATATAATAATACTACGAGTATCACTAATTTGAAAAAAAAAAATGTATACAAAAAGAATGATTTGAAGAAATATTGTAATTTTGTTTTCAGTTTAATTTTATATTACATTTTAATTATAGTCAAAAAGTTTTATTTGATTTTAATATGTATTTTATAATAAAAATTTATATATAAAATTAGTAAAGAAAATTTCTTGAAAAAAAACTTTATTGATATTAGAATAATTTGAAATTACATATTTTAAAGGTGGTTCAGTTAATTTTAAAATATTACTTTTAGTAATTGCCAGAATTAGATTAATGTGACATTAACTAATTTTGTAGAAAAAAAAACTGAAATATTTATTTAACAAGAAAATTAATTTTGTTTTTAAAGTTATAAGCAGAAAATAAATTAAATTTTATATTTAAAAAAGTAATTTATTTATATTTATTTTTCACTTCATAATTTCACCATAAAAATTTATATTAATATGCGTATATAATTTATGTAAATAAAAATATTTAAAGTTTATACTGGAAAAATATTACATAAACTTTTTAATATCATAAATTTTGTAAAAAATTTTGAAAAAAAAAAACAAAATTAATGGTCAATCACAAAACGTATTTTATAGTTTAAATATTAATTAAAATTTGTACAATGTTACAAGTTTTATTATATTTTTCGGTATATAAACTGATATTTAATGTAAAAATCACATAAATTTATGAAAGATGTATTTTATATTAACATATTTTTATATAAACAATAAAATAAAGTTTATTTATATAAAATTTTATTTAAATAATGCAATATATATAATTTATTAAAGCATTCCTCAAACTGGTGCAGTTTTATCGGAGTGACAGAAAAGGGAATTATTCGTAAGCATAGAAATATAATCCGACAAACTCAAATTTGATTCAAGTTTGTAGTGTTTTTTCGAAACGATTTATTTGCCGTTATAATTTATTCCGTGAATTCCTGTTGAATTTCGTGACATGCTACATAAAGATAAAGGTGTTAAGTGACATATTTTAATAATTTGTTATTATTGCAGAAATGAAGGTTTTGTTACCATACTTAAATTTGTAAAAAAAAAAATAAAATAACACTTTTAATTACTCGAAGCAAAGGTGTAATAATCACTTAACATATTCTTACTAGATGAAAGTGTTACAGAATATGTTAAGTGATTATTACACCTTCCATAAACCAACTTTACGTACTTAAAGCGTTTATTTTATATTATTTTTTTATGTTTAAACTTTAAATCAATAGTTGCAGCTATTATGTTATTATGTGGTGATAAAGGTGTTAAGTGAAGTACTTAGTACGCCACTTAATACTATTATCCAAATATTTAAAGATGTTTTTAGTTGCCAATGTGTTTTGTTTTGTCATATACATAGTACATATATCATTCCTTGCATAATTTGTCTCAAAAGTTAAAAATAACTGAATAGTGGATAAAGGTGTTAGGTGATATTTTTGTAAAATAAGATCCTTAAATTTAATGTAAATTTAATACAATAGAAAAATCATGTTAAATATAAAACTGCATAAAAGATAATAACACTAACCATAATAAACATATCAACATATTGAAGAAAAATAATGGATTTGTTTTGCAAATTATAAGTTTTCTGTTAAATTTTGATTAAGAAGTCATTGCTAGAGTTGGTTAAATTTGTTATGAAATTGTGCAAATTCTCTAAATTTTGGTGTTGAATTATTATTAATCGTAATAAAATGGACTGTAAAAAGCTTGTTTGAAAGTTAAATTTCAAACAAATCCATAATGCCGTAAGCTGATGTAACGTTTTCTTAATTCGACAGAAACCAATCAATCAGTCCTAATAAAGTTAGTTTTGTTAGTAAAACATAGGCTGTCCAAAGGTATTCTATTGGACCTTCTATTGGAAATTGGACCTTCTAATTTTTATATGAATTTCGAACCATAAATTTCTGTATAGTGAAAGAACTATAATTGAAACATGTTAATGGCTTTTATTTATAACACAGCTATTGTTAGCATTCTTCCTACATAGTCTTCTTAAATTACATTTACTGCACCTTTTTCTTACTGGTACTGAAAGTTGAGCAAACTTAGATCATCATCAATGCTTCGGATTGGAATTGAATTCATAACCTGCAGCAGACAATTAATAAATTAAAACTGTTAGTTTCTACGAATTAAACTATCTTCATTATAACAAAATCTGCACCTGAAATCAAAATTTTATGTTATAAAATATTTTTCAATTTTTCATAAAAAAATATCATAATAATAATAAATGATGTTTATTACAAAAATAATTCTTTTTTTGAATATTATGTGTCAGAATTTTTTTGTTATAAAATATAAAATATTACGATCTCATATAAATTAAAAAATTTTCCGGATGAGTATACAATTTTTTAATTAAAATTTAGCACTTCAAAATGAAAAGAAAAAATGCAATTTAATAAAACATTTTTGTAATTGATATGAAATGTTATTTATAAATCAACAAGTGAAATTGACATTTTCATTTATTAACTTTAATTTTTATTGGAAATTATATAATAAATATTGACTTTTATTAGTAGTAATTCAGAATTACTTACAGGATATTTTTTAACCTGGATTTCATAGTTAACTTTCGTGAAAAATATGAACTTTAAGAGTTATGTAAATGAAATTGTTTACAATTAATTTTAAAAAAGCTTCCTTAGTCTGGCTAAAAAAGAAAGAAAGGAACAAGGTACTATTAAAGTTAGTTAAAAGTTTTGTAAAAGTTATAATTTATGTTATAAAAATTATGGGTTTTTTTTGTATTTTCTTACATTAATTTTAAACTTTAACACTAAAAATTAAATTCTAATGAAAAATTAATGAAAAACTTTTTCCAATTTGTAATCAGTTTAATTGTGTATTTATAATTATATTTTTGTTGTTATGTAAATTGACATATGAATCAAATAATGTAGTATAAGTTGGTGTCTAACAAATTGCATTTGGGTACTGGACACATATGCAAAATCTTTTATGTTTCTTTATTTTTGGGCATAAATTTCTTTTTAAACCCTTTTTTCTAAGGATTTTTTGTTTTTCAAAAAAACATATTAGCACTTTGCCGGTCCGTCCGTGTGTAAACTTTTTCAAATTATAATTTAGCATAATAAATGTATACTGAAGATATTGGCAGACCTCTAATCATAAAAGTTAAAGAATTTGGTATCAGGTGAATATTAAAATTATACTTTAAAACCATTCGGTCGGCGGCTTAATTCGCAATTATCAAAAATGTGAAAAATTAGCAATTTAAGGTAGTAAATATTACCCAAGATTAATAATAGACCCCATGTTGGAAAGATATTGAAAAGAAGAAAAAAACCACAATTTAGTTTAATTAAAACTTCATCCAATAGAAACGACACACAAAAAATATATGTTACACTGAAAAATGAAATTTGATATTGAAAACATTCACTGAAAAGATGTTAGATGGCACGTTTGAAAGTTAACGAAGAGTGAAATAAAATAAAAGTTTGTGCAAATAGTGCTTTTGCGCCATGTGACCGCACGGAAAAAAGCCAATATGTATGAAGCTATTGCACAGTAGTGCTGCTGCGCTATTTTTACCATTAAATTTACTTTAAAGAAATTACATTTCTCAACACGTTGCTTGACATTTTCTTAATACGAAAAAATCCATTTAAGTTCGAAGAATAGAAATGTCATTCAACAAAAGTAAAAAAGCAAAAAAGATTTAAATAAAGTTTAAAAAGAAAAAAAATTGAGAGAAATTTTTTTTTGGAAAAGAGTTCACAACAGAAAATAATATCACGGTAAAATATTTTACATCAGTTCAAAGGATTTTGTTGTTTGTTAAAACCTTCATGACATATTTAAAGTGTTTTATATACGGAAACGTTTTTGTGATCAATGGGAAATGTTAATTTTAAGAACTTTAGTATTATATGTGGAAAATGGTTTTCAAAATGTATTTCAATCTCTTGTTAATATACCAATAAGAAGAATTTAATTATTTGAAACTAGTTTTTTTTATAGATGAATATCATTTTATATTTGTCCATAACATATTTAAACAGTTCTAAGAATTTAAATTTTGTGAAAATTATCCTTGTCATAAATATTTTATATTATTTTAGGCTTTATGGCTTTATATATTGAGACGATGTTCTATGAACAAACTTATAATTTGTATACTTATGTAATGTCATTTTTATGGATTCAATATTTCTTCTTTTTTTTGTGCCTCTTGAAATTTTTGATATAATGAATATTTTAATTCGGTAAGCGACAAACCATACACACACACACACACACACACACATTACCATATTTTAAATTTATTTAATTGAATTTCCTTTCTCATTTCTCATGAAAATGAAAATAAAAGAAAATTTTCTAAACTATTTCCTTTGGCTTCTATTGTCAAAGTAATATTATTTTCTTTATATAATATGGTGAAAGGATTTAATGTTTATATAAAATTCTATATAAAAAAAAGGATATTTTCATATTTCCTTATATTATATATGTATATCAGTGTACATTGTAAATAATGGGTTCATATGGCAATGATCCTTTAAGGATTTCTTAGTAATTTATCACTAAGTCCACAAATTTTATTTATAAAGCTGCTTGTAAGATATGGAATGAAAAAAAAAAAAATGTTTGTCATTATTTTGTCATCATTGTGGTATGTTTAAAAGAAACCTGCTTGACTATAACATTGAAAATTACTTTTTGGGAAAACTTTGTAATGCGTATGAGTTTAAAATTAATGATGGATGTTTTTAATGATTTTTAATTAATATAAATAATGTTATATATTTTAATGAAAATTAACGCTTGGACAGAATATAATGAAAGTTATTGGAAATTTAAGACATTATTAAGTAATTTACGTCAGTTGATTACCAGAAAAATAATCTGTTCATTACAGATGAACAGATAGTACGTATACAGTGTTTTAAAAGTTTCTTTTTTCCTCAGTGTATATTTACTTTCTTTATTGCACATAATTTTGCAATTACCTTTACAGTAAACTAATTTTTAATATGTAAACATGGAATGCGAAACTATAATTATCTATGAATATTCAAATTTACAAAAGTTATGCACCAAAACATTCTTTTTTTTTCAAGTATATAAGTGTTTAAAACTATTTAATATACAATTTAATAATACAATATTTTCATAATACCAATTACTATGTAATTATTATAAATAATTTTCACTTTAACTGAATAAATTGAACTAATTAAAATAAGTTTTACTTACCTTATGTTTTATGTAAATATATCTAAGTTTTATTCACATTTAATTGCACTAACTATTAAAGAAAGTTTTCGCAAGAAAATAGTCGTTAAAAAGAAATAAATTTTTTTTTCAATTATTACCTGATTTCTAGTGAAATCATAGAGAAATACATAATATAATTAATTAATAAAGTTTTATAAAAAAGTAAAATTAATTATTAAAGTTAAATGTATAACATTTGCTTTTTAAGATAAGCAAAGGATTAATAGCCAAGTGTTGTAAAATTGCAAAACATTTTAAAAATATTGAAAATCACATGGAGGCTTATGGCAAACCTCTAGCCAACGCGAATTTTGTGCAATTTTAGAGCGTTTTTTCAGTCAATCTCAATACAATAGTTTTTTTTCATCGAAATCGGACCTGTTGAACATTTAAGGGTTAAGTATTTAGGATCAGTTGTTGGACAAAATTTTTTCGCATGAATTTAATTTGACTATCTTATTTCAATATATTCAGTTATAAAAGATGTTTGCTTAATTCAGTACGACAAAATTGCCTCGGTATGAATACCGACGAATCGGTATGAATAGTAAGGAAGCCAAACACAGCAGGCTCTAATTATAAGATTACCATATCGTAACGCTAATAAAAAAGTTCATTATGTCTAAAACCTTAAATTTTGAATTAGTTATACAGAATTATGAAACTAAGAAATATTCTACAAGTTGCTCAGACACGCCGTATGATTGGGGATCATATTAGAATAGAGAAATAATTTTATTATGTTAATTAGATATATAACCATATAATGTTTTTTAAATAACTATGTATATAATATGAAATTTAAATAAAATTCCTTCAGGGGGATATTATAAAATGTGTCAAAATATTTTGCTAACAACTAATTACAAAAATTTATTTCAAATTTCAACAGTTTTCTTTAAAAAAAATTTTTAAAAAAAAGAAGTTATTAATATAAGTAATCTTTTGGCTCATTACAGCCCCAATGGTGTCCCCAATCTTTCTAATTCCCTATAAGGTCGAACCAAAAAAATATTACTTAATTTTTATTTTACAAACTTTTTTATTTTCTCATCATTTTTAAGCAAACAAACATAATAAAAACAAAAAAGCCTGAAGACAAAAACTTTTTCTAACACAACTCGGAAAATTTTTGTTATGCTAACTACTAAAGAAAATATAATAATAAAAAAAAATACAATTAAGTTTATATAAATTTAAATATCCTGTAGAATAATTATTCGTATTTAAGCAGTTTTTTTTTTGAAGATTAATTATTACTATGCTTTTTATGATTTGGTTTGTTGGGTGCTAGAGCGGGGGGGGTTTAGAGATGAAATGTTGGTTTTTAATGCGAAAATAATTATTTATGTTCTTTTTTTTGTATATATATATAATATATTTTAAATGTGATAGGCAACACAAAATAAAAAAGGCAAAAATATTTAATTAAAATTTCATTTAAATATCATTATCTTTTACAAGCATTCAAAAAAATTTATAATTTTTTTTTAGAATTAAAATTTTTGCTATATTTTTTCATATATATATATCTTGATTTTGTAATATGCTTTTTCAGCAGCGCCTATAATTATGCTGCTTAAAAATAATAATGAAATTTATTTGAACAGAATTTCCTTTTTTTTTTTTGGTTGTATTTCATTGTGTTGTGTACTTCGGAATAATACAAAATAATCAAATTATTTTTTTTAAAAAATTTACATTTTTTTACAAATTTTTTTTTACAAAAAAAAAAATTAAAATTATTTACAATCTTTACATAAAAAAAATAAAAATAAATACCCACGATAAAAATTTATGTAAATCTCTTGCGTTAATTAAAATTCCCTGCAGACAATGAGATTTTTACGAAATTCCAATTATGTATATATATACTTTTATTTTTTTCTATGACTTTGGTGGGTTTTTTTTTTATTTTTGGAAAATTTAAAGGTAAAGTAAATAAGAATAAACATTGTTGCATAAAAATATGTTTTAAGATAATGTTTTATTGGTTTTTTGTGTTTGGAAAAATAATTCTAAGAAATAATTAGTTTTTCAGATAAAAAATTTTTGTCCCAATATAAATCATTAATAATTTATAAGAATTATTAACATAATTGTAAAGTTATAAGTCTATGTCTTTAAAATTATGGACTAGAGCTGCCTATATACTCTTTTGAAAGTCTAGACAAACTTTTTCTTCTTTAGAGTTTACAGTCCAACTATAGCACTATAGCTTCGTTCATATGCTTTTTACAGATATCTCAATTATCCGCAACAATTTTAAAATTCTAGAGCCGCAGGAAAATTACAGTATCCTTACCGCATGCATCGTTAAGACACGATAGCGATTATGACACGAATATGACGCAAGTATGATGCCAATCCCTTTGAAGCCGCTTCATTCTAATGACGTCGATTTATTAGAATGAAGCGGGTTATATTTTATTCGTCATATATTGGCTGTAGTCTTCTTTCCTCAAACACATATATAGCATAGCATTCTTTCTACGATAGCATGCCCGAATTAACCTCTTCGTAGGCCCTAGGCACTTTTACCTTTAACCCTATCGAATAGTTTTTTGCCAGTATCCCTAATGAAGTCAGCTGTGGTTTATTTTTAAAATGCGTTAATTTAATTCCAAAGTGTTTTTGTTTAACAACACTTTATTTAAATAACAAAGTTTAGTTTCATTCCATATTGGTTTATTTTATGAATGTTATTTTGTGAATATTATATTGGTGCCTTTATTTCGCTTTATAACGTTTTTCTACTACGATCGAAATTACATGAAGAAATGCTTATTTCGTATATGTATGACGATGATGAGTACCAACGTAAACGAACTCGAAATAGATTTTTTGATGAAGTTTTAGACAACACAGATCCTAGCTTGTATCCTCAAGCCTCTGTGTTGTCTATTAGGTAATAATTAAATAAATTGTTTACTAAATTAATGATTTTTTTTTTTGGTTTTTTGAAAATAAATTTTGAATTATTTTGGATTAAGTGAAGTTTTTCTTTTCATGCTTTGGTTGAATATTTATTATATAAATTTTTCGTAAATAATAATATGTATACATTTTCGTAGGCCATTTACAGTTCGTAGGCCCTAGGCACTGTGCCTATTGTGCCTATGGGATAATGCGGGTGTGTACGATAGCACCTATAGTTAGAAATGATATTCTTTTATTATGTACAATTGTTGACCCCAGCTTTCTCAGGATTTGGAAACTATGACCGATGTTTTCTCAGTTGAAAGCTCTATAAAATTTAAAGTAAAATTATTCTCTTAGTATCTATTAATTTTTTTAAGGACCTTGTTGCATCTATTTCATTGTGACTCTAAATATAAAATGTTCTCACATAAATAATTTCCCAAAGCCTCTACAAATTCGGCAATTCACTTTCATAATAAAAAACCTTAAATAATTTTAATGAATTAATCAAAAAATTGGTTTCACCTGTCATCATGATGTATTTAATTCTAGATCAAATCAATTTATATATAGATAAAAATCAAAACCTGTTGAAACAAAATAAATTTCATAAAATTATCATAATAAAAAATAATATTAATAATTAAAATTTTATTGACAAATTATTACCACAAATTTTTTATTTTCAAAATTTATGTTATTTATATACCGTCTATAATATATTAAAATTTAAATATTAAAATAAATATTATTGGAAAAATAATGTATTACAACATTTTTAAATTTTATATAATTATGTAATATTAAAAACTTATTTTGAAATAAAATTATACTTTAAAATTTTATAATTTTACATTATTATAAACCATAAAAAAAATAAATACAAACTTTTTAATGTTTAAATCTATAAAAAGAAACAACTCAATAAAAGTTTTATAAATTCACATTTTGAATACAAATTAAATGAATAATTCAAATTGATAGGGTAAAAGAGAGTACTTTTTTCCAGGACATAATTTCAGGTAGTTGAGTTGTTTATAGTAAAAGTGTGAAATATAAAATATTTATTTAACTTTTAATTTGTATTGTTTTGCATAATTTAATGTATTTTTTTAAAAGTATACTTTTATATAATTTTAAAAAATTTCAGGAAAATAGTATAGTAAAATTGAAATAGTAAATATATTGGATGACAACTAGTATTTCCAGACAAGTATAGTTTGTCTATTTTTTTTCCTATTTACTAACATTTTGAATGATATAAGAGAAAACCCGTGGTACTAGATTCTGAAATAAACTATAGATGGGGTATAGTCATCGTCTTGTCATTAAAATGGCTTTAATATGTCCACAATTTAGTTTCTACGTCCAACACTATGTAATGGTAATTAATGTCTTAAGTATAATTGAGCATCAGTAATTGAGCATCAGTATAATTGGGGATTTATGCCTAATGATACTGCATAAAATCATATTCATGTTTCTTAGAAAAAACAATTATTATTAGCCGTGTCACATGCCAAATATTATTGAACATAAATGGCCAAGTATCTTATAGTAAATGACCTTTAATAAGTATCGTGTGTCAAAATTATAAATTGACATTCCAAAGATGGAGCTGGAAGAGTAAAAGAAGGAATTTATATTATACGAATCAAATTATAATAAACGAAGATTTCACGATGATTTTGACAAAGATTTTAAATTACGATACCCCAGATCAAGTACCCTCCGATCATTTTTTCCCAAATCATAATTATAAAACTTTTCACATTACAAAATTTTTAGACAATCTTATGACTATCAAATATAAACATAATAGATACATTACATATAATTAAATTAAAATATTAAATAAAAGAATTTCGTTTAAAAAGTTTTTCAATATTTTACTTTCGATGCACAAATTTTTTTTTGAAAAACAATATTATTTTCTTTTTGTTATGGAATTTTATGAAATTAAGAAAATGTTAAAATAATTTTACCAACAAAAAAAAAATGATAACTTTTTTATTATTATTATATTATTGAAGAAAATAATAAATTTTACTTATTATTTTCATGTGTGAAAAGTTTTTCTATAAAAACTTTTATTTAAAACTTTTCCATAAATGAACACAAAAAAAAAAAAAAAGATGAAGTTAAAAGTGTATGTAAATAAAATTGTTAAATTATTTTATTTATTAAAAAGAGAGAGAATTTTATATGGACAATTATGCTATTAGAATTAGATTTTTAATACAGTTTTTTTTTTCATTTTTCTGGAAAAGTTTATTTTCTTAATAAATATTTTGGGAGATAAACATTAAATTCCTTTTTTTTCTTTGGAAAAATAGATAGTTTTATTTTCTTGATAACTTTAATTTATAGTTTTAGGAAATCTCCGTATTTAAGTGGAAGATTTTTGTTTTTTTTAAAAAGTAAGTTGTTTAATTTATTATTTTATTTTGAAATTTAAGGGCAAATCTTTGAGCTGAATATATTTATTTTGAAATTTAAGGGCAAATCTTTGAGCTGAATATACCAGATGATTAATAAATTACTATATTTTAAGGCCCGAAGATTGACTCTAACTTGACAAAAATTCAATATTTTGAACATAATTTTGTATAATTTTTAATACATTCTCCTGGATTATTTAAATATCTTTTGTAATTAGATTGATGAAATGACAGCGACAGACAAATTTGGCCAGCTATAGACAAAAACTAGCCAAAATATAAACCAAGCTTTAAGATCCTTAAATTATATATTTAATTTAATTTCAAATTTTAATTACAATTATTCTAAAATTTCAGACAATCTATGAAATAAATATTTATATCTTACTAATTTTGTTAATTAAAGTTGATTCAAATATAAATATTTTATGTTATTTTCATTTCAAATCACCTAAAAAAAATTAAATATTAAATCTATTGCTATAAGCATTTTTAATTGACGTTCCAAAAAAAAAAAAAAAACCGTCATAATAAAATTTATAATCCACAAAAAAAAAGGAAATTAAATAAAATCAAAACCAATAAAAAATCCCTAAAAATTATTAGCAAATTAAAATTATTAAAGAAAATTTTTTAATTACTTTAATTTATTATAATTATTATGGTAACCAAAAAATTATAATCATAATAAAATGAAAGAAAGGAAGCAAAACAAAAATTTTAGCAATCATGTCAACGTCTATTATAGAGATTGACAGTCATAAATAAATTTTCTACCCAAAAATCTGAAAGATATTTTTGGAAAGACCCTGAAAATATGAAAATTGTTTATATTTATTTCTATAGAATTTTCATAATCAAAAAAAAAAAATATATAATTTTTTTTTTCATTTAGGTTATTTTGTTATGAAAAGTTGTGTAAAGTAACGAACAGAATAAAAAAGTGTACAGAAACCCAGTAAATACAGAAATCCAATGAAAATTTCTAGTTCAATGTTAGTCATTATAATTTTATTACAGAAATTATTTTCAAAAATTTATTACCATTTTTGTTTGAATGATTCAAAGTTGTTTAGGTACGAAAGAAATAAGCTCTTTTGCTGTCCATACATAATAAACAGACTGAATTTTGGTATGTTTAAAAGTTAACCAAAATTATTAATAGATTTTCCATTTAACGAAATTCTGCTTTAAAAACATTCAACCATCATTTTAACGTTTTTTTTTTTACATATTTTAAAATTTTAAAATGAATTACTTAGATTAGATTAGAAAATTGGACTAATTTTGTTTCTTTAACTAGCCTGCTAACTACTTAACTCTCACTAATAAACTTTGGGTGTTCTTAAGTGAGAAGGATATGAAATGCTTGCATTCTAACAAGATTTAACTGATTTAACTAACCGAATTGTCCTAATCTGTTTTGAACATTCCTTTCCCATTTCTGTAAAATGTGGGAGGATGATTCCTAATCCTTGCTCTATATTATGCAGCTAACATTGAGCAAACTGTCCATTTTTTTAAGATGATTGTTTTATGTTATAAGAAACTTGTCAAAAAAACGTTCTTGATTTATCTTAAAGTTTAAGATTTTGATAGATACGGACTAGTTTTAAATGAAATTATTTTCCAGTCGCGAGTGCTTTTTGATTGTTTTTTTCTTTTCAATTGTTGCTTAAGGGTGTAAAATTAAATTTTTGAAAAATGGAAATTGTAGATTTAATATTAAAATACAAAAAAAAAAAATTATCGTTTTTTTCTAAATATTTTGTTTATTACCCTCCATAAAGTTATATACAAAATAATTATTCACATTTAATTGGAGAAAATTACAATTTTCTGGAAATAATATTTTGTATATGTATATGGTTATTAAAATTATTCTTTATAATTTTTTAGAATGAGTTTTAAATAACGTTTTTTAAAATTATTAGTTAGAAAATTCCTTTTATAGATAATCTTGTCAAAGAAAATATATAATTTAAGTGTGAGTATTCCAAAAAAATATTTTCGAAACGACGAAAATATAAAATTAAGGAAAAATTTTATTAACATAATTTAGTTTTTTTTTTTTTTAATGTTTACTCGTCCTCTTAACTTTAATTTGAGAGTAATAAAATTAATGGATATAAGAATATTAAAGGGAAGATCAGAACCTTATTATTATTATTATTATTATTAAACTAAGGATAACCAGTAAATCAAGAGAGTATATAGCGTTGTTATGGAGCCTTAAATATTTTGGTTAATTTAGCTATTTATAAAATGTTTTAAAAAGGATTATACTTCTATAGATATAGATATAGATTGTAAAATATAATTGAAAATTTTTGTTTGTAGATGGATATAACTTTCTGAGAAATTTCACTGAAAAATATACTTTTTTTTTTCTTTAATATTATTAAAACTCATTATTATAAAATACTAAATAGTACCTACTTATAATATTACCTTTTTTTGTTTCATTTTTTTTTTCAAAAAGTAAATAGAACCTTTTCGTGGAAAAATTTTCCTTCCTTACAAAAATATATAATATAAATTTTTTTTTTTTTTTGCTATTATAGATATCAAATTATGTTAGAAAATTATTATCCTTATCCTTATTTGTTTTTAACCCGTTTAGCGGAAAATATGTCTGTAATATTTTCTGTTTCTGTATATATATTGGTGAAAGTTTTTGTGTTCAATTTCCTTTTAAGAAATTTGCTATCATTCGCAAAAAAAAAAATAAAAGGATGAAAAAAAGAAAATATTGTGAAAAGAATAAAAATAAAATTTATGACCTAGTTGGTATAATTTTTTATTTTTTTTGGTGTATGTGATGTTCTCTACCAGCGACTAATAATATCGTCTAAAATTTATTGATGACTAAAACTGTTTCAATATTTTTTAGAATGTGGTAAAAAAGTTTAAGGGGATAATCAGTTGAAAAGAAAATGATGAGGAGAAGACATTATATATTTTTGAAATAATTTTTTTCTAATTCTTCGTACAAACATTGATAACTTATTTCGATGGATTGCATCTGAAGATCATTTTTTGTTAAATGAGCACCACTTGTTGTTAAATGATAATTTTGCAGATGATTCGGACATCAAATAGTCTTTTTTTGGTTTGTCGAATTTTCGTTTCCCTTCTTCTATTACAGAGTGGGATTGTTTTTGTCGATCTGTTGTCGTTTTGTCGTACAATATGACTTGCCCAATTCCGTTTTAATTTGTACGATTAATTCCATCTGTGAAACCAGTTATGGTTCTAATATCAGCATTTTATGTTCCCTAGTTTTTAATGAGACATTAGAATTGAATAGGTCCTACAGATTCTGAAATTATCCCCATCCATTTAATATATACTTTGATCTGTTTCTTGTTTCTTCTTGACGTATCAGTCGTTTGCTAGTTTTAAATTATCCTGATTATTTACTTTCCATTTCAAGTCTAATTTTCAAAATTTTCATAATGCCACTCAAAAAACTCTTGTTTCTGTGCAATTGATTTTTAATTTATATATTTTGAATTGATTTTCCCACCAAAGTTTATTTACCCCTTACAGTAAATTTTTCTGCATCTACAAAGCATTTGTAAAACATAGATTTTTTTTTTCCTAAATATTTAACCAATTTAACTAAGAAATGAAACAGAATATAATCTAAGATAGTTTATTTTAGACAAATTGATATTATCCTGAGGGAAATTAATTTTACGTTCTGTTTTTTCTTCTGATTGTTTTTGATGATATTACATTTAAAATACAAAAAACCAAAAAAAAAAACAATATTTATTTGCAATTTCCTTATTTTTATGTTTTTATTACATTTTAATACTATAATATTTTCCAAAAAAAAAAGGAGAAAGATTTCTATTTAATTAAAAATTACAAATTTGAAAAAGAATTAATTTTAATATTTTACAATTATTATTATCATAAAATTATATATATACATATTTACCAAATTTTAGGAAATGTGAAATTGGTTTTTATAATTGAATATAAAAATAAATTGCAATTTAAATTCTAGATTTAATTTCAATTTAAATAAAAAGATTAAATATGTAATGTTTTATTTTTACTTGTTGGTAATTTTAAATAATTTAATGTAATTTTCTTTATTTCAAAATTTAAATATTATTTTTAATTTTAAATGAAATTTGTATATAAATTGCTATGATTTAAAATTTCTTTATGTAATAATTTTTTTTGGGTTTTAATATTTAATGAAAGTTTAATTCGCATCACCCACAAATGACTGTATTATCACAAAATTTATAGTTTTGAGAGTATCGAGTTGGAAGTTGGATAAATATTTGTGTGGGAAATATTATAAAACAACACTTGAACTAGGGTTGCCAGATTTTCACCAAGACAAACCGGTACAATAAAATTTTTTTTAAGAAAATAAGAATTTATTCAAAAACATAAAAAATTCATTGTAACAAAAAAACTTAATATTAATTGAAAATCGTCAATAAAATAAAAAAAAAACTTAAAATTTATAACACAAAAATAAAAGGAACTAAGTATTTCTAATACAAAAATAGAAATACAAAAGCGTCAGACAAAAACACTCCTAATCATATTTACGGCTTGATCTTGCCTCCTTTAACAAATTTGTATTTTTTAATATATATTCATACATTTCGTAACAATTAAATGTAAAATTAACGATGCATTTTAATATTGCTTCAACAGTCTCCGGTAGTAACCGATTTCTTTCGTCCGACCATTGAATTTCCATTAGTGAAAATATGCGCTCCACATTCGCATTATGGCCAGGAATACAAAATAAATATTAACATATTTTAAAAATATCGATATATTGTTCTGCAAATTCAGTTTCCATTTTGAACAAAATAAAACTCCATTTTTCGGAGGTTAATTTCTGCACCCATTCATTTCTTTCTCTATTTTTTTCTTCTGACATTATGATTGAAACGGTTTGAATTTGGCTGAATAGGAACGTATCATTTAAAATTATATTTTTTTCTTTTAGGTAGTTAAAAGTTTTTAATTCTTTCTCCCATTCTGGCCTTTCTTTTAAATTCATCTATGAAAACACCGAATACATTTTTAATGGCGTTATCCAATAATGGCGTTATTGTCATCATGAAACTGCTTAATTTCCACGATACTTGATAAACCAGATTCTTCATTTTTTCTTAAAATTGTCTTAACATTTGCTGGTAAAAATTTTGAATCTCTCTTTTCTTCTACAATTTGTACAGTAAAACTTCTAAAACATCTAAAATTTCAATAAGTGACATACAACATCTCTCAACTTTTAAAACTTTATTATGAACTGAGCTAGCTTGGCTACAAACCAAAGATATTGGTTTGTACATAGCCAAGTTAGCTCAGTTCATAATCAAAAGCAATACTAGAATTTTTTAACAATTCTCAGAGAATTGTTAAAAAATTCTAGTATTGCTTTTGGTGGTTTCTCTTCGGGTTCTGATAAGAAAAACGATTTAAGGCTTCAAATATTTTTAAAATTCTTTCTCTTGCTGGCAAAACGGAAAGCCATCTTGTTTTTGAATAAGAAAGCACTGCTTCGTACTCGAATAAGAAAGCACTGCTTGGTAATTTAACGAATTCATAAAATTCTTTTAAACGTTCAGTTCTACCAGTATATATTGAAAAATAGTTGAATATTTTCTAAACGATTGAGTCAATATCACAAGATAATGGACCAGTAGATGTTTGCATAGTATTGTTTAAAATATGTGTAGGGCAACCTATACCTTAAATATTGGTACCTAATTGGTCCTTTAATTTTGTGAAAACATTGTTTCTTCGTAATCTTGCTACACCACCATTGTCTCCACAAAATGCTACATATTTTTTTAAATCCACTTTGTGATCCTTCAAAATTTGGACACAAAAATTTCTGAAGTTTCACCTTTTAAATTCTCCAATTTTAATAGTTTCACATTAACTCCATTTTTATTAAAATATTGAACAACTAGTGGGAACATTTTTTCCGTTTTGTGGTTACTGGCATCCTTACTAATACTATCAAATAAAAAAATTTATAATTCATACAAAATTAATTTTAATGTATGTGGGGTAAGAACTTTTGTAATTAATTTTGTTATACTTTGCAGCTAATTTTGAATCACTAAATAGCTTGGGTATTCATTTGTTAACACAATCCGTTGAATTAAAAGACTGGTGTTGTTTTAAACATGATATGCAAAACATAATTCGATAGCAATTACCTTGTCTTCATCGGTACTATCACGTTTTACAAAAATTGTTGTCAAAGGTTTTTTACACATGCTTGAAGATGCAACTGCAGATTTGTGTTTCTGGCTATTGATATGATCTTTAATATCAGACAAACCACCATGACTGATACTAAAATTCGAATTACAATGCTTGCAAAACGCTTCTGTTTCAAATTTGTCTTTTTTAATAAAAGGAAATTGCTCTGTATATTTTTGTAGAAATTGACATTTTCTTTTCGGCATTTTTAGGGTAAAACAATATAAAAAATTAAAATAATAAACCAAGTATAAATATAAAAAGTAATAAACTCACATATTTTTAAATAATTTAATAGCAGTAAATTGTAAATAAAAATGTAACGTTCCCAGGACGGCCACAGATTAAATTAAACAAAAACAAAAGTAAACCGTCTGTCATCCATAACAAAAACAAACTACCCAACACGAAAAGTTTCATATTAAAACCCATTGAACAATAAAGCTAATTCGAAAAATAGAAAAAGTGTGATATACATAAACGAAACTTTAAAGGCAGTTGTCCTCAAAATCTTTAAATTTTGTTTGCAATATTGCAATGCAAAAATCCGGGACAATTGAGCATCCCGAAGACCTCTTTCGGGACACCGGGACAGTGATCTCAGAACCGGGACACTACTTGAACATGCTGGCTATTTAATTATCTACTTTAAATTTCGCTGTTTTTTTTAAAAATATTTTTGTAGGAAAAGAATACAATTTTGTAAAAGGCGATAACCGTTTTTGTAATTAAACTGAAGGACTTTTAATTAACCAACCATACATTTTCATATTTTTTAAAATTAACATATAAATTGTTATTTACTAGCATTTGGATTATACTTATGGCAGTATTAATGGTTAAAATTGTACTAAAAACCCTTACTTATTAAAATCTCAATTGGTTCACTAAGTTTTAACCTAAGAGCCTTTCTACAATGTTGGCGTAGGCTAAAAGCTAATGAAACACAAATAGTATTGCTGATTTCATTTTGGTTGTTTAAATACATAAACAAATTTGGCAGTTCTGTTACTAAAACTATTTTTTTACACATTGCTCAACTTTTTTTTTAGCCAGAGTTTTCAATCAACGCCAGCATTAGAGATTGTTATACAGTTTTCCATATGTTCAACTCAAAACTAAAAATTATGCTTAAATTAATTAATCTTCATGTATAAATAACTCAAAATTTAAATTTTTTAAGATAATGCAGCCTTTTATTGGCGGTGCGAAATCATTTAGGTCCATACAACCTAATAAAAACCATAACATTTATTGGCAACATTAATCAGATATTAATATTTACAGATAATAATTCTTTAATAATTGAAGTTAATACAAATTTTGTGCCCTAAAGCTCCTTTAATACCAAAAAAAAAAAAAAATTATTTTCTGGTTTTCTGATATTTCATAAATATTTGTAAAAAGATTTAAATTTTATTGAGAAAATATGATAAATTATGTAGAAGAGTAAAAGTATATTTATTTGCACTTTTTAAATCAATAAGTTATAATAATAAAATTGCCATGGTTAAATTGAAATATTAAATCGTCTGTTAACATGTTACGTTAAAATGTTTGATTATATAAGTATATATGAATATATAGTTAGTGAATGAAATTTTCCACTCAGACAATCATTGATCCGTAAAGTAATAACATTTTCATAAATTTTGTAACTTTTGCGGTTGTTGCAGTATAATCATATCACCAACCCTGCAGGGATTTTTGATGTTTTTTTTTTTTTTTTTGATAACGTACAGGAGAAATATCATAATTTTGTGTTGGTAATTATTGTGTAGTTGATTAAAAGGGTGGCAAAATAAATGAAATACATATATGTATATAAAGAAAAAAAACAATAGATTGAAAATTCTCATAAATATTGAATGAAATTTATTTGTGTGCAATGGATCTAAATTAATATACTCTTTTTCTGTATATACATATATTTTTTTTTTATTATTATTTTATGTAATTTTCCGCAATATGTACCATAAATATATGTACTTAAATCTAGAGAAATTCTAAGTTAAATTATAAATTATTATAAACAATTTATTAAGGTTCAGTAAGTTTTAATTTTGAAATGTGGTTAATGTATTTATTAGATGAATTAAATTTTTGTTATTGGATAAAATTCATTGATTACATATTAAAAAATTAACAAATGTGATATATGTTAATTAAAATACTATAACCTATTATGAATCGGAATGTAATTCTGTCAACTGAAAATAAATTCCATGAGGCAAATAACTGATGATAAAGTTTCAAATATCAAATGTCAATATCTAGTTAGAGCTCTGTATTTTAAAACCAAAAATATATTGAACAGATACAATTAAATGGTGTTTTCTTTGCTCAAAATAGAAATGTTAAATAATTTTCTGTATGATAAGCATAATTCTGTGTAAACTTGCCGCAACATGATATCTACAGTTTTTGGTATTACGAAATAACCTGTGATTTCATTTAGTAAACATTTAATCTTCAAATTTATTAATACATTACTAGTTTTTATTTGGTATAAACCAACGCAACATTAGTAAAGTCTAATACCAATATTTTAATTTCTGCGTTGATAGACTTTGACAAAACAAGATAATATCATGGTTTATTGATGTTCAAACATATTTATTTCAATAATTTCCCAAAACATGACAAATGATCCTACCTCTGCCCGCAATAATCAAAAATTTTGACAAATTGAGAAATTTTGGTTGAAGAATCAGTTACTTAAAAGCTTAAAATTACCAGAAAAACATTCTTGAAGTATTAATTATCTAAATTTTAGATAATTCTTAGTTGGGAAATAAATACTAATGAAATATCATTAGTATTTATTTCCCAACTAAGAATTATCTAAAATTTGCTGTCCGGAAAATTTATGTAGATCTCATGTTTTGGCATGTTTCCACAGAATTATGATAATTAAAAAAAAATGGCAAGAAAATAGTTTTAAATGTGCATCTTATTTAAAAATACTAAAGTCGATTGTCTTGACTTTTATAAACTTAAATTTTTACTGGAGGCTACCTGAAATATCCTTACAAACGAATTTGCCTTCAAAAATATTCTGACTCTAGCATTGCCTTCATATTTCCACAATTTTATTGCATTTACAAATTTTACCCTTAGTTTATATATTTATCCAAGTTTTTTTAAATATAGTTAAAAAGTTTTTAAGCCCCCAACTGGAATAAATAAAAAACTAATATTTCAACTAAAAAAAAAACTATGATTGTTGTATTACCAAATAAAACTAAAGTTTTGTCAAAACCAAAAAAATATCCTTAAAATAAAATTTTAAATATTTTAATGATTTTAATTTTTTTTAAAAAATTATTGTTGAGATTTTTTTTGTCAGAATGAAAATAAATTTTCTTCCAAAGCCAATGGCAACAATTAAAATAAAAAAAAATTAATATAAATTGTTTTTTATTTTTTAAAACTTTCCACAGCAAAAAAAAAAAAAAAAGAAGAAAATTTGTTATGATTATTATTTTAAAATGACTGGAGGAAAATGTGAAATTAGATATAAAAAATAAAAAAAAACTTAAAAACAGAAAAAACTAAAAATAGGTAATATTTTCAACTTTATTTTAAAGAAATCACTAAGCGACCAAAACAAATACCAAATAAAAACTTTATTCACTTTAAATTGAATCATATCCTTGAGGCAGTCTTGAATATACCAATAATTATTATCTCAGAAAGCATAGAAATCATTAAGAAACAAAAATAAAATAAAAGATAACACAATTACAAAACAAAGAAAATGAATATTAAAAAATATTTCTTGTTGTTGTGCGCATTTATGGACAAAATAAGGAAAACGGAAATAAGATGAAAATGGAAATATCAACTATAACAGTTAAATCATCAATTCAAAATAATTAAAAATATAGTTTGTTTTTTTTTTTAAAATCTTTTACTAAATATTAAGGACTTTAATTGTAAAATTTTTCTTTTTTTTTGCAATTCCTTTTATTGAAATGAAAAATTTAGTTTTTTTTTTTTATTTCTTATGACAAAACCATAAAATGGTAAGGAATTAATTTAATGTTGTTGAGATATTTATGTTTCTGATTTTCAATCATATACCTTTTTCATAATTCTCTTCTTTTTTTTTTTGTTATGTTTGTAATTTCTTTATTTAAATATTTTATTTAAAAGGAAGATAAAAAATCCAGACATGCTTTTTAACATTGAATATATTTTAAATGAAGTTATAATTATTTTTTTTTGTTTGTATGTCCTGGAGCTTACAGTAAATTTAGTCCCTCTTTTTAGTGATTTTTTTTCATCCCTTATCTACGAACATTACTATTTGCTCGTTCGTCCGTCTGTTGTAAATGATTTAACTTAGTAAATGTTGCCAAACTTCGTATTACAAAAGTTTAAGAATTGCTTAGCAGATGATGGAAGAAAGATCATGAATATTTGCGATTTAAGATAGTAAACATTTCCTAAAACTTTTAATAGACCTTATATTGGAAATGTATTTAAAGAGTAGAACTAAGCATTTTTTTTTAATTGAAATTTCTGCCAATAGAGGCACTACTGTGAAAAATATATTAATAATAATCTTAAATATATAATTTAACATGGTATATATGTTGTACGCAACTGATGTTAATGCCTTATACTGGACGTTTAAAATATGATCTGTACAATACAATAAGAAAATTATATAATTGATGTTTCTGCCACTAAGAGCGCTGTATATTAAAATATATACAAATATGAATTTTTTAAATTTTGAATCCGTTTTCAAAACTAAATTACAACATTTTGAAAAAATTTATTTTGCATTCAAATAAAATACATTGACATAAATAATATCTCAATGCAAAAAAATCTCATACCTATAAAACTACTACATAGTGGTTGTGATACGCGTCCTGTATCTAATTATTTATAAAATAAAAATAACAAAAAAATAAATAAATTCGAAAGTAAAAAAATGTATAAAAATAACATTTTTTTAATACGCATTTCTTCGAACTGATAAACATTATCATTTTATTCTTCTGTCTAGACTCTAGACTCTAGACTTTGGCTATTTTATTATTAAAATTTATTCCTCTTTTAAAAGATTCTTTACGAAATTTATTTTTTTTTACCAGAATTTAACAACCAAAATCAATCAAATTGTTAAAAAATAATTTGTCTTACATAATCGAAAATATTCGTTTTGAGTAGGAATTAAATTATTGCGAGACTGAAAATTAAAAGAAAATAATAATGTATGTACACAGTACACTACAGATAAAATTGAATTTGAGCTCTTTATGCGAATTATTAAAATTTTAATTTGTTCCAAAATAGATGTATCCTTTTTTAATTGTGTCATTGTAAATGTATTCTATTTTCCAGTGTCCTTATTTGAACATGAGGGAAACAGAAAGAAAAATGTGTTGTCGATAAAGTTACATAAAACTTACAGACATAAAAAAACGAATGATGACTCTAATCTTAATCAAATTATTTTTCATAAAATTTGATTTCTCTACAGATTAAAAAATTTGTCATGTTGCCCATAACAATTTTTTAATACTTTTTAATGTCATGTACCAAAAAAAAAATAGTATGATTATGGTGTTTTAAATAAATTTAATACAAGCACGTAGCAAATTCTTGTTTTACTTGGTTAAACAATTTTGAATAATTTTTCGCAGCAAAACCAAAAATTTTCAAAAAAAAACTTATTTGTATTTTCACAAAAAAAAATATTTCTTATAATTAATTCTATTATAGATTACATAAAAAAAATAACAAAAAAAATTATATTTTATTTAGATAATTTAAATTAATTTTTAAGATTAAGATAAAAAAATATGTTAAAATAAAAATCTCTTCAAATTTCTTTAATATATCTTAAATAAAATCTGTAAGTATAATGAATCTAAAAATATAATTTCCTTTTGAACTTATTAATAAAAAATAATCTGATAATATTATAGTTTCTTTTCATAAATTTAACACTAAGAATACCAACATTTGAGCTATGTTCTTTTTTCAGTCAATAAAAATTTATAATATGTCAAATAATGCAATTAAGAAAAATTGGTTTCAAAAATTACATTTTATGTTTTTCAATTACATAATTTGATATTAGCTGATATTTTTTTTAAAAATACTAATTACTACTGATAGATAATAATATGTTAGAATTTATTTGTTTATTATTAAAAAAAAATTGACTAAATTTATTAGAATTTATTAGAACTTTGAACTCCAAAAAATACTTTGATATAATTTCCCCTGGCGTATTTTTATGTAACACCTAAGCATTTCTAACAGCTAAATCTATACTCGAAGTCTATCACTACGAGATCCTGATTTCGTGGTACATTTTCTTTCAGGAATAAAAATATTGCAGGTATGCCTGTAAGAAACCTTAATGTATTAACATACCGAATCGAAAAATCCATATAGAAATTTTTCTAATTATCTCTCTTCCAATGTTATGTTAAAGTGCTAACGAGCAAGTGCAAGTGCTACTATGTTATATTTAATTCTGACAGAGGATCTTGTCGAAAGCTAATATCGATATCCATACTATTAGTCTACACTGCATATTTATAGAAATTATGACGTTTGTTTTACAATATTAATGTACTTCAAAATATAATTTGTCAACTGGCCAGTTGGTATTGGTAGTTTAGTTTAAAATAAAAATTTAAAATAAAAATAAGACTTCTTTGGTAGTTCTAGTGTTAAAATGAAATTTCTCTAAATTGTTCAGTTTTTAAGTTTATTGTACAAAAAAAAAAGAAAAAAAGATTTATGTATACCGACCTAAATTTAAAATTATTAAAACTATTTCACTCTTAAATAAGATTATTTGCTTTACTAGTCGACGTTCTACTTGACTATAATGTAAAATTAGCAAAATTGCAACCAAAAATAAAAAAAAAAATGCATAAATGATTTCATAAGATTTCAAGTATTTCAGTGATGATGAATAACAAATCTACTTGAATTTTTGAAGTACATTTATGGATCAATTGCTTTTTATGCTCTTTATCTTAATTTCTTAAGAGTATAGAACTTTTTTTTTTTTTTGTTGAATTGGATCATTGTCCTAGTTAACATTAAATGTGTTATAATAGTTGTGCTTATTTTGAAGATTACATTTTTTTACAAATTTTCTCGAATACTCAGTATTCTATCTGAAAAAGATTAAAAGGAAAATCAATTACAAACTTTGATTGCGTATCAATTTCTAAATTAAATTTATTGATCGAAAAGATAAAAGTTATGTTTCTTA
This sequence comes from Empis livida, assembly GCA_963932195.1. Classification (NCBI taxonomy): domain Eukaryota; kingdom Metazoa; phylum Arthropoda; class Insecta; order Diptera; family Empididae; genus Empis; species Empis livida. Next base: position 27,166,791 of record OZ010648.1, read on the forward strand.
CTTAAATGACTTTTAACAAAAAAAAAAAAAAATGATTTTCTATAAAAAATTTATTAGAATTTTTAAGAAGTAATTGATATGAAATATTAATTAAAAAATATTTAAACTTAATGAAAACCATTGTTAAAATGGTTCTAATAGAATTAATCTTTGTATCTTTTGAATCAAAAAAAAAATATATATTCTTTCAATCTTTTTAAAAACGTAAAATGTTGAAAGAAAATTGCAAAAATTATATTAAAATATTAAAGAACTGTCCCCAAGTACAGAAATTATTAATGTAATTTCTAAAATAAATCTTATTTATAATTAATATGTAACATATAAGTATATATAGAGTAAAAGGTTTACAAAGCTTAAACATTGAACTGGCAAAAAAAAAAAAAAATGTTTTAATTGAATTTTTAATATTTTATTATTATTTTCTTTAATTTTGATATTAAGTAAACTTAAATGCTTCATATACTTAATAAAATTCACTTTAAAGTTCGTGAGCCAGGAAAAAAAAAAATTGCTTTTTAATATACACAACAACATAAAACATAAAGTATTTTTTATGCTCCTGGGTTTTGGAGTAAAAGAAAATTCTATATTTTGATTTGATGTTATATGTATTCACCATTTTCTTTTTTTTTGGAAGACAAACAATGGCATACTTCTTTGAACAATTGTAATACCCTAAAGGCATTTTAATAGAGAGTTAAGCTATTTTTTTTTCCATGGACTTATACGTTACTCATTATTTTTATTTTATTTTTATTTTTTTAAATTAGTTCCCATCATCATTTTCATGAAAAAGAAAAAAAAAACCAGGTCCTTCTTTTGAAAATTTAAATTAATTTGTAAAAAAAAATAAAATAAAGTATATAAATTTTTCTTTTTATTTTATAGGGAAAAATCCTTGATTCTTTTCAAGTGAATGTTTTTTTATTTTTTTAAAAAAAAATTTTTTACTTAAAAAATTATTACGAAATATCTGTTTTTAATCAAGAAAGAGAAATTAAACAGAAACGCCTTTGTGGGACAGACTTTTAACTTAAAAGTATTTTTTCTAGGACAAGGATATTCGTGAGAATTTTTGGCGGAAATGTAAAAATCCTTAAAAGTACTTGTGAACCTTAAGAATAAAATTTTTGGATAATAGTCGCAGATCCTGTCAGAGTTCAGAAATACGAAAATTTTATAAATTTAATTGCGGGAATGACTTGATTTTATAAATTTAATTGCGGGAATGACTTGACGGAGTAGGTAAAAAGGAATGCTTTTTCAGGACTGTGAATACCGTAACCTGTTCATTCATGTTTTCGTGCAAATTTTGTCATTTAATAAATTTTTATTGAAATTCAATTTTATGCTGATCGTATTAAGCAGTTGTATCTGATTCGTAATGTGTTGGTGACGGAAACATGAGAGCTCAATACACATTTCATGTTTTTTGGTAAATGTATCTTTTCATTTTCTTTAAAATTGTTAGTATGATAACATACTAACAAGTTATATTCTAATGCTTGCTGATGCAAATTAGTGTCCTAGATTTACTAAATTGGAAAATGTGGGGCTTGGGTTTGATTCTGATGAGGATTAAATACTAAACTACTTTATTTATTTTTTAATTTTGATCATAACAGACAATTGAAAGACCGGCGATGGCTTAAGTGATAGTGTGCTAAGCTATGGTGTATTAGGTGCTGGGTTGAACTCCCGCCCGAGACATCGATGTTGGTGTAAGTTTACTCAGTTTTAAATGAATACCAGTAATAACATTACAAGAAAATGTAATTTAAGACTGGGAAAACGCTAAAGGTGCAGGTCTCTTGTTAATAACAAATGTCTCACTAATAAAAAGCCATTAGCTTGTTACAATTAAAAGTTTCTTCTCTATAAAGAAATTTATGGTTCAAATCCATATAAAATTAGTAAGTATAAATCGCAATAAAACCGTTAAGGGAGACCCAGGCTCTTTACGAGCTATAGCGCCAAAGAGACGAAGATGAAATGTGTCTTTTATTGAAGGCTGTACCCTATTCATATGAAATTTTTAAGAAATTCATTTTCCAAGTACCGTATAAGTAAAATTAAATAAATCTCAATTAAAGTTTATTAGTCTAACTAAGATGTTTTCCACTTGAAACAATAATTTGAAAATTTTGTTATTTTAGTAGGAAACTGTACTTATTAGGAATTTATGAAAAACTGTACTAGACAGAATTTAGATTGTTAAACAGATTTAACAAACAATTTTTTTATCAATTTCTATTTTTACTAATTTTACTAATTTAATATTTCAAATTTCAGTAATAATAGTTAAATATCTGAATAACTATTCTTCTGATATTTTATATTTATATACAAAATAGAAAATTATTAATTAATTAAAATTTTCAGAACGAATTACATAGTCTAGAAAAAAAATTTATTATATTTATGTAAAATTTTTGAACATTAAAAACGTTTCTCTGTTGTAGAAAATGTAGAGAAACCAAAAATAATTAAATAAGAAATTTTCATAATTAAAAAAAAACTGTTTTTTTTTGCATATTTATTCATTGTTAAAAGTATCCAAACAATGTACAATAATTATTAAATAATTTATCTTAATTTTTTTTTGAAAAAAAATAAAACAAAAAAAATATGTCCAACTTTTATTAATTTCGTCCTTTAATTCCAAGGTCAAAAAAGGAGGATTTTTTTTTTCTAACAACGATGTTACAGCCAAAAATAAATATGTATATTATAGTATGAAAAAATTTGTGTTTATTTCAACCAGAAACAGAAACATTTCAAAGACATCTGTCATCTTCATCGCATTGAATACAAAATATCTTTATAGTTATGATGATGATGATGATGATTATTATTGTTATTATTATTATTATAGGACATATTATAAACGAGCAAACAAACAAAAAATGAAGATATCTTTTACCTAAATTTCGATATTTCAACTTTTATTCTGTAATTTGTTATGTTAAAAGGACATTTGTTTCGTCTCCAATTTATACAGACTTTAACTTTGTTTGGTAAGCAGGAGAGTGATAATATATCAAAATTTAAAATGAAAAATTTTTTTTTTGTTTTTAAAATTGATAACATTTTTAATTTTCAAAAATATGTAATTCATAATTTATATCTATTAATTTTTTTTTGTAATTTTAAGGAAGAATAATTTTATCCTTGTTGTAATTTAAATGTGTACGAAACCGATTAAAATGACTTCTTTTATTCTCTAACGTATTTGATGAATCTTTTAACAAGCTTTATTAATTTGAAGACAAATAGATAAAAAAGGAGAATGATGAACCAATTATAAATTTTTTTTTTTTTTACAAAATAATAATTTATTTAAAAAATATGATAAAAGTCAAGAAATGAATTACTTATGACCCCATGTTAATTTTTTTTTTATGCTACTTGACTTTTAGTTATAGACAAAATTGGAAAGAAAAAAGGATAAATAATTCGTTGTCCTTTTAAACATCAAAAGATAAAATTAATTTTATATTCATAAATAAAGGGTTTTCTCGTCCCCTTTATTTATCCTTAAAATATATTTTGGTATTTTAAGAAAAAAAAATATTGAATAAAATTATCATTAAGTTTAGTTTCCGTTAATATTACTAATTAAGTTTGCAATTTTAGTGTTTTACGAACCGTTACATAGATAAAAAGGAAGATATTGTTAACATACTATGTATATTTAATATGTCGAGGTTTATACAGAAAACTAATAGTTAGAATTTTTACCATTATTACGTCTGTTTGTCGGTCTATCTGTGGTCACGTGAAAAGCTAATTGAGTAAAACATATTTTTCAGAAAATTCATATTTAAGCTTTGAAGGTTAATATCGGAATTTGATCAATTTTTGGTAGAGATGTGTAAATTGGCATTTCAAAACAAACAGATATTTCGAAAGTTTTTTTAACATAAAAGTTGGTATAAAGGTTATTAGTAACAACTTATCTTTAAAAAAAATTTCAGACGACTTAATTTTTTGAAACGACTTATTAACAAAATTGACTTAGAGGTCATGCACTAAGCTGTGATGTGATTGGCCCAAAGCACCGGTATTGGTTTAAGTTTGCTCAGCTTTCAATGAAATATTTGCAAATATTTGTCCTAGAAGTCTTGCTCGAGAGAGTCCCCTACATTTATCACTACAAATTCTAAAGGTCACAGCCAAATTTGTTTAGAGTAGAATTAAGGTGGCTAGGCCTGTGAGAAATCCTGTAAGGATTCGAATCTGATTTCTTTTCTTTTTTAATTGGAGCATAAAAATTGCCAAAAAAAAACAGATTTTATAAAATAATTTAATTAGTCAACTTAAAACGTATCCAATTTTATGGTTTCTTTCATTAAATTTTTTTTTCTATTCTCCTGACAAACAAAAAATTAATTTTCAAAAAAAAATTTTCTTTTGAAACTCAACCTCAGATTTTGAATTCTTATAAAAAAAATACTATGCCTTGACAAATACTATTTTACAATTTACTTAATTACGTAAAATATATTTAATATCCAATTAAATATTTACAGAAATTATAGAAATTAATTCGTAAACCAGAAAAAAAAGCAAAAATTATTGAAATCTTTTATCATTTCGACAATGAAAAGTGAAAATATATCTCTTCAAAAATTATCCTTTTCATATATCTATACATATATATTTTTTTTTTATCATAATAATATTTTTCAATAGAGTCCTTTAATTTTTTTTTTTTTTAGTAAATATTTTATCCTCTCTGGTTATACAAATATTATCAAAACCAGTTAATCTTTAAGATTTTTTTTTTAAAAATAAAAATAGAACGAAACAAATAAGAGAATCTAAATCTGATCCATACATATTCATAAAAAATCTATTTATATTTACATATGCTTACATAAAATTTTTTTGTTGTTATTATTGTTTTTTTTTTTTTTTTGTTCATGTTGGAAAATATCCTTTTTATAACCCAATAATTCATCGTCATAAATAGCCCTCTGGGTATAATGCTGCCTAGTAAAATATCATCATCGTCAAAAAAAAAAATTATATATATGATGATGATAATTTTTTTTTTTCCGGAAATATTTATAAATCATAAAAAAATTTATGTTAAAAAAAGAAAATTATTATATAAATAATTTCTAAAAGGTAAAAAAAAATAGTATATATAAGTAAAAGACAGATATTCAAATTATTAGAAAATATCTTCCCTTCTATTATGGACTATATAAAATTAAAGGATAATTTAAGGCTATAAGTATTAAAGGATAATGAAATTACAATTAAAAATATATACATATATAATTTTTTTTATTTGGTTTTATAAAATGGATAAATTTAATAAAGAAAATTTATTTCTTTTCAATGAAAAATATCTAAAATATTTTTATTTAATTAGGTGAATATTCAAATTTTAAATGATTATTAATTTTTAAAGGAAATTTATCTTAATTAGATTATCTTCTTTTCTTTGTAGTTATTAATTTTATATTTTTAAGAATATTTGCAGATGGAAATTTTGAATATTATTTGTTATAGAATATTTTAGAAGAGCTTTTAATATTTGACATTTTTTTTATCAATAATTTTAGCCCAATGACGAGTGCTATCTAAGTTGGATTTAAAAATTCACAGAAAAGCCTCTGAGTGGATTTGAACCCGTGACCTTTCAATTGGAACATAGATCCACTGCACCACTTACCTGCATAATACAGCTAAGTGGTGCAGTATTATTTTATGCTAACAATAAATTAGTTGAATGTTCTAATAGGCCCACCCGATTCGGTCGATGTAGATTTGATTGTCCTATTCGGTCGATGATTTCATTATCATTAATGTTTTATAAATTTTTTTCAGAGTATGTGTCATCTCATTGTTATTTTGCCTCATATAATTTCATCTTCTTTTGTATGAATGTTATTTTGTCAGGTTTTACTGCCTCATTTCAGTTATTAATTATTGCACTTGCCTATTATTTATGTTGACTGTAAAGTACAATTATACTTAAGATATTATTGATGACTACATAGTCTTGTTTGGCGAAACTTTTATACCTACGACAGCCTTGATATAGTAAATGATACTTGGACATTAACGATCATTTATATTTTGCGTGACACAGGACTAATGATGTTTGTATTTTACAATTTCTTGATATTTTATCCCTTGCGATAATTTTCAATTTTTTATGGTGATTTAAATTTTTTTAAACTCGTCAACAGAAGTTTCAGGTACTCGTAGCACTGCGCGCTCTCAAAATTGGTAGATTCGTAAGAGTAATTAAATTCTTGTAATTATACTCTTAAAGTTAATATCATTAACGTGATAATGATGTTATTATGTATCATTAAACATGATAGACGAGATCGTTAATTATCATTAACTAGTCTCGACCTGTTGGCAAGACTTTCTTGATTTTGCTATAAATTTCTAATTTAATAGTAGATTACTTTGTATATCTACATATTATATTTTGTGCTAACTAAAAAATTGTTTCCGACAAAATGGTTTCTACGAATAATGTTTAAACACAAAACCTTTCACAAACTATAAAAAACTTCAAATTAATTGTCAACAAAACTTTGTTATTAAATTTGTTAGCTTATTTCATTGACAGATCATAAATAATACAAATATTTCAAATTGTTATTTTTGATGCTCTTTAATTCTAAAATTAAAATTTTCTTTGGTTCGTCTAAATTAAAATCTTTATTTTGACGAAGGTACCGAAATTACAAAGAAAAACCTTTTTTTTTTTGTAAATTCTAATATACTTTTAACACCACAACGTTAATTCAAATAATTACACAATTTTATAATATAAATTTTCAAAAAAACAAAAAAGAATTCTTTCAAGTCGTTCAATCTAATCATAACAATTATTATTTTTTCCCGAAATTATGTTAATCGTAATTAAAAGTTCAAGTTTAATTGAAGGTTATAATCTTTCTGAAAAAAAAATCTATTTTCAATTTTTACCCCAAATTTTTTGTTCTCAATCAAAAAAAAGATTATGTTATTGTCTCTTGTGTTACAATAGCTATAGAAAAATGTCTTCCATAAAATTATTATCTGCAACATATAAAAAAAACATAGAAATATTATCTGTTTTTTTTTTTTCATAAATACCTAAAACGGCTTTCATTTTCACAATCTATAAATTCAAAATTAAAATTCTTTCATGCTCTTTTGTCTTTATTCAATTTATCAAAGTCATTCAATATAATTTAAATTTATATTTTCATTTCCTTAAAATAGAAAAAAAAACGAAAAGGAAGAAGGAAGAAAATAATTTATCCTTATTCTAGTTTCATCTTTATATCCACACATTTACAGAAATACAAATATATACAAACAAAAAGGCCATGAAAAATAAAATAAAAGACACATTAAACAAAAAAAAAAAAAATTGAAATTTTCATTTGTGTCAGGAAAATGAACGCAAGGAAGAAAAGGTACAACAAAAAAAAATTAAAACTTGTAAAATTCCTGAACGAACAATCTTTCGTAAAGTTTTCTCAGGTATACTAATTTATGTTTAAATTTCCCTCTGCCCTTCCAACTTTGTTCAGAAAGTTCATGTTACAATTTTACGTTTGTCCGTGCCTAAAATAATAAAATGAATGCACTTGAATTAAATTTCCTGTAAATGTATATATATATCCATGTACACAAAAAGGATATGCACGTATGTATGTATGTACAAAAGATAGAACAATGAATATTCGTACTTCATAGAGAAAATCGAACGATAAGTAGAAAATTGAATATTTTATTCGTTGCATTACAAAATCTGAAGGAAGTTTGTACATTAAAAAAAAGGAATATTTTAAAGTTAATTCATGATTTCCAATAAATACAACAAATAAAATGGTTTCATTTTACATTTTCACTCTTATTATATAATATTTTATGTTGTCTCTTAAAAAAATCAGAAATTTTCTTAAATTTAGTCTACGTTTTTATTATTGTAGAAAAATCTCATTTACTTTTTTTTTTTAAACAAAAAGTTTTAGGCAAGACGACAAGAAAAGATTGTTTTGTCAAGTCATTCTTTTTGATCGTTGTTAGTACGAATGTCATTTTTAAGTGAAAATTTCATTGCATATTATTTGGAAATAGTTTACATATACAAGGAAAGAATTTTAAATTGTAAAAAGAATGAATTTTAATGTTGAAAAATTGAATTTTTAACAATATTAGTTTTTTTTTTGAAAAAATGAAATTTATCTAACAGAAAAATCGAAAATATTTATAGACAGACATGAACATTTTTTAGGTAGAGCAAAATGAAAATATTAAAATAGGTTTTTATCAGTTTTGCACTCAAATAAATTTACCATATAAAATAGAAAATTGAAAAATGATAAAATTGGTATTTGTAATAGATTGAAAAAATATTTGTGTAAATTTTCTATTCTAGTATAAAAAAGGATGTAGGAAATATAAGGATCAGAATTATGACTTATTTCCTTAAAAAAAAAACATTGAATTTTAGTTTCAAATATTTTACATTGTTTTATTGAATGATTTACTATATAAAAAAGACCGATGGTAACGTAGTGGTAGTAAACAAAGCTGTGGTACAGTAGTTGTTCTAAGTTTAGTAAGCTTTAAATGAGAACTAGTAAGAACAGTATGAACCAGTATAAAATGTAAGTTTAAAACTGGAAAAATGGTAACGGTAGAAGCATTTGCCAAAAACAAATGTCTCATTAATAAAGCCGTAAAGCCATAAGCTTGTGGCAATAACCGTTTCTTTATTATCAACAGATTTAAAGTTTGCAATCCATATAAACAATTGCAATAGAAATTTTTAAAACTCTTAGTGGACGAAGCTCGATTTCGGCTGAAACGACATTGAAGAGGAATTGAATGGTTTTTTGTTAGTCCTTTTTTTCTGGATAGGATGTACTTATGTATATTTCACAAAAGAATTTTCCAAATAAATTTTCTTCAGAATTTATTAAAATAAGATTTTTCATAATATAGGGTGTTTTTTGGTATGGTATTTCATTTTTAAAAGAATTTCGTGTCTAATTTTTCGTCAATTTATGAAGCATTGCTGGCCTTATCTCATCAATAATTTGTTGCATGTTGGCTTCCAAGTATTGAATCGTTGATGGCTGATTTCACGTATGCTCCACAAGTAATCCAATGAAGTCAAATGACACGATCTTGGCGTCTAATTCACCAGGCCCATTTCTTGAGATGATTTGTGCACCAAATATCTCTCGCAATAAAGTCATGGTTTCAGCACTTTGTCGCATGTTGCACCGTTTTTTTTTAAACCATTTCATCCTTAGATTGTTGGCATTGATGTACGGAACCAAAACTCGCGAATCATTTGGCTGTAGCGACCGATTATGGCAGTAATATTGACTCTGACATCATCATCAGCAACATTATGGTCCAATAATGCCTCCAGCATGCAATCCGCATCAAACAGTGTGTTTTTAAGATGTATTGGGGCATCAACAATCATTTCCTGTGGCTGGTTCTCCGACCAAATACGGCAATTTTGTTTATTACATACCCATTCAGCTAGAAATGAGCCTGATCGCTAAAGATGATATCACGATAAAAATCTAGATCAACTTCCAGTGCAATTCCTGCACTTGAATCTTATATGGGTGAATCTTATACAGGTGCAGGCCAAGATCTGTCTTCAAAATTTTCCACATAGTGGGCGGACAAATGGCAAGATAATTAGAACGCCGCTGATCGATAAATTTGGGTCCTCTCGCACTCGCACACTTTCGCCTACAGAGCCAATGGGTTCATCGGTACGCACTGTGCTCCTGTTGCATGTATATTATCCATTAGCGTATACATAGACATAAATCGTATTGCGAATAAGCTGCTCAGATGGTCAAATATGTTAACCATAAAATTCACGAAGCGATCTGGCATACACAATGCAAATTTCAGAAATAAATTTCCACCACTTGTAAACATCGTTCGGGTGAAAATCTTGACGTGGTGATTTGCCAAAGCGTATTCAACAAAAATGTCAAAGACACCAGTCCAATTTCGAAGGTAATATCCCCTGAAAAAACTATACCTCTAAAAAACACCCTTTATTTAGCAGCCAGCTGAAAAAACAAAAACTTTTTTTTACATGACAACGTCAAACGTAGGAAGTTTTATTTAGAAATTTATTTTTGGTTATATCCCACGAAAAGGTATCTTTTTCAAGTTAATTATATAATGTAAATAATATTGCAAGTCTGAGTAACATGAAATCTATAATTTTAAAGAAATCATTATTGCTCATCTTTAAGAAAAAATATCCTTTTTTTCTTCAATAATTGAAATTCTGTAATTCAATATAAATCTACATTCTAAAAAATATATATCTCTATGGAAATGCCAAAAAATAATAATAAAATCTAAGGCTTTTCTAATCCCAAAAAAAAAAAAAAAAAAAAAAATAGAATTTGAATAAAAAAACGTAAAATGTCTTTTTAATAGACCGGAGACAAGCTTTGCGGTTAAATGTTTTGCAAAAAAAAAAAAATAAATATCCTAACCTTTTATTCGGAGAGGTTATTTTTTTTATTGAATTCTAGGATGTCACATTGATTTCTTTTTATATTAATTTCTAGGCAGTCACTTAATATACAAAAAAAAAAGATTGTATAGAAATAGGAACTATTAGATTTTGATATAACATTTAAATGGTGTGCCAAGAAAAGAAACCGTTTTTTGTAAGTTATGGGTTTGTTGCAGTATCTAAATACTATTTAACTTTTCGATCTTTTGTAAATAATATTATTAAACATATTTACCAAACAGAAGATGATTTCTTAGATAGCTAGTCTCCTTCGAAAACTGGGAGGATACACGCCAAATTAGTGGTACTATAAAATTCCTCTAAAAGAATGTATGAACATATGAACAGGGCAAACTATGCTCTTTAATGCTTCAAAAATATATTTTATCAAAGTATAGAATAAGAAAATAAGACCAGTATTCCGTGCTGTGGTGTATTACGTACTCGATTCAATTCCTCCGAGTCATCGATATTGGTATTATGTATTCGGTTCAATGCCTCCGAGTCATCGATATTGGTACAAGTTAGCTTGAGAAAAATGCTAAGTTTTGGGGCCATTTTGCTACCAACATATGCCTCACTAAAAAAAAGCATTAGTTTGTTGCAAGTAAACGTTTCTTCACTATAAAAAAATTTATAATATAAAATTAGTAGGTCCAAATTGCAATAGAATATTTAGAACCCCTAGGAGTGCCACATAATCGTTTTGGATTATTGCGTCATTGAAGAAGAGTAAGAAATAGAGTAAATAAATATCGCTGTATGATCTTAAACTAAATTTTGGAGGAAATATTAAATTTAGACTTTAAATTCAGAAACCCGTCTTATAACAGTATGCCCGCGATGTTGCAATAATTAACTAGATATTTTTTTTGATTTCTGAATCTAAAAATGACAGATGGATACACTTCCATTCGCAAAATCCATTTAAGTTGGTTATACCATATTGATCTAAATTTTTTCTATTATTCAGGAGATCTCCCTTTAAAAACTGATTTCTTTTACATTTTTTCTATAATGAAGAAGGAAGCTTTTAAGTAGAAAAAACTAAAATTCTGATTTCATTTCCTGAAATCTTAAAACTTCAACTATATTTATTTTTTTTTGTATAGTTTAACTTATGGAAAATGTAATAGTTTTTAATAACAACTAAATCAAATCTATTGGAACTGAATTCTCAAAGGAAATTTTATGCTACACTAAAAAAATTTGAATACAGTTTTTATGTATTTTTTATTTTTTGTTATTTTCATTCTTAATATTTATGAATGTGTGACTTTTGAATATTTTGAATTTCTATGTGACAGCACTTTTTAACCCTCTTGACTTCCATTTTTTTTTTTCTATTTTTTTTTTTTAACTATACTAACATCATATGGTGTAGCTATGATGATGAAATTGGTTTTTGTGGTTTGGTATTATAATATTTTTCATGAAAAAAAAAAGAAGAAAAATGATAAAATGAAAAAATTGTGATTTTGCGATTTTTAATCGAATTTAGAAAAATTATAAATTAAAAAAGGGTCTATTTATATAATTAAGAAAATATGTAAAATAATCTTTTTGGCAAAAAGAAAAAAATATATGTTGAAGATAAATTAGAAAACAAAAATATTTCGTAGCAGAATTTTAAGTTAATTACAGTCCAAGGAATATTTAAGTTTTTAATGTCTTTTTTTTTTTTTTAATTTAAACGGAAAATTTCTGCAGAATTTCAAAATTTAATTTTTACTAAGTAAATTTTATGTGGAAACTAATTACCAACATTACTTAACTTATTGCTTACAAGGACGATTATATCTGTTGGAAAAAATTATGTTTAGGATTAGGTATAATCAGTAATGATTTAACTATAAAGACGAGGTGATAGATGTTTTACTACGCAGACACAAATTTAAATTGAAAGTTTGTCGTGACTCGTGAGTTTATTGCTATGGTTGGAGAAGACGGACTCGAAACATAAGTGAAAATCATACATTTTGTCTAAAAATTAAAAAGAATGGTCGAAGAAAATTTAGATATTTTAAAATTTAGATATAAATGATCCGAAGCAAAAAGTATGAATTTTCTTCAAAATCCCTTATTTTAAATTCTTTCTGCTAAGATATTCTTATTTTAAAGAATATCTTTTGCAATCGGTGCATTCTTAATTAGGAAATGAATGTATCTATTTCCTGTAGATTTACATTTTTCCCAGGTCTTTACAAATGAAACATTTGACCATTATTTTATTATTGATATTTAGATTTAAAGTGATCCATGTCGCCGGCGTGATATGAACAAAGTACCTGTTGCGCCGCAGTCATAGTACACTATCACTAAGCTATCTCCAGTTATCAAAACAAGGTTAATTGCCAATCAATTGAATATTTAAAAATACTCTGTGAACTATATTGTAAACGCAAATTTGGTATGGCTCATTGTTCAATATATTAGAATATTCTTCTAATGTGTGTAAAATTTTTTGAATTACAAAAAAAAACATCTGAAATAAGGTTTCACTTAATTTGGATTAAATATTTCATAAACTCCTACGAGTATTACATCATCTAAAGTCTAAAGTTTAGATAAATACTCCAAATTTGTTAACTATTAATCTAATTATTTATTTTTATCTATTTTTTTTTCTGTGTACTTATCGTAAGAAAGTTATTGTCATCACATCATATATGTAACTTCCTTACGATATGAATGTATGTATCGGTGGCTAAAAATGTCAGCTATCTAAAAAAAATCATAATTAAATCTTTAATAAATTTAATCCTCAATAAATAAACAATTTTTATCTTTATACTTGAAGTTGTTAATTCTCAATCAAAGAAATTCCTATTTTTTTATAACTTTAACTGACATATTTCAATAAATTTTTCTATAAAAAAATATTCTGGCAGTAAAAATTTTTTCATTGATTCATTTTTATCCCTCAGCATAATATTTAATGTAGTCGTATAGCAAGCAGTAGGGAAAAAATCAGTTTGAATATTTTTTTTTATTTATATTTTACATATTTATTTATTATATTATTAACAGCTCTTGTGTGTCAATCTTTAATCTTTGATAGCATTAAGGAATTTTCAAATTGATTGATGAATTTGTTTGGTTTTTGTTTCGTCAAAGAATAAAAAAAAGATTATAAAATAATTTTTATATTTATATTGCGATTGAAATATTTTAAATTACTTTGACATTTCATTGGACTATTTTTGTGTTTGTAAGTTAATTTTTTTATAAACTTATAGTTAGACGTGCATTCAACATAAAAAAAAACTTCTACAACGTTTTTTTTAAAAATGTCGGACATTTGTAGTAAACGATATTTATTAGCAGTAAGGATACTATTGTTGCAAGCAATGGAATTTATTTCTCTTAAAAGTGTTTTTTTTTTTTTGAAGAGAGTTTTACTGCAAATGAAATTTATTTTACTGCTTTGTTTTTCAATTATTTGGTAGCAAAAGTAGTAAAAAGTGTGCAGTAAACGAATATTACATATTCATTTATACACCAATTAGGAACTGGCTGTTTACAAGTATAATTCCCAGTTGATTTATACTATAATATATATCCAATTGATTGGATATAGTATACCATATAATTTTGAAACTTTTAACCATTGTACCATTGTACTCTTTACCATTGTACAATTAATATGATTACAAAATAATAATCAGATTAAACATTATTAGTATATGAAAATATATTATTAAACCGCTTAGTATATGACGGTGTTGTAAAATTAATTTTTGTAAATAGACTCAGTATTCAGAACTTTTGCGTAAATGCTTAGTACTTCTAGCAAAGTGAGAACAATTAATAAGATATTGTTAAAAACATGAAACCAATTTTAATTTATTAAAATTATTTTATAAATTTCAATATTCTATGAAAAAATTATGTTTCAAACAGAATATTCTTTTTATATTAGCTTTGGATGTAAAATAAAATGAATACGTTTTGAAATATAAGTAAACTGCACATATTATATTGCAGAAATATGTATGGCAATGAAGTACAATGTAGTAATATATATTTTTTTGATATCATAATATGTACTTATATTGAAATAAAAATGTCATAAATATCGATGGACACCCACAAAAATATCGTTGCAATGTTAAAATTATACCAATGCTAAAAAGCCAAAGTAATGAATATAAAAACATATTTTTTCTCGTAAAACATAAATAACATATTATTATAATTTACAAGTAATAAATGAATTTTATTATATGTGAAATTTATACTTTTGAAAGTTTTATTGAATTTGGCTTTTATGTTTTGTCGAATAAAAAATTAATGAAAGAATTAAAGTATTAAAAAAATTATATTAAAATGCAAAATTTAACATAAATTAATTATCTTTACAATTGAATTAAGTAACTATATTTCTTTAATAGTTCTATGCTCTTTTGATCTCTGATCTATTTTTTAATAAGTTTTTTTAAAAAAATGTTTCAGAAAAATTCAATAAATTGTTTCTTGGTTGGAGTTAAAAAAAAAAAATTAAGAAACAAAAAAATCAATTTTAAAGGACATCTGTCAACGATTTTGAGTGACATATTCTTTAACATTTCAAAATTAATACTTTTTGTAGCTAGAGAGTCTGTTGCTGTTGTTAGATTTATCAATCAGAAATAGTATTACTTTTTCATATTTTAATCTAATATGTCATAAGCAAAAAAATATTTCTCTTGTGCAATTTAGTGATGGAAATTTAATTTATTTTTTCATTTTCTGAAAAATCTCTGATTTTCTTTTATTTTTTTGGTAAAAAAATACCTAAAGGGAATTAATTGAATAATATTTTTAGTTCAATTTTGATCAATTAGATTTTGCTTGAAATATTCAATCAATAATTTCAATGTAATACAAGTAGATATTTTACTAAAAACTTAAAGGATTCTTCAATAAATTTTCAAATTTAACTGATGTAACCTACAATATAAACGGAGTTTTTTGACCTAATATGATTTAATATTTATATTGTCGTAGGGTGGTACTCTACATTGTAATCGACGTGGTACGTTTTTTATGTCTCACAGCAAAATAATTTTTTCTCGTCTTTTTTTATTTCGCCAAAAAAAGCATATATTTTTCCATAAGTTATTTTTGTTTTTTTGCTCTCACTAAGGACAATTGTTGGCAATCTCGAGGTACGTATACGTATAACAATATAAACAAAGTATTTGTCTAGGGAAAATGCGGTATCATTTTATTATGCTATCATTTAGGTTTGCTGTTTTCATATACATATAAGTATATTTTTTTTTTCCAAAAACATATAATTTCCATTGTGGTTGGTTACATATCAGTGAATATTTTACATTATATGTGATCTTTGATAACATCAACACCACAAAAAAATATATATATATAAGTTTAGTATAACCCATTGCAGAACAGAGTAAAAAACCATAAATTTATTTATAAATGATGAAAGTGCTTTTGGCAAGAAACACCAGCAGAAAAAAAAGGAGGTCTTACTGATATGTTGTGTGAAAATATAATTTTATTAAATATAAAATTTTCGCTTTTAGATTTTCCATTTTTTTTTTTTTTCGTAGCGAAGAATTTGATAAAATTATGGAAATTGTACATTCGTTTTTTTGTTTAAAGAGATACAATTTTCTGTTGAATAGGTGCTAATCACGATATAGAAAATAAATAAATTATTTGAAATTAGAATAAACTCTGCGATAATGACAAAATGAATAAAAGTCATATTCTGTTCTCAGTTAAGGATATAAGGAGATAAACCAAAATTAAAAGTTAAAAAAATTGCACTTTTTGGAGAGTACTATCACATCACAAAAGATAAGTCGAATTTAAAGAATTGAAAAATTCTTTATATTTTTTCATATAACAAGATACAGTTAGATGGAAAAAATATATCTTTTTTCCGTTTCCTTTCGCATTTCCGAAATGACAAAATATAAGTATATTATAAAATAAAGTCTCGGAGAAAAAAGAAAAGCGTTTTTCCAAATATAATTGAAATTTTCTTTTTTAATTTTTGTTCTAAAATTCTTTTGTTTTTCTAACTTGACTTCCGTTTTTATTTTTTTTTATATAAATGGAAATTTAAAAATTTTTTTTTTCTAAATTATTTCTGTACACACCACAAAAAAAAACAATTTGAACTGCGTACTAGAAACATACTTAAAGAAAAATTTCATAA
Source organism: Empis livida (assembly GCA_963932195.1). Taxonomy (NCBI): domain Eukaryota; kingdom Metazoa; phylum Arthropoda; class Insecta; order Diptera; family Empididae; genus Empis; species Empis livida. The sequence goes on from OZ010648.1 coordinate 27,183,509, forward strand.
TTTTGTTTGTTTGCAGGTCTGAGATACTTTCAGGATTTTCTATTTGAAAATTTTTGTTAAAATAAAATAATTAACTAAATTTATTTCAATATGTGTTTTTTTTTCTCAGGAATTAGTTTCGAAAAAATCCTTTTTAGTAATTTGCCGTCCGTCACTACGCCGGTCCGTTTGTAAAAATTTTAAACTTATGATTTAACATATTAAATGAAATGTACATAAAAAATATTTCCAGACAGCGTATTAGAAAACTTGAAAAATTTGTTATCAGTTGTAGGTTACAATTATTTTAAGATCATCCGGTAGGCGGACTAATTCACGTTTTACGAAAACGTGAAATATAGTTATTTATGATAGTAATTATTTAGCAAAATTGATAGTACACCTCACGTCGGAAAGGTATTAAAGACTGGAATAAAACAACACTTGCCTTTAATTGAAATTTCTGGCAATAGTGGCGGTAGTGTGAAAAATATATTTATAATAATCTTCAAAATGTAATTTAACTTTTTCGTTGGTATATGGTAGCAAAAGGGTATATGATGTTTATATACCCTTTTGTTAAAAATTAACAAAGCATAGAATTAAATATTGGACCTAGACAGAATATGTCAAGATTCGCAACTAGAAAGCTCAAATTTTATTACACTCAGTGTAAATTCGTATTAAAAGTTATGTAATTGCTGTTTTCGCAGCGCCGCTACTGCACTCTTAAATATCCAAATATTAGTCTCCTAACTTGTAATGTGGTTAGACCACAACATTTTAAAAAACTCATTTTACATTTTCATATAATATCTGCATGTAAAAAATCTCATTTGTATAAAACTAGTACACAGTAGTTCTGCTAAGCTTAATTTATTTTCTAGGTTAAAAGTTAAAAGCATAGTTTTTTTTTTTGCGGGGGAAATATTCCTCGAATTTTTTTTATAATAAAGTCACTTATGGTGAAGAATGAATCTTACTAATCTTTGGGTTCAAATAGAAACATTTCATTAAATTATATTACAATTTTTTTTCTTGTAGAATTTTGCCAGATTTCAGGAAAAATTAAATTTTCTCTTTAATCTAAAATTTATTTTTACTTAAACAAATTGAAAAAAAAAGCAAACATATATATGATTATCATTTTTTATATGTTTACAATTTTTCACACCTACATATACATACATTTCACCGTTCTATTGATAACATAAAGAAAAAAATTTTGGTTTTTCTTTTTTTTTAATAAAAAATGATGTTTTTTTTTTCGTGTAGAATCTAATAAATTTTATATTTTGTATTAGTTTTTCCTTTTTTATTTTTGATAATATGTACAATTTTCATTCTTTTGTTTTGTCTTCTGATAGCAATAAAAATACAAATTTATGTGATGAAAATGTGTCTCTCACATATAACAACAAAATATAAGAAAGAAAATTAGATATAATATAGTACTACCTACCTACACATTATAAACACATATACAAATACTTAAAGTAAATAAAAGAAAAGTATCACGTATATAACATCCTTTTTCGTGAACACAACACTACAAATAACAACAAGTATGTACGTACGAAAACCAAAAAAACATAAAAAACAATGCAACAAAAAATAAAATAAATAAATTTTCAATATAAACACTTAAAAAAAACAATTCAAAATATTAATTTAGGGGGTTTGTTTAAATGTATAAATTTATTTTGAATTTTGAAATTTTCCAACAATCGATCAAAATTTTTAAAACATTGTGTTTACAATTTAAAGTGACTGGAATTGATTAAATGTGACATTTTCGTAGATTTTTTGTCAAAATCGAAACGAATTATTCACCGTGTGTGATTAATGCCGTTTCTCTCCAAAAATACGATTGATACACACAAATGAAGGCGAATAAGTAAGTACTGACTGAAGCTATGCAAAAATTAAATTGTTATTGGTTTCAAAAAATTTCGTCTTACCAGAATCTCGTCTTGAACTATTTTTCAAATAATAATTTAAAAAACAAAACTCGGTTTTAAAGGTGAGACTTATAGCAATAATCCTCGGTTCGAGGATTTGAATTGAAGGGAACAAATAGAGCTCATGCTCATATCAACCCGTTTCAACAATTAATTAATTTCCAACCTTATAAATTTAAACTTTTACATATTCGCCTAACTTATCTGTGAAACAACGTATAACTTCTACATCAAACACTTGGTTTAAAATCAATTCACCCCCAGCAAGCTGGCTTCGTAATAAAAACAAACGGTTTTCAAATGATCCTTTAACAAAAAGTGTAAACGAAAAAAAAAAAATATGCGGTCAAATGTAAAATAAAATAATTTTTAGTTAAATTGTTATTTTTTTTTACAAAATACTGAAATAAAAATATCCTTAAATGCTATGAAAATTCAAAAAACAAAAAAAAAAAAATTTAGGTATGAGAATGCTCACCTGTACATAAAATAAATGACAAGTAGTGACAACATACAAAATCTTTTTTTTTTTTTTTTTTGGTTTTTTGTCTGTGTAAATTGTTACCAATAAAATTTCGAAACAAACGTGAGAACAAAATTGCGGTCGTGCATCTGAATTGATATTTTCACTTGGCTATTAACTTATAATATCAATTCCCTTTTTTTTGTTGTTGTTGTTGTTCGTGAATCTCTCAGGTTATAAACAAAAATATATGTATACATATATAATACGTTTTATTTTTTTATGTCATCAGATTATGTTTTGTAAATATTTTCTAATCACAGTGAATAAACTTTTTCATGGAAAATTTTTTTGTTGTTTTTAAGAAAATTATATTTTGTTTTCTTTTTTGTGTAAATTTTCATATTATGTTAGGTTTAACTAATATTTTTTTGGGTTATTTAAAAAAGCTTAGATATATATTTAAATAAGACTACGTGTACTGAAAAAGTTCAAGGTTAATTTGTAGATTATTTATGGAAATGTGAGCCAAATTAGTATAAATTGTAATATACAAAAATAATAAATTATAAATAAAATTTTCTGGCTCCACACTAATAAAAATAATTTAGACTTTTTTGGGTTTAAAAAAAAAATAAAATAAAAACGAAATATGAAAAATATCCTTTTTTTTAGGATCAAATTGATAGAAACAGAATTACTGAAAAAAAATATTTTAATTTCTTTAAATTTCTTTAATTTTTTTAAATTAATTCAAAATTTCAATAATTATAGAAAAATATTGGTTAAAGGGTAATTTAATCTTGCACTTATTTAATCATTCAACTTATTTGATTAATTAAATGTTCTATTATTTGTTCAGGACTTAAATATAAATAAAAACCACAATTTAAACTTTGTTCAAAAACTTAATACTTTTTTAGAAAGCTTAACATTCTAATTAAATATGAAAAATATTATATTAACAGTCACCTAAATTTAGTTTCATAAAAACTTTTTAAATATTCCACAAAATTTTTATTATTATATTTTTAAATAAATAAATATTTATGAAACTTTTGCAGTTTGTTCAGGGACATAATTATTTATTTCATATTCCTTGACAAGGACAATATAAAATTATAAGGATTTGTGCTTTTTCGCAGTTTCAGCGAAACAATTATTTCACACCGAATTTTTTAGGCGGTATAATCGGCAATGTGTTGTTTATTCGCATTGAAAATATCAAACAGCATTTTGAAACTGAACACTTAAACTGTCAATAAAACAATAAAATAGTTAAAAAAAATTTAATTTATCCAATTTGCTAATTATTTTACATAATTGAAATAAATTGTCGCGAAAAGACGGTCCAAACCCACGAGAAATTGGAGTTGTTTTCAGGATTTTCTATAAAAGCCGTAAGAGTCGTTACTTAATATTTGAGCCGTTTATTTTGTAAGTGGGGTCCATTTAAAAAAAAAAATAAGATAAAGATAAAAACAGATAAAACATAATTTGTTTTTGATATCTGTAATTCATCTATACCCATAACTTAATCAGAAACCCAAATATTTGAAAAGTTCTGAAAAATGTCCAATACAATTTCTATTGAAACTGAATCGTAAAACCTTAAATTTTTCGGAATAACAAAAGGTGGACATTACCAACTTTCAAAAACATCGTCTCATTTATTTATTTGGAATTTGTTTTAAAACTGAAGGCTATTTTTAGACCAATTTGAAAATTGAATTTTTATTTTTAGAAATATTACATACTAAACTAGTTGGTTGTGATGTTTTTAGTTATATAAAAATTTTTTTTTATTAACCAAATATTTTATTTTTCTGCTTTATAAACCCTTTAAAACAAGGGAAATTCAAAACAAAAAAGGATCATTTTTCAAAACTTTATCCTAAATTTTTTATTTTAACATTTCATGTGGGTGGTATACGTATATATAAATGAAAACTGCTTATTTAATAACATATTTTCATTCAATATCTATATAAACAAATTAGGATATAAAATTACAATATATACCCCGCCGATAATATTTCGATAACGACGTGACCTAACCCAAAAGGAAAATTACAATCCTTTTTTTTTCCTCTTTGCCATAGTATAATCTGAAAAAAAAGAAGAAAAAATTCAGAATATTCAATGATAATAAAAAAAATCCTTTATCAAAGTTCATAATATTGAAATTAAACTATGGTATTTAGAAGCTTTTAAGGTTTGCGCAATTTTATAATATAAATATCGAAAAATTTTGTATTAATTTTCGAAATAAAAATTTATATTCAGCACTTTCTACAGTGCAGTATTTTTTCAGGAAAAATTTTACAATTACGCATGACTAAATTATATATTTTCTCCAAATTTTCGAAAATTCATAATTTCATCAATTTTCGAAAATATTAAATTTTCTATAAAAAAAAAAATATTTCTAAATTCCGGAAAATTTCCTAATTTTTCAATTAATGAACAGAGGTTTTTAAATAGGGGAGAAAAATTCGAAAATAATATTGTAATTTCAGGGTTTTTAAATATAATTTAACCGGTAAAAATCTACAATTTTCGAAACTTAGTATTGAGATACATATATACACAAAAAAAAAAAACCAAAAGATTATGTTGACAAATTTTAGATATTTCAATGAAAAAAACCAAAAGATTTTTGTCATACAGTTTTTATTAGTCTTTTGTCATAGGTGAATTTAATGTGGAATCAGAATGATTTGATTTTAGTTTATAAAGTTTATTTACTTTACGAAAATTCTTTTTTTCATTAAAATTAATTTGCTAAAATTTATCTAATTTAAAAATTGAAATTTGAATAGAAAATTTCCATTTATTTTTTTTTAATACTCACAACATTAAATTCTTAATCACTTTTACACTAAAAATAAATAACGATCACAATTGATGATTGTCAAAAAAAATATTTTTTTTATGTCAACCGGAAAACATAGTTTAGTTCATATAGTAAATAATATTTCAATTAAGACATAAAATCCATGTACATACACATATCCAACCAGCAGAAAAACAACAAGAATATTCTAAATTTTCGTTGTTATTTTTTGTTTTTTTTTTGTGGAACATCAAAAATGTAAAGGATATACAACAAATTATTATGTTACAAACACACTCATACAGACACAAAAAAAAATTAAAATAAAAATAAAAAAATATAGTGATTTTATGTAGTAAAGTGGTTTAATAAAGTGAGATGACTACAACAATCTCTTTGTACCATAAAATATAATAATTTTTTTTTTTTATATATTTTTGCAATGCCTTTAATAAGAACTACCAGAACACAAAACAACCCCCAAGGATGAATAGTTTTATTACATCATAAATCTAGGATTTGTTAAAAAAAAAATTTTCTTTTTTTTTTATATATTTTTTTTGGTGCCTGGTTGTAGTTAGTATAATTTTTTTTTTTGGGTACATTCGATTTTTCCATAGGATACAGCAGCAGAATAAAAATACTATGAATCAGTAACAAGGATTATTTTGTTGCTGTGCACTTAATATTATATTATTTTTGTTACCATATTATAGATCGAGACTAACTTACTGATAACCCAACTCTATATTCTTTTATATTGGCTATTTTTATCATTTTTACTTATGTTCGTTAATTCGAATGAATATGAATTGTGTGTCAGGACCTTTATAGGATTAAAAAAATATATATAAAATTTTATACAGTATATAATACAGTATATAATAATTTTGACGAGATATGTATTTTCTTTCTTTTTCCAGTTAACTAATTTTTCGTGGGAGGAAATTTGAATAAAGAAAATATATGTAATTTTATTAATTTAAGATTTCTATTTATACTTGACTTACAATGAACGCTTTCTTTTCGCTGTCGATACGTAGCAATTGTCAACATAAACTTGAAATATATGAAACTAAATTAAGATATAATTATAATTAATGACGTAGATGCGTAGCTATGAAAAAACTTCAAAGTATTGTCATTTTATTTTATCACTATCATCGTTTAATTTGAATTATCTATAGTTGTGAAATCGTCGGCTGAATGCTATTTTGGTCCATACTCCAAGTTCGTATTTTTTTTGGCATAGAAATAGAACCAGATCTTGTGTCAAGTCGAAATTTTAAGATAACTCCTGATAAACCATTAATCTTCAAATTTACCTTCAAGTGAAATTTTTATTTGTAAAATTAAAAAGTAAAATTGCTGTTGTCTAAAATGGATATTTTTATTTGTAATATCATTTTTTCAACCTTAGTTATATCAACAATTTACGGAACAACTGAATTTTACACTAAATAAATGATAAATTGACTATTTTTGATTTCCAAATCGTTTTAAAAAAAATTACTACCAAGAAAATAAAAAACATTATTCTGATCCTTAATAAATTCAAAAGCAACATTTTATTATGGAATACTTGTGTTGCATCGAGAAACAGAAATTTTAGGTGATGCACGAAGTGTTACGCTTACGAGACATAAAAAAGAATTAAAAAAACATGTTGGGTTCAGAGAAATTTTTTTGAATACACAATTCGTAATGATAATAAATTGAATATTTTACGTATTCATACAAAAGTGACAACAGTTCGTAAACACAAGTGTGAAAAAAACCTGATGTCATCTTGTCATGTACTGTATACAAATGTAAATCGGCTTTTTCGACCAAATTTAATTATTTTAAAATACAAAGCTCGTGATAGGATTGTATCTGTCCTTTTCGTAGGATGTGTTTATTGTTAATCCAGTATTGATTCAATAAAATCCCACCAAAAAAAAATGTTAAAAGTAAACACAAAAATTCTGAATAAACTATTACATCAAAAATATTTTAAAAAAATATTAACGATATGCAATATTATTTTTTTTATTGGAATCAATTGGTTTAACATAAAAAACTAAAGTGAAAAGGGTCAACATTTTGTGATTAAATAAATTTAATTTTTTTTTTTTTTTGAGATATACGTAGTTGATCGTAACAACATGATATTAATTTGTATCATACTGTTTCCGAAGGATATTCATAATTATTTATTTTTATGATTTATTAAATTTTTGACCTAATGAAATTCTTATTGGTTAATTCATTGTTGGCTGTCAAAAAATTAATTTAATTTTATTTAAAAATATATGTCTATTACGGTATATAACATGAAAAAAAAAGGAAATATAATAAAATAAAATAATTTTAATTTTCAAAATGTGTAAAAAAAAAAAATGTACACCTGGATACGTTCACAACCAAAAATCCAATTAAATTGTATAATAATGTAGATTGTTTTAGATCTAGATATTTTTATGTATATAACTTCGCTACTAAACTTTTTTTTTTAATAGAACTTATAACTGTTTGCAATTTTATTTTGGAAAAAAAAAATTAATTAAAATTCTTTAATTGCATGTTTTTTTCTCGTGAAATTTTTGTATCATAACTTTTTAAAAAAAAGTAATAATCTGGTTGCTTGAATTAAATTACTTTAACGAACATTCTTTGGAGATAGTTTTATGGCATCCTCATTTACGTAGTTAATTAGTGTTGCTCATAATACTAATTAATTAGTAGTGAGATTTATATATGAAATTTTTCCGAGAATTTATCTCATGTTGGTAGTGGTTTACGAAAATTTAACACTATCAGTGCTATATCGGTCAGAAATGAGTGGCAGTCATTAATATAGATTATTAGATTTTAAATTAAAAATCTAATAATGTATAGTAGTTGATAAATTTACAATAATTGACAAAAATTCTGTAGGCCTATCAAATTTCATTAAAATCATTTAGTATTGAATAATACGAAAAGTATCAAAATTTATTAAAGCTAAATTCTCAAACCAATTTAGGCTTTATAAAAACTAGTTAAATTTTTATAGATTTTTTATACTTTATTCTGATCATAATAAATTCACAAGTAAAGTTACTATTAAAATTTTCCTGATGAAAAATTACAATTATGTAGATATCAATATTTACTAATCTTTATTAAATAAAATGTCATATTTTCTAATTTTAAATGAAATATATTATCCGGCTTTGACCGACGGTGGCTTAAGTGGTTGTGTGCTAAGCTGTGGTGCATTAGGTACTGGGTTCGACGCCCGTCCGAGACATCGATGTTGGTCTAAGTTTACTCAGCTTTAAATGAGTACCAGTAATAAAATTATAATAAAATGTAATTTAAGACTGGGAAAAATGGTAACGGCAGAGACCATTTGCTAACAACAAATGTCTCACTAATAAAACCATTAGCTTGTTGCAATTAATAGTTTCTTCACTATAAAGAAATTTATGGTTCGGAATCCATATAAAATTAGTAGGTCCAAATTGCAATACAAAACTGTTACAGAAACTTCAAGTGCAGATAACTCAGTACATGGAGCCCTATACTCCCTAGCGGAGTGAACAGGAAAAAAAAACAAAACAAAAAATATTATCCGGCTTTAACATTATTTAAATTTCATTTCCAAAATATTTTCGAAGCAAATGATTTTTATTTAGATTTTATTTGCATACAAATGAAAGTTGTGAACAAATAATAAATGCTATTATTTTTAGCACACAAAAATGGTTTTTCTATTCCTAAAAAAAAATCTTTCTTCCGTGAGGAGGTTATAACTTTTTAAAAACTTAAAAATAATAATAGTATTTGCGGTAACAAATTTCATTTCACATATAATTTATTTTTAAAAATTATTTTCAAGTTTGTTAAATTTATTCATCCACAAGATTTAGTTTGATATTGAAAAGATTTTTTTTTTTTAATATTTATAAATAATTTTAAATAATCATTTTATGATTTATGAGTCATAAATTATGACTATTTTGGTTTATAATTGTATTACAAATTAATTTTCTATACCAAATTTAAAATTGTTTTTTCTATTCAATATTAAATTTAAATAATTGTATCTGAAAATGTAATCATGCAGAAAAAGATTTTTCAAAAATTATATAATTAATTTAAATTAAATATATATATACATAAATAATATGTAAATATTATGATTTAAGTCTTATCATTGACTATAATAAGTAATTGAAAAAAAAAAATATTTATATTATTTGAGTGGGTGAACAATATTTGAAAATTTAATTTGCTTAAAGTGATTAAATGGAAATATGTATATTAAATAAAAAAAGATTTACTTTGAAGAAATTTTCGTAGAAATATTAATTCTGTGAATTATTTTCTCAATTTTTTGTAGAATTCTTAAATCGAAATTTTTACATTTATAATTTTATATTTAATTTTTCCATTGCTTCAGGGTTTCATATTTTAATTATTAATAATTAAAGTATTTCATATCTTTTATATTAAATATATTAAAATATGTAACTAAAATTTAAATATTAAATATATTAAATTCAATAAAAAATATATTTAACTTTCCCAATAAAATCTGACATTTGTATTTTCCAATAATGTAATTTTCTTATTGTAAACTTTTTATATATTTTGTCAAAGTCTATTATCGAAAGTACTCTTTTTTTTTTATATTACGTAAGTAACTTTAAGTAAACAAACAAATAAAAATTACTAAAAAAAAATAATGGATTTTCTTTCAGTTTTTTTTTTGTGATACATAATCTAACAGATCCTTTATTATAAGAAATTTGTTATGAAATTGTCTTTTGGGATATGTCATTTTGTCGAATTCATATTATTGAATTCAAGTTTCAGTGATTTTCATTTTAACTTTTAATTTTTTTTCTTTGTTATACGTTTTATACGAAATACATATACGTTTTTATTTTAAACAAGTTTATTTTTATTTTTTTTTGTTATTATTATTCGTGCATCAGATAAAAAAAAATTCTATGAAAGGAAAATATAGTTGGAGAAAAACTTTTTTTTAAAGTAATATAAATAGATAAGTTTTTTATTTAAACTTTTGATCCTAGTTTAATGTCGTCTGTTGCAAGATGATGACAATTTTTTATAAAAAAAAAAAAATTATAAAAAATATATTCTACCTTTTTTTTTTTGCACTTGTCAAAATAATCTTTTTACGAAAAAAATTAGTTATTTTTCTACACATCAGTTTGCTGTGAAAATGTATTAAGCAACATTTTCTAAATTTTACAGGAAATGCAATAAACTTTTTATTTAGTTTTTTCCTGCTTGATGCAATTATTATTTTTCCTTACAAGGATAGACTACAAAGAATTCAGATATTCGTCTGTACATAACTTCTGTATTAATTTCCTTCTTCACTCCACTGGGGACCATAGGGCTCCGAGTTATCTGCATTTGAAGTAACTTTAATATTTTTGTCTTGCAATTTGGACCTACTAAGTTATAAGGATTCCGAACCATAAATTACTTTATAGTGAAGAAAATTTTTAACAAGCAAATGGCTTTATTAGTGAGACATTTGTTATTAGCAAATGACCTCGATCGTTAGCATTTTTCCCAGTCTTAAATTACATTTTAATGTAATTTTATTACTGGTACTCATTTAAAGCTGAGTAAACTTAGACAAACATCGATGTCTCGGACGGGAGTGGAACCTAATGCACCACAGCTATGCACACTATTACTTACGCAACCGTCGGTCTTCCTGTATTATGTAGAAATAATAAATTAATAATTTTTGTCCTTAAAAAGATTTATTTTTCAGCATAGTAATAATAATTTTCCAACCGTTATTACAAAATTGCTGGAAAAAGAATACTGCTAACAGTATGTCAGCATGTTCCTTCACATTTTTTGTAGTTATGATAGAACCATGAACACTGAGCCAAAGTATGAAATTTCTTCAAAATTACGGTATTAGGGCTTTTTGACATTTTTGTCGCTTAATACATTTTAGCAACGGAAAGAGTTATACATGTATATCACTACAATGTATAAAGTGATAATAATAATATTCCAATAAGAAATTTTAAATTTTTGTAACAAGAAAAACAACATAAATGTATACACATATCCTTTTTAATATTTACTTTTACAAGTCTTTAAAAAAAACCTGAAAATACATTTGTAAGCATGAAAAAAAAAATAAAACATTATTCTCAACACTATATCGCTACTATACTCGTATATATATTTTTTTTAAGACTATTTTCTCTCTTTTACTTGATGTAATGGATCCTTATCTTCTTTAAGTATTTTTATATCAGCCATTAAAGTCATGTAAATTTTATTTTTACTCATATATTTTACTGTTTCTCGCTAACAACATATGTATCTTTCCTTATATCATCATTTCAATATTTTACAGGAGCTAAAAACAGCTTTTAACCATCACAACTACTCCTTAGTTTTCTTTTTAAAGAGGATCAAACAAAAAAAAAATAAATAAATAGAAAGAAATTTGAAATAAACTGAAAATGAAAATGAAAATGAAGAAAAAATTAGATTTTAAATTTTTTCTTTAAATTTCAAAAAAAAAGAAAATTGTAATCGAGAAAGTATAATATTTTCAAAGTAACTTTTATAGAATAAACACATCACAACAATAAAAAAAAAAATAAGGAAAATATTCTTTAGTTAAAAAGGTTAACCTTAAAGGATAACAGAAAAAATAATAATACATATATATACATATCTACAAACACATTAACCTTATATCTCCTTTTTTTTCCTATTGAATACATTTGCGATGGTTACTTCTTCTATATTATTTCGCAGCTATCAGAGGCTAAATAAATGTAAAATTTGCTCAGAAAAAAAAGTGTAAAGTAGGAAGAAATAGATAATTTATGAATATCTTTAGCGATGGTATAAAGAAAGCTGATAAAAATTGTTAGTAAAATGTTTATTTTTTCTACATTTTCTTTAAATATGTATTTTATTTTTAAAGTGCAGAGAATGAAAAATATATTTAAAGTACAAGAAAAATTTTTTTTGAAAAAAAAAAAAAGAATGAATACAAATAATGGATTCACTGATAGTTTTGTGAAAATTGTGAAAAATATCAAAAGTTTTCTTACATCATTTAATGGTAACGATAGTGATTTATTTTCAAAGTGCATATAATGGAATAAGGTTTACAAAAAAATCAGCTATCAGGTCAATGATTTGCATTTTATTATCTTATCTATTAAAATTCATTATTATGTAATTTTTTAAGAAATTTTAGTTATATAATCAAAGGAAAACAAAATATATTTGATTACTCTATTTCTGGTTTTACACGCTAGATGCGCTCGAGGAAAAAGAACAATACATATGTGTCGGAAAAATAGCTGCTTTTCATTTTTAAACCCGTACGATCGTTTGTGCGGATATAATTCCTAATTGATTAGCACGTGGAGGTTCTTTTTCAATAGCTTTAAACCGTGTTTAATTAACCAACCAACCAAATCAAAATGACATTGAGGATATTTTTCCAGATCGTTTTAAATTAAATTGTTATAAACAAAGATCCTGTAAAAACAGTTTAAGTGCTTTTCAGAGCAATGAGTTCAAAGTAAGATTTTTATGTGAGTAATTTCACATTTTGTTGAAAATTTTAAATTAACGTTAAATAATTGAAACAGCTCCTTTACTATTGTTTCCATGGATTTTCCATTTAATAGTAAAGTAGTGCAATGTAGTCCGCCTCCTATGGTGCATTCAAGGAACCGCAGAGTGGGTTACATAAATAAGAATAACTCTTAAGTCAATACATCCTATCCATTAGGTAAAAATACCAAATATTTAAATTCATAATTGAATATCATGTTTATCCGAATCAAACGAATCAAAAAGCCCCACAATAATTCAGCAAGCTTCAAATAAATAAGTCATTATAATTTCATGACAGAACATATGTATATAATTTAGAATTAAAATTTCAGAAACTGTCTTCTCTGTATATGTAGACATACATTTCCGGGAGTAAATAAAAAAGACAAATACAGAAGGAAACTTGACCAATTTAATTTCCTCGGCTTCGGGACTTCTACTTATTATATGGTTGCGAGAAACATATATATAAATAACATTTGTTGTAACGTTTAAATATATTTCGCAATTCTTCAGAATTGAAAATTTGAATCGAATACGGGAAATTCCGATCGGAACGTTTATTTGAAATAGTCCCGGTTTTAAAGAAAACATTTTAAAGAAAATAGGAAGACCAAAAGAAGAAATCATTTCGTACCTGTGTTATTCCACTATTCGCAATGGATTAAGCACTAATGTTTCCGTCAACACAAACAACCTTATAAAATAGAAATTAGATACAGCTGCTTAATACAAAATTACGAGCACTATAAAAATAAATTTGAATGAAAAGGAAAAATAGAATTAATAAATAAATTATTTAAGACGAAAACATGAGTTAAGAGGTTATCACTTGCAATATTTTATATTAAATTTTAGCGAAACTTATCAATAAATTGTGTCTTCTTTTGGCAGATAGTATCAAATTTTCATATTTTGTATAGAATTACCCATTTACCCTTTTTTTTAAATATGAATAAAAAATTAAGTTCTGTATTGAAAATTGGATACTTTTATAAATTATATTTCGATTATTCAATATTTTATTTATTTTTTAAAAAAATATTAAATTCTTAAAAATGAGAAAATGTATTTACTTAAAAAATTGAAAAATAAAAATTTAAAAAAAAAAAGCTTTTCACTTTTTATCTTCCAGAAAGCGAAAGAAAAGAAAATATACATTTTTGCATGTAATTTATTATAAGGACAGAAAGTTATGCTCCAAAAAGAAAAAATTTTAATATTTTTATTTTTAGATTATATTTTTTTTTTGTAGTTGCAGAACAACAACATTAAAATTGAACGTTAAAAAGTTATTTGATATATTATGCTATTTTATGCTATTTGTGTATATTTTTCACAAAAAAAAAATACATTTTTAACTTGAACAAAGTGAAATTATTAATGGAAATAAATGTAAAATTTTTTAGCTTGTGGGTGCCTTTTTCACTACTCTAATATAAGGTATAAGTAGTTAATATTTTTTTTTTATTTTATGGGTCTTTTCTTTACAAATAGTTTAAAAAAGAAGAAAAATTTGTATTGAATTTATTCAAGCTGTCTCCAAAAACTTTTCCATATAATTTTGAATTTAAGTTTTTTTAAAAAAAATTCTATTTTCATATTTTTATTTTTACAAGCTTCTTAAACTTTTACTTTATTTAATATATAAATTCTAAACGTTGCTGTAAGCTGTAAGTACTATTGACCAATTGGCAACAATATTTAAACGATTCTACTTTAGTAAGAAAAATGGTATACGTAGAAAAAAAAAACTTATAAAATTTAATACACATATATTAAAATTTATAAAATTATTGAATACACAAATTTATTGAAAATTCTTGAGGCAATAACATAAATATTTGCTTTTAAAAAATTACAAATTTGCTAACCTAATGCCTAAAGGACTATTTTTCCTCATAATATTTGTGAATAATATAATTAAATATTTTTTTTAAAGCACGTGTTCAGAAAGGTAGGAAACAATGTTTTTATGAATTTTATTGAAACAATATTTTTATGAATTTTAAATACTTTTTTAAAGTGACCTGTTTCTGTTTCCAGCAATTTTTAATTTAATTAAACTTTTTTTTTTTATAAATCGTGTAAAACTGGTGAATCCTAAAACCAAGAATTAGTTTGATTTTGTATATATTTTTACTAGGTTCTTTTGATATATTCAGATAATCCAATGGAATCTGAAATTTATTGGGACTCGACAACAGCTTAGCGGCTTCAACATTTAAAAAAAATTAGGAATCTTTCTCGATGTATATAGCGTATTTTTTAATTTCAAGTTTGATTTATTTTGACGTCACAGTTTAGCTCGTTGTTTCGTGTGTACCCGGGAGAGTTGCCCGTAATGCGGAGTGTTAACCATATTACGGTTTTGGTAACGCTTACTTTGTTTTAGTGACGACATTGGTTGGCACAACCACATATTTGAATACCGTATATATTGGTTTCAATATTTGATTGTATATAATTGAATTTTGTTCCATATTGACAATTTAGAGTTGCTGCCTAGCAGCCAGTATAGTCTACAGTCCATATCTTTAAAATCGCTATGATTTCGTTAATAGAAAATTTGATGTTTAATAAGCAAATTTTTATTTTACTTTGTACCCTCCATTTTAGCTTTGTATCTAGGGTTCATTTGGCTTTTTTCCTGAATTCTACGTTAGACAGGTACTATTCGATCTATATAAATGTTTGTTAAATTAATATCGATTGTTTTTGAGTTGCTTATTTTTATCCAGCATTTCTTTGTCCAGTTTTAAATCGTATTATTTGTTGATTGTCATTTGGTAATGGCTATCGTAACAAAGTTTTTTGTCTGTTCCCGACAGAATATTATCTCAAATTTTGGGGTCAAGATAATTCCTTGTGGAACGCCGGTTTTTATTTCTTTTAGTCTTCTGTTAGGGAGTTATGCTAACAATATAGTGTAAATTTTATGTGATATTTTTTTACAGTCCATATCTTTAAAATCGCTATGATTTCGTTAATAGAAAATTAAATAGTATACGGATTGGAAAAATAATTGAAAAAATTTACTGAAAATAAAAATACGACATTTGCAGTAAATGAGATTTATTAGCATTAAACAAACTATAAAATTTACTTCTCTTAAAAGTACATTTTAAAAAAATACTTTTACTACAAATCAAATTTCTTTTCTCGTAACTCTTTGTGTTCTCATAAAACATTTGTAGTAAAAGTAGTAAAAGGTTATTTTGCAGTAAATGAAAATTACATTTGCTTAGAAAGAATATTCTGTTTGAGTTAAAGCAATATGTGAAAAATCTTTTGCGTTTAAACGATTTGTTTCCCTTGTTGAATATAGTTCTGCAAACTTTGAACATATTCTGCTCTTTTTCTTTTATTTATGTCAGAGTTCATAGTGCAAGGTTCATTATGAACTTTCTTCGTAGTGAACAACCTGCCTTCTAGATCTAGGTAATTGCCTACTGTTGACACAGATATCAATGTATTGAAATTGGTCAATATTTTTTGTTTTAATTGCTGCAATGTACAGCTGCAATCCTTTTCTACCAATGGAACAAGCGAATCTATTTGTGCCTCTTTCAAAATTCTATGTTTTATACCTCCTTTTGCCAACATTTTGTCACGCCGTGCTCGAATCCAATGAGACGCGGTTTTGTACTTGATGTCCAACGTCGCAGCCAAGGACACCCACCTTTATTGGAACAAATTACGATTCTTTCGCGATCTGGATTAGTATTTTTTTGTACTTTTTTTCGTTCTGTGCTTTCAGTTCCAGTTAGAATAACTCTGCAAATACGACATTGGCATCCGACACATTGTTCATATCTCGTTGACTTTGTATGCAGTAGATGTCTGCTTGGTAACAGCCTTATTACTTTACTTCGTGTCATTGGAGTGTAGAAAAAAGTGGTATTATTTTTGAACATAGAATATGACAAATATTGTTTATACTAAGTTTAAAGTTATCTCTTTTTTCTATATAATGCTTAAGTACATAATTGTTAAAATTAACTACATAATTGTTAAAATTTTCTGAATTACAATTGACTAATCTGAATTACAACTGATACTTTCTGAATTAAAATTGATACTTTCTGAATTACAATTGGAAAAGGTGTTGTAAGGAATGGCGTAAACTACACAAATCTGGTATATACAAAAAGGTCAATAACATTTTTAAAAGTTAGGACTGCTATAATTTTTCAATTATAAACTAGAAATATTTACATGTTTAGTAATTAACGAACCTCAGTTAAATTGCCTGTTATATGCGATACAATCAGCAGGTTAATTTCTGGGCCAATAACAAATTTTAATAATACCAGAAAACTCAATAAATAATGATGCTAAAATTATTCTGTTTTCTTTTGAATTTTAAAATTTTTTTATAATTCATAAAAAAATTTAATCGAAAAATAAAGGCAAATCAATCTCTAAAAAAATGTATTTTTGTTATCAAAACATCTGCCTGTAGCCTTTCATTTACACAAAAAAAAATGCCGCGCAGTGCAGTAGTTTTATAAGTATGAGATTTTTTTCTTGCAGGGATATCTATGTCAATGCAAAAATAATTATAAACATATTGCACAATAAATACTTGTATCGCATTAAATAGAGATTAATATTTATATATTTTGCTATGTATATTGCACCTAGGGGAATAATCAACAGTTCTGCAACCTGTTATTATATTCTAATCTTCAGTACTTTTCAAACAGGTCATTTTACATCGTTTTTGTAGAATGTTTACTATGCCATGTAATTTGCTCCCGCTATAGTAGCTGAATCTTGCGTAATACTTCCATTTAGTTTTAAGCTTTGTTATATTTCGTACGATAAACCTCTCACATCAGTTACGAAGTACTAATCTTATATTATACTTTAAAGATTATTATAAATACTTTAAAAAGTATTAAACTACATTCTCCTCTGTAGCGCCTCTATTGACAGAATTTTTTATTAAAGGTATGTGCTGTTCTTCAATACAGGTTTCAATGTGGGGTGTATTATCAATTTTGGAGAATGTTTAATGTCTTATTATTCAATTAAAAAAAAACATTTTTATAATTTTTACATTCATCAAATAGAAAATCAGGTATCCGGCAATATTATCTTTCTACATTTACTATGTTAAATCATAATTTGAAAAATTTACATACGGACGGTCGGACAGACGGATGGCACATTAAGGATTTTTTGTTTTTTTTTAAAATCCCTATAAAAAAAAAATTCTAAAATTATATGTAAAGCTATTTTGACATTCAATTTGATTGCTATCTATCTTTCTTCTATGCTGGTTTATATTTTGTTATTTAAGACAAATTGTTCTCACCTTGCACCAAAAAAAAAAACCTATCCTGAGTTTCTATTTTCATCAGTTAAACTTTTTTCCTTTCAAATTGTCACATTTGTATATCGTTAAATATTGTAATAAAAGAAAACTTGTACTAAAAATTTGTTTAAAAAATAAAACTACCCCAAAAATAAACAACAGGAAAAAAAAGGTTGTTTCTCAATCCTAAATCAACATCCTTTTTTACAAGTTATGTGTATATAATGATGAATCCTTCGAGATTTATATATGCGTTTTTTTTTTCTTTTCATGGTATAATTTTAAATTTATTAAAAAATGTTAAAGTTTTAACCTAAGAACATTCATTTTTGTCATTCAAAGATCTTTTGATGTGTGACACTCTTATAAAAATAAATAATTTAATGTATTATAAACAATTTTCATCCATAGTTATACAAAAAAAAAAGGATATTGTATTATAGTATGTAACTAATAATTTAGTTTTTTTTTTCCTTACATAGGCACTGAAAATATCCTTTTTCTTAGATTAAATTTAACAAATAATTTTATATTTAATGTTTTCGTTTTTAGTTTTCAGTTTTTTTATTTTTTGGGCAACAGATTAAATAAATTCACTTTTATTTATTTTAAGTAAATAACATTTTTCATGTTGAAAATAAAATAGTGAATATTTGATAAGAAAAATAAAATATATAAATTGAAATTAGTAAAATTTAATTTTCGTCAAATAGGTAGGTGTTTAGGAAGAAGTTAATTTTGACAACAGCAATTTTCGAATTTGACACACATTTCAGGCGTAACTTATACACAAAATTAGGGAGACATTTATAATCTTTATGTGACAAATAATGTTTAAAAGAGATTAGCGTGTTCCATTTTCAACGTTAAAGGAAATAAATGGATTAGAAATTTCCTAAAAAATAAGGTAACCTCGAATTAAAATAGACATTTAAAACCTTCTATTAGTTGGAAAATGGATTCCATATTTTTATATATACTTTTGTTTCCTAGTTTCCAGTAAGAAACAGTACTTCAAACCATTGACTGACAAGAATATCTTTAGGAGATGAACATAATCAAATGAATGTGCGTACACTTAAAGTGTTCTGAAGCACAAGCTATCTATAATATGCTAAAAGCTAATGCCAGACTATGCACTGGAATTGGTACAGAACATAATAAACTGAAAAGGACGTTTCAGGGCTGGATCTAATCTCAGGCTCGCTATACACAGTATTTGAAAAAGAGAAGGCATCAATTGAACACTACCCGTCCGAGTGATAAAGAACTAAATACCTTAATAATTTGATCGTTTCAAGTTGTCTTAACTGGTTAACTTTCTACCGTCCATAGTAGAATGAGTCTATGTGTTTAAAAGAAACATTAAATGGCTACAGACACGAGTTGTATAAGAGGTCTATTATTCACCAACTATGAAGATTTTTACTTCAAATTGCCCACTTCCTTCAAACCAACCGATCAAATTTTCATTACATTTTATAAAACTTTTTGACATAAAATTTATTTTTTTGTTAAAAAAAATATATTCCTTTTAAAATCTGAAATATATTTTCCCAAATATGATATGGCAAACCTTAAAATGAAAAGAAATTTAAGAATGATCATTTCTCAATCTTAAAAATTGTAATTTCTCCAATAATAAAAATTATTGATTGCCAATATATATCCTTTTAAAATATGCTCCTAAAATATAAAATGACATTATTGCCCATGAAATTATATTAATGGCAATAATATGATATAATTTATTTCGAAAATATTATATATAAATTTTTTTTTAAATCTATAAATGAACCACATATAAATTGCCTACTGGAAACATATAGTCAAACATATTTTTTTAAAAATATTTTTGTTTTTGTTTTTTTTTGATGACATAATTTTTTAGTCAACCAAAAAATAATAAATCGAAAATACAGAAAATTACTTTAATTAAGTTGTTTTATTGTTTTACGGTTCCTCAAACAATTTTAAACATTTTGAAACTAAATGATATAATAAATTATTAAGTATAAAATAAATTTTTAAGAAGACATATTAAAAGTGAATTTTATGGAATTGTTTGAGTGAAAAATTGTAAAATTACAAATTAAAACAAAAAAAGTCGACCCAGGCCAAGGCAAACGATAACAGATATAAATGGCAATAAATTAGTTTTAAAGTTGACAATCGATCTTTAATATTAAATTGTTTGATAAATTGTTATTTTAATTTTCATAATTAATTTCTTGTTTCAAAACTACGAACGTGGAAAATTAATACTAATTTACTTTAATTAAAGAAAAGTATGCTGGGAAATTAATATAGTGTAGCTATTTTATAAGTTATTATTAAATCAGGTAATTAAAATGTTTCCTTGCATTTAAATAAATTATTTTTTTAGAATAGAAATTTAATTATGTAGTGTTGGCGGAAAAGAATATGAAAATATTACTTCAGGAATAGAAGTAGTAAATAAAATAATTGAAGAACTCTGCTGAAGATGATTAAAGAAATAAAATGATTAAATAATTATATTGAAGTTCTAGCATTTTTGTGGAATGCTGCTTAGTAACTTGACATTTACTTAGCTATTTCAGTGCTGGATAGATATGTCAAAGTGTTGGCCAGGATGAAGCCCAAAAACCATTGCGGCCACAATGGCCCATTTGATGCACTAATTTTCTAAAGAGCCTTAAAGTAAGTTCAATTTTCATGAAAGATTTAACTGTCTTTAGGGAGAGCTGAGCGATATCCTCAAACTTAGCCAACAAATTTCCTAGTAAGCAGCTCAAGCAAATCCACTGCATTCGCGTAGAATTTGGTCAGCAATCTCGACTTCATCATCACAAATTCTACAGGTCGTAGAAATCAATATGTCGAATTTGTTTCTATTATACTTATAGCCAGTAAAATTTCGATTTTGATTACATAATACTTAAGACCTGTAAGAAATCCTGTAAGGATTGGATTCTGATTTCTTTTGAGGTTCAGATATAGTCTTGTTTTTTTTTCTTTATTATAAAACATTTGTCATATTTTTATGCTGTCTTAAGTCAATTGTTAATTGCACTAAGCTTAACAGAATACAACGGAAAGAGTAAGATGAAATTGACTTCTGATATTCTGATCACCTTAATGATTTCTTTTCTGATCACCCTTATTAATCAAGACTTTTCTATATTGAATTAAACATTTAATGAAATATGTATTTTCTAAAATTGAAGAAAAACTCGGGTTACTAATTCAGTTATTTTTGAATTTTTAATTAAGTTGTACAATTAAAATTTACGAAAATCTGAATTTTTTTTTTCTTATAATAAATGTATCTCATATTACTGTACAGTCAATTTAATGATTCATTTACAAATTTACATTCTTGTTAAAATAATGAAAATAATATCCTTTAATACTACTCTTTAAATATTATACGGTTAACTAATCTTGTTTTATTTAATTAAGGATAATAATTTTCTTGTTATACTAATTAAAAGATGGTTTAACTGGAATGAAAATACCTGGAAAATCTAATTTAACCAAAAATGTACTTTCTATTATTATATAAAATAACATATCCTGTAATTGAATATGACAATGTACATCTTCATATATATATTATTATTCTCGTGTTCAGGTATGTGGAAATGGTGTTATCTAATTATCATATTTCCAATCCAATCGATGGTAAGTACGAGAGCATTTCTATATTAAATTAGGAAAAAATTTATAAAGTAAAGTAATTGTAATAAATATATATTTAATTTTAATTTACTAATACTTGAATTTGAAAAATGTACAATTTTATCATGATATAAATAAAATAAGGTGTGATTGTCAATTGGAATCTGTGACGTAGTTCAGAGGATTTGAGAAAAATACTAAATACAAACATATTATACTCCTACTCGCGCCCAGACAACATTTCTGAATTTCGAATGTGTTGATTCGGAAATAACCATTAATAGAATTTCAGAAAAATTTTTAATAGGGCGCATATTAAGAATTTTTAAATAGTCAGTCGGAATAAAATTCTCCGTCAAAAATATCCGACATACGAGTATATTGTTTTTTTTTGTACCATGCAATTTCATTACATAAAAATAGGGCTAACTTAATCTGGATTTATTACTACATATATAAATAATTATTAATATTGAATAAATTTCGGTTGTGCAAAATATCGTTTTTGTTTAAATGTTTTTGTTTCAATGAAAATTGTCTATAATTAATTAACCTTTGATTTAATATGAATCAATTAATCCTAATGACCAGGTGTCATTGATTATTATTAAATGAATTAAATACAATTTAGTTTAATTATTATGATATAGATTTACAAATAAATTTCTGTGTTTTTTATTTTAATAATGATTACTCTATTAAATGGACAAATTATTATTATTAGGACTATTAAAATGTTGTAAAACATGTTTTCAAAAGCTTAATAGCTTATCATATTATGTAAACACATAATTTTTCAGGTATCCTTGTTCGTTAAAAAACAAAAAAATATTTTTTAATTTTATTTATATGCATTTTACATAATATGTAAAACATCAAATTTTCTTTTGAAATTCAAATCAAATTAACCTTAATTTTATATGTTCAAAATTGCATACGTTCTTTAAAAACATCTTTTATTTTACATATACAATCTATAAACATAAAAATCCATTAAAATAAATAATAATTTTTTTTTTGTGTTTTATTTTTGTAAATTTTTGGTTTTTTTTTTGTCACGATTTCTTATACCAGAAAATTAATCAAATCACGCTTCAAAGATATTAAAATGCTTACCAGATTTTTTGATTGCTTTCAGAGATCTATTAAAAAAAAAAAAAATTCTATCCTTAAATCTAATTATATTTTAAAGCATAGAGAAAAATCTGTGAAATATCATAATATTATTTTTATGATTATTATCATTGTAAATAAGTGTCAATAATTTTTTATTGGAAACATATTTTTTTTTTGTGCGCTATTATATTGAGGAGAAAACTACAAAAAGATAAAAAAGAATTTATAAAAATGTAATTAAAGAGACATTTTCATGTTCGTTTATAATCTTTTTAAGGATATTATTACTGTTTATTAAATTATTAAAAATCATTTTTATTATTATTATTGATAAAACTTACAGAAAATTATCTTTATATTTAAAATAAGAATAACATTTTATTTTTTTAAGGAAATTTGTAAAAATTTAAATAATAAAATTGAATTGACTTTGAAACAATATTTAGTGGCATTTAAAAATGAACCTAGGAATATTATAGATTTATAAGTAAATTTTATTTAAAAAATTTAAATGTTTAAAGCTGAAGTGATAAAAATAAATTTTGTTCAAAGTGTGTTTTGAAACAGTTTTATTTGCCCTAATAAAACCGCGGAAAATGCTATCATGAGTTGCTTTTGTTGCAAATGGGTTTAGCTTTAATTTGTACATACATTTACAATTATCGTTAATGAAGTTTATTTAAATCCTTTTGTTATTTTTCTTCCAAATTGCCTCAACCATTAGTAGGTTTAATCAGAACTTTTAATGGAAGATTTTAAATGATAGAATGAACCCAGTACCTATTGTACCATAGTTTAGTAAACTACCACTAACTTCAGAGATGTCCCGCCGTTGACGGTGCGGGTATGGAGTGTCACAAAAAAGTTGAAATGTATAGAAAGCAGACACACAAGACACCGTCATGAAGTCGGCGACGTCCGAGACGTAGTAAAGTTCGTTTTACTTCAACTCTTCCTGCCGTTGCCATTTCGAAAGTCAAATTGACAAACAAATATTGGCACAATTGTTTTTATTTCAAATTGAAGAAGTTTTCTTTGTTTGAAATTGGTTTAAATTTTATTTAAATTGTATTTAGAAGAATTAATAGAAATGGTCAAATCAATTAAAAAATATTGCAAAACACGAAGAATAATGGAAGAATATTGGAAGAGTATGAGCAAGTTTGGGGGAAACTTTTCAGATGGTATCTCGAAATGGGAAAATATGAGGGACAGATTTACCAAATAGTCGAAAGAAAAATGAATGCGACCATCTGGCATCGGAATACTACTAACTTAACTTTTTTACATAACCATTTTGCTTTCATTATAATTTTTAATTATTACTGTTTTCATTACAGAACCTTTTTTCGTTTAAAATATGAAAGTACGCCATCATCGTCATCTTTCACTTCAGAAGTTATTTTTCATTTAACTTTTTTAACTGAAAATTAAGATTTTTTCATAATCAAAGAAACTGGTGATATGTTTGATGAAGTTAATGTTAATTCTAATAAAACGGTTACGAAAAAGAAAGCAGAGTTAGATAATGATATCGACGAAAAAATAGTCAGTACAATGACTGCTCTACACCAGTACATAAATAAAGATACTACTACAAAACCAATGAGTAATTTAATTCAAAGTATTGATGTAGGTACTTTTAAATGATCTTAGCGCAGAAAATAAATTAAAACCAGAAACCAAAATAATGGAATATAAGTGCCAGTGGAAAATTTAAAAAATGGTGATGTAGCAAATGTCCACTTGTAATTAATAATTAAAAAAAATATTAATAATAAAAAAAAAGATTTTTTATACATATTTAAAATTTTTTATATTTATTTGTTTTCAAATAAACTTTTTTACAATATTCAATTTCCAGATATAATTATTTAATATCATTTTTTTCCAATTGTACTCTCATTCATGTAACAGATACATTTTTAGAGTATCGCGAATTTTGAATAAATTTTGAATTATTTGGAACAATTCTTTATTTATGCTGCTGAATTAATAGTATAATAACTAAATCAGTGTTTGTAGGCATTTTAAATAAATTTTTATGTAAATTTTATTTTTATTTAAAATACAATAAAATTATTAAACTTTATTGAATTTCATGCCTAAAGTATACAAAATTTCAATTTCAATAAACAATATTTGTTATTATTTATGACATTTCATTGCGGCGACTTTTTGTTTCAATTGAAGACTAAGTTGTCTTCAATCACGAACACCAAAATGGTCAACAGCAACGGTGCGGATGGTGAGACTATCTGAGGCATAAGAATTCAAAAGAAAGGGTAATTTTGAAATATAATCAGTTGAATATATAAACGACTATGAATTATACTTGTAAACAAACATTTCCCAGTTGTTGTAAATATTACGTATCTATTATTTGTTGTTAAATGTAATTTTTCATTTACAAATTAACTTTTTCCAACAATTACTAGAAATGTTTCAATGATTACGTGAAATTGAATTCGTTTGCATTAAAAATTTCTTTAAAGAAATACTTTTAAGAGAAATAAATTACATTGTTAGCAAATACAGTTTGTTTACTACTAATAAATCTCGTTTACTGCAAATGTCGTATTTTTACAAAATTTTTATTAGTGTATATTTTAATTTTTTTTTAAATCGAGATAAAATTTACCATATTTTACATTTTTTTTTTTTGCGTACATAATTCTGTTCCAGAACTTTAAATCGATAATCTAATCGCCGAAACGGCATCTAAAAAATTGGCATCAAACTCTTTACCTGGTTAGTAAATTTGTTTTAAAAAACTGAAAATTCATAACACAATAAATATATCATTCGAAGAATACATATATATATGTTAGATGATTTATTTTCTTCACCAGGAACAAAAATACTAAATATTTTAATTTTAATTTTTTTTTGCTAGGAAATTGAGAACTAAAAACTTTATTATCCTTGTTTAGTTTGTATCTCAAATAACTGGCGACTATAAAAAATCAAATAAAATAAATTTTATAATATGTAAATTTCTATTTTATAAGTAATCAGTGTTTATTACTGAGCCAAAAAATATATATATATAAAAAAGATATTGTAATAATCTTGAACTCAATTTATTGTTATCAAGGACATTTATGCTTTGGCATTGAAATTTGGCAAATAAAATAAAATTTATTATATTTCATGTGAAATTTTTTTAACGTTCTATTAAACAGAAAGAATTATTATCACTTTTAAGTATGTGAATGTTATATGTTCTAATAAAATAGAATTTTGTAATTTTAGTAATTTTAGTTTAAATAGTAGATGGAAGATAATAATATACCAGAAGAAGGAAGATTTTTAACTAGAATTTTATTAGTTAAAATAAAAAGATTTGCATTCATAAAAATTTTGTGTTAAATATGAATAATTTCTCTGAAAAGATTTATTGTCTACGGATTTTATTTTTATGTTATATTAGTTTTGTTAGTTATCTTTTTTATCTCAAATATACAGCATAAATTTTGAGTTTAATAAATCATCATTTAAAATTCCAATAAAATGAAAATTGTAATTAATTTTAATAGACTTATATACCTACAGAATTTATAAACCTACAAATACTATATTATATTTTGATTACAGACCAACAAAGTAATTTATTTTGTACTTAACTTTCCAGAATTTATTTTAAGTATTGGTGTGTCAATATTCTTCCTTCTCGTCCTTTTAAGGGTAACATATTATCTATGGAAACATTTTTTTAATATAAACGTTCCGTAAGAGCCTGGATCTCACTTTAAGAGCGACATGTAATAAATGGAACTTTAATTTTGTTGTTGCAAATTTGGTGTCCTGGCCTTAATGACTTTGTAATTTTCTAAATAAACTAAATATAGAAAAATCAATACATACTTAATATTTCAGAAGCGATTCTCTGTTTGTCACATTTTATTTGAAAGTTCTATTTTAGACTATTTTTCTTAAATATAAAAAAAAATATGCTACCTAGTTTTAACTATGTTATTAGCAAAATAAAAGGTGTCCGTACATTTTTGTCGACCGCGTTACCGATAGTTTGTTTTTCAAATAGAAGAAAATAGTTAATAATGTAATAGTAAGTTTTAGAAAATTTTTAATTTACTACATTACGGTTTTTCTCAAAAATTCAATAAAAATGTCCACCTGCACCTATGTTACTAAATTCACTGATTTTGTTCTAAAATTTGAAATTATTTTGTAAAAAGTGTGCGACTATTTTCAGAACATAGCAATAAAAACTTGCAAGTTCCTGAAAAACACTTTTTTTTTTTAATTTTAAAATTCTGAAATATGCAATATTGTGTTTGAATGGTACAATTAAATTAAACTGATTTCTTGTTCTTCAATAGAGCAACAGCTTAAATCGAGCCTCTCACTAAACATTACGAAATACATACTACAATTTCGACTAGAGATTGTGATTGTGATCGAGAAATCTTGTCTCGAGAATTTGCATTATTTTGGATTTCTCATTCTCGAGAATTGTTATTGTCGGGTTCTCATTTCTCGAGAAAAAATTTATTATTTCTCGAGATTTTAAAAAAAATTAAAATCAAGATATTAACGTAAATTTGAATGAAGAAGAAGATTCAGTTGACTCTGTAGCAGAATTTGGTGAATCTGATGACGACAATGAGGATGAGTTAGATCAATTAAATCACATTACTTTAAAATTTGAAATTATTAAAAAAATTAGAAGAATTGTTAAGCTTTTCAAAAATTCGCCAGTACGTAATACTATTTTACAAAATTATATAAAAACTATCGAAGCAAATGAGTTACAACTTGTATTAGATTGCAAAACACGTTGGAATACCATAGAAATAATGGTGGAGAGATTTTTAAGAATCAAAAGTGCTGTGATTAAGGCATTTTTTGATCTTAATTTATGTCACTTATGGAATTCTGAATATGATGATCCAATAGCATTAAATATATTGAAAGCTTTGAAACCAGTTAAAATTGCAGTCGAGGCACTTAGCCGACACGATACAAACCTTTTAACAGCCGAAGGTATTTTAAAATTTTTATTCAATACTCTCGCTACAAATAATTGTGCTGACAAGAGATCCAGTTCTTGTATCCTTGATAAGGTTTCTACAATATCCGAATAGTTTGCAATTAGAAGAAACAGATGAATTTTTCATATCAAGTTCCAAAAATGATATAGTAAAACGAGCTAGAATCATAATGAAAAGACAGTTCAAAAATAACAATAATACTGAAAATATTTGTCCAGAAACTGAAATTAATGAATGCGATAATAATGATGACGAACTAGAAATTGTTAATGAAGAAACTAATAGTTTAAATCTTAAGAGGAAGCTAGAAGATTCTATTCGCCAAACACTCAAACCTATTCAAATCATAATTGATGATGACTTCCGCACTTTATTGAAAGAAATCAATATATATGAAGCTACTGGAAACCTTACAAATAATTTATAGCAGCTTAAAAATGCTTTAGGCACGATTAGACCAACATCAACACAAAACGAAAGCAATTTTTCGATTTCCATTAATTTCACATCAAAAAGGAGAGGAAGATTATCTGACAAGTCATTGAATTGTTTATGTTTTTTGAAGAATTATTTCTCAAAATATGATAAAATTTTATAATAATTTATTTTTAATTAAATTAATATAACATTAATAAGCAATATTAATATTAAATTATTTTATTAATAAATTTTATGTTAACTTATTTTCACGTTACAATGAATTATTTTTGTTATTTTGTTTAACTTAACACAATGAAGTGTTTTTTATGTTTTGTTTTTAATATAATTCAAAAAATTTCTAATTGAAAGTTCTTGTATTTTATTTCTCGAAAATTCTTGAGAATTCTTGAGAAAATATTAACAAATTTCTCGTATCTCGAGAATTTAAAAGTTGGCAAAATGGGAATTCAATTTTCTCGAGAATATGAAAAGTATGAGAAATCACAATTTCTAATTTCGACCCAGTAATTTTTATATAGATTCCACACCATTAATCTGTTTATAGTGGGAAAAGAGAAACGTTTAAAGTCCTAGAAGCTAATGCTTTTATTAGTGAGTAATTTTTTTTTTTGTGTAGTATAATAATTAGTTTTTATTGATTTATATTAATATTTTGCTATAATTAACTAAATTAGGTAAGAATAAAAGGTAATTTCAATAGTTTTAAGAATCTTATTCAAATAAATTTACTAATTTCTTTAGCAAGAAATCGATTCGTACAAAAAAAAGGAAGAAAGAATTTTAAAAATTGTTCTGGAATGTACAGATGATGACGATTCCAATTCCTGCAGTGATGAGGATGAATTTGGTGATGATCCTACATACAAACCATCTGCAAATGAACAGCACGAAGTTAGGAGGTGAAATTATTGATGATTCCGTAGAATGCGCAGGAGCTGATAGCGATTGTAATGAAGAATTTAGAAGCGATGATGACAATAATGACGATGAAATAGAATCGTTAAATAATCAGTTAGAAAATAACGATTCTACGCACGAACTAGAAAGTGAATGGGCAGAGAATACAAAAAATATTCCGAACTTTAATTTTGATAAAGAGAATTGTGGTATTAAATTAGATGTAATGGCAACTTCAACTCCCAGAGAAGTCTTTGATTTTACTTTTTGTAAAGAAATTATGGAGTTAATCGTCAATAGTAGCAATGAATATGTTAGAAAGCTTTGCGCAAATCATGGTATTAAGATTAGACATTCAAGATTCGCCATTTTTAAGCCCACTACTATAAAGGAAATGTATCAATTCTTGGGCCTATGTTTATTGCAAGGTCAAATTAAAGTACCCAGAATCCGTTATCTGTTTTCAAAAAATATCTTATATTATCAACCGGTTTTTGCAGGTACAATGTCAGGGAGACGCTTTGAACAGCTTCTGTGTAGCTTTAGTTGTAATGTTATTGTTGGTGATGAAAGTAAGCTGAAAAAGATACAGCCTTTATTAAAACTTTTAATAGAAAGTTTCCAAAGAGCTTATGCCCCTCAGGAAGAACTCTCATTGGATGAATCACATATTGTTTTTAGAGGTCGTCTCAGTTTCATAAACTTATTCGAATTGACAAGTAATGATGGCTATGTTGTAAATATAGAAATATACCAGGGCCAAGATATAATAAAACATTCAAAATTGCAATCTTTAGTCTTACGATTAATGCAAAGGCCACTAATTATTTATGGACAATTATTACAATAGTGTAGAGTTATGTGAAACTATTCTATCACATAAAACCCATTGCACAGGCACTTTGCAAGCTAATAGAAAACTAAATCCTAAATCTGTAATTCGCAGAAAGCTTTCCAAAGGAGAACATATTTGGTGTCGCAAAGGAAAGGTATACGTATCTAAATGGAAAGATAAACGTGATGTAATTTACATGACAACTGCTAATCATCCAAAAATGGTTCAAGTGCCGAACAAATTTGGAAAAATTAAAATTAAATCAGAAGAGATAATAACTATAATAAATTTATGTCTGGAATTGACAGGAAGGATCAACTGTGTGCTTATTATTCATCACCATGTAAAACAACGAATTTCGTAAACTAAATAAGATTTACACGTAAACTAAATAAGATATCGAATCGAAATTTTATATATAGCCTAGTAAATGATTTTAGAGGTAAAAAATACCTTTCATACCTGTGCATTACCTGCATCACAGGTAGTCCACGTAATTATCAATCAGCCCTCGTATATACGGGTCAAAACGGTACATGCAGTCAAAAAATAGCATTAGAAACTAGTCTCTTTGTGTCTATTAATTAATTAAAATCATTTTGGTCCAAACTCCAAACCCCAACCTTTTGTCTTTAGAATTGACCGGTTTACATCAAGTGTCCCTTCACTTTCTACTGTCCGCCAACGTGTTAAGAAATAACTTCCAATAAACAGCAACCCCAAAAAAAGTATTTTAAACACATTCTTTCTTACCATTTGGCCATGTTATCTAATTATAGTAATTAATTTTTTAGTACACAAAAATCGATTGAATATTTGTCACCTATTTGAAATAAATTTGTCACAACAATTGCTTCGAAATAATTTTTAAGAAAAAAACACAAAAATAAATTTTATTTTAAGTAAGTCAATAGATCGAGTGAATAAAAATGAAGTACATGCTAGAAGTATAAAGTATTTGCAAAAGCATTTACTCAAAGTAAAAGTTTGTTCTAAAAGTATTTGCTTGAAATAGTGTGAATAAAAAAAAACTTTTGCTGAAGAGTATTTACTGGGAAATTTAATTGTTTACTTAAAGTAGAAACTAATTTTCCAGATCATACTACCATCATATACTTATATTTGACAGCAGAAATATATTTGTTCAAAAATATAACAAATATAATTGTTTGGAATTTTATCATACGGATTATTTATAACAGTAACATAAAACATTTTAACATGTTTGCAATAATTATTAATTATAATAATCCCCAATACGTAGATGACGAGTAATATCGAACTTAATAGTGTCTGCAGTTTGAATTTATCTGAATTTGCAAAACAATTATTAAAATTTTATGCAACCTATCAAAATAAGATTGGCAGCATTTATAAATTTCCATTTTACTCTTTGATGTTAAAGCACCACCTCTGGTTTCAATACTGGACCCCAAAAATTTTTCGGCCATTTTTTCAATCTTTATTTCCGTAAATCGATGTAGCATTTTATAATCATTTACTTTTACATCACGCCTTTTATGGTAAACTTTCTGTTTCCGCAAATTTATAAATGCTGCCAGTCTTATTTTGATAGGTGGAATAAAATTTTAATAATTGTTTTCAAACTACAATAGACTAACTTGAAAATTTTTGAGTAAATACTTAGAAGTAAGCAGTAAATACTTTACTTTATTCACTAAAAATTAAGTATTTACTGGAAAATTTTGTTATTAATAGCAAATACTATAAAAAAAAAAACTAGTGCTTGAAGTTAAAGTAAGTGCTTCATTTTTTATTCACAATTTTTGTTCTGAAACTGGATGAAATGCTAGTAAAAGTAATTACTACATTTCATTCACTCGAGCCAATAATTTATAATAAATTTATTAAATTTTTAAATATAAGTTTTTTTTTTATTAAACTCGTAGGTTATTCGAAAATCCAACAAGTTTTTCATTGTCTCATAAATTTCAATAAAAAAGTGGTAACCATAAATTAAAGGAACAGTTTATTAAGTAAAATTTTATGCTACTTAAATCATTTTTAAAACAATAAAATCCACCTTTTTTTTTGGTTAAAAAAACATATTTTTTTTGTTGGTTTAAAAAAAATCTTTTAATTGTAATTATTTTTCCCTATAAATATAAGTTTTGCATAACTTCTATTATTACCATTATTAATTATTATTATATACTGATTTTATATGAGGTAAAAAAAAATTAGGTAAACCTAAAAATGGATAAAATGCAAAAAAAAAAAATTAAAAAATATGAAAACTTTTTTTATATTATGCAAGTTTATCTATAGAATAGAAAATATAGAAAGTTTTGCATTTTCTGCGAAATATAAAATTTTGGGTAAAACATAAGGTACAACGTTGTTCCACTATCATGTCTAACTTTTCAATAGTTTTTATTTTTGTGCTATAACGAAAAGATAAATCTCAGCAGAAAGTGTAAGAATTTGAAAATTATTTTCCAACCAAAATTATATATGTAATCCAACCGCTACATAGTAAATTGATCAGCTCAATTTTTAAGTGTTAGATACTATAATTATATAAACTAGTCAAATTATACACAAACTAGTAAAATTAATATCCAGGTTGGATGAAATAGAAGGATGAACCATGATGGGTTGGCTATATTTTTAAAGTAATGGTTTTGCCAAGAATCTGTTCGTCAGTTTTTTACACTTTAAATAGTTAGCTAGAGGATATCTTTATATTTGTCAAGAAATCAGAAAATTGGAGCTGTCACAATGGATTTAAATGTCAACCAGGGCTGTCACAAAATATTTAAATTTGAAATCTGTTTACAAAATTTCGCTGTTATGAAAAACTATGATCTACTCTGCAAATAATAATTCTAGCGACGATATGCCATTTTCTATTTTAAAACCCTGATAGTTTTTTGATTATTTTTTTTATCGTAGTTGTTATGTTGGTTTTAAAACAAACGTTTTTATTAGCTAAAATTAATTTTAATTCTGTAGGAAAAATCAAATAAAATTCAATGGCGGACAAACTTCTGCGCTTAATTATAAAGTTAAACATTCTCCTTTTGTGGTTAAAAAATACTTTTACTGAATTTTAATAATTATATAGATATATAATAATCTAAATATTTGCATATTATTAGTTAAAAAAATGAAAATTTGTGTTAAGAATCCTTATGCTAATATAGAATAATGCAAAATATTTTCTAGATTTTAGCAAAATAAAAAAAAAAAAAAAACTACAACATAATTTTTATGGTTGTTCATTTATAGTCAAAAATATAAAATTTTAATGTTTCGTGTACGCGAGTAATTATAACAACAACAACAGCAATAAACTAATAAACTAGGAAAAGTTTCTCTTTAATTTATGATTGTAAACAAAATTCAATTAATTTATTATGTTAAAATGTTTCGATATTATAAGAATTTATCATGGGAATTTATTATTAAGATTATTATTTCCTGGGGTTGGGATTTCTAAAACTTAACTATACTATATAATAGCAACAAGAAAATGGAGAGGTTTTTGCAATATTATTTAAAAGTATAATAAGAACCGAAGTGTTATATATTTACGGGAATTTTTTTTTGTTATACACGTTAAGCAAATTTAAACCGAAAACGAAAAGTTATAAAATGGAATTAGTTGAAGCATTAAATTACCTTTATAATATTTCATATTATTGCAAGTTAAATCATCGTAAAGTAAAATTTATAACACATAGATTCAACAATTTAAGATTTTTTTTAGTATATTTTCTGAATTTATTATCGTTGGTACTTTTTAAACATAGGGAAATATTTTTTAAGATAGAAAAAATATCTTAACAGAAAACTTCAATGTCGTTTCTTAGAATAAAGTTAACTTTGCTCAATTTATAATGTAAGTTTTAAATTTACTAGTTTTTAAGTATTGATTTTTTGAAAGTTTTGTTTTTAGCCCTGTAGTGACTTAAAGATACATAAAGGGGGCTTTGCAAATTCTATTAAATTTTCTTGGTTTCTGTACCCAACTTATACATGCTATATTAATTTGCTATAATGTTGACTATAATTTATTATTTTCCTTTCGATAATTTTGCCGAAGTGGCAATATTAAATAGCAAATATTAAAATTAGAGTATATATGTGTGTTTAAACTTCTATAACTTAAGAAGATTTGTCACACAAGGGTAATTACTATAATAGCTTTTATTTGCCAGAAAAGAACTTATTTTGGAGGAAATTTATTTTACAAAACGCGAAAATTGATTTTGCTGCAAATTAATTGGGATTATGATCTATATACAGATGAGAGACATTTTTTTTTGAAATTTATTTAAATCCTTTATTTATTTTCAAATGTCCTTTCAACAGCTAGTATAATATTTTAGATCAGCATTCAAGTGAAACATTTGACTATATTTTTATAATTAGTATTTAAAGATACTTTATTATTGATTTAAATTCGACAGCGATGTAGACGACATGAATCGTGAACTTACTGCACACGGTATTGTACAGTACCCCTCATGAAAAAGAAGGGTTAATTGCGAATTTCGGGAGATAAATCATTTCAATATAAACCAACTGTGAATTATACTTGTTGGTCTATCTACATATTACATATCTATTAATGTTTAATTTAGCTTTAACGAATATTCTTTTAACCAAAATGTAAATATTCGATTACTTCAAACTGATATTTCAATAATTACCAGAAAAGATATTTCAGTTGCAGTAAATGCTTCTTTTACTGCAACTGAAATATCAAATTCATGCTGCTAATAAATCTTTTACTTACTGACTACCTCGTTTACTGAACATATCTTATTTTCAAAAAAATGTTTATCAGTGTATTTGGACTCAATTAATTTACCTTTTAGAATGTGTTACCATATGTTTTCAATATTTTGTACATTCAAGTTTTTAAGAGATTTTCTTGAAAACTTTTTCTAGAAATTCTTCTAAAAATAATAATACCAATGAAAAGCTATAATAAGAATAATACTCAAAAATTATTAAGTATATTTGATATTTTCTACTCACGTTTTCTGAAAAACTTTAAGTATCAATTACAACCGGTGTATTATTAGAATTTTTTTTGTTATATTCAACAAAAGAACCCAACTATAGTTTTAGAAATCTTATTTCAATTGGTTTAAAAAGTCCTTATGGATAGGATAATACTTTTTAAGTATATAAGAGAAGAGGAAATGAAAATTATATCTTAAAGAATTTCAATTTTAAAGTTTTTATTTATACTATTATAGAAGTTGTTGGATACCTGCAATAAAATTATTTTAGCAATTTTTGAAATTTTGTTGGACAATAAAAATATGGTGGAAAAGTTTTTATCGAAAATCGTTATTTTACCACTATTTAAAGGAAATGAAAAATATATAATTTTTTAATTTTTTGCACAGCTGGGATATATAAATAGATTTTCATAGTAATTAGTTCA
Organism: Empis livida; assembly: GCA_963932195.1. NCBI lineage: Eukaryota > Metazoa > Arthropoda > Insecta > Diptera > Empididae > Empis > Empis livida. The sequence goes on from OZ010648.1 coordinate 27,219,080, forward strand.
AATAAAGGCAATGTTTAAAGTGAATGGTGCAATATTTTAGAGTTCTTATTTATACAAAAAAAAAAACTTCTATTAATATTTAATTGATTTAAATAAATTTTATAAACTTTACTATATTTGAAAGAATTTAAATTTTGCTTTGGTTCAATAACAATCATACACTGAAAAATTTATTCTAAAAATACGACTTTTGCAGTAAACGATATTTAATAGTCACAAGCAAACTGTATTTGTAGCGTAATTTTTCAAAGATTTCTATTAAAATTAGTAAAGGGTTAGATTGCTGTAAAAAAAACCTTAAATTTAAATATTTCATTTCAGATAAATTAACAAATAATGCTTGCAGGGATGTGGGTGTAAATATAAAAATGTGTATTACTTTTGGAAAACTGTCATATTTATAATGAGGCCTGAATAGTAAAAGCTTTTTGAAATAGTCTGTTTGTCAGACCGTTTTAAAAATGTGTCAAACAATCATCAAAGTATATAAAAATGTCAACTTCATTTTGTAAACAACTGTATTAAATGGTTAGAAGTATTTAGCAATATAGATAGTGGCTGAGCCAGGCAAGAACTGAAATGGAGTAACTTTTATAAAGGAGTTTAAAAAGATAATGAAGCTGTTTTCAAAAAATGTAATATGTACTTACTTTGAGACAAGAAAGACTTGCTAAGAGAGAAGTTCGTAATGTCTCCAACAAAATTAATTTTTTTTTTTGAGATACGCTTATTGGAATATTATGTACATGTGCAGATCAAAGTCAGATTATATTCAATTAATTTATCTATCGTAAGTAACTCTTCTTTGAGAGACTCAGTGCTTAGAAGTAGTGTACATACTTTGGTGCAGTGCGGTTGATTCACGTAGTCGACATCGAAACTGGCTATAAATTTGAGTATCAATAATAAAATTATAGTCAAATGAATCAATTGACTGTAATTGAAAACAGATAAAACGGATTTAAGTAAATTTCAATAAAGAAAAATGTGTCGGTGCTGTGAATAGATTCAGTTGTAACAAAAGCAATTCATTTGTACCAATTACCGTATTTTTTTAGGTTGTTAGTTTTTTTTCATCCAAACACAATTCTTTTGCGGTAAATAAAAGTTTAACAATATATTTTGGTGAAAAGTTTTTCCTGTGGAATCAATATTGTTTCAAACATTGAGGTTCGCAATGTTTGAAGCAATGTTGATGATGTATAAAGATAGATGTTCTGCCTTAACTTTTTGACAGTTTAAAATCTGTTTCATAATCCTCCTTCCGCCATTACTAATTAAAATCTTTTCCCAACATTTGTCTTTAATCATCTTCATTGTACTTCTGTACTTTAAATAGAAAGTAAATTTGAAAATTTCTATAACAAATCATTACCAAAATTTGATATACTTTTAAAAATAGTAAAAAAAAATTTTCTTTCAAAATGATTTTCTTCAAAAACGGAAAATATAAAAAATAAATTTTACCACACAAATTATATAATTTGTGAGTTTATGAAATTTATTACCTTTTCATATCGATTTTATTAAATAAAAAAAATCAAACAACTTTTAATCCCAGAATTTGTTCTCTTTTGTAACATAATACTTAAGGTACTATTTGTATAACTTAAATATTTACTTTTAACACATAATTTTTTTTTTCTATGTTTATGGAAAATCATTCAATATGGCAGTCGTAAAATTTTCGGATTTTGTAATATTGTCTTTTGACATTATTATATTTAATGTTGTTTATTTACAAAATTTATTTACTTTACTTTTTGTGATGATATCGTTTTTTTTTTTTAGATCCTTAAAATTTACTATGTTAAGGATTTTATCTTTTTTTATGTTTGTGTATATTTTGGATTAAAGATCAAGGAGAAAATATCTGGAGTATAAAATATACATATATATTATGTATATTTTGAAAGAGGAATTTTTAAATTGGTGTATATTAGAAAATTGAACTAAAATACGATTGAAATAAGATGTCGGATAATTGATTTTGTAATCTGTTTCCCTGCCTGACTAGACGATAATTTTATTTACGATGAAAATATTTTTTTCTTGTAAATTTTCGATTTTTTTTCATGATTAGAGCGGAAAAATCAAATAAAATACAATATTTATAAAAAATTGATAAAAAACCAATTTTTTATAGACTTTTTTGGAAAATAAATTATTGTAAAAGAGTGAAAATATTTAAAATGAAAAATAAATTTGAAAGTGTTAATTCTGTTTATAATAGATTGTATAATAAAATTAAAACAAAAATCAATATTTCAAATTGTTATCATTTTTTTAAAATTTATAACCGTCAAAATAAATTTTTTTTTTTATAACTGAACTAAAGAGCCAAACAGAGTAAACTAAAGGGTTAAACAGTCTCTGTCGCTCTTGTCTGTCGCCGTAAAAATAAAAAATATATAAAAAAACTACGTATTTCGTATTATACGATACTGTGTTGTCACGAGTTGTTGTCCTCATCGTAACAGAGTACAAAAATATGTCGCATGTCGTCTGTAGTCGTAAAAATTAAAACAAAAATCAAAGTACGTATTTCATATTATGAGAGTACAATGTTTCGCCCGTCGTTGTCGCTTTATTTCCTAGATATTTAATATTTTTGATCTTCACGGTGTTATGAAAATTTTAAATTCCAAATATTTTGTTTTAATAAAATTTATTATGCTTGCCTAATAATACTGAAAAAGTGTGTCATAATAAAATATATCATAATTCGTTAGTCAAATACCCTAATTTCGCTTTCACGACAACAACATGTTCTGCATATTCTGTGAATTAGTTGCTGCTACAATCCTAGCGAATTATTAGAATTTGAAAAATATCCGAATCTTCGACAATATGGATTTTTTGCCAAAGTAACGGGTCACTCGCACTTCTTTAAATTCTTTATAAGAAATTTTCCTTCACCCTCCTCGTAGAAAATTTTTTTTTGCAAAATATCTAAATTTGAAGTCAGTGTGATACGGGTATAAATTAAAGTATTTTATATTAATTAATATTTTTGTTATGGAATTATAAGCATAAATAATTTTTATTAATTTACTTTATTACACAATAACTTTTAAACATGTCTGCGTAGTAAAAATTGAACTTTAACCTTAACTTTTCGCCATTTTATCGCAATTTTTTTTAATATAAATACAAGTAGTTGAAGTACGACCACTATTTTTTGTAAATATTATACATTTACACTTCAGGGTATAAGAAAGGATGATAGAAAAAGGATTCAGGGTTTTGTATTTGTTAATATTATATTTTGTTTTATATGAAAATATTACTAATGTTTCATTAAAAAGAAACTAGTGAATTAGTAATAAAAGTACTGAATGTTAATAAATCTTTTAGTCTATTTTCATATTTTATTTTCAATTATGTGTGTAACTAATAATTTTGCTATTATTAACACATTCGCGCACTGTGTATGTTTTATGCCGTACCTTATCCAAAAAAAACGTGTGTCTTTCTAGAATGAGTTTATTTTATCTCTTAGTACAATTATAAACATTTTCGAAAAATAAGTAATTTTTCGAAAAATATGACTGTGGGTTCGGTTGACATCGGCGACGTCGACCTCGACTTTAAATGTATGTAAGTATCAATAATAAAATAAATCTGTATTTTTTATAAAAATATGGTCAAATGTTTCATTTATAATGGCCTAGAAAAGTGATACGCATAATGAAGATTTAAATAAATTTCGATATAGAACAATTGGCATTTAGTGAAAATGGATAATTGACATTCTGGGAAACACAACTCTTTTGCAATAACCGCAATTTCGTGAAGTAATTACTACTTCTCCTGCAAAAGAAGTTTGGCACTTTTATGGTAAATAAAAGTTGGGTTGTTCAAAAATAAATTTGGTGTAAAAGTTTTTTTTATCAGTGTAGTAGTAAAAATTATAGTTGACTAGATAAATTTTAGTCGACTAGTTAGAGTAAAATAAGTAAAATAACAAAAAATACTGCGTAAAAATTAAATTCAGTTTCAAGAAATAAATGGAACCAGAACCATTTGACAGGACAAACTATAGTTCTGATGAGAGCAATATAAATATAAAACTTGAAGGCAATATAAATATAAAACACGTAGTGTCATACCGTTCCTCAAAACAAAAGTTTTACCGAGAACCGAAGATCACATACGTAGGGTGTTTGATGCTCTGATCTGCAATGTACATTTTTCTTTTTCCAAAACATTTGTCTCATCTTATTTAAAAAAAAAAGGTATAACAATTCTAGGTTCTGGAAGTTTTTCAAACATTTTCAGTTTCGAATATGTTATTTTTTTAAATAATTTTTAATACTTATGAGTGGTTCATATATCAATTTGTAATTATATTGGGTTCAGGTTATTCCTAATAATCTTTTTGTTATCAGCCTTCAAATAAAAAGAAACTAGTAATTGAAAAATACATTTTCTATTTTTTTGCAAATATTAACAACATCCCTTCTTAATGCAGTTATGTAAATATTACTAATTTATGAAAATTTCTGCTAAAGGGTGCAGTGCTAATTTGAAAAATTATATTATTGTGTATCTAACTAATTAAATTATATATTTAAGTTCGTTACTCATTAAGAAAGTGATATTAATTTAAAAGTAAATAATGCTAATTATCCAGAGTAGAATTTGTACAGAAATTATTATTGCTATAAAATGCATCAGATGTGATTAATAATCTAATACAGTTGAACTTTGTGCATGTACAAAAAAAAAAGATAGTTAAAATATCATTTTTTTTCTGCATAAAACCAAATATTTGTGACAACTACAAATTATCCAATAATCAAATTTGTATTAACTATGGTTCCAATTGTAATATAATTTTCCAAACAGCATGGGAATTATCTATGTACAAAAAAGCTTCTAATACATAAATTTAATAGTACGTATACATAGTAGTTTAAAACTAGCCATAATTTCAATTAATTAATTTGGTTTAATCTTAAACACAAACAATCATGTTTCTTTTCTCCTTTTCATTTATGTTCATTTTGAGTACATTTTTTTTTTGAATTCAATTTAATAATACCACCTGTAGATTCTTCTATTATGAAAAGCTTAATTTTTTTATGGAAAATATGCAGACAATAAAAAGCTAAAGAAATTAAAATCATGCGCATAAAAAAAATTTATAAATTCTTTTTTTTTTTTTGGCAAAATAGTTAAAGGCATGAAGTTTTGAAGAAGTAAACAATGTGAAATTTTTTTAATATTATTTGTTTAGTTTTTGGAAAAGATTAATTTAAACGAGTTTTGTTTTTTTGGGGCTAAAATTAATAAATTTAATGTCAAAGTGAAATATTTTTGGTAAATAAAAAATTAACAATCGTTTAAATTGAAAAATTATTTTAGCTATAGTAGTTAAAATTAAATGTGATATCAATAATTGAGAGACATAAGTGTTTTTTTCAAGCAATTATTAAATAGTTTTAACGAAAAATTACAAATTTAAATTATTATTCAAATCTTTAAAAAAAAGAAATGCGTTTAAAGTGGTTTTTGTAATAAAAGGAAAAATATTGATTTTTCCCAGAAATAAAAACATGAATGAAATTTGTAGATACATGGCATATAAAATTATGTATAGATATGTTGTATGTATATGAATGTCCTATTTGTTCTAATTATCGATATCGATAAATTTGCAATAAATCAGTGTATACATAAACTTTTAATTTGTGTGCTAGTTGAACATGGTACAAACAATTTAATTACTTTGGTTATCCTTCGTTATAATTTATTAATAGATTCCTTTTAAAATTTTAGAGTTAAAATTAAAAATTAAAGTTAAAAAAGACAAAAAGGATGCAAAGAAAGAGTATGTAATGTACTCAAGTTTAGAATTTTTGAAATATATAAATTTTAATATTTGAAAGGAACAGCTAAATTAATAGTAAAATAATGAAATAATTTTTTATGTAAAAATATTATTAATTGAAGTTTCCATATTTTTCGACAAAGATCTTTTTTACAGATTTCTTTATGTAAAATTACCAAGAACTAAATAAATAAATTTCGACATAATCTTGATCAAAATAGTAAATTTAATTGAAATCATGATTTTTTAAACGAATTTATAACATATGTGTTTACATATATTATATATTTTTAACGAGGCAAAGTGTAAAATTTAAAACTTAAATTACATAATATGTTAATGTTTTAAATTTCTTTATCTAAAGAAGTTTAACTCCGTTGCATAATGCGTCACAACGATTACTTATGGAAGCAGTCGCTGCATATATATGACAGTTCTCCTTAGTTGGTCACATGCGGAAACGTCTTAGGCTTGGAATATGATTGTGTTCAGAACCATAATTAAGTTGCAAACATAATTTATTTAGTGTTTGTCTTTCAAACTAATTCTTGATAAACTGATTACCATATAATTTTTAGGAACTTTTTCGAATATTAGCGTTTTGTAATCTCTCTGGTGTCAGTCGTTCCCTTTTCTGCTTGTCTATCTGTGTATAAACTTTTTCAAACTATGATTTATCATAGTAACTGTACACATAAAATATTTCCGGACACCAGATTTACGGACACAAGAGTTTGCTGAATCAAGTGACGGTAAAAATTATTTTAAGACCATCCGGTAGGTAGCGTTCTTCGCAATTTGCACAAACGTTTTTTTTCATATGACCCTGACATTGCGCGGATTTTTTTTATATCTTTCATATAGTGCGTGCACGTACTTGTATGGGTAATTATTCTCCAACTGTGCTATCCCAATATTTTTTTTGGCATAATTTTAAAAATTATTTAGTGTACGAAATGTTTTAAAAAAATCAGTTATAAAAGTAATTATCTATAATTTACTTAGTTATCAAAGTCAAAATTCTTAATTTTTTAAAACCTATTAAACACCTCTTTAAATTATAATTATTACTTATACTTACCTGTGTCTGGTAATTTTCATATTTTTTGGAAAATATTAACAGCCAGTATTTTTTTAGCCCACTGATAGTCTATCTCATTTGATATAGAAATTTGACCTAAAAACTACCGGGGTGTAGTGGACGTTTTCTTCCCAAGACCCTGGTAGTCAACGAGTTAATTCAAGATAAAACACATTAAGAAGAACAAATGCTGAGTGATCTACACCGACATTATAATGATCAAAAATTATATTAAATTAAACAAAAATATTTATTGTATTAAATTTTTAAAAAAAATTCAATTTATTAGTCATTTAAAGCTTTTCTTAAAAAAAAAAAATTATCTTATAAAGTCTCCCATCATAATCAGCTCAAAAACAAAAAGCTCATTTTGTAATCTCTGATCTATATAAAGTGCACACGTTTGTCTTGTCAGTGTTGTTGAAAAAATTGTATAATAAAAACGCCGTTGTCGTATTTATTTATTTTCAATCGTAATTTCAAGTTTGTTTTATTGTGTCTTAATTTAATTATAAATTTATTTTCATTTCAAAATATTAATTTTCTTTAAATTGTTTTAATTTAAATTAAGTGAAAAATAACAAAAAAAAAAAAAATGGTTAAAGTTTGGTTTATGGATAATGATGTTAATAGTGACCAAAGATTAGAACATCATTTAAATCCACCAGAATTTCTAACACTTGAAGAACTTTATAAAAAAACTGGTGTAGAATATTTTGCCGTAAGTACAATATTATACTCTGTCATTATTCCAAATAATTTCTATTTTGGTACACTATAAGCTTTTAAAATTAATATTAAGCATGTTAAATTAATTAATAGATTATTTTTGCAATAATAATTTGATGATTTTCTGATTGTAAATTTATGTTATTTGTTGTTTTTTTTTTTTTGTTGTAAAATTAAGCAGCTGTGCTTGACGTTTATTTCCCTCTAAACACAAATATTATAAGCAAAATACTGATAACAAAAACGTTTCATATTAAAACTTCATTAATAATTCAATGAATATTCATTATTCAATATTTCAAAATGTTTGCTTAATTAATTAAAAAGTTTCTAGTCATTCTAAATTATATTTTAATACTTTTATTTTAAAGATTAATATGGAAACATATCAAACTGATGGAATTTTAGAAAAAATTCGTAAAAATCGTGGATATTCTTATGAAGATGAAGTATAATAATAAAATTCTAAACATATTTTTATATTAAATTATAATTTTATTTAGATGATATGCTCAAAAGATTGTCTTCCTGAATATGATACAAAATTAAAACAATTTTTTCAAGAACATTTACATACTGATGAAGAAATTCGTTTCATTACTGATGGTTCTGGCTATTTTGATGTCAGAGAGTAAAAAAAAAAAAACATAATTTTATTATTAAATAAAACATTATTTATTTATTATTTTATCTTTCTAAATTTTTTAAGTGGAAATGATAAATGGATTCGAATTGCTGTATCTGGTGGTGATATGATAATCATTCCTTCTGGTATCTATCATCGTTTTACATTGGATATAAATGTAAATTGAAAAAAAAAAAAAATTATATTACATATTTCATATGGAAATTTATTATAAATAAATAAATTTTTTTTTTTTTTTGTTTATTTTTATTTATTTTATAGAATTACATTAAAGCGAAAAGATATTTTGTTGGTGAACCAGTTTGGTTGCCACATAATCGACCAGCTGATAATATGGATTGCAGAAAAGAATATTTAAAACGTCTTGAAAAAAATTTTGTAATTTAATAAAATTAAATTGAAAAATAATTCAAATATTTTGAATAAAAATGGTTTTTACAAAAATAATAATAGTTTTAATTTATTTTTTTCACCAATTTGGAGGGTTACTTTGGGCAGCATTGGAATGTACCGGCCAAAACCGTATTTTTGCTTAAATAGGTTAAAAAAAAATTAATATAAAAATTGAACCACTAAATGTGTCTATTTAATTGGTGGATCAATAAAACCATAATTGGTATTTTATAAATTACATACTACGTATGGTTTTTAATTGTTGTAGAAAATTATTTTAAAGAAATTTCGGAATAAAATTATATAACAATTAAAACTAAAACTTATAAACTTTGTAGATTTTCGAAAAAATTAATATTTTTCTATTACTAAATAAACCATAATAATTTTATAAATAAAATATTTATATTTTTTTTTTTTTCAAGAATAACAATCATGGAAAAAATTGGACTTCTAAGAAAGGTAATTTCATAATTTCATATTTTTGTTAACACTAGAACTACCAGCAGTTAAGGCTATACCTAAAGTCAAAAATACCGCCGCACATACGTGCGCCGCTATTATCCCTGTGCGCCGGTATTAGCTTGATATCTTAGTATAGTCCTTAAAATAGTACTGAAACTGAATTATAGTACTGAGGCTGAACAGAATTAGTTTTTTTCGGAAGCTCGGACAAAACTAATTCATTCAGATTCAGTACTAATTCAGTATTAATTCTTAATTCAGTATTCAGAATTAGTACCGAATCTGAACTGAATTAATTCAGCATTAAAATTATACCAGATTTTTCAAAGCAGGCCCTACGTATATATAAAATATATAAATTCCTCCAATTATTTCTTTTTTTATTGCCTTTCATGATAAATTTCAAGTGATCGCTGATATGATAACCACTACACTATAGTCTTCTATATCTATATTGATCATTTTCACGACTATAAAAATTAAATTCTAAAAAAATAAAATTCAAAATCACTGGTTGATATATTTAGGTACATATGATATATCAGAAAAAATACAGCGGCGCGAAAAAATAATTATATGATATTACTAATATATAGTACAACTAAATAGAAATAATCATAATGTTTTCAGAAAGAGAAAATATAAATTAATATTTAAAATAAAAATCATGTGAACAAATACTGGAAATGGTAATTCTAACTACTTTAGTAGTTCTAGTGTTAATAATATTTTTACTTTTCAAAATTATTTAATATTTACTGAATAAAAAAATTAATAATTATTAACTATAATTAATATTTTTTTTTATTAGTTTCTTAATTACTCGTATAACAAATATTTATCGATGCCAAAAATATTTATCGTTTTGCGTTCTTAATCTAAAATAGATAAATAAATAAAACTAATGTAATTACAATTATTCATTTTTGTATAAAAAAATTTTATATTTCCCCGCGAAAAAAAACATTTTTATTTCTCATTTATACAAGACAACTTTCAAGTATACACAATGCTAAATTAATGAAATTAGTATTCAAATGTCGTATATTTTACTGTATCTGTTTAGTTTTTTTTTTCATAGATAATCTTGTGTAGTAAAAAAATATTCATAAAACAAATTACTTAATCGATAAGAAAACAAAAAAAAAAAATACAAAAATGAAATTAAAATTCATTGACATCATATTTTAGTTTGAGTTGAACATTGTACGGTGTTACATTAAAATTACAAGTGTTAGACTTATTTAATTAAAAAAAAAAAAACGTTCGAATACTTTTCAGCAATCCTATTTAGGATATGAAACAGAATCATTTTTAAAATCTTCACCAAATATATTGGAAAATTATGCGTATGAAGATTTTAAAAAATTACCACCAAAAATGACATCACCATTAGCACAACGTGCTCTATTACAACAGGAACGATCAAAATCACCAAAATTTTCGGATACAATTGAAAGAAATCTTTTTATGCGAAATGTAATCAATTCAGCTGGTTTAGGTGGTCGACGTAGTATGCCACCAAGTGCTAAAGAAGCATCAGTTAGACGAAGTTTGGAAGAAATATCAAAAGATATTAAAGAAATTGAAGATTTCTTAACAGTTACTGAAAATATTATAAAAGAAGAACGTGAACGTGATAAAGAATTATATGCAAGAGAACGTAAACGTAAAACTGATGAAAAACATAGTAATAAAAAAAAATCATGGGAAAGTCCAAATAAAGAAAATAAAACACCAAGTCCACAAGGTGGTTCACGTCGTAATTCGGTAAAAAGTCCAACATTTAAAATAAATTCATTTAAAAATAATAAACGTATTAAATCGGCTAGTCCGAAATTTTCTAAATTATATTTTCGAAATGGGAAAATTGGTTGTGTTGACAGTGATCCGAATACATCGGATGTAGAATGTACTCATGCTTTGGTTAAACATATTTTAAAATATGAGAATGAAAAACCATTAGTTAGTCCAGAAAATGTACAAAAAGTATTAAGTGAGAAAATTGAAATGGATGAAATTCCAATTGAACCATTTCAAACATACAATATACAAGAAAATGAATCAACAAAATTAGCAGAAGATGACATCCCAGACACGTCAATTGTCACAGAAGAAATTGATGATGTAGATAGCTGTTCACATCCTATTGATCCAGATGAAAAAGATGTTCAAATTAATTACCATGAATCTCCTGAAGTATCAAACAAAGAACAAATCCAATTTCCGATAAGTGATGAATTGGAAACAATTGTAGTGCCATATGATACTCCAGAAAATGATCAAATCAATCGTTTTGAAACAAGAAGGTAAATACTATAATTTCATTTCTTTTCAATTATTCGTTTAAAAATTTGTTAAAAATCATAAACAGTCTTGATGCTCATGGTCAACAATTTGTTCGTGATCAAGTGCGTCATTTAGTACGACGTTTCACAGCTCGTACAAATAAAGTCAAATCACGTCTTGAACTACCACCAACACCATCAAGTGGTGCTAGTTCACCATCACCGCCACCGCCACCAAATCGACAACAGAACAAAGAACTTAAAAATTATGGTCAACCATCTACATGTTCATCAACAACAAATCTAAATCGTAATGTATTTCATGCTGATAATACATCAATACGTGCCAATTCATTTATTTGCAATAGTTTGTGTGGCAGTAAGGATACTGGTGTTTTAGATCCACAAGGAAAATTATATATTTCATGGCTTTGTATTGTGTCGGTGAGTTTTTTGTATAATGCCTGGGTAATACCATTACGGTCAGCATTTCCATTTCAAACACCAGAAAATACAAATACATGGTTAATATTAGATTTTTGTGCTGATATTATTTATATGCTGGATGTAATATTTTTTAAACATCGTGTTATGTATTTATTTGAAGGATTTTGGGTCAAAGATAAACATTTAACCAGAAAAAATTATATTAGAAAATTACAATTTAAGGTAAGTCTTAAAAAAAAAAATTTTTTTGCTTTTTTTTTTCAATTTTATTCCATAGAATTATTTTATATATTTTATTTAGTTGGATTTATTATCGTTAACACCATTGGATTTATTATATTTTAAATATGGTACAAAAGCTGTTTACTTTAGATTTCCTAGATTATTGAAAATCCAAAGTTTTTGGGAAGTCTTTAAACTTTTAGATCGTGTTATATCATCACCACATTTTGTAAGTGAAGATTAAATTAAATTTGAAAGATTTTAAATATAAATTTTACGAGGGTCACCAAAAAAGTTTTGAGTTATTAATAAACGTTTAAAAATTTTTTTAAAAATAATTATTAATGTGTTTTCAAAGTAATTTCTTTCTACGACAATCATACAATCTGACTTTCCACAAATCAAAAGCATGCCGCAAAACGTTTACTTATATAGTCTCTTTCATTTACTCCTCCAATTGTCAAAAAATATCAAAATACATAGATGACAGTTGATATTTTCAAATTTTAATTCTAAATTATTTAAGAAAACATATTCTTTTTTTTTAAGTTTGATTTATTTAATTAATATTTTATATTAATTAAATATGGAGCTTCGGGAAGTAGCAGAAAATGAACTAGTAGTTTTAGTTGGACATTTTGTTTGATAAATTTGTATGAAAATTATATTTAAGAGGCTTCAATTGCTACTTAGTGTTCCTCAAACCTTAATAGGTCAAATTACACTAATTATTATTAGTAAAGTTATACAAAACTTTTATATAATTTTTCAAAATACTTAAAAAGGTACTATGAACTGAGAAAATGTTGCGGTATTGGAAAACTTTTTCAGTGACCTACGTATTTAAAATTTTGATATATAAAATTTATATTCAATTCAGGTACGAGTTGCAAAAACCTTGACGTACATGCTTTATATGATACATTTGACAGCATGTTCATATTACGCATATAGTTCTTTACAAGGTAAGTTTATACAAATTTGAATAGTTGATCAGACAAAATTTACAATTTTATTTTATTTTAATGCAATTTTTTAAAAGCTTTTTCTTCAACTTTATAATTGGATTTTATACTAGTTTTACTTGAACTTGCTAAACTAAATTTATATATTTTTATGATTTTGTGCATATATGACACAAAAAACAAAATAAAAATTGAAATATTTTGCTAAAAAAACATCAATTTTCTATCAATTGATTTTATATTAAAGAACATAAATTTGATTTTCCCCCAAGTATTTTTCAATCTGGGTATGACCCAAATAACATTTTTCTTTAAAATAAAATGGATTATTTATTTGAAAATTACATTTCAATTATAAATTATTATTTTTTTGTTGAGAATTTTATTGAATTAATTCTTTTTAAACAAATTTTTTCCATTTTTCATCATTTTCATTTCTTTTCAATATTTTTTATATTTTTAGATTTTTAATCAATATTTTTCATTTTCTTATTACTTCATAGAATTTTTCATTAAAGAAGAAAATTATATCAAAAAAATGTAATAATAAAAATACTTATATATTTTTATTATTAAAATATACAAGCTTTTTATATTAAATAGAAGATTTTTCATAGTTGATTAAATATTTGCGAATTTTATAATTAAACAAATGTAATTCGATGATTCAAAAATATATTATTTACAAGGTTTAATTTTGAATCTTAATAGAGTTTTAAATTTGTTATTAAATTTGCATATTTCGTAAGAGGAAAAGCTATTAAAAACCTCATGAACAATTTTTTTAAAATTATTTTTATTAAAAGCAGGGACAAACAAATAGAACTAAAATTTACTTCATTAAAACTTAAACACTGGAATCTTATAACTAAACTAAGTGCATTAAATAATTATGTACCATATATATGTATAAGCAATTGTAGTTAGAAATTGGTTTTGTGCTTCGTTTAATTTTACTTTTTGTTTTGGCTAATTTATGTAATTTTTTTGTAGAGCAGTATTTCTCAAACTTTTTTATTGGCGACACACTTATTTTGTTCACTTACTCTTGCGGCACTCAAATTTAAAATTTTAAAAATATCTAAAAAGCCTAAAATTAATCAGTTCTATCAACACTTGAATTTATTGTATTACCGAATGGATTACGAACCTAATCAAATTCACTAACAGTGAGTGAGGGAAAATAAAAGTTAATATGCTCATGAAGAGATGATAAAAGGAAAAAAATACTAATTATTTTTTTTAAAAACTAGTAGGAAATGTATTTAATAAACAATGTAAATATGAAAATGATTATTGTATCTCCTGCGTGACGCATATATAAAATATTCTGTTATATTTTAAAAATTTCACGGCACACCTAGTTTGGGAATCACTGGTGTAGAGTAATACAATGGTAGAGAATCTTTTTTAAGAGAAAATTTTGCACTATTTGTAGTTTCTTTTTATGGCACTTTGTTAAAAAAAACTCCTGGTTGGTACGCCATATATGAGCTTAGATTGGAAAATCGATTTAAATATTAAAAGTTTGTTATTTATTGACCAAGTGAAGCTCCTTTTAATTAGTGTATATAATGAGTTAATTTGGCAATTTTATTATCAGTATTTTGTTGGTATTTCATTTTAGGATCTAATATAATCTTAGATATTTGATAAACTTTTCCCAATTAATATATACATTATTTAAATTGAGCTCTCAGTTAGGAATAAATCATGGTTTACGCCTGTTTGTGAAAAATGATGCTTGAGTTTTTGTGGAATTAGTATTGATTTTCCATTTGAAAAAATAAGTTAATAAGGTATTAAAATCTCTGTCTAAATTTTGAATTATTTCATTTGGATTTTCTGATCATGCTATTAGCGCAGTATTATCAGCAAAGAGACCAATTTCACAGCTTATGGGTATAAGTATAGGTATGTCACTGGTATATATATTGTATATATACCAGTGACTTATATATATGTCACTTTGTATAGCTCAAAGTGACCCCTGTGATAGTCCCACCAAAATCGTTTTTTCAGAAAAAATTTCATTAATACAAACTTAGAAATATCTATTTATTTATTTTAATTATATATAATGGATAAGCAAATAATTTAAGTTTGTCTACCAATTCGTTATGCCAAATACTAATACATGCTTTTTCAATATCAAGTCCTGTTGGTTTTTTATGTAAATTTCCAGCATGCGTAAAAAAGTTTTCGGAAATATTTTATATCTTTGATTGGCAACATTTTTAATTCTAAATTTCTATTACCAATTTCTGGTGCTTTGTTCTTCAAAGAAGTTATAAATATTTTAATTTCGGAGTTAGAAAATTAATCAATAGAATTTTTTTTAATTAGTGAATTCTTTCATTATTGCTAGATCAGTATTTATGATCACTAATTTGAGATACTAACAAAGTCTGTTGACTGAAATATTTGGCAAAAGCACTGGTCGTCGTTAATTATAAATACTTCATTCACTTTGATATGAGGAATTATTTTATTCCAAAATGTTGTGTTACTATTATTTATATTTTTAAGGGTATTTGACTATTTTATATTGTTGTATTCAAATATTTTACGTTGAATATTTTTCAGTAATTTTAAGTACAATTTCTTCTTCTTCGTACAGATTTATTTACATAGTAACGCCGTTTTAGAATTGACAGTCGCTTTGTTTAAAATTACATTCATTTCTGAAATTAACTTCACGATTTCCCGTTTTGATAATAAGATTTCAGGAAAATTACTGGTTTTATTTTTTATTTTTTCAATCAAGTTTTTTAAAACCTAAATATTCGTGGGCTTCTAAGAGCCAACAATTTGCTTTAGACAGGAGTTTCAATCTTGATTATGTGCCAAGAATAATATTTTTGCCTCCATTAAAATCTGATTCAGATAGCACAAAAAGTTCTCCCTCCAAATACTTTAAATTTTACGGTTTATTTATATCTTCCAGTGAAGTTGGCTCCTGAATATTTGAAACACGAACTCTCTTCATTTTACTTTGTTGTGCTTCCGTATTTGAAAGATACGAGAAATCGGCTAAGTTTCAAGAATCGAAATTCTAATAATCTCCAACTGTCTAATATCAGAAGATTTTGGCATAGATATTTATTATTGTTTGCCTTTACAATCTCAATTTCATAAGCGATAGGATCGTGGGAAAGTTCCGAAGTATTTTTTATGATTTTATGGTTGTTTTGGTTTTCTTATCTAGAGTATAACAATGTCCATCAATTAATATTTTATCGTTTCCTTTAGTTAACTTTACTATTGAAATTTGCATTTTAATAAAAAAAAGAATTAATTTACTTCTTTATTAATACAAAAAGTGAATTTATTTTTAAATTTATGAATAACTTTTTTCAGAAATTATACCTATCTAAATTTTGAGAATAATATTTAGTATTTAAATTTAGAGAATATTATTTTTTGATATTATTTTAAAGAAGGAATGTAAGCTCATCATATAGAATTCTACCCCAGTGGTTATTTTTGTGCAGTTCTAATCAACATGTTTACAATTTAAATATCTATCATATTATATTCGAATTATTTTTAAAATCAGTATTCAATAAAGAGTTGGCATTACCGATTCTAAAATAATTAGCAATTATCAAATAAAAACATGAGGTTAAAGTAATATTACTTTCTATTTTTATACCAATTGTTTCAATTGTCCTTATTATTAAACTTCAATAAATATTGCTACACCCTCATGTTTTTCAGCTTCGCGATCAGTTCTATACCATAAATATTTGCTATCATAATATTTGTATTGTTTCTTAGCCATGTTTCTGATACCGCCGGAATTTTTTACTTATTTTATTTTCATTTTAAGAACATTGAAGAATTCAATTATTTTAGGTACAATGCTTTGAGCATTCCAGGTCAATAATTTTAAGTTACTTGGATTATACAATACAGAATTGTAAATAAATTTTTACAACCTTGTGTTCGTTCTTCTTTGGCTTTACAATTTCTTTAATTTTGCAATAAATCTTTTGATATTAACTTAATTTTGTTATTGAAATAGTATTAAATAAATTGTTATTTTATTCACCTACAGGAGGTTAAATACCTGTTTGCTGATTAGAATTATATGAACATTATTGATATTACTATTCCTTAAATATGAAAAATTTGAAGTTATACAATATTATTTTACCGGACATTGTTAGAGTTCCTATTATTTCTATAAATTCTTTGACGCAATTTTCCTTACAGATTTAAATAGTCAGCTTTTTTGTTACGAGTTGACTTCATGGTTTTCTTTACAATTTACACTTGCAATATACCTTTCTTAAACTGATACCTTAGAAGAGCTTAGATTTTCAGAACAAATAATTGTATCGTCATCTTTAGCACCTACTTTTAGGTATTAATTGCAAATGTTTAGCACCATGGCTAAATGTTGGACACTTCTAGCATTGAGTTACTCCGCCAGTTTTTTGTGAACCACGAAAAAATGGTGGTAAAAATGTATACAATACAGTCAGCACTTAAGCTTTTAATGTTTACTGGTAGACATATTTTTCACCTCGATACAATTTAATCTTTTGGGTTTAAAATAGATCTAATTACTTCAGCTTCTATTTTTAAAACGATTTTCGTTGGTTTTTGATTTTTATTTTCATAGCAAAGAAATAAATAGTAGAGCAATATATTTTTGTAGAAATTGTTATGTTTTTATTTGTAAAATTAGGAATTTAAAATTTATTCATTAATTGTTTTATAAACTCATTTCCTTTGATCATAAAATTTATTGGAGCAGCATTTTGTTTTTGAAATTATTACTTGATAATTTCAAAAACAAAATAGATTTCTGGTAATTTTACTCTGATTAAATTTAATATCTAATTAATTTTTAACTAAAAAGAAATTTGTTAATAATATATAAAATTGTTAATTATATGTCTTACCATTAGACAGCATTAAAAAATATTAGAATTAATCGTCGAATTTGTATGACTTCTTAAAGTACTAGAATCTATATTCGGTAACTAAATACTATTATTGATATCTATAGATGGGAAATTGAACTAAAAGTGTTATTTATAGGTAATACCAACATTATAAGTTAATTGGCGCTCATTTTTATTGTTATTAAGCCAATTGGCCCATATTGTAGCAGTACAATTAAGATAATCAAAACAATAAAGCAAATATTTATGGAAAATTTAATCTATCTTTAAACCTATTACTTAAAAGAAAACCCTTACCTTGTGCAACAAAAGAAAGTTTTTTTAAATTTTGTCCTTTTTAAGGAACATTTAGAAGCAAAGTTCAAAAATATCGTTTTAAAGTGAATTGCGTTCTTGGAAACAGAAATTTGTAATTTAAAAAACGGAAAATTTGTTTACATTTTGTATATTAATTATCGAAAAAAACCAGATAAACTGAATGAAATTATCAGCCCTGCAATAAACTGTTAGGTGATATGATTATTGAAACTAATTTCCTAAATTAGACTATTTTCAGCTTTTGCGGAAATACTACACTAAAAAATAATTTTTCGAAGTAGAACAACATCAAAATGTAACCAAATTTCTGGTATTCTTGTATTTTTATACAAGAATACCAGAATACTTTATTACGGATTTCTACACAAAAATACCAAAAGACTGAAAGCTTGTACGATTTTTGCAACTCTCGCCTTTAGTAGGCACAACATAGAAGTGTGTATATTATCAAAAATATGTCCAATATTATTTACGTATTATTTTTGAATTTTTTTTTAACTTTGGCTCTGTGATATAGAATGGTTCCACATGTCGTTTAAAATCTTTTCTTCTGTATTTTTCTCTTGTCAAAAAAAAATAACTAAATACATGGATGAGAATTTAAATTTTAAAATTTAAATTCTAAATTATTTAAAAACATATGGTCTGTCATTTAAATAATACTTTATAAAATGAAATATTGGCATATCGTGTAGTAGTATAAGGAGATATACTAGCTATAGTTGGACATTTTGTTGTCGAATATGCAAAATATAATACAAGACCAACTGATCTGTGATAAGCGTATAAATTATGAATTGTTAACTTTTGACAATTAGTTTAACATTTTCTGAAAATTTGCACAAATATCTTGTTATACTTTAAGTTAAATTATTTAAAAACATAATAAAAATATTTATTACATTCTTATATATTACACATTTAGGTTTAGGTACAAATCGATGGGTATTTAGTGGAAAGGGTCATCCATATGTTAGATGTTTTGCTTTCGCTACTAAAACTGCTACATCAATCGGTAAGACAATTTTACACAATAAAGAGTTATGAATATTATATAATTTTGAAATTTTGCTAATTAAAAAGGCAAAAATCCAAAACCTGAAAAAGAAGGCGAATATGTTTTCATGACAGCAGCTTGGTTAATGGGTGTCTTTGTATTTGCATTGTTAATTGGTCAAATTCGTGATATTATTAGTACAGCAACAAGAACTAAAAATGAATATCGTCAATTAGAAGATGAAACATTAGAATATATGCGCCGATTAAATTTACCAAATGAAGTACAAAGGCGAGTTAAAATGTGGTTTAAATTTACATGGGATCAGCAAAGGACTTTAGGTATTATGCTTAATTATTCGTCAACTTCTAACAAGTAATTCTATAAATATTTAGATGAAAGTCATATTTTGGATTCACTACCGATAAATTTAAAAACTGATATTGCTATATCCGTGCACATTCAAACTCTTTCAAAAGTACAATTATTTGCTGATTGTGAAGAAGCACTTTTACGTGACTTGGTCCTTAAACTGCGTGCCGTAACATTTTTGCCAAGTGATTTTGTTTGCCGGAAAGGTGAAGTTGGAAAAGAAATGTATATAATAAAATTGGGTCAAGTTCAAGTAATGGGTGGACCAAATAATGATTTAGTATTGGCTACATTATCCGAAGGTTCAGTATTTGGTGAAATAAGTTTATTAGCAATGAATGGCGGCGATGGTAATCGTCGTACTGCTGATGTCCGATCTAAAGGATTTGCTAATTTATTTGTTTTATCCAAAAGTGATTTAAATGAAGTGATTGTTTATTATCCAAATGCTCAGGCAATATTAAAACGTCGAGCTAGAATTTTAATGCAAAAGAATGCAGCTAGGGAAAAAGAAGAAGCACGTCGTAGTGCTCTCAAAGTTGACGTTGTTATTGGTAATCCAAAATTACCAGAAACACCACCGAAAATGTTAAAAACAGTTATACAAGCATTACCAGAAGAATCACCAGCTGTTATTTTACTTACGCGTGGCTCAAAACGCATTAAAAAGAAAAAAAGTGAAGAAAATAATACTGAATTGAATGATGAAAAGGATATTGAATTAAATAAGGATAGTAAAAATCGTAATTCTTTTTCATTAGATAATGAAAAACGTTCAAATTCACCAGATCTTTTAGTTTCAATACAAAATGAATTGAAAAATAAAAATATTAATTTAACAGATTCGGAAAAGGCATTAATAGTTTGTTCTACAAGTACAAATTCTATTAATGAAGAATGTGATGTTACGGTGCACAAAGAAATGTAATCTTTAATTAAACAGAGAAATTATCCAAAATGGCCAATTTAATTTTAAATAAAAAATTAAATATTTTATGTATTTCTTAA
This sequence comes from Empis livida, assembly GCA_963932195.1. NCBI lineage: Eukaryota > Metazoa > Arthropoda > Insecta > Diptera > Empididae > Empis > Empis livida. The sequence goes on from OZ010648.1 coordinate 27,239,763, forward strand.
ATGTCAAATAATAATATTAATTAGTGGAAAAAAGAAATGGAAATTGTTTAATTACTGGATAAATTTTGAAATTCTTTTATTTTTCCGAACCTGTTCCGTAAATAATTTCATGGACTTCATTTACATTTAAAAGTAATCCTTTCAATAATAGTAATAATAAAGTGTTCCTTTCAAATACCTTAATCAGTTGACGGAATAATTAAAGTTTTGTTTTAGGGCGATATATCTATACCATAATAGGTCAAAGTTAAACAGGTCTTTTTATGATAGATATTAAAATTTTACGCGTCAGTAGGAATAATTATAGGGAATTTTTAAAATATTATATTTAATTGTACGTGGTAGTACTTAGTTTATTAATCGTAAAGTAAAAAATATTGACCGGATTAGTTACAAAGGACAAAAATTTTATAATGTGTTTTATCATTAAATTTGCTGGAAAATTAAAGGAACGGAAATTTGTTAGAATTTTATGACTACATTAATTAACTAACTATTAAAAGGATTTTTAAATCAGATACGCTTTTATTAGATTATGTCAATCTTAATTAGTTTTAAAGTTTCCGTTTTTATATTTTTTTCAGAATAAATCTATTTTCAGAGCAATAACAGGAACTAATCTATATGAAAATTTTGAAATTTCACTATCTTATCTCTTTTGTAGCAGTTATGTTTTCGATTATAGCATTTATTAGAAATTTCATATCCTGTAAAAAGCTATTTACTTATTTGAAATTTTTGATAAATTTCCAACTTCATTAATTTAATCTAATTATAAGCAATTTGCCAACATCTTTATAAATATATATAATACTTAGAAAACTTGAATCATATTTCACTAAAACTATTATTACAAATTTTCTAATTATATCCTAATAGGTCATGACTATATAACAAAAATTTATACACATATATGTATTATAAGAAAAACATTTAATTTCTAATTATCGAATATATCACGTTCAAAATTTTATGCTATATATTTATCATATGAAAGAAAAAATTCCCAGGATATTATTATATTTCGAAGTAAATTGTTATATAAATATAATTTAGTATATATAATGTTACTTAGTTATATAATCATTATTCACATGTTTCACACAAATTCTTAAGATATTTTTGTATCAGACACTTCAACCTAAACACATGAATATGAATTTTGTCATCAAGAACAGAAGAAACCTTATCAACTAACAAAAAAAACTTTATTTTATAAGAAAAATATCTTCTTTCTCACCTCTTATTTTTAGTCATGTGTTAAATAATCAAAATAATTAGCTAGAGATTACCTACTAATGAACATTTACAAATGTTCTCCTTGCATTTAATTGTCTAGAATTCGAATTTAGTTTATAATAAGAAATTTATTTGGTTAAATTGTCAAGGAAATTATTACTAAACTAAATTAGTTGAATAATTTGCTCATCACATAATTTCGATTTCCAATGAGAATTAAGAATATTTTTGAAGTTTCAGAAAGGATATAAATAGGATATTTGAAAATTTCCTAAAACTATTTATGTTCTTTTTTTTTTCCTAGTTTTGTTATGTTCCCTTAATTTCCAAAACACCCAGCTATAGAAAATTGTCGTTAAAACATATTTCTTTTTTTGAAAAATTCAGCCTCGTTAATAATTGACAACTTACTCAATATCAATCTGTACTGTTTTTAGTATAAATCTTAATATAATTCATAATTGTCTCCACAGTTCAAATTATTTTGAATAACGAGAATAGCACAAATTCAATACTGACAATTCCAAAAGAAGCCGCACAGTAGTTTTAAATGATTAGAATTTTTGCTTGCACATACATAAAAGTATTTTATGTGAATTTAAATAAGTTTAAGAATGTACAATAAGCATGCAGGTCGTTGTTAATGGTTCCCAGGGGAATGATAGTAAAAAAATGTTCTCAATACTAGGCATTAGTTTCATATTTATGGACTTATTTTATGCGAACACATTCTAAATTTTTAGGTGCGAACATATATTAAATATAGAATAAATTAAATGTATAATCCACTAAATACTTGGTAAATAATTAATATAAATATTTTTTAATATGTAGCGCACCAGCGCTCTTAGTGACAAAAGCTTTTAATTTTCACGATCTACATTAACTTTTATATTTCAAAGGGATTGTCTTGCAATGTTTTTGCTGAATTTTCATTAAATTATATTATGTTTTGCAGTACGCTAAAATATTCGTCAGCTAGCTATAACAGCTCGAATTAAAATAACTGGCATTTAGTTCTACTCTTTCCTTTCTTTCCAAAACGGGTTGCCCACCGGATGGTCTTAAACTAATTTCTACCTTCATCTGATAACAAGTTCTTCAACTTTTCAAATTGGGTAACCCGAAATATTCTGTGCTAAATCATAAACTGAAAAAATTTAAACTTAAACAGACGGACGCATGGGCGACAAAGTGGTAACATAAAGGATTTAAAAAAAATAAAAACATCTGAATTATAATTACTTAACAAATAATTCAAATCATAACTTTTCCATAAACTAGAATCAATTTTCCTTTGAAAACAAATACATTTTTTATGATCACACTTTACACAAACTTTTAATCTATACAACATTGAAAAAAAATATGAAAAGTTTGCACAATAAATTTATAATCAAAAAATCTACTGTTGTGATTTGAACTTTTTATGTAAAAAGGTTATAAATCGATTGAATCTATATATTTTTTTTATAATATATAAATATTATCTTAAAGGCAATTTCCAAAAAAAAAAATCACGAAAAATTGTACAGAACTAAATCAATATGTCTCCAATGCTTCCATGCTGGGGTTATAAAGAAACAGCAAAATAAATGTTTAATACGATTTTATATTTTTCTACCATGCCTAATATTGATTGGCAAATAGTGTCAATAACCTAGTCGTCTACTACATCCGCTGAACACTGATTCCCTAATGTATACATAATCATAATAAAAAAAAAATAGGAAAAAAACGCATAAACCATCAGGCATCCAAATGTCGATGACTGGGAATTTCTTTTTTTTTTTTTTTTGGTTTTCGTTTATGATGAAAGATTTGTTGACTTTTTTTCCACGGAGGTGTCCTTTTTATACCATTTTCTTTAAATTCAACAACATTGAAATAATTTCATGAAATTACAGAAATGATAAATATTTCACTACAAAAACTTGCAAAAAAATGAAAATGAAATAAACATTGATATAAAATTATAAATGTATGACACTATCTGAATCTTGTCTAGGATAAAATTAGCTGCAGGAAAATTGAACTACAAAAAATACCAAAATAAAAAAAAAAATATACTTTTGTCTCATAGTGGGCAAAAAAAAAAAATTATGAAATGTCTGGAAAAATTCTGGTAGTTGGACAAAACAAAAAAAAAAAACGTAGTGAATTTTGTTCCAAGTATTTTTTTTTTCTGTACATCTATTAACATTTTGGTTTGGTTCATTTAAAATTCGTACTGGTTCTTGGTTTTTGTTTTTTTGGTACAACTTTTGGATCTATTCCAATTTTTGGTTTTTTTGTTATCTATTTACGTATGAATCCTGTTATTTGTTTATATTAAAAATGATATTTTTCCACTTGAAAATTCTAATTTTCTTCTTTTTTTTTTGTTGTTGCCAGCTCATGAGTTTTTATTATATATGTGACGCATTGTCCTAGATACAAAAAAAAAACAAAATTTAAATTTTTTTTATATTAAAAAAAAAACTTGTTTTTTTTTTTGTTTTATGTAAAAGGATTCAAGTAAATTTATAGTGGATTTATAATATGAATAAAGTTTGTTTAATCTTAAAAAGTTTTTTTGTGATCAAAACAACTTAAAGAACTTTTGAAAGGAATAAACATTGTAATGAAGATATAAATGAAAATTATATTTAAATCAGAAAAACATTTAAGTTTTTAATTAACAAAATGTTGATATCTAAAAATTGTAGTGTTTTATATCTAAATGTTTGTAAATTTTTAAACAGATTAAGTGATAATCAGTCATTAGTGTAATAAAATCATAAAACATTTAGATTGCATTATGGAGTTAGGTTTAATTAGGAATATAGGAATAATATTGCAGTCAGCCGTGGCAAAGTCACGGTGTAGCAAGTCTAGTTATTGATTTTTTTATTCACTTTGATAACGACTTTTTGTTACAAAGGGGAAGGAAGTTAAAAACTTAGAAACGTTGTATGTTGTATGTACAATGATCTATATTCAATATATCTGGTCAAAAACTACATATAAAATATTGTAATGGTAAAAATTGTATAATGTTTTATGTTATCAGAAACGTTACTTTCAGAATTTTGTTATCAGATGAATGTAAAAGTTACATTTTGGTAAACGGCATAATTCGCGTTTTGCATAAACTTGTTAATTAATGGAAAATGGTAATTTAATTTCACAAAAATTTTTAATCCAAATTGATAATAGAAAATACTAAATGATTCTAAATGATTTTTCCACTACTGCAGATAAGAATAAAAAGCAAATGCAAAAAATGCAACAAAAAATCCCATACGTATGAACCTACTGCACAAAAGTTCTACTCTGCGTCATTAATATTATTTCGCTACAAAAATAAATTCTATTTATGTACATATATACATATTTTAGATTACAAAATCTTTATGATGAAACTTGAAAATTAATCAAAATTAAAATTAAAATTTAACATAAAAATCTGTCATTTAATCATATTTCTTCTTATAGTTTCAATTATAATCATTTTAAATACCATAAATTTCATTTAATATATCACTCAATTAATTTAATTAATGATATATAAATTGAAAACTTTTGATAAGTATTCTCTATATCAACATAACTTGTGTAGATTTTATTCAGTGTTGGGAAGCGTTACTGTAGCTTAATGAAATAACCTAATATTAATGTTATTTTATAGTAACCTAATTTTAAAATCACTAATTCTCCTGATAACTTAATTCTAAAATCCATCTTTAACGTTATTTGTACCAATAACTCATTATACCGTTAGTATTCCGGGTTTATTCCGATTTCAAAAAATGTCTTTTTACAAAAATTTATATTTACAGAAAAGATATTCTTAAACAGGGTTCAAAATTATTAATACGTATTGTTAATTAAGTAAATTAATCTATGATATTGTAATTTACAATAATCGTAGAATGTAAAGAAATGATTTTTATTTCGTTATTTCGTAACGAAAAATTTATTAATACGAATATAAAAATAAATAACGTTACGAAAAAATTTTCAGTTTACCAACGCTTTATATTATTACATATTTAATTAAATTATTCGCAAGAGGTTACTAAGAACAATAACTTCAAACACAAAATTCCTTTTGTAATTAAATTACATTAAATTATTTATTAGATGCAATTGATAGTCTCCTTTGTTAAACAAATTAATAGTATAATTGAAATTTAGATTCATATTAAACTCAACGATTTAGTCTTTATTAATGTACTTTAATAGTAAAATAAAACTCTGTATGATTGGAAAAATACAATTTAAATTTTTTCATTATAGCATATTTATATTTTCAACCAAACCAAAAAAATATATTTAAGAATTAATAATATTCAAATACTTACAATATCTATTATAAACACAAGAAAGCAATATACTTGTTACACCTATTACAAAATGAAAAGTATTTTCTTATATTTTTTTGCTCCAAAAAATAAAAATCTCATTTTTTAGCAATCATTGCAACTAAGTTATTCAATATATTTTCAATCCATTTTAATAAAAAATCTAATTCACCAAAAAAAAAATTCCTCTATTTCCAAGAACAATTTTTTTTTTTTTGTGTTGGAATCCTTGAGATTTTATTCTTGAGGCAAGCATAACAAACAAAAAAAAAAATCTGAATACCAAATTCCCAGGATACCAATTTTACTAGGATAAATATTGTAAACTGAAAAAAAAACCACTGTTAGGCATGTTAAGGTGGTTGGGTATATCTTCAATTTATATGCATAATGGTTTTTTTTTTTTGCTGTACTCTGTTTTTTTTAAATATATTCTTCGTATTTATTATTACGGTATTATAGGAACAGGACTCTTTTGTGAATAATTTAAAACAATGATGAAATTTCAAAGAATGTGTTTATTAATATTGAAAGATATTTTCATTTTGGAATTTCTCTATTCTTCCTTTTTAACATTATAGGCAAAAAAAAAAAAACAGAAAACACAACAAAAAAAAAAAGTAAAATTTTTACGTATTAACACGTTTTTTCTATATACGGAAAAAAATAGGATATTGTTCACAGAATGAATTGGTTTTTTTTCAGTGATATAATATAAATTTTTAATGTTAACCGAATGTGTGAAGAAAGATTTGTGATTTTGTTAAAATAGAATTCTAAAAACCAACTTAAATACAACAAAAAAATTTCAATTATTTATAAATTCAAATATTTAAATTATTTCAAAATTTGAAGTTCAAATTCACGAAAAATCTCCACAACATTCTAAAACAACAAATAAGTTTGGGTTCTAACCAAAATTTTAATTTTATTGCATCTATCTATATATGTCCTTGACTAGAAATATTAACTTTATTTAAGTACGCAAACATGTCTACGAGGTAGGCTGTTTCTTGAACGTAATAAGTTACTGCATTTTCTTCTTTCAAATTTACCCAGCTTGCAGAACGATGCTGAACATTTACTTATTTTTCCAAATAAATTAATTAGAATTATATTAATGAAATAAATTAATAATTTTATTTACATTTTCATTCAAAATATTATGTAACAAAGCATTAGATCCAAGTGGCCCAAGTAAAATATTGTTACCATTAAATTGAAAATAATTTTTATTTATGAATTTTTTCGCGTATATTTTTTTAATATTTTTTCGTGGCTGTTTTTTTTTCTAAGGAATGCCAAATAAGTATGAAAGGAACAAAAATTATAAATTTCTTAAGAGAAAAAGATTCTACATTTCTTAAGGGATAACAAATTTTCGTACATTTAAATAAGCACGATCTTCTTACTTAAAAGATATTTGTGGTATTTAGATACAAAATCATGAAATAAATAATAGAATTACATAATAAAAAGTAAATATGAGAAACATAAAAACAAATTAAATTCAGTAAAATATTTTTTGCATTTTATGATTGTGGTTATGTAACAAAACTTTTTTTATATTCAATACTAGTTTTTTATATAAAACAACATCGCCATTAAAAATTAAAAATAGCCATGTCTGAATTAAAATAAAACCTATTTTGATAATTTGAATTGGTAAGATAGCAGGAGAAATATCAATATTTTTAAATTATGGTGCTTCCATATACTAATTATTCGTTGGGAATACTGTAAGAATCTATTAGTTCCTAATCTATATCAGTATAGTTCATATTTTATCTAATGATACATTTTTACATCAATTACAAGTTACATCAGGTAAAATATTAAGAGTTTACTCTATAATAGTTATTACAGAAGTACATATTTTAATATGCGAGTAGGATCTTGTATAATATTTTTGAGCATATCTCACGAAGAAAGTCGGATATACTTTCAAAATTTCTTTAAATTAAAAAAAAATTTATGTCTTAGATTTTTGAAAGGAGAAGTTATTTTAAATACACAAGTCTTTAAACTTATTATTGAACGGAAAGCAAGTTTTTACATATAATTACCAGATAGAAGGTTTTCTTAGAAATTGTTCTTACAGATATTTTAAATAATTATTTTTTTTTTCACTTTAAAATATCAAATTTAAGATTAAATTTAAATATTTCAATTTCAGGATGATTCTTTTAAGAACTAAAAAGAAAAAAAGGAAATATTTACACTTGAAACAGAAGATTACACCGCAAAAAAAGGATAAGATGAAAACCAAACTATAGAATTAATTAGTAATATCCTCGGGAGACAAAAATTCATTCAATACAAATTTAATTTATTTGTCTTTTTCAAAAATTTAATGAACTTTTTTTTGGGGAATAAATTTTTTTTTTATGTCATTACTGAATACTTGATTAATCATAGTCCTTTTTGACATGAATATTTAAACTTAAAAATAATATTTTAAAAATCAGTTTTTGATACTTTAATACTTTAAGAGTATTAATTTTATGGAAATATGTTTATCTTGTAATAACTTTATTATTCAATTCAATCTAAAGAAGATTATGATTTTTTATGACTTTATAGAAAGTTTAAAATAATTATTTCAATATATTTTAAAAAAAATTATGAAAAAAATTAATAAATTTGTTAAAAAGTATGGATAGTAGAAGTTTTAAATAATTAATTAGAAATTTAATATGCTAAAAGTTTTATGTAACAAACTTTGAAATTCACTTCAATTCTGAAAACTTGTTAATTAAAGTTTTCTTCATAATATTTCATAATGTTGACCACTAAAAATTAACTTAATAGGTATAAGTTGAGTTTAAAATTTTAATGAAAATGTTAAATTCAGTAATATTTTAAATTATTTCTTAAGTATTATATTTAAAAATACGTATTTAAATTAATTTCAGTTTCATGCAAATACTATGAAAAAAACTTTAAATTTTAGTAAAAGATGCGTTGGCAAACCCGTATACATATTTTCTTAGAGAAGGACATTTCCTTATATTAGTGCTTCTGCTCAATTAAAACATAAACAATCACTTTAATTATCAATACTGTTGTGAAATAAAGTACAAGTCAGATGGCAATACATACGCATATATTCAATTCAATAATACGTCATTGAAATTATGACTGTTAATCCAAATAATACAGAGGCGGTGTAAGGTAGTTCCTATCTGCCTTGTGCTTTATTACACAACACTACCAAGTGGTCAAAGTGAAAAGTTTCATCATTTGTTCCCAAGATTTTTACTTTAATTTTGTATTGATATTTTCTGATAACATTTCTAGTTATTGGTTTATTAATTTTATTAAATATTATTTGGGTGCTTCACATTCAGAAATATGTTATTTGTGTCATATCTAGATCTTCAATTGGTTATTTTGTGCAATTGAAAGTTTTAAAGTTTTTACTACCATATCATTCTTCAAAAATTGTGAAATTTCATAAAAAGGAGCATTATATTAGCTATCAACGAGTTTATTGGGAGGGATGAAATATATGATACCAAATCTGCACTTGCACGGTGGTCCCTTCCATGACATTCGGAAGCAAAGGAATTTTATATTATATATTATGAAGTACTCTGAACAAATCTGGTATATTTGAAATTTCACTGATACAGGTCACACTAGAGCAGAGCGTGAAATTTCTGACAAACCTAAAGTTTCAGTTTGATATTAGGTTGGAACATACGTGTGGCGTTATTAGTTCTACATGTTTCACATATTCCTAAAGAAAATATACCATGAAATTAACACCTCGCTGCGCTCAGTGGTATTATATATAAGAATACAGGCTTTCCCCTGAGTCTTTTATTTTAATTAACATTTGTATTTAATGCTGGATATGAGGATTTATAAGGATATACATAGTATAGCGAACCATTTGTATATACAGTTATACAAAAATCTTGTCGAATAGAATTTTGCAATGAAAATAAAATCATGAAAATATGTTCGAAATTAAAATGACTAAATACTGAATATTAAACAAACAAATTCTGGGGTACATATTAGTACTAATTATTACTAATTGTGACAAAAATATCAGTTGATATCAAATTAACACATTGAAGACAGTGAAAAGTATATATAGTCTGAATTTCCAAAAAAATTTTGTAACTATTTAATAAAAAAAAGTGATAACAAGGGATATGAAATTCCAAATGATGTAAGTTTCCGTCACGGTAGCCAACAGTTGATAAATAAAAGATGGGAATTCACGTCTACCGTCTTCAAATTTTTAATTGAAAAATCTATAAAACTGTAATATTTGAAGATTATTTTTTTATTATATATTACTAAAGGTAATCTTTACTAGTGTGGTATAAAAACGTATTACTCAAATATTCCGTAGTTCTAGTGTCCTCTTAATTATCTTACAGAAGTGTTTATTCAAATTAAAATTTTTATTTTCCAAATGCAACAAGTATGAAATTACTAAAACTAATAAGTGAAAATATTGAATGATGTAACACTGATATTTTCTTTGAAAATCTATTATTTCAATTTTACCTTGCTTTTTATTTCAATATAAAAATTTTCTTCTTTTTTTTACTATATTAAATTGAATTGATTCTTTTTTATTAATCATAAATTTTTATTTTATAGAATTTTTATAGCAAATTTTCTTCTTGTAACTTTTCAAATGAATTTTCCAATTTATTAGTTTTTGGTTTGATTTTATGAACTGAATAAAATACCAAAGCAATTTTTTTTTTATTATCTCATTTTTATTTTGTTATTAAAAAAAAAAATGAAAAAAGGAAGAAGGTTTATCAATATTATATCCTTGTACTCTTGTCGTATTTTTTATTATTATTATAATCAAAAAGAAGAGAAAATCTAATATAATACAATTAAATTGGATCAAATTTAACTTTAATAAATGATTCAGCAAATATTGAGACATATACAATAATAATTTTTTTTTTTAAAAAAGAATTTCTCATTAAAATTTTGTTGTTTTACACAAAATAGGGAAAAAAGACTTTTCCTTTAAAACATATTTTTGTTTTTTTTTTTACAAACAAATCAATCATTCTAGTCTCGACATAATATTTATGCGTCATCTGTCAGGTGTGTGTAACGTATATTTTTATTATTATTATTATTATTATTATTAGTATTATTATGGTGTGTGTGTATCAAGAAAAAGGAAAAACTGTCTAATCATCACAAACAGGAAAAAAAAAATAAAAAAATTTAGAAGAAAATTTTCTTTTGAATTTTTATATTCTTTTCAATCAACCAACAATGTTACGACAAGATGTTTAATCAATTTATCACAAAAAGGATTAATCAATATATAAATATAACAACAAAACACCAGTTTTTTTTTTTTATTATTATTGTGTAGAAGGAAACTGGGATCAGGAAAATTTATTCGTTATCATCATTTCGATTAAAGGAAAAAAAAATCTTTTTGACATTATCACAACGGAAAAAAAAAACTGAGTTTTAAGGTACAAAAGGATATGTTTAATATAATTTTAAAATCAATAATTATTATCCTTGTTAGCAGAGGCAATTAAGAAGGAATTTTCGTGTTTTTTTTTTATGAATTTTTATTTCTGAAGAATTTTAAAAAGCTTAAATAAGTTTATCTTATGTATTGGTATTTAATTTACGAAAAATTATGGGAATTAACTATACTTAAACAGTTTAATTAAGATTGATGTAAGAAAAATTAATAGGTAAATGGGTTCTAGTGGAAGTTAACATAGATCTTTTAATTAGTATTGATAATTGGTACACCCATGTTGATAATTTTAAGTCGTCTTGGATATTTTCTAAATCATTATTATAAAATAGCTTAATTGTGAAATAAGACAGATTATATGTTCATAAATCTTAAATATTTTTAGAATATTTATGAAATTTATTCATTGTATCTTAAATAATATAGATCTTACCGTTTACATTCTATAATTTTATAAATACCAGAATAAGTTAAATTGCAAAAATGAATTAAATAAATTTTTTTAAAAAAAACATATAATGATAAAATATAAAAATAAACCGTGATCATAATAAAAGAAATGCGCATGTTATCAAACCAAAAAAACACATTAATTTTGATGATGTTTTGGTACTTGCCGCAATGCGGTTTGTAATTTAATTCGTTAACGTTTTTTTTTTGTTTTGTTTGCTTCATTTTAAGTATTTTACGATTAAATATTAAATTAAACAAGACTTTATTCATTCTGTATAAAAATAATTCATTGAACTCTTAAAATCTGGTGGTTCTTTAAAAAAAAATCCATAAAAAAAATTAGTTAAAAATTTAATTCTGAAGAAAATATTGAAGAAAATTGTTTTTAATTAATAATGAAACCAAACAAAAATATTTTTTAATTATTAAAAATTTTCCAAGTCTGCTCTGTTTAATGTAACAACGAAAAAAAAAATATTTTTTAATCGTGTGTCATCACCTGGAGTTACAGTCTAATTTATGGGATTTTTTATGTACACTGTCTACGTTACTATGATATTAGATAGAATTTCAGTAAAAAAAAAAAGAACAAGTAATTAGTTGAAAATTTATTTATTTGCTAGACAATTTTGCCATTAACTGTAATTAAAAATATATTTAGATTTTGCTCTTTCTGTGTAATTTTATTAATAATTTTTAAAAAGTTTTTACTAAACAAATGTAATTACTTTGAATTTAGTTACATTTTGGCTATGTAGCTAATTTACACAATTATATTATATTATCATTTTGTGTCCAGTAGTTATGACCTAAGTATAATAAATATCAGAAATAAATTTTAACTTTAAGCAGAAATTATTTGATTCAAAATTTATCATATCCACTTTATTTTCATTTAAATGGGTAAGCAAACTTAATCGTAATTCCACTAACGTCCAATCATTGAATTTTATTTTGAAGAAAAAATAGTTGAACCATGAACAAACTTGAACCATAAATTGAAATTTATAGTGGAACAACTCATGTCCAGCTTCAATTTTGGTTAGGGTTTTTATAATATAATTGTTGCAAGCTGTTAAAAAACTATCCATTTTTTATTACGACTGACTGCTTATTTATTCCAAAAAATCTGTTATGTTACCAATTTTCTGTTGAATCGTAAATTCAAGTTTAAATATTTTCAAATTAAAAGCATCGTAAATGTAGACATAAAATATTTCCAGATACAAAATTAAAGAATTTGCTATCAGATGAAGGCAGGGATGCTTTCCTACCGGTTCGCACCGGTTCATGCGAACCGTTAGATGTAAATTCTATGGTTCGTGCGAACCGGCTATTAAAATAAGCGAAAAAAAAAATTATTTACTATGGCAAAAAAAAAAAAATACGCAAAAAAAAAATTATTTAAATAAAATTTATTTACCATTTGGTGCAAATTTATATAAACAATTTGAAATTTTTTTCTAGTTTTCATTGCGATTCTAATTTTTTACTTTATAGAAATCTTTCAGTTAATTTTAACACTCTCACTGCCACGTCAGTCAAAAAGGCCTGACACCTAACTGTAAGCAACCACCGCAATGAAAATTATTAAAATGTTCGGTACCACCGCAACGATTTTTTGTAGTTGCACACATCCGATGCTAATAAAATTCATTTGTGTTATAAGTTTTGTGGTGGTAAGACCTTTGGTAATTTTATTTAGTGTCAGTCGTTTTTGTGTGACAGTGTGTTTTTTAAGGTAAGTTTACAAATAAAATCGAGTGTCAGTCATATTTTGACGACAGATCGAGTGTCAGTCATATTTTGAATCGAGTGTCAGTCATATTTTGACGACAGTAGTCTGTTCGGATGATTCTGTAGTAGATCCCGACGCGTTTATGACTGAGGAAGATAGTAGCGATGGTGAAATTTCTGGAGACGAAATTGACATTCCTGTACAACCTATAAATGAATTTTTTATTCCTGAACAGAACAAAAAAATACTGTGGTCAGCTTTTAGTAGTCGGCAAAAGGAGTTTACATTTACCGGAATAGAAGGCTTACAAATCTCGATTACGGCAGATGTTACACCTATAGATATTTATCGTTTGTTTATATGTGATGACTTTAGTAATTTAATAGTCACAGAAACAAATCGTTATGCCAAATCGCTAAATAGGCTAAAAAAAATTCAAGAAAAACAGCTCGATCAAAGACAAAAAAAATTAAAACGTTTTGTTCTGGCTGCGCAGGAAATCCAACAATGTGCTTCGATTGCTATGTGGAACAGCACTAACAATAAAATATAATCTATATTTCTTACTAATTTATCTAAATGTTATGTTTGTTTTGTTATTTTTATATTTGTTTTTGCTTTTGTATTTGAATTATTAATCTTTTTATGTTTATTTAATTGAAATAAAAAATAACATTTAGGTATTATATTGTTTGAAATTTTATTCCTGTATTTTTGTATTTTTACCTATAGGAAAATCATAAATGTTTATAACGACCGTCAAACTCTCAAATGTATTAAAATATGTTCTAAGGGTGTCTAACAAGGCAATTTTTAAATAGCTCATTGTCAGGTCGAAGTGTCTGACAAAACCATTTTTTAGTTTATTTTTGTCAGGCATGTTTGACTGACAACTAAATATTCGAAAAATGCTTAAAAATGTCGTGGCAGTTACAGTGTTAAAAAAAATAAAAAAAATTTAAAATTTTATCAAGTTACCATAGATAGGTATATAGGTTTTTCAGGTCAACTTAACGTTTTTTCAGAGCAACTTAACGTTTATTCAAACCAAAATAACGTTTTTTAAAATCAAAATAAAGATTTTTCATTTCAAATTAAAGATTTTTTATTTCAACTTAAATATTTTTTCATTTCAAATTAACGTTTTTAAATTGAAATTGGTTTTTTCAAGAATATATCTATGAACACTTGCTAAAATAAAAAATCATCTTAGTATTTTGCTTACTTTTATTTTATTGCATGGCTCAATTCTTAATTATTTTTTTAATGTTACAAATTAAATGAATAAAAATCATTTAAACAATAAATATTATCAAGTTAATTATCGAACGTAAGGTTAAAAAAGTTAAAAATTATAATTTTAATTTAATTGGACCCTTTAAATTTCAATCAGCAAAAAAATGAACAATACCATATTATCTAATAATGAATTGAGTGACAGTTCCTCTAATGATTCTATTCCGTTGACTCATTATCACAGAATTATGGAAGTAAGAGAGGATTCAGATAACAGTGGTGATGAAAATAACCCGAATTTAGTTGTTCGTCAGAGAAGACAACGTAATTTAGCAACCAATAATAAAATAAGCTTGGAAAAAAGAGAATTATTAATAAAATTTTATGAAGAAGGTAAGAGAATAGTTGAATCAGTAGAACTAGCTGGTATTAATAAAAATACAGCTACATCTATATTAAGACGGTACAAAAATGATGGGTGTGTGGTTTTGACCAGAAATCGTGGTGGTAAAAGGCAATTGAAGTTAACTACGGAAATTTTAAATATAATTGAAGAAATAATAGAACCTAATCCGGCCATTACTATAAAAAATATTAAGATTAAAGTATTTGAAAGCAAAAATGTAAACCTTAGCACAACAACCATCTTTAATGCCAAGGCCGGCGCTTCCTAAGGGCAGTTGGAGCAGTTTGCCAGGGCGCCGAAACAGAAGGGCGCCAAAAATTAAATAAATTTTACAAAATGTATAGAAAAAAAAAAATTTCATAAAAAAAATTTTCTTACAAAAAAATTTTTTTTTTTCATATTAAAAAAATTCTTCTGAAATAAATTCAAAAAATAAAATAATAAGTACATACATTTAAATAATTTCAATTGTACAAACATTTCATAGTGACCATCACAAAATATATATGCTTTCATTCATACACATAATCCAATATGAAATAATTTATTTCCCCGCCGGCATATACAAAACAAATACAATACATATAATTGTTCAATAGAACAATATATGACGGCTAAATAATTATTTCTATATGAAAATTCTATATGATGGTGCAAACTTAAAAAAGTGCACCAAACAATTGGAATTTTATATGAAACCAAAATATTTAGCTGACGTCACTTTTGTTAAATTTCTCCTCATTTTCATGTACAGTATTCAGTATAGAATATTTTTTTTGTATAGGTTGGGTTTTATAATTTCTATTCTATATGGTGCAAATATTTTGGAATGCACCAAAATATTCGTTTGAAAATTTCTTTGATTTTCTTTTCGTTTACACCCATCCCTCGCTTAACTCTTTATACGGAATTTCGCTATAACGGAATAGAAAAATTATTCCACGGTCTCTGTTAACGTACAAAAAATTTACGAAAAAAAAAAAAAAACATAGAAGTGCACACAAATTAGTTCTAGTTCACATAAATTTTTGTTTTTTGTGTACATATCATATTTTTTATATGTAAAATATGTAATAAAGGCGAAAATTTTAAATTTCAAATAGTAGGTATTGCAACAATTTTATGTACGCATTATCTTATTGTATTTATATTCAACTATGTACATTATGTAATTATCTTATTGTCTTGAAGTAAATGAGCAAGAACACATACATAATAGAATTTTTAAATTATTTTGTTAATTGATATTTTTCCTTTTTTCATAAAATGTATAATTCATATAACTTTTAGTATACACATTACGTTATTTTTACGCATATGTACCGTATACAACATTATCTTTGTTATGTTAAAAAAAAAATCGATTTACGGAATTTCGATTTACGGACAAATTTTCTGGAACGGAACCCTTCCGTTAAGTGAGAGATGGGTGTATTAAATAAATATAGAGAAAAGAGAAAAATCTTAGTATAGAGAAAAATCTTTTTGTGCGGGATTTAGGTATTGGGTATGGAGGAGAACTTTTTTTTAATATAATTTTTTGTTTGAACAATATTGTACATAAATTAACACGAAGGGATCCTTATAACAGTTTCGCAAACTTGTTTATTTTTTCTGAAAGTGCATAAAATAAAAGCAAAATATTTTATTTGTTAAAATATAAATATAATTTAATAAATTAAATGAATATTTTGTGTTCTTTTAGTGGGTCTTCCATGTAATAGAAGATGGTGATGTTTTATGTGCTTTTGGTGATATTAATTAATTTATTTGGATATTATTTAATCATTTAATTTTAATGTATAAACGTTTTTTTAATTTCTTAATTGTTTTCTGAACTGTTTGTTACTTTATTTGTGTTTTTTTGCATCTACTATAATATTTGCTGTAGTAAGTAATCATTTTGAATTTCGTCATTTTATTATATATACATTTTTCTATTTCTATTTTTATATATACATATATATATAATAATTATAACATTAATATGTCGTCAAAACGGAAATTATCTGGTCATGAATATAGACAAAAAAGGAAGCAAGTATTAATTTCAGAAAGCAAGCAAAGAAATGCATTGGATTCATTTTTTACTGTAAATAACCAAAATACCGAGCCAAACACTGACAATAACAATGTTATTGTTGAGATACCACAACATAGTTCAAATTTTCAAGAAATCATTCCTGTGGTAGGTAATCCTCCGTGTTCGGACCATAGTTTAGTTACTTTAGATTTTGAAGATCCGGGTATGTGGCCTGAGTTAAATGATAGAATTTTAACTCACTTGGTAGAGAAAGGTCCCAAACAAATCGACAATATTTGTTTTCCAATTAGTTCAGGTAGAAAATTTAATCCTAAATATTATACAAGGGTTTTATCGAATGGGGATAAAGTTCGAAGATCTTGGTTAGTTTATTCAGTTTCAAAAAACTCAATTTTCTGTTTCTGTTGTAAGTTATTTACAAAAAATTCTTCTATCGCAATTTCTAGCTCTGGCTTTAAAGGGTGGGCTCATTTAACTAGATTACTTCCAGAACATGAACAAAATCCAGTTCATGTAGAAAATTTTAAAAAGTGGATGGAATTCGAGCAAAGAGTTTCTAAAAATTCCACAATTGATTTTTGTTTTCAAAAAACACGTCTAAAGAAGTACAACATTGCAGGGATGTATTGAAAAGACTTGTACTTCTTGTGGAATTCCTTGCGGTTCAATCTTTGGCATTTAGGGGTGGGTCAAATAGATTATATGAAAAAAATAATGGTAATTTTCTTCAATGCCATAGCAAAATTTGACCCTGTACTTTCCGAACATTTACGTCGTATTAGTAATAATGAGACTCAAAATAAATATTTAAGCAAAGACATCCAAAATGAGCTTATTCTAATAATTTCTAATGTAATAAAAAAAAATTATTGAAATGATAAAAGGGGCAAAATATTATTCAATAATTGTTGACTGTACTCCAGATCAGAGCCGCAAGAAACAGTTATCACTTATTATTAGAATTGTAAATAGAAATACAGATAAATTCGAAATTAAGGAATTGTTTTTGGGTTTTCTAATAGCCTCAAACACAACAGGTAAAGGATTAACTGATTTAGTTTTAGACAGGCTTGCATTTTTGGGAATTTTAATCAGTGATTGCAGGTGGCAAGGGTATGATAATGGTTCAAATATGAAAGGAAAAAATATAGGAATGCAAGCTCAAATAAAAAACTTAGAACCAAGAGCATTTTTTGTGCCATGTGCATCTCATTCTGCTAATTTAGTCCTTTCAGATTCTATTCAATGTTCAGCTCAAGGTGTGAAATTTTTTGATACTGTCCAAAACTTGTACGTTTTCTTTTCTAGTTCTGTATCAAGATGGGAATTTTTCAAAAAGAACGTAAATACCCTGACTCTCAAGCCACTCTGTACGACAAGATGGGAAAGTCGTATAGATGCTTTAAAACCATTAATGTATAATTTAGAATATATATATGAGGCTTTAGTAGAATTGACTAACGACAAGGACTCGGTAACGAGACATACTGCAGAAGTTTTATTAAACAAAATTTTGAAATTTTATTTTATTTGTTCTCTCCTAATTTGGTATAAGGTTTTAGATAAAATAAATATATTTAGTAAATATTTACAAAGTCCTGCAATTTGCTTAACAACCGCTATAAATATTTTACAGGGAACCAAACAATTTTTAATAGACTTACGAACTGATGAAAAATTCAAAAATTTTATCTTACAGGCTAAAGAAATTGCATTAAAATTAGATGTTCCAATATCTTTCCCTCATCCTTCAATACTACGGTCTCGTCGAAAAACTCCACTTTTTTCGTACGAAGGTAGAGATGAAGTTATCTTAGACCCAGAACATAGGTTTAAAGTAGAATTTTATTTTAAAGTTCTTGATCAAGCTCTTCAATCTGTTACAGAACGTTTTGACCAAATTTCTGAACACAATAATATTTTTAAATTTTTGCATGAAATTTCTTTGGTTTCATCACCTGTACTTGATCAAGAACTTCTTTTAAACAGTTGAAAGTCTTTAGAAAAATATCTGACCTATAATACCAATTCTGATATAAGTGGATTAGAATTATTTGAGGAAATTAAAATCTTTCCTACATTAATTTCAGGGAATTTACCTTCAACTCCTATTGAGTCATTGGATTTCATTTTTCAGAAAAAACTAGAATCAATGTTACCAAATCTTGCAATTGCTTTGGGAATTTTATTGACAATACCTGTAACAGTAGCTTCCGGGGAACGTAGCTTTTCTAAATTAAAAATTATTTAAGGACTACAATGGCTCAAGACAGACTAGTAGATCCTACCTCTTGGGTGATGTAGAAACGGATTTTTTTAGGGCGGCGTTTTTGAAAAGTGCACCAGGCGCCAAAAAGGTTAGCGCCGGCGCTGTTTAATGCTTTGAAATCTTTAAAGATAACGCTAAAACTAGCTACTTTTAACATTGATCGTTTTAACTCTGAAAGTACCATAGAACAACGTAAAAATTATGCCATGCACTTTTCGCAAAACGCCCCAGAGCAACGTGAGAAAATTATATTTATTGATGAATCTGGATTCAACTATCACCTTCGGAGAGCTAAAGCTCGCTCAAAGAAGAATACTGCAGCTCATGTCATAGTTCCAACTATAAGAGGACGAAATGTGTCGCTCATTGCAGCCATCAATTTACATGGCATAATACATAAAAAAAATAACAGCAAACTCAACTGTAAATGCAAACATTTTTCTGGTGTTTTTAGATGAGTTATTCAATAAATTTGCAGAAGCTAATATGACTAATGCTTGGTCTTGGTTAGTTGTTGACAATGCAAAAATACACAAGACTAGCGTAATACAAGATAAGGTTAGAGAGACCTTATCTTGTATTACGCTCACCAACTAATGTTCCTTCCCCCATACTTACCAAAGCTTAATCCAATAGAAAAAGTTTTCTCGAAAACTAAATTGGCTGCAAGAAATTTGTTGGCTGATTCAGAAAATAGTTTAAATTTAGTTGATGTAATTAAAGAATCTTTGGCAAGTGTGACCTCTGCCGATTGCAATAATTATTACATGGACATGACAATGAAATTACCAATGGCTGTAGCAGGACACCCATTGTATTGATTCAGTTAAATTCATTTTTTTAACTTCAAATTTAGTTTTTTAAATTTTAAATTCAACTTTATTATATATTATTTTCTCAATTTAAAAACGTTTATTTGAAATGAAAAATATTTAAGTTGAAATAAAAAATCTTTAATTTGAAATGAAAAATCTTTATTTTGATTTTAAAAAACGTTATTTTGGTTTGAATAAACGTTAAGTTGATCTGAAAAAACGTTAAGTTGACCTGAAAAACCTATACATATATGTAAAAGTTAAATCTATTTCTAATTTCTATTGAAAAAGCTCAATCTAAATATTTCATTTTATCAGTTATTATTTGTTTTGTTCTGTTCGGTTTTTATACATTTAAGTTAATTATTTTTCTAATAAAACCGAAGATTTTTAAAAAATTTAATAAGGTAAGTTCAATTAACTATTTTCATGTTTTAAGTTAAATAATTTATTTTTAAATACCTATTTTATTTTTTGAAGATAAAGAGACAAAATATGTTAACCACATATTTCTCGAAAAAAATAAGAGAGGAAACATCAGTAAGTAATGATAGCAGGTCGACTAACAGAGACAGAAGCAGTTTCAATAACTTTACAGGAACAAATACTAGCGATTCCTAGTTCCCAAGATGAGGACAATAATAATTTACCAATAATTTT
Organism: Empis livida; assembly: GCA_963932195.1. Classification (NCBI taxonomy): domain Eukaryota; kingdom Metazoa; phylum Arthropoda; class Insecta; order Diptera; family Empididae; genus Empis; species Empis livida. The sequence goes on from OZ010648.1 coordinate 27,260,463, forward strand.
TGGAATGCGAAACAGTTGAAGGAGTTTAAAATTAAATATGATGGGCTATTTGTCAGTAATCAGAAATTGGGATGTGAGTATTGTTTAAAAATGGAATGAAAACTAATATCTCAGGAATGGAAAAAATGTAAAGTTACGACATCGGGGAAAGACAAAATAGTGCAACAACCATCTTTAAGGAAAAAAATGTGTGAACATTTTACATCAAAAGCACACAAACTAGCTGTTGAACATGCCAAGATACTTGAAAAACAAACTTTTACATCATGCATCGATAAGATGAACGAGAAATTTATTAGTTCTACTACAAGAATCTTCAACACTGTTTACAGCCTAGCGAAAAGAAACCATCCGTTTTCAGACATAGAAAGTATAATAGAGCTTCAAGTAAAAAGCGGGTTGGACATGGGAACCGGACTTCATTCTCGACATAGTGCAAGTAAGATAGTAGAGCATATCGCGCAAGAAACTAAAAAAGAATTGTTTATATCAATTATTAAGAATAATTTAAAAATTTGTACTGTTATTGATGAAGCTTCCACCATTTCCAGTAAATCAATGCTTATAGTTTTCATCAAAGTAGAATCGTCTACAGTAGAATCTTCTGAAATATCCCCAATAATGTTCGTAGATATTGTGGAACTTGACGCACAAGATGCGAATACTATTTTTCAAAGTTTGTTGGGTGTATTGCTTGCTGTTGGATTTGATACAAATTATTTAAAACTGAATTTAATAGGATTCTGTTCTGACGGTGCTAGCGTAATGCTCGGTTGTAAATCTGGAGTCAGCGTACGAATAAAAGAGATGTTTCCAAATGTTATTATTTGGCACTGTCTCAATCACCGTCTACAACTTGGTTTAGATGATTCCATAAACGATATCAAACAGGTTAATCATTTTAAAGTTTTCATGGACAAAATATATTGTATTTTTCATCAATCTCATAAAAACCAAAAAGAACTGAATAATATTTCCCAGGAGCTTAGTTTGGATATAATTAAGATTGGAAGAGTGTTAGGACCAAGATGGGCTGCGTGCAGCCTAAGATCTGCTCTTGCTGTATTTGCGGAGCTACCCTGCTTTGTATACGTTGTTCTCTTCTAACCAAAAAATGTCTGGAATGGCAAAACGACTACAAAACAAATGTTTTCTAGTAGATTTAGCTCTAATGATTGACATCCTACAGGAGTGCTCTCTACTATCTAATGCCCTTCAAGCTAGAAATATAAATGTTGCAAGGGGAGATCAACTGATTAGAAGAACAATTAACGCTTTTCAAATTCTCAAAGTTCGTCGCGGTCATTACGAAAAAAAATGGATGAAGTTATAAACTCTGAAGCATTCAAAAACATTATCTTCGTCGAAAACAGAATTTATGGAAACCTTCCCAGAGATTCCCTTATTGACAGCATATAAAAAATATGAAATTAAATAGTAACAAAATAATCAAATAAAAACAAAAAAAATATTGATAATAGCATTATTTATGAGCTAGCCAATTTGCTAGAGCCGAGCACATGGAAAATTGAAGATATTGTAGTTCCGTGGATAGAGGCCGAAAAGAATTTTGATAAATTTCGAAAAGTTTTTAATTTTGATATCGATAAGAATGATTTCCGTGATTATGTAGAAAATATAATAAACAATGGCCATCAGCAAATTAGTAAAATTGCAGAAAACATTCAAAAAGCGAAAAATATGGTTAATACGGTTGCCGTTAGCAGTGCTGAAGCAGAAGGAGAATTTTCATTGATGAACATCATAATTACTGATATAAGAGCCAGATTAACAGTGCAGACAGTATCAAATTTGATGACATTAAACTTAGTTGGTCGTCCATTGGAAACTTGGAACGCAGTTCCCTATGTAAAAACTTGGTTGAGGAACCATAACTCGGCAGATGATACCAGGGTTAAAAAATCTAAACCGAAAGAATATGCTGAAAATCAATTAGCTATTTGGAAATATTTTAAATAATATAATTACTTTATAACAATAATATTTACTAATATATGTAAATTATATTGTTTGAAATTTTATTCCTGTATTTTTGTATTTTTACCTATAGGAAAATCATAAATGTTTATAACGACCGTCAAACTCTCAAATGTATTAAAATATGTTCTAAGGGTGTCTAACAAGGCAATTTTTAAATAGCTCATTGTCAGGTCGAAGTGTCTGACAAAACCATTTTTTAGTTTATTTTTGTCAGGCATGTTTGACTGACAACTAAATATTCGAAAAATGCTTAAAAATGTCGTGGCAGTTACAGTGTTAAAAAAAATTAAAAAAATTTAAAATTTTATCAAGTTACCATAGATAGGTATATAGGTTTTTCAGGTCAACTTAACGTTTTTTCAGAGCAACTTAACGTTTATTCAAACCAAAATAACGTTTTTTAAAATCAAAATAAAGATTTTTCATTTCAAATTAAAGATTTTTTATTTCAACTTAAATATTTTTTCATTTCAAATTAACGTTTTTAAATTGAAATTGGTTTTTTCAAGAATATATCTATGAACACTTGCTAAAATAAAAAATCATCTTAGTATTTTGCTTACTTTTATTTTATTGCATGGCTCAATTCTTAATTATTTTTTTAATGTTACAAATTAAATGAATAAAAATCATTTAAACAATAAATATTATCAAGTTAATTATCGAACGTAAGGTTAAAAAAGTTAAAAATTATAATTTTAATTTAATTGGACCTTTAAATTTCAATCAGCAAAAAAATGAACAATACCATATTATCTAATAATGAATTGAGTGACAGTTCCTCTAATGATTCTATTCCGTTGACTCATTATCACAGAATTATGGAAGTAAGAGAGGATTCAGATAACAGTGGTGATGAAAATAACCCGAATTTAGTTGTTCGTCAGAGAAGACAACGTAATTTAGCAACCAATAATAAAATAAGCTTGGAAAAAAGAGAATTATTAATAAAATTTTATGAAGAAGGTAAGAGAATAGTTGAATCAGTAGAACTAGCTGGTATTAATAAAAATACAGCTACATCTATATTAAGACGGTACAAAAATGATGGGTGTGTGGTTTTGACCAGAAATCGTGGTGGTAAAAGGCAATTGAAGTTAACTACGGAAATTTTAAATATAATTGAAGAAATAATAGAACCTAATCCGGCCATTACTATAAAAAATATTAAGATTAAAGTATTTGAAAGCAAAAATGTAAACCTTAGCACAACAACCATCTTTAATGCTTTGAAATCTTTAAAGATAACGCTAAAACTAGCTACTTTTAACATTGATCGTTTTAACTCTGAAAGTACCATAGAACAACGTAAAAATTATGCCATGCACTTTTCGCAAAACGCCCCACAGCAACGTGAGAAAATTATATTTATTGATGAATCTGGATTCAACTATCACCTTCGGAGAGCTAAAGCTCGCTCAAAGAAGAATACTGCAGCTCATGTCATAGTTCCAACTATAAGAGGACGAAATGTGTCGGTCATTGCAGCCATCAATTTACATGGCATAATACATAAAAAAAATAACAGCAAACTCAACTGTAAATGCAAACATTTTTCTGGTGTTTTTAGATGAGTTATTCAATAAATTTGCAGAAGCTAATATGACTAATGCTTGGTCTTGGTTAGTTGTTGACAATGCAAAAATACACAAGACTAGCGTAATACAAGATAAGGTTAGAGAGACCTTATCTTGTATTACGCTCACCAACTAATGTTCCTTCCCCCATACTCACCAAAGCTTAATCCAATAGAAAAAGTTTTCTCGAAAACTAAATTGGCTGCAAGAAATTTGTTGGCTGATTCAGAAAATAGTTTAAATTTAGTTGATGTAATTAAAGAATCTTTGGCAAGTGTGACCTCTGCCGATTGCAATAATTATTACATGGACATGACAATGAAATTACCAATGGCTGTAGCAGGACACCCATTGTATTGATTCAGTTAAATTCATTTTTTTAACTTCAAATTTAGTTTTTTAAATTTTAAATTCAACTTTATTATATATTATTTTCTCAATTTAAAAACGTTTATTTGAAATGAAAAATATTTAAGTTGAAATAAAAAATCTTTAATTTGAAATGAAAAATCTTTATTTTGATTTTAAAAAACGTTATTTTGGTTTGAATAAACGTTAAGTTGATCTGAAAAAACGTTAAGTTGACCTGAAAAACCTATACATATATGTAAAAGTTAAATCTATTTCTAATTTCTATTGAAAAAGCTCAATCTAAATATTTCATTTTATCAGTTATTATTTGTTTTGTTCTGTTCGGTTTTTATACATTTAAGTTAATTATTTTTCTAATAAAACCGAAGATTTTTAAAAAATTTAATAAGGTAAGTTCAATTAACTATTTTCATGTTTTAAGTTAAATAATTTATTTTTAAATACCTATTTTATTTTTTGAAGATAAAGAGACAAAATATGTTAACCACATATTTCTCGAAAAAAATAAGAGAGGAAACATCAGTAAGTAATGATAGCAGGTCGACTAACAGAGACAGAAGCAGTTTCAATAACTTTACAGGAACAAATACTAGCGATTCCTAGTTCCCAAGATGAGGACAATAATAATTTACCAATAATTTTTGGAATGCGAAACAGTTGAAGGAGTTTAAAATTAAATATGATGGGCTATTTGTCAGTAATCAGAAATTGGGATGTGAGTATTGTTTAAAAATGGAATGAAAACTAATATCTCAGGAATGGAAAAAATGTAAAGTTACGACATCGGGGAAAGACAAAATAGTGCAACAACCATCTTTAAGGAAAAAAATGTGTGAACATTTTACATCAAAAGCACACAAACTAGCTGTTGAACATGCCAAGATACTTGAAAAACAAACTTTTACATCATGCATCGATAAGATGAACGAGAAATTTATTAGTTCTACTACAAGAATCTTCAACACTGTTTACAGCCTAGCGAAAAGAAACCATCCGTTTTCAGACATAGAAAGTATAATAGAGCTTCAAGTAAAAAACGGGTTGGACATGGGAACCGGACTTCATTCTCGACATAGTGCAAGTAAGATAGTAGAGCATATCGCGCAAGAAACTAAAAAAGAATTGTTTATATCAATTATTAAGAATAATTTAAAAATTTGTACTGTTATTGATGAAGCTTCCACCATTTCCAGTAAATCAATGCTTATAGTTTTCATCAAAGTAGAATCGTCTACAGTAGAATCTTCTGAAATATCCCCAATAATGTTCGTAGATATTGTGGAACTTGACGCACAAGATGCGAATACTATTTTTCAAAGTTTGTTGGGTGTATTGCTTGCTGTTGGATTTGATACAAATTATTTAAAACTGAATTTAATAGGATTCTGTTCTGACGGTGCTAGCGTAATGCTCGGTTGTAAATCTGGAGTCAGCGTACGAATAAAAGAGATGTTTCCAAATGTTATTATTTGGCACTGTCTCAATCACCGTCTACAACTTGGTTTAGATGATTCCATAAACGATATCAAACAGGTTAATCATTTTAAAGTTTTCATGGACAAAATATATTGTATTTTTCATCAATCTCATAAAAACCAAAAAGAACTGAATAATATTTCCCAGGAGCTTAGTTTGGATATAATTAAGATTGGAAGAGTGTTAGGACCAAGATGGGCTGCGTGCAGCCTAAGATCTGCTCTTGCTGTATTTGCGGAGCTACCCTGCTTTGTATACGTTGTTCTCTTCTAACCAAAAAATGTCTGGAATGGCAAAACGACTACAAAACAAATGTTTTCTAGTAGATTTAGCTCTAATGATTGACATCCTACAGGAGTGCTCTCTACTATCTAATGCCCTTCAAGCTAGAAATATAAATGTTGCAAGGGGAGATCAACTGATTAGAAGAACAATTAACGCTTTTCAAATTCTCAAAGTTCGTCGCGGTCATTACGAAAAAAAATGGATGAAGTTATAAACTCTGAAGCATTCAAAAACATTATCTTCGTCGAAAACAGAATTTATGGAAACCTTCCCAGAGATTCCCTTATTGACAGCATATAAAAAATATGAAATTAAATAGTAACAAAATAATCAAATAAAAACAAAAAAAATATTGATAATAGCATTATTTATGAGCTAGCCAATTTGCTAGAGCCGAGCACATGGAAAATTGAAGATATTGTAGTTCCGTGGATAGAGGCCGAAAAGAATTTTGATAAATTTCGAAAAGTTTTTAATTTTGATATCGATAAGAATGATTTCCGTGATTATGTAGAAAATATAATAAACAATGGCCATCAGCAAATTAGTAAAATTGCAGAAAACATTCAAAAAGCGAAAAATATGGTTAATACGGTTGCCGTTAGCAGTGCTGAAGCAGAAGGAGAATTTTCATTGATGAACATCATAATTACTGATATAAGAGCCAGATTAACAGTGCAGACAGTATCAAATTTGATGACATTAAACTTAGTTGGTCGTCCATTGGAAACTTGGAACGCAGTTCCCTATGTAAAAACTTGGTTGAGGAACCATAACTCGGCAGATGATACCAGGGTTAAAAAATCTAAACCGAAAGAATATGCTGAAAATCAATTAGCTATTTGGAAATATTTTAAATAATATAATTACTTTATAACAATAATATTTACTAATATATGTAAATTATATTGTTTGAAATTTTATTCCTGTATTTTTGTATTTTTACCTATAGGAAAATCATAAATGTTTATAACGACCGTCAAACTCTCAAATGTATTAAAATATGTTCTAAGGGTGTCTAACAAGGCAATTTTTAAATAGCTCATTGTCAGGTCGAAGTGTCTGACAAAACCATTTTTTAGTTTATTTTTGTCAGGCATGTTTGACTGACAACTAAATATTCGAAAAATGCTTAAAAATGTCGTGGCAGTTACAGTGTTAAAAAAAATAAAAAAAATTTAAAATTTTATCAAGTTACCATAGATAGGTATATAGGTTTTTCAGGTCAACTTAACGTTTTTTCAGAGCAACTTAACGTTTATTCAAACCAAAATAACGTTTTTTAAAATCAAAATAAAGATTTTTCATTTCAAATTAAAGATTTTTTATTTCAACTTAAATATTTTTTCATTTCAAATTAACGTTTTTAAATTGAAATTGGTTTTTTCAAGAATATATCTATGAACACTTGCTAAAATAAAAAATCATCTTAGTATTTTGCTTACTTTTATTTTATTGCATGGCTCAATTCTTAATTATTTTTTTAATGTTACAAATTAAATGAATAAAAATCATTTAAACAATAAATATTATCAAGTTAATTATCGAACGTAAGGTTAAAAAAGTTAAAAATTATAATTTTAATTTAATTGGACCCTTTAAATTTCAATCAGCAAAAAAATGAACAATACCATATTATCTAATAATGAATTGAGTGACAGTTCCTCTAATGATTCTATTCCGTTGACTCATTATCACAGAATTATGGAAGTAAGAGAGGATTCAGATAACAGTGGTGATGAAAATAACCCGAATTTAGTTGTTCGTCAGAGAAGACAACGTAATTTAGCAACCAATAATAAAATAAGCTTGGAAAAAAGAGAATTATTAATAAAATTTTATGAAGAAGGTAAGAGAATAGTTGAATCAGTAGAACTAGCTGGTATTAATAAAAATACAGCTACATCTATATTAAGACGGTACAAAAATGATGGGTGTGTGGTTTTGACCAGAAATCGTGGTGGTAAAAGGCAATTGAAGTTAACTACGGAAATTTTAAATATAATTGAAGAAATAATAGAACCTAATCCGGCCATTACTATAAAAAATATTAAGATTAAAGTATTTGAAAGCAAAAATGTAAACCTTAGCACAACAACCATCTTTAATGCTTTGAAATCTTTAAAGATAACGCTAAAACTAGCTACTTTTAACATTGATCGTTTTAACTCTGAAAGTACCATAGAACAACGTAAAAATTATGCCATGCACTTTTCGCAAAACGCCCCACAGCAACGTGAGAAAATTATATTTATTGATGAATCTGGATTCAACTATCACCTTCGGAGAGCTAAAGCTCGCTCAAAGAAGAATACTGCAGCTCATGTCATAGTTCCAACTATAAGAGGACGAAATGTGTCGGTCATTGCAGCCATCAATTTACATGGCATAATACATAAAAAAAATAACAGCAAACTCAACTGTAAATGCAAACATTTTTCTGGTGTTTTTAGATGAGTTATTCAATAAATTTGCAGAAGCTAATATGACTAATGCTTGGTCTTGGTTAGTTGTTGACAATGCAAAAATACACAAGACTAGCGTAATACAAGATAAGGTTAGAGAGACCTTATCTTGTATTACGCTCACCAACTAATGTTCCTTCCCCCATACTCACCAAAGCTTAATCCAATAGAAAAAGTTTTCTCGAAAACTAAATTGGCTGCAAGAAATTTGTTGGCTGATTCAGAAAATAGTTTAAATTTAGTTGATGTAATTAAAGAATCTTTGGCAAGTGTGACCTCTGCCGATTGCAATAATTATTACATGGACATGACAATGAAATTACCAATGGCTGTAGCAGGACACCCATTGTATTGATTCAGTTAAATTCATTTTTTTAACTTCAAATTTAGTTTTTTAAATTTTAAATTCAACTTTATTATATATTATTTTCTCAATTTAAAAACGTTTATTTGAAATGAAAAATATTTAAGTTGAAATAAAAAATCTTTAATTTGAAATGAAAAATCTTTATTTTGATTTTAAAAAACGTTATTTTGGTTTGAATAAACGTTAAGTTGATCTGAAAAAACGTTAAGTTGACCTGAAAAACCTATACATATATGTAAAAGTTAAATCTATTTCTAATTTCTATTGAAAAAGCTCAATCTAAATATTTCATTTTATCAGTTATTATTTGTTTTGTTCTGTTCGGTTTTTATACATTTAAGTTAATTATTTTTCTAATAAAACCGAAGATTTTTAAAAAATTTAATAAGGTAAGTTCAATTAACTATTTTCATGTTTTAAGTTAAATAATTTATTTTTAAATACCTATTTTATTTTTTGAAGATAAAGAGACAAAATATGTTAACCACATATTTCTCGAAAAAAATAAGAGAGGAAACATCAGTAAGTAATGATAGCAGGTCGACTAACAGAGACAGAAGCAGTTTCAATAACTTTACAGGAACAAATACTAGCGATTCCTAGTTCCCAAGATGAGGACAATAATAATTTACCAATAATTTTTGGAATGCGAAACAGTTGAAGGAGTTTAAAATTAAATATGATGGGCTATTTGTCAGTAATCAGAAATTGGGATGTGAGTATTGTTTAAAAATGGAATGAAAACTAATATCTCAGGAATGGAAAAAATGTAAAGTTACGACATCGGGGAAAGACAAAATAGTGCAACAACCATCTTTAAGGAAAAAAATGTGTGAACATTTTACATCAAAAGCACACAAACTAGCTGTTGAACATGCCAAGATACTTGAAAAACAAACTTTTACATCATGCATCGATAAGATGAACGAGAAATTTATTAGTTCTACTACAAGAATCTTCAACACTGTTTACAGCCTAGCGAAAAGAAACCATCCGTTTTCAGACATAGAAAGTATAATAGAGCTTCAAGTAAAAAACGGGTTGGACATGGGAACCGGACTTCATTCTCGACATAGTGCAAGTAAGATAGTAGAGCATATCGCGCAAGAAACTAAAAAAGAATTGTTTATATCAATTATTAAGAATAATTTAAAAATTTGTACTGTTATTGATGAAGCTTCCACCATTTCCAGTAAATCAATGCTTATAGTTTTCATCAAAGTAGAATCGTCTACAGTAGAATCTTCTGAAATATCCCCAATAATGTTCGTAGATATTGTGGAACTTGACGCACAAGATGCGAATACTATTTTTCAAAGTTTGTTGGGTGTATTGCTTGCTGTTGGATTTGATACAAATTATTTAAAACTGAATTTAATAGGATTCTGTTCTGACGGTGCTAGCGTAATGCTCGGTTGTAAATCTGGAGTCAGCGTACGAATAAAAGAGATGTTTCCAAATGTTATTATTTGGCACTGTCTCAATCACCGTCTACAACTTGGTTTAGATGATTCCATAAACGATATCAAACAGGTTAATCATTTTAAAGTTTTCATGGACAAAATATATTGTATTTTTCATCAATCTCATAAAAACCAAAAAGAACTGAATAATATTTCCCAGGAGCTTAGTTTGGATATAATTAAGATTGGAAGAGTGTTAGGACCAAGATGGGCTGCGTGCAGCCTAAGATCTGCTCTTGCTGTATTTGCGGAGCTACCCTGCTTTGTATACGTTGTTCTCTTCTAACCAAAAAATGTCTGGAATGGCAAAACGACTACAAAACAAATGTTTTCTAGTAGATTTAGCTCTAATGATTGACATCCTACAGGAGTGCTCTCTACTATCTAATGCCCTTCAAGCTAGAAATATAAATGTTGCAAGGGGAGATCAACTGATTAGAAGAACAATTAACGCTTTTCAAATTCTCAAAGTTCGTCGCGGTCATTACGAAAAAAAATGGATGAAGTTATAAACTCTGAAGCATTCAAAAACATTATCTTCGTCGAAAACAGAATTTATGGAAACCTTCCCAGAGATTCCCTTATTGACAGCATATAAAAAATATGAAATTAAATAGTAACAAAATAATCAAATAAAAACAAAAAAAATATTGATAATAGCATTATTTATGAGCTAGCCAATTTGCTAGAGCCGAGCACATGGAAAATTGAAGATATTGTAGTTCCGTGGATAGAGGCCGAAAAGAATTTTGATAAATTTCGAAAAGTTTTTAATTTTGATATCGATAAGAATGATTTCCGTGATTATGTAGAAAATATAATAAACAATGGCCATCAGCAAATTAGTAAAATTGCAGAAAACATTCAAAAAGCGAAAAATATGGTTAATACGGTTGCCGTTAGCAGTGCTGAAGCAGAAGGAGAATTTTCATTGATGAACATCATAATTACTGATATAAGAGCCAGATTAACAGTGCAGACAGTATCAAATTTGATGACATTAAACTTAGTTGGTCGTCCATTGGAAACTTGGAACGCAGTTCCCTATGTAAAAACTTGGTTGAGGAACCATAACTCGGCAGATGATACCAGGGTTAAAAAATCTAAACCGAAAGAATATGCTGAAAATCAATTAGCTATTTGGAAATATTTTAAATAATATAATTACTTTATAACAATAATATTTACTAATATATGCAATTTCACAATTTTTTTGTTATGTTCAGTTTTTTTTTATGTAAATTTTGTATCTCTTGAAATGAATTAAAAAAATAAAAAAATTTGTAAGAAAATATCACTGCGAACCGGTTGATAAATTTTGGGAAAGCATCCCTGGATGAAAGTACGAAAGAGTTTTTTTAATGAAAAGTGCCAATTGAAGATAGTAAATTTTCAGCAAAATTAATAAAAGACTTTATGTTAGATAGGGCTAAAGAGTATAATAAAGCAGCACTTTTCTTCAATTTAAATTATTGTTAATAGAGACGCATAATTTAACGTAATATATGGTGTTTTTATTGGATGTTAGAGCCTTCATTCGAGTTAACAAAGTTTACTAGGCAGTTTAATTCAAGATTCTACGACTGTGGGACGCAAATTGTATTAAACTTAAATGAAATTTCATTCACTAAACATTCAATAAAAACTATGTAAGGTTACAACTATGAAAATGAACGACGAATAAAATTAAATAAAAGATTATGCAACTGTTATTTTTGTCGGTAGCGGCGTTACTTTGTAAAATCTGCAAATCTCTTAAATTTTAATGCGGTTTTCACAATTTATTGACTTAAAATGCATGTATAAAATGTCGTACGTATAAAAATACTGCGTAGTAGTTTTGCTGAGAGACAATGTTTTTTTGTTTACTAATTTCACATGATTAATTATTGATAAATGACTAATTTGCAGGATAATTCTGAAATTCAATATACATATTTTCATTACGAATTATGCTAAATTTATTTATTAAAAATAAAATTAATATATGAATTTACAAATAGAGTTTGCTACAAGGAATTTTTCAATCCTGGCTGAAAATTTTTAATAAAATAAATCTCAATCATACCTGAAATATTATTGGCAACGAGTTAAATTGTTAGAATTCAAATTTTCTAGATAAATATTGTGATTTGCATTCTTTATCGCCAGAAATGTAAATAAATTCGATTACACGTAAAATAAATAAAAATGGTATTTTTTACCGAAATGGCAAGCTGATAAAAATTTTTTAAATTTAAATAAAAATTTCTCTTATTTTTTTAATGGACAGAATAATTTGAATTTATTCAGGAATTTAACACTTTAATTTGTATTTTATGTGTTAAATGTAGTTTTTAAACCTTAAATATATAAATGAAATTTTTTTTAATCCTTAAAAGTTAATTTTATTATATAATACAAGGATTACATGTCAAATGAATAATAATATATGAGATTTTATTTAAAACTTGGCAATTTATTTTTGGGTAATCAATTATATGTATATATGAAATTCGTTAATTCATTGAACACTTCAAAATTTCTGATACATATATTTGGAAATATTTATGTACATATATGAATTGGAATGAATTGGTTAAAAAAAAATATCGAAATAAATTCATTTCTGGTGAAAAAAAATTGTATAACCACAAAATTTATGCAGTACACAAGCATTAATGAATTATAATGCGGTCGGCAATTTATTTTAAAAAGAAATTTAATAAGATTTTCATTTTTATTTTTGAATTTTGTATAAAGTAGAAAAAAATTACTTTTGAGAATTGTATTTTAACAAATTGAATTTTTTCCAGTCTTTGTAGGTAAAATTATAAAATTTAATTTCAATTCTTCAGAATTCAACAATTAATATAATTAAGTTATATTTTTAAAATTATTTCTTTCGAATTTCGATTATGGAATAAAAATAAACACTTAAAAAAAGCTGTCTTCTTCATCAGGAAAGTAAACCTTCCCAATTCCAAATTAATCTTAAGAACCAATAACGCAGGAAAATACAATAAAATATTTACAGATCTTGACAATCTTACATCAGAAAACATATTAACAAAACTATAAAAAATGTTATAAAATTATTAGAATGTTGTATCTTTTTTTAATACAACATAAATCTATCAACAAATTTTTCAAATTATTTATGGCTATTCTATTTGGCTGCGAACTATGATGTATGTGTGTATTAAAATATTGCAAATTAAGTAAAAGGAAATCATCAAATTATTAAAAAAAACATTAAAAATAAGGATGTTTAAATCTTACCTAACTGATCGAAAAAAATACACAAAATTAAATGGTATTATTTCTGCTGGCACTTGAAATTTCATTTTCCATAAGGGATAATCTTGGCGAAAATTATTACTATTTGCTGATGTCGCATTATTACATCATTGAAAATTTAATTGAAGATAGTATTTTCCTATAAAAGTTTTAGAATGTAATGATTTAGCTACATTTTGAATACTGCTCGTCGTTATTGTTTATGCTAAATATTGAAGATGATAGTATAGCCGACATATAATACTCTATAAAACTGAGCAATAAAAATTATCTTTAAAAAAAATAGGTACGCTTCGATTAATTATATGCTTAACTCTCTAAAGTCGCTAACAATCAATCAGAGGATCAATTTGTCTATGTTAATTATGGCTTTCTAAATGAAAAATAATTTGTATCCAAAGTATTTATATGATGGATTACTTTATGTAGGTTAATAATTTTAATTCATCTTAATTATTTCAGAAATAAATGAACAAAAGATATTATAATGTAAATAGGAATTAAACTATTTAATGAATTACCACATGAATTTAGCACAAGAAATTAATTTAAAAAATTTAAAGAAAAAATTATATCTTATGTAAAAAAAATAAAATTTGTAGTACGGTATTGGAAAATTGAAAAAATATGTTTTTACCATTTTTGCTTATTAACAAAAAATCCTATTAAAATATCAATGTGATAGATGTAATCAAAGGATAACCAATAAGTAAGTACGAAATCTAATTATAGAAGTAATGTATTTTTAATCAATTAAGACAATAAATGATAATTGAAGTGAAATAAAACAATTAAAATGTTTATGTCTCAGTTAAATTAAAATAATTCTAATTTAACTATTCAATCCATTTCAGCAATTATAAATGTATAGTTTTCGTGACATGTAAGTGATTACAAATTTTTAGTCTGTACGCAATTTGTATGTCAATCTTTTAATATTTATTCTTTTATTGTTTAAATTTTTAAAACCAAAAAACACTTATTTTATATGTGTTCTTACAGTACATAAAATATTTCACAGATAAATCAAGAAAGAATTTTGTTTTTTTTTTTCTTTTAGTGCAAAACATAATAAATTAGACAATAAAATTAAACACTTTGGGGAAAATATTCGTATAAGCTAGAAAAAAAAATTCTTCTTAATGGTTTTAGTCCCTGAATAATAAATTTCTTAATATACGAGAAAAAAAAAACCACAAGAAAAACAAAAAAAAATTTTTCAATTTAAGAAAAATATAAATTGTGTCCTTGATTTTTCTTCTACGGTTTTTTTTTTAGCTATTTTAGCAAACAAATCAACAATAAAATTATTAAGGATTAAATCAATAAAAGATTTTAACTAGAACATTTTAATGGTCTTGATTAGATAAATTTGGTATTGGTCTAAATTTTAAAAATTTGAATAAAGTGATTTTATGATTTTGAAATTTTCTGCAGTTTATAATTAACGTTAAATGTTCAATTAAGTTAAAATATCAGGAAATATTATTTTAATGAAATTTAAACAAAATAAAAGTTAAAGTAAATTTAATAAAAAAGATAAATTTAAAGTAAAAAGTTATTTTTGATTGTCAGTTTAATGTTTATTTTATAAAGTTTTCCAAATTAATTTTGAATATTTTTTGAATTTTAAACTATAGTAACTAATATAATAAATTTTAATATACATATTTTACATTTTACATGTTTACTTGTAATGTGTGTTTTTGATATTTCATTTATTATGATTACAGAATTTATACAAAATTTTAATGTTTTTATACATATATTGATATTTATTTTTAATATAAAGTAATAGTAATATTTTTGAATTGTAATAATGATTATAACAAGAAGATCAAATATTGTTAAATTAATATTTTCTCTAATGTTTCTTAAGGAAGTTAGTTAAAATCTTGTAGTATAGACTACTAGTACAGACTATGGAGTATAGTTAAATAAAATAATTTATATTGTGTGTAAAATTTTGAACAACTACATAATTTGAATTTTGTGTTATTAGAAAATAGAATAATTTAAACTAAATAAACATAATACCAAATACGAGAATTATTAAATTAAATATAGGCCTATTTCAAATCCACTATACTCCCCTTAAATACTAGATTTTTTAACTTGTTTGGTCAGAAAATTTTCCGAATCGTTTCAAATATCAAGTGTTGGAAACCCACTAATTACTTTACTACAATTGTAATTTGTTTTCAATGTTATGTATAAATATAATAGTTATCTTACCTAATATTCTGTTATTTTAATAATGTATTGATTGGCTAATCGAACATAAAAGAACAGCCTTTGATTTAGGCAATGTTATTTTGCAGTATTTTCAGCCTTAATTTTTTTTTTCAAGATGGCAGAAGTTGCATTAGGAATGAGAACTTTAATTTATTTGCTTTCAAATTATAGTTTTTAATTAATAACAATATTATTTTAAATTTTATTTATTAATTTTAGAAATAATTTAACTGATCTAATCAAAATATGTTATATCAGCTGTTTACCAAAAAACAAATGCAAGGATTTCTTGCTATTTCTCTCCGAATAGACGCGTAGTAAGTATAGTACAAGTACTGTGAATTCGAAAAGGCTAAAGTTTTACTATATTATATAACAATTATTTGAATTTTTTCAATTCATTGATCTTATTACCAATTCATCTGATATGACATGTCTTGTAAAGTATTCCTGATAACATATTTTTAAATATTTTATATCGTAATATAAAAATTAATATTCACTTCTAAAATATGTTTAAGAATTTCTGATAAATATTCAATAATTGCAATACTAAATTGAGTCCTTATGACCCATTTATATACAAAACTCTATATTTAGAAAAAATAGTTTACACATTTAACAAATTTCATATGTAAATAAATATCATGAGAGGAAATTTTATTTATCCACAATTTTTTACAAAATTCTCAAGGATGTAAAATTTTTGTGTTCTTTTTTCTCTGTTACAAGAAAATTTGATCGGTCAAACTTTTAATTTTAATTGGTTTGGTGGTATAAAAAAATTTCCTTTTTTTATATACATACATTACATATTTCAACAATACATAGAAATTGCAAACCAAAAAAAATAAAAATTTTCCGTAACTTTTAATTAAGCCGCTTTCCCAACTGGGAACAATTTTATTATACAATATCTACAAAGTTTTATTAATTGAAAAATTTTATTTAAAAAAAATGGTTTTTTTTTACTTAAAAAAAAAAAATTAAAAAACACGAAATTTCCTTGTTTTGTGTAAATTAAAACAAACCATGAATTTTGAAAGTTTTCTGCAATAAATTCAATTGATTTCATTCAAGTAAATTCCCATTGCAAAAAAAAAAAAATGTTTAATTTTTAACGCAATTTTCCCAGTAAAAAAAAAAAAGGAATAAAATGTTTTTATCACTTCATAAAAATTGCGTTGAAAACATAAGGAATATGGTTTTTTTTTTTGAGTTGCTATTAAAAAACCGCATTTATAGACATTATTAGTTATCTGATTAAACATAAATCATTTTATTTTTCGACATTTTCTGTTACTTTTATCAATATTTTTTCAATCCATTAAAATGTATTTTCTCATATATGTATTTTGAAAATATGTATGTATAAACATAATAATAAATTCTATAGATTTTTTTTTTTGAATTTTATTGGTGTAATATGTGCACCAAAAAAAAAATATTTAATCTGATCGGTTTTCTTTATAATTTTGATAAAGAGAGTGTTTATGAAAATATTTTTAACAAATTCAATTACTGTCATACCTTTATCATATTAATAAAAACAATATTGATGATAAAAAACAATCTGAACAAAAATGTAAAAAGATTAATGTTTTTTTTAAAGGGTTCTCGATTTAAAAGAAAATGAATTATTATTACAAGATTATGAGTAAATTATTAAGTTCTCTATGACAGAGATAACCTTCTTTTATGTACTAGGCAGCACATATACATATACACATTAAATTTCTATTTAGAAAATATTAGAAATTAAAATTATTTTCCTGTAAAATGCCAGAATAACTTGACAGATTCAAAACACAGAGTAAGAGCAAAAAAATACCACGCAGCAAAACTACTTTGGAGTAGTTTTATTCAAATGGGATTTTTTGCGTCCAGACACATGGATTTTATATTAGTGTAAAATCAGTTATAAAATGCTTACTATTAGTAGCATCCCTAGAAGAAAATACACTTGAATAACTTTCTATTTTATACTACTTTTCATTACGTTTTGCACGTATCAACTTAGAGCGTTCTTGATTAATGAATACTACACTACACTACATACTTCAAGTGTAATGTAATTTTTGTCATCTAGCCGCGGAGTCTTGAATTATATTATCTTGTATTCAATTTTGCAAACAACAAATCTCCCACTAATAAAGTCATTAGATTATTGTAGTTAAAGTTTCTTCGCTATACAAAAAATTATGGTTCGGACTACATACAAAATTAGTAGGTCAAAATTGCAATATTATTTTATTACTGGTACTCATTTAAAGCTGAGTTAACTTAGACCAACAGCGATGTCCCGGACGGGACTTGAATCCACTACCTAAAATAACTACCACCTAACTTCGCACACTAGCACTTAAACCACCATCGGTCAAAGAACTCATTTACGAGCATTTACTACTTTAAATTACATAAATATACATTTTTAACATTGGTGCCTCTTTTGGCCGAAATTTTAATGTAGCGTTTTCAAATAGCTACTTACTATCTTAAGTAGCTATTTGAAAACGCTAAAAACGCCTTCTACCGAATGGTCTTAAAATAACCTGACAGCAATTCTTTCAGCTTTTGCAATGAGATAATATTATATAATTTATGTGTATATTTACTATGCTAAAATATAATTTGAAAAAGTTTAAACACGGACATATAGACGCATAGCAAAGTGCTAACATAAGAGTCTTTTTTCATAAATAAGAGAATTTACATAATTTAAGGATATTTAGCTTTTGTATAAAAGTTTTGTATTTTAAAAGTATGTTTACTTAAATATTTAACCATCAATTTTTGACTTAATTTTGTTTAGTTTTTCTTTTAAAGCATATTATGTGCTTTATTGATAATTTATGAATATTAATCAGCAATAAATAAAGTATAATAATATTTGCTTGTTGTCTGCTCTGGTGTCATGCATGAACTAACTTGAAAGGATATTAAAACAGTGCATGTATTTTAAATATAAAGTACATTATATATATTTCTAACTGAAATTATCATAAAAGAAAATATATGTACATAAATAACCAAGTTTACACATTAATTTCCAGCAGTCTAAACAGTTTTAATTCCTTTACATCGATTTTTGAATTAATATCAATCTATGAAAAATTCATTATCCTTTGTTGGAACATTAAAGGATGTACAAAATAATTATATTTCAAAATATCTACTAAAATTTGTAATAGACTCTCAGACAGGGATTTTTATAATTATTGACATTTAGCCAATAATAAGTTATGTAAGCTATAATAAAACCACTCTAAAATAGTATTACTACTATAATAAAATTTCCAAACCTTATCAATGCATCTTTCTATAGTATAATGTCGAACTGACTAATGCTTTGATTATTTCAACATAAAACATTTAACTATAAAATTATTTTTATTTAGTTTGGTTAAGATTTAAGGTACTATTTATATAAACTTTCCAATAAATTTATTGTCAAATTTGTCACATTAGTTTTACTATAAAAAAAAAACAAAAATAATCATAAATAACAAGAAAGACAGTAGAAAAATGTTTAAAGAAATTTATTGTGTAATTATGCTCCTAGACAAAATTACTTTTGTGGTTTTCGTAAATATTATTTAACTAAAAGTATATATTCTTATAAATTGTTTGCGGTTAAATCTAAAAACATTTTCTGGTCTGATTATAAATAAAAATTAATTTCTTTGAAAATTATTATTTAGAATTTAAAGAAAATTTTGAGTATTTGTGTACTGAAAAAATAAATTAGAAGAATATACAAAATACGAATTAGATTAGACCTATTTCTGGAGTGAGAGCTTCCCACAGGAACTATACAAATAAATGCTGGAAGTAAGAGTTTCATAGAATTTCGTAAAAATCAATAGAGGTATACGCTCATCGTGCATATTACACTGGCTGAAAGGAAGTATACTCAATTTTTTTTTTCACATTAGTAAAAATATTCTAACATTTGTAGTAAATTAGATTAATTTTTTAGTAATATGTAAACTGTATTTGCAAACTTCGTCTGCTTACAAATAAATTTGGGGCAAAACTTTTATTTTTATCATTGGGAGTATTAATATTACTTTTTTAGTATTTTCAGAGGAATCAATATATTACTGTGCGGATCAAATTATTTTACTTACTATACATATGTCTATGCTTTGTAAATTAAATTTTCATTTGTACAATTTACATAAAATAGTTTTTCAAGTTTAAACTTGAATAATAAATTATAATTTTTATTTATTAAAAAAAATCAATTGAATTGTCGTTTTGAAAAAATTTATGTAATTATTAGAATTTACATTTTTATCATAAATTTTTTACAATGAACATAAATAAAATTGCATTTAGATATACACTAATAAAACCATTTATAAAGTTTGTATTTTCTAGGTCAATGTTATTTTTTCTTTACTGATTTATGTAATTTCTGTTTTTGATTTGTATTCAAATGATTTTACACTATGTGCATTTTCCTTTCATGGATAATAAATAAAGAGATATTCTCTTTTTTTATTTTTCAATTTACAAGAAAAAAAAACCAATAGTGATTGAGGGGTTTAATTTTATTTGTACCTATGATAATACATGTGTCCTTCGTATATAAGCATAGTAGAATTGAGAATATCTTTTTCTATAAGTATTCGTGGCAGATTTATTACCAACAGATTATATTTTTCGAATAAAAATTTGATATTTAATTAGCACATTGTTGTAAAGAAAGAAATTTACTTCAAAATTTTTAAATATTTCAAACTTTTAAATGTTTCTTTTTGCTTTTATTAATGATACTTAAAATAAGATTTTATAAAAAAATGTATTTGAAAAATTATTAGAAATTATGAATTTCCACAAATAATATTGTTAGTCCTCTCATGCACAAATTATAGTCCAAATTTATATAAACAATAATTTTACCCCATTGTCTATATTTGTGTTTCATTTTTGGGAAAATTTACTTTGGCTGGTTTGTCTCTTGATTGTGCATAGCATTTAGGAGGTAGGGTTGCATATATGTACATTGTGAGAATATAAACCGGAAAAACTAAGCTATACAGAAAACAATATATTCAACCGTATCGTCAATACTTATGTCATTTACTAGTAAAATATATTGTCACTGAATAACACGTTCTGTAGTTTGCATTCAGTAAAAATTTATAAACTTTATTTACCACTGAATTGTCGTCTTAATATTTATCAAAAATTTATATGAGAATAAAAATTACTTTTGGGTTAAATATGTGAGAATTGTTTGACAAGAAAATGATTTGATAATTTCAATTGTTCTTTTTTCAAAACATGTATACATAATTTATCCGATTTTAGTATTCAAATTAGTGTTTACTTTTACAGGAATTATTTTATCACAAAAAATTTAAACTAATTCATTTTTTTATTCAAATTAATAAATGGGATGAATTTACTTTTCGCAATAAGTGAAAAAACTGCTGACGTCCATTTAATGAAAGTAAAAACGGAATAATCGGTTCTCGAAAATAATGAGAAACAATCAGACAATATTCTGTCGGACTTGAAAACATAATTCAAAAATAAAATATTGCAGTTCCAAGCATTGGATTACAAATGCAATCGTCGTAGATGATAAGGACTACATATTTTTATATTTTCTGTAGCAAATTAAAATTCGGTTTTTCTATTTTAATTAACCAGAAGAATAATGTTTGATTGAGTTTGAATTGAAAATTTTCTGCATAAATCTCTAAAATTTACTTTTGTAAAATAAAGCCAAAAAAATTGTATAGACTATTATTCTATGAATAGAAAACTTTCAGTTTGGTATCAATAAAATTTAACCATCATATAAAGATTTCAAAATTTTTCTGAAAATAATAATGTGAGTCTATGAGTCTATGAGGAAATTAGATCAAATATTTAATTGCACCATATACTATAATATGGGAAACCAAAAAGTACATTAAATAAAAATTGAATATAAAATAAATTATTAATACCGAAAGAACTTTAAGTAAACTTCAACTATTCAGCCTAAAATTTGCATTATTCTCGTACCATGCATAAATGTTTAAAGTTCAGAAATATCTCTGTAATGATATTCAAATATATTTCCAATTAACTTGTATAAAAATTTCCCAAAACTTTAATATTATATTTTCGAAAACACTTTGGTAATTGTTTTTAATAAAAAGCCGTTTAAATCTGAAGTGATACTTAATAAATAAATCTCTCCTATTACTTATTCCAATTATTTATTCAACTATAATAGTTTATATATAACGTATAAACTAAAATTTCAATTTAACCACACTAAGAGCTAAGACAATTAATTATCTAAAATAAATAATTTTATATAAATTATCTGCCATACTATTTTTAATATTTAATTAACAATTAATCATAAATAATTCATAAGTTCATAGGCTGATATTACGAGTATAAATATAGAATTTTTTAAACCAACCATTCAGAAAAAAAATATGTGAAAAAGGTCCCAATTACGAAAACAAAATAAGGAACAAAAAAAAAAGAAATTAAAGTTAAATAATTTAAATCCTTAGTTAATCTCTAATAATCAACAAACATAAAAAATTAATTTAAATTATTATGTAGATTCACGAAATATATCCCCCCCCCCACCAAAAACAAATAAATCTCATTACATAATCTAATGTACTGCAAAATGTAATCAAGACAGTAAAATGAATAAAAAAAAAAGGTTAGTTGGTCTAACCAAAAACCAAAAAAATATCCTTCTGACACATATTCTTACTTTTTTCCATTCGGTATTTAGATAAAATTCATACACACATATTAGATAAGTTTTTGTTAGAAGTCTTCTGTTTTTTTTTTTATAATCCTAATGAATTTCCGGTAAAAAAAATATATCCTTTTACGCTTACCCAAAAGGACAACCACAGAAATTAAAAAAAAAAATAACACAAAACCGAAATGAAAACAATGACAATTTTGTTATTTTTGTGCAAAAAAAAAAGGAAAAATAATAAAAAGGACTAAAATTAAATTTTGTTGCATTTACGCTTCGTCACGCTCTGTAAACGAAGTAATGATAATCTCATCCCTCATGGAATTTCCTCAACTTTTATTTTTATTTTATTTTTTTATTCGTCCTGACAATCTTATAGTTAAGCCTTCGGCATTTAAGCACAAATGTAAAAAAAAAAAAATGAAATAAAATAAAATTAAAATTTTTATAAAAAAAAAAAACATTTTTGAGTTTGTGTCATCCTTGAGAATATTTCTTTATTTTTTATTTGTATATAAGTGTGTGTGATGCGGGTTTGTCCAAAAATACAAAAAAAAAAATTGCTTGGGGAATAAAACTTCTTGTGTTTTTTTTTGTAATTTTTTTTTGGAGATTGTCTAGGGATAGTTTAAAAGAAAATTACTAGATGTTTGGGGTCTTTTTACTGAAAAAATTTACAAATTAGAATTTCAGGAAATTTGAAAAAAAAAAAAAAAAAGGTTTCCGAAGGATATTTAAAAAAAATGTATAAGGAAAATCGATTTGACAGTGAAATAAGAATTTTCAATTTTGGTAATAAATTGTTTTTTTTTTTTTGTAGATTGATTTGTAAACTTCAGATACCAAAACATAGTAGAATTTCGGATATGAAATTTCGGAAACTTAAAAATTTTTGAAATAAGTTAATTTTGTTTATATGTAAATTTAATAAATTTTAAAAATTTCATACTATTTTCCAAAAAATAATACAAAACTGATGAATTATTTTCTGTCCAAAAGTTATTCTCGTCTAAAATCATATTAATTTCCTGATTCAGGAATCTTTTGTCCGGTTTATTTCCGTCTTAGTAAATATTTTCCGGGTATGCTTTTTTTTTTGTTGTTATTAAAGTTAATCGTAAATTTCTTTAGTAATTCGTGCGGTTACAAAAAGCGGAAGCTATTTTTCTGTTTCACAAAAAAAAACATAATTTCAAATACAATCAAACAAAAAAAAAACTTATAAAAGGACATTCTTTCAATGCGTATCCTGTGTCATATTTCTATAGTAGTTGCTAGTGAAATGGTCAATGTGTTTTATTTTTCTTTAGTCCTTGTTTGTACAGGATATTAAATTGTAAGAATAACATAAAAAAAAAAATATATTAAAAACGAAATGAGAGAAAGAAGAAAATGTTATTATGACTTCAGTAAAGTTGAAATTATGTTAAATGACCGACAAAACTTTTGGTTGGATTTCTCTAGACATTTTATAGTAAAATATTTTTTTTGTTCGAGAAGGGATGATATGTTGTTTAAAAAAAGAAAATACCGTGTTTATTTTTAACGCTGACAAATGTCACGTTAATTGACTAGCTAGAAGGTTAATTGACTAGCTAGACTAGAAGGTTAACTTTTTGTTTTTCTTACTTCAATGTTACTTATTATTTATCAAAAAATTAGTGTAAAAAAGTTTTTGGTTACAATATAATTATTATTCTTATTAAATTTGATAAATAGAATTTAAAATACTTAAAAAATATATATACTAAAAAAATTCAAAAACAATTATAAAAAATAATTTTAAATAATCATTTATTTTGGTAAAAAGATATGTGAAATTTCTGGCATTTAAGTGTAAGAATTTCTACATAATTCGTGTACCAAATAATTTTATTTCCTTAAAGAAAATGATTACTTAGTTAAGCATAAACTGTAAAGTATACTTTTTTTTTTTGGGATTATTTAACAAAAAAATGCGTATGTTTAGCACTTTGCAGTCACTGTGTCTGTCCGATTGTGTGAAACATTTCCAATGATGATTTAGCATAGTAAATGTATACGTACAATATATGATGGCAAAAGTTGCAGGATTTGCTATCAAGCGAAGGTCAAAATTATTGTAAGACTAGATGGCGTAATTTCCGTTTTGCTATTTTTATTTTTGGTAATCCTAAAATGATAATTTAATATGAAAAATATTCTTCAATATTAGTAATAGCCATGATGGACAATTATTAAAGAGTAGAATAAAACACAACTTTCTGTAAATTAAAATTTCTACCAATAGGATTGCGACTGCGGAAAATTTATATATGGTACTCGTAACTAATATTAGATACACCAGTTGAAATATAATGAAAGAGTTGAATAAAATAAGAAGTAGTTCAATTATATCGTTTGCCACTAGAGGCACTATCTATACGTAAAAAAAATCTCATACAGATGAAACTACTATACAGCTGTTCTACTTTGCAGCATTTCTTCAATTAAGGACATGCGTACAAAAATTTCAATCAATGTGCTATTAAATAATTTAAAGGATTCATGGCAAGATTTTTGACAGTTTCTCCGTCAATTTACATCTTTTTTGTTTGTAGTAAAGTGAAAATTTTGTTTTTATTTTTTTAATTAAACTAGAAAATTTTTTGTAAACTATTTTTTGGTATTTCAATTAATAAACAAAACTTTTATAAAAAAAATCTTGTAAAATTATTAAATTCTTTTTTGTTTGTTTTTATTTTTTGGCGCAAATTATAGTGAAGTAACAGGATGTGATGTTGTTTTTGTGTTTTATTACCTTCAAAATGTTAGAAAAATATTTTAATATAATTTTTAACATAAAAGTTTTGTATGTAAATTCTTTTAATTTGGTAGTGCACTGTTCAAGAAATTTTCTTAGTGAGGTAGTGTAGTTAGAAATTTTCTTAATGGGGTAGTGTAGGTAGGGCTCAAGAAATATTTATATTATATTAAAGGTATGATGTTAAATTTGATGTTCTTAGCCGTTGAAAAATTTAAATTATAATGAAAAATTTTTCTTTTTAGTAAAACATTTTTTTAAAATAAGGTATTTTAAAATTTTTATTCATTTCTTTAATATTTGATACAGAAAGTATTTTTTAAAATTTAAATTTTCTGAGAAATTGTAAGTGAATTTTTTTTTGTTAAATTGATGAATCATTAAATAGCCGTTCCAAATATGACAACAACAAAAAATAACTTACAATTTCTAAAACATTGGAATTTTACCTTGTGTAAACAATTTTAAATGTTTTTTTTTTTAATAATCCTATTTTTTTATATAAGGAACATTCTCCACATAGGGAACCATATGTTGTTAAATTTCTCATTTAAACAACTGCGAAGTTGATACGTATAAAATCTTATTACATTAAAATTGTTTTGAACATTTTAAATATTTTCATATAAAATTTATTTGTTGAATTCCAGTTTATGTGATAAATAATATTCATTTTATATTTTTTTCTGTTTAAATAAACAAACCCTTATGGACGAATAAATCCCGCTAACAAAAATGTTTCAATGTAATTATCATCTTTTAATGCAACTTCGAAAATTAAATTATTATTTGCCATTCTTGCGTTTAGGAAATGCTTTCTAATTAATTTAATTATAAAATGATTATAAAATTTTTATTCCACTCTCTTCAAAATTTATTTAAGAGATACATTTTCAGTAAATTTTACTATGTTTAAATGGAAACTGAAATTATGTATAAAAATTTTTCATCAAAATTTAACCAGTAATTAAGACTTACATAATCGGATTATGGATTACATATTTCTGTAGGCGTAATAAATTAAGGTAAATCTTTAATGGAGAAAAATTTATTAAATATATAAAAATTTGGATCAAATTTCCAAAGATAAGTTGATACTAAATTGTACTATTTGAGGCAATAGTTATTAGTTATTATATCTAATGATTGACTCAATTACAGCTAGAAAGTAATTTGTTTTTTTAGCTGTAATTGATATATGATTTATCAATTCCATTAAACAAATATTATCATCGTGAATGATAACTGAATTAATTTTAATTTATGTATTCAAATAAATAGCAAAAAATAAATGCTTAAAACGAATGAAAATTTCAGTTAATATTTTCCTTCACTACATACATTGATTGCATATTTTCAGGCTGTTGTGCAAATAATTGATCATCTAAAAATAAATTCTAATATTAAATTTTTATGTGATCTTACAGAGAGACGTTTGAGAGAAACATAAAACAAAACGATAGTATTTTAAAAATAAATAAATTATACAATAGAAGTATTTACTCTCACAACTCATATGGTTTATCTTAATAATTATAGCTGCGCTGTGATCTTAAGTAGTGAGACAGTAAACTCTACAACATGTAAATAAACAAAAATAAACTTGACTTCATATCAGTTTGTGTTTTTATATTTATATTATGTTCTATAAATTAATATCACTTTACTATTTGCAAATTCAACAATAGCATAAAAACATAAAACAAATTTATATTTAGTCTGTGCTTGAAGTCTGATCAAATCAGTCGCTGCCGGCTTTTCAAGGTTTACTATTATAGAGTTAACTCTAATAACAAGAGTTTTATGATCAATAAGAAATATTTATTGATTAAAATCATAAAATTAAAGTCATTGATCTTAAAGTCTTATCTAAAAGTTTCTTTCAAACAAATAATCTTTATAAATAATTAAATTTTAATGGAAATTAGTCAACAATAATAGTGATTAAAAATAAAACGAATACGTAGGAGGAATAAAAATAAAGTAAAGAAATAAATCAAAGCTGAAAGAGGAATACCAGACAAAATAATACAAAAAAAAACCAGGTAAATTCTTTCAAACAGGTATTTTAAATATTTAGGAAGAATTTCGCTATTGCGAATTTTACAAATATCAATTGAAGTTTACTAGAACCATGACTGATTGATATGAAGTTTTTTTTAGTAAATTTTATTATTTTAGAATTTAGATGGTGTTTATAAGAAAATATTTCGTTCACTCAAATTAAATTCGTTTATTAATAAAAAAAAAAAACATATTTTTTTATTTATGGACTTTGATATTACGTAGCTAAATTTATGTTATTTGCAATTTTTTTTTTTTTAAATTTAGAATATTTTTACCAAATTTTATTTTATTAAAATATAGATAAAAAAAACAAACTGGTTAATATTTATTTAAAAAATATAATTTGTTAGTTTTAATTTAATTTGTATTATTCTGGGTGAAAGTTTTATCTTGACTTTTAGCTTAATAAAAAATTCCGTGGTGAATTATGATGTAAATACAATAATTATTTTGTTGTTTTATTTAAAATGTTAAAACCATTCAAAAATATGTTTGTTTTTTGTAAATTAAGTATTTGATACTTTACATAAATTTATGTATGTAGAAAGAAAATTATAATTGTCTTTAGATATTTTGAATCGTTTGTGTAAACTTTTACGAATTGTATCTGCTAATTATTCTAATGTTGAAAAGGTATTAAATAGGAAAATAAAGCACAATTAGCATTATCCTTTAATTGAAATTTCTGCCAATGACTCTTTAATACAATTTTTTGCGGTTTTCTGTGAAAAATGAATTTAAAATAATCTTTAAAATGTAATTTAATATTCTATGCTCATACCTTATGTTAATAAAAAGTAGAACTGAAATACTACATTATATGTAACATATTCTCGATTGATTTTACATTACATTTAAAATTTACATACATATGAAACTAATGCAGAATATTTCTCGGCATGTTTTCCATAAAATGTGTTTATTACTCATCAGTTATCTAATTATGGCTGATTAGAGAACAATTAATTAAAAACTATAAAAATAAATTGCTCCGCAACATTTGGAAAAAAAAAATTAAGATACAATATAAAAATTTTTCAGTTAAATTTTAGTTTTTTAAATATTTCTGATAATAAATATTATGTCAGTTGTGTTAATGACATTTTTTTGAATCTATTTTTTTTAAAAATGTATGTTTTAAGAGTAAGGTCTTTGGAAATATACCATACTGTACCCATATGTTTATTTTTAATGCTTTATTTAAAAATATTTTAGGTCAATATGAAAGTTCAATAAAATATAATAAAACTAGTATAATAATAGTGGTGTATAATCAAAGTATTTGCTTTTTATTTTTATTTTTACATAACTACTTAACTTTTAACCTGAATTTTGAACTACAAATTAAATAATTGTACTAGAAAAATAAATAAATTACAGACTTTCTTTGATAATTAGATAAAACTAAAATTATTTAAAACTACTTTTCTATATATACTTCAATATAAATTTATGTAATCAATATTTTAATGAATTAATTATAGATTATATATTTTAGTACTAATCAAATATTTTATAAACTGGTTCGACTAACATTGCTTTCTATAAATTCCGGTTTTTAGAAATTTTTTACGAAATTTAAATACTGCGTGATTGAATGGAATTTAGCACTTTTAAGAAACTCTTCTCTTGACACTAAAGTTTAAAGTTCATTTTATTAAAATTACAGCTGATTTTTTGGCAATATATGCTCACATAGTAAACAAAATTAATACTACAAAGTAAATATTAATTACGAGCCATAATAAACATAGAGCATCTAATAAACATAGAGTTGATAAAGTTGGAGACATACGTAACATAATAAGCTTCATAATGAATAAAAAATTTCATAAAAATAATCAATATTTTTGGTGATAAATGTTGAAACCAAAAATATAAATGATAATGTTTGAATTTATTTTAAAATAAATTCTAATCTAAAAGTTGATTAATATGATAATAAGGAATTGAACTTACAGTCTGACAATTTTAATGTTATTGTCTGACAAATATTTTGCGATATTTTATACACTGTATATTTTTTTTTAATCAAGACGATTATTTGCAATGATTATAAAATTTGTAGAGGGTATAATTTTAATTTATAAATTTGTTTTTTTTCCAAAGTTCATTTTAAAAACAGATAATTTAATTCTGTTTTTATGATAAGCAAAATTCTTGAAAATTAAATTAAAAAGCAAAATTAAATTATTAAATGTCTAGGCAAACAATAAATACATATATAAATTTAAAAATATTTTTAATAATGCTTTAGTGACTTAGCAAAAAACATTAGATTTATAAATATATTATTTTCTGTGATTGTTATAAACGGTTGATCTGGCCGTTTATATTTTTCATTGATAATAAAATAAATTATTAAAGAGAAGAGTTGCTTAAAGCTTTTCACTTTTCAGTAATTTTTATGTAGAAATACTTAATGAAGAGGAAGTAGTCATAGGTCCGAATAAAATTTCTCGCATTATATCGAAAACTTAAAGTCCGTCTTGTTTTGGCGTGTCCTTAATGTTACTGAAAAATATTTCTTTGACGTAAATTTCTTTTATTTGTATTATATTTTATTCCAATAAACTGTTGAAATATTTTGGATGTTAAAGTTTTTAATTCAGAAATTCAACGCAAGAGAAGTCAATTTAAAGTTTACTAAGTTATTAATTTATTAATAATTTTGTAAACTTAAACTACTGGAATCGCGTAACTATTGGAATTAGCATGAATGAAGTGAAATTTTACTACTTAGAAAAAACCGGTACAATACTGGAAAACTGCTAACACAAAGCGCTGCAATTTACGGCGCTATAAACACAAATTAAGATTTACTACAATAAAAGGCTCTTGACTGAAATAAAATTTGAAAGTACTGGACTGGTTTAGTATATTGTCTATTTCTAAAAACGATGTTAAATCTTTACTCAAGAAATCGTTAATATAACAATTAACGATTTCTTGAGTAAAGACGTATACAAAGTATAGTCTAAGCTCTAAGACACTTCAAACTTAAAATGGCAAAATATAAAGACTAATGTAGCCAAATAACTTGTAATTCTAGTGATATTTATTAAATTTTTACCACAATCTTCCATCAATAGATATCAACAATATTACTTATTTAGTTTCCGAATATAAATTGTAGTACAATTTAAGAAGTGACACGATTTCGGTGACTTTCCCCTATAAACTCAGACCGATAAATAATAACATAGTTTACAAAGTTTCAAGAACTGTAATTATTTTTAACTGCCACACTGTAATTAGATTTTTCGCAAAAATATCAAATTACATATATGTTTTAAATAATTTTTATTTAATTTCTTATTATTTAGGATTTTTTTTTAGAAAGAATTCTTACATTAAACTAATTGCTGTGATCTAAAAACAAAAAAAAAGACAATGATACGAACTACCTCAATCTTTATGCGATCTAAAACACCAATTACATTTCTACGAGCTTCTGTAATTGCTGGAAAAAATATTCTATATAAAAATGATAAACGTTATCAAAATACAGCAACAAATATCAAAAATAATGATAAATTTTTGAAATTTTCACAAACTGAAGGATATACGAAATTATCACCTTATGAACCAATCACAACACCAAATATACCATTGGATAAATATATATGGGAAGATATGCACAAATGGCATGATAAAATTGCTTCTGTAAAATTTATTTTAATTTAATTATTAACTATAATAATAATTTATAATCTTTTTTTTTTGTGTAAAGGTGTGTGTAGTTACTGGTAGAAAGTATACTTATAGTCAATTACGTGATGCTTCGGGAGCATTAGCTATAAGGTTGCAGAAGAACTTTAATTTACAACCAAGGGATGTGATTGCCATTTGTTTACCTAATTTTCCGGAATATCCTATTGCTATTTTTGGTAGTTTAGAAGCTGGTCTGACAATTACATTAGTTAATCCAATTTATACAGCTGGTAAGTTTATATTTTTTATATAGTTTTTGTTAAAGAAATTACGATAAGATATAATTCCAAGTATGCTTAATTCTTTCCAAATACAAATAGGTCAAAATTTGTTCAGTTTTTCCATATAAACTTTTGAAATAGACCTCGTACTTAGTCCATTAATAAATATTATATTCAAAAACATTAACATTCTGAAGAGATCTTTCATTATAGTGAACCTTGAACAGCGTACATTTATGTATATAAATTATTTTATATTAAATTCAATTAATATTTTTGTTTTTGTTCAAAACATAATTTTCTCTATAAAAAATAAAAGTGTTTTCTTCACTGTTTTAAACAGCAACAAAAATAAAAATATAAATAGGAATAAATTATATCATTTTTGTGGTCATTGCCATTTGTAAGTGAATGCAAAATAATGTTTATATTGTAAGCGAAAAAATAAATAAAACTGTGTAAAACATTTTTTAGAAATTTGATGACAGAGGTGTTTCATGATAATACATAGAGGTAGTATATATATTTTTGAATAACTTTGTTAACTTCTATTGTTTTGAATGTCGTAACATCCCAAAATGAGGATAGGCCTTCCACCAAGGGCTTCAAAAAATAGTACTGCCACTTGGACCTACTAACTTTATATTTTCGGCACATAAATCTCTTTATAATCAAGATAGTTGAATAAATCTCTTTATAGTGAAGATAACCAGCTTATGACTTCATTTAGTAAGACATTTATTGTAAGCAAATGGACTCAATTGGATTTTTCTCAGCCTTAAAATAATACTTCATTGTAATTTATTTAGTACTGGTAGTCATTTTAAACTGAGTTAATTTAAACCAACATCAAAGTAACCTTTATTAGCCTCACAAACGCGAACTTTTTGGATTAATTTTTCATAGCATTTTCACACATTTCGGCCAATGTTTCGTGTATTTCACTCGAATATTTTGTTTCAGTTGCTGAAGTGTTTGTGGTTTGCTAGAATACACCTTACATCGCCCTGTAAATGTGCCAGTAAAAAGAAGTCCGGGACTATTAAGGCTCGTCACTGTGGAGGGTAAGTGACATCACAATTCTTTGAGATAATTTGGTCTGGAAATAGTTGTTCGAGAAATTGCATTGTTAGGTTGGCATACAATTATATTCCACCTTGTTCACCAAGTCAAATGAATCCAATTCAGTAGTAAAAAAATCAATTCTGTGACGGTATCGTGCTCCATTAACAGCAACAATATCGTTATCTTCATTTTCAAAAAAGTATGACCCAATAACTTTTCCTGACTCTTCAGAATGACTCATAATTTGTGAATTTTCATTAGCCCAGAACCGACTATTTTGTTGCAATGAAAATGAACTTCTTAACTCTTTGTCATATCGATTTCTTTATTTATTGTCATATCGATTTCTTGAATATCTTTTCATGTTAAGTTCTGCATTTCATGAAATAATCTCGTGTCAATGTAGTATAACCCTGTATATTGAACAAAAATTTTTATTGACCCAATTACAATTTGTTTCTTGGAAATATTTCAAAATTTCAATTTTAAATATAAATTTGAGACAATTTATTTTCAATACTAAATCAATTTTTTTTGTGTTTCATTTTTAGATGAAATTTCCCGTCAACTTTTAATGAGCAATGCCAAATTAATTATTTGTCCAGCTGAAGGATATGATACAATAAAAAATGCTTGTGATATTGCAAAAACTAAAATACCAATAATGTGTATAAAAAATAGTCCAAACACAAATCTTCCAACTAATTCTATAGATTTTTTTCAAATGATTGATACGCATCGAATTAATCGTAATGATCTTAAACCACATAATATTACTGGTGAAGATATAGCATTTTTACCATTTTCATCGGGTACAACTGGCTTACCAAAAGGTGTTGTATTAACCCATAATAACATAACAACAAATTGTGAACAAATTCAAACAAAATTACCACATGATTATTTAACACATCAAACAACAACTAATTTTCAAGAATCAATACCATGTATATTACCATTTTTCCATATTTATGGTTTGACAGTTTGTTTAATTTCAAAAATGAGATTAGGTTGTAAATTAGTTACAATGCCAAAATTTACACCCGAAGATTTAATGAAATCATTAATGGTCCATAATGCTACACTTTTAAATTTAGTGCCACCAATTAGTAAGTATAGATAATAAAAATATGTGGACTAAAATTCTGAATAAAATATAATTTATTTTTGATAGTTCTCTTTTTAACAAATCACCCTGCCGTAAAGAAAGAATATTTGGATAGTGTACGCAGTGTAATGTCTGGTGCAGCTCCAATAGGATCTTCAGATGTTGAAAGATTTTTAACAAAGTAAGTAAATTATATTCCATACTTTTTAGGATATTTAAAAATGAATAAGTCTAATTTTTTATATATAGGTATTCAAAAGCCACATTTATTCAAGGCTATGGATTAACTGAATGTTCCCCAGTTGTTGTTTTAACACCAAATAATAATAAAAAATATTCATCTTGTGGTTATATTGTAGCAAGTACTGAAGCACGAATAATTTCACTTGATGATAATTCAGCTAAAGGTTTAGGTCCAAATGAATCTGGTGAATTATGTGTACGTGGTAATCATGTTATGCCTGGCTATCTAAATAATGATGAAGCAAATGCTAAAACATTTTATAAAGATAATTGGTTACGAACTGGTGACATAGCTTATTATGATGATGAAGGATATTTTTATATAACTGATCGATTAAAAGAATTAATTAAAGTTCAAGGTTTTCAAGTACCACCAGCTGAATTAGAGGAACTTTTACGAAATCATCCGAAAATTATTGATGCAGCTGTATTTGGTATACCACATCAAAAAACTGGTGAAGTACCACGTGCTGTTGTTGTATTGAAACAAGGTGCACAAGCTACCGAAGATGAAATTAAAAAATTTGTAGCTGATAAAGTTGTGTATTATAAAAAATTAGATGGTGGTATAGAATTTGTTAAAGAAATACCAAAAAATGCTGCTGGTAAAATTTTACGTAAAGATTTAAAACAACAATATTTAAATAATAAATGAATAAGAAAACAGAGAGTATAAATGGATAATGACCAACATTCCACTTTAAATGCATTTTAAATATCATTTTATATTAATGTGAAATATTTTGAATAATACAAAAATTATATACTTAATTTTTAGATATTGAATAATTATTATTATGTTAATTTAAAAAACATTTATGATTTGTAAAATAAATTTTTACTATAATTGTTTTTTTTAGTTAAAGTGTAATTATGTACTATGAATTGTATATCAGTACTTATAAATTTTATGAGCATATATATGAAGTGTACAACTTACATAAAGAGAAAATAAAGTACGAATTTTTATGAGTAAATTTTTAAATTATATTTAAATTTTTTTTTTTTTGAAAAAAATTATTCAAAAAAATTAGTTTGAAATGTATATTTACTTAATAAAGGTTTTAGTGTTGTAATCGCTGGTAAGTCCCGTTTATTGGAAAAATAAAATTTGCTCTTATATTTTATGTGCTAAAAATGTGGTATTATCTCTTTACAAATTTACTCCCTACAAAGTTTAAATAGTCTCGTCACAGAATTTGTCGAACGTCACGGATTTTCGGGAATTCGTAAATTTAGCTTTAGTTGCTTAATATTATAATATTTTTTCTATTCTAGTAAACTTTACCGCGGACAATTGATATAGGGTAAACACCGCTAACTTCGAGATATTTGCTTCTTTTTTTTTAGAAAATAAAAATATAAATATGAGGAAATTATATAAGACAAGATTCGTTTATAAATATCTAATGTCAAATTTCTTTTAGACCTTCAACTTATATGCCTAGGAGTAAACTTGGTTCTTCATGAAATCGAAAGTCTAATCCAGTTATAACAAATTCTAGCAAATTTAAAAATAATTTTGTTACGAAATGTATCTGTACCTATTCTTTTTGAATTGAACCACAACTGATGTTTTTCCAACTGATAAGCAAGTATTTTCGTAGCATTAAACCGACTGATCTTTTCAACATCACAAAAAGTTATTAAATTAGAACTATAACTATGAAATTGCGTTTCTGTTTCAAATTACTATCAAGAAGCCACACGAACACGTATCTTTGTTAGGGGAATGTTAGGAGAATAAATTAATCTAATAGATTAATATGTAAAATTCGTGGGTATCACTACGGGGTCCTTTTTCATTGACTATACGGAAGTAGCAGTGTCACGGATTTAGCCGAGTTTACCCTATAGTTTTTCCACAACAAACTCACTGCAACAAGTATTGAAAGAAAATTATTTGTTTTTTAAATTTATTTAAATCCCAATTTTTTATTTATTTACTGTCAATAAAAATCAGCTGATTAATTCAGAAATTTAATGCGGCAGATTTTTAAAGAAGGCGAAAATTTTCAGTTTACAATTTATTAAATTACAAATTTATTCAGCCATAATTGGAGTAATGGAATGAATATTATTATACATTGATTAAATTACAATTTAAAAACAGAGTTTTTGAGAGAATAAAACTTTTAATCTCTTTTAGTCTGTTTAACACATTTCTTAATTAATTTATTTAACAAAAATTTAATATAAGTTGTTTGTGAAGGGTTGCCAGGTGAAACCTTAAAGAATACCGGACAACATTTTAAAATGAACCTTAGACTCTACTATTTTTAAATGAAACTAAATTTTAAAATAAAAATATGATATTTTTATTATTTTTTATATTTTTCATTTTGTGAAGTAGCTTTTAGCAGTTTTTTTTTTTAGAAAATATTTCTTTTACATTTTGGCATGTATAAGGAATATTAAAGAAGATACAAAGTTCGCTTTTTACTAAATTCAACGACATCCGATTACGTTCGTTTGTCCATAGATTGCCCATCACACTAAAAATTCTTTCAACATTCGCATTCGAAACTGGAATCGAAAAGACGAACTGAGCTATTTTCAATAAATTTGGTGCTGACTCTTTTTGAAAGAAATAATTCCACTTTTCGAGAGAAGATGTTCCTTCAAGTGTCTCCATTACCGAATTCAATGCACATATTTCGGAGTGTAAACAGTCTGGTGGAACTTCATCCTTCAATGGCGACAACATCCAAATTTTCAAAATTTCATCCAGACTTATAGATTTTTTACCGTCTGCAAGGCTCATTGCTTGAAAGTGCATATAAGGAGAATTCTGGAAATCAAACCATTTTTCCAAATATTTCAATGCTCT
Organism: Empis livida; assembly: GCA_963932195.1. Classification (NCBI taxonomy): domain Eukaryota; kingdom Metazoa; phylum Arthropoda; class Insecta; order Diptera; family Empididae; genus Empis; species Empis livida. The sequence goes on from OZ010648.1 coordinate 27,296,749, forward strand.
AGCATATACATTTAAAGCTTCTTTTTTAAATTTATTCACCTGACATGGATCTAAATAGTTTTTCATCATGGCAAATTTTACTTTCATGCCAAAAAATTCGGTGTCCATGTTATTTTTCAACGATTCTCGAAATTTTACCAATATTAAATAAAGATCACATGCCAGAGTTGTACGAGTTTCTAGAATTAGTAAAATTTTTTGAAAAGAAGACATAAATGAGTGAACGAAATAGATATAAATTTCGGAAATTGTAGGTTCATCTACTGGCGACATTTCATTTTCTTGATCAGATATCATTGTCCATATTGGTCTTGGACATTCGTCTTCACCTAAAGCTAAAAAATAATATTTGAGCGGCTGCCAGCTTAGTAACAAGCGATCAACTGCTTTAAATAAAGATAGCCATCTAGTAGGACTATGTCGAACCACTTCATGAAATTCTGATTCGTAAAACTCATAACATTCTTTCAAATTTTCTCGCTTTTTGGCTGAATTAAAAAACTCAACAAACATTTTTAATATAACGTTTTCAATGTCGAAGGATAATAATTTCAAAGCATTTTTAACACAATTATGAATTATATGATCATTACAATGAGCTGCAATAATGGTTTTATTTTCTTCATTAACTAATTTTTGAAAAACCGAATTGTTTATTCCCTAATTCACACTAGCGTTATCAGCTCCATATGCAGTTACATTGTTCCAAATTAATCCGTTGTCATTTAATACTCGACTTTTAATCGATCTTGAATTTTAATCGATCCTGAATCTTCGAAAGCATCTTCATAAAAATCTAATATTTTAAAACTCAATCCATTCTGTAGAGAATAAAATTGAACTGCTACAGGAAATAGCTTACGATTACCTTTATTCGACGCGTCAGTAGAAATAGAAAATGGTACGTTGTTTTTCAAATCTTCTATCACCAGTTCAATTGAAAAAGGGTACAAAACATTTTGCACAACTGCCGAAGCTTTAGTACGTCCAGCTGTAACATTTTTAGCAATTTGAGAATCCGAAAATGCCTGTTTTATAATTTTAATTCCGCATTCCTGAGCCAAGTATGATAAATGGTGCTTTACACCATGATAAATATGCAACAATTCAGCAATAGCTACTGCATCGTTTTGGGAATTATCTTTCGGTGAAAAGAAAGATTTTAATCTTTGAGAAGTAGCTGCAGCAGTTTCAGCTTCAATATGTTTTTTTGAGTTTGCGTGTTGAGTTAGAGCTTTAATGCCATCATATATAACAGTAAACGTTATATTACACAGTTTGCATCTTGCTTTGTTGTTGGATTTTTCATTTCCAACATAGCCTTCGCTGACCCAAGTATATTTTTTTTGCCAATCTGCATTGTAATTGCACTTCCTTCTCTTTGTTGTGGAACCACCTTCTACCTCACTCATTTCTTAGCTAGAATTACTTTAACTTAATTTAAAATTATTTGGCTATTAAAGTTATACAGACCTAGTTGATTGATACAAAAAAACAAATTTAATATTTAATTTTTCACTTAATAATTCAAACTTTAAATACTTTAGATTAATTTATGACTTTACTACACCAGCAGAAAACTTTAAATAATATTTTAATATTTTGCATTTCCTATTAAACTACAATTTTTAGAAAATAAAATTTTCTATAGCCTACTGCGGTATAAAAAATTTGAATTTCAAAATTTTCAAAGCGTTAGGAGAAATACCGGACAAATGTACGTCCGGTCCATCTAATTTTTTCCCACCGGACAAGTAGTTGAATTAACGGACTGTCCGGTTCAAAACCGGATACCTGGCAACCGTTTATCTCGTGACTAAATTAATGGTGCGATATCGCATCTACAGTGTAAAGCACCTTAAAGCATAATGGTGATTGTGGCCCATGACTATTATTTCGCTTCTGTAAAAGCATCTCTTGTAAATCTGACCAAGTATAAAAAAATTGTTCTTACAAGAAATACCTTCCTGTAAAAATTATTTATGATTTAGGTGGTCATAGACATAATTGGAAAAAATTAGCACAAACGAAGATGCCAACTGATAAATATTTTTGAAGAAATTCAATGTAAAATTATATTGCAAGTATATTGGCATTCATGAGAAACATATTTTATTCTTAGGTAACAAGTTTTAAAATCTATTAAAATGTGTTATTTTGACCATAAAATATCTGAATTCAATAAAATTTGATTATTTTTTTAAATCCATGTAAGTCGCAAAAATTAGTTACAAGTTGATCGAGATATTACTTAATAATAGTCACAAAGTTCAATATTTGGTATAAACAGAATTTTGTCTGGGTTTAAAAAAATATATTTTTCAGACCCGAATACAAAATCTTTTAAAAATATTACTTAAGTTGCATACATTTAGGTGTATATATAAAATTAATTTCATAATTATGTATTATGTTTGTTCATCATGCAAAAATTTTAAAATTTATTATAATTTTGAATAAAATGTTATAGTCAAACAATTTAAAAGCGGTAATAAATAAGAATTTATTTAATTTCTTATTTATCCTAACTAAATATAACGGTAAATTTAAATTATTTATGTTATAACAAAAATTATATAAATCTTTAACTATTATATAACACAACAACTGTATTTTGCCCTTTGGTAAACTAATGATTCTATAGAAATATATTATAACTTAATTATAATTAAATTATGTTGATTATGGTAAATTTAGCTAACTATACAGAACAATGGAGTATAATTTCTTAAATGAATGAAATATGGCATATCTTTTGTAATATTTACACATGAAACATAATTTAATATTATGTTTTTGATTAATTGAGTTATGTTTATTAGTATAATTCAATGATTATCTAATATTATATTAAAGTTTGTAAAATTTATAGTTTTAATATTACCATAAAAATATTACATAAAATTTTCTAATTCCAAAATTTCAGTAAAATTGTATATTTGTTATTGAAGTGCAAATAACATTTAATTTTCAATTATAGATAATGCTTCAATAGCATCATTTATAATAAAAGAATTTTATCGTTAGGTTATGTGACATCGGTTGACATTATTTCTTAGCTAACTGAATAATCAACTAATTTACAAAATTTAATTTTAATGTAAATATAAATATATATAAGAAATTGCAATTGTTTACGAATTCATTGTTTCGTTAAAATTTCTTTAGAGTTTTCCAAAAGGAAAACCCAAATGAGTTATTCTAGAGAAAAAAAAAATAATTATTTAAATAAAGAAAACAGAAAATTAAATGAATTTCTGAAAATGAAAAAATTTATTTTAAAGTTTTTTTTCTTTACTAAATAAATATTATTAAAGTTTTAAAGATTTTATCTTATTGTTTTAAATGTTGATCTTTAAGGAATCTTAAGGAAATTTTAAAGGTCTTTTTTTTTAAACTATTTTTTAGAGTTTTTTTTACAGATAAAAGAAAAGAAAAAATTCTTTTTACCCAAATTGTCTGTCGAAGATAAAAAATTGATTTACTTAAAATTATTTTATAAGTTGTCATGTTTTGTCAATACATTTTGTGTTTTTCTCGGTTCTTATAAGAAGTTTTAGCTCAAAAAATCTCAAAAGTATAATAAATCTTTATGCAGACATCCTTTCAGTATTTATATACAATTGCCCATTCTGAAAATAAAAACTAACAAATTTTTTTCCTGATTTCCTCTTTAATGTGATTTCCTTTTTCATTTGTTGCCCAGTCAATAAGTAAATAACTTTTCTTTTTTTTTTTTTTTTTGTATATTTTATTATGTTGGAAAATTTATTCAAAAGTTTAAAATCCAATTGCTTCCATTAACTTTTAATTAAATTACAATTTGTTGTATTTGCCTTTCAGTGACCATATTTCTTATATGTACATATTTTTTTATTTTTCTGTAATTATTAGATTTTTGCTGTGAGCTATTTTCAATTTCAATTATTAATTTGCACAATGACTTTTTCACATTATTTTTCATAAAACTTTAAATGAAAATCAAGAATTTTGTATTGTATTATTATATTTGTTATATTTTTGTTTCGAAAAAAGAAAATAAAAAATAAACTTTTAAGTTTAAATGTGAAATGGTCAGTATCAAAAATTTTGAGTTGGAAAAGTCAATTGTTGTACTTTGATACCGCATATATAAATATTATATAGAAAAAATAAAAAAAAATTTTTTTTAAGATTCAATTTTATAGAATTAATTTGAAAACTTTTTTTTTTTTTATTTTGGACTTTTCTTCAAATTGAATGCAGTCATTAATTTTTGGTAGAAGTTTAATAAACTTTTAACTAAAAGATTTAATTAAAAAACTTTTTGATTATCCTGAAGATAAAAATCAAAAAAATGCATCTAGTGAAGTTTTTGTTTTGTATAATGAAATTCAATATGATTTTAATTTAATTTTTAACTAAAGGTTATCTATCATATAAGTTTTTATAAGGTTTTTATTATAATTTTTAATCAGGCGAGAATAATCTAGTGATTAGCGATTGAAATTTTGGTACAATCGTTAACTGAAAATTTAAGCGATTTATTTTCATATTTTTCGAATAATGTTTATAAAATTGATTACATATAAAAAAATACCATCATATTATCAAGTATCAACTACCAATATTTTTAATCAGTACAAACACAAATCCTTAAATATTTCAATTTGGAGATAAATGAGCTTAATTTTTTTTATGATTTTTTAAAATTTCTGAATTTTTTTTAGAAAATTTTTAATACGAAAACATTGAAATAAGAGTTTTAAATTTCAAATAGTAATTTATGAATATATAAAATTTGAAAAAGTTATTTTCTAAGTAGGCCATGTACTCTTTTGTAACAATTTTCGCAGCTTTTCGGAAATTTCAAATTTTAGCCGTTTTGAATATACATATACATATGTATTCATATCGCAGTAGCTAATTTCCAAGTTTTCTTAAATATTTTTTAAAAAATTATTTGTTCTATAAAAATGGCAAAATTTTTGATGAAAAAAAAAAAAAACTTGTTAAAGAACAACATGTAGATAAAAGGGGGCGGGAAGAAAAGCAGTGTAATATCAAGCGACGACAGTACATTACAGGAGCCAATCACTTTAAAGATCCTAGATTACTGGACAGAAGCAGAATGTCATGCAAAGTTAGGCACAGTAAGTGATTTGGTTCAGTAAGTGATTTGGTTACAACAAAGAGTTAGGGATTTTATTGGTAATATTGTATCGTTTTTTATTCGAATTTTTTTTCAATTAATACAAAATAAAAATGGTAGCTAATTTTATGCACAAATTAAAAATTAAAAAATTGTAATAAGAAAACTATATAGGTATAATCCTAAAAATTGAAAAGAAAAATAACTTAGAGTAATTCCTGCGTGAATCATTAAGTTAGTATTTAAGTTAAAATGAAATGTATTTAGTTTTGTTAAGCATTGAATTGGTAATTTTGAAAAAATAAAACAAAACATATAAAAAAAAAAAAAAAAAAGAGTTAGGGATTGAAGCTGATAAATTAATGTGTCAACTGTACTGTTAGAGAATATGGTGACACAAAAGAAAAAAAACACAGGTCAATACGTAAAAAACTTCCATCACATAAGCTGTCAACTGCACACATAGAAGCCAGCAAAATGGTAACTTTGTCCAAAGGTATTGAAACATTAATCGCCCAAACGTAAAACCAATATTTTGAAGGTACATTCGTACATTAGAACTGTTTATTATCTTGCAAAGAAGAATCATCCATTTAGTGATTTACCGTATTTAGTAGATCTTCAAAAAGCAAATGAAATAAATATGAGACGGATCTCACAGTCTGACCATTCAGCCTCAGATATTGCTGATGAAATGAAGAGGTAACTAGTTAATTATATAGCAGAAAATGATTTACATATAGGATTTCTCATCGATGAGTCTATAACAATTAGTAAGAAATCTACTTTAACCATCTGCGTGAGTGTAAGAATTCCAGAAACTACTGAGGAAAGAAGTTTGTTTTTTAACTTAGTAGAACTAGAAAATACTGCAGCTTCTACCATTACTGAGGTGTTTTTGCAATTTCTATATTGTCATGGCTTGGTAATTGTTTGATCTAAAATTGTATTTCCTTTGCATTTGACGGTGCTTCAAATATGCTCAGAAGAACAAGTTTCCCAATCTAATAGTTTGGCACTGCAGTAATCATCGTTTGGAGTTACCAGTTAATTTGATTGGCACTGCAGTAATCATCGTTTGGAGTTACCAGTTAATTTGGTTTTAAAAATAATCCATTATATTTTCTTAAAGCCTCTTCACACTAAAAGATTTTTCAGACGACTACTTAGTATAAATTTATACTAGTCGCCTGAAAAATCTTTTAGTGTGCAGAGCCTTTTAGCCCATCAATAAACTATGTTTTCCTAACTAACCAAACCCTGAAGAGCCAAACATATAGTTTCTTAGCCGGTGTGGTTTGTAATTGTGGTTGTGAAATATCAAAACAATATATGTATGTAGTAAGCTTTTTTTAAATAAAATTTTAAATTTTGTATACATAGCGGCTCAAAAATTTTTTTTGTTAGGAAAAACAAAAACAAACATATGTATATCTAATGTTAAAAATTAAATTGGTCAAAAAACATACTTATATCATATAAATTAAATTTGTTAAAAAAATTATTTTCTTTGGACAGTTAATAAATAGTTTAAGAAATGATTTTGATGCTAATGATTATGTTTTAAATTGAATCAATCAATTGAAATGTAATAATATTAAATGTAAAGGATAGTGGAGAAAGAAGTGATTATAAACAATACAAAATTATAGAAAATCGAAAAAAATAATTCAGTTTAATATATTAATTAAACTTTTAAATATGCAAAAATAATTATATTATATTTTGACATTTTTGGTCATAAATTTTAAAACTTTATGATACCGAAATCAGGGAAAAAGCCTCCAAATTATGTGAAATATACCAGTACAATCCAGATAAAAGTTTAATTGAAGAATGTCTATTTTTGAAAAATATTACTGTCCATAACAAAACTGGTACTGAAAATTCACAATCAGAAATTCTTTTAAAAACCATAATCGATTCAGATATCGGATCCACTTTTCCAAACATAGATATTGGGTTAACAATATTTATGAGTATAGGATTAACAAACTGTTCAGGTGAAAGATCTTTTTCGCTTCTAAAAAGACTAAAAAATCATCTTCGTTCTTCCTTGCGACAAGAAAAATTTTATAATTTAAGTATATTAGCCATTGAGTCTGAGTTTTTCGAAAGTATTGACTGTGAAGAAATATTTGATAATTTTGCAAGACAAAAATCTAGAAAGAAAATAATAATATGATCCTTTTTCTTCATTATATTTATTTTATTTAATGTTATATTTTTATATTTTTGTTTGAAAGAAATTTATTTTTTCTTAATTTTTTTGTTGAAAGAAAACATTGGGCTGTTGAATTTTTGTAAGCTAATGTTAATTTAATATTACTTTTTTATTATTTTTGTTTCTTTAATATTCTGGTCATTAAAATGATGTAATATAATATTAATACATATATGCATATGTTATATTTATTCTATGTGTAATTATTAATTAAAATAATATATTTTTGTAAAATAGTTTTTTTAAGGAAATTTTTTTTTTTTTTTTAATTACTATATTTTTTAGCACAGGGGCGACAAATTTCTAAAGACGCCTTTGAATACACGGTCAGTAATGGCTGTTTGGAATAATTATGAAGCATTGTACAAACATTTTGACGAAGCATCAAACGATGTAAATCGATGTGAAAAAGATAGTGTAACATGTGACACAAATTTCAATTATGTGACACAAATTTTATACAGAATATGGCATTGTTGGAACTCAAACATCTTTCAAAAAAATTGTAATTAAGAAATATGACATTGCCAGAAGCTCATCGTTTAATAGTTTTAAAATACCGTGTGTTTCAGTCAATACGCAATAACCCCGGAGAATATAATGTAATTGGCCATTTAAAGACAGAAATTGAAGAGTGTTGAATTAAAGATTGGTATTATTGTCGCTAAAATTGATAACAAGGATTTTTTGTTATCAATTTTAGCGACAATAATATTAATAAAAATATTAGTAATGGATTTATATAATAATATTTTTATTAAATATTTTCTTCGTTGTGTTGTTGGATATTTATTAACTTTGAATCTTGTGAAAAAATTGACGATTGCATGCAAGGATATTATGGACTTATTAATTATAGAGGCAACTATTGATTCCCCAATCAGTAAATTATGTGACTAATTGGTTCACCATGGCTAAGTTGTAATAAAGGTTGGTAGACACCGTCTGGTTCCACTGCCTTTGTAAGCCGCGGTTTGATTCAACATTTTATAGTGAAGCCAACTCAGGTGGTTCTGTAATCAGTAACTTGTGTTCCATCTGTGGTTCTGAAATAAGTTACTTGTGTTCCTGTTCCGAATAAAAGCTTGACAAACATACAAAAAGCGCTCTGCTGACTCACATGTAGGTGAAGTGGTTACCCCTATACTGTGGAGTTGTTTGTTCAATGGGCAGTGCTTAGACACTTTCGCAACCACATTTCTGAAGTCCCTGTGTTTGTCTGCATTGGACTAAATTATGCCAGTATCGTACATGGTACAGTGTTAATCTTCTGTTTAGATAAGTTTTTGCATCCGCATAGGATATACCAACCCAGACCATCTGTGCCGAGGGAATCCGCTACCACATTCCTCAATCTTACAGCCTTGATCATAGTTCTTTGATGGCTGCTTGACTGTGAGAATAAATGCAAATAAAATGGTTTGACCACTCCATTCGTTCTACAGGGCTATGCTTGTAGCTTGCTGAAAAGCAAAATGGCCGAAATTTTTATAACACTCAATCACACTATAATTTTGTTAAGTGATTAAATTTGTAACCAGGATTTTTAAATTTATGTTCATATCAAACCAGGATTTTTAAACTTTTTTTTTTACTATCTTTATATTTTATATTTATTTTTATATATTTAAGTAGTAGTAATATAAATATCGTTAATTATAGTATACATGGCCCCATTAACCATAGGGCTAATTGGGCTACAGCCCAGGGGCGCCATCGATCCGAGGGCGCTAAGAAAACAAGATGGTGAAATTTAATTGCTTTTTTTTAATTTAAAAAAAAAAAAAAGTAATTTTCTTTATATTTAGCGTATCTGTGATTTAAGTTAGTAATGTGTTCAATGTTATATTTTTTCTCATCCATATAAACCATGTATGCTAATGACCTAACTTCTATAAAGATTAAATTCGACTTTGAAAACATTTTAAAGTATCACAAACTTTTATTAAAATTCTTATAAAAATTACCAAAGAAAAAAAAATACTTTATACATAAAGTATTTGATCACATCAGGACATCAGCCGACACACAATTTGATAAAAATAGTAATTTCCGTATAAATATTTTTTATGTAATTATTGATAAACTTTTGGCAGAAATAAAAAAACGGAAATCTGCATATGATCGCATTGCCACTAAATTTGGAATTTTAATGAATTTAAAACATTTCGACGAAAATATGATACGAGAAAAAGCAACTATTTTATATAAAGAATACCCAGATGATCTTGAAAATGGTCTAATCGAGGAATGTTTACATTTTAAACATGTAATATGTAAATTTAATATCGGATAACATTATCTAAATCTGAGCAAATTTTAAGAACAATAATTGAATCGCAAATTGAATCCACTTTTCCGAATATAACAACAGCTCTACGAATATATTTAAGTATCGCCTGTACAAATTGTAGCGGAGAAAGGTCGTTTTCAACTCTCAAGAGAATAAAAAATCATCTAAGATCATCTTTAGGACAATACAAATTAAATAATTTAAGTATTTTGTCAATAGAATCGGATGTCCTTGAGAAACTGGATCACAAGAAAATTATAGATATATTTGCTAACAATAAATGCCGCAAAAGACATATTTAAATTAAAAATTAATATTTAATTCATATATTTATATAAATTTTTTGAATTTTGTTTTGCGTAAATACATATTTAAGTTTTGAATTTTTGAAAATAAAATTGAATTTTTATAATAAAAGTATGTAGGGGTGCAAAATTTTATTTAGCCCAGGGCGCTCAAACTTGTTAATACGGCCATGATAGTATAGTTATTATTTATATTTTATGCACATCTGATTTATTGAAATGAATTTATAATTGTCCACATTACTTATATATTAATTAATAGTGGTAAGTTTTTTGGGTTAGTATTGTTTTTTTTTTATAGGCATAAAGGTAGTTAGTTTTTAATTATTTATGTATTTGTTAAGATTTATTTTTAATTATCTTCACTGATTTTAACTTTACTTTTAAAAAATAAATATTTGTATTGATCTCACAAAATTACATTGTACCAAAATCATAATGCCCACGATACTAAATTGAAAACAAAGTTTAAGCAGATGGTATGGAATAAAAAAAAATTTTTTACAGATGCAATACGACCTTGATCTTGAAATTTATCAACAGAAATTTAATTGAGAGAAACTTTAATAAAAATTTAAGTGTACAAAATCATCTGTTATTTCCCTCTATGTTATTTTCCTGTCTAATATCACAAACTAATAAACTATACACAAAATTAATTATATTTGAATATAATTTTTGTCACCAAATTTATTTTACATGTGTGCAGCCACATTTTCGACTCCCTCTGTCGGAAAATATGGGATACATTTGAATGAAAATGATATATTATCAAGAGTTTCGGAAACAATTGATAATAATCAATAAATCATTATAATTGATTTTGAAAACTAAATGATGGTATATTTTTATAGCCGTTAATTCTTAATCAAGTCAGATTTTGAATATCAAAAATTGGTTTTTTTAATAAAAATATAATATTCATCGCTGTCGTTTCAAAATAGAAAATTTTAATCAAAATAATGTGGATTAGCAAAAGAGAGATGTCAAATCGAAACAATTAACTTTTGAATAACGGCGCGGGGTCTTGGGACAGCGGTTGCAGATGAAGAAAAACCAAACGGTGCCATTAATAAGCTGCATTTGGTATACGCCATTTGTCCGTAAGTAGAATACGGTACACAACAAAAGTTCAATGTTACTCTGCAAATTTGGCTGATATAAAGAAATAGCATTAAATCGTCGGGGAACGATTCGTAGTCTTTCTTTCGCAATTGAGAACAATTCATAGTCTTTCTTTCGCAGTTCAGAAGGAGCGCTGCACAAATTCGGATCATACTTCAACTAAATTTATTTCTATTGGGTTTCTAAAATGATTTGAATTTTGTAGTATTATGTTAATAAAATTAAGAAATATATTGCCGAGATATTTCTAATCAATAAGGATAGAAAAAAAAATCCAAACAAACCAGCCAAAAGTTAAAAAAAGATGAGCATATACGGAGACGGCAGAGTGGAATTTATGTGTCAAAGTGGAAAGATGACAGATAAGTTTTGATGGTAACTACAGCCCACCCATCATCCACAGTTAGTGGAAGTTACGAATTTGAAAAATTGCATATGAAAACAAACCATGTCTGGTGTCGACCATTCGGACCAAATGGTCTCATATTATTCATCGCCACGCAAAACCATCAGATGGTACAAAAAAGTGTTGTTCATTTATTAGATATAACTGTTTGGTATTTTATTATACAAAAAATTCCATTCAAAAACAACTTATTTTTATTTTAGAGATTGTCTTATTAAATCTTTGATACAGTTTCCAAATGATAAATTTATGGGAAAAGTTTAGTTACATCTGGTCCATGTCGCGGACGTCCACGAACATCGAACATATCGCTTATTATACCATCAACATCAGCAAATCCTTCAGACGCATCTGGTAATGAGATTACTAAACATTTTTTGGAAAAAATTCCATTACCACCACAATATAAAAGAAAGACATATGTTCAACATTGCAGACAATGTTCTAAAAATAAAATAAGAGAAGAAAAGTATAGCTTTAAACTATGTGCAGAAAAACCGTTGTTTTGTGTATCATGCGATGAAATGTTTCATAAGAAATAAAACTGCTTTATAAATATTGTCAACTTTGTTAATTTATATTTTTTTCTTATTTTTTGTCAAGTATGTTATATATTTGTACCAGTGGTACGCAAACTATGTGCCGCGGCATATTAGTGTGCCGTAAAGAATTCAAAATGTGCCGCTAATGCGAAAATATTTAGTACGAAAATATTTTTTTAAAATTATAATAGCATTTTGCTGCGCAATTCGTCTTTTTTTTCTGAATTTCGTCTTTTTTGTTCCAAATTTTGTCTAAATTTGCTTTAAATTTTCCATAGTAGGCCTTGCTATTTTTCTTTGAAACTTTGAATACTATGATTGGAATAAAGTCCTGAGAATGACTTGCAAGAATTTTGGATTTTCGTAAAAAGACAATATCCTGATTTAAGTATAAAAGCCATCAAATCTTTGCTGCCATTTCGATCCTCATATCTGTGCGAATTCGGATTCTCTGCACTCACAGAGAGTAAATCTAAAAAGAGGGAGCGATTGCTAAAGTTGGATGATGACCTGCGACTTTGTTTAACAAAAATCGAACCACGTTTAGAATTTATTTGCGCCAAAAAACAAGCGCCCTCATCCCATTAAATATATATACATATATTAATTTCATTTTATTAAAAAAATTCTATATAAAAGATACTTTCTTTCTATTTGTGCCTTGACTTTTTTTTCTATTTTGTGCCGGGAGGTAAAAAGTTTGTTTCCCACTGATTTATACATACTAAACTATATCATTACATTATAAATAAAATAAATATTTGAAATATATAATATATTTTTGATAAATTATAAAATGAAAATAGATATTTTTTATTATTATTTCACCCTCGAAATGGTATCAAAAGGCAAATATTTTAGTTTAATAGTTTTGCCGAAATTGATGAGGGGAGAAAGATCAAAGAAGTAGCCTTAGAGCTTGGATCAAACCTAACAGTCTCTCAACAATTTATAAAAATAAGAAGAATATTATTAGTGCAATAAATGGAAATCTGCATTCTATGAAGAGGAAAAGAATTAAGACTGGTAAAAACAAAGATACACCTAAATCTGTTTTGGCATGGTTGTGATTTAAAACTGTCTAGAAAAAAAAATTATACTCTTTTTACACGATTTCATTGGATTTAGCACGATTAAATAAAGCTGGAAAATTTTAAAGAAAAATATTTTTATTAACCGTAATCTTTTAGAAATTTATTTAGGGAATTCCCCTTTTTAATTTATTTTCATAGCAGCTTAAGTATATACTTTAGTCTTTTCTTCAGTTTCAATAAAATTGGACGTGTTCTTATATAAGCTGTTGACTAAGTAACATAAAAAAAAGTTTAAATCGATAAGAATACGGGTAAGCCATATTTATATATACATATTCGAACCTATTGATATCTTAATTCAATTTTAGGGCCCTAAGAAGAATGTCGAATGATGATGATACAGCATCAAAAAATAGTACAAATCAAACACATCAAAATACAATTATAATTATTGGTGATCATAATTATGATGATGTCATTGAGACATCATCTGAAGAAGACGAAGAGTATAATGATTATAAAATTATTTGTTTTTAAATAATCTTATAATAATTATATTCTTCCACAAATTTTAGGGCCCTAAGAATAACGGCGAATGATGATGATACAGTCAGTGGTGTAGTGGAGCCGGCCCAATTCTGTTTTTAAGTACCCGCTGGAATTTCCATGCCGGTACTTTACACCAACACCAATTCGAAAATTGGTGACGAAAATTTAAATAAAAAGTATGTATATAGCAAATGTCAAGTTATTCGATTTTGAAGTTGCCAAAATTGTTTGATATAAAGAAGTAGGAAGGAATATTTGAGATTTTCATACTTCTTAAAGATATATGATAGAAATTTCTTAGCTTTGATCTTCATATATATAATCGTCAAAAAAATTTTCGAAAAACAAAGTATTGCAGATTATTTTTTAAAAAAAATCAACATTAAGATTAGATGAGGAGGTTATCAGTGGCATATATATGTGCCGATAATATAATATATTCCACCAAGTCAATCTAAGGAAATTAATAACAATCTTATGGTGGAATTAGAAATTATTCTTGTTGTTGAATTAGGAGATATTTCTTGATAAGAAACGCGATTTTTATATTGAAAGACCTATCGAGCAATCTTATTAGTTTTCAAAATATTACACCCACAAAATCAGTATCTCCTGCAACAAGATATTACACCCGCAAAATCAGTATCTCCTGCAACGAGATTGCTCGATAGGTCTTTCAATATAACAATCGCGGAACTTGTTGTAGTCAAAATTTAGATGATTGGAATAACCGGGATTTTTTAGAAGAACAAGTTTTACGTACAGCTCGTTTTTATACAAAAATCCTTAAATATATATTTATATGTATATATCATATAAGATATATAATAAAATTTAATTATATGACGGTTTTTATTTGTATTATAAGTTGAAGATCCTTAATATGATGTTTTAGAAAAAATATAAGGAGAACTATGCATTCTAATTATACCTAGTAGTGCTTCAAATTTAATAATTTTAAATATGAAATAACCACACTAAGCATTTGATGTTTATCATGTATGTACTAAAATTGTTTGTACTAATAAAAGCATGACGTATTTAGTGTCCCACAATAACTACAAAGAATTTGTGTGGTATTCTTGGAAATAGAATCTATAAAAATGCTGTTCTTGGAAATAGAATCTATAAATAGAACCTATGGAATAGAATCTATAAAATAAACTAAATTTTTTAATTTTTTTTTAGTAAGAAATGTCATATGAAGTGGTTCGATTAATTGATTAATCGATTAATTGATTTTTTATGAAATGCTTCAATTAATCGAACAATTTCTCCGGTTACTGATTAAAAATGTTATCTCCATAGCAACCTTTGAAAAGTCGAAAATTATTCACTTAGTAGGCGCAATATTTTGTATGTTTTGCGAAAAAAGTGTTAGAGTATTGTTTCCGCAATAATTTGAAAGAATAAAGTTCATTAAAAAGCAGCAAATTTATAATTATTGTAAGTATGGAGTATGTTTTTATAATAAAAATAAAATTATAATTTAGCATTTTGATTCTTAAAGGTAATGGCTGAGAAGAAAACAGAAGAAGATGAATGGATTAAATGCAAAGAGAAACGTTCTGAAATTTGGTCCAATTTAATGGTGAACAAAAAAGATAAAAATATATTAAAGTGTAAACACTGTGACACTATATTTCGATCTCATCAAACGACGACGTCATATAGGTATCATATGCAACACAAACATGATCTGTGTAAAGAAGTTGTTGCTTCAACATCAGGTCAAAATAACAATAAATTAACATCTAATTTAACTTCATTTTTTACCAAAAAATCTACATTATCTCTTGCTTTAACTCTTGCAAAACTAACTGCATTAGATCGTATACCGTTTGCTACCCTTGCAAATAGTGAAGGAATCCAAAACGGATGGAAAGCTCAAGGTTTAAATATTCCTTTAACAGAAAAAGGCATTAAGGACATGGTAATGCAATATGCTGTAAAGCTTCAGCAAGATTTAAAAAATAAATTTAAATTAAAAATTGAAAATTGGGAACGATTTTCTGTATCCTTAGATGAATGGACATCAAAATGCAATCGTCGATATATGTGCCTTAATATTCACACGAAGGATAAGGAAGTTTTTGGTCTTGGGATGATAAGGATAAAAGACTCAATGCCAGCTACGAAAGCAATTGTAAATGTAGAACAAAAACTAAACCAATATGACATTGATCTTCAAAAACATATAGTGGCAGTTGTCACAGATGGAGCCTCTGTAATGAAAAAGATGGGTCGCTTGATGTGTATTTACCACCAACTTTGTCACAGCCATGGAATACATTTAGGAGTTAGAGATGTTTTGTACAAAAAAATACCAGCCACATCAATTGAAGCAACAGATGAAGAAATGTTATTAAACAATGAAATAGCTGTTGAAGATGATTATAGTTCCGATTCAAATGAAAGTGAAGATGAACTTCAGGTCTGGGTGGAAGAAAATCCATCTTCAGAACATATCATCTGCGCTCCAGATTTTTCAAATATAATTAAAAAAGTCAGAAGTATTGCACGAATGTTTCGTAAATCTCCTGTTAAAAATGATGTATTGCAAAAAGCCTGCAAGGACAAAATGGGCAAAGAGCTTAATTTAATAATTGATACTTCTACTAGATGGAATTCTATGCTGGCTATGTTAAAAAGGTTCATGGAAATGTATGGAGTTATTAAAATAGTTTTGAAGGATTTATCAGTTGCTCAAATTTCTCTTTCGAATGATGAACTCAAAATAATTTCAGAAATTGTTGAAGCATTAGAAATAATTGAAGTAAGCTCATTAGCTCTAGGTAGAAAAGATTGCAACTTAATACAGGGGACAAAAATTTTTGAATTTATGTTGACTAAATTAAAAGATCAATTCAAATCTAGTATTTTAGCACATAAATTTTACACTTCTATGACTACACGGATTAATGAAAGAAGGAATCCAGATCTGGAAGGATTGCTTCTATATTTGGAACACCCAATAGAGAAAATTGTTTTTTTAAAAAACCGACCAAAAATGATCTCGCCAATACAGCTAAAAATATAGCCAATCGATTATTATTAGCTCCTCTAGAAATTCCGTCCACAACAGATACCGAAAACAAAGATGAAAATGATTGCATTGAAATTGAATGTGTCAAAAAAGCAAGATATTCTAATTCCAAAGCAAGCGAATTA
Source organism: Empis livida (assembly GCA_963932195.1). Taxonomy (NCBI): domain Eukaryota; kingdom Metazoa; phylum Arthropoda; class Insecta; order Diptera; family Empididae; genus Empis; species Empis livida. The sequence continues at coordinate 27,313,529 of OZ010648.1, forward strand.
CAAAACATTTTAAATAAAAAACCTGAAAAAAATAGAAATGCAACAGCTCCTTTAATTTATAATCTAACTGATATCAAGAGACAAATGATGGTTTATGAACACAGTAAAGTAAAAACAAATTTACTGGAGAAAATATATAATGCATTATTGAGTGTGCCACTATCTTCAGTGGAGACGGAAAGAAGTTTCAGCGCAGCTGGATTGTTTGTAACCAAATTAAGGACATCATTAAAGGATGAAACTTTGGACAACTTATGCTTTTTACGTGCGCAGCTATTAAATGAAAAAAAAAATGAATTTGTAATTTTTTTATTATAATATTCTTATATAACCTGAATTAAATTTTTATTTTGTTATAGAATCAATTAAGGACATCATTAAAGAATGAAACTTTGGACAACTTATGCTTATTACGTGCGCAGCTATTAAATGAAAAAAAAATGAATTTGTAATTTTTTTATTATAATATTCTTATACATATAAACTGAATTAAATTTTTATTTTTTTATAGAATCAAAACTATAGTTTTTTTAGGAACTTGTTGGAATATTTTAAAAAATAATCGATTAATCGATGATAAAATTGAACAATTAATCATTAATCGTTTTTATCAAAAACCGATTAATTAACCATGACCTAATATGAAGAGAAGAGAAAAAAAATAGAAAAATTATTTGCAGAAATTTCTGATGCGGAAGATGAAGATTTTGGTTCATATGTAATTTGTTAAAGTTCAACAGATAACTTTGCAGATGATGGTCTATTCTAGTAGCTCCGACGAAAATTTGGTGCAAGCAGCAACTTGTCAAAATCAGGAAAATATAGATGATGATGAAAATTTGGATAGTGATGATGATGAATGGACATCTGATACAGAGAGCATTTCAGATTTTCATTTTGATAATAGCAAATTAGGTATACAAATTACTCTTACTGATGATGCTACACCATTAGATGTTTTTACGAAAATATAGACACCAGAAATCATGGAAACCTTTCTTAAGTGCACTAATAAATATGGTAATAAGTTGTGAAGATAATTGCCGTAAAACAAGAAACGCTCGTTTTAAAAAATTCAAGGAAACAGATGATGAAGAAATTAAACACTTCTTTGCACTTTGCTTATTGCAAGGTCAAATTAAATTTCCGCGTATACGTACGTCACTTGTTCAGCAAATCGTCGTTATATTGACTTCGTATTTTTCCTGCCACCATGCCTGGAAGACGTTATGAACAGATATAACGTTGTTATGAACAATATGATGATAAAACGAGCGTTATCTAAGGTTAAAGTACTTTTGAATACAATAATAAAAAATTCTTCGCAGGCATACCATCCAGACGAGGTTTTAGCTTTGGATCAATCTTTATTACTATAAGGTTTAACAATTTTTTGCGAAAAATTCTGATGTTTTGTATTGATTCTCATTAAATTTTCATATTTTACCGATTTTTCGGGCAATTTTGAATATTTTTCGAGAAAGTCTTCGGAGATGAGCTGGAAATTAAATTCCCTACATGGAGATACCAAATATGTGGGGCTTGCTTCAGTTTTAAGGATTTTCAATTTTTTGCTACAAATTCTGATGTTTTGTTTTTATTCTCATAAATTTTCATATTTTACCGATTTCTCGGACAATTCTGCTTATTTTTCGAAAACGTCTTTGGAAATGAGCTGGAAATTAAATTCGCTACACGGAGAACCAAATATGTGGGGATTGCTTCAATTTTATGGTTTTTCAGTTTTTTGCGACAAATTCTGATGTTTGTGTTGATTCTCATAAATTTTCAGATTTTACCGATTTCTCGGACAATTCTGCTTATTTTTCGAAAAGGCCTTTGGAAATGAACTGGAACTTAAATTCCCTACACGGAGATACCAAATATGTGGGGATTGCTTTAGTTTTAAGGTTTTTCAATTTTTTGCGACAAATTCTGAAGTTTTGTATTGATTCTCAGTAAATTTTCATATTTTACCGTTTTCTCGTGCAATTTTGCATATTTATAGAAAAGGTCTTCGAAAATGAGCTGGAAATTAAATTCGCTTCTTGGAGATACCAAATATGTGGGAATTGCTTTAGTTTTAAGGTTTTTCAATTTTTTGCGAGAAATTCTGATGTTTTGTATTGATTCTCATTAAATTTTCATATTTTACCAATTTCTCGGGCAATTTTGCATATTTATAGAAAAGGTCTTCGAAAATGAGCTGGAAATTAAATTCGCTTCTTGGAGATACCAAATATGTGGGAATTGCTTTAGTTTTAAGGTTTTTCAATTTTTTGCGAGAAATTCTGATGTTTTGTATTGATTCTCATTAAATTTTCATATTTTACCAATTTCTCGGGCTATTTTGAATATTTTTCGAAAAGGTTTTCCGGAATTTGCTGGAAATTAAATTCCCTACACGGAGATACCAAATATGTGGGGATTGCTTCAGTTTTAAGGATTTTCAGTTTTTTGCGACAAATTCTAATGTTTTGTATTGATTCTCAGTAAATTTTCATATGTTACCGTTTTCTCGGGCAATTTTGAATATTTTATCCGTAGTCACTGCGTATATCTGCTGTGAATTAATGCCATACTTTTGGGAGACTTGTTTTAGTATTTTATGTAATTCTTCAATAATTGACCTCGATTTTATTTCGGTCATAGCTAATGTAATTATTTTTATTTTAGAATTTTCCAAAATTTGAGCATTAACACCAAGTATTGATCGGTCAATTTTAGTTGCACTGTCTATTTTTATGGAAATAAATATTTTTTTCAGATTAGTTGAAATTTTTTTTCTCAAATTTTCAGCTTCTCTTTTTATAAGTTCGCGTATATTAAATCTATTGGCAGTAATGGGTATAGATTATAATTAAGTCCCGTCAAAATAGGGTCGATTATTTTTCGAAAACCAGAGTCTTCCACAAAACTTAATAGCCTGCCATTTTTTGTGACAATTTCCACCAGAACAGATTGCAGCGTCGATAATGTCATTTTAATTTTAATTTCAGCTTTTTCTACAGCAAAATATTTGGTTAGCTGTTCTTTTGCAGATTTAATTTAGCTTTTTTTCCGTTAGCGTTTTCCTTCAAAACATCATCATATTCCGAACTATGAAATGTATTTAGATGCTTCAATAAGTTTGTTGCGTGTATCCCTTTTATGAGTTTTCTACAAATGATGCATGTGTTGAGTTAGTTTTTTCGTCAAATATAAATTTTTCATGGACAACATTTTTGTTTTTACTTAACATTTTTAGATTTCAGTTCATCGGAAGACATAAAATTTTTTTTTTTTTTTAAATTATTGTCACTTTTAACCCTATTATTACCAGGTTGATATACTGACGTAAAACGCCACGATGTGACTTTAAGACACCTATTGAAAATGCATATAGTTATATTAGTAAAATTATATTTTAATAATCCGCATAAGGAGTATTATGTTATTGGACAAAAAAAAATATTTTTTCAATTCATTATTTCATTCAAAACGGAAATATTATATTATACAAGTATTTATATAAAAAATAAAAAAGTAATCATTTATTTATACATGTTTTGCAAACAAAGATTTTTTGCGAATATTCATTACATACATTTTTTCCACAATCACCACAACATTGCTTGGAAGCTCGACCTTTTCCTGATGGGCAATAGTTACATCGTCGGCGCATATTTTTTTCGGTGACGGTTTTATCAAATACCGGAATATGGGAAGAATTTTCCAAAATTTCGTTCATTGTATCAACGGTATTTTTAGGTAAATGTTTTACACTTCTACGTTTTATATTTGGTATTACGAATTCTTGCACTAAATTCTTCAAAAATAATTTGCGTCGCGAATTTACTTTAGTTTTGTTCCAATCTGGATATAAATTTTTCCAAATAATTTCTGCAGCTATACCACATACATCCACAAGATTATAAAACTGTGTAATCGGCCATCTTCTGGCTTTACGTTTTACGGAAAAAGCATGACACTTTTGGTCCAACGTATCAACCCCACCTTTTGTACTATTATAATATAAGTTTACTTCAGACTTATTTTTATTTGTGCTGTCTACTACAGAATTGTGGTGCATTGTGGATAACAAGACGACAGCACGATACGTAACAGCACGATATGGTAAGTAACTGACTAGCGTCATATTCTTTGTGAAACCAAAAATATTACTTTCAACTTCTCTTCCTCTATTTGAAAGGAAATTTGGTGGTATACATCTTTTGTTCTTCCGTAAAGTACCTACACATGTAAGGCCCTTGGATAATAAGCAATTCACTATATTATCACAAGATTTTACGTTTCCATAACAACGCTGTTCAGTACTTACTTTTAAATCTCTGAAAATCATTACTATAAAATCAAAGTAATTTATTATGTGGCTTGGAGTCACAATTCGGCGTTTTACGTCGGAATTTTAATATATCTAATCTCCATGACTACTGTAGAAATGAAAACAAATCATTTTTAGATTTTTTTGCGAAGAATTTATAAATGATAGAATACATTGTTATCATTTGGAAATATCCGGAACCGCACATTTAGGTGGATTCAAGGTAATTTGTTTCAAAAATTAAAAAAACTTATTAGTAAATTTTTAATTCAGTGAAATATTTTGATGCGTCCTGATCACTAGATGAATATTTATATAAAAAAACGGTCCTGCGGTTTTTCCTATATCGACGCCATTGAGAATTTGTACATCAACCTCCTTCTCGAACCCATAAGATGGATGGTTTAATTCATCTTGTTTATAAGCCGTACGAAAAATTTGTGTTGTAAAAACGATTTTTGTTATGCATATCTGCTAAAACACCTGCTATTATATTTTTATCCAGTGTAGAAACAACATTGTGCGGCAGATTTTCAATGTGCGGCAGATTTTCGGTGTCCGAACATATTTTTTCTCAGCGAAGTAATTGTTAGTCCATTACAATCTATCCAACTATCTTTTAATTTTAAACCTTGTTGTTTTTCATTGTCTAAAGATCCCACATTTTTGTAAAAAGAACAGCCAAGTTTTCCATCTAAAGCCACTAACCAAGGATTTTTAGCGATGAACTTAGGTTTTTAATTCGAAGAAATAATACAATTGGTTTCAAAAACGAAGGATGAAAGAAAAAGAAAACGCAAAGAATTCAAAATGTACACTACAAACCAAATACTTAAATTAAAATACTATACAATACTAAAATGAATTAACAAATAAAATATCAATATAAGAAATACTATAATATATATTATATACTATGAAAAACTACAAATATAAAATATCTAGGAAACAGAGAAAACATATAAGAAACACTATGAAATACTCAAAATAAAAGAAGACGATTTCTAATTACCAACAATTCTAATTTTGTATCTTATATAATACAAAATAACAATTAAAAATATGCGAATCACACACTAAACGCAAGCTAACTGATATCGACAAATGGTTTCTGAAATAGTTTTGAAATACATAGCCTAAATTTGAATTTCATCGGTAAAATATTCAAATTGCAAAAAAAGTGCAAAATACAATATTTTTTAAATTCGTAATCCACAAAAAGAAATTATATTTTATTTTTTTCGTTGATAGGACAGGTACATTGCTCACATAACATAACCAAGGATTTTTATCGATGAACACACACCCTTCGTTAATAATTTCATGGGTTTTTTGTTATAAGTTCTTTGTATTTATTTATTTAGTTAGGTTTATGTCATTATTTATTATTTTTGTAAGTGTAAACGACCAACCTAGAACTAAGGCCCAGCTTTGAAGGAGGACCATGTCAACTGGGGTTTGGTGACGTTGGATTCCTGGAAACAGTACTCGTTGAAATACAAATCATCACCAAATTCCAAATGTCCTCCCTGGCTCGACCAGTATATTTATTTATTTGTTTAATTTATTCAATTAGATAATTATTTAATTTATTTGTGGATTAATGGTTATAAAAATTTTCGAAGTTTGAAAATTAAAAATCATATTTATTTTTTTTGAACTTATGCCCGTTCCTTTACTATTATTTATACATTACATTGATTAAATATTTTAAACAGCACATTATTAACAATTTAAATCATAATTTTCAATATTATTTTTGATTAAAATTTCCATAACACAAGATTTACTTTTGGTTGCAATCTAAAAATTTTTGTGATTCAGTCTGCAATAAACGAAAAAAATAAATTAATAAATTAATCTTTAATAAATGATTATTTAAAATATTTAATTAAATTTTTATGTATTTTAATCTAACTTTTTAATTTGCATCTAACTTTTTGTAAATTTTGTTAATACACTTAATTAACCTTACCTGAACAAAACGGAAAATATCCAATAATGAATCAGTAGCACTTTTACAATTTTCATTTTGTCCAATTCCTTGTGAGGTAAATAAATTCGACGATGATCGTTTGCCCCAAGTTGGAGTAAATGTTAACTTATTAAAGAACAAATCAGTTAATACAATATTTTTTTTTTTAAAGTTATAAAATACCTGACAATTAGATGAAATAATTAATGCAGCGATAAGAAGAGCAAATACAACTAATTTGATTGATGCCATTTTGTTGAATGTTATAAATTATGAAAATTTCATCTTCTTTTATACCCAAAAAAAATATATTGGATAAAAGTATGGCTTCACTCATTAATTGAAGCCTTATATAAGTTTTAATAAGAAATTTGATTTTCAAGCATAGGATATATGTATTTCATATATAGATGTAATTTTTCTTTCGCAGTCTGTATCCATGTTTATTAAGGATAATTAAAATAAAATTCTATTTATAATTAATAAAGATATATATATATATTAATTTATATAATTTGCGAAAATAATTGATTTGAAAAGTTAATTTTAGAAGTGGAAAAATTAATTTAAAAGTCGATGTAAGTGAATACGATAAAAATAATATCACACCATCGATAAATAATTTTAATACAAAAATTGTTTTTAGTTAAAAATAAGAAAATTTCCTTGTAATAATGTTATAATACATATTGTTAATTAAATTATAAGTATATACTAACATTAAAGTCTTTAAATAACACATAAAACATAATTTATTGATATATTTGGATTTTTAGATCTATATTTAAAGTAATTACGATTTGTTTGCACCAGGGTTGTACGATTTTAATTAACATTTAATTCAGTACATACTTACAACAACAGCTAATACTGTTCTTAAATAAGCAATTATACAAAACAGAATTACAACTTGAGTCTGGCACAAATAGAATAATCTTTTTTGTTACTCCTCTTGGGAAAATAGAGATTCCACTTGGCATTCAACCTTATATATCTTTGACCTACGATACTGTTTCAATATCATTCATTATATGATAATTGTACATTAATGATATTTAACATTTAGTACGATACACGACAAATGATGTTTGTATTTCCCAATTGTTTCCTTCTTATTTGTTATTTGAATCCAAGTTTTTAGTCTGATTTGCAAATGTATTGTGCGGTTTCCTGAAGATTTTCTACTTAATTCCAAATTATCTTCAATTTGTCAAACAACAAGATGTTATCCGTAAATTTACCATACTAAATATGATAGTTTATGTTTAAGGATATTTTATTTCATCATTATCTCGAGTAACTTAAGTACGTTCTTAAAGATGGATAATTCTACTTAAGGCAGATCACTAAAGTGTATCGTCTGTAGAGGGTATAACTCACTTTCCCATATAAGTTTTCGTTTTCTTATTGATTATAGCCATGTCTTCCGCATCTTCTAGAGCTGTGCTGATTCTATTCTAACTACATCCGTGTGATATTATCGGGTGACCATATTCCTTAATGTAAGACCAATCCGCCTCCAGTAAATGTTATTAAGCTAGAAAATTCTGAATATTATTCAGATTTGCTTGAAAATGAAAAACCAGCTTGGGTGATCGAATTTAGTCAACATTTACTTCGTATATCCATCGAATATTATTATGTTTATTACAAAACGAATTTGGGTGGTCAAGTTTATACTTCGGCAACAGTCATAGCTGCCTTTGTATTGTACTTTCGCCACTCATCGTTTACTGATCCTGCTATATTCTATAAAACTTTTCAATTTTCCATTTTTTTTCAAATTTACATAGAAAATTAATTTAAAATAATACAAAATTTAGGAAAAAAAAAATCATTTGTAAATTTATCAATTTAATTGCAAAATAATGTGCTATAAAACATTTCACCATTAACCACAATATGGTAATTTTCAATTTTCTTTCTTTCCAGTTTCTTTTAAAATATTCACAAAAAGAAAATAAGTGAAAATATCTCAAAAGAATTTTTTTTTATTTGTCTGTTAAAGCAAACTGAAAAAGAAAATGAATTCCGGAAATTTTTTTCTTTTATTTTAAAGTTTGTTTGATTTGCTAAATGTTCGTAGAGAAAATGAGAAAAAATGTTTACATCTTATGGAAATTTTTAATGTTTTTCTTTAATTTTGTTGTTACGCATTTTCCATAAAAATAAAAAATTGGGAAGAGAAAAACTTTTCAATCAATCGACGAACATAGAAAATGAATTAACTTGAAATTACATTATTAGTTGCCATGATCAATTGATACATATATAACTGTTTTACCACTTTATCAGGAAATTTTTCTTAGCTTTACAATATTATTATTTAAATTTGTGTTTTTATACTAAGCCATCTTTCAAACTTTGTGTAGAATTTTCCAATAAAAAGTTGCACTTTTTCCCGATTTTTATCTATAAATTACTCTATTGTACCAAGGAAAAAAATAATTTTAAATTATTTTTCTCTGTAGATATTTTTGATAAAATTTAAAATGAAATTCATTCAATCAACAATATTTAATTAAATTACATTTTGTTACTTTGAATTGTTCAGTGATGATGTTTTATAAATTTACTATACATAATTAATTATTCAATTTTTCCCTGTCAACTTGTATTTCATTTATTAATTTTTACAATAATTTTCTTGGTTTATTTTGATTGAAGTTGAATTTGGCTTTGGCTTAGTGGTGAAGATTTGCTATGGAGTAGTGGTAGTGTGGTTCGGTTGGTTCGATACGCTTCTTTACTGTAAACAAATTTACTGGTTCAGAATCCTTACAAAAAATATTAGTAAAATCGATTTGCAGAAAAATGTTCAGAAAACTCTTATTGGTAGGGCCTAATTCTCTTTGAGATGTTGCGACATTGGAGAAGAATAAGAAAGTTGAATTGAAAATGTTGACCATTTTTATAAATTTTTGCTTTATTTGGAATATTGACAGGAAAGTTTAAATTTTAAATTTGCAAATCTTAGAAGTTTAATTGCAAAATACAGACAGAATGGCCGCCAAATTTATTTAGACTAGATTAGCTCCGTTGGTTTATTATAGCTATTAATTCTATTTAAAGTCAGAACCCAGTTTATGTTTAAAGTGAGAATTATGGTATTATAATAGATCTAAATATATATTCATATTCATTATCATTATGATTCGTTAAAATATTGTCGGTTCTTTATTTAAAAAAATAATTAATACAAAAATATTGCTTAGCCTACAAATAAAGAGAAATGTGTAATGTAAATATTTTGTTACTTAGCAACAGATTTAAATATTGCTAGCGGCTCTTTATATAAAAAAAAAAAAAATGAAGAAAATAATTTAAAAGAATTTTCATTTTTATTAAATAATATAAGATTTCTTTAAAAAAATTGTTTTCTAAGTCATAAGAATATCTTTAAATTTTTTATTATACCTTCTACACTTTATAAAAATCTATGAATATAAGAAATATTAAAAATTCATAGCCGCTTTAACATAAACGTTCCCTGTTCCTATTCCTCCTATTACATAAACTGACATAAATGTTATCTCATCCCACTCAATTTTAATATTATTTTTATTTTATTATATAAGTTTTTTTTTTTTTTTTAAATATTTTGAAAAATATTATTTAAATGTGTGTGCATAGAAAATTACCCTCGTTTATCTTTATTTAATTTTGTTTTATGTGAAATTAAATTATTATTATAAAAAAAAAGATGACTACACAAATTTGTTTTTAAATTAGGTTATATATAGTGAAGAAAATGGAACCCGATAAATAGTTTCAGTTAAAAAGCTTTGGTAATTAATACTTTGAATAATATTTGTTCGAGTAAAACTTTATGTAGTACGTAAAATGAATTGTTTCCAAAGTAATGGGACGATAAATTTCGTTCCATTACTTTTCAATTTTTCATTTAACATTGGTAACTAAAATTTAATTTAATGTTTTTCTTTTTTTTACATTATTATAATTCAATTTTTAATAACTTACAATAATTTACATTATATATACATTGGAAATTTTCAAGATTTTCAAAACAGTTTTTTTTTTTTAAATTCTTTTTAATGAGGATCATTTATAAGCATAAAGCTATTAATGTTTTCCCGTGAAGTAAATTGGACTATAATTATATGTATTAATTTATTATTTATATGTTATTCTTAATTTGCCACAAAAAAAAAAAGAAATATTTTTAATTTTATTTATAATTTTTAATTTGACTGATAAATATCTGGAAAATATTAAAGTTGTCTATATTTATGTAGTACAGAAGTTTCAGGTTTTCCTCAACAAGTATCTCAGAATAGTATGCAGAAGGAGGCCTAAACATCCTTGTGATTTACAAGATCGGATTGGTCAAAGAACATCTTCTTCAGCTCTTAAAAAGCGTGGGCATTTGGACCTACAAATTTCTTTATAGTGACGAGACTTGTAATTCCAACCAGCTAATGGCTTTATTAGTGAGACAGTTGTTGTTAGCAAGTGGCCTCGACCGTTAGCATTTTTCCCAGTCGTAAATTACATTTTATTGTAATTTTATTCCTGGTACTAATTTAAAGCTGAGTAAACTTAAACCAACAGGTATACCTCAAACGAAACCCAGTACACCACAGGTCGTTTTGATTTATTATCAAAGAACACCTGGAGGCGCTACTAGAAGTGAGGAAAATGTAACCTAAGATGGGCAAGCGCGATAACAACTGCAGAACGCGAGTAATATGGATATGACAGATGGAAGCCCTATACTACATGAGTAGCAGGAAAAAAAATATTTATGTAGATTTCTGAAGAGTATCTCTCGATGAGTAAATTTCTGTAGTGTATCTTTTTTGTTAGGCTTCAGTTTCAATCAATTTTTCTAATCTGATAAATATTTGTAGTTTCATTAATTTAGTTTATAAAAAAATGAAAAATGAAAATAAAAAACTTAAATTTTTCTGTTATCTGCCAACCGGAAAACCATTTCAGTTTTTTTTTTTGTATTTCATCAATTGCCAAGAAGTCAGATCCTTAGTGGCCTGGAAAAACGAATATATCCTTGATGTTTTTTATTTTTCTGCAATATGAGAATATTTCTGTCGTTTTTGTCAATGACATAAATTTGTTCCGTTTTTCATTATCGTCAAAATATGGAGCTTTTTTTTTCTGTGATATTTTGTGGTTTTATTTTTTTTTTATATTGTTCATATTTTCAATTTCCCTGTTATAAACCCAAAGGAATATGTAAAAATTTACGTATATGTGTGGTGTAATATAATCTACTCCCATTTTGTACTTTAAAAGAAAAATACAAATAAATTTTCCTTGTTGTCTAGGGAAAATGCGGCATAATATTATTATTATGCTATCCATTTTTGAGGGTTTTTTTTTGTAGTTCAAAATTACATCTATCAAAAAAAAAATTCTCATATTTGTAAAAATAAATAAAAGATTAAAAAACATAAATTTTCTTTTAACATCGGAGGGAAAAAGAAGAAAATATCTTTATAAAGAAAAATTCATTTACCTTTTTTCATAATACTTTTTTTTTTATCATAGACATCAGCCAGCATACATGTTTTTTTTGTATAGATAACATAATAGACAACATTTTTATATATTTTTTCTTATTGAGATTCACTTTAACCTTTTGTTGGGGATTTTAAAGGAAACATAAAGATGCAGAAAATATTAAAAGATATTATGAATTCAATTGAAAAATATTTTCAGTAGACAAAAAATGTGAAAGGTTTGTTTTAAGCTTATCAAGAAAATCAGATAATTTGATATAAGAACTGAAGAAAAACCTTTAAGACTATTTGTTCGGTGAACGATTATGGAATTAAAATCAAAGGATAACATAGATTTAAATTATTGGATCTATTTCTATTCTCTGAATTAGCCGCTGGGATATAGGATACATTTTGATTCTAGAATGTTTTTTCCCTTCTAACATTCTATTGCAATTTGGGCTTACTATTTTTATATGGATTCAAAACAATTAATTGCTTTATAGTTATAGTGAAGAAACTTTAGTTGCAAACTTTTGGTTGCAAGCCAAGCTATTAGCTTGGCTTAATTAGTGAGGCATGTGTTGCTAGCACTGTATTGTAATTTTATTACTGGTACTCATTTAAAGCTGACTAAATTTAGACCAATATTGATTGATGCCTCGGCCACGAATTGAATCCAGTACCTATCACGCTACAGGTTAGTACACTACAACAGTCGAGCCTTAATAATTTAGTTATTATACTTTAACATTTCTTTGGGGCATTTATCTCTGTTACTAATTATTTTGTTTAATTTTTGATACAATATTTCAAAATTATTCTTCAAATTAAATAAGCACTTTAATAAAATATTATATTAATTACACTTTAAATAAAAACTCATAAACGAAATTCATAAATTATTTGGTTTGCCAGCACCAGTTAGTTTTTATTATAATTTGAAATTAATTTTAAATTATCCAAAAACTATTTAATAAAATTTGAAATAAAATTCCAATAATAATTAAAATTTTCATTCAATTTAGTCCCAATTAAATAATTAAATTGATTTTTAATTGATATGAGCTCAGATAATTAATTTAAATAAATGACTAAATATTATACGTTATTTTAATATAAAATTTACTGATAATTTATTGATTAAATTATAGTTGTGTATTTCAGCAAAATTATGTGTTATAGTTTTAGGAAATGGAAAGTTTTTTAAATGAAAATTTCAAATAAATGAAAAGTAAATAGTAGATAATAATTTAGACGATTTTCGAATTGTACTGTTTTCAAGTGCAGTAGCTTTGTGGCTACGTGGTTGTTTGAAAAAGAATCCTTATAGTTGAAATTCGGTCAACAGTTTATAGGAATCAAGTTGTTAATAATTAGGGTTCCCCGCGTTAAGCAAAATTTCTGAAATTTCTAAATGTCATGAAGCATATTTTCCAGAGCTTTGTTTAGCTAGTTTTAAAAATTTTTTTGTTAAGGTAGAACTAATTTTGTTTAATATGATTTAGAGGCTTTATATTTAAACAGTTTATTATTTAAAATAATTTTTAATTTAAGTATCTAACATTTGTACAAAACAAATTAATTAAATGTGATTTAAATGCATCTGCAGTAACATTATTTATTTTTAAAAATTTTATAGAGATTATGTTTTTGAAAATTTAATTGTCCATAATATAGTAATTAATGCAGGCAAGATTTGGTATTTGAGAAAATCCAAGTTACGGAAAGGGCAAATTCAATATGAACGATTTGAACTAATTAAATAAAATAATCAACTATTTAGTGAGAGTGGATTCGAAAAAGCGTAATTTTTTGAAATTATGGTTTTTTTGACCAATAAATTTAAATTTTGTAGTATAATTTTTTTTAATATAATAAAGACATAAAAAATTTTTTTTTTTTAAATTTATTTATTTATCTGGCAAATTAAAACGGACTAACAAACTATTTTGCAAATTTTCGGCTGTTAAATTTGCATCTTGGTCACTTAAAATAAATTTTAGTGCAGAGAAGCATCTTTCTATACGAACTTGAGTAGGAACAAAAAGCAAGAATTTTACTACTTTACTCAAATGTTGATTACCTTCATTACATGGTTTTTTGTACCAAAATCTTGCAACATTAGTAGAAAGTGGCATTCTTTGATTTATTGTAAAATTTTCAATTTCGTGAAAAGCCAAACGTAAATTATATATTTTAGGAGAAAAACAAATCAATCTATCCACTGGAAAGAGCACTAAAATTCCTTACTCTTAATTCTTTAAATACGAATAATTTCTATAAGTTGAAATTTTAAAAATTAAAACCAAATTAGAAGAAATTATTATTAAAATTACGATTATTAGTTAGAAAAATATATGAACTAATCTTAATGGCCTAATGTAATAAATAATTACTTTAATTTATATAGAGTAGATGTACATTATTATGAATAATTATGAACAACGAAAATTCTAGGAAATATTTATTTAGAAATTTTGAGTATCAAAAATATTAATTTTTCAAAAATCAATAGAATATTTTGAAAATTTACTTTCAATGTGTTTAATTTCGATAATAAAATTGTGTATTTACAATTACAATCATATAAAGACCAAAACCATCAATTTAAAAGGTTTGCATAAAAATCGTTAAAATAAATTTCATAATAAATTTTGGTTTTTATATGATTGTAAATAATTAATTTTCTATCAATATCAATTGCTGTGGTTCGGTTTTCTTTCAAGATTACCTTCTTGAAAGAAAACCGTTCGGGTTTGGTTTTTAAAATGTTAAATTTTTGGTTTTGATTCGGTTTTCCCTTTAATAAAGACTGTATATCAATTATAATCAAAAAATATATGTAAATCATTTCTTTGAAAATGTAATTAATAATTAAATAACAAAATAAAATCAGATAATAGCTTAGAAAAAACACAAATTTCTCAAGAACCTAGTTTTCTTTTGTTGTTGCTGGTAAATAAATATACATACCTACATAAAAATGATCTTAAATCTAATCAAAATTTAATATGTTAAAACTTTTATCTGTTAAACTGTCACACAACATAAAACATCTCAAACAGAAATATTAGTAACTAAACTTTTAGTAAGTGCATTCCAAACCAAAAACGAATAGTTTCCAAAAAATTTTTAGATTTAAACGAACCCAAAAGAAAATTCGAAATTGCTAGGTTTATGATTTAGTTTGGCGATAATTTCAAAACTGGATTCGGTTTTGGTTTTATTTTGGTTCAAAGAAAATTGGTTTGGTTAGTGGTTTCCCGATTCGGTTCAAAATCGTTTGCCATCTCTATAAATAAGTCTATAAATTATTATAAAATTTTGCCAATATCAAATGAGAGTAACAAATTTTAATAAGGAGAATCAACTAAAATTATTTCAGAATTAATAGCTAGTAAATAATTGAAATTTTTATAAAACTGGTTCTACATAAATTCGTAATTTAAATAATAAAAGTTTCATACGAATTCGCACTCATTTGAACTTTCCAAACAAACAAAAAAGATTTTACAAAAAATATACAAAACCAGAAAATAAATAAAAGTTTTTGCATCCTTTTTTTTCTAAAAAACGTGAGCCTGTAAAATTTTGTCTATACTCAAAAACAAAAAAAAACAGTATTTTTTATAATTTTAATATAAAAGACTTGGTCACAAATTATTATTTTATATCATATTACCCTTTCCAAGAAATATAGAAAAACTTTATACCCACAACACACACATAAGCAAGATATATAATTATCCTTTCCAAAGCATGTACTCCAATTGACCTGACCTAAAGCAAAATGAAAAATATTATTTATTAAAAAGAAAAAAAATACAGAAACAACAAAAAAAAAAAACAAGAAACTAAAAATTTATAGTAAAAAATTTTAATTGACCAATTTCGAAATTACAAAGTTTAACATAGAAAAACTTAACCTAAAATTTTTTTTTACAATTATATTTTGTATTTTATTAGAATATTTATTTAGATTTTGCGCAATTTCTCATTTCGAAATTCGAAATTTTTAATTTCGAAAAGTCGAAAATATTTTGTAGTTACTAAAAATGTAGTTAACCCCTTTTTAACCGTTTCATAAGTAATTTTTACTATATCTCTGCTGTTCATTTTTAATGGATTTCTCTTAAAACTACAAAAAAAAAAGGATATTTTACGATATTTCGAATCAGTAATTTATTTCGAATTTCAAAAAAAAAAAATCCTCTTTAAACTTTAGCTGAAAATATATAATTATTTTATCATCTTTTTACAACAGACAAAAATTAAATAAATCTTAAATTTCGAAAAAAAAAATTTTTGTATGCATGTTTCATTGTTGGTATGTTTCATATTATTATGTTATTTTTTTTTTTTTTTATGGTATGATAAAGAATTTTTTTTATATGCTTTCAGTCGAAATCAAACTGTTGCCAGATAAACTTAATACGCGGTGATATATTATTTTGTCGTGTCGTGAAAAATATAAATTTATAAATTATTACTACCAAAATCCTAAAATTGAGGTAAAGTTTTAATAATTTCAAGGATATTCTACCAAGGATATTATACGCAAAATAAAAAACATTTCAATTAAACATTATATAATAAAATTGAAATAAAAATATTTCGAAATTTTAAACTTACTAACAGATAACAAACCAAATAATAATAAAAAAAAAACAATGAATCTCAAAAAAAAGGACATCAAATATAAACTTAAATATTTACACGAATCAGCAATTTATGTTTCACAAGAATAGTGATTTTCATACAGAAACATCATCATAGAATCAAATAATAAAAAAAAAAATTAATAACTTGAAAAATACCAATGGAATTTCCACTCACCAAAAAAATGTATATATATACATAAAAAATAAACCAGAAAAGATAAATACAAAAAAGGAAGAAAATAAAAAAAAAGAAAATCATTGAAATTCTAGAGATTAAAATATATGTATATAAAAAAAAAATCCTTAAATTTAAGGCAATTGTTTATTTTATACACAATAAGAGAAAAGTGGGTGACAAGAATTATGCTTTTTATAAAAATATGATTTTATTATTTTTTATTTTTATTATACTATAAATCTGAAGGATTCTTTATATTATTAAGTGTTGTGTGTGGGGGGGAAACAAGCTCAAATTATTTATATTAAAAATGTTTTGTTTGTTTTTTTTGTTGTTGTGTGTGAATGATGGCACATAATATTATTTTTAGTGATCTTGAACTAAATTCAACAACTACAAAGAAAACGCTCTTATTAAAATGTATTTAAATGGCGATGTCACGTTTAGAGTAGTGATTTAAAGATAATTTAAAATTAAAATAAAACTCAGTTATTAAAAAAATAAAACCTGAAAAAAAAAACTGGTGAACTGTAACCTAACCTAAAAAAAGATATAATAAAAAAAAATTTTGTATATTAATTTTCAGATGTGACACAAACAAAAATTTAATTACTCTGTGCAAAAGGATACCAGTGAATAAACATATTTGTATCACAAAAAAAACATATTAAAACATACTAAAAAACACAAATCGTTTTAATATTTTTCGGTATTTGACTGCAATTTTCCGGATTAACAACAGTTAACAAAAAAAAAAAACAAAAAAAAGGATATTCTAAGGATGCCTTTTTTAAACACACCCTTATTACAACAAAATTTCGTGCATCTTTAATAAGAATTTTTCGCAATAATTTTTTTATCCAAATCTTCTATTTTTTTTATATTTTGTTTCCGTTGTTGTTTTAAGTTGAAAATTTAAACAAGGTTAAAGCTCTTCACCAGAAAAATTTACAATTTATTCCAAATTTTTCTGTTGAATTTTCATATTTTCTTTTTTTTTTAATTTTTTTTATTTTTTCCATAAAAATATAATAATTTTTCTCCATCCTTTTTCTCCCTATATATACATGTACATAAATGTGTTAGTTTATGAAATATGATTTTTTTTGTTGTTTTGGTGCCTGTGTAAATTATATTAATAGAAGGATGGTGAATGTTTTTTATTCACAGTTCAGTGATTGAAAAAATTAGATTAAAATTTTATTTACCGGTGTTTTTTTTTTTTTTCATTTCTGTGTATACTATTTGGAAAATTGAAAAAAAAATGTTTTAGAATTAAGAATCCTTCTGTAATTGATGTTAAAGTGTAAATTTTTTAGTTTTACTACACATTTTTTATATAAAAAAAAAACGATTACAGAAAAAAATAAAAAAAAATCCTTTTTTTTAAAGGATTTAAAATTCATCTGAATAATTTTTACTCAATTGTGTAAGTGTGCTCTTAATTTATATGTTTTGTGAAAAAATAAAAACCAACGACGACGACAATTATTGTGAAAAGTGAAAATTAAGAGAGAAAATTTTTATATAGAAAAAAAAAGTAAATATGTATTTAAAGAAATACATATATTTAATTTTATTTAATTATATTTTAATTGTGAATATATTTTAAAAAAGGAAAAAAAAAATTTATTTAATTTTAATTTATTTAATTTTATGTATTTAACAAAATAAATATATGCAAATAAAATAAAAAAAAAATTAAAAGTGGCAATTAAATTTTCAAGGGAAAAAAAATTAATTTAATTATCACTTAAGTACCATCACAACAGTCACAATATTAAGGTATGTAAATTAATTTCTGTTTTTTTTTTCCTTATACAATTAGTATGATTTATTTACGTTTTTTATTTGTAGAAAAAAAAATGTGGATTTAGTAAATTATCCTTTTGTCCTGATAATTTTATTCTAATATGTAAATATAAATATGAAAAAAAATGTATTTAAATAAATTTTTAATATCATTGTCAATATTTATTCTAAAATCAGTAAAATTTCAAAGGATTTATTGAAATAAGTACTTAACACATTATAATCCGCGGACAAATTGTATAAAACTGTTCTTCGAACCGTAGTTAAATATTTAAAAAAATGTGCTGGAACCTAAAATTAATTGTAAAGTACAAATTTATGCACACGGACTTGGATTGAAAATTTATGAAACGCACAAATTTTTGCACACCGACTGTAATATTTTAAAAAGGATATTGTGTAGAAGAAGTTCGATTTTGGTGCAACCAAATGCGATTGAAAAAGATTCCATTTTGTCAATCAGTGTTTTTAATTTTCGGTTTCGAAATATGTTATTTTTATAATAAAAAATGTAGAATTGAATATCAAAAATAATTTACTGCCGTTAATTTATAAGAATAAGTGGAATTAATCGATTAATATTCTACTATACACCTTATAATTAATTTGACTATAAATTAGGAGAAATATTTGAAATTTCCATATGTAATTTTCATTATTAAATTTCCTATCACATAGAAAAATTTACGTTGATTTAATATAAAATTCATAAGAAATTTTCAATTTTATTTTCTTACGTCTTGAATCCTGAAAATAATATTTATTTTTATATTATGTTTAATATTAAAAAAGATTCTTTGATATTTAATTTGGGTAAACGTCAGGTGAAATATGTTTAAGATTAATAAATTAAAGAAAAAAACAAGTAGAAATAAATTATTCAAATTTTTTTTTTTAGAAATATTTTGTCGAAAGTAATTATAAAAAGCGTTACCAATAAATTTGAAAATTCTTAAGTGTTTTGTGGTTTCCTTTTATGGTAGACTTTATTTTTAATAGCACATATGAGAAAATTTTAATGCTTTTTCTAGTAATTTTGAGGAAAATAAAATAATTTGATTAATATCTTGGCAATGATTTTATATACATATTCATTATTTTTGCTATTACATGAACAAAATACATAATCTAATAAAGCCTACATATTAATTTTCTAATATCTCCGAATTATTTAGATATTTATTAAGATTATAAATATTTTGAGAGTTGGTTTTTTCAGTTAAAAATTATTAAAATTATTTTCTACTTTAAAAATTTTTTTAAATAAATTCAAAAAGACTTTAAATCTTGAGTTTTATATTTTTCACATTTCGATTGAAAAGCGTAACTTTTAATTACAATAATAACAAATTTTCTATTTATATTTGAATATAATGTAAAACTTAAAATTATGTAAATAAATTCCTTAAATATCCTATACAATATTTCAAATTCCATGTAATATAAATATTTGGATTCTTGATTTTCTTCTTCCTCGTCCTTTATTTGAATTTTACGGATAATAAATAAATTAATTATTCAAAAATTTCAATAATTTCCGTTTATATATTTCGCCTTAAAACCAACTGAAATCAAAAATAAATTAAATATTTTTCACTTAAAGATAAATAAATTAATAAGAATAAAAATTTTAAGGAAAATTTTAAAATTATTCTGTATCAATTAAATATTTGTATAAGCGATTTTTGTAGATTTTTCTTAAATTTCTTAGCTCAATCTATCTAAGGTTTTATGGACCAATTGTGTATCCAATGTCAGTTACGGCTAAAAACTTATCAGTTTTCTTGGTTTCCAAATTTCAATACTTGACAATTTCAAATTCAAATATCTTGACTAACATTACAACTCAAAATTAAATTCAAGTGGAATTTTTTCCTTTCAAATTTTCCAATAAAAATTACTTTCGATTGAAAAAATAATTTTGTAACTTTATTAAGTTAATTAATTTAATTTTTTCTTTATCGTTTTACTATTTTATTTTATTTAATCTTCAACAAAAAAAAAGCCCTCAAAAAACCCAAAAAAAAAAAAAAAATTGAAGTATAAAAAAACGGAAAATTGGGTAGCTTGACCTTAATCCTAAAAATAGAAATTTCAATTTTCCAATTTTTTTTTTTTCTTATTTAATTTAATTTTTATATATTAAAAGTACAAATAAAATTTTAATTTTTTCACTCTAGTTAACATGAAAAGAAAACTTTTAGTAAAAAAACAAAATTTTCTTCTTTTTTTTTTGGTACTTTTGTCTTGAATGGAAAATGAAAATGGAAGTTACCAAAAAATAAGAAAAACTTCTGCGTTTGAAACAAATTTACAAAAAAAAAAAATATGAATAATTTCTTCATAACGTAGAGTTTTAAAAGATTCGTTAATATTTTTTTTTTTTTTGGTTACGGAATCTAAGTACGTTTTCATATTATCAAAAAAAAAATGGTTAATAATCGATTTATTTATGAAAGAAAGTCTAAAAAAAAAATTTATGATTTAAAAAGTTTGTTATGATTGATTGTGTTGAAATTTATCATAAATTTTTCATCTTTATAGATTGTAGAAAAGGGTGCAATATCAATTTTATTTTGTAAATATTTTGAAATAGAAAAGTTATTTTGTTAAAAAAAAAATTTTTTAACATTAAATATTTTGAAAAGTTTAAAGTTTATTTAAATTGCTTGAAAAAATGCTCATTTTATTTAAAATTACATAATTTTAATGAAATTTTTAAGGAATATGATATCAAAAATATCATAGGAAAATCATATATCTAGTTGTTTGTAATTGAAATTAAACAAAGTTTATTTTATAATTATTGATATTTATCTGTGGAAAATATTAAAAACTAGTATGTATAATTAAACAAAAACATTATTGCATTTAAAATTTTTCTTTCTTTGGAAAATTTTATAATTTCAGACAAAACTTATCGAAATTAAATTTAATATTCACACGATATTAAAATAATATCTATATCAAAGATTAGGAAATTAAGTGAATTAAGTATACAAAACTGAATAAAGTTTAATGATTTGTTTTAATTTTAATATTTTTAGTTAGTGTATTAACACCATTCGCATTCAAATTTTTTTTATAAAAAATACTATAAGATTAAATTTTTCAAGCATTATTAGATACTTTTTGAAATCAATAAAAATTTTAATTTTCACACATCTCTCTATATTATTTTAATTGAAACGATCTCATTTCTAAATTTATCTAATAATTAGGATAAGTCTTTACAAATTCTATTGCAATTATATTGTAAAACATTACTCATTAGTTTCTAATCTAATTTAAAATGAAAATAAGTGGATTATTTTTTTCCCTCTAATTTACATTTTCATCAAAATTCAATATAAAGATAATTTCTTTTTTTTTTGATCGAATAATGTCAAAGAAATACTCCATTAACTTATTAAGATTTTCCATCATTTATCATCCCCCAATTTTTTTTAAATTTAAAAGTAATTTTTCAAAAATTTCAAAATAAATATAAGTAGATATATATTTTTCTATCCTTAAGTTTTTATGCTTTTTTTTTCCAAAAATTAATGCAATCAATCGTTCGTTAAACAAAAATAAAATATTACAAAATTTTTCCTTTTAGGAATAAAAAAATTTTCCTGGAAAATTTTTCCATTAAAAAAAATATAATTTTTTTTTTTTTGTGTTTTTTAAAGAATTTTATATCTTTACATATTTATTTAGATTAAATTAAAATACTTTTGGATTGTATTACGACAACCAAAAACCGAATACACGTTTAAAAAAAAAAAAATTGAAAATGTAAGTAATATCATCTCTTATAGAGTTTTTTTTTATTATTATTATTAAAATTGAGGTAAAAATCTCTTCAATTACCTTTTAACGGTTATTTTATATAATGTTTTAATGTAAAATAAGACAAAAAAAAAGTAACAAATTATTCGGAATTTAGGGAAACATATTAATAAAACAACAACAACAACAAAAATCCTTAAAGTAAATTGTAAGCAATTTAAAATGTACTTAAGAAAATTTTTGAGGATAATTTTCATTATTTTGGGTTATTTATAAATTGTGAAATTTTGATTATTTTATTTATTTAATTCAACTATTTAGGATATTTGAAATGTGAGATCCTGTCATATGAAAATAATGTTATATAATAAAATTTAAAATTAAATATTTTTGTTGTAGGATTAACATTTCTTTTGTTTTTTAGTAAAATCTAACAAATTTTTATTTAATATTACATATTTACATAAATTTTAGATTAGTATATTTAAGAAATTTTATTAATAATTTATGGTTTTAGCATAGTACAAGTCTAAAATCTAGTATCTCGTTTAGATTCGGCGGAATTCTTTATCAAGTAAAATTGAATACCAAATGATATTTAAAAACATTGAACCAATAAGAGACAAAGTTTCATAATCTATTTTAATTAGATCTATATATTTTTGTATAATATTAAAATATTATTGATGAGAAATAAATAGATTTAAATTTGAATTTTAAAATTATGTAATTGGTTTTATTTTTCATAATTGAATTTCACTTAATTCCACTTAATTGAATTTTAAAAATCACTTAAGAATAACAAAAAAACAAAATATATTTTAAAAAATTATATAATTGTAAGATTATAAAATTTCATGAATAATAATTAAGCTAATCTAAGAAATTAGAATATTCCATAGTTCAAAAAAATATATATTTCCAATAAAAAAAAAAAAAAATAGATCGTCACGAAAATCTAATTTTTCAAATTTTTTATTCCTTTATCGAATATAATTTTAAAAATATCTGCTTTCTCATTTTTCTGTTTTAACAAGTTTTAATTAAAAATTAGATTAAATACAATATTTTTCTTTTAATATTCATAAAAATATTTTAAAAAT
This sequence comes from Empis livida, assembly GCA_963932195.1. NCBI lineage: Eukaryota > Metazoa > Arthropoda > Insecta > Diptera > Empididae > Empis > Empis livida. The sequence goes on from OZ010648.1 coordinate 27,336,839, forward strand.
TTACGTCATTTTTTATTTAATTAATTAGATATTTTTTTTAATTAAATATTAAGAAAAATTTTAAATTGCATTTTTTTTTAAAATTTTTAATTATATGTTCTGGTACCGAAAATACTTTTCAAATAAAAATTTTTAATAAACATTTTTCACCGTTTTTCATATATCCTTCTTTTTGTTCTTATGCGTTTATCTGCAAAATATTATATAAGTTTGTAGAGATAAATGAATTTTCTTTAACACAAAATAAAATAATTTTTTTTTATTGTAAAATGAAGTGAAGTCTTTTTTAAATATAATAAATTAAACATTCTAACCTTTGTACACCAATACCTCGCTATACGGCCGCTCTTTTTACGGCTTTTCGCTATAACGGCCTACTTTAATTGCGGCAATTTTTCGATTTACGGCCCAAAATGTTTCGTTATACGGCCCAAAAATAAAACAAATGGAGAAAAAAATATGTACATATTTTAATGCGTTGCCGCTGCAGTATATAATAGTCACATAAAAGTTAATATTCTCGTAAGTAGAAGTGTTTATATACATATTTGTTTGCGATTCGTTATACGGCTTTTCGCTTTGCGGCCAACTTTCCCGGAACGTATCTAGGCCGTAAAGCGAGGTATTGGTGTAGATGTTTTGCAGCGAAAAAAAAAACGTAACATAAAATAAAATATATTATTTGTTAACTTAACACTATTAAATGAAAATTTACTACAATGATTTTCATGGATAAATTTTTAATTTGGGAAATTTTCGCTTTTTTCTAATTATATAATATGTACGTATTTGTATGAAAAACGTAGTTGAAAAATAGAATTTATGTTTGTTCTCTTTCATTTTGTGAAAATGTTTTTTTTCTTTTTTTTGTTGTTGGGGAAATATGTATAAATGAGTTTGTGTTTTTACGAATAGTCATAAAAAAAGAAAACTGAAATGTTTTTAAAAAGATTTGTTAATATAATTTAACATATAGAATTTAATGATTTTATGAAAAATACAGAGGAGTTTGTTACAAATACATAATAATATCAGTTTGTAATTAAAATAAATATGTAAAAGAAAATAATTTATTGGTTCAAGATGTTATTTGGTAAATCCAAGACTCAGAGACAGAATTTCACATGTAGTGATAAACCTGTGGAAATTTGTTATAACATGATATCTACATATTTTTTACCAAGCAAATTAAAGAAAATTTGATCATAACTTGACATGATAATAATATGCTTGTGAAATGCTCAAAGATTAAGATTAAAATAATTTATCGGAATTTTTCGGAAGAATCCATCTGTAGCGGCTGTGGTGATGAGGATGAAACGGTGGAAAACCTGCTATGCAGGTGTCCAGCGGTTAGATGTAGATGGTTAAGAAACATTGGTAACTATTTCCTTTCGGAGGCTGGTACTTTTAAGCCGGCTAGGATGATATCTTTCATGAGGGATGTCGGGTGGGCCGACGCGCTGTAGGGAGACATTGTATTCAGCCGCACGGACCTTTTTATTGCTTGGTGTGCGGTGGGCACCATCCTCCCTACAGCGCGTCGGCCCACCCTACATCCCTCATGAAAGAGATCGTCCTTTAAACCCACCAACCAATCAAGATTAAAATAATGTTTTTTAAATTTTTGGTAGTTTTTCTTTTAAGTAACTGATTTATAAACCAAAATTTGTCAATTTACTATTTATGTGGTGAACGGAAATTCGGTTTTCATTTTTTTTTGGCAAGTTATTGAAATAAATAAGTTTGAACATCAATAATTGTGTTTCGGCTAATTTGCTAAAGCACAATGTTACTAATTATATTGTTTTGGCAAAGACAATTAACGCAAAAATAGAAAATTGGCAAATATTGATCAATTTAAAGTTTAAATGTTTAGTAATTGGAATCAGAAATTATTTCAAAATGTAAAAAAAATGTAGATATTTTGTTTTAGAAAACTTTCGTCTGAGTTTGCCAATTTTAAAAGTTCAACATTACTATCCAAGTTATAAGCTGAACGACATTGTCTTTCATTGAAAGTTCAAAGACTTGATACTTAATTACCATTTTTTTTTTCTTTAATAAGCAATCATTTATTTAGACTAAATTGAAATTAATCTTCTCATTTTATGGAAAAAAGTTGTTATGAAAAATTGTTTAAAATCGAGAAAAATAAACTTTCTAACAATTAACGTATATAACGAGAAACGTGAAACTCGTGCTAAACATTAATATCTAGTAACAAAAAAAAAACCATTACTTAAATGAAAATATAAGAGAAAAAAAAAAGTGATGATATATTGAAAAGGATTCCAAGCATAGCTAGGATAATAGTCTCTTCAAAAAATATTTGTACGTGATTTTTACCAGAAGTGAATTTTCTTTCATATGTATACATCCTAACGAATTTAAAACAGACTTTAGAGAGGGTTAGAATTTTTACACAGTTGTAATATTTTTTATATAAATTTTTATCTTTATGCGAAATTATATATTTTTGTTTTTCTATATTTGTGTAAAAATTTTCTTAACTTATTTTCCTGCTATAAAACTCAATTTCACTCCAATTTTTTTTTTTGGGGAAATATTAATCGTGCGGAAGAGCGTTGTCTCTTATTTCTACATCAAAATCTTTTTATACGATATATTAATTAGATTTGTTTTCCCTTTGATTGACTCTTTAAAAGGATATTACAAGTTTTCTGATATATATACAATATATTGTAGTAGAATAAAATTATTTAAAAGAAAATATATAAATTCCGGAAATTTTCCAAACGAACAAAAAATAATGAAGGCAAATATAACAAAGACAAAACGTTACAATAAACAAGAAGGTGTAAAAAAAAAAAAGAAAATATTAGAATTTTAATATAGGAAAAACAAAAATTAATGTTGATAGAGAACAATTATCTCCTGCTGATTTTATCCTTTAGGCTTGAAAATTTTTATGATGTCATCAAAGCAATTAATTTCTGAGTATATATACTTGATTTAACGAACCAATTTTATTATATAACTTACTCTCTCTCTGTTTGACTCCAAATGGAAAATATTTATAATGAAAATATTGAAATTAATTTTATGAATATTTTTCATATTGTTTCTTTATTATTTTGTAAATATTTTATATATTTTATGTGTATATTTTGAAAATTTGAATTTATTTAGAAATTTTTGGTTTTAGAAAATTGATTTTCTTTAATGTCAGAGTTTTCGTTTGATATAAATTTTGTATATTTTTAAATATAAGTTTGGGTGATTATATTAATTTTTTTATGTAGTCCAATATGTTCTAACTAGTTTTTTACAAAAAATTCTGGATTTTATTTTCATTACAAAAACCACATTTATTAGAATTTTCAACTGTTACCAATAGGTTCATAAAATATCCTACTGAATCCTCATATTCAGCAGAAAACTAAATTGAAAATAGATCAATTATTTTACTATCAACTAGATCAAAATATCCTTTCCAATTTCATGCGAAAGATCTATCGTGCAAGTGCAAGGTCTGCAATGATATTTTTCATTCCAGCCAAGAAATTATTCGATAGCCTAATATCCAGATCCAGACTACACCGGGTATATTTATTGAAATTTGCATGATTTTTTGAGAATATTGTGGTACTTATTTTTCCAACTTCTTCAATAACATATTTCTGAAAAACGAAAGTGAAGCAATAAAATAATATTTAATAATATATTAATAAACCTTAAATATAAAATATAAAAATATTATCCGAAAATATCACTTAAAATTTAAAGTAAAAATATGGTGAACAAATGTTAAAAATGGTCATTTATTATAATTCTCCGATAAGAACTAAATATTTTCTTCTATATATCTGAATAAATGATGAAATTATAAAATTATCATTAATTACAATTTAGTCTAGAAAAGTTTTCATTTAAATTTAAATGAACTATTTTTAAAAACATGTTTTTTTTGTCTTCCTTAATTTTGCACCATTTGGTAAATATTATTTTTGATTAAACTAAAAAAAAAAGGGAACAATAATTCGACATTACTGTCGAAAACAAATGTTGTACATTTTAAAGTTTCAACATTATTTTTTATAACAAAAATCATTTTACTTTGCAAGGATCTGGAAATTTTTATATTGTGATAAGAACACAGAGATTTCTTCATAATTCATTTTATTTACTTTGTAGAAAAACTAAAATAATTTATTCATTCTACTAAAATTGTAGAAGACTCTAATCATTTAATATAAATTATTTAAATTTAAATTGTATATAATTACTACTATGGTTAAAATTTTGCAACATTTTTTTATTATAAGATTTGATAACAAAATTTCAATCGACTCAATTAAAAAAATTGTAAAAATAATATTTTTTATTACTCATTTTTTATATTCTTCTTCTTAAAGTTTCAGTCTTGAATGGAGCTTGTCTTTAAATTTCACTTTAATGACTAGTTCAGGCCGAATCAATCCTCCATATTTTACAGATACGAAAGTCTTCTTCGCCCACAATTTCTTCTGCCTAATGTTTTCCCTTAATAAAAACTGTGCATATTAATAAAAATTATTACTTAATACTAGCTTTGGCATAGCCAACTTATATCTATTTTTTTTTGCATGACTGTGATGAATATTTTAGTTTTTTTACAGTCGTTAGTAATTATTTTTCCATGTTGATCATCGCACGATTTCCGAGACATTAATTTTCTTCAAATTATTGTTGTGCAGGTTGGACTCTAAGCTAGAAATTCGATGATGTTAACCTGTACTTTTTTAGAAATTAAGTTATATTCTATATCTAGCATTGCTTCTATCATACCTAAGTTAATTTATAGACCGTATGGCTGGCACAGCTCATATTCAATTTCAAATAAACATAATAATATCTATTACTTTTGGGGGTTTTAGTGAATTTTTATATTACCCAATTAAAAATGTCCATTTACCACTTTAGTTTTTTTTTCATTTGGTAACCCATTTAATTTACATTATTAAACAACTAAACAAGCCTATTTAAATTTAAACGGTTTTTACTTTTTAAAAGCAATTTTTCTGACCCACGGAATAATACTTATTATACCATTAGTGATTTTAGCTTTGCTACTTTTAACCAAAATTTAAAGAAAAAATTAATTAAAAAAAAAATAATTCATTTTGGTTTTTCTCGAAATTTTTCTAACCATAGTTGTGAACAAATGTATCTATAAAAAAAACCGGGGGAAAAAAGGAAACCATTAACGTCAAAGCCAAACGTGAGGTGATGACTGGTTTTATTTAGAAAAAAATGTCGTTTTTTGTTTTGTTTGTTGGTGGTGATATATTTTCCTATTTTCCATGAAGCATTAGTTTCGTTCCTTCCAACAAAAAAAAATTTTCAAGGACAACAAAATATGCTGTATTTAATTTAATTAAATATACATATTTTTTTTTTGGGTTTTCACAACAGACAATAATGCCATATTTTAGTGAAACAAAAACGGTTAAATTAATGTCACATTATGTTTATATTTGTACAGGATGACATTTTACTTTTTTTTCGTTTATGCTTCTTTTTCTGTTATTTAAAATAAAATGTGTAAATATGATTTTGAGTGGCAAAAAATTGTGGTTGTTTTATTTTTTTATCTTTGGATAATAAATAGATATATTTTTCTTTTTGTTTGGTAGATAATTTTTCCACACGAAAAATTTAATTAACAGACTAGACAGACAGACATTGATAATTTAAAATGTTTTTTTTCTTTTAAAATATTAATAATTTCTAAAAACAAAAAATGTTGGGTAAAACTTTTATAATTGATCATTTTCAGTTGAAAGATTTTGTTTATAATATTCTGGGGATTGTTTTTAATTTAATTTTACTAAGAATTCAGAATATTTTAATGTATTGGCTATTTATACATAATTATTACATTGAAGAAAACTGTCTGAATTTTAAAATTTAAATATTATATTTATATATTTTATTTTTTGGATAATGAAATTTCGAAGAATATATCTTCGTATAAATATAATTCAAATCCATGGCACATGCACAGCACATGTAACTATACATAAAATTCAATTGAATTATGTTCGTATGACATACGAACTTATAACACGATTTTTAAATTTAATATAAAAAAAAGCAATAAAAAACAGATAATTTTTGTGAATATTTTATTTGCATAATACAATTTTGGAAATTTTTTATGAAAAACTTAATTAAATTTTATTGTTAAAAAAAAAAATCTTTGGAATAATATTGTCATATTAGATTCATGGTTGTTTTTTAAGGTTTCTTATACAATATAAAATTTAACATCCTTCCTAGAAATATGTACAAACATAATTTAAATAACATATAAGTATACACTCTTCATTAAATTTTTGTATAAACAGGAAAAGAAATGTCGTATTTATTTGTATTATTCAAATTCTTAATATGTGTATTATAAAATGAAAAAAAATTTATTTGTATTTTTAGGATCCTAGAAAACTTATCATTTCTTTTTCGCCTACGATACAAAAAAAAAAAATTAAATTTAATATTTTTGCGTAATAATTTTAATATTTATTCAGCTGCTATTTTCTTTTTTGTTTTTTTTATTGTGGACCAGAAAATTTATGCTAATTTTTGTAATAAAACGTAATATCTATAAATATAAATTATTTGAAAAATTAAAAAATAATTTTTGAAAAATGACTGAAAATGAAAGAGCTGTCAATTGAGATAGGATTGTTAATTATGTTTGTATGTAAAAAAGTGTTTAAAATAATAAAATTTTGGAACTTTTCTTTTTTAAAATTCGAAATTGAAGAACTAAAATATTTCAAATATACATATCCATAGACAATTTTTTTTTTTATTTCAGTTGCAGAGTGTGAGTAAAATTACCCTTGTCATAAATTCATAAATTATGTTCATACATAATTTGTATAAATTTTTTAATTGAATATATATTTACTAATACTGATAGCGCCAAATGATATGAAATTGTTCAACTTTCTTTCAATATTTGTCTCCTTCATTTACTTCTCAAATTGTCCAAAAAAAAGTAATTAAAATTTGTAGGTAGCACTTGAAATTTTAATTTTAATTAAATTTCATAAAATGACATTGACTAGCTTTGCTTGGACATTTTGCTTGTCGAATTCATATACATATGTACATAGACAAAAAATTTATAATCATTCACAAAATATTTAGCTTGCTTCCGGGAATAGGGACACAACTTCTTTTCAATTATCTGAATTTAATTTTAATGAACTGAAAAATATGTAAATAAAAATTAACAAAAATTCTTTGAATTTAATTTTAATTAATAATTATTATAATAATTACTACAGTTCGCAACAGTGCTAAAAAATTTTCTGGCTTCTGAATTATAATCTTTTGGTTCTTATTAAATTTTCTTTTAAACCATTCCAAAAGCATTCATTTGCTAAAAATTATTTTTCTATTTTAAGAACCATATCACATATAGTTTCAACAATAATCTTACTAAAGTCTTCTGTTGTTAATTTTACTTAGTATCTTTCCTTTTTAAAACTAGTTTCACATATCAAAATCCTAAACCAATAAACATAGAAATCTATAAATCTAACACGTGGTCTAATAAAACATAAATTTGCATAAATTTACAAATATTTTGCAGGGATTAAAAATAATAATGGACTGAGTTAAAATATTTTATATACCAGAGTACAGACTGTACTCGTATATAAAATATTACGTGATTTAATAAAAAAAATTCTAATTAAATTTTTAAATTTTATTAAAACAATTTAGTATCAATAAAAATTTGTGCAATACTTATAATTGTTAAATATTGAAATACGTAAGTATCTATAATAATGTTTTCAATAACCTGAATATTTGTGCGCAATTTAGTTATTTTTTTTTAAATTTCTAATTTTCTATGATATTTTCATCATAAGTGATTTATGAACTTACAGGTTCGTAACACAAAACTGATTAAATTCGCAATTCAATTAAACGTGATAGTTCGTACGTGAAAATTATATAATCTCGTATTTTTTCGTATTTCCTTTTTGCTGAATTGTTTATTTAAATGATTTTCATTAAAATGAATAGTTTGATCAAACAAAATAAAATTAATTCACTCTGAAAAGTCCTTGAAAACTTATTCATTTTTATGTACAATATATATGTGTTTGTTTATATAAAAAAAAGGATAAGATGTTGGTAACATATTTTTTTTTAACTCATGATTGTAGAGAATTTTGAATATTTTGTAATTTTTGTGTGGAAATAAGTTATTTATCAGCTGTTTTTTTTTTTTGTAATATTGTATAAAAGTTTGAATTAATTTTGAACATATTGTGCACATTAAAGCTTTTCTTTTGAAGAAAATTTTTCGTATCGAAGTAAAAAAAATTATATGTATCTGCGATAATTTAAATTTAATTTTTTCGTATAATTTAATTTAATAAATTTAATTTTAAATACAATTTAATTCAAATTAAAATCTAAAATTTATAATAAAGTTATACACAGTCAAATACCTCTATCTCATAAGATCTTTATCATGAAATTTTCTCTCTGTCAAAATAAAACGATTATGTCAATTATGCACTAAATATTTAAAATATTTATGTAGTTTTAACACAAACTTATACTAAAATGGATCTCGTTTTACGAATATTTTCGATCGCTGGAACGTATCTATTTATTTTAAATAGAATACCATACTAATATTGGGCTCGATATACGAATATTCGATATACGGCCACTTTCACAGAACGTATCCTGTTCGTAAATCGGGGGATTACTGTATATACTAAATATTACACTTTTGCTATATGTTCGTTAAATTATTTGAAGTAGCAGTATTGTTTATTATATTTTACAACTCATATCACATAGTTAACCTTCTTATGAATGATAGAACTCGCCTAGAAATCCGTCTTACCCGTTTTTTTATAAGACTCAACCGAGAATTATTTGGTATGATTGAATTCAGTATGAGTACAGTATTTTTACCATATTTTTAATGTTATTTTTGAATTTGAAAAATATACGTTGCTCTATGCTCTCATGGGTATCTAATGCTTGTTGTTTAATTAAAATTAAGTATTTTTTATTGGAAATCCATCTTCAGAATGGTTTCTGATTCTTACAAAACTATAAAACAAATAATTTTAATATTTAAAAAAAAAAATTTGTTCCTCACGCTTCCATAAATTTGATCGGATAAATTTATTAATAGCAAGCGAGTAGAGAAATTTATTAATAGCAAGCGAGTAGAGTTCAGTTTCACGAATTCATCGACGTTTCTCACGCCGACGAATAAATCAGCAACTAGGCGAGTCCGACGAGTTGCTTTTTCTTTTATTGAAAAAATAGAGGCGGAGAAGAACGCGAGTCGAATCGATTTCAATTACAATTATATTAAATTATTATTATTAGATTGATTTTGTTTGAGAAAATTTCGTGTTTTATCACAATAATGTGAAAATAAAAATATATTAATTGCGTTCGTAAAATATTTTTCTACTAACTACTTCGTTTTCCGAATTATGTTATATACGATTTGTCGAATTTTGTGTGGTCCATTAGTACTAATACTTATGATAATTATCCACTGGTAATGCACTTATCATTCCAAATCGCCTTTAAATATGGCCGATTCCATTCAGTATAAATTATCTTGTTGCCATGGAAAATACAAAGTTAAACTCAAATGTCATTCCATTCAAATAATCAACATTCTCCTTTTGAAAAATGTTCAAAATCAATTCGTGGAACATCAATATTTGAAAATTTCTTCTATACAATGAAGTGTTTCCGAAGATATAATTTTGCCTAGTAACAACAATACTTGGAAATCTACATAATTTGCCTAGATAAAGGGGACAGTTAAAAAAAAAATTGTTTATTCAATAAAAATTCTATTTTTCATTCAAATGATTTAATTTATTTTTTCCAAAATTTTACATTTTAAATTTTACACAAGCATAAAATTTTATAGAAAAGCAAAAATATTATTTTTATTGAAAAAATAAATTTGTTTTTACCTTTTGAACGACTACGCAAAATAAAAGGAAGAAAAAGTTGAAGAGAAAAAAACCACTCTGACAAATAATGAAATTGTTCGAAAAATTATCCTTTAAACCTTTTTCTATTCTACATTTTCCATTTTCACATATCCGAAATTTTGGTTTTTTTTACTTCTGTTTTTTTTTTTATATAAAATATTCTTTCTTTTTCCTAAGAAAAATATCCATTGTGTACAATAAAATTAAATTGAAAATTGTTATCTACAGAAAAAAAAAAAAAGAAAACTCAACCTCAAATAATGAAAATATTAAAAGAAAAAATCATTTCCTCCTTTTGAACAAAATCGTTTACAACATAGTAAAGGAACAGAAAAAAAAAAGGTTTTCCTGGTTAATAGTATTTATGAAAAGTTTACTAAAGAAAAGAAAACATCAAGTTTTTTCTTCGTTTTTCTTCGTTTTTTTTTTTTTTTGGTTCACAAAGAATCCATTTTTATATTTTTCTTAAAGATAATTTCAAAAGTGAAAAATCAGATTATTAATTTTAATGTAAGTTGATCTGTTCTTAAAATTGGTTGTGGTTTTAATGATTATATTTTTTTGAATAATTAAAGGATATTGGTATTAAACTGGTGAATGACAAAATAAATGGAATTTTATGTTTAATTTTCATAGAAAAATGATAACTATTGCACTTATAATAAATTATTTACTATATTTAATAAAAAACCATTATAAAATTGGAATTAACACCTCGCGGTCAATTAAAATTTTATAACTTTTCTTAAAATTGAAGATTTACTCAATTAAAATTTTATAACTTTTCTTAAAATTGAATTATTTACTATATTTAATAAAAATCCATTATAAAATTGGAATTAAAATTTTATAACTTTTCTTAAAATTGAAGAGTTTTCAATTTTAAGAAAAATTATTAGTCGAAATCAATATATAAAATTAGTAAGTCTAAATTACATTTGGAAATTTTAAGTAATTTATAATAACTAATTATTTTTGGGTTTGCATGCGATTAATGAATTCGAATTTTTGTGACATAACATAATTTTGCACAATAAGCTAAATAACGTTTAACCAAAATTACCTTAATTTATGTTTGTTTTTCTGTAAGATATTTTAAAGATTTCAAGCTCAAATATAAGCAACATATAGTTGAATAGATGAAAGCAACATAGTTGAATAGAATTTATTTAATTAACATTAAAATAATATTTCTTTGACCAAAAAATAAAATTCAAATAACGTTTCTACAAACCCCAATACATATTAACATAAAATATTTCAAAAATAAAATTAAATAATTTATAAAAAATAAGATATTTTATTTTTTCATCTTTAAATGTCAAAGGACGACACAAAACTATCTTATTCTATTTAAAATGATCACTGGTATATTTCATATATATGTACTTAGTTTATAATCTCTTGACATAGTTCATCCTGGTTAACTGTAATGTGGTATCACCTTTGCTTTTTATATACATTTTTTGAATCATTCTATTTTTTTTGCAAAGTTTTATGAAAGAGAAATTTTTTAACTTACAAATCATCTATCTACCGCATTAGTATTTATGTCAAAGTGAATTTTCCGCAATCTGCATAAGAATCAAACCTTTGGAGAAAAAAAAATCACTAAATAATATTTCTCTTTATAATCGTATTATAAAGAGAAATTTTCACTAAAATTGAGTTTTTTTTTTGAACAAATTTTCTATAATGGAAGTACTGATTCAAGTCGTTTTTCAATCTTACCTTATGATCCTTTCTGATAGTTCTATTTTTTATTGAATTAAAATTTGTTAATATAAAAAAGTAATTTTCCATTTTACATACTTATTTTTTTGTGCTATTATCGATAAATATTTTATAACGTAATTTTTGTGGTAAAATTTTAATATGTAAATTTACATCCTAAATATCCTTTTTTTTTATGTACATATATAAGTAAGTACAAAGTACATACATATATTGAAAAATAAAACGTATTTTGAAAAATTTTCAAATGGTAGTTTTATGATTTTAGTTAATTTTTCGTTTAATTTTAAATAAGTTTATACAATCTTAAACATTAAATATAAACTTAAATATTTATGAAATTTTGAAATTATTTTGAAGATTTTTACTTAAAAGGATTATTAAATTTTCTGTATTTGGCAGAAATATTTCATTTTATTCATATTTTTTTTTTTTTTAAATATTTATTTATATTTTTTAAGGAGAAGAAGTTAAAAAAAAAAAAAACATTTTTGTTATAAAAACTTTGTGCCAGAAAGTTTGTTTTATTTGAATTTTTTGTTATTATTTAATAATTTAAAAGTTTATATATTATTTTTATTTTAGGATAAATTTTTTGTGGTATAAGGAAAAAGGATATTAAACTTTATATTTGGAAAATTGAGAAAAATACTTTTTATAACAAGAATACGTATAAATTTTTTTGTTGTATATTTTCTTTTTTGTATTAAAAATTATTAAAATATATTTAGTAAGTAAAAGGATTAAATAACTATGGTAATTGTTTTATTATAACTTTTAAAGTTAATTTTAATAAAATATATTTTTTAAACAATTACAATAGTAATTTAATCCTTTTATTTACTAGGATATATTTTAATAATTTTTAATACATAAAAAAAAATATGCAACAAAACATTTACTTTTATGAATTCTCGTTAAAAAAGTATAAATGCAACAATTGAAAAGTAGTAACAAGAGATTTAAAATTTATATAAACTCCTCGAAAGACAGGAATCAGACCAAACCAGTAATATTTTGTGGTATTTGTACTGTCTACTATTTAAAGTTTATCATTTAATTTTCATACAAATTTTAATGATTTTGGAATTTTTAATGAAAAATTAATGCTTTAATTCAAGAAAATATAATATTTTAATATTTTATCATATTAAAAAATCCATTAATTTTCGACCAATACTTGGAAAATTATATTTTCGAACTATCTTACACCAAATAGTTCTAGAAAACTATACATTTGTGATGAAATAATATTAATTAAAGTTAATTAAAATTTTTGCTTTAAATTTAATAATTTCTTTAAATTGTAAATTTAATTATATAAAAGGATAATTTAGTAATTTTCATTTTAAATAATAAATTCTATGTAAAAATATCTTTATATTGAAATGAAGATAATTTATTGTATGCATAATCATTGAACTGATAACTACTCAAAAGCATTAAGATTTTAGTTTATCTACTCTCGTCATAATGTCGTTTTACAAATAATATATTTCTTGAATAGAACGATTAATATGAAGACCTTAGTGAGTAGGTATTCTAAGAAATAAATGATTAATTATTTACATATGATATCAATTAATTAATTTCATTGTCAATTTATCTAAAAACCTAGATTTATAATAAACGAAATTATTATTTGATATGCTCAATTAAATAATTACAAAATGAAATTTCAATTTATTTTGAAAATATTTTCTAATCCGTAAATAATTATTAAATTGATTTGACTATTAAATAATTTATTCATTTTAATTAATTTAAAGTTCTCTCAGAAGTGTATTTTTTAAAACAAAATATATATTTCTAATAATTTAAAACAAAAAGGATACATAATAGTAATTTTTTATAGACTATTTTTATGATAAACCATACTATTTATACTAAATTTCTGAATCAATTATTAATGTATGAGTTTAAATTACCTTTACAGCTTGCTTAATTTACAAATTTTTTTAAGGTTTTTTTTATTTTCGGATTATAAAATCTACAAGTTATGCTTGTAAGTTTTTTACAGGAAATATTTCTAGTTTTTTAATGTAAAATTTTGAGCAAAGACAATTTTATCAAATGTCTTAGTAAAACTCTGAAGTTTGTAGTAAAACACTGAATAAAATCAACGAAATGGGTGATGACTTTATAAAATTTCGGCGAAAATCTGTTACTGTAATTAATGTTAAGCACTTGTTTTTCCAATTTTCTACTAAAATTTGATTATAACATTTTTTTTCTACATTTAATTAAAACAAATTTTGCTTAAAAAATTACTAGTAAACTTTGCAACCATACGCGACTATTTAAAGTCTTGAAGTTTACCAAATTTTATAAAAATAAATTTCGCTTTCTCATAAATCATTCAAAGAAAATTAAAAATTGTTGCTAACTAAACGATAATTTAAAACTGGACGATTACTAAAAAAAACTTATTATCTAAACATGTCCTCAATTTTCAAAATTTATGGATCATACTGAAATAAATTGTAATTAAATTATTTATTCTAAACAGAAAAAAAAAATATTTTATGATCATAGATAAAATCTATATAATTTATCAAATAAATTTTCTCTCTCAATCTGTTTACAAATTCAGAAAAGATCTATAAAAAAACTTTCTTGGCAAAGTATATTCATTAAAACATAAAAATGTCCTTTTAAAAAATTTAGTTATCTATAAAAGAAATTGTTAAGATAAATAAAACATTTAATTTTTAACTTAATTTCCATTTAAAATGACAATTGAATTACAATTTATTATTTTCCACCAATATGTGTGTTCGATAATAAAATTAGTTTTTTTTACCAGCGCTACCAAACAAAAAAAAACGAAGTATTTTCTATAAAATTCAATTAATTAAAATTTGGTTTCATCACAATTTCACAATCAAATTGAACAGCAAATTTTTTTTTCAGTCTCATAGAACAGAATTTTATGTTCTATGAATTACCAAAAAAAAAAAATTAGAAAAACATTTTTGTTCGGTTATATCCTTTTAATTTTGATACATTTAAGAAAAACAGGCGTAGTTAACCATTAGACACGTTATTGAAGAATAAATTTTAAAGTTATTTTTCTTGTACAAAATATTTAAAATTATTACCAAAATCTACCAGTTTTGAATTCATGAAATTTTCTTGTATTTTTAAGATTTTATTTTAGCGTGTGTATGTATATATTTTTTTTTTTTGAAACTCCTGTTTGATATTCTCTACCAGGACATTATTTTGTCGTCCTGAAAATTCCCTTTTCTATACAAAAAAAAAATTACAAAAATATTCAAAAGAGAAAAAATATGATCATTGTTCATGGCAAAACGAACAACAATGAAGTTAAATGTTAAAAAATTTGCCTAACAGCATCACGTTCCTAACATATCCTTAAATGACTTTTTTTTTTCTGTTATATGTATAAAAATGTAACATAATTTTTTTGTTTTTTTTTTATCTTGTTCTTTTCATTCAATTTACATGTTAACATTTTTGTGAATGTATGTCAACAATTTCTATTATAATAATAGAGAAAATTCAAGGGTATGTTAGAAAATTGTTTTTATTTTTATTTTAACTATAAAAAGTATAATTAGTTTCCGACCACATAAAGATAGGAATATTAATTTAATTGTTGTATTAAATATAAAAATGAGCCCAAGAAAAAAAATATAAAAAACAAATTAGAAGAATTGAAAAGATTTATGGGACTAAATAAAAATTCATCCAACCATAAAAGGGTACTAGTAACAAAAAAAAAAAAAAATGATTAAATTTTAAAGATAAAATTACATTAAATTAAATTAAGTGGTAAAATTTTATAGATTTTATTTATATATATGAAATTTTTTTTTAAAAGAATATATAATTTTTATGGTTGGTTTCCGGTTTAACGATTATTTTGAAGTGGAAAATAATGACACATATAATATTTTTTTTTTCATTTTATACAAATATTTATGAAAATTATAGAAAAATATATATAAAATAGAAATAGATTTAAATATTTAATCGACCAAATTTTAATACATTATTAATAATTTATGAATTCGTTTTTCAAATCTTTGGTGTGTGGAAAAACATAAAAAAAAAACCATAATTTAATTACACACATATTTCAATTAAAAATAAATATTCATTTCATTTGAAATCACGCAATTATTTGCATAACTTAACACATTCACTATCTTATCATATTTTTTTGTTCTGGTACATTTAACGGTAATATTATTTTTAGGGACTTTTTTGAAAAAAAAATTCCTCATGTTATTATCGTTTTGCGGTTCGCCCAACCGCCCGTTTGCAAAATTTTTCAACTTATGATATAGCAGAGTAAATGTGAACATAAGAAATTGAAAAAAAATCAGATGTATATAGAAATTAGTACATCATTCGGTAGTCAAAAATTTATAAGAATATATTAAAGAGCAGAACTAATGTTAGACCCTTTTGTTAGACAGAGAATAAAACGTAAAACTAAATACTTTTGTTAAATATACTAGATTGTGCAACCAGAGAGCGGAAATTGTTTTACCAAACACGACTCGTTTGAAAGGTAATGACGAAAGTTAGACTACTCTTGCTTAGAATATTCTACTCTCTAATCTTTTAATTTTTAAATCTAATCTTTTAATTTTTAATGGTCTGCGCAAGTACTGTGTACTCCATATATATTTAAATTAAAATTGACACAAAAGCTATTATTTTGTTCGCACGTAAAAATCATATACTTATGAAACAACTCCACAGTAGTTCTGCTGCCTTTTTATGCTATGTATCTCAAAATCCTTAAAATGTTTCAGGTCTAAACCGTTTTGCTAGTAATCTGTATCAACTTTATAGAATTTTGACAAAATAATTTCTTTTCGGCAATTGACATACACGAACTCATCATGATACTGTACTGTACTGAACATATTAATTTCAAATAATCTCATATTTATTTTACCCAAATTACATAAAAAATATATTTAATTTAAACACTTTCATTTAATAATTTTACCTTTTTAAATGATCACGTAATCATGTCCTGAAATATTTCATACAAAAAAAAAAATCGTAAATACTCATACATAATATAATATGAAAATTTATTGAAAAAATGTCCTTATTCCTGCATATTATTATTTATCAAAACAAAAAAAAAAAAAAATTCAAAAAAAATTAGCAAAAAAAAAAAAAAAAATTTTCATATCCATATATAAATCCTTATTACTCCAGGATAATGGTTTATTAATAAAGCCAACAAAGCAACACAAATTAAACTTTATATAAAAATAAAAATTTATTCAGCTACATGCATAAATAAAAATTACAATAAGAAAATCACAGTGTTTTTTTTTGTATTATCCTGAAAACATAAAACATAATAATAATTTGCATACGCATTAAAAGAGGACAAAGAGACAAGAGCACTTAACAATAGTGAACGCGTTGTTTATAATAATTGTTACAAAAAAAACGTTATTATTATGCCTTTAAAAAATATTAATGTAAGATACGAGTTTAAAATAATGTGTGCGTGCTGTTAGAAAAAGCTTAATCCAAATATGTAAACATCCGGTATAGTATACGGCAAGTGAAAAGGATTACTAGGAATTTTTTTTTTTTGAAATTATATTAAACATAGATATACATAATATTTCGAAAAAGTTGAAAGCTGGGGTGGCAAAAAAATTATATAGAAGGATCAAATAGAATGAAATTTAAATATATTAAGAATAAATTATTACTACATAATATATTAATGGATAAAATTTGATTAAATGTGAGACTATATACTACCAAATATTTTAAAAAAAATATCTAGATTAATAAAACTTAAATTAAAATTTGGTATATTTCCCTTGTTTCATTTTGATCTGAAAACTTAGTTTAATTTCAGTAGAATACTAAATAATTTTTTTATTAACACGTTCGGTTTCAATTAAAATTTTATATTTCCTCTCAGAAACGAAATTATTTTTTCATAGCCTTAAATTCTATTAATATTTTGACATCTCCAGACGTAATTTGCATATGGATCGAAACTACAACGGCATCTTATAACGCAATTCACGCGAACGGGTTAATATAATAATGAAAACTTTATACAAAATATTTTAAAATTAATTATTCATCGAACATAATTCTGAAGATGATTAAATTTGACTAGTCGTGCAATATAAAAATGATTTTTGGCTTTCAACAAA
The DNA here is from genome assembly GCA_963932195.1 of Empis livida. Lineage (NCBI taxonomy): Eukaryota > Metazoa > Arthropoda > Insecta > Diptera > Empididae > Empis > Empis livida. The sequence goes on from OZ010648.1 coordinate 27,354,765, forward strand.
TGTCGTACTCGTACATAATCTCTTGAAGTCCTTTTTTAAATTTTATCGTAAATGTAAAAATAAATAAAAATATATTGAAATTCATTTCAGATATTAAAAAGTGTCCTTTTTGTTTGTTCGTAAATAACCTGAAAGCTAATAATATTTAATCAAATTTCATAAATAACAAAATGTTGTGTAAATGTATATAATTAAATTTTTGTTAAGGTAGCATAAAATATTGGTAAATTTAATATAACATTCAAAAACAATTTTTGATTAAGATTTATATTATTTTAATTTGTTGGTTTCAGAAAAAAAAGGAATTTAATAAATTTTTAAACAACAATTTCGTTTTCATTACAACAAATTGTTAATAACTTTTCCATATATTCTTACTTTTTTTTTTTGTCCCAAAGGATATTTTTTCTGTTGTTAATATTTATCCTGACGAATCGGAGGTAATTGTCCGTAATTTTTATATTAAGATTTTTAAACATTTTTTTTTTGTTGTTTTTATTAAAAATGAAAAATGAGAAAATAAACTTTAAATAACTAGCCGTTCATTTCGAACATTTTCATTTCCAAGATTTTGATTTCTATGCACCCAAAAGCAAAAAAAAAAAATTATAAATTCTAATTTTTTTAAAAATAATTTTTCGACAATATTAAAAATGTGTAAATTTTTTGTTTTTGTTTCATTAAATTGTAATTTCTTCCTTTCAGGACCATACCAGATGGTATTTTTGTTAAGTTAATTGTTAAAAAATTACAAAAGCTTACGGTAAAATAAAATTATGTATAAGATATTAAATTTAACTTTTCGTAAATTTAAAATGATAATTTTCGGAATTTAAATTATTTTTTCTGCTGCAAATTTATAAAAATAATATCGAAATTTAATACAAAACAAAATGCCAAATATTCGCTGTGTAGTTATCAGACTGTTGTACTGACACTGTTGTACGGAGACCCTTTTTGAAATGACTGTACTTGTATATTTGTTATTTACACTTTGTTTCAAGTATAATACTAGTTCTTCAAACTATGCGGCAGTTCGTAGAGAAAATTTTTCGGTAAGCAGGTGATAGTTGTCAACCGAGTGTTGTTCACGTCAATCAATAAAATTTTATAAACATTTCTTAAAGAAAATTATGGAATACTAACATATTTTAATTTTTATTAATTAATCAACCAGATGGATTCCATATCAAACCATGTCTAATACACTTTTTAAATTAAATACAGTAACAAATATTTATGCTTGCGAGTAAAACAGGTAATTCAGTTTTGTGAAAGGAAAAATATATTTTAAGGTCTAAAGTTTTAATTTATTTTGATAAAATAAATTTTCAGATGAAACGGTATTATTTCAAGCAAATATATTCTTAACTTTATTTAATTTAAAAGTTAGATAAAGATAGTGTTTAATGATGGCGAATCAATGTCTCTTCGGCAGGATGATAATTTAAAAAATGGTACAATTGGTTTTTTGAGTCAGTTCACAAATTATGTATATCCAAGAAAATATGTATATCCAAGAAAATCTTAGGAAAGCGCAACGCACTGAAACAATTTACATTCTTTCAGACAGCCAAGCTGTTCTTAAAGCTCTAATTCCCCACAAGCAGGAGTCAAAACTGGTCTGGGAATGTCTCCAAAAACTCATCACTCTGCAAAAAGGAACTATGTTACCTAAATGTGGGTGCCAGGGCACATAGGAGTCTATGGGAATGAAGAGGCAGATCGCCTTGCCAAAAATGGTTCAAAAACAAAACTACTTGGGCCAGAACCATTTTGCGGCAAACCAAGAGGTCACTCAAAACTAGTACTCAACAGATGGATCGAGCAAGAGCATAGGCTCTACTGGGGCAAACTCCCAAAACTCACGATATGCAAAAAATTTATCATACCACAAAGGATTAAGGTGGATAAACTATTAAAGCTCAACAAAAAGGGCATTCGAACTTTAATAGGTCTCATGACTGGGCTATCACCTCAAGAAAATGGGACTGGCTGAAGAGGACAGTTGTCGCCTCTGTCATAATAACAGAGAAACAACGGAACACCTTCTCTGCTACTGTAAAGCAGCTGCAAGAAGAAGACTCAATCATCTAGGAAAGGGAATTCTGACTGTGGCTCCCGAATCCATATTAAGGTTCTATCGCTCTCTTAATATGGGCTAGGGAGAAAGGGGCAGTAATCGCACAAAAGATCTCTAGTACTCTCTTGCGGTCCCCCCCCCCCCAAAAAAAAAAAAAAAATTATTAAAAATTAATTAAATACCTATATTAAAGTTATTTGAGTTATTTTGATACATTTTTCAGTATAAGCCTTAAAATTTTTGCCCCCTATTAAGGGAAGAGCAAGTTTAAAGTAACGGTAATTTTTAAAACACTTGTTGGCTGAGTTAAAAAAACGAATTGTACTAAGGTTCATTTTATATTTATTTTTTCCCATAATTACACTATAAAAATTATCTTACAGTTAATTTTCTACCAAAAACATTGCATTTTGTTTTATTCTCTCCTTAAATTAATTAAAAATATCATCTAGGCGCACCTTTAAATGTCTTTAATTAATATTGTTATTATTTAAATATTCAAATTTATATCAGTAAATAAATAACTTCCATTTGAATTCAAGAAATAATTTTCTTGTTTATAATTTAACTTGTACCTTCTATAATCATTCCAGGAAATGATTTTTAGCTCACAGCCCTGCAAAATATCAAAAAACATGACCCAGATCATGTAGATTATTTCCTACTGACCCAAAATCAAAACCCTGATATGATAAGAAAATGTTAACTTATCTATGAAAGATAAGAAAAAAATGTCGTGTAGCAAATTAGTTGTCCCTTGCCCTAGAATATTGTCAAATATCTCTTTTGATATTTGACAATATGCAAGGGCCAACTAATTTTCTACACGACCAAGTGCTAGTGCAATTTCAATGGGAACAATTCGGAGAAATTTCAAGAATTTAAAGCTGGTGTAGCAGTTTCGAAAAGGCTCTAATTTATCAGTCCGCTGTATTAATAAATTACTGTTTTTAATCAAACCATTATCTTATAAATATTCACTTAACTAAGTCATTTCAAATTAGTACGAAATTTTATTTTCGTACTAATTTGAAAATGACAGTTATTATATTTTTTTAAAAATTGATTTAATAACATGTTTTAGTTAAAGTCTTATTAATATTCCATAATTATTTCCAATTATAACTAAATTTACTGCAGTACATACATATATACCATAAAAGAATTAATATTTATTGATTCTGCTTAATTAATTCGTAACCACTTCAATTTTATTTGAATCTATAAAAATTCATGTATTTATGTATACCAAGAAAAACAACTATATTCGTTATAATTATATGTATACCATAAAATTATTGTTTAAGAAAATCACCTTTAATCAATTAATTTTCCCACTAAATATACCTATTTGACTTGAATTAGTTATGTAAAAAAAAATTATAAGCTCAAGCAACCTTCTTTTAGCATAAAATATTATTATTTTTCTTTTTATTTTTTGTGTGTTTTACTGTATATTTTCTTTGGGCCACAGATGTTTATTGTACCAGAAAATTATTATTAAAATACGTAGATTTTTTTGCTTGAATTCATCTTCTTGGTTTACCACGCTTGGAGTAAATTTTATTATTATTATTCCTTTTAATTTTTCTTTTTTTGTGGTTTTACACGCACTCATCAGTAAACACCTTAATGTAATTACCTCTCATTCATCTCTATAACCTAAACAATCATAAGCTCACTGCTTCAAAAATATTAAAATTTATATGATCAAAAAAAATAAGAAAATCACACTGACTACTAAGAAACTTGGTTAGAATGTGAAGCGGAAAAGTAATGAAAATTTATGGTTATAATATTTATATGAATAAAATGTACAAATATAACTTTATTACTTTGGAATCATTTCAAATACGACTCTAATATTTGGCCTATTTTCAATTTAATATTATATATATGTATAATATTTTTTTAGACACTTTCTCGCTTTTATTTATAAAAACTTGAGGCAATGTTAAAGTCGTTTGTTCTAATTTTGTTAAATAATGTACGAGTAAATTGAAGATGGTTTTTTAAGAGAAGAGTTATGATGGTTTATAATTTTTATTAAGTTATGAAAAAACTGTTTCCAAGAAAATATTGAAAATTATATAACGAAGATATTAATATAATTTTATTAAAATTTAAACCATTATTCGAAAAAAAATCTGAATGAAAATACACGAAAAATAATATAAATCTTAAATTTTTTAAAGGATTTTTCCATAGTCCATAATCTTCTGTTGTCGTTCTCTGATCATAAATTTAATATTTATAAAATTTTGAAACATATTGTAAATGGAAATTCTTCACAGAACTCAAGACACATAATTTACAATACGAACAAGTATGAGATTTTGTCCTTACAAATGTATTTATCCTTATCCGCAGTATTACGAATTCATCTTAAAAATTTAAATTTTTTAGAATTTTAGTTTTAGGACATGGGATTTCTTGCTCAAAAAATAGAGAAAAAAAAATTATTATAAATGTTATCGTTTTATATAATATTGGCAAGAATATTCAACAGTCAACAAAATATTGGAATATGGATTTGTAATCAATAATTGTAATCTGTAGAGTCTTACAATATAAGGTCTTACAAGGATTTAGGCATATGGGAATAATATAAAATATAGAAGAGAATTAAATTCTTTTATTTATGCTGTGCCAATAAAATGTTATGTTTATAAATCTTTACTGTTTCTTTAATATTTGGCTCAGAATTTGTATATGTTTTAATTATTGAAATTGTCTTTTTTTAATGAAAATATTTCAACCTTTCAGACGAACAAGCTTTCTTTGCAAAATTTAATTATATGTCGGATTATGGGAAATGCTCAAACTAACGTAAATTTCTTGACGCAAGATATTTTGTAGTTTTTTCGCAGCGATTTACTTACTCCACTTTGTGTTTTTTCGGACAAATTTAGGGCGAATATTTTTAGTACTCTAAATACAGTTAATTTAATATTATTTTGGTATTTTCATTACGAATAAATTACATCGGTATGAATAATACTTTTCGGTATTTTCAATGCGAATAAATTACTTCGGTATTCGTACAAAAAATTCGCAGCAACAAAAATTCCTTGGTCTAAAAAGGGCACCGTAGTAATTCGCATTATTCGAAGATTCTAAAAGCTTATTTACAGCAAATGTGTATCGGTCCATAAAATCAAAATTAAAAACTAAATTTCAGATTGAACAAATTGAACATTGGTATAAAACATTGTTGTTAAAAACTCGAAAATATTATTTATATCAAAATTAACTTTTAAATGTTTTCAAAAACATCTGGTATAAACTAAAAGTAAAGGACTTAAAATGGTATACAATTGAAGATTGTATATTGTAAACTTAATCGAATACACTGTAAAGCTAATTGATACTTTAAAGTTTTAAGTCTTTTATGTATAACATTTGTATAAAAATATTTCAAAGATCCCTGTTCTAATCAAAAATTTCTAAGTGCTTTTCCTTTAAATAATAAAAAAAAATATACCCTTCCATTCTTCAAAACAAACCCAATAATATTAAACCAATATTATAGTATTATTGATTTTCTTAAATTTTTTTTCATTTATTTTCCATTTCAAAAATAGATATATGACATCACTTTAGTAAATGGCATTAATCCAATTTCGATATAATAAATTTTAGTACTTTTTATTTTTTTTAAACGAAAATATTTGTATATAAAATATCCAATTTTATGATTTTACAAATTCAATTTATAATTTCCGATTACAATAAAACTTTAGTAGATTTTTTCTTATTTTTTCCATTTTTTAATTAAACCAAATAAATTTTTTTACCATTTTTTGGTATCTAAAAGTTATAATAAACAATCTTTGAAATAATGATGATATTTTTGGTGGTTAAAGAAAATAAGAAAATATCCTTAAAAATATATCCTGAAAATATTCTTAAAATATATTTTATTTGGTTTAAAATACATATATGTATGGTAAAGTTGGAAGATATGGCACACTTTTTTGTAATTCTTTTATAATTTTAGCAAAAACACAGAAATAAATTTATTTCATATTTATACAAAATAATAAAAAGGATCAACATAATCACTGACGGTCGTACTATTAGTACACACAAAACCATCTCTTAACTTTACAAATGGGGCAATAATTCGCTTGCCCTGGAATTAGTAGAAGAAAAATTTTAAGAATGAAATCATTAAAATCTTGCATGATCCACAAACACTCAAGTGTATTATTTCAAGTGTGTATATTAAAAATAATTAAACTTTCATACAAAGTTTAAATAATTAAAAAAATTAAATAAAAATAATAGCTTGCTAATATGGTGTTTCCTTGTTAATTATAAAATTGTCATAAAAAATAATTTTCATCCCTCGTCATATTTTTGCAAAAATTTAGACTAAAAAAATAAAAAGCTTCCGATCAAAAAAATCAATCGGACTAATCAGATTTACCTTAGCTGAAATAAACTTAAATAAAAAATTATATACTTGGATAAGGGTTTCCTTAAAGGACATAATAGATTGTGTCCTTTTTTCTCCAAGTAAGTGAATTATAGAATTTTCTGCTTTTAAAAGTGGTGTGTACTATATCTACGGTGGTTAATCTACTACAAACTAAAAATTTCACCAAAAATTAAAATTAGTAAAAAACCCATATCTGTCGAAATTGGTATGAGATCTTCCTCTATGTGTTACGCATATTATTTATACATTTGGTGCCACAAAATTGTATTCAGTCAACAATGATGTAGATGAAATATTATTTTAATTTAATAACTGCAACATGGAGTTTCTAAAATTTGAAATTGAGAATTTAAAAGGAAGACCAATTCCATTATCTGTATCTAATAAGCAGAATCCATCTACTGGTATTTTAATTATATATTATATGAGTCAAATTATTTAGAACATATGAATATTCCTACCTTCAATCGTAATTATATTTAATATTAATAATTTGTGGTCGTTAAAAAAAATTAATTGTTATATTAATTGAGCATGTTGCCATTAGTAATAGATCAATGCCTAGTATGTTCACCTAGTTGAATTTTTTGGTGTCATTCAATAGAAGAACTTTATTAAATAGGATAAATTGAATGAATGAAACAGAACTGCATGTGCAGCCTAGGTATGGTCACCTGAACTCGTCTTGGCTCTTTGTAACTCCTCATGTTGCATTTGCTTCATGAGGTTGGTCCATACCATCCGCTTGATTCAGCGCGATTTGACTCAACAGCCATCAGTCATGGCGACTAAGACGATTCTCCAATCAGTGGAATAAATTACTTGTCTCAGTGTAATTATACTCTTTCGAACAATAAAAAGAAAAAAGAAAATTCTTCATTGGACTACAGATTACAGCTAAAAGGTAATTTTATAAGTTTGAAAATTTTAGGATAGGAAAGTATTTTGTCATTAATTTTATCCCAATGGTAGCTAAGCCGGGTTTTTCCAAAATTCGCAGAAAAGTTCATAAGCTTTTGACTGGACTCGAACTCCGGACTGTTCGATTGGCAGGCAGGTGCTCTAACCACTGCACCACTTAGGTTTGACAGATAATTTCTTTTTCAATTGCACTTAGTACATAATCTTGAATTCATGAAGCCTGATTTATATTTTCTGTCCTTTTTTAAATTGTTGACATATGGCATTTATGATTTATCCCTAAAACTATATGGTGCCATTTCTTCCATTTGTAATTTTTTACAATAAGCTACAATAACACATTTAATTCAAACTAGTTCATTATTGTACATGTTTTAGTAAAAATTATAATTCATATATTTATTTCTGGATGTTTTAATCAAAATTGGAATCATCCGCTTTTACCCTATATACAAAAAATTTTATATAAAAAATTTATATTTTTGTTAATGGAATTTAAGACAAACTAAATATTTTTTCTTTGCCAAAATCAATATTTATTATTTTGTTTGTTTGTACATATATATATTATAATATATATCTTTAAATTTATATACAATTTGCTCTCTGTACATAATATACATATATATATTCAGAAAATATCAAAAACCAAAAATTTACGTTTTTTTTGTTGTTGTTTGTTTGTTGTTGTTTGTGAGGTAAAATCTTTAGGAATGTTTTATATAAAAGCATAAAATATACCCATAGGCAAATATCCTTTTCTGGCATATTTTTATACTAATATTTCTACTGAAATTTTTTTTTTTTGTTGCTTTAAAAAAAAATATTAAATTATGTATACCTTTTAATGTCTAGGCCAGGATTAATATCTTTTGCCTTAAGCAAACGGATATCTGCCTAAGACATAAAATATGTATCTATATGTATGTACTACATATTTAAGAAAAAAAAAAAACAACAACATGATTTTCTCAAATTTCAAGGATAAAATTAAGTTTTCTGTTTTACCAAAAAAACGTAAATGTAGATCCTTGTTTAACATTTATTGTTGATTATTATATCTATAAAAACAAAAACTAAAAAAAATTCTTTTTAACATTCCTTCATCTTGGGATAAAATTCCAAGAATACAAAATATTCTAAACTAACAAAATGTCTTAGTTAATAAAATAAAAATAATATTCTGTGATATTTATAAATAGTTTAGTTTTTAAGTAATTTAAGATGATATAATTGTAAAAAAAATGAGATAAATTACCATTCGTAGAAATATGTACAAATTGTCATGACAATTATAAGATTTTTTCGTGACAGTTATGAGTTTAAGTATAAAATATCTTTTAGGAAGAAATTAAATTGAAATTAATTTAAGAATAGAAAATATATTAATAATTTTTGTTATGTAAACACAGATAAAATTTGAGATCCTGTCTTCTATATTCTGACTATAATGATAATAAACATAAATAATTAAAATATTAATTTCCATTTTCTTGGTATAATTTTCACATATTCGAAATAACATTTTCAGCCAGTTATAGATACACAGTGAGAAATTAAACTGGTTACAAAGTTTAACCGTCAGTTTAAATATTTCTCTCTTTCTCCAGTGTTTAAAAGTTATTTTCGGTTGAAACTTAAATATGTATTTTCAATAGAAGCGAGTTTAAAAAACTAAATCCGAAATCTCATTTAACATATACGTTTAGGCTGGTTTAGTAAAATCCATTCTAAGGTTGTATAAAAAAAAATTATATTACATATTACAATATATTTTTCGATATAATTTTCTTTTTTTAAAATTAAATACACTTTTTATAATTTTTTTCGTTTAAAATATATTAGAAAATATTTAAAAAAAAGTTCTTCTCAAAATATCCTAAACCACAGTTTTAACTTCATCCTCGAATCCTAATTTTCTTCCTCTTAAGTGTGACCTGCAAATTGAAAACATATAATGAGCGCTGTGATCCTACTAAAACTAGATTACACGTTGGGTAATCGATTTCAGTGTATCCCACATTAGCGGATAACAACCACCTTCACTATAATTTGAATAATCAAAACAGTCAACATTTTTTAATTTCAATCAATCAGTTAAATTCTAGAGAATAAGTAGCGCTGTCCATAAATTAAGAAAATTGTTCAGGTTCCTTCTAAATTTGTCTCTTTCATTTAATTTCCGAGTTGAAATTCTAAAATTTTAATTATAAATTATTTAAAAAGATATGTTCCAGTAATGTAATTTATTTTAAAACCTGATTATATTTTGAAATGTGATCATTTTGTAACAGACGTTATATTCTGCCTTTTTAAAGGATAATTTTCAGTAATATCCAACACTCTGGCGGAATACAATTAATTATTAGCCTAATTTAATTTAATATATCATACTGCAATTTTATTACACATATTAACCAATTATCGTTTTTTTGGGGTCATATAATTTCATTGAACTTTCTAAGTAAATATCAACTCTTAACAAAATATACATAAATTAAATATATGTATAGTATACATTAAAAAAAAAATTTGTATATACTATTATGTATTTATTTAATATTTTAAGGACAGAGAGATTTTGGCGACAAATATTTCAATGTGATTAAATGATAAGCTCCATTTATTCAAAAAAAAAAAAAATGTTACTTGAAATATTTCGATTGAACCCATGTCGTTTGACATAAATGAAAAAATAAAAATAAATATTTTCTTATTTTAATATCTAAATAAATAAAACAGATTTAAGGCCCATCATGTCGCCTATCAAATTTTTAGTCCTGTCTCTTCTATTGATCTTTTTTTTTGTTTTTTGTTTATTCATATCCAAAATATTTATATAATGTATATACGCAGATGTGTTCAAATTGTCAAATTGTTTACGTCACCTTCTGGCCTTTTTCTCTCGTTTTTTCATACTTAACAACGATGAAAACATCTAAATAAAAACTCTTTTTTGGAAAAAAGCTTAAATACGTCGATAAGAAGATTAAAGGACATAAAAGGATCCATAAGTAATTTTACTTTCCTATTTCTTATTTTTTTTGCTTTTTTTGAAATAAAATTATATTTTCATATATAAAGTGTATTTTTGTTTTATAGAGATTTGTAAAATTCACAGTGGATTTATGATGAGATGACTGTACATATATTTATACAAATATATTAAAAATAATGTTTCAATTGTCAAAAAATATTTTTCAATATTCCTCTAAATTTTATACTGGATTTACAATGAATGCTTTCATTTCGCTTTAGCCATACGAAAATAGTAGTCACAATTACAATGAATCATGTAAATATAAATACTTGGAGTAAAAAAAATGACAATACTTTGATCTTTTTAAATATTTTTTTAATAAGATTTGACATTTTAGATTTTAAAAACGGAAACCGACTTTTAAAATGCAGAAACCGGTGCATTTTGAAACTAAATTATTTTCTTTTTTTTTTTGCAGTAGTAATAAAACGATTTTTCACAGCGAATTTTCAAGTAATATCGCAACCAACATTTGAAACTGCCCTGGAAATAAAACGTTCCGAAAACGTTAAAAAACTGAAAATTATCCTATACAAAAGTCAGAAAAGGATAAATTTTGGCGTTATATAACTGCGATTGTTGAAAGACGTTCAGAAAACATTTTTATACTGAAATCCTGAATACTGAAATTGTCAGTAAAACAGAAAAGTTAAAAATGTTGAAATTCAAAAATAATTTCATAATTAGAATATTTAAATAAATGGTAGAAGATTCGCCCCAAATTCACGCGAAGAAATGAGTTAAAACATTTCAAATAAAGCCATGTAATTAAACTTTGCAAATAATTCACTTCGCTATCGCAGTAGAAAATTCATTTCAGTTTGTGGAGTACTTGAATTAATTATCTGAATACTGATTCATATATTTCAACTTTATTTTGGAAATTCTTGCATATAGAAAGCGTAAAGAAGTCTTCCTTGTAAATCGATTATTATTAGTATATTTCAGCTAAAAAAAACTAGCCCAAAACCCCAATGAAAATAAATTAATACCCTTCCCACATTATCCTTAATGAAAATTACGAGCATAAAATTATTTTTATTAGACAAAAAAAAAATTATATTCCACAAATTCAAATGATCGACATTGCCAAAAAAAAATAACAGAAATGAAAAACAAACTCTAATCCTTTTATTAATTGTATTTATTGTCCTTAAAAACTTTATATTTTTAAGCTTTTAACCTCATAAGTATCTTTATACATCCTTAAACAAACATAAATAATAATAATAATAATACTCTTCATATATTCAACTGTTTATAGAAAGTGAAAGAAGTGAAATATAAAAACGACCATCTGATTTAATCGACGAAAATGCCTCAAGGTCTCTAAATATGAAAGTTCCGAAACCTCTTTAACCCAATGAGTGTAGGCTGGTTTTCTTTTTTTCCTTTTTGCCTGTACATACATTAATTTAGTATTTTACCCAAAAAAATAAAAAAAAATTATGTGAATTTTCGTATTGTATTTATCTACTCTACACCCTTAAAATGTATTAAGGATTGGTATTTTTTATCTGGAAAATCCTTAAAACAAATAAATAGATAGAGAAATTCCTAAAACTATATAATGATTGTGGTGGTTAGATTTCTACAAATGGTTTTATTCCTTTTTTTGTGTCTATAAGATTCGCAGTACATTGTCATGGAAATTCCGAGAAAATGGGAATTTTAATTTTGGAATTTTAAGTTTGTCGCTGATTTCATTTTTTTTTTGTAATAATATAATCATACTTATTCCAATAGTCCACCGGAAACTGTTACGGGGGTCGAATAAATTCGTAATTCATTCAACTAAAAATTTACCGCGCTGAATTTTTCAATAATCAGCTGATTTTAAACTAATCACCGGACAGTAAATAAATAAAAAAAATCAAATTTATTTTGAAAAAAATATCAATTGAAAATACTTTGAATACTTTTCAAGCAATTGATTTGTTCCAGAAAATATACCTCCATAAATGAAATTTTTTGCCGTAACATTTACATTAAATCGTGACGGAACCGACTACTCGAATATAAATTGCTAATTGAAATTAAAAAATTCCAAGCGGAACGTTTATTGAAATAGACTCGAATATTGGCATAATACTCAAAGGAAGTAAATATCAATAACAAAATTAAAGTACATAATATTATTCTGAATTTCAAAATTGAACAAGAAATGCAATAAAAATTATATTTTCGAATATGCTGCTGTATATTCTTATCTAACTTGTAAAACTTTTCGGTTATACAAAAACAAAGTTCATATACCTTTTACATAAACTTTAAAATTTTGTATTCTAAATTATTTTGAATATAAAAATTTAACTAAAATCTAAATATACATGAATACTAATAGAGGATCATGTATAAATATGTAAAATTGTTTATTTACACTGAAAATAATTATAGAAGGGAAAAACTTTTTCCTCATGTTTTTTTTATTATTACAGTGTTTCTGTTTCTTTAGTTAACCAAATATGTACTAAAAAAAATATGTTCATATTAAAATATACAACTCTAGTGTTTAGTGTATTTTAAACCAAACCCGTCGGTTCGTTTTTTTTTTTTAACAAAAAGAGAAACGATCAAATGATTTAATTAAAAGCGAATTGGCTTTTCCGGGATTTTATGTTGAATTAACTATATAACTATAAACTTGTTGTGTTGAAATATATAGGTATACATTGTTGTGTTTAATTTTTACCCTAAAAGGATGCTTTATGAACGCCCTTTTTTTATATTTTATCCCAAAATTTAACATAACTATAAACTAGAATATAGATTTTATTTGTTATTTGTTGGTGGATTTTTCATGTGAATGAAACTTTATTTTACTGGTGCTAAGGATAATTTGTGTTAGTATTTATTTTCCTATAAAACTATTAATGACTAGCTAACAACATATTAATAGTAAAATTATTAACATAGTATCCTTTAAAAAATATGGAAAATTTTCTGGAAAAAGTGTTTAAAAAAAATGTTAGATCTACAAAGTGGTTTTTGTTTAGTCTCCGAAATAAATATATTTCAAAATTTTATATATATCTCACTGCCAATAAAAGACAGCATTATCTAAACAAAAACTTAAATTTTGAGTTATTTATATAGGGTATAATTAAATTAAGAAGGTATTATTAAATCTGACCAAGTAATTGATGTTTTAATACGTAAGTTTTGCTGCAATTTATACCATTCATTACCCCCTTAAGAAAAATGTAGCGCTTTAGTTTTGGAATTCTAATTTTTAGCGCTTTAGTTTTGGAATTCTAATTTTTTTAGTATATGTACCTTAAAATTTTTTTTTAAATATAGCTTTTTATGATTGTAGAATTTGAAATATTAAAGCGTAATTTGAAAAAAAGAGCTAGCTTACTTTTACAAAATGGTATTCATATCCCAATATATGTTAATAAAATACTTAAATAATAAAAAAAGCACCATTTTCAAAATGAAAACAAAAACTTTATATTTTGAATAAAATAATATTTGCCAATCCACACCAAAATTCAATCAACTTCAAACTCAATTTTCTCAAAACTATAAATTTTGAGATGATGCTGTCTTTTGATTTATTTCTAGAAATAAAGAACTTCATTTTGTTATGTAAAATTTAGCGATCAGATAATTATTTATGGGTTTTTCAACAATCTAAAAATGTAAAAAAAATAGCAAAAAATTTCACACTGAAGAAACAAATAATCGTGAATATGGTACTGCGGTTCAGATATCTAAAATTACGAAAGAACTGCGTACTCTTCCATCAGTTCACATTGTGCAATTAACAAAAAATTCGTTCAGGAAAAATAATATTTTAATTATGAATTTTCCCTGTTGTGGCCGTACTAAGGGTGGTGCGATAGGTACTGGGCCGACAGCTCTGCTATCCGCATTGCTAAATTGTTTCTAAAACTAGGACAATTATAATAAACAAGATTTTTTATCGGTAATCAAACTATATTTCCAAGCAATGCATGCTTTTTTTAAATAATTATTGATTTATTTATAGAGATCCTTCCGTCATGAGTTTATGGGTTCTCTTAAAAATTTTATATAACCAATAAAATTATTTTACACTGAATGAGGATGTGGTTGACTGTAATTTGGTCTGTTTTACTTACTACACACATAGGTGGTTCTGATTTTTTCTATGAGTTTATGGGTTGAGTTTGTATGATGAATTTTTAAGCATGTGAAACATAGTTCAAATTTCTTATTAATATGATACCACGACTCCCATTTTGTAATGTTAAAAAGTGATTTGTGTTCCTAACAACGATTGACATTAGTTTTTATGAATCTTGTTACATCACAATGAGTTGGCAGATAGTTATATCATATTTCCAAGTTTAGTGATAATTTTGCTTCTCTGTTAGCTCTTACCTTACATTTGATTCCAATATGGCTCGATATTCTCAGGTAATTTGTGTTATTGCTAAAAATTGCATCTTGACTGACACATAAAATCGCATTTAATTCCGCTTTGAAAATTGTAGCTTAAAGTGATAATTGTATTTCTGTGTGGTAGTGATAACAGCAAACCCTACTTTGTTATTGATTTTTGATCCATCAGTATAATATATGTTAATATTAATGGTAATTGGTTGCTGCTTCTGAGAATAAGAACGTTTCTATCGATGGACTGTCTTTTGCAACGTAATTTATTTCTGCAAAAGCCTTTTTTTATGGTAATCTTTCAAATATTTGTAGTAAGAAGTTAGTTTACAACTATATAAGTTTAAAAAATCCTATGGACATGCAGTTTTATTTATTTTTTTCGAAACCTGTACATTCTCTGATACTTCCAATTGGAAAGGAATATATTACAGTAATAAACTGAAATTAACTCCTGTGATATTAACTCCTTAAATAGATAACACTCTTTTTTATGTATATTATGCCAAACTGCACCTTTTGGGTGAAAAATTTAATAATAGGAGTTTATTATCTATACGTAAAACAATCAATTTAAGTGTAAGTATCAATTAGAACGAGGACCAACAAAAAAATATTAGAACGAGGATCACGAAAAATTATATTAACAATTACGACAATTTGAAAACAAAATAAAAGCAGGCTTTGAATAAATTTCATTAAATAAAAGTGTCTGTCTGCTGTCATAATCGACAGAGCCAATCATTTGTATTTCCCTTAATTGGCAGCGAAAAATACCCAATTAGTGCGAAGCATCGATGTTGGTCTAACTTAATTCAACTTTAAATGAATATACCACTAATAAAATTACAATATAATAATATTGGCCTTTACTGTACGGAAAGCAAATATTATTATATTGTGCCTTTACTGACTTCCAAATTCCAAAAAAATAATAATTTAATTTAAACAATAAGAAAAATAGGTTCTTGTAGTCTTGTAGAACACAATTAATACCATAATTTAAATTTTAATAAGTTTAAATTTAAATTTTTAATTGGCAAAATAATAATTTTTTAACAACTTTAATTTTAATGACCAATAATTGTAATTCATATTTTTTCTTATTGACGTGATGATCTCGAACTTCAACTGCAGATATGTAATACTAATTTTTTTGCAAGTTTAGACAAAAAACGTTATTACCTGGAAAATATTTTTTTCCTAAAATTAGCTATAAAGAAATGTAAGAATTAGAATATGAATATTTGTATCTAAGGGTCATTTCATTACCATTAGGTATATATAATAAATTTAATGCGTGATGCACTTACGAAATATAATTATAGAGAAAATCCAGCGAGATTGGAACCAATGTAAAACAAGGTATGTATAACTAATCAAATAAGTCTAGTAGGTTCGAATTGCAATAGTTTCCTTCCAGAAAACTCCAGACTCTTCATGAGCTTGAGCCTATGAGACAGTTTTAAAAAACAATTACAAAATTTATGAAAATTACGTTTATATCCTTTACAATCTTAAAAAATAATAAAAATAATTGAATACTAACTACTATAAATAAATATTCAAATTTGTACCTTAAAAAGTAATTAAATAACATGATACCAAACCAATAAACCACCACGGACAAGGACCTAAAAATTTTTTTGAATACATCAATATTTTTTTGATAGAAATAAATAAAAACAATCCTTTTTTAAATTTACTTCATTGTTATTTTAATAAAACAAATATTTTCATATAATTTTTCCGCAAGAAACCAATTTAATTATTCGATTTTGAACTTTTGTTTGGTTCAAAAAATATTAACAACCAATAAAGCTCAAAAGCAGAGAAAAGAAAACGTAAAGTTTTATTTTTCATCCTTAACCGGAAAGGGATGTTTATACAACTACACCAAAAAAAAAAAAATATTAATATTGTACCAATCATTCAATTGTAAAATTATTTACAATCAAATTTAAATAATAAGAATTTTCAGTACCGTGTTTTTATTTTCGTCAGCCCCGTAAAATTTATTTTCAATTTTAAAATATTTATATTCTATCATATTTTTTTTTATGTTATACATTTTCATTTTATAAGTTTCAATTTGAAAATTTGATGAAACTTTTCCAATTATTTTAGGTATTTTTATATTTTATTGTTTATATATAAATCCATTGGTAAAATTGTGTTTACCAGTTTGTGTAAAGAAGGGTAATTGAACGATTAAATATAAATAATAATATTTCTAATTTAATACAAACAAATTTTGTAGAAAAAAAATCCAAAATTTATAACAAACAAGATTGTTCTAAAGATTTATTTATATAAAAACTTTCAATATTGGCTTGAAACACACATTTTTTATTAAATTATAGGATATTCCAGTAGGATAAAATAAAATATGAATTACCTGATATGAGAAAACGATATTACCAACATATACATATATATATATAAAGTCTAGATTGTTAGAGAAAGTTTTGAGTTTTTTATTTGGTGATTTTGTAAATGTTTGCAGAAAGTTTTATGGAGGATGACAGAACATGACATTAATTTTTTTTTTTTTTTCATAAATTTTAAGTATGTAAAAACACTGTTAAAAATTTGTATACCAAAAATTTAACAATATTGTATCCAGAATGAGAAATAATAGTTAAATTTGAAATCTTAAGTTTGGTTTAGGACATTTAGGACAGGAAATACCATGAAGGGTTTCATGTACTCAGGTTTCACGTACTCGGATTTCTCTTTGCCGAATTTCAAGTTGCTTTCTAATCCTGTGTTCCCATTATGAAGTACGAATCAAAATATTTGTACTGAAACATAATTGAATAGAAAATGCATGAGCATCTCGTGTACCAACGGAAGCTCTTTAATAGTTCATTTCGGCTGGCCGAATTTTAAAAGAGTGATCGCGAACTGCAGTTGGGAATTGTACAGAATTTTTACTGAGGCGTACGAATTTTTACTGAAGCGAACGAATATTTCTAAGGATCCAGAAATAAATATCTTTATACTGACGAAGCTTTAATTGTAAGAAGTAAAGCGCTATTTAAAGACTGACGGTGGCTTAAGTGGTAGTGTGTTAAGCTGTGGTGCTTTAGGTACTAGGTTTGACTGGGAAAAATGCTAACGGTCGAGGCCATTTGCTAACAACAAATGTCTCACTAATAAAAGCCATTAGCTTGTTGCAATTAAAAAGTTTCTTCACTATAAAGAAATTTATGGTTCGGAACCCATTAAACTAAAATTAGTAGGTTCAAATTGCAATACTAAAATGTAAAGGAACTTCAAGTGCAAGTAACTCGGTACTTGGAGCCCTATGATCCCCAGTGGTGTGAACAAGGAAAAAAAGGGCTTTTTATTAGTGCGGCATTTGTTGTTCGTGACTTCCCAGGCTTAGAATTACCTTTTACTGTTATTATATTACTAGTATTAATTTAAAGCAAATAAATTTAGACTAATACCTTTTACGTAAAATTTAACGATAAGGTTTAAAAATCTTAACAATTTTACGTAAATGTAAATGTAGAAAACTTATGCTCCAAGATCGACTCCTCTTAAAATATTTAATCTAAGTTGATTTATAGAAGAATTGCTTGACACTGTAATAAATTATTTATTTCGTTAGACACAATATATGTCTGAGACAGTGGCGTTTATTTCATTTCAATTATAATTATTCCCTTATTGGCTACATTATAATTTTTACAGTGTATAACCAAAATTCATAAAAAAAAAAAAGAAAAAAATTTGTACCTGTACAATATGAGTGGTAATTTTTTGTTTTTTTTTTTACAAGGACATACTTTTAAACATATATCTTAACACATTTCTATATATTTTTAAAGATATTTTGAAGGTAAATAGCAATTTTTAACAAGAAAAAAAACTGTACGAACAATCACTGCAAGAAAATATGATGCGGAGTTAAAAAAAGGAATTTTTTTTTAAAAAAAGAAGAAAATCTTGAAAACTTTTTAGCAGTTGTACTTTATTTACCCCGTCAACCTTTTTAACCATATTCAGCTTTCTACATTACTTATAAAAAATCTTCTTACCCACAATTTCATAAAAACACAAAATGTATATATACATTCATATGTTATTTTTCTTGTTGTTGTATAGCGGCTCCAAGGATCTTGAATTGTTTTCCTTTCGATAGAGTTTTTCATCCTTCTAACATATATAAAATCAGTAAATATTTTTCTTAGTTGTATGTAATATTATGAAAGATTTTATATAAATACGTATGTATATTTTTTTTATTACGAAATTTATGAAGACAGTTAAGTTTTTTTTGCTGTGGTAAATTTGCGTATATATATGAATATTTTTTGGATCATATAAAAAAAACTAATACACAGTAGGAAAGAGTAAGATCCCACATTATGCACAAACATACACCTTACTTCCTCAACAAAATATTTGAAGACAGAGTTACTGAAAAGACTAATATATGCCAGAAATTTTGTTTTTATGGTGTTTAACTTTTATAAGAGTTTTTAATGATGAGTTGTAGACCATTTTTACTTCAATATCCAATATTTTTCAGCAAACTTTATTGGAATAACTTTTACTTGTAGTTTCGGGGGTTAAGGTAAAAAAGAAATAGGTTGGGCAATATTTTTACATAAAAGTTTTTTTATTTAGATTTTGGTTTTTTTCATGTCACATAAATTAATATCATATGCAAAATCAAGGAAGTGCGGAAAAAAAAAAATATTATTGGTTTTTTAATATGTAAAGGAAACCATAAAAAGGAGGAAAATTTAGGTATACATATATAAAGTTTGCTTGGTACTTGAATTTTAAGGGAATTTTTTTTTTGTGTTGGAAAATATGCTTATGCAAAGTAAAATTTTATGTTCAAATGATAAAATTGTTCAACAAGATAATTTTGGTAGTTTTAATACCAAACTTTATTATATATAGGTTTCTCTTTAATTTGACATTTTAGGATGAGGTCAAGTAATTAACTAATGTTATAAAATATTTATTTAATTTTTATAGCTTGTAGTTTAATTTTGAATTAGTTGTTCTTCGAAATTTTATCATAAAAAATTAAACAAAAATAAGTTTTAAAGGCATAAAAGTTTTATAAAATTACAATTTACAAATCCATTAAAATTTGCCACAAATAAAAGTTAAGGTAAATAATTGGATATAATATTTAATAACTCTATAAAATATTGCACTACAAATTACTTCGTATTTTACTATCAAACTTGCAAGACTTTCTGTTGTTGAATTAAAGGGATTGAATACGTAAACTCGTATTTTAAAATCTCGAATTCTTGTATTTTAAGATATCATGTATTTGTTCAATTTTAGTGGATCAGCTTTTTAGTGAATAAGATGACTCCTATAAAATTCAAGATAATATAACTTTATACGTGGGATACAAACAAGATTTTAATGCCCAATGTTCGTAAACTTATATGGTCACAAATAAAAACTAGTAAACAATGAAAATCTTTAATATTTTATACTATTTAATTAGGCTACCAAAATATAACTTGGAAATTATTTCAAAAACGTTGGAAATTATTTCACAAAAGTTGGGAATTATTTTAAAAAAAACGTGGAATTTTGGAATTATTTCACAAAAGTTGGAAATTATTTCAAAGAGATTGTTTCAAAAAAGTTGGATATTATTTTACAAATATATTTACGATATTTCTAAGATTTTTCTAAACTTATGAGATTTTAAATTATTATTTTGAATTATATACGAGATTTCGTACTTACGAGATTTTATTTGCCGATAAAGCATAGCTATCCCGTTTTAAATACGTTTTCATAATAATAAGAGATCATCATACACTAAACTTAGTTTTTTATTATCTTTCAGTTTATTGTACATAATTTTTTTTTAAATGTTTTTTTATCTATGTTATACAAGTTTATAGCAATTGAAGCATAAAAAGTATATACTTAAAACAATTGAAACTTTCAGTTTTTCTAAGTTCATATAAAATCGAATTAATTACAGTTTTTTTTAAAAAAAAGCATAGCTTATAAAGGATTAAATATAAAAAATTTAAATACTTGTTTAACGACTCTAACTTTTTAACTGAAGAATTTTTAAAAGTTTTTCTGTTCATTGTTCGTGTACTGAAATTGTGAGTTCATAAATGATATAGTAGAATGACCTTTAGATTATCATGCTACTTATTTATATGATATTTAAGATTAATTTCATTTTATTAGACTTACAGAAGCAATTCTGGTTAAATGAAGTTAATAACTTTTCAATGATGTGATATAAAGTGATTACTTTTAATTGATTGCCATTAAATTCTGGCAGAGTTAATAAAGATTTCATCGATAGTAATTGGATTATAAAAGTCTTGGTCTTATATGTGTTAAAAAAATCTTTAAATTCCTATATGTATTAAGAGCTTAAGAGCTTAATACAATTTTGATGTTATATAAAAAGTTAATTTAAAACAACAATATTAATAAAAATAAAAGAACTTAATCTAAAGTCTAGACATTGAAAATAAATTCAATAAACAATTTAATAATACATAAATATAATATATAACAAAATTCCAAAGATTTGTAAAAGTTGCAACCTCTTAAACTCAAATATAAAAGACCTCACTAAAATATTATTTGACAGATTTGATCTTTTTTGTAAATCAGTTTATTGAAATTGACTAAAGAAACTTTCTTAACTAATTTTCTTCTCATTATACTATTAGATAATTAGCTGCCAAGTTGTTTTATTGCTCCCCCTTATACCAACCATAATATTAAAATTAGACTGTTTATATTATTGAATATCCTGTTATAAAAGAAAATTCTAAAAGCTTGTAGACCGAAGAAAACAATACGTATTATTGTCGCAAACAACTAAATAACATTAAAGGAAATATAAAATGGCACAAAAAAATATTTTAAAGAAAGGAGGAACATTTTCCCATCATTTTACACTTTTTTAAAAATATTTTTTGTGTATTTAACCCATTTGCATTATTAGCGTATTTATACGGGTGTATTTTCAGGGTTTTATCACCGGACTGTATGCGATTTCTGGTGTACATATATACAGATGTCCGGTTTTGGGTACAAATATTTTAAGGGTCGATGCTTTGGTGTATTTGGGGACGAAATTGTATTTTCAATATTCAACCAGATGAAGGGTCTTTAAAAAAAGTTCCTTCAGGATTTAAACACAAACATTTATTAAATCAGAACTTCTCAAGATAGTAGGGTTGTTTGTAAAGTAATTGAATTGACTGTGGGGACCAATATTGGTATGTGTATTTTGAGTTTAAATTTACTAAAAGTGTAAGAATAAATAGTTTTATTTCTTTTTACAAGAATACATTTATACATTTATTTTTGAATAGACCGACGGTGGTCTTAAGTGTGCTAAGCTGCATTAGGTACTGTGTTCAAAGTCTGTGTTCAAAGTCATCGATGTTGGTCTAACTTTACTCAGCTTTAAATAAGTACCAGTAAAATACTAATAAAATGTAATTTAAGACTGGGAAAAATACTAACGGTCGAAGCATTTTGCTAACAACCGATGTCTCACTTATAAAAACCATTAGCTTATTGCAATTAATAGTTTCTTCACTATAAAGAAATTTATAGTTCGGAATCCATATAAAATTAGTAGGTCGAAATTGCAATACAAAAATGTGAAAGAAACTACAAGTGCAGATAACTTGGTACTTGGAGCCCTATGCTCCCTAGTGGAGTGAAGAAGGAAAATAATAATACATTTATTTTTGAATAATATTGTTGTGCCGTAATCTTCCTATACTACAAGGTTTTTACTTGTGGTTTACGGTTTAAAAATTTTTTTAAATTAAAAGCTAAGGGACTTTACGGATGAAATGAAAAATAATAATATTTTCATTACCTATAAACCGGGCCTACTTTAGTTCGTGGTGATAAAGGCATATGTTTTATATCACAAAATAATGCAAATGGGTTAAACCGTTTTCAAGAAAATAAAATATACCGTATATATATTTTTTTTTTCATCTTTCTTTAATGTAACAAAAGAATCAAACATATTGAAAGCTTTTCTAGGATTAGAAATCAAATTTTTCATATCCTTGAAACTAAATTGCTAAAGTATGACAGGAATATCGAAATAATATTATATTATTATCAGAACTTTTTCATTTTCATCTTCTCTACAATGAGTTTATATTTTTTTTTTTTGATAATTTTTCATGCGTTAAGGAAAAGTAAGAGAAGTTCATACAATAAAAATGTTAAAATGTTATAAATGGAGGACATCATCAATAATTTATACGTGATTTGATTTTATGATATATATATACATATATATATATATTATATGCGTATGTATACGAAACATTTTCATATATAAATTATAATCCATAATAAAGCTTAACCAAAATGAAATGAATAAATAATGTTATTTTAGTTTCGTTTCGGATCTTAGAGGTCCTTTAATTTATTTATATATATATATGTATATATTTCCTTCTTGTTTAAATAAATAGTTTTTCAAGTAGTATTAATGTATTTTAGACTCTATTAAAAAAAAACATGTATTAAAAGAAATCCTTAAATTTGATTGGAAAAGTAAATTGAGTTATATTTTATGAATAAGTCAGTGTTTTTTTTAAGAGTTTTCTTCTTTCTAATTATAAACTTTAATTTTACTTATTTTTTTTTTCTTTGGGTTCAATTTATTCCTTAGTAGCCTTTAACTGAAATTTAGTTTAATGAAACGGTTAACATTATCTATAAATTTTTTGCTAAATACCATATAATGAATGGGAATATTAACCTTCATCAAAATAAAAACTTTGCTCTTTTTTTTAAATCCCAGTACAAATCTAATTTTTTTTTTCCTTCTTGTGATTAGTTATTTTCAAAAATTCTACATTTCACTAAAATAAAAAACAAAAAAAAAAATGCTTTTTCACATAATCCATCACACCTGATCCTAATCCCTATGTTCAGTTGGAGTAGAATTTCTTTATTAAGGCTAATTAATAGACATTTCAAAATAAAAAAAAAATAAAAAAAAGTCTTTCAACTTTGTTTCGAAATCGTCTACATTTACCTAAAGGCTAAAGCTATACCATAAAAAATATATGTATTTTTGTGAAGATATACATATATGAATTTGTGTGTCTATATCTATAGATTTGTACGTAAAAGTTTCAAATGAAAATTATACTTTTTTTGTTTTTTTGCAATACTATTATGTTATTAAGGGGTTCTGTACTGTAAAATGATTGGAAGGAAAAGTTTTCTTAATTTTCCAAGTATATCATTAGTACATTCCTGATTATTACAATTTTTTTAATATTGCATAAAATTAGGGTTGGATTGCATATAATTAGGGTTGGATATAATTTCTAAAATTTTGGAATGCTGTTAAAAATTTTGAGAATAATTCCCTTAACTGTGACCAGAGCACACAGTATTTTGGGTAGGATGCGTAATTTTTAAGTTGCGAAATTTTCGGATAGGAATTCTTTGGGAATTAATTTTATCCCAATGACGAATGGTAGCTAAGCCGAAATAGGAATTAATTTTATGCCAATGATGAATGGTAGCTAAGCCGGGTTTTATCAAAATTCTCAGAAAAGTTCATAAGCAGGTGCTCTAACCACTTAGCTGTGTTAGGGATAAATTTGCCATTATATAGGGATAAATTTGCTATTAATTGTTGCAATCTAAAAATAGTTAAGAAAATGTTCTCACACTTACATGCCTTGGCATTTGGCAATGTACGACTAACATCTAACATTCCTTCATAATAGACCCCATTGAGTTTGTAACTAATTTTACTAATTTTTTAATTAATCAAAATAGATTTTTTTTAAATTAAAATTTTTAATTAATTTTTATATAATTTAAATTTAATTTTTTCGAACATAACTTTTTAAAAGTTATATTCGAAAAATGTTGAAAAATTATTATTAAGTCATTAATCTGATTAAAATTCGTGTGTTCTGAGTGTGAATATTAAATTATTATCTAGTCATTAATCTGATTAAAATTCGTGTGTTCTGAGTGTGAATATTCAAATTTTTATGTAATGCATTCAACCAAAAAAATAATTTAACTGAAAACAATATTTTATTTTCTTAAATTGTTTCTATTTTTTTGTGGAATCCATTCTTTATGTTGGTTTAAATTTTCTATCTTGATTTACTAAATATAAATGCTCCACTTTATTATCTCTAATGTGTATTTGGATTTTGTAATAATACTAATGTCCAGTTACCACCTTATAAGATCCTCCTATATATTCTAAGATTAAGTTACCTAAAATACAAAAATATACATTGCATGTGAATTTTAATTAAAATAAAACGAAAAATATAAGAAATTGTACACGATTAGCTTAATTAACATTGAATACTGAGTTTAATGTGTTCTTATGTACATTCAAAATATACTTGTATATAACGAGCTAAAAATAATATTCAAAATAAAAAACTTTGTTACATAAAAGACACAAAAAGTCAACTTTAATTATTATTAGGTAATTTTTTTCTTTAAATTTAACTTATTTCAATTACCTAATACAAATTTTTTATGTTATTTAACTTGACTTTTTCTTGTAAAATTACTTGATATAACATTTTATTAGAATATGGGTAATGATTAACCTATAAAATGGATATATGGGGGTTAATTTTTAACATGCATTTTTATTTATTAAATTATTTAACTTTATTTTTCTCATTTTGTATAAGTTTTATATAATTTGAATATTTTACATTAACATATCAAGAGAAAATAATATGGGTACATTTTATGAAATTAAAATGAAAAAGTACAAGTACTTGTTAGTTAACTTTTGACAATAAGTAAAAGTTTTCTCGTTTGAATCTTTTGGTTTAATTTTAATGAATATTACACAGAAATTATTGTTAAAGTTCAATTAGAAATGTGTTTGTAAATGTTACAAACAAAATAACAAGTAATTTGATAATTTTTATTTGGTTTTATGAGGGTAGTTATGTATATTTAGTTAAATGTAGATGACATTATAATATATTTCATCAAAATATCATATAATGTGGTGATATTCATTTTATATCTTTTTTTCTTCACTCCGCTAAAGAACCATAGGTGCAGAATTATTTCTACTTGAAGTTTTTTAACATTTTGATTGTAATGTAGACCTACTAATTTTAAATGGATTTCGAACAATGTTTGTTTATAGTGAACTATTTTTAAACTAAGTGGTGCAGTGGTTAGAGCACCTGTCTTCCAATCGGAAGATCCCGGGTTCGAATCCAGTCAAAGGCTTATGAACTTTTCTGCGAATTATGAAAAAAAAACCAGCTTAGCTACCATTCGTCATTGGGATAAAATTTATGACAAAAACTTTCCTATATAGGTAAGGCTTTCTTAGAGTGATTTCCCAACTTATAAGTTAAGGAAACATTTTCTCCAATATTTGCTTATAAATGAAAAAACAAAACTACTTTTTAAAATATAAAACAATTTAAATCATTATCAGAACTTTAGCTTGAGCTGTTCTGAATTTCTATAATTTATGTAAATTTCAGCCATATTTTGAATTATATTTACAGCTCATCACTAAATCTTTTGATTGTTTTTTTGGATAAATCTTAGAAATTCAGAACAACTCATTCTAACGCAATATCCGCTTTCACCATTGCAACGCTTAAACAATTTCTATCGTTTATTCAAAAATTACGTATGCGTAATTATAATCACTCTAAAAAAGCCTTACATATTGAATGTATAAAATTATTACAATAATTTTTGTAGCTTTAAAAACCTTCATCCACATTCGATAAATAGTTAGCTTTAAATTTAATATTAGTACCCAAGCCCGACTTACTAATTCAATTTCATTGAATAATTCATCCATATTTGATTTTACCAATATGTTTTCAGAAAGATTTATTACTTCATTCGAAATTTACGGTGCAGTGCATTAACTCCCGCGGAATTAATGTCAGAATGGGTAATGTATTATCTAATGAATAAATAATGAATTGGGCTACAGGCACGACAGAACATTTATCGTATTTAGAAGATTTAAACCTGATTTCCGAAGAGAATATAGAAAATATAGATGGAAATTTCGATTTTAATCGGACTCTTGATACCAATCAAAATATTGATGAAGTTATTAATTCATTCAACACAGTTATTGAATGGCCAAAGAGAGAAAATCTCCCTATTAACGATATATTGAATTTAAGAAAAATTCACAATAAAGCTGTAATTAAAAGATTTAATAATTGATATATTATGTTTCCAAATAAAATAGTATTTAATTATGAGAAATTAGCAGCATATATTGTTTGCATTTGCAGCATGTAATTACTTGACTCAAAAATGCAATTGATTCTTTTTTTCGTTTATAGCTACTTTTTCCATTAAGGGCTACTTTAATAAAATAATTGATTCAGGTATAGTCGGTTATATAAAAAATTCACTGTATATCCCTTTCTTTATATATTAATGGCAAATAAATCAGAAGAGACGTATTTACATGCATTCCAATTTATTAATGCAAATTTATTTCAATTTTATTAATGCAAATTTATTTCATTGACTGAAAAATTAAACAACAACATTATAACGATTTTTTAATTCTAAAATCAAATTGTACTGCAAATATCGTCGTTGTTCTGTGAAAACTAACTAAGTCCATGCGCAATCTGTATAAAAAAATCGAAGTGTTACATTGCTATTACCATGAAACACTTTAAATTATGCTCAGATTGTTACGAAACAATATTTGAGACTGCTGCAACAAAAAAACCACAAATCCTTATTGTAAGCAAATCGTTCAGAATAGTGAGAAAATATATGTATACATAATTATATGCATATATAGAGTGAGCAATAAAGCCCAAAAATTATTGCTTCAAATGGGCATTATAGCCCATGGATTTACATCACCCTTTAGAGGGCATTAACGCCATTCGAGTGTTAATTCCTCGGGCGTTAATGCACTGCACCGAAATTTACATCAGAATTTAAATTAAAAATTCCAAACAATTAAAATGAAATAAAGTTTTGTCGCATTGTCAGAAATAACTAACTCCGTACGTTATTTTACCGAGTTAATGGTTAGAAAATAACTTATCCAGTAAGTATGTTTAGCATATAAACATTTATGTTTAAATGTTTAGCTGTTGAGATTTGCTGTGATATTTGTTACAATTTTAAATGTTACCATTTTTAATTTATTTACTCGAAATTTATTTGTAATAAAAAATCGCTTTCAAAATCTTGAGTCTTAAAATTTGCTCTGAAATCTTGATTTTCAAGCCGAAATCTTAAGAGTTGCCAAACTTCTGAACCTTTAAAACTTTATCACACATGCAATTAACTCAAGTACTCATAAAATTCTATAAATAAAACTTCCATAACTTGTAAACTTTAAATAAAATGTCATATTTAATCCGTTGCAAAAAAATAAAAATAAACTACTACTGCAAAATTAATCTTAAATTTATCCACTTCTATAATCATAATTTGACTCTACATCTAAGTATTATTCATTTCTACAACATTCTTTTTCTTTATTTTGCTGCCACTACCAATCTTGTCCTGAAAAAAAATCAACTTTCTTTGACATATCCAAGTGTCCAAATTGGATAACTAAAATTATATTTTTTGTTTTCTTTTTTTTCTTTCAAAACAACAACATACAAAAATAAAAACATAAAATAAACAAATCCTTTTTACTTGTCAATTTCGTTAATCTTAACCAATATTCTTACTCCAGCACCTCAAATAAAACAACAACAAAATATGAAAAACAAAATATCATTTCAATAGAAAAACCTCAAAATTAAGCTTAGATCTTGAGTTTTTCTGTGATAATTATTTTCTTTCTTTTTTTTGGCTGACAAAATATACACAATTTTCTAGAAAAAATGGCAAGTGACGAAAAAAATATCTTCTTACAATTTTGAATCTTTTATTTTCATAATATTCGAAGGTGCGGTGCTGTTGACAGGAAGGATTAATTGTTATTTTTATGCTGAGCTCAATTATATAATAGATAATTTTTTTTTTATGTAGATTCAATTTATGGGGTTTGTTGAGATTATTAATAAAGAAAATCGTAATTATTTAAATATGCTAATCAATTGAGAACTACCGTATACCGTAAACGTCAAATTGGTATATAATATCTTTGACAAACGGGACTCGTTAATGATCATTAAGTAAATGATAATTGGTTATTAATTATGATAAATATTAGTATACTGACACTCGACTAAGATGGTTTGTATTTGACAATGATTTCCAAATTTTTTTTTTTTTGAAGATCTGCAATTTTTCCACATAATTTTAGTTTAAAACACTACACGCTAGTATCAGAAGCTAACGAGATAATGATAATTTGAAGCATCATTATCTCATTATGTCCTTAAACATGACAAACGCAATGAATATTTATATTTAAGGCATTAATGATCATTAGGCATTAATGATCGCACGTCAAAGTTCAAATTGCCGGAATTAATGCATTTTATTAATTACCAGGAATAGTTCATTTCAATGTTTACTAATATTCCAATGTATTTTTCTACTATAAATATTATCAATTTTATTGTTGTAATTTTGGTACTACCAGCAATGGAAGCGTTATATTTTCTGTTGCCATATCAATGAAATTATTTAAATATTAATTACATTGCCATTTAAAAAATATTCTAAACTGATTCCAAAAAAAAATTAAGATAATCCAACCAACAAAATGAATTTAATTAAAATGATTTGTTTAAATATTTTTCTACAAAATATGCTAAACATCTATAATTTCTCATTCTCAACTTAATTTATCCCTTAAATGATATATATTAATAGTGATTCAATTTCTTCTGGTTTGGACGCAATCAATAACATAATTTCTATACCATTATTATTATCTATAACATCATTTTTTTTTTGCTTATATTTGTGCTTTGCTGTATATCCTTTTTAAGGATTAAATAGAGAAATTCCTTTGTATTTATCTTTTTGTTTATTTCGGGCGGGTTTATCACAAAACATGAATAAAGAAAGCACAAAAAAAAAAAAAATATAAACATTTTATCGATTCGATAATCTAAAAAGATTTAGAAAAACTGTTTTTCTATCATCATATTTTTTTGTTCTGGTTAAAATATATAAATAAATAAAAAAGTTATATTTTTTTCTCTCATCCTATTTTAAGGATTTTCTAACCAATTTGATTAGAGAAGTTGGCGCGGCATTTTTTCATTTTTTTTTTTCGGATTTAATTCCATAAATAATAAAAATATATATGTATGTTTAAAGTTTTTAGATTGGGAAAAAAATTTAAAGGAGCTTAAAAAGCATATATTTCTACTGGTAGTTGAAATTTTTTTTCTAGTATACCGGAGGCTAACTATCTTGACATTCTGTTTTTTTTTGTATGCTTTTCGCATGTTTTACGATAAGAGGATTAAAATAAAAAAACATAATTTTATTTTTTTTATTTTGGGAATATTATTTGAGCAATGATGGCTCCAATATTATCCGCGAAAAAAAAAAATTTTTTTTTTTGTAAATTTATTAAAAATACAAATATATATGTATATGTATATGATAAAATGATAACAATCTGGTTATGTTATATCTTTGTTATTAATACAACAGCTTACATCATGTTATTATTATTTTTTTGTTATGGTGTTTTTGCTGTTATACTCTCCAACTCCTTTGTGTAATCAAATTCATGTTTAAAAGTTTTTCCTGGCTAATATTTTCATTTTCTTTTTTTTTTTGTGTATTTTTTTTTTGTGGAAAAATAATAAAATATTAATGGAAAAATGTTTTTTTCCACTATATTGATTAATAATAAAATATACTGTAGTAGTTACAAGAAAACTTTCGTAAATATATTTTGAAAGTTTGAAAAGTATTACAAGCATAAGATTTACTGAAGGTTTTTTTCAGTACATATTTATATTTATTAAGGTAATAATGAGGTAACTTCAATAAAGTAACTAGATTAAAGATCAATATTTTTAATAAGTTATTTTATTTTAGAAAAAAAAAAATTTAAAAAAAATGCATTAATTATTTTTATAGAAATGTTATTTTTTTATAGCTTTTCAATTTTCAAGAAATTCGACTACGTGTAATATTTAATTAAGATACATTTTTAATATAAGTGTAATTATGCTTCTAAATAAATTTATGGTAAAAAATTTCAATTTTATTTTGTAATTATAACTAATTCGACTGATAATTCCATAAATTTATAATATTTTTGTTTTGGAAGATATTAAAAAATAAAGTATTTTTTGTGTTCAAAGTAATTTTAATTTTGTAAATTTTTTTCATATGTTAACTTAATTAACACTAGAACAACCAAAAGAAATATTATACGTCATGTTATACCAAAATGGTCAAAATGACATTTTTAAAGATATAATTCGAAAAAAATTTATAAAAAAACTGTATCTTTATATAATACCTATACATTTACTGCAGCTAAATTTATAATATTTAAAAAAAAACTTATCTGTTGGAGATCCCAATTCCATGCTACATTTTCTTAACGCCGCACGTATGTCTGCGGGAATTCCCATCCTGGTAACAAACCGAATAACAAATTCTAATAATAATTTTTTCAGAAATTCTTACTCTACTCATGTGCAACCTTCGTAGTAAAATTGAAAATATATGAGATTAATTTATATAAATGTGTGACAGACCATCTAAAAAAATTAAATTTGGAGTTACAATTTCATTGTATAAACTTAAGTAGCAACGTAGCTTCTCGGTGTTAAACCAAATACGTGGAGTGGAATTCTAAAATTATATGGCAATTTTTAAAAATGTGGCTTTTTACGATTGAACTAAATTTCCAACTGGTCCAATTGGCCAGTGGGTAGACAGGTATAACATATATCTCTCAGGAAAACGGAAGTGTAGTAACAAAATAATATCATTACATTAATATGCCAATAAATAGAAATAATCATAATGTTATCAAAATACATATTTCACTTCAAATTTGAAGTAAATATTTTGTGACCAAATATTGGAAATGGTCATTTCCATTTTCGCCAGTCTAGTGTTAAAAAATATAAACAATTTTATGAAAATATATAATATATAACTAAACTATTTCGATTCCTGTCAAAAAATAAAATATTATATACAAAACAAAATGTAATCAGGTGGTAATGGCGTTTTAACAATTTATATTTTTAATTATTTATATAAATTTTTGCCTGTGTCCGTTCAATATCGATTAAAAATTTTCAATTAAATTGAAAAGCTTTTAATTACATTTAGGTAAATATAGTTAATTGAATTTAGGAAGTAATTTTTGTCCCAAAAAAAGTATGAAATTTTTATACAATTTTTGTGTGGTGTAATAATTCAATTATGTTTTTTTATAGGTATAACAATAATATTAAATATGAGACTAATTTACCTAAGTAATGGATTCTGTGTTACTTTGAAGTTTTTACAAGGGTTTTTGCTGCTAAAATATTAAAAATAAAAACATTTTCTTAATTAATTACTTTATAGATTAATTTTTATAATTAGTTACTGTAGAAAAATCATTCACATAATTTTCAAGGAATTTTCAAATAGTTGAATGTAAATTTATAAGAAAAAGTAATACATTTTATTAGTTTGAGTTCGCCTAGTTTTATACAATTAGAACTTTTTTTGCCGAAAACATTTTACCAAAAAATTGTTTCTCCTAAATAGAAAAAGCTTTCTTACATATTATTTTATGAAGTTACGGAGCATGATACTTTTGGTGATCAAGAAATAATTTCATGTTATGTCACAAAATGTTGATGATAGTAATATACGTAACGATGAAGTTCATACAGAAACAGACGTAAATAACAATACACATAATAATATCGAAGAGATTTCAATATTAAACAATAGTGGACATTAATATTTGATTGAAAATGAGGAATGTAATGAAAATATTTCTTCTCTTGAAGCTCTGAATTGTATAAATACTGTTATTCAGTATGCAGACGATCAAGATTATTCTTTACCAGTTATTTTATTATTAAGACAAGTTCGGGACGGCATTTTAAAATTTTTTTTAATGTGTAATTAACAAGTTCGCGTTTATTGCGGCTGTTTCTATGCAAATTACGTCTGGAGACGTCAAAATGTTAATACAATTTAAGGCTATGAAAAAATAATTGAGTTTCTGAGAGGAATTATATAAAATTTTAATTGAACGCTAACGGTTCCGTTAGTTTATTTCTCTATTAAATACTTATTGCAAAAGTCATTATTTGTATTTCTATAAAATTTATAACATTTAAATAAATGGCTTCTCAAGTTGATATATCTTTAAAGGCTTTTGAAAAATGTAAATGTTATATATTATACATACATATGCTATAAACGCCTCCTTCACTTTTTTAAGTACATTCACTAATCCGACCGAATCAGACAAACTTTGCTGGATTATTGAGCAGATACTGTATGTATTAAAAAAAATGCTAATTTCTATTGAAATAAATGACTTCGTAAAAAACAAAGTTTGTTCAAGGAATCATCACTTAGAGACAATATAATTTTGAACATAGTTTTCCAGATGAGCAAAACACTCTTTCAGCTTCTACACCGGTTGGTGGAATAGTATGTAAATATTCATACACTTTTTGTAAATGTATTGACTTCCTCCTTCTTCGAAAATAGCCATTTCTTTTTTTACCATTTTGTCACAATTTCCAGATTTTTTTATTAGTACTTTATGGTCAATTCGTTTTTCTTCATTTATTCCTATTTCAAGGTTCCCCATTTATCTCTTAAAAAATAATGCCAAACAGTTATATTGGTAAAAAATAATGCCAAACAGTTATATTGGTACAATTATATTAAAAAACGTAAATTTTTACATACTCGTACCTATCTACAGGTTTTGCACTCCAAATTCAATTTATTTGAAATATTTTGGTTTTCAGTTTTTGTCCTTATTTTACCACCTAAATAACGGGAAGAAGAATAAAAAATTTATCTGAATTATTTTGGTTTTCTGTTTTTGTCCTTATTGGTTTTCTGTTTTTGTCCTTATTTTGCACCTAAATAACGGGAAAAAAGAAAAAAAGTTATCTGAAATATTTTGGTTTACTGTTTTCGTCTTTATTTTTCACTTAAATAACGGGAAAAATGAAGAAAAAAAAGTTATCTGAAATATTTTGGTTTTCTGTTTTTGTCCTTATTTGGCCATCTAAATAACGGGACAAAGACAAAAGAAGTTATCTGAAATATTTTGGTTTTCTGTTTTTGTCCTTATTTTGCACCCAAATAACGGGAAAAAGAAAAAAAAGCTATTTGAAATATTTCGGTTTTCTGTTTTTGTCCTTATTTTGCACCTAAATAACGGGAAAAAAGAAAAAAAAGTTATCTGAAATATTTTGGTTTCTGTTTGGTTTCAATGTTCGACTCCACAAATCTAACTTTTTGCAAATCAATTCCAACCTTTTGCAAATCAATTTCATCATTTTACAAATCTATTTAAACCTTTTGCAAATCTAAGAATTGCACAGTCTACTGTAAACTCAAATATTTTTTATGATTTTCTTATAAAACATATGATTGTAGAAGCGTGGTTAATCTTAGACAATGTTCGACTCCACAAAACTCATTATACTCAGATATTTCTGCCACCAGATTGAAGAGGTTTTTTCCAAAATTATATTTTATGCTCGAAATTTATTTGCTGATTGTGTAAATGCTCCGAATTTAACAGATGTAATTGAACAAGCTGTGGGAACTGTCACCCCTGGAGATTGCAATAATTATTATACACATATGTATGTATATGGATTTGCCATTAGCCGCTGCAGAAGAATCGCTATAGACAATTAACTAATAATATAATTCTTTTATATTAATTAAGTTCGAATTTGTTGTGCAAAAAGTTGAATTTGATTTGCAAAAGGTTGAATTTGGTGTGCAAAACCTGTATAACTGTAATTTTTAATGTGTTCAATATTTGATAAAATAAAATGAATTTACATTATACAATAATCCAAGTAGTCTTAACACTAGCCAGCACACTGCGATGAGATTTCTATTTTTGTAACAGCAAACAAGTAAGTTTTTACGGAATTTACAAAAAAAAAAATTCCTAGGCATAAATATAAAACAGCACACTACGCATATATGTATTATTTTTTCATTTTTTCCCACGGCCAAATGAAAGTTATAGAAAATTTTCTGTAAATACCAAAGGAATAAAATGTAATTTAAATGTATATAAGTAGTTTTGAAATTCACATGGTAGCTCTAGTGTCTAGTCACTAGAACAGTTATAGGTAGGTTCTATTTCAAAGTGCTTATATTCAAGAAACTTGATAAAACTATAAAAAAAAGGAAACTCAATTACAAACACTACGCCTTATTGTCGAGGGAAGACGGTAGACTAAATTATGTATATCAGTATCATTAAAATGATGTCCAATTTGAAAAATAGTTATATCTACACGAATATGTAAATTTATTGTAAATGAAGTTATACATATGTAAACATCGAAAAAAGGTATTGTGTTTTGGAAAATTATTGATGATTTATTTTAATAATTAGCTATAAGAAACTGCAAAACTTATTATTTATATACAGTAAATTTTCTATAAATACAACAATGTTAGAATCAATTATTTTTGCTGGGTTGCGTTTTTAGAAAATATGTTGCATTTACGGAGTAAGAGAATCTATTTTTAAAACCGGTATTTTTAAGATTTAAAACCAAGAGAATGGACTAAATTTCGTATATTAAATATTAACGAAACATCTCAATATAAAATGAACAATAAATAACTTAACAAGAACACAACAAAACTATTTTTTAATAATAAAACTAAAGTTAAACAAGAAATATTAAAATTTGGATTTGTATTTTTCTTCTATAGCCTTTTCTCTAATTCTTCTTAGTACGAGTATCTCATGTAGCTCTAGTTTCCCATTTTCTCCCCATTCAATAGTTTTATTAATTGATCCTATTACAACTTCAATTGAAACGTCATTTTCACAAACTACCTCGTTGTTATCTTCAGCTCTAACGTTATTAATAATATCTTCATCAGTTATATCGATTTCCGTAACATTTCCAAATCTGCCTTCCGCCCAACTTAAAATTTCTGACTCTTGTAAATGATTTTTGGGGGCTGCAATTCGGTAAAGAGTAGCAATTGGAATTTCATCCGTAGTATCAAAATGATCTGATGGAAGGTTCTCCTGAATTTCTTCTAAAGAATGAAAGAGATGTTTCCAGCCATTCATTATAACTAAAGGTCTCATTTGCATCCATGCTTCTGACACCATATAACAGACATCTTTAAGGTCTACGTTTTTTATTTTATCATATATACAGTTGCCATCCATAGATATTAGTTTGAATAAAAGCTTTTTCCTATAACTTTCTTTCAAGCATTTAATGATGTTCTGATCTAATGGCTGCAAAATTGATGTCGTTCTGGGGGGAAAAAAGTACACCATAAAATTACCA
This sequence comes from Empis livida, assembly GCA_963932195.1. Taxonomy (NCBI): domain Eukaryota; kingdom Metazoa; phylum Arthropoda; class Insecta; order Diptera; family Empididae; genus Empis; species Empis livida. The sequence goes on from OZ010648.1 coordinate 27,391,097, forward strand.
TTGTCAGTTTTTAGAACATCTTCGTTTCCATGACAAGTGGCATTGTCCAATAACAGAATAGCTTTTTGAGGTAAATTGTGTTTCTGTAAGTGATCAGATACAACCGGCACAAAGTGTTCAAAAAACCAATTCTTGAACAAAAACGTTGTCTGCTGGAACAGTAATGCATTTCTGGTAAAACCGCATTTTTGAAACACCGCGGGTTTGTCGATTTTCCGATAATCATTAAAGGTAATCTATGATTCCCGGTTGCGTTTACACATGGCATTATTGTTAAGCGCTCTTTAGTTTTTTTTGTACCAGGTGCCGATTTTTCTTCAGAAGACACTAATGTTCTGTCCTTCAACGTTTTAAAAACTAGCCCTGATTCATCCGCATTGTAAAGGACGTAATTCTAAATCGTTTTTTTTTTTAAATTTTTGGATGAAGCCAGCGACTTCTGAATTATTACATGAAAGTTTTTCTCCACAAATTTTTAAATTCCGAATACCATATCTTTTTTTGAATTTTTGAATAAATCCTGAACTTGCGTTAAAAGCAGTGTCTGTATCCAGAGAATTATGAAATTCTAATGCTTTTAACTTTAAAATTTCGTCCGAAACAATATTTTTGCTCATTCGCTCATTTAAAAACCACGTACAAAGAGCCTTATGAATATTCGGAACTTGGTGATTCTTAATTTTTTTCAATTTTTTTGTTGATTGATGGCATTTAGATGCAAAATCCTCAATTTTTTCTTTATTTATTTTAATTCTGAATATGGTTGGACGATTTACTTTGTATTCTTTACAAATTTCAGTAATTTTATCTTCTTTTTCGAGCCTTTTCAAAATTTCACATTTATCGTTTATCGTTAAATTTTTTGTCATATTGTGACGGATAAAATAATAAAATTGAACTAATACTTTAAATAATTTGAATTGAAAAGGTAATTTTTCACGGCTTTCTATGTTGCGTTTATAGAAATTTATCTTACATTTTCGGAGTAGTGCTTTTAGAAAATGATGCTTTTTTTAGAAAATGATGCTTTTAGAGAGGTTGCAAAAGGGTGCATTTATAGAAAATTTACTGTATATGTAAATAATAAGTTGACAAATTTTAGTTTACGAGTTTCTTAAATTAGTTAATAGAAAAACTACCAAAAACATAACAAATATATATCCAATCTTACGAATTGAGCATTTCCTTTATTTTCCTTGCCTGAAGATTTGTAATTATGTAGATATCATGTTTTGGCACATTTTCACAGAATTTATAATTTTAAGAAAACGCTAGATTAAATTTTTCATAAAAAAATTTTTAAAATTTAAAGTTTTTATAACAAAAATTCTTAATTTTTAAATTCTTCAATAAAGTTGAATTTCATAGAAATATTAATTTTAAATATAATTTTTATTAAAATTCCAATTTTTTGTTTTTATTACAAGAAGCATTTTTGCTACTAAATTCGATTGAATTTTTCATTCTATGACAAAAGAGAAAAACTTAAATTAATAAAGTTTATTTTATAGAAAGAATTTTATTTGTAAGAAAATTATATTTAATTTAGTTTTATTTCTTACAACACAGGGTTTTCTTGTATAATACAAAAATTCTTTATTAACAAAATGATTGAATCATAAAATAACTTTATTAAACTTTTATATTCTTAAATAATAAAGAAAATTCTAAATAATAATATTTTCAGTTTGAAATTTATATCTAAGTTTTCAGAAAATTAATATACTAAAGTTAAAAAAAAGGGATACATTTTATTGTGGCACAAAATAGATAATTTATATTTCTTGTAGAAAAATGCATTTTGATTTATTTTTTCTTTCCAACTAAAAACTTTTTTTGGAATTAGAACATCAATGTTAGACAGTCAGTTTAACTCTATCTAAAATAAAATTTTGTAATTTGTATTTTATTTTTGATTTTTGGTTAAAAGACATCAATGTTTTGTAAATAAATTTCATAGATTTTTTTGATGAAGTAAAAATTCATGATGGGGAATTGAATTGTATATTTAATTTTTTTTCTCTGCTATAATTTTCAGATAGAAATGTTCCATAAGTAAGAGTAAACTTTTTCTATCCCACACAATTTAACAATATAATATTGAATTCTTTTTTTAAGGAATAAAAAAATCCTTTATGTTAGCAATTTGTCGTTTGTATGTCCCTCCGTCAGTCATTATGTATAGTTTTTCCAATTATAATTTAAATGTACAAATAAAATATTTCCAAAAAATATTAGTAGAATTGACTATCGAATGAAGATATAATTACATTAAGACAATTTGATAGTCGGCGTATAATTTGTGTTTTAAAGAAAACACGTTTTTCGAATGAAAAATGGGAATAAAAGATAGTAAAGATTTTATAAAATTCAAAATTCTATTTTTTCAACATTAGAATGGTATGAAAGAACATAATAAAGCAGCACTAACCTTTAATTAAAGTTCTGCCAATAGATGGCCTACTGTTAAATATGTATTAATAATCTAAAAATTGTAATTTAACATGGTAGTATTCCTGATTTATGTTAGAGACTTCTTTACAAAGTTAATAAAGAGTAGAACTAAATGCTACAGAAGATTCTGCGACAGTAGTACATTTGAAAATGCAATTTTATACAGTAAACTTTCACCAAAAACGGTGTAAGATGATGCGTCTGTGAAGAGCAGATTAAAATAAAAAGTTGTGCAATAGTTGCTTCTCATAATTTTTTTTTTATTAAATATAATTCTTAACAAATTTATGATTGATTTCACATTGACATAGTTTTACATGTATCCGCAAGCAACAAATCCCCAGTTGTGCTTCATGGAATTTTTTGATATAACAATAATTTGTAAAATATTTTCTGTTTTCTCTTTTATTGAACTTTAAAGTTTTATAATATTGTTAGAGAATATTAAAAAAATCGGAATTAGATAATTATCTACAATGTCAAGAAATTGATAGGATGTCGGCGATAAAAAATATATTTGTATAACAAAACAAACGATTTATTTTTATTGGAAAATTAAACTTTTTTCTTTGTTAAATAAATTTCTGAAATCTTTTGAAAATTGTCTAGACCTGATCTACTTTTTACAACCTTGAAGTTAAAGTCACATTTTCTGAATCATATTAATCAAGATTTTAATTTCAAATAAAATTTTTGTTATATAACAATTTTTTCTTTTAATTAAAAATTTATAATTAAAAACCATATTTCTGTGTTATTTTAAAAATTTACTTCAAATTTGGAATAAATGGTTAAAATTTTAATATTAATATGTCTATGTTCACATTAAATTTTTATTATGTGACCTAATTTTTAATCCTTTTCAAAAAAAAAAAAAACATAAATAAAACGAAAATTGCTATTTTGTATTCTGAAAATAATCTGAAAATGTCAGTTGGAAAATATAAATTTTCTCCAAATAAAAAAAAAACAAAAAATTAAATAGGGTTGTCTATTTAATGTCTGAAACGCAAAATATGAATTTGTTTTTTAATAATTATTATTATTGTGACATATTAGAAAAAAAAAATCATTTTAAATTACGAAACAATTAATATTCACCAATCTTTTTCTATTCGAAAATTACTAAAAATAGAATTCTAATAAATGTTATGATAATTTTCAGACTACATTTGTTAAATTGAAATTTTTTTTGTCACATATTAAAATTTAATTACATATGTATAAAGTTTATTTAAAGAAAATTAATATAAATTTTTTAAAGATTTCTTTATTTTATTTTTCAGGCGTAATAATTCATCGGAAAAATTGTGAAAATGCGAATTTTGAAAGGTAATTAAATAAATAATTTGGAATGATATAAAATTAAAAGTTTAAGCCCTTTACGAATCCAGTGTACTTAGACTTTTCGATTTATAGTAGCTTTTTACACTACGCAGCTGTTTGGAAAGAAATCCTTACAATTCGATTTTGGTAAACAATCGATTGGTAGTTAAGCAAAATACATCCAAAAGGATGTATTCCATGCGAGTATAGTGGATCCGAAAACTGCCTTAATATATTTTTGGTTTGGAAAATGTTATAGCTAATGTAGCATTATATTAAAAAACTATTTTAAATATTTTGTGTTAGATTTTTGAAATAATGTAAAAGAACTAATAAATTAAAAATTACAATTTCTCAGAAGACTGCATTCAAATTTTGCTAATCTGCTGTAGTTAGATAGCAAAGGCATGAAATTCAATCAGGAAATGAAAATATGATATAAAATGTAAAAACTTATTAAAAATTTTCTTCAAAAATATTTTTGAAGAAAATATTAAATCTTTTTTTAATATTGAAATTTTAAAAACTAATTAAATATTTTCACAAATTTATATTCAAATCATTTTATATTTACAATTATTTCGCTTCATAAATAAGAATTTGGTATATAAAACTTTTAAATTTTTCCATATATATAATAAATTTTCAAAGTTTTTCCAAAAATTATAAATTTAACTTACGAGTATATTTCTATTTTTTTGGTAAATTAAAACTTTTCATCTTAAAATTTTACAATTGCATAGTTTTTATTAAATTTTAATTTTAATGCATATATTTCCATTTAAACAATTTAGTTTTCAATTTAATTTATATACAGAAATAACTTTTCGTATAATTTTTTAATTCCGCCATAAAATCATTTTAGTGGTTACCATAAATATATATATACTATATAAACAATTTTCTACAATTTAATTGTATTTTAAAATATTTACCAAAAATTATTTTGGAAATTAAATTTTCTTTAAACTTAAATATACAAAAAAAAAATAAATAAAAACTTTTCAGTTTTCCTTTTTAATTAATTCGTAAATTAATTTATTTAGATAACAAAAAAAAAAATCATTTTCTTTCCCTTGGGCATTCAAAATTTTGAAAATTATTTATGATATATAAATATAAAAATGTATATCAATATAGTTTTCCCAACAAAAAAAAAAGTTGAATATCACATTAAGAATATGACCAAAGTATATTATTAAAATTTATCACGTTTCATTCTATCAAGAACCCAAAACATACGCTTGAATAAAATCTGATAATAAGGGAAGCAATGGAAGTTATTAAAAGGATATGTTCCAAATTTAAGGTATATTATAAAGTATAAAGGTCTTATCATATCCAAAAATACCTTTAGACTAACAGAAATGAGCTTAAAGATAAAAAAAGGACATCGAACTTTGTGAACTGTCAACATTTTTTTTTAGTATTCTAATGATATGTCGTGGAAATAATGTATTCTATTTTATTTTCTTGCGGAATTATATATTTTTTTGCACTTTTATTTCGGTTATTGTGGAAACACTAACGTTATATACAACTTATGATATACACAGACAGGGTGTCACATGGTCTAGTTTTCCAACTACAAAATATGAAGAATTTTACCATAATGATACGCAAACCATAAGTTCTTTCTAGTGAAGAACTTTTTAACTACAACACATAATTATGAGAAATTTGTTGTTAACATTCTTATGGGCGCGACCTTTAGTATTTTTTCATATATTATTTTACGGTGCTAAGTAAGTTCAATATGAAGCTTACTCTCTCTCCATCACATAGTATGATAATTTCTTAAACAGGATTCTCAATGTTCCGTTGTTAAAGTAAATCTCGTTAATGATATTGTAGTCATTTTCAGTTTTTCTAATAATATTTAATATAAAACGGAAAATAGAAAATAAAAAAAAATTAACTTCAAAAATGTTTTCTAAAATATTATATTTTTAGAACCCTTTACGCAATCGATTGATATTGACAACCCTGATATATACAATACTTTCAATTTTAGTTCTATCAAATTCATTTTGACTTACTGAACATTCTAACTAAAGCTAAAATGATTTGCTTACCAATCACCTCTTTAAATTGAATGTGTATATTAATGATTTGTGTAAAATCGTAATCAGCAGGAGGTACAAAATTCATTAAGCGTTTTGATTATTTGAAAATCTCATTTTACGAATATATCTTTACACATTTCAATTGAAATAACTATTTTAATGTTGCAACCTAACAGCAATTAAACACAAAAAAATTTTATTTCTTGTGTTATGGTTTATATTTTCCATTAAAAATATCTCAATTTATTTGTAAAACTAATTTTTTTTTTAAATTAAATTTGAAAATCAGCGAATAACAAATATTAGTTTACAGCAGCAGCACCAGCAATATTTATTTTTCCCCAATACAGAAAAAAACGTTCATATTGGGTAAGAGTCATAGTTAAGCTCTTTTAAAAACATTTCAAAAGACCAAAACTAAAGTCCTTTTTTTATTTTATTTTTCTAGTATTTCTATACGCTATGTTCTATCATATCAAAATTATTTGTGCATAGCAGCAAAAAAACTAAAATCGTTAGGGTTTGGCTTTAATTTGTACATTCAAATATATATGAATAAACTGAAAAAAAAAATTTGTATATATTTCTGTAATTACTTTTCCCATGGAAATAAAAACGATAATGATGACGTTATTACGAAATAAAATTTTATTTTGATTATTTTCCAAGGGGTTTGTTCGAAACTAATCGTAAAAAACGGGTCACGATGAATGTTTTTTTTTTTTTTGAAGTTTAACTTGAATTGCCTTTAAATGAAATTATTAGTTAAACTTATTTTGAAGCGTTCTATAAACACTATTCATACAATTCTTGGAAAATTGTTTGTAATAACTATAAAAACTTTTAAAGAATTTTCTACTGACAATCACCGTAATTTTTTTGCACTAATTCATTCCTGTAAAATGAAACAAGTCGCTTTTAACGAACGTTAATGAACTGAAAAACTCATTAAAATTGAAGTTTTTATTTACAAGTTTTTTCAATATATACTGAGAATTAAATATGATAAAAAAAAAAACAGGACGAATTATTTTGTTAGGAAAAGCATTGCATTTTAAATAGCTTTTCTTGCTTGTTGTTTTTGCGTTAGGAATTTTCTTTTTATTGTTGGGATTAAATTACTTTTTAATTTTTAATTATTGCAACATTTTAAATTATTTTATTGGAACGTTTTTTTTTATGTATCATGATTCCATCGACCATATTGTTCTTCTGTTATAGAATTAATAGTTTAATAGCATTATGTATGGACAAATTTATTTTTGTTGTATTAATATTAAATGTACCAATTTACCACGAAATTTTTATTGTACAATAAAAAAATAGTGTTAGTTTTATAGGGTAACACAATTGTGGATTATTATTCCTTTTTTTTCTATGTGTGTGATACGGTATTAAATTTTTGTTTTTGATTTCATTTCCAATTTGGTTCTTTTATGGCTAAAATTTGTTATTGTTAATTTTTAAGAGAATACTTTTTTTGGTTGGTTACATAAACTTGTATTTAAAAATGTCACAATCAAGATCTCTTATTTTAAAATCTTTAAATCAAAATATCGTAATATAATTTTGGGTAATCTGGCGGGCAACGGATATACATTGATTATTAATTGTATTACAAAATTAGTATATCCTGGAATAAATACTTCAATTGTTGAACTGCATTTTTCGATATAAATAATTTAAAAATACAAATAATTTACGGAGTGTCTACATACGGGTTACTTAATTTGAAATTCATAATTAATATTCAAAAACATTATGTATAAACGCCAATAGCTCATTCACGCGTGCTTCGTTTTGACAGTTTCACGCATCAAAACTAGAAAGCTTCACTTAATATGGAAGTGACACGTTCGTAGATCTACTTTGTTTGCTTTGATTGTATTACGGAACAGATTGTCTCTAACCAAAGCAAACATTTGACGCGCTATTGGGGTTCAAGCAATCTTCCTAAATTTAGAAATATTTTTTTTAAGGGAATGTCTATATTTGGAAATGTTTTCTTTAAGGGAAATCTTTTGATATTTAGCAATAGCAGGGTAGCCATTGTTTTACGAACTTGTATTTCAAGTTTTCTTTTTTCAGCTTTTCGTTTTCTGAAGAATACGAATACCTAGCTAAAAATCTTAAAAGACGATATATATGTTTTCCCAATGCTTTGGTCTATAATCTGGAGAAGTTTCAGTTAATGAATGTTTATACGCTTATGTTTATAAATTTGCTGCTCCGATAAAAAATATTACAATACATAAAAATAGCAGCAATAGGTATTACACAAAACATAACTTTGAATTCATTAAGAACGTGTTGGTTGAGTGAGCACCACCATGCCATATTGCGCGGCAAGGCAAACGCGTGCACAGAACGGATTCGCCGTTTAAAAATATTTTTGAATTTTAAGAATAGTAATTGAACTTGGGTACATGTTTGGAACAATATGTGATTAATTGTTCTCTGTTTGATACAATAAACTTTTCAATTTTGTTTCAATAAACTTTTCAATTTTGTTTAAAATTTTTGGTGTTAATTTTTTAAATCTTTTACCACCATGTGGTTTTTTAATTATTTCACAATCATTTTGTTTATATGTATTTTTTACAGGTCTTACCGTATTATAATTAATCGCAGTCATTTTAGTAGCATCTGCAATTGTTTTACCCTCTTCAAACATTTTTATAAGTAATTCTTGTTGAGGCTTGCCTATACGTTTGTAGTTTGCTTAAAAATGTAAAAAAGTATATATGGTTTTTATTTGTTAGATAAACTATAATCATTTTACTACTTTTATTGCTATTGCTGCTGGTGTCTAAATTATTTAAATTTGATGAATTCATTTTTTTAAATTTTACTCAAATTGAATGACCAGTTTACTCGATTGCAATAAAATTTCAGATTTATTAATATAAATTACTCATTAATACAGTATTATTAAATTATATATGTAATTATTATTAATAATTTCTTGTTAATTTGTAAAATCGTTCTTTTGAAATGTAAAATCGTATTCTTGCAATGTAAAATCGTATTCTTCAGTTGTAAAATCGTTAACTTGACCTGAAAATGCTATATAAAGGTGCCATTTCATACCTTAAATTGTGGTATGATTTTGAAAAGATTAAATATAATCAGAAACGGACTCCATTATCTTGGCATAATTAAAGCTGCCGAAGTTTTACATTGTAAAGTAGATAGAGATCTTTTATATCACGAAATTGTTATAACCAACCATGAGCTACCTCGATAAATCAAAATTTGCTGTTTCAGATTTGTAGTGCATTATCTTTAAATCGTCAAGGAACTATTCGGAGATATTGTAATAGTTTCAAAAGCTTTATTAATACCAGTAAGTAATGCATTTGTTGAAAGAGTTATCTATATTATGGGAAATGTTTGGTTCCATAAAAGAAACACGATGCGAGTTAATTTAGTAAAAGCAGAATTAACAACAAAAATCAATTTTAATATAACTTGTGAAGCATTAGCAAAATGGCGTCAAGAGGAAGAGCAGAAAATAATGGTATTTGTGTACCAAACCAAAAAAATATATAATTTTAAAAACTATTTTTTTTTTTGTTAATAATTTTATATTACATAATGTTTCCTAAAGATTTAATTTTTAATTTACTTTATAATGAATTTTGTTAGTTTTATTTTTATATGTATTATTCTTTTTCTCCGGGGGAAGTAAGTTGAAGAGTTGGCATCCCTGATTCTCTCATAATTATTGGAATCTCCATATTTAGACATAATGCCTAAAAATATTTTCATTTCTCCTCAAAAAAATAAATAAAATGTTTATTTATTAAAAAGTTAGATAAATGTAAGCAAACTATGAGGAGGAATAACTTCTGCACAATTTTCCAGTTTATGTATTTTCTCAACTTGCCCCAGACGATCTTATCTGTATTTGATTTATAAAAATGCTAAATAATATTTTTTCGACAAATATTCTTAGAATTTAGAATACATTTTTAATATAAATGTTTGAAATCACATAATCATTTAAATGAATTAACAAAAATATGTTTAATTGAAATTATAATTACGATATTTATGAAATTTTACTAGATTTACGATATTTTGAATACAAGTTTTAAATGAAACTTATTTATTAATTTGAGATAGATCTTTTACATCTTTTTTTGTCGTCTACATTAAAGTTTAATTAATTTTAAACAAAAATAATCAATAATTCTGTTTTTTATTGTTTTGATATACCTGATAGCATAGGATTTTAATGAGAGATGAGACTTTTCAAACTATGGTAAAGTAAGTAATGTATATATGACAATTAAAGAAACATAATTTTCAATAATAAAATTAATAAATTCACAATTCTAATTAATGTTTTTTTTTTTCAAATTACATATTTACATTTTCTATTCTAATATACAATTTATTTTGGCTAATAAACATTTTTATTGCTAACCAAGCAGAAATTTACTTCAAAAATTTTTTACCAATTCTTAAATAAAAAGTAAATGTAACTTCCAACATATTTAATTTTATAAATTCTAATACTATTACTTTTATGTACATTTAATATTAATGAAATTATAATAAAATTTTATATATAATTTTTTTCTAATGCTCAATATTATTATGTTTGTTTGTGTAAAACTTTGACTATCAATTGCAATTTTTTTTAACCATTCTCTGTAATAGCAATTCCAAATCTAAAAAAAAAGAAAACTTCAACAGCTGGTAAAATTGTATAAAAACAAAAAAATTATCCTGTAAAAACAAATCTTTAAAATATAACATAGATAAAACCAGGTGACTAAAAGTCTGTATTGAAAAAGGTAAAAAAAATTGATTTGGTAAACAAAAACATTTAAAAGGATATAAGATAAAGGAAAGGATGAATTTAATGGTTTTACAAAATGTACGAATACACATACTTAATTTCAGTACTTGAGATATATTTTCAAATTATACTTTTAAAAGTGGATTAAGTTGTAACTTTTGGATAGACAAAACATATGTGACACATAAAACCAGAAAAAAAAACTAAATGTAAAATATTATATATTATGTTTATATTTCTGGTACAATTTAAGGATTTAAATTTGAACTAAAAGTTACATTAAAAATTTAAATTGAAGTTTTAACTTTTATTGAAAAGATTCTATGAATTTACTTGGGTAAGAATTCTCGAGAAAACTTAAAAATTTAAGCTCAAAAATCGAAATCGAAATCGAAATGTAAACGATGACGAATATCGTGCAGTTTCTAAGGAATGTACCATTTACGAAGCTACTGGGAATATAACCCAAAATAAAAAAAAAATAAAGCAAGCTATGAGCCTACTTCAAAACAAAATGAGAGGAACTTTTCTGTTTCAAATAATTTTGCATCTAAATGAAGAGCACTTTTGACAGATACTTTTAAATTATTGTTTTTTGAAACATCATTTCCAAAAATATGTAAAATAATATATCTGCTTTATTGCATTTATGTATATAGCGGGTGGAGACTATGTTTTGTGATCATTTTGCTTCTTTTAATTTCTGTAAGATTATTATAATAATCCGTACTATTTGTTACATAAATAAAATATCTAGTCTAGTAATCATATGTATAATATGATAGTAGTCATTCGATATTTTAAATCTTATTTATAGTCTGATAATTAGAATTTTTTTATTTAGTTATTTCTTATGAATAAAAATTGGTTACTTTTTTGCGATACATATATTAAGAGGAATACATTTTTTTTTTGTATTATTTTATGTAGTTGTTATAGGATTTTTTTTCGGGAATTCTTGAGAATTTTAAAACGCATCTCGATTCTCGAGACATATATTTTTAGTAAAACTGAGAATTCTCGAACCTCGAGAATTAAAAAAGCTCGGGAAATCAGACACTCTAATCCTAGTAAAGTCTCGGTATTAAAATCTGACCAATAAAAATTAAATTTTATGGACCAAAATACCGTTTCTTCAAAATCCTTCGTTTGGCATAATTCACGTTTTCTAAAATCCCGTGTTTCAAATTTTGTTTTTGTTTTTTCGAACTGCGTGATATACTTTGCAGAAAACAGGAAAAACTTTTACATATATATATACCGTAAATTTTCGATATAAGGCATCTACGATATAAGGATTTCTTTTATATAAGGAACCCTCGATATAAGGTTCAAAAATAAATTCCATAATTTTCGATATAAGGTTTTATTTTAAAATTTTAATAATTCCTTTAAAAATGAAGCAAAAACGCAGCTCGCTTACATTTTTCAAAAAGTTGAAATACTGAAGTAGATTCAGAAAGGCCAGAAGACAAAATTATTATGTGAAGAGTATACTGAGTAAACCAAACGATTATTTCGCGGATAAAAAAATATAAAGAAAACCTCGAAGGTTTTGTTCTAAAAAGTTGTGGAAAGAAAAAAATCAAAAGATTAAAAAAACCATTATTTTCTGAAGTTGAGGACGCTTTATTTAGTTGGTTTTTGGATCAACGAGCGAAGCATAATGTGGTTACTAACGGTATACTTAAATTAAAAGCAATGCAATTTTATGAAGCCTTGGATTTGAATGACCCGTTTAATGCAAGTGTGGGCTGGATTGAAAATTTAAAAAAAAAGACAGGGTATTCGATTACTGAAGATATGTGGAGAAAAACTGTCATGCAATACATTAGTTGTTCCGGAATTTCTGGAATCTTTTAAAAAAATTATAACTGATCACTATCTTTCACCTGAACAAATTTACAATGCTGACAAAAGCGGACTTGTCTACAAAAATTTAAATGACAAAACGTTTGTCCACCAAGGAGAAAAAAGTGCACCCGGTAGGAAGAATTAAAAGGAAAGAGTAACCATCATGCCTTGCGCTAATGCAAGTGGCAATCACAAAATTTCATTGATGTTGATAGGCAAATCGAAGGAGCCCAGATTTTTTAAGAATTCTAGTCTGCCACCACTTCATTAACGCGCTTCCCGAAATGCCTGGCAAACTACTGACCTTTTCAAAGAGTGGTATTTTAATAGTTTTATTCCTGAAGTTAAAGAAAATCTCCGTGTAAAACAACTGCCGCAAAAAGCAGTGTTAATGTTAATGGAACTTGCCATGGTGACCAAGAGATATTGAAAAGTGATGATGGAAACTTCACAGTTTTTTTTCCTACAAAAACAACACCATTGTTACAGCCGATGGATCAGCATGTCGTTAAGTCATTAAAACAACGCTATAAAAAACGACTATTGGCCAATGTTGCTGCAGGCTGCACTGATTGATCAATAATTTGAAAAAGCTAAATTTAAAAGATGTTGTTTTTATGATAGTAGATTCTTGGAATGAGGTACCAAAATCTGTAATCATTAATTCATGGAAACATTTCTTTTCATCTTTGGACGATTTGATTTTCAATTTACCACCTGATCATTTTAATGATGAATGTCGTATTCATCTTTAATCCAATTGTATCGACGAATAGCACCAAACCCCGCTATATCAAACGCAGAAATAATGGATTGGGCATCAGGAGTTGGTGAAGAAGCCCTATTTTCCATGATAACGGACGACGCTATAGTCAACAATAATAATATTTTTAATGATGCCCATGTTGAAGACATATCTTTTTCGGCCACTGACATTAATAAAGTGATTAATGCAATTAACACAACTTTGGATTGGGCCGAACAAATAAATTTGGAGTATCATGAAGTATTATTATTTAGAAGACTTAGTGAAAAGGCTGTAAGACTTAATGACCCATGTAATAAAACACAAAAAACTAAACGGTGTATTCAAAACGATGTTGTCTCAAAAAAATCGAAAATGAACAAAAACTAATTTTCCCACCGGAAAAAAATATACATTAAGATTTGTTTTTAGAATAGCATACTATGCAGATGCACAAAAGAAAATGATTTTCTTCCATGAAGTAAGATGAAGTTTACAAGAGTTTAGATGCTGTAGAATAAAAACATTTCAGAATTGCTCTTTTAATATAATTTTTCGCCCGCCCGAAGCATATTAAAAGCGGAGTTCTGAAAAACGGAATTTTGAAAAATGGGATTTTGAAACGCGGGATTTCGAGGGTAACCCTATTCTGTCATTAAAAAATCGTATTTCAACCTTATTGAATAAAATATCATTAAGTTTAGCACAAATTCAGAAATTTTTATCAAACTTTACTAAAGATATTAATAGTAAATAATTATTTTCTATCAAAAATTAATCTTTTAACGCCCATTTATTTTCATCCTTTTAACTATTATCACAAAAAAGTGAATATCTTTTAATCATATTGCAGAGCAACAAAAATATACCATAACTTTTGAGTTGTTTACCGAAAATCTTACAAATTAATAAAAATTCTATGTGTGGATAAAATATGATTAAATTGTCAGACAATTTGATATCTTCTCGTCTAAATTTTTCTTATTTATCTTTTTGTTTTTGTTTTATCGGAGTTTAAGATTCTAAAAATAGAAAATAAAAATGACAAGAAAAAGAAAAGCCAGGAAAAAAGAATAAAAATAAAAAACTAATTCACTACTAGAATTAAGATTTATCGTTCTTTTTGGTTAGAAAGATTGAGGCGTGATGATGTTTTATTGATATATTTTTTGGTATTATTTGAACAAAATAAAATAAATATAATAGTTTGAGTTATTAATATGAATTGTTGTTTGATTTGGTCCAAGAAAGTTCTAAGAAATTCAATGACATCTATATAAATAATAAAAAAATAAGAAAATTTGTGATATATTTTTTATTGAGATTTAATCGTTTCTGTTTGAAAAGTCTTTTTGTATTTTGGAAAATTACTAATGAATTTCATAAATATTTTATATTAAGACATCAAATATTTTTATGAACTAAATTATTTATTATTGAGTATTTTGCTATTAAAATCTTTGTTTAGGAAATATTTTTTCTATGTAATAATTTTGCGACGTCAAATTGTAGTAAATTTATAGAATGGTTGACTTTCCCAATTCTTCTCATATTTTTAGAAAAATAATATGAAAATTTCAACATTTATTGATTTCATAAATAAATGTCAACATATTGAATACGTAGTATAGTTTAACTTAAAAAAGACCTAAATTCTAAACTTTGATATTAAATGAAATTGTTAAAGTAATCATTAAACAAATGTACAGCTCTTACAACTAAAAAAAAGGTAAAAAAAAATACATTTTACAAAAAAGTTTCTCTTAATTAAACATACTACAATGTAAAAAATTAAATTTTATAAAACCAATTTGATGTAAAATTTTAAAGTGAAGTACTTAAAGCAAATTTTCATTGGAAAGTTTCTTTGATCTTGTTGAAAATGCCTCCAAATTTTCTTTATTCTGACATATTCTGGTTATAATACTTTTGTGGACTCCATACTCAAGCCAAATGATCTTAGTCCTCAATTTTCTTCAAAATTTTCAATTTGATTATATGTAATTAAAATTTTCATTTTTGTGCTGGCATATGGGTTGCTTAATTTAAAATTATAAATTAAAATTATATTAAATTTTAATCTAAATTCAAGGGTAGCTTAATTTCAAAGTCTCTCAATTTGCAGATTGCTTACCTATGGTGTATAAAGTGTTCACTTAAAAATGTTCAATAAACTAGTCCATAATTAAACAGAGCAAGTAAAAAAGTCTATAAAACTTTAAATATTTACGAATGTATTTTTAGCGTTATATATTTTCATCTTCATTTGAGCTGGAAGCTTACATATATCGCGTATATTAAAAACTACATATTTACAACAATTGCTCTTGCAGTTCATATTATAACCAAATCTGAAAAGGTTCAAACAACTTTCTGTCAAAATGTCACTTAGTTTAATCCTGAAATTAAAACAGAGTTCAATTAACTTGTTATTCAGGCAATTAACAGCATTTATTTAATTTATTGGGTCTTTAAATCTATTTGTCTACAATTTTAATGTCCTGAGATTATTTATTTTGTGTACCTTTTTAATTTGATTAAATAAAAAATATTTTATTACATAAATTATTTATATAAATTTTCTACAAAAAAAAAAAAAACTTATTTTCTTTATTTTTTTTTTTTCCCAGACATTCATAAATCGCCATCATAGCGTAACATAAAAAGTAAGTAAACGATATAAAAAAAAACATCTACAAAATATTATATAAAAATATAATAATTTTATTTTGGAATATAAATTTTCATAATCTAAATATTATAAGGTCTGTAAATTTTCACCTTATCCTCAAGTAATAATCATTCAGTGTTTAACAATGAGAAATATAAGTTTAATTCGTAAAATCCCAGAGATAACCTTTTTGAATATTAAATATCCTTTTTACACAAAGGTAAAAAAAATATATATATTCCTTTTACGATTGTATAATAATTTTATCATTTTTATTTTTATTTATTCTGGTACTATAAACACTTTGTGAACTTTATACAAAAAAAAAAAAATGGTAATAGTGTGAATCCTTGAAATATAAGAAAAGATTAATATAGAATTTTCTTCTTTTTTTTTTTTTGTAAAAAGGATAATAGAAAATTATTATATTTTGTTGCACTTTTAAGAAAATAATTTTAACATAAAATTATTATTAATTATTTTGGTGTGGGTAATTTAAAATTACTGTTTCCATAATTCCTTTTAAAATATTCTTCTTTAATAATTTCAAGGATTTGCAAGGAATTTATAATGATATGTAATATACTAATTTTTAATTATGCATTACTTTTATTTGAAGTATTCTTCTAAATGATAAATTTGTAATTTATTAAAGCATTGTTAATTAATACTTTCGAAAAAAATTCTTTATTATTTTCATATATTAAGTCCTGATATATTGAAGTTTTATACAAACATTTTCAAATGTTCTTATATACTTTTTTTTTTAGTTTTTTTATTATGTGAAAATTAAAGTTTTAAATATCTTTTTTTATATTTGATCTTTTTACTATGCATCCTGGAAAAAAGTAAAAATAAAAATTTAGAACCCTTAAAGCTCTTTTTTTGTTTAACACATTTCTGCTACAGAAAACGATGAATAATTTAAATCTTTTTTCAACAAAAAAAAAAAAAAAAACAGGATATTTTCGAACTAGAAATTTCCTTTTCTTTTTTTTTTTGTACACAGCTACAGAAAATTTAAAATGCCTTTTTAGGAATTTTTTAAATATTAATATTCCGTCCATCCATCGGTTCGTCTCTCCGTGTGTCAACTTTTTGAAGTTATGATTTAGTATAGTAAATTTACAAATAGAACGTTGCTAGAACCCTCATTGTAAAAATTGAAAAATTTGCCATCAAATGAAAGTAAAAATTACTGAAAGAATTTTTGCAATTTACGTTGTGGGCACATGTGCTTTTTAATGAAAAATGTAAATTTAAGACAGTAATTATTCTACACCCAGGTATTCAACTCTCGATCGAGACATCGATGTTGGTTTAAGTTTACTCAACTTTAAATGAGTACTAGTAATAAAACGGCAATAAAATGTAATTTAAGACTGGAAAAAATGGTAACGGTCGAGACCATTTGCTAACAACAGATGTCGCACTAATAAAGCCATTAGTTTGTTGCAATTAAAAGTTTCTTTACTATAAAGAAATTTATGGTTCGAAATCCATATAAAAATTAGTAGGTTCCAATTGCAATACTAAAATGTTAAAGAAACTTCAAGTGCAGATAACTCGATACTTGGAGCCCTATGTTCTTTAGTGGAGTGAACAAAGAAAATAATAATAATTAAAGAGTAAAACTAAATTAATTTTGTTGTGAATCATGTTAGAGCCGTCGGTCAAACCAAGATAGAGAACTAGAGGGTGCAAATTATATTACAAATGAAAATGCCATTCATTCACAGAAAAAGATGTAAGATGACATGATACACAGAGCAAAATAAAATTAAAGTTTTTCTAATTCTTGACTTTAACACTAAATTATAAAATATTAATTTTTTAATTAATTTTTTAATACGTTTATCACAAGTAATTAGTATAACATATGTACTGAAAAAATCTCATATGTTTGAAACTGCTACGCAGCTTTTTTCCACACATTTTTTTTTTTTAAACTATAGGAAAACTCTTGAAAATATATATAGAAAAATTAATATGAGAAAAATGTGTGTAGGTGTAAAAGTAGAAATTAATAAAAAAAAAAGTGTTATATATAAGATAACTCGTTAAAATGCTCATTAACTTTTTAAATTCATTTTCTTTTTAGCTAGTTTTTATAATCATTTGTAAAATAAACGAAACATTTTTTTATCTTTATATAATTAAATATACGAATAAAGATATGGTAAAAGTTTTACTACAAATATAAATATATAAGCTGCTTTATATATAGTATCAAATGAAAAGGTAACATTTGCTAAATGCAAAATATAAGTGCAATCAAATCAGAATAAACGAACATACAAAGATTCTGGGTTAAGAGGTTTTTTTTTGTGTGTAAATATAAACTCACATAAAAAAATAGGGTTTTAGGTTTTTAATTAAATATATTTTGTGTTAAAGACTCCTTTTTTATTACTAATTAAGAAAAATAATTGCTTTTTAGGAAAAGATTTATTTTAATGTTACAAATTAAAATTGTAAATCTGAAAACGTTTTTCGTATAAATTTATTTTAATTTAATAAGTAATTATTTAAGAATTTAATGTTGTTTATTTGCAAAGTGCATTGCACTTTTGTTGAAAATGTTTTGTGCAAAATAATTAAATTAAACATAATCAATATAATTACAGTTTTCGTCTAAGTGTCACAACCTGTGAAGGATACAAAATTATTGGTACTTTTAATATATTCGAGCATAAAGCAATTATAACAAAAAAATTGGTGGTTCCATTTGAAAGGTCTATGGTACTACTAAAAATTGGCGTAAAAGAATACTTTAGTAAATTAGTTATACAAGGTTAGAATATTATGAATATAGATTAAAATCGAGAGTTATTTAACCATTTTTCATAATTGTAATAACTTTTATAATAAAATTTTCAACTAAACCAAAAAAGATATTTAATTATTATTATACAAAATAATAAAGTGGATCAACAGAATCACTTAAGAAGGCCAATCTTTTACTTTTTGAAGAATAAAAAATCGTCGGGTGCCCCATCCATAAACTATTCTAATTCTAACAATAGGTTTTTAGCGAAAATTTTAATAAATAATGTACAATATATTTGATATCCAATTCCAATATGACAACTAAGATTAAAAGGATCAAATGTCGTAACTTTGACTTTTCTTCGTTCAGATTTTCTTTAAAATCAATGAGTAAGTCAAGAAGTTTTAATCGCCTAGAAGAGATATTTCAATTTCTTCTATCCGGCTAGTTTTATCCCGGAGAGATTAATTTTGAAGTCAGTTAGCTCATAGTGTCTTCTCAAATTTTTTAATGGGAAATTTACGATTTTTTGTTGGGCCGTATTCATAACAGAGTTGTACCACTGCGCCCGGAGCTTTTGATTTGACCAGCCCTGACTTAATCTATTAAAAATGAAAACTAATAAAAAAATTGAACCCTCCGAGCTGATATGGTGCCCTACTTATTGTTCTGGAGGTAAAAACATTTTTGGTGACAGAGACATTATACGAGTTCATAAAGTTCTTTCGAAAATGAAAATTAATGACTTACATGCATTTTATTTCATTTTAATAACTCAAAAAGAAAATACGTTTTATGCGACATTTAAAGTTTGTAAAAACTGTGCAGTTTAGACGATTCTTTGACAGATAATTTCTTTTTCAATTGCAGCTAGGTTATGCTTCAGTTTATAAAGTTTGATTTGTATACAATAAGCTACGACTGCGTATCCAAAGTACTTTATACATGTACGTGATTTAGTCAAAATATTTTTCATTTGTGGATGCTTTATTGTAAAACTTACTAAATGGCACTTACTATTTACGAAGATCTACTAAAAATATACAAATAAAATGTACTTAACTGAGATTATTTATTGTTAACGACCTCAATTATTTATCCTAATTTATCAGTTTCTTTAATATTATAATGTGTTTATGAGACCTAAGTATAAAAGTTATGAAAATTTTAGTAAATTATTACAGACACAAGAGGACATTAGGAAAATAACACCAACAGCAATTACAACATAATAATTACTAAAATTAATCATAATTTAAATCATAAACTATTAAATATCGAAGAATATTAAAAATTATGTTTCTATTATTTTTTTTTTTTTTTTTTTTGTTATACGGTATAAACAAATTTTAAAAGTTTATTATTAAAAAGTTTTCGATTTAACAAGTTTTTACAATTTTAATTTTAAACTTTTAATATTTTTAAACTTTTAAACTAAAAAGAAAAATAAATAAAATATAAAAATGTAATGAGTTATTTTTCTTTAAAACTTTTTCTATAAAATATTATTATTATCAGTTTAACTTTCATTTTAATAAAAAATAATAACTTTAATCGCTACTCAATAATAATTAACTTCTTCAATAAAAACAAGTCTTAAGATATTTTTCCTCATAATTATCTTTTTCATTCTAATAAATAATAATTTCATTAAAGTAAATCGTTCATTGACTTTTCATACTTTTAATAATATGAGATTTATTAAAGTTATGAAATTAAATATGAAAAAAGTTATAGATACAATATACAAACAGGAAAGGACAGAGTGTACGATAGGAATTTTTTTCAATATTTTAATAATCTTCCATCATAGTTTATTTACCAAGTTTGACTATTTTACTGTGTGTATTAAAAGTAGCATATGTGTACTAAGGTATTTCAATAATTCGAATCTACTGCACACTCCGAAAATACTTCACTTTTGAACTTGATTAGGCTGAAACTTCTCCGAATCGTTCGCATTGAAATTGTACTAAATTTTGTTCCTTGCAATAGAATTCTTTGAAATATCAAATGTTTAAATGATATATATACTAAAAATGTCCTTAATTTTGTTATAAAATATTGTTAATTTTAGAGTGTTTTGATTTTGGCTAGTAGAAAATAACAGAGCTTTAGAAAATTTTCTTTAAAAGTTTAAGTAGTACAAGGACCTTGAAGTCTCATTATTAAATAGATAACAAGGTAAATATATCTCTTAATTATTTGAAAAAAACTTTACCAAACTTTATTAATTTAAAAAAATAAAAAACCACCCTATAAAAGATTGTTTAAAAATAACAAATTTTTAATTGTCCTTTGGGTAAAATAAAGCAGCATAAATCCACAAAATAAGAAAAGAAAACCAAAAACAAATTTCGAAAATAAATAATACCAACAACAACACACTATACTACAAATCTTCAAACCACAATGCAACTTGACAGTTTTGTGCGCTTAACCAACTGCAAATAAATTGAAAAGGAATGAAATTTGCAAAACGACAAAATATTAAGTAAAGAGAACACAGCAAAAAAACCACAATTTACGTATATCTTTATTTAAATACTCGTCCCGAAAGGCTAAACACGAGCTACCGCTGGCGACTACCAAGTAAATATATTAATATTATTATTATTTGTCTGCATAAACCCCGCTAGCAAAATAATTCTTTAAGTGGTTATGACAAGGATTATTGCATAGGTAAAATGAAAAAAAAAAAAAAAATAATAAGAAGTGTAATAATAAAATTTTTTGATCAAAGTTCATCAGAGTAAAATAACTTGGATAAATTTAATTGAATTTTACCATCTGTAAGTGAGTATGGAGTACGAAAAGATTTGAGCAAAATAGCAGAAAATTTATTAAAAATATTGTGAATTCAATCATCATTGTGAAATATATGTACATTGAAAAAAAAAAATATGATTGTAGATGGAATTTCAGCTTTTTTTTTTTTATGGTCCAATGAATTTTTATTAACTTTTGATATTCATGGCTGGATAGATGGATTTAAGGAATTATATAAAATTGAGGATTTTATTTTTTTTTTTCCTCTTTACTTTTTCAATAATTTACAAATTTAATAAATAAGATGAGATATAAAATAATATCGAAAAAAATGCTTCCGTTTTTTCAAGTATTTCCTTATTTGTTTTTAATATTTTTACTTGAAGTTTCATTTTAAAAAAGGATTTCTATCGCCTTATTTACATCTGTTTGAGTGGGGCAAAGATAATCTTCATTTTTTTTTTCAATTAAAGTTTTTTTTGAATGTTTCGTAAATCTGTAAAAGGAAAATACTACAAGTTTTATGGTTTGTTTTACAATATCATTTTAGGAATAAAGCTTTAAAAAATAAAAATTATTATATTTTCTTTGACAAATGCAATAGAAAAATGATATCTTTGTGATATTATAAGTTTGAAAATTTTATGAAAACTTAATTTTTTTTTATGAAAAAGTTTTTTACTTTATGCTTCTCTTTATTACGTAATATTCAAAGTGTGTTTAACGTAAAAGAAACTTTATTTCATATATCTGCAGTAAAACCTCTTTAGAATTTTTTAACCACAACAAAAATCTGGACTTTAAACTAAGTTTCTCTTAGGTAAATGTCAATTAAACTATCATATAATGTAAAATAGATATTTCTGGTTCATAATATTGCCGACAAAAATGATTTGGTTGAATTGATTTTTTAACCCTATCGGCGATAAAAAAATCGGACAAAACGAATAAGTATGTTTTAGTCAAACTGCCCTGTCAGCAAATATATGTCAGACAAATTACTGACCGCCAAATATGCTCGCGCAAATAGAGAAATCAAAATTTTCATAACTGAATGTTTTTATTTACTTGGCAAAAGAAACCATTCGATGGTTGCTTCATTCTGATGGGTTTGCATAATATAATGTAGATTAAATTAGTTTCTATTTATATATCTTCATTTGAATCGTAATCTTCTTAATATTTTTGACAGAAACTTGATTCAATTTATGTAAATTTAAATTGTTGATCCTGCAAGGTTTTTTGTTAAATAAAATTAATAAATTTATTTTTGTTATAAGTTAAGTCTCCACATGAAAATGTACCTATTTTCGTTTGATATAAATTTTCCAAAAATTAAACAGAAATTTAAAACAATTTTAAAAATAAATTAGAAATAATATTAATCATTATCTAAATATTTTTTTTTTTAAGTTTTTCTCTTTCATATAATATTTTCCAACTTAAGATATTTAATATTCAACTTCCAGAATATCAATTGATTAGACTTATTTTTCACTTCTTAAATATCTTATATAAATTATACATACTTTTAAAACCCATAATTTACCTCTTTACAACACCACCAATTTTTCTGGTTTTTTTTTTTTTTCTAAAAGAAAATATAAATTTAATACTATAATAAAGATATAGATAAACCCTGTAACATAGTGCCATCATCAACAAAATTTATATCTAAAAGCAAAAATATATTTTTTTTTTTTTTTTGTACCGACAACAGAGAAAAAAAAATTACCTATACAATCCACCAAAAAACAGGAAAAAAAATACTCACCTAAATATTGTCTACAGCTCCCACATATATACACAAAAATACCACTCCAAAAAAAAAAAAACGGAATCTTTATTAAACTTTATAGGTTTTTAGTATCACCACCCACCCACAAATTTCATCAAACCTACCACAAATTCCAACAAAAAATATCACAAAAAGAAAAATTGAAGAGACATAATAACAGCTTTGTTATTGCGCCAATTTTTTATTTTGATGGCATGGACTCATAAATAAAAATTTAAGGGTTGAGAATGTTACGATTTCAAGCAAAAAAATAAAATAAAAATATAAATATATTATGTTTTTTTTTCTGGCTTCACAGTAAAATATACTTTTTCAATAAAATATTTTTTTAACTGGAATAGTAAAATCAGAGAAGCCAAAACCATTGCTATTCGATAGACTTCTGATTTCTCTTGCTTTCTACTTTATATTTTTATATATAATTTTCATTACATATTTATAAGCCTTTGGTAAAGTATCAGTCGAATGTATTTTATTTACCCTTAGGTCGAAACAATATTAGAAATTTCAGATTTTCAATTTTCCTTGGTTTTGCTTGTATTTGTGATTCACAAAAAAAAAAGAAGGAAGAACCAAACAAAATAAAGAAAAAAAACTAGAATAGAAATTGATGGTAGTGAATGTAGTTGGAATGGAAAATCGAAAGATGTAAAAAAAACACGGTGGTAAAATTGATACTTTCGTCATTTTGTTCCCAGAGATAACACTTTTTATATACATATATTTTTTTTAAATTATATATTTTTTTATGTTTTTATGTTCCTTTTTTTTATTTTCGGAGCATTTCGGTGGAAAATATGCAAATGAAGTTTGATTTGACAGTTTGGTCTAGAAGCATATCTAAAAATTAATTTGGTTTCAATAAAACATTAATTTATAAGTAAAATTCAATTAGTTTTTATTTTTTTGATGTTTTGCCAAATTGTAATTGAGTATTTCTGAAGCTTCTAGTATTTAAAATAGTAGTCCAAAATTCAAATTTTGATTGGTACTTGATTAAATTATAAGTCTATGACAATTTCCTAAAACATTAAATTTGTAATATGTTCTGATTTCGATTGCTAAACACCTAATTTTTAAAATTTTCCAATACACGACACTTAACTTTGTTTTTATAGTATGTAATTAAAAACCTTCTCGTCTTTTGGAGGTTAATATATTCAAATTTTGACTGACACTTTATTCGGAACCGAAATAAACATAAATTTTAAATAAAAATTTTAACTTGCTTTAAAATCTTTAGAAACAATTCTTTTTCGAAATTTATTTATTCTGTAAATCTATTAATTATGAACAAACCCCATGTTTGCTGTCATAATTTATTTTTCATATGATTTGGGTATTACCAACACTTAATAGAATATAAATCTCTATGGCTATGTGAATTGCTCCTTTTTTTTGTTTTTTTTTGTTTTGTGCTGGTGCTGTTCTTGTTGTTGGCACACAGATACTATTGGGTGATGATGTTTTGTTAAAGGTTGTGTATATAGTGCGTGTTTAGAAATTAATTTTGATTTATAAAAGCTTTTTATTTTTTATCCTTTTTTTTGGGAATTCATTATTTTATCATTCAATATAAAAGTTCATTAGGATTTTGTTTATATAATATTTCAATAGAAAGGATAGTAACAATCAAAAAAATTATTGTAGGCCATTTTTTTTTCTTCATCTTATATTCTACATTATTATTAGAGATTATATAAATTTGAGGGTAAAAAAAAAGGATAATAATTGTTGTCAAGTGGTATATTTTGTGTAATTATTTTATGTAGAAGACCTTTTAACTATAATATTGATTAATTTTCAAAAAAAATAAATTTGTCTTAATAAGGATTTTTTGGTATAAATTTATGTTTTTCATATTAAAAGCAAAATTTTGTACATTAATTTTTTATAGAAATCAAATTAATTTATAATGATTTTCGAACATAAACTATATATGTATGTAATACTAAATATATGTATATGAAAATAGTTAATTAGTAAAAATGAAAACAAAACTTTTTTGCATGCAACACGCAAACTTTATCACTAAAAGCTATTAAATTTTTTTTTGGTTAAGTATCAAGGCTAAGAATTTATCATTTTATTTATATATATATAATACATAATTTTTTAATATGTTTTCTAAATGAATAATAGCTAAATTGATATTAGTTAGTGTAGTATAATGACACGTGTATAACATAATTTGTTAAAAAATCTGTTTGGTAAATTTATAAACATCAATAAAACATAATTGACAAAGAATTTAAAAATAAGTAAATAATTATATATAATTATTCAAAAAATCTCTGCATGCCTTTATCAAACTGACGGCATAATTTCAATTAAAAATTTGATTATAACGTTTTAGATAATAGGAGAAGAATTTTGGGAAAATTAATATTATATATTTTCAGAATTAATTATATAGAAATTAATTCCACTTTATTAGATATTAAATTATCATTTTTAAATAGATTATTTTAGATCGATTAAAAGATTAATTAATTTTTTTAAAAAAAAATTCTTGTATATTTTATGCTAATTAAAGATTATGATCTTTCTTGAATTTTGTATGTTTTATATTTAACCTGCTCATGGACTTTTTAAGCCATTTAAACCCATTTTATGCTCGCGTTGTCTTATCTCAATTTTTCAAAAAAAATATTTTTTATAATTACTACTGAATGTATTTAAAAGATTATTATATATGTATGATATTTGAAATTAATTGTATATCTATATTTTTAAAACACTATTTGAGTCATTTTAAAATATTATACATTGATTTAATTTTAATTTAATGATTCTAAAATAGTTTTTTTTGTTTTATAAACTCTAGCAGTTCATTGCTTATTTTGTCAAGGATGAAAATTCAACTTACATTTTTTTAATAAAATACGTTGTAAAATATTCGTTACATTAAAAAAAAAATCGACATAATAACAAAATCGGCGAATTTATCACGTGACTGAATTCATATTCCAAAAACACAGCGGAAAGTACCCTTAAAATATTAACTGTGTTATATCGCGACTATGTGTCGTAAAACTGAACTAAATGTCAAAAATCTACTGTCACACAAGGCATCCATATTTTTCTTAATTTCATTGACTAGTTAGTACCTTTTTTGGTTTCCATTTAGTAAAATTACTAAATTTATCACTTAATTTTCATTTTAACATTTCTCACAGTATGTTTTGAAATTTGTATGACTATAATAATGATTGTTGGGTTATAATTTTTACATTGTTTCTCACAAGGAAAAAGTATGATTGGATGGATTTAACTTTCAGCTGTTCTTTTTTCAAAACATGTACTCGCATGTGTCACAATCCGCTAAATGTCACTGCAATATATGCTGTAAAACTAACGAATTTTATATGAATTTACGAAGCAGAATGTGACGAACAAATTTTCTTTAAACCCAAGGATCTCATATCGTGCTCACTTAATATCTTGGTCAAATCAACAAATTTTAGACTACATATATTAAAAATCTAGAGTTCGCCTTCATTAATTTTGGGACACTAAAGTCGGTCAATCACTGGCCGCGTTGGTTTTTGGGTCAACAATTTTGCCCAACCCTGTCTTATAATTTTAATCTAATGTGTCACAAGTTAAAATAAATTACATTTTAACGCAAAATATCTAAATAAATCGACAAATACTCGATTAGAGAACATTATAACGAGATTAATACTATTTTCGAAAATACTGAATAAATTGCTGATTTGGATTTATTTAAATCTCAACTAAAAAAAAATAATATATTCTCGAAAATTATTAATCTTTCGGAACAGGACGAATGAGACACCTTTGTTATACGCTTAAAAAGAAAAATAACGTAGTTTCAAAAATTGGGTTAAAAATGTAAACGTCATGGCTTATGATGTTGTTTTATTTTTTTTTTTGATTTCAATGTTACCCATCGCTTAAGTTTGGAAATTTTCGTCACCTTTACTCAAGATTCAAACTTTCCTTTATTCTTTATTAAGTTTTTTATCTATATTTGTGTCAAAATATTTCCATGCCTCTGATAGTGACTATTCGAAGTAATCACTTGATCCTGAAAAAAAAATTTTGTACTAATTTTAGATTTATTATTAAAAATATTATAAGAAATCATTTATTATAGCGTGTTAAATGATAATGAAGGAAATTTAATTAAATTATTTTATTTGACAATAAAGTTAGAAATAATAAAAAACGGAATTAGTCAATTTAATCTTTGAACAAATCAACAAAATTTTGATGACGTTCTCCAAAACTTTTGTATTATGTTTGGTTGGTATATTATTAAGAAGATATAGTTTATTTTTACCTTTTAAAATCGATTACAATTCATAAAATTTCAATTCATAAAACAACATAACTTTATATAACAACAATATTCTTTCTTCTCTAATATTGCTTCCTTCCGGAATTGAATTTTCCCTTCACATAAAAAAATATTTCCATTAAATCAAAATGTCTATAATCTAGACTAGATGTATATACATATATATCTAGATATTTCAGTTTATATTTTTTAATAGAATATATCTGAACATTTCTGAATTTATTGAAGCAAAAATTTTATATCAAATTTTTTTTTTTTTTCGGATATCCAAAATAAAAAATTTTATACAATATTTTTATATTATAAAAGAAAAATTCGTTTTGAAAATGAATTTTCATTAAAAATCCACTATAAATATGTGAAAATCTAGAAAACAGAGATGATAAAAAAATAAAATATAGAATAGAGTTTTTTTTTTCTCTTGAAAGCACGTTTTCCTGTCACAAATTGAAACATCCTCACATTTCCTTTAAATCGATTTAAAATAGAAATTCAAAATTAATTTTCACATATTAAGTATAAAAAAAATATTACAATAATAATAATAATAAAAAAAAAAATACACAAACCTATAATTTTTTCTTGTCTGACACTTATTTGGAAAAATGAAAAACTACCTAAAAATAAAAAAAAAAAATGAGGCCAGCATAAAACATAAAGATAAGCTAAGACAGCATAATGAAATAATTTCTGTGTTCTTTTTATATAAAAATTCTTTAAAACCATTATTTATAGGTATAGTAAAATCCCGATTTTCTTTTGATTGTCCGGTTTATACGGGAAACTTAAAAAAAAACAAAATAGGAAATTTTTATGTAGTACATTATTATTTTTATGAGTTAGGTTTTCTTTTCAGGCAGACACAGAGAGAGAGACTGAGAGAGATGTTCTTGATATTGACAAATTTTTTTTATGATATTTCAAAAATATATTCGTTTTATTTTCAGGAAATTTTATTTAAAATTTTCCTGATTTTTTTTTTTTTATATATATGTATGTATATATAGCTAGTTGACTAACATTATATTAAAATCATACAAACATGAATGTGAATTTTAGGTATTATATGGAAATTTTTTAGATATTTTGATAACTTCATATAAAACTAGATTAAATTTTAGAATTATATAAGATTAAATAAGATTTGTAAAAAACCATAAACATTTCAACTTTTAGGTTAAGACAATTTGTGGATTTTCTTTCTGAAAGAAAATAGAAAATATGTTTCATTTTTTGAGGAATTTTAATTTATAAGATAATTTAAAATTTATCTAGAATTAAATTGCTAAAAAGAATTAGAATAAATATTTTTAGTTTATAAAGATTTTAAACAATTGAAAATAGTTTCATAAATTTTCATTTTCATTTATATAATACTATGTTTTTATATATAATAGCTATTTTCAGAATATTATTATATAGAATTATTAGATCTTATGTCATAATAAAATACGAATAAGTAGATTAGGCAAATCTATTTTATTATTAAAGTAATAAAGTTTTTACAGAAACCTAAATTGATATTTACAATTATATATTTTTTTTTTGCAGAGTCAATTACTTTTAATATTTTTAAATGAAATTTTCGGAATTTTGATAAGTTTTATTATCACTAAGAATATTATTATTATAATTTTTTTTTATGATTATTAAAGTAAATTTTGTGTACGTGGATTATTAATAAATAGAATTAAGAATCTGTTTATTACACATACTGCAATAAACAAAGATATTATTAAATTAGTAGTTTTATGCAGGTTTTTCAGTTAATGCAGAAAGGATTTTATGTTTTTTTTTTTGTAAATATGAATGAAGATTTATATTCTAAATTCATATTTAGCAAGTATGTAGTATTAATGAAAAAAAATTTATGTACGGATAAAAACGGTTTTTGCAATAAACTAGATTTCTTGGCTGTAACCAGCAAGCAAACTATATTTGCAAACAACGTAATATATTTTTCTTAAAAAAGTTTTGAAATTTATTTTCTTGTAATCTTTGAAACGTTTTTAAATTAGATTTGCGACAAACTAACATTCATTTATGGTAAATTAATAAATATTGCTATTAACCGTTCTTGCCAGTCAACAGAAGAAAGGCTAGTTTAGTGGATACGACATCACTTTCCGTAATAAAAGTAAATATTAATAAGAAAATTATAATCAAATGTTCATTTGAGGGCCACGGAAAATTGGTCCTAAAGTTTAGGGAAATTTAAAAATTAAAATAAAAAGAGGATTTAAATAAATATATTTTAATCCCGATTCCATTGCGCCAAGCAATTTATTTACAACAGCAAGAATGAATTTCGTTTTTTTTAAAAGTATTTATTTTTTTCCTTCAAATAAAGTTCGTTGGCGTTAAATAAAACTTTGACTGTCTAAAAAATACATTTGAGGCAAACGCCTTTTGTTCTTTTATCAATTTGAAATTTACAAGTTCGAAAACATTAATAAATAACTCTAATTATTAATAATCATAGAATTTACATATTTGAACCCAATTTGTTTCACATCTGTATCACAAAAAAGAAATCTACTTAAATATTAACTCGCTTGATTTAATACAATAAATCCAATTATAATATATTTTTTTTTTTTCAATATCCGAAAATTTTGTTCTTTTTTTATGCTTGAAGTTCAAAAAAAAAAAAATTTTTTTTATTTTTTATTATGTTTCTACAAATCGGTCATGAAAAGGCTTTAAATTTTCTCAATATTACTTTATTTCCGTTTCATCGAAATATAAACATATTTTGTAAAAATATATACTCAATATCAGCCACACAAAATTATGGTTATTTATGGTGGATTGTTTGTGGGTAAACAAAAAATAATAATATATATAAAATAAATAAATATAATGTTCAATGAAAATATTAAACCACAAGTATATAATCGTAAGTTCAAGTTTCAGTATGAGTTTAAGTAAATTTGAAAAAAAAAATATACTTATAAATTTTACTTTTCTGGACAAGTTCGCGTGAATTGTGGCATAAAACGTCGTTGTAGTTTCTATCCATATGCAAATTACATCAAAATACGTCAAAATGTTAATACAATCTATGGCGTTTCTGAGAAGAATTATAAAATTTTAATTGAACGCGAACTTGTTAAAATTATTGTGAAAAAGTTCATATTCGTTTTTTTTTTGGGTACAATAAAATAATGGAATGTAAATGTACTGAATCCGTTTAATCTAATTAACAGCATCATCTACAAATGCTAAATTAATTCTATGTTTGAAAACGAACCACTCTTCTGTCTTTTAAATATATTTTCAATTTTCTTCTAACAAACTCAATTTTTTTTCATTCTATCCTTTTTTTTTCTTTGATTTTTATTTTTTTTTAAAAAATTCCCATTTACACAGAAAAGGATATTTTTTTACGCATAGTCATTCCGAAAAGAAAAAGAAATAAAGGACACAAAACAAAAAAAATTCTCGAAATGATGAAAAATAAATGATTTTTCTTTTTATATGTGTATGCCATTTATTTATATATTATTTTTTTTTTGTTATTACAAAATGAACTGGGAAAATATCGCATAATGTAATTTCCTATTGAATTTCAAATATACTCATATATGTATACGGTATATAAATTTTTTTAAGGACAAAATAATATTTTATATTACCAACACATAAAAAAAAAACAACAACATTCCTTATCCTTTAATATAACATTTTTTTTTTTTGGTTTTTGGACTTTCATTTCGTCTCCAATTTTTTTGAGGCCGATTTATTTATTTATTAAAAATAATATAAAAAAAAAACATTGGTGTGCAAAAAAAAAAAATTATATAAGTAAATCTATTTATTTTATGTCTTAATACATATTTTATATATATATAAAAAAATGTATATTATTATACTTAAATCTCATGCCACAATAATGTTTATGATTTTTATGAGAAAATTCTTTTTTCCTTTTTTTTGTTGGTTTTACGAGGGAATAATTTAGTTAGCCCGAAATTCAGTTAGTTGGTCAAATGAATTTATTTTATGATATCCGAACATAAGATTGCTTTTGAAAAAAAATACCAAAAATTCGTCTCAAAAAGTGGAATTTTTTAATTCCGTATAACCATTTCTCTAAAACCAAAATTTAAACTAAAAACACTTTTAAAATACTTAGATACCTGAGTTGTTTTCAAATAAAACATGGCGCTCAATCTAGTTAAAAAAAAAACTAATTACAGCATATAGAATCTAGTACTTATAAAAATTTTCTAAAATTTACTTAGAAATCTGTTCATATGTAATGATATTTTTTATTATTCGAGTTGTTTCTGGTAAAATCTACTACAATTATATTTTGCTCAATTTAACTAGAAAGTAATTAGTAACTGGCCAAATTTGGTTAAGTATAGTAATACTTAACTTAAGTAGTACTTTTTGTAGAACAATTAGGAAATTTGAGATAATTAAGAAAATATTTATTTTTATTTTTTATTTACAAACCTGAGAGGTTTTGTTTTTTTTTTTACAAAAAAAATCTATTAAATTGAACTATGTAATCCATTTAAAATTCTGTAATAAGATAAATTGACACGAGTTTGTAAAAAATTACCAGAAAATGACAAAGTCAATAAATTCAAACTCAAATTTTGCAATTTCACTCAAAAAAATAAATATTTCACTATACAAGTTGTAACCAATATGAAATTGAACTGTCATTATAATTTATACCAGTCTTTCTCAACCTTATTGGCTGCGTGACTATAACATTTTTTTCTACAATAGTACTGAGACCCCAAATGCTAATAATATTAAATTTGGGAAAACCAGGTAGACTATTTAAAGTAATTGAGAATTTTTGTAAATAACTGAATTTATGCATATTTGACAATAACCTCTACAATCTGTAAATTTATACTGAGAGAGTTCGAATTTGCATTGAAATTTATACCGAGAGGGGGTCGAATTTCCAAAGAATTTCGATTTATAATAAATATTTCAATTTTTATAACTTAAAATTAAATTTCGGAAAAGTGCATGTCTAACTACTTAAACTAAACTATCATATGATTACGATGCTTTTTCACAAAAAATGTAAAATTCGCAACCCAAAAATCTTTTATCAGTTCGCGACTCACTTAAAAAGTAACGCGACCCAATATTGGATCGCCACAAGCGAGTGTATGGTGCACTGATCTATACACTCATTGGTACACTTGAATTTTAATACCATTAATATCTCAAAAGTATACGATTACTAAAAACAGGAAAACAACAAAAGATGACAATTTTTTTTTATCACATCACCAGAACTGATCCTTTTAGAATTTTCCAATACATTGTATATCTAAAAAAACGTTATACGGTTGACTTAATTTTTTATCTACACACTGTGTTATTGGTTATTATTTCAATATAAATTCACCAGGAGAAGATACATATGGGAGTATGTGTAAATAATATCTACCTTATTATATACTATATATGCTCTTATGTTTTTGGCTAATCCCAGAACGGATATGTTCTCCAAAATGCTATCATAAAGCTATAAAGAGTTCATTTCCCCAAAGCCAGCAAACTCATTTATTTTGTATACTTTTTAGTATTATAAATCAATATTACAATTTTTATGTATGTTGTCATACAATCCAGTCAGTTTGTATAACATTATAGTTTATTTTTGTTTGTATATGTCTGGGATATTATATTTATGTTTATCTAGGAGATTTTTTTTTTTTTTTTAATAAAAACTGACGTACGAAAAAAACTAGATACAAGAAAAAAAAAAAAACATTTTTATGGCGAAAAGGATCAAGTAAATATTGCACACGAAGCAACAGATAATCATCAAGCTTAACGATTTGTTTTTCTTTCTACCTAAACAAAAAAAAAAAAAAAAGAGAAAAGAAAAAAAAGTGTCGATCTTAAAAATAGCAGGAAACAAAAAACGGAGTAACTTATAATAAAATCTGCACATTTAATAAAAACTTATTCAAGAATGTTTAGAATGCTGACTAGATTGTTTCTATTTTTGATTTAATATGATTTTTTTTATGTAAATCGTGACAATTTGTAGCATAAAAATAAAAAACAGAAATAAAATTCGGTTAGTTCAGTTGGACAAGCATTAACAAAGATAGATAAATTCGATAAGTTAATTACACACTCTGACCTAAATGCTCACATACATTCAAAACTGATTAAAGTCTCTCTAAATTCGCTAGTTTGCATTTTCAAAAATCTGAATGATTGCTAAATTATTTCAGATACTTTTTGTTAATGATTATTTTAGTAGATTTTTCAAATTTCTTAAAATTATTTTGACCGAAATATTTAGTTTTCTCCCATTAAGATAAATTTTCCCTTTGCCGTATATACCTCTGACTGTCTTTCAACAAACTTCTATAGATTAAAAAACATAATATTTGAAACAATGTGTCACCACAACTTCACATATTTCTGTCATGTACATAGTGCTAAAAATATAATTTTATTAACTTTTAAGGAAAATATCACTGACAATTTAATTGTAATAACAAAGATTTCACCATTCTAATATAAGTTATTATATTTAATTCAATTTTAATTATATTTATGTATAATTTATGTCAAATTATTGTTAGAGAAAATTATATTTATTTAACTTACACTCTCTGTCTGTGTATTTCTATAATTTATAATTGTACATTTTGCCTCTAAGGCTTTTCAAAGTTTATGAAGGACAACAACTTAAAATACAATTTAATTGTATTTTCGGGTTAAATTTTGATATTATTATGTTTATTATTATAAATGAAACTGACATTATTAGTAGTATAATCTCAGCAGGATATATTTTAAAGTTCGCACAATAATACAGGGAAAGCAATGAATTTAACATTTTTAGTAAAGAGATTTGAGGTTTTCATAAAGTCATAGCTAGAATTTAACCCTCCAGTATTCACAGTACGGTCTTTTGGACCCAGTTGAACTTGAAATATATATGTAATAGTAATAACTTTTATTTGCGTTGTAATATACAGTTACGTTGGTCAATAGCTGAGTTTTAATAATCTCTTGTTCGTTATTTACTGAATGTATTTCTGCTTTTCAAAATAATTTTTTTCGCGATTCCAAAACCGACCTAGGTCTTTTGAACACCGGTTGAGTACTGGAGTTTGATTTTTTTTATAATTGTTATAATTGTTTTGCATGTGACTTCCGTGAATTCTCTTTTTTGTAGTTTTTACATTTTAATACCGGTGAAAGATCATATTACTTAAATTGTAAATTTTATATTTTCATTTTAAATGTAATATTTTGCATATATATCCCAATATCGCTTCAATAATATTGATGTCCTATTCCATATTCTATATTTACAAAATAAAATTTTTTTCAATACTACTCGTAATACAATTTATAAAAGTATTAGGTTCTTAAACGCAGAATGCTTTTAGTTTTCATGATAGTCAGACGTTAATAAAAAAAATTTAGTTTTATTACTTTTAATTTTTATTCGAAATTCAAATTTTAAAGATTTAGTGCCACAAAAACACCAATAGGATATTTAGATCTAAATTTTGTTGTGATAATTTATTGTTACTTAACCGGAATAGGAATCTATAAATCAATCTCGTAGGCTAATAAAATATAAATTTGTATAAATTTACAAAAATTTTAGAAAGGCGTAAAAATATTCATGGACTTAGTTTAAAAAAATGGCCAATAAATAAATTTTCTAAATTTTAGATATAAAAAATATCTTTAATATTTACAAAACCATTACTCCTGCTTTTCTTCAAAAAAAAAATGAGATTTTTTTTCTTCGGTTGAAAAGACCACGCACGAGTACACACATTAAAATTTTGCCGCGAGTACTGAAGGGTTAAACAACATGTTCATTATTTTAATTAGGGAAAAAAGCAGGACTAAGATTTTTTTATGATTTCGTAAATATATTTAAGATATTTTTTTATGATTAAAAATAATTTATTTAATTTAGAATTCAAAGATAAATATGTTTTCTTTTCCTTTATCTAATTTTATTGAAAAATTTTCCATCAAATTTTGAATTTTATAATTTTCTAAAACATATTTAGTAAAACCGCCTACTGGAAATTTAATAAACAAATTATAAAGTATCTAAAAAAAAAACACAAAAGTATATTAATTAAATAATTTTCTAACTTTACATAATTCAAAATGTTCTTTTTCCAGTCACAAGTTACACATAACAAAAAAGGAATTTTAAAAAAATCCAACTTATATATATTTATTTAAATAAAAATATAATTATTTCATTTTTAATTCATTTTAATCCTTTTTGTAGAAATTCATTACTTTTACCTTGACCACTTTGTAAAAGTTCAACATTTTTATTAGGCAAAGTATGTGAAATGAGTTTTTTTTTTTTGTGAAATATAAAATTTATTTTTGCACATAAATATCAGGAAAAGTTTTATACACTTCAGAGAATTATACAATTTCAAATAGAAAACTTTTTTTTTATAATTAGACAAATTATTATTTCAAAATATAATATTAGTTTCAATTTGTTACCAAAGCAATTATTTTAATTCTAAATTTATATAAAATTTAAGTATAATAATTAGAATTTTTTTATTAAAAATTTTTTAATTAATTTGAAGTAAAATATTTGGGTAATTAAAGTTTTCCCATCTCCGGCCAATATTTATTCATCAAACTAGAAAATTTAATATAATAGAAATTTTTTTTTATTATTTTCTGAAAGCAAATCATCTTATTAGATCAATAAATTTATGAACATACAAGTAGAATTAATGTTATTCATTTAATCAATTCTACCAACAAAAAAATATTATAGAATATATTTATGAGACTATACTGACAGTAGGTTAGAGTAATCTTTGCCTAATCTATAGTTATGGTCGTTTCTGGTTATATAGAAGTTGAAAGAAAAGTTTTCCTTTTTTTTTTTGAGTGAGAACAAGGATCACTGGACCAGTCAATTTGTAAAAAAAAAAAAAACCGAAATAAAAAAATGTTGAACATAAAAAATATTCAGAAGGTTTTATATTTTCTTCTTATTTTTTTTTAATAGAAAATGATAACTAATGATCCTTGCAAAAACAATGAATTATATGAAAATGTCTATCGGAATTTATGCTGGAAAAATATATATATGTATATGTATGTATATAAATTGCTTATTATATTATATAATAGAAAATTGTCGATTTTTAAATTGTTATTAATGATAAAATTGATTTTTAAAATAAAGTTTATATAACTAACATAGTATATAATGTATATAGGGGAGTTTAGGAAATGAAAATAATTGACATGATTAATGGTTTCGTTTTTCCTATTGATTTTACTTGTTTTCCATTATTAATATATATTTTTATTATTATTATGGAATTAGAAAGACATATACATACTAAAATACTACTTTTGTGTTTCCGCAACAAAAAGATGACAGAACTTGCTTTAATAAATTTTAATATCCTGCATTAAAAAATAAATCGCGTTATTTCGATATTGGTTTTCCCGGATATTAAATATCCTTTTTATTTAACGAAATTACAAGTTTAAAGAATAATACTTTATGGATCGATGAGTAATTTAATTTCAAATTACAAATGTATTTTAAATTAATTTACTTAAATATTTTACAAATACTAAATCTTGATATCTACTAATATATTTAATTATGACTTAAGACCATGTACGTCCTTACACCCTAATATGTAATATCTTCAACATAAAACTATGTATATATGTATTTCAATAATATAATCTGTCTAAGATCTTAACCAATTTACAAAACGAATCATTTTATAGAATTATACCCATTTATAGATAATTTATCAGAGAGTGAGACAGAGCAAAGGAAAGTTTGCTTGATGAAAATTACATTTTAAGTAATTGGCTTAATTTATTTATTTTTGTTTGATAACATATTCTTTATATTAACTTAATTAACAGTTAATTATTTTTTTTATATATATATATATATCGTTATATCCGTAATATCCTTATACGTTTCTGGTACCACAAAAATTGAACTATATAAGTATATAATTTTTTTTTCAGTGATTGATTGATTGTAATTGAGAATTTTGATGCTGGTGGGTGATTAATTTAAACACTTTTTCAAAATAAAATATATATTCATTTATACAACTAAGTCTGGAACTTGTAATAATATTTATTTAAGGACATAATTCTTTTTATTTTTGTTTGGAGTAAAAGAAACTATTTTTTTTTTTTGCAAAAATATGTATATAATGTGAATTTAGATTGCTCATTTACTATGCTATACGTACCAATTTATATTTAAAAAAAAGTGTTGTGTAAATCTTTTTTAAAATTCAATTTATTTCTAATATTTAGATTACATTTAAAATTTAACTTTACTAGAATTATTTTGAAACATTTTTTTTAACAAATATATTACAAATCTATTTACCTTTATATCTAATCTAAGGATTTATGCTACCAAGACCGGATATTATATATATCTAGTTTTTATGTATACATATTACAGGTGACACATTAAGGATATACAAATTTTTTTGAATATACTCTGATATTTAAATGATAGACTTATAAGGATATATTTTTGAATTTCTAACTTTATATTCTGACAATAAAATAAGGAAATGAATATAGAAAAAATTGAAAAATTCAGATAACTAAATTATATAGAAAAAACAAAAATATAGTATTGAGAAATATTTCAATAGATATACAAATTTTTTAGTTGTTGTCAAGTTTTCTATATCTCAGGTATTATGAAATGTATAAATCCTTTTTTTTATCATATAATTAAATATTTTATCTGACTATCAGAAAAATATGACAAGAAAATTGGTAAATAGCTAAAATACTATTAAGAATTTATTAAATGAAATTTAATACATATTGAAATTTTATATACATATATTATTCAAAACAAGACTATTATCATATCATTTTCTCGACATAAAATTCCACATTTAAAAATATTAAATTGTCGGGATTCTAACCAAAAATTATGAAATTCTAACCTGTTTTCAAGTTACAATAGAACGAAAAAAGGAAAACATTTTATATTTTTTTATATTTCCAACACTGAATTCATTGACTGTAATATTGAAACGTCAAAAATATTTTTAGTTTTGTTATGTTCTTCAATTTTATGGAGGAAAACTCTCGCATCATCGAAAAATACGTAATTAGAATAGGGTAAAACACGCACTCTTTAGACTTTTAACGATAGCTTTCAACAAAAACCTTTATAAAACTCTAACGAAAAGAGATATTAACGAAATTTATTTCAATACTTTATCGGAAATATGTTTAGTATAATAGTAATCATAAGATATTTCATTTTTTTCCTCTTAAGTAATTATAAATTTGATTACAAGTTAAAGATATCAATTTTTCCAGCCACCTCAACACAATTAGACTTTAAAACAGTGTATGCGATATTTTTTTTGATCTGTTTAAGAAAAAATATCATGTCTCATTTAAAAGATTTTATTAGACTTTGACTGGCAACTGGAGACGGCTGAAATTAGGGTGTTTTTTCCTTATATAAATTTATTTAAAGAAACTACTTGCTTAATTCTTATTACAAAACCCTTGATTTCTTAATTTATTACACCATAAGAATAATATCCAAAATAATTTATTTGTATTATAAAATCGTCCTTTTATAATAAATTTACTTATTAATCTCAATTATTTCAACATTATTTCAAAGTTTACTTTTAATTTACAAATCCATTAAATTTAAGTACTCAACAAAATACATACATACAACAATTTTATAAAAATAACAATATCTTTTTAATAAGTAATTGTTTGAAAAAAAAACAACATTCTACATAAAAATTCTCAATGTTGAATATCTTGTAAAAAAAAATTTATCAAAATAAAAACAATTTTTCTTAAAGTGTCACCAGATAACAAGAAAAATTTGTCTCTTAACAAAAAATAAATAAATAAATTGAACTACTCTAGACAAACACCCAACAAAATCAACCATCATATCAGACTTTGTCCATATTGTCAGTTTAGATAAATAATCGCTATCTAGACTGGTATAATTTATAACATGAATAAAAGACAAAAATTCCTTTAGAAAACGGAACCAACACTGTCAAACAATTTATTTACAAAATTTTTTAATGTTGTATATATATGTTTATATACAAATAACAATCAATTATAATTGCTATTCTTAGCTATTTAATTTAATTTATTAGACATTTTAAATTTGCATCTTTAGGCTATGCTCTATACATAAACTTTTAAACATTAAAATTCTATGTAATAAATTATTTTTCTAAACATTTTTAAAAATATTTTCTATAAAATAAACGCGATTTTTAAAAAAGCTTATAAGGCTTGTAAAATTGTCTAGGATATATACGTATATTTTTTGTTTGTGTAATATTCATGTTAAACATTAAAAGTAGGTATATAAAGGACCACAAAATTTTACTAATATTAATAAAAATAAAAATAGCAAACATTGTGTAGTAAAATATTTAGAAAATTTACTTATAGTATTACTTTACAACAGTCAACATTGGAAAATTTATTAGATCACAAGTATTAATAATAATATTCACTTAAAATATATATTTGTTAGCACGCAATCCTTTTTTGCATAAGTACAGACAAAGTAAGAATGTTCCCTTATTTTTAGGGTTGTGGGGGGTTGTACAAAGAAAATTACAATTATCCTGTTATTATTTTTGTGTTTATCGTCCACAAAAGGACGAAATATTGTTGAAAGTAAATTATAGTTTTTAAAGGATGAACAACAAATTACATAAATAAAAAAATTAAGTCAAAATCATTATTGTTGATATTAATCAACAAGAAAGAAAATTTTATATTATGTAATTAGAATTTTATGAACATAATATTTTTAACTACAATTTTACCTGTTGTGTATTTCTATTTTTATGATTTTTAGGCAACTGAATTATTTATGTAATTAGGAAAATTAGAGAATTTTCAGTTTAATATTCATCATTTTTTTTTTTATAGTATAGAAATTTTAATTACAATATTAAATCTAGTAAATTTTCGTAATTATTTATTTAAATTTTTAATCTGGAAAGATTAGAAATTTTTATGTGGAATTTTGAAATTAAATTTAAAAGATACCTGTCCGTATATAATTTATAATAAAATTGTTAACTTCCGTATAATTTTATTGAAATCTGTTGTTAAATGTATGTTATATTAGCACTAAAGTCAGTTCGTCCGTCTGTATAAGGTTTTTATATTATGTTTAATATAACACATCATATCACATTGGAATTGTTAAAGAATTTGTTATGAGATGAAGGTAAAAACTACGTTAAACCAATTTTTAATTAAAAAAGCCAATTTAAGATAATTTTACTAAAATATTCACCAAATTATTTTAATATTCACCAATTATTTTAAACCTTCGAAATATATTAAAGTATCATTCAAATGCTATTTAAAATATTATGATGATTGTTAATGATGTTACATAACCTAATACATACTAGGTATTAAAGATTCTTCTGCACGATATCCCAAATTTTATTACACTAGAAAATGCAATTTTATCAAACAACCAAACAAAATGATGCAATGTCATAATTCCACCGTTGTAAACATTATTTCACCAGTAAAATTTTTTTCTTAATTTTTCAAAACTACTGAACAGTTTAAGAATGGAACTACTTACCACAAAGTGAATTCGAAGACATAATTTATCACTTGGAGTTATACCTAAAATGATATAAGAATTGTAATGACGATTATAGAAAATAATGAAAAATTGTATTATTCTTGCTACTAGGCACGCTATAATATTCAAATATAAATCTTTTCACTTTTAACACCGTCTTCACGAGTATAGTGCAACATTTTTATAATTGAATTTACATTGACATAATGTATCTACACGCCAAAAATTCCATACATATAAAACTACTGCAGCACAGTAGCTCTGCTACACGGTATTCTTTTTAATATAATACTTGACTATCTGACTATCTTTTGACTACTTATGCTTTTTCATTTTATATTTAATACCATAAATAATATTTCATTTAAAATTCTAAATAAATCAAAAATTCTTCATATTTATTATATATTTTAGCATGTCCTACTCCATATCAAAATTTTTTTATAGTGTTAATCCTCTTATAAATTTTCATTAGTATTCTAGTTTATTTCGATTAAAAATTATTCATATATTTATATTATTCTCTACTAAAATAACCTTTTACTTTTTTTTATAGCTTTCCTTTATTTTATATACAAGCAACAAAATAAAAGTCCTTAATTTACAGGCAATTATTCTTTATATAGATTCAATATATATATATATATATATATTTATCCAAAAGTAATAAAAAATTTATACAATTTTTCTATCAAAATACAAAATGCAATAAGAGAATTTTTAAAATTATTTACATGATTTCAATTTTCTAGAAAAATCTCATATAAGCTTTAATAGCCAGTAACAACAATAGGTCAAATAGGGAAAAAAACATAGAAATTTCAAACAAAAATAAATTTTATCACAAATTATATTTTGATCCTTTTTTATTTTTATTTTATTTTTTGTTTGAACACAAAACAAACAAACTTGCCTTAAACTATCATATCCAATAAAAACATTTTATAAATTTTACTTTTTACAATAATTTCCTTCGTTTTTTTTTATTATTTTTTTTTAAGCTTGTTATTCCAATAAACAGACGAAAAAATAGCTCCATCATTTTTATATGTGATCTGAATTTTATATTTGTAAAAAAAAAAAAACAGCAAACAATTGTAAAACTAATTCCACCTTTGCTGATCCATTTTTATCTTACAAGCAAAAACTTTTCAAATTTACCTTTAACAATAAATTTCTATAAAAAAAAGAAAAACTGAAGAAATTTTCTCTTATTCAGAATAAAAATATATATTTTCCTCATCTCATACTTATTTATTATATACATATATGAAATTTCCATTTATTATCCTTTCAGCAATTTTTATTTGTTAGTATTTTTTATTTGTGTTTTTTTTTTTTTACGATATGCTGAACTGAGAAAACATTTATAAAAAGAATTTAAAGGTATTTTCTAACTTGACCATTGGGTTACCTGCAAGTCTAAAACTCTGAAATGTTAAAAAAAAAATAAACCGAAATTTTCGAAGAATAGAAAAACTTTTTTTTTTTTTTTTTTGCAGAAAGGAAGAAAAACAAGCCTTACAGCTAAAATTACTATGAAGTAGCTTCATATTCTTGGGATTTTTTGGGATGTACAAGGTTCACGAAGATGATATGTTGTTTAAAAATACTAGAATATAGCACCACACAGTGGACAAAGTGTGAACTAATCGTGTATTACCAGCAACAATTCTTTAGTCACATAATCTTCCAGCAGTAATTTTTCTGTCGTTCTAGTTCGAGCAAAAAATTTTGCTTAACTTCCTTGACGTTCCACCACGAATTTATCTTTACTATCATGGTCCTTTCCATTTTCGAAAGTAACTTTCCAATTAAAAGACTAAAATCAATTATAATGTAAATTTGGTTAACTAAATTATGTTTAAAATTCCGAAATAGGTTGTACGAGACAGTGTAATTAAGTGTCAAAAACTGCTCATTATTTTTACAATTCGGTAAACATTTATTTAGTAAAGGAATATTTTTGTTTATCAAAATTACCAAAAACTTTTCCGGACGTTTACTATAAATTCGTGAAATTTAATTAATTCATGGAAATAAATAATTAGTAAAAATTTCCACAAACTGATGGACAGACAGAAACTTCACAAATTTTTATTTTTTTTTTAACACATTTTGAGTTTTTCAAAAAAGCCTCAAAAATTAAATTTATAATTCAACAACAACAACAACAAAAAATGATTTTCCATGATCGAAATCGAAAACTTTTTATTTTTTCTTCTTTTGTTTAGGTTTCCAATTCATAAAAAAGGCTACA
Organism: Empis livida; assembly: GCA_963932195.1. Taxonomy (NCBI): domain Eukaryota; kingdom Metazoa; phylum Arthropoda; class Insecta; order Diptera; family Empididae; genus Empis; species Empis livida. Next base: position 27,434,598 of record OZ010648.1, read on the forward strand.
GGTTTTTCCAAAAAAAAAGAAAAACATTTTTTTTTAGCAAAATTCATTGTGTACATAAAAAAATTGACTTGAATGGAACAATAAGTTGCCGATGATTAAGACAGTGGGGGGGGTGTTTATTTAATACAAAACTCAAAAAAAAAAAAATTATCCTTATACCCAAAAAAATTCAGGATTTTCTATATATTTAACTTAGCCAGGCAGAAAAATCTCCGTATAACACAACAACTACAAAAATTGATTGTCCATTTTTTTTCTTCCATTGTTTTTCTGTTTAAAAATTTTTTTTTAAAGCTTTTCATTTTCCACTTTCCCAATAAAAATGTCCTAACTAAGAGAAAATATATAGAAAATAATAATAATAATTGGAAATGATTTTAAAGGACATTTTAGTTGAACGAATCATTTTTTTATTTGTAAAATAATCGTCTCCTGTGTTTTTGTTTTGTTATTTGGGTTCATTTTGAAAATAAATTTTTTGTTGTTCTGTTATTTTGGGTGAGGGTTGGAAAATTTTTTTTTGATTTTATTTACCACCAAACCAAAAAAGAAAAAAATTGGGAAAACAAAAATAATAATAATCTGATAAAGAAATTGAAAATCTATAAAATAAAATATAAAATTATATAAATAAAAATTGAAAATAAATGTTTACTAATCGGTTTATGTTTCCAACTGAATACGCAGATTAATTTTTGATAGAAATGTTTGTTGGAATATATTTTTTATGTACAAGGTACATAAAAGGAAAATTTGATTCCTAAAATATTATAAGATTTTCTTTCTTATAAAGTGAATAATTTTATAGATGTTCCGATAAAATGAAAAGAATTATTCGTAGGTGAAACTAATTATTTTGTCGTGGCTTTCTTAGAAAGACATATCAGTAAGTAATTAGGTAAAATAAAGCCCAATATTTTTTTCTTCTCAATTGTAGAAAGTAGCAAATAATTATAGTGACCCTAATTATTTAAAGCTCATCAATAAACTTTAGATTTTTAATATATTGTAAAGTATCTTAAAGTGAACGGTGCTATCATAATATGCAGTGTCCAGCCCAGTAAGGAGATTTGTTAAAATTGAAGATTTGAAGAGTTTTCTTCGTAGATATTATAGGAATTTAACTCTTTGGCGTGTTTGGTTGGTTTGTGAAGGGGCCGCTTCGCGTACCTAGACCTACTGGTCCGTACCGGAGTGGCCGCTCCGCGTACCTACTGGTCCGTTGTACCCCCTTACGAAACGTTTACTACTCTGTTTCCCACGAATCGTGCCACCCCACTTTTCACCAACTTGGCAAGTTTTTGCCTGCTTATTTCATCTTATTTTATTGGCGTGTTTGGTCATAGATCTTTGTTTATTTGATTCCGTTGTTAGCCATTTGTTTATTTGCCCATAATAATTGAAATATCACAACTAATTCAAAATGGCAGTGACGGACTTATCCTTGATGCCAATGTGTCAGGAAACTTATATTAGTGTAAGGTTATTTTTACTGATCAGTTCTTTTAGGACTTGAATCCAATCGCTCCACAGCAATTTTGATTTGATTTGGTTGTTTGCTTTAATATAAATAGTTTTTTTTTAAGTCTCTCAGTATGATTAAAATATTAACTCTGGTACGTTTTTCTATACTACTGTACTTGTATACCGACCCCACAGCCGTAAATACATCAATATTCCATCCTAATTTAAATTAGGATTTAAATTAGGATGGAATATTGATGTATTTACGGCTGTGGGGTCGGTCATAGAAACTCTACTCGAAGTACAACAGCAACACCTCATTTTTTTCTACTGCCGAATCTTCGGGGTCGGATTCGGCAGTAGAAAAAAATTAGAGTACCTATTAAATATATTGTGCACAATCTGTTATATCTTCAGTATAACAGATTGTGCACAATATATTTAATAGGTCCTCTCGGTATAGGTGTGGATTAAATATGTTTATTAGGTTGTCTCGGTATAGGATAACTATGGATAAATGCCATTAGAGAAAATAAACTTTAAATTTTTATTAATAAATTAAATTGTTATTGAAATTCAAATATTATTTATAATATTTTTAAATAAATAAATTCTTATACAACAGAAAAAACAAGCTACAAAAATAAATATTTGGTGGTAGTGCATTCACGGACACAGCGCCGGCGCTAACCTTTTTGGCGCCTGGTGCACTTTTCAAAAACGCCGCCCTAAAAAAATCCGTTTCCACATCACCCAAGAGGTAGGATCTACTAGTCGGTCTTGAGCCATTGTAGTCCTTAAATAATTTTTAATTTAGAAAAGCTACGTTCCCCGGAAGCTACTGTTACAGGTATTGTCAATAAAATTCCCAAAGCAATTGTAAGATTTGGTAACATTGATTCTAGTTTTTTCTGAAAAATGAAATCCAATGACTCAATAGGAGTTGAAGGTAAATTCCCTGAAATTAATGTAGGAAAGATTTTAATTTCCTCAAATAATTCTAATCCACTTATATCAGAATTGGTATTATAGGTCAGATATTTTTCTAAAGACTTTCAACTGTTTAAAAGAAGTTCTTGATCAAGTACAGGTCATGAAACCAAAGAAATTTCATGCAAAAATTTAAAAATATTATTGTGTTCAGAAATTTGGTCAAAACGTTCTGTAACAGATTGAAGAGCTTGATCAAGAACTTTAAAATAAAATTCTACTTTAAACCTATGTTCTGGGTCTAAGATAACTTCATCTCTACCTTCGTACGAAAAAAGTGGAGTTTTTCGACGAGACCGTAGTATTGAAGGATGAGGGAAAGATATTGGAACATCTAATTTTAATGCAATTTCTTTAGCCTGTAAGATAATATTTTTGAATTTTTCATCAGTTCGTAAGTCTATTAAAAATTGTTTGGTTCCCTGTAAAATATTTATAGCGGTTGTTAAGCAAATTGCAGGACTTTGTAAATATTTACTAAATATATTTATTTTATCTAAAACCTTATACCAAATTAGAAGAGAACAAATAAAATCAAATTTCAAAATTTTGTTTCCTAAAACTTCTGCAGTATGTCTCGTTACCGAGTCCTTGTCGTTAGTCAATTCTACTAAAGCCTCATATATATATTCTAAATTATACATTAATGGTTTTAAAGCATCTATACGACTTTCCCATCTTGTCGTACAGAGTGGCTTGAGAGTCAGGGTATTTACGTTCTTTTTGAAAATTTCCCATCTTGATACAGAACTAGAAAAGAAAACGTACAAGTTTTGGACAGTATCAAAAAATTTCACACCTTGAGCTGAACATTGAACAATGCTCTTGGTTCTAAGTTTTTTATTTGAGCTTGCATTCCTATATTTTTTCCTTTCATATTTGAACCATTATCATACCCTTGCCCCCTGCAATCACTGATTAAAATTCCCAAAAATGCAAGCCTGTCTAAAACTAAATCAGTTAATCCTTTACCTGTTGTGTCTGAGGCTATTAGAAAACCCAAAAACAATTCCTTAATTTCGAATTTATCTTTATTTCTATTTACAATTTTAATAATAAGTGATAACTGTTTCTTGCGGCTCTGATCTGGAGTACAGTCAACAATTATTGAATAATATTTTGCCCCTTTTATCATTTCAATAATTTTTTTTTTATTACATTAGAAATTATTAGAATAAACTCATTTTGGATGTCTTTGCTTAAATATTTATTTTGAGTCTCATTATTACTAATACGACGTAAATGTTCGGAAAGTACAGGGTCAAATTTTGCTATGGCTTCAACTAATTGAAGAAAATTACCATTATTTTTTTCATATAATCTATTTGACCCACCCCTAAATGCCAAAGATTGAACCGCAAGGAATTCCACAAGAAGTACAAGTCTTTTCAATACATCCCTGCAATGTTGTACTTCTTTAGACGTGTTTTTTGAAAACAAAAATCAATTGTGGAATTTTAAGAAAGTCTTTGCTCGAATTCCATCCACTTTTTAAAATTTTCTACATGAACTGGACTTTGTTCATGTTCTGGAAGTAATCTAGTTAAATGAGCCCACCCTTTAAAGCCAGAGCTAGAAATTGCGATAGAAGAATTTTTTGTAAATAACTTACAACAGAAACAGAAAATTGAGTTTTTTGAAACTGAATAAACTAACCAAGATCTTCGAACTTTATCCCCATTCGATAAAACCCTTGTATAATATTTAGGATTAAATTTTCTACCTGAACTAATTGGAAAACAAATATTGTCGATTTGTTTGGGACCTTTCTCTACCAAGTGAGTTAAAATTCTATCATTTAACTCAGGCCACATACCCGGATCCTCAAAATCTAAAGTAACTAAACTATTGTCCGAACACGGAGGATTACCTACCACAGGAATGATTTCTTGAAAATTTGAACTATTTTGTGGTATCTCAACAATAACATTTACAGTAAAAAATGAATCCAATGCATTTCTTTGCTTGCTTTCTGAAATTAATACTTGCTTCCTTTTTTGTCTATATTCATGACCAGATAATTTCCGTTTTGACGACATATTAATGTTATAATTATTATATATATATGTATATATAAAAATATAAATAGAAAAATGTATATATTATAATAAAATGACGAAATTCAAAATGATTACTTACTACAGCAAATATTATAGTAGATGCAAAAAAACACAAATAAAGTAACAAACAGTTCAGAAAACAATTAAGAAATTAAAAAAACGTTTATACATTAAAATTAAATGATTAAATAATATCCAAATAAATTAATTAATATCACCAAAAGCACATAAAACATCACCATCTTCTATTACATGGAAGACCCACTAAAAGAACACAAAATATTCATTTAATTTATTAAATTATATTTATATTTTAACAAATAAAATATTTTGCTTTTATTTTATGCACTTTCAGAAAAAATAAACAAGTTTGCGAAACTGTTATAAGGATCCCTTCGTGTTAATTTAAGTACAATATTGTTCAAACAAAAAATTATATTAAAAAAAAGTTCTCCTCCATACCCAATACCTAAATCCCGCACAAAAAGATTTTTCTCTATACTAAGATTTTTCTCTTTTCTCTATATTTATTTAATACACCCATCTCTCGCTTAACGGAAGGGTTCCGTTCCAGAAAATTTGTCCGTAAATTGAAATTGCGTAAATCGATTTTTTTTTAACATAACAAAGATAATGTTGTATACGGTACATATGCGTAAAAATAACGTAATGTGTATACTAAAAGTTATATGAATTATACATTTTATGAAAAAAGGAAAAATATCCATTAACAAAATAATTTAAAAATTCTATTATGTATGTGTACTTGCTCATTTACTTCAAGACAATAAGATAATTACATAATGTACATAGTTGAATATAAATACAATAAGATAATGCGTACATAAAATTGTTGCAATACCTACTATTTGAAATTTAAAATTTTCGCCTTTATTACATATTTCACATATAAAAAATATGAGATGTACACAAAAAACAAAAATTTATGTGGACTAGAACTAATTTGTGTGCACTTCTATGTTTTATTTTTTTTTTCGTAAATTTTTTGTACGTTAACAGACCGTGGAATAATTTTTTTATGCCGTCATAGCGAAATTCCGTAAAAAGAGTTTCTGTTAAGCGAGGGATGGGTGTAAACGAAAAGAAAATCAAAGAAATTTTCAAACGAATATATTGGTGCATTCCAAAATATTTGCACCATATAGAATAGAAATTATAAAACCCAACCTATACAAAAAAAATATTCTATACTGAATACTGTACATGAAAATGAGGAGAAATTTGAATAAACAGAAAAAAAGAGAGTCTTATATGGATTTCCACTTTCCATACACAAAACACAAAAATAATAAGAGCAAGAAAATATGGATAAAGTAAATTGAGAAAAAATTTAAAGAGCTGGCGGGGAAATAAATTATTTCATATAATAAACGAAGTCAAACAAATAAACGAATATGCACGGGGCAATCCGACAAAAGTGCTCCAGACCAAAATAATTTTTCATACGATTTAACAAAAGTGACGTCAGCTAAATATTTTGGTTTCATATAAAATTCCAATTGTTTGGTGCACTTTTTTAAGTTTGCACCATCATATAGAATTTTCATATAGAAATAATTATTTAGCCGTCATATATTGTTCTATTGAACAATTATATGTATTGTATTTGTTTTGTATATGCCGGCGGGGAAATAAATTATTTCATATTGGATTATGTGTATGAATGCAAGCATATATATTTTGTGATGGTCACTATGAAATGTTTGTACAATTGAAATTATTTAAATGTACTTATTATTTTATTTTTGTATTTATTTCAGAAGAATTTTTTTAATATAGAAAATAGGGATAAAGTAAAATGAGAAAAAATTTAAAGAGCTGGCGGGGAAATAAATTATTTCATATAATAAACGAAGTCAAACAAATAAACGAATATGCACGGGGCAATCCGACAAAAGTGCTCCAGGCCAAAATAATTTTTCATACGATTTAACAAAAGTGACGTCAACTAAATATTTTGGTTTCATATAAAATTCCAATTGTTTGGTGCACTTTTTTAAGTTTGCACCATCATATAGAATTTTCATATAGAAATAATTATTTAGCCGTCATATATTGTTCTATTGAACAATTATATGTATTGTATTTGTTTTGTATATGCCGGCGGGGAAATAAATTATTTCATATTGGATTATGTGTATGAATGAAAGCATATATATTTTGTGATGTTCACTATGAAATGTTTGTACAATTGAAATTATTTAAATGTATGTACTTATTATTTTATTTTTTGAATTTATTTCAGAAGAATTTTTTTAATATGAAATTTTTTTTTTTCTATATATTTTGTAAAATTTATTTAATTTTTGGCGCCCTTCTATTTCGGCGCCCTGGCAAACTGCTCCAACTGCCCTTAGGAAGCGCCGGCCTTGCACGGACATAGCTTTCTATTTGATAGTATAAAATAAATCTTTGGTTATATTGACAATATAAACTTTTTTGTAATTTTTTGTCAACTTTTTGTTACACCTGGTCGTTGCAGGGATGTGATATGAATATATATGTAGTTACAAAGGTATATGCATGTGTTAAGATATATGCAGTTACCAAAATGTGTAATTTTTATTTAATTTATTAAGATTTGTTCGAGTACGTCTTTAATTTTTTTTTGCAGTCGAAGAGTCCACTTATTTTTTTGATTGCGACTGTGACTGCACTAAACAATAATTCCTACCAACTCCGACTCCAAACCCCGTTTATATTCCATTTTTGGCGGTCAACGTACAAATTAATGACTAGTTAAGTTATCTATTGTCACCAAAACCTTGGACAATTTTAACACACATAAATCTGATATCTAATAATCTAGGACACGAATTATGAATCACTCTGTGTAAATAAATAAATATTATTTTTATTTTTAAATTCAATGCTTAATCTCATAATTTATTCAAATAAAACAAAATATATTTCAATATTTTCACAATTTATAATTAAAAATAATAAATTTTAAACAATTTAATAAAATTTCTGGTCGAATATAAAAAAATATATATAAATGTAGGCGTAAATTGTTGAATTTTCATTTTCCATTTTAAAAAAAACACTTATTTCAAAATTAAATCTTTTAAATAGCAAATAATTGTGGTCATATCTCGGTTAATATTTTCAGTTGAATTGTTTTTGAAAGCAATTTTTCTAAATAATTTAAAAAAAAAACTATTTTATTTAAACGGAAGTAATTATCAAAAAGCAATTATTAGTTAATAATTTGTCCTAAATTTTAAGGATATAAATACAAAAGAATTTTCACAAAATTGTATATACATATATATATGTATAACATTGAATTGGAAAATAATAATTTAAAATTTATAAATTATATAATTTTCTTTTTTATGTAACTGAGATAATGAAAATTTATCTATTGATTTTTCATGAAAATTAATTGCTTGTTAAATAAATCTACCACAGGTGCTCTCCAATTTATTATTTTTAATAGAAATTTATAACTATTTGTTGGTGATTATTATTAAGGAATTAATTATTTATTTGATTGTAAAATTGCCGGAATGGTTACTAGGGATAAATTATTTTTTTTCGTAGAAGAATCAAATAGCAGTCTCTAAGATATTAATTTCTAGGAATTATGTTGTTCACTAGTACTGAACTATGTAGGGAAGTTATTTGAAAATTTTTTTAAGAATTATAGAATACTTTTGAGGCTAGTTTTACAACGCAAGTTTAAATTCTCGACAAAGTTTAAACGTTAGTGTAAAGTTTTAAACGTCTCAGTGTAAAGTTCAAACGTTATCTTAGATTAAATGGGAGACAAGTTGAGTTAATAAATGCGGCATTTCATATTAATTAAAATTCGGCATTTGATATTAGAATAAAATTTTGAAAATTAAGAATTTTAAAAATTATGTATATAGCTTAAGTTCATTAAAATTCGGCCTGAGCCATTTGTAAGGGAGGAAATAAAATCAACGCCCAACTTTGAAATGTATTTCAAATTGATATAAAATTCAAATAAATAAATTGCAAAATCAAATTAGGTCAGATTTCTAATTTTAATAAAATACAATTTCGAGACAACAAAATTTCAAGTACGACAAATTAATTTTTACAACATCAGCTGATTCATTTCCAATCACAAAAGGATTATTTTCTATTTGAATTTACAATAACACACATTTTCTACTTTAAGTGAGAAAAACATACACCTGTGAAATCTAATGAGTTTAAATCGAAAAGTTTAGCGAATGTTCAGCTTAAATCAATTTACGTTTAAACACTCATTGTGAAAGTGCCTCTTAATAATTTAAGTTAACCAAAACCAAATAACCACAGTATGTATTCACAATTTCAAAGATATTTAAAGAACACAAATATGCTTAAAACGTGTGTTTATTTATTCTTCATTATTCCATGACACTTTACAAGTATTTACTAATGGTGGGTATCCAATTGACAGAACTTAAAAAAAAAAACTCTTAAATATTTATGCATATATTACTGTGACTGTAAAAACCATTTTCTGTTACTTTAGCTACGCAACTGTTACATTTGTTAAATTAAGTGTAACTCGAAAAATATTTGAAATATTTTTTTTTTTATCATTTTAAAAATAGAATTATTTTTTAACTTAATTTCCATTTTTGCTACATTTTCTGTTCATGTGGAAAAAAAAAATGCTACAAAATTATATTAACACAAGAGAAAAATTACAAAATTGAAAAATTTCTTTGTATTTTAATGAAAAAAGCAAGAAAAAATTGAATTTTCATTTACCAAGATAATAGAATAAAAAAAAAATTGTGATAAAAATTTAGATATTCGTTCTTACTTTATAGAGAAAAAAAGGATCCAAAATAAAAAAAAAAAAACTAAAAAACAGTAAACGGACGGAAATAGGATATAGAACAGGCGACACAATTCTGTGACGATATATTTTTTTTTTTTTTCATTTTCATTTTCATTTTTAGTACTAAAGTCAGTGATATTTTTTATCTTTAAGCAAGGACTATTTTTTTTTTTTTGGCTGGAATAGAGGACGGTAAATTGTAAAATAAATTTTAACATTTTTAATTTGACAAGAAAAAAAAAAAGAAAAATTACTTTAAGCCATTTCGAGTTTTTTCTTTCTTGTGAAATTTTCTTTTCCTAGTATTTCTGTGAGTTTTTAAAAAAAAAAAAAATAATTTCCTTAAAATACTCGTATAATAGTAAATCTATTGTTTTTAGAAAAGATAATAACATTTTGTAATAATTAAATCGGATAACTTTTGTTGAAAAATAATACTTGAATCTATTTTTTTTTTGTTGCACAGAAAAGCTCTGAGTAAAATTTACTATTTTTATCAGGTTTTTTGAAAAAAGAATTTAGTAATAAATAAAAAGTTGTAGTATTTGTTCCGCTATTATTCGATTTAATGGCATTTCCTAACCAAATATTGGATAAATGGCTACTTTTACTAATTTCATAGTTTAAAATCTAGAGAATAGTTTTATGAAATTAAATCGTTAATGGTTTACTTACCCTTATCTATCTAAATAATAACTTAAATTGTATACGTTCTTGAAGATACCAAAATATTTTGTCAATCAATAATGTTTAATGTTGTTTGTCTTAGAAATCTTCTAATAATCAATAATGTTTCAGTTAGTATTATGTAAAATTAAAAAAAACACGGTTTAACCTTATCAAATTATGATTTAGCTTCGTAAATGTTTACTTCAAATATTTCCATTGCAAAAATTGCTATTTCGCACAAAATATTTTAAGGTCATCCGGTAGATGGCATAATCCTCGTTTTAATTCGCGAAAACTTAATTTAAGGTAGTATATATTCTCCAAAACGTATAATAGACCTTACATTGCAAAGGTGTTAAACAATTGTATAAAGTAGCAATTTTATTTAATTGAAATTTCTGCCAATAGCGGTGATACCGTGTAAAATTTATTTTAACATGGTATATTGTATTCGTAACGGATGTTAGAGCTTTAGATAAGAAAATATTAAAAAGTTCTACATAAACTGAAAAAATTTCGACAAAAATTTTATGAAACTTGAAAATGCTATTTTATACAGAAACCAGTAAGATGACGCGTTTGAAAAGTAATGAAGCGCAGTACAAAATTCTTAATTTTCCCATGAGGGGCGCTTCACTATAAAAATGTCAAATTTTAATATTTTAATTTTGTAATAGTGTTTTGACAAGTACAAATTTTCTCTATAGTTTTAATTATGTTGTCTGCCTTAAATACTGCCTTTCGAATAATTTACAACAAACTTACACAAAGAAATATTTAAGCTCACAATAATTTTCTTTTGCAGAAAATTGATTTTATATATATTTTATTTACAAATCGATTTACATATACATTTACAGTCAAACAGCACCTCGAAACCGGGCAATACGAAACTTCAAAATATAACAATAAAATTTTATACCGCCATTAAATTCTGAATAACGTTATCGATAAATGTAACGTTTCTTCGCCATATTCCAATCTCTATTTTAAAGAAAAACTCTTTATCAAGGCATCCAGAATAAAAATTCAATTCAATAAAATATATTAATATAATATAAATTACTTTTATATATATTCAATTCCATCTCACGTTTTTTTTTCTTATTGTACCAAAACCAGGATAATTTCTTTTTCCATATAATAATTTCAAATAAAACAAAAAAAAACAATCTTTTCAAATGTGAATCATAAGAAAAAAAGGAAAAATAAAGGAATAACCCTAAGGATTTCAAATATAATGGAAAATATTTTATATATATACTTAGATTTATACATAAATATATATCATACTAAAATTGTATTTTTTTTTTATATGGAAATTCACTTCCTTATTTAGCAGCTTTTATTGTCTTTAAGTATGTTAAACGGAGATGGATTTTCTTTTTTTTCTTTCAATTTAATGTTGTAAGAATTTTAGATAATTTTGGGTTTTCTTTACTTCTTTTTTTTTTTTTTAATGTATGTATTATCTTTTTTTTGTGGAAATTTGGAAAAATCTATTTCCGTCTTTTTAAGAGAGAATATCTCTTGAGTTTAAAACATTTTTCACCAAAAAAGCAAAAAAAAAAAAACAAAAAGAAATATATAAAAACCGGAAATGGAAATTTGCATATTTTTCAATATACATATACATATATATATTCAAAAGAAATATGTATATACGGTACATTAAAAAAATATATTTTCCAATTTTATCGGAAATTGTATTCGATTTTTCCTTTTTTTTTTTTGGTTTTTTGTATATTTTCCATTATTTATTTCAGTAAAATAACTTAAAACATAAAATTTACTTAATTAAATATTTAATTCAATGATTGTTAAAAATACATGTTTTTTGTAATTTCCGCAAACTAAAAAAAAAAAAAGACATTGATTAAAGTGTCAGCAACCTTGTGTCTGGTTTAAAGTAAACTATATTTTGTTTATATACATTTTTTTTTTGTATTGTTAATTTAAATTTGGTGTTTGTTGTGTTTGGGTGTAAAAAAAATCCAAAATAAATATAAATATTTAAATATACCGTCAATAAAATAAATCAAAATTAACTTTGAATATGGAATCCTTTTACAAAAATAAATTTAAAATGAAATTCCTGTATTTTGTGGTAATGAAATTTATCATTCCAGGCTTTTTTTTTGGTGGAAGTTTATTATAATAGCAATAATTATAATAGCAGTATATTTCAATTTTTCTTATTCCTTTTTGTGATAAATTCAATTTTTTGTGACATTTAATTATTTCTCATATAATGAACTGAATATCATTTTATTGTGGTATTAGTTTAAAATTTTTATTTAACCCTCTAGTCTCTATTGTAACTTATATGTTCACACATTCACCTTTAAACAGAAGCATATAACCATGTGAAACAATCTATTCTCATAACATTTAAGAAATAATATCTTAATAATTAATTTTACTACTTAAATATCTATTCTCTGAAGATTTTTGTAATTGCATCCTAATAACTAATACAACAACTACAACGAGACAATTATTAAACTACAACGAAGCACATTACTATCAAATTAACTAATTATACATTTTGTGTTTGATAAAATTAACATTATGTATACTTAGACCAAATTTTGAGTTTACTAAAATAACATTAAATTTATTTTGAAGATTAAATAATTCTTGAACTATTCGATGTTATAATAATACTAAAAAAAATATCTTCTAATAATTTAATGTAATATGCTATCAACTTTTTTCAATATACATAGTTATATAAAAACATAACTGACACAAAAAAATGTGTAATTTAAAATGTAATTTAATAGTATTTCATGAAAATACTTTACTATGGCAATTTGTAATTTTTTATTCTAACAATTTGCAATGATTTTTATGCAATACAAATGCAGAATTTAAAATAGATTTGATGCATATTTACATCATGGAACATCACAAATTTTTGTTTTTACTTTTTTAAAATAAAGCCGTTTTAAAACAAAAAGGACCATAAAAATAATACGTTCTTTTATCCTTTAATAAATATAATATCTATTAATTTATTGTTTACCACTAGTCACTAGTGACTATACTAGATATTTTTATGTTTCAATTAGTTGAATTTCAAAGAATTTTTTTTTGTAAATGCTACCGTAAATGCGTACCATCACATCACCATATTACTATATGTTATTATGTTTCTTACTCGCTTTTCGAAATATGCTTTTATTTTCATTTTAAATTATAATTAAAAAGGACGTAATTATGACTAAAAAGGATGTAAATTGCAAATTAGCATAAAAAAATTAATATTCAAATCTTTTACAAGCAACAATCTTCCAGATACAGCAACTAAATTTTTAATTTTATTTTCTTTACAATAATATTTTTATTAAACAACGAGACAAATTCCTATCAAATATCAAAAAAAGTTGAAATTCATTTCAACTTTGAAACTATTAAATATATGTTTTAGTTTGATTCAATTTTCCAGCACGCCACACTAGAGGGTTAAAATAATGCTGATTTTGAATTCAAATTTACTTTAAGTTAAAGTCAAATTTATAACTAATCTAATCAATATACAAAAATTATTTATATTAAAATTTATCTGGAAAAACTCTGAATTTTTCACATTTACCATTCATTCATTAATGTGTCCTTGCCTACAAGATTAAAATTAATTAAGTTTTACAGCATACAGCAAATAGTATTATAATAAAAAAAAAAATTCCAAGAATTTTCTTTATTTTTGTAACATAATTATAATTAATGGACTGTATTAAAATTGTGCTTTTTTTAATATATATGAATATGTAGGGGAAACTCGGCTAATTTCGTGATATTAAGGGATATTTGTAATTTTTTATATAGAAAATATAGATAAATGGAGATTATATAAGATCACAGGTACAAGATTCGTTCATAAATATCGATTGTCATATTTGCAAATAGACCTTCAAGCTATCCTTTCAACCAATACGTCTAGAAGTAAACTAGGTTCCGGCTATCTTCATGATACTACGGCTAATTTCGTGATAACAAAAGTCTAACTCCATAATAACAAATTCTAGCAAAAAATTATAAAATATAAAATAATAAGATTTGTTTCTGTACTTATTCTTTTTGAAATGAACAAAACAGATATTTTTGCAACTGATAAGCAAGTATTTCCTAGAACTAAACCCACTGATCTTTTCAATTTCAAAAAAATTACTATCCAGAAGCCACACTAACAAGTATCTGTGTTAGAGGAATCGTTAAATCTAACAGATGTAACATGTATACATGAATAACATTCACGGATATCACTTCAGGGTTCCTTTTTCATTGACTATCACGGAATTACCAGTGTCACGGAGTTTCCCCTATATATGGATAAAAAAAACTTATGAATTTCATATGCCATTAACATTAAAATATAAAAAACTACGAATTACTATTTTAAAAGGTTTTTTTTTTTTTTAAATATTATTTTAGTAAAGTTTCTGGATGAACAATAAACAAGAAAAACACTATTTAAACTTTTGAAAAATTGTAATCTGAAATGTTCTTTAAAAACTTATAAATTTGTCTTTGGCTACGTAGTAAATTTCCTTAAATTGTTTAGTGTGTTTATAAAAGTAATTTAATAGTAAAAAAAAAACACTTTTTATTCTTTCTGTAATATTGACCTAAAAGTTAGCTTGTTTTTTTTTTAAAGTTAAAAGCTGTAAATAATTAATGGTATGCAGTTTATGTGAAAAGTTTAGTTTTGTTTTTGTTGACTTTTAGAAAAGTTACTTTAAACTGAAACTATTTTAAAAAAAAACCTACTAAAATAATTCATTACATATTAAAAGTATATTTTCAAGGAAAACAATTTTCTATTTTCATTTTTTTTATAATTCTTTTAGGACTTAACAAATTTTTTTAGTGTGCCAAAATTTATTTAAAATTTATAGTTAAAATATTTCTGTAATAATGTTTAATTTTCTTACAAACTCCATAAAATTTATATAAATTTGAAATATTTTTAAGCCAAAATATTATTTTTTTTTTGTTGTATATGTGAATCCCTTAATTTTGTTATCTTATACTATTTCGTCCCTTTTCATTCATTTAAATTTTAAAAAAATGCTGAAAATTGTATTTGTATATTTTTTGTCTGATTTCGAATGTGTATTAATTAAATGGTCCTATTTTTTTAAAAAAAATATTTTCTACTGTTTTTTTTTGGTTATAATCGCAATGCACAATTTCAAGGAAATAAATATGGATATATATTTATATTAATATCCTTATTTTTAAAATGGATATAATTTTAATCAAAACGAAAAAAAAAAATATGAAAACCAAATAAAATAAAATTTAAAATTCTGTTAAATTTTCTGTGTAAAGTTGACATAAAATTTTAATTTATTATAAAAATTTAGTAAAATTACAATACAAATTAATAAATTATTAATGTGAATATTTTGTTTCTAAAGTTAACATAAAGTTAAAAATTTATTTAATTTAGTAATTTCAATAATTTTTAATTCATGAATACATTTCTACATTCTACATTTCTACATTGCAAAATAAGCACTATTCTTTTACGATTAATTTAGCTTCATTTTGAAATAAATCAGTTAGGAAGACCCTCAAAAGCTTATATTCAAAAGCCAAATTATCAAAATTCTGTATTTGTAAAATTCTATAATGACAAAAGCCTGTATTTAGGGTTTTAAATACAGGCTTTTGAGACACAAGAATGACATTTATAGGGTTAAATTTTTTTGGACATAATTACGTACCATAAATTGTTACAACAATCTGCTATTACATTTCATTATTTCCGAAAAATATTGTGTGTGTACTAAATATTGTAATCTACTGAGTTGTAAGACGTGCTACTCTTAACGGGGTTAAGAAGTTAGTCTAATTTTACTCAGCCTCAGTTTAGTGGGAGGCCTTAGCTCGAACTATAATTTATTTTCGAATTTTCTGTAATTTACAAATTAAAGCTCATCTTATTTTACTGAATTTTTTGTCGTGAGCCCTCCAATTTAAATGAAGATCTTAAAGTGTATTTCTGACAATCATCTGTGTAGATCTAAAGAATATTCTAAAATCATTCCACTTTAATTTCTTTGAAGAAACATGATTTATCGAGAAAGTATTTATAATTGAAGTTTTGTACTTTCAGTAAAAACCCACCAATTAAGATTTCAATTCATTAAATAGAAACTTTTTTTTTACTAACAAAAACTTTTAACGAAACAAAATTTAGTAAAAACTCAAAGTAAATTTAAACAGAATTAAATTAATTATAAATTCTCCATTCCCTTAAAATATAAATAAAAAAGATATTTGAAAAGTTTTGATAATTTAATCCAAAGAAACCAAACAAAATTTAAACAGTTTTCAATATTTTCCTTTGCACAAGGAAAATATTTGACAATAATTCTAAAAATTTTAACTAATAAATAACACATATGACTGCGCTGTATGTTTTATTGTCATTGCTCTAAAAAATTATTAACATATTTTCCATATTTGATTTTCCATTTTACTAATAATATATCAAATTTTCATAAATATGAAAATATTTTCTTTTTTAATGTCAATTATAAAAACTTTCCATATATTTCCATAATTAAAACCCGCAAAAAAAAATTAATTTATTAAAATACAAAAAAGTTTTAACGAAAATCTTTTCTTTTAATTTTTTTTTGGCTAAAACTTTGAAATATAGACTTAATTTTAATAATTTTATGTAAAAGTTTTGAAGACAACGAAATTTTCTAAAAAAGTTGATTGAAAATTTTATAAAATTTCTTAGAAAACATTTTTTTTTGGAACTTTATATTTAAATTAAATTAATTGTTTTGGTGTATACCGCATGTCATGAAAATTTTTAATTTTTAACTAAATTGACGTTAATAATTAACAAGAAGCTAACAGAACGGATTTTAAAATTATTAAAATAGAAGCTGTTAAAAAAACAAATTAAATTATTTTATATTTTAATTTATATACGAAAAATTTTCTTGAATTCCGAATTGATTAAGCAAGTATAGCAGGTTTGAATTTTTATATAAAATTTGATTTATTTTTAACTGTTGCTAGTATAGTTCCAAATGGCAATATAATGTTTCGTTTACGTACGTCACTAAGTGTCATTATATTTAACATAGTTCTTAGTATTTTTTTAATAGGTAGAAAAGGTACCATGTGAAAAGTTATAAAAAGTTTAGTAATTGCTATAGAACTGTATTAGTAATAATTAGTTGTACAACCACAAAACGAAAAAGGTAATAATCGTGCCAGCCGTAATTGCTTGCCTATTAAACCTATTAGTTTGTATTGTAATAATAATTGTAATTTGGTTGTACAAGCTGCAATCGTGAATTGTAATAACCTTAAAAAATATTTCTTATCTGATATATAATTTCACACAACTAGTAAATTCAAGGCTGTTATAACTTTATATTAAAAATAGTTATACTGCGATAACTAAATTAAAGGTTTTATTGCCTCCGATTAGAAGTTGTAACTATATTTTGTGTGGTCCTTTAACTTTATTTTAGGTACCCGAAATTTTAGCTTTTTACGAAAAAAGTGTTAAAGTAATTGTTTAAAATAATAAAGTACATATGGCTCTTTTTCATGTCTACTTCTTTTTTAATAGGGCTGCAGATAAGACTTTTTTAAAAGAGTAAAATAATTTTCATTTTTCTGTATTCTATTAATTTAACGATTTTGTGAAATTTTTTACATTGCTTCATAGCTATAATTGCAGTTATTATAACCAAATATTAGATATTTCTACTTACAAATAGCATATGGAGCACAATGTTGGATACAATAAATTCAAAAATATCATATTTCAATTATGTTAGCCCTGTCTATGTAGTTTCGGCTGTATGCCAAGTACATCTTAGTTTTGCGTATACCAATTAAAATATGGAGTGTACTCTTTTCGCGCTAATATTTAATATGCTTTTAAACTTTTAAATCACGACATCAAGAGATCTACATCAAGAAAACTATATTGACAGTTAATTTTATCCCAATTACGAATGGTAGCTAAGCCGGGTTTAAAAATTCGGAGAAAAGTTCATAAGATTTTGACTGGATTTGAACCCGGGTTCTTCCGACTGGAAGGTAAGTGCTCTAACCAATGCAACACTTACCTGTTTGAAAAGCATACTCCGATGGAGTAGGAAATATTTACGTCTTATATTATTGGCATTTTGCCGTATTCTGTTCAATGTGGGATGAAAATGCTAAGCGTGGTCGCCGTATGCTAAACTTGGTTGTCATATGCTAAACGTGGTCCCGTAATGCGGGATGACAATATGGTCTCAACGTGATCGTATTTAATTTCAGCACCTGTTACCATTTTATAAATAATACGAAGAAAGAGAATATTAAATTAATTGAATATTCTTAAAATTCTGATTTAGTTTGATGCTACTTTTGACTATTTTTTAGTTGAAAAAGAACCTTCTAACATGACAGTCAAACTGAATGAAAATATTGATGTAGACGGAGATTACTTTGAACATATATATATACATTCTTTTCAAATTCTTAACCGTTTGTAAAAAAACATTTTGAATCACCCACGTTCGCAGTCATATACTTGAAATTTTGACTATAGAGCTATTTAAACAATTCCACATTAAATCAATTCTCTTCAAATTCAATTTTTTCCCATCAGAAATTATTTCGTAATGCAATTTTTGGTAATTGCGTATATGTAACATTTAATTTATTTAAATTCCCGGTTCACCATTAAACATTATCATAATATAATAAAACATTTAATTTAATTTTTTTAACAGTCTTTTTTTAGTTCTTGAATATCTAACAATTTTAAAAAGCCAACCTTAAAATTTTCTATATTTAATTATTCAATTTGATTACAATCAAAAGAAACCGTTATTTTTCTACATAAATATATAAAAACATCATAGAACTCGTCACCATCATCATCATTTTTGTACACTTTGTTAGACATCAACCGTAGTATTTATAAATTAATTTTATACTATCTCAACAAAAAAAAAAAATGAATAAAAAATGAGAAAAAACAATAAAACCTCAAGAAGACTAAAAACTCCAATTTAACCTCCATCAGCATTATTTATAAAAGGCAAAAAATTGTCACTCATACCTTTTAAAATTAACGCAATATTATATATAGTTATCAAGCAACATTGAAAAAGAAAATGTTGCTTTCATCTCTTTGGTTTTATAAAAAAAAAAAAAACGTCGTTCTTGCCACTTGCCAGTTGTATACTTTCTATTACCCATCGTATAAAATAAAAAAAAGATATAATAATATATTTTTACAATAATAAGAGAGAATGTGCAGAGAAAACCATTTTTTTTTTTACTCTAATATCCGTTCATCAAAAGTATTTGTTGTATACTGTGAACCATCCAATCAAAATTAGTGACAGTGAAGCTAATTGAATGAATGACTCAGCATGAACGTGAACAACACTTTAAATACACCGCAACGTACAACAAAACAAGAAATAAAGATAAAATATATTTTCAAAAAAATGAAATAAAAGAAATTCCGTCCGAATAAGACCACTAAGACCTTCATTCCACTTATATTCATTAAAACCATACCAAATAAATTTTTTGTTTATTTCATGAACAGAAAAGATCATTCGGTACCACATTCTAAGAGTGAAACTTTTCATTTTTTTTACCATTTCTAACTTTCTGTTTCTTTTTTTGTTTTTTTTTTTTGGTTATAATTCTTTTAGATGCTAACCAACGAAATTAAATATTTTATATGTAGTAGATGGAAAATGGTTTTTATTTAATTTTGAAAAAAAAAAAGAAAAGAAAAACAGTTAAGAATTCTGGAAAACTCCTTGCATATTTTGTGTTTTAAACATTATAATAATTTTTCAAGTAGCTCATAAAAAGTAAATTTTTTGTTGTTTCACTTTTTTCTTTTTTTGGGTTGTAAAATAAACACACGCATACATAAATAAATAACAAAATTTTCAGGATAATAAAAGTATAATAATTTTTCATTTATTATTAGATATTATTCACAGCATGAAATAATAGCACTTAAATATGCTAAATATCTCATTTATTTGTTTTTTTAAAAAAAAGTTAAAAGGTAGAAAATGTAATTTTTGTGTTTGTTTTAAAGTGAATTCTTTGAAATTCTCTAGCAAAACAGCAAGGAAAAATGATGAAAATTTTATGGACTATATGCAAAAATTAAATTAAAACTAATTAAATTATAAATATAATTATTATACTTTCATTAGTCGCATACGTCAAATCTAAAATAAAATATATTTAAAGGTCTTTTTTCCTGACAATTAGTACAAAAAGTATTTTTAAGGATCAAGTGGTATCTTAGAATCTGAATGATACTGAAATGTATGATTGAAGATGTTAAAAATCAATTTTATATATGAAAAAATAAATTTTAAATTAAAAATCCTTATTGTGTTTCCTTATTATTTGTTACATTAATTGTACACCTATTGTCACAACAAATAAATTTAGCAAAATTTTGACAGAAAAAATCAAAAATATCAGCTGATATTTGGCAAATTGATTTCATTTCATTTTAGCTTAGTAAATCTATTCTAATTTCTTAAAAGATATAATTAGCGGAATCTGTTCAACCTAAACGAAAAATTATAAGAAAAAAAAAGCATTTTTCAAATGAAACTTAAGCTCTACACTTCGATATTGAATTACCTACTTAAATATCGCAACATCCAAGTTGAATATTTTATTGGAATTTGGATTTACTATTTTTATATCCGTTCCAAATTACAAATAATATTGAAGAAACTTTTAATTGCAACAAGTAAATGATTTTATTAGTGAGACATTTATTATCACCAAAATGGTTTCAAATGCTACAATTTTTCTCAGTCTTATAGTGGAGTTAAACTCGCCGACGTTCAGACGGCGTTCATTCTGTGAACTGTCAAAAAGAAGTTAAAATATATGAAACTATATAGAAACATATAAACTCAACGGCGGTCAACAGGCGTTCCTAAAAAAGGTGAATTCATTTGTACTTTTAACGGCGTCAAATGATATTTTGTTTAATCTCAGAAATTAAATCATAATTTAAAAGTTTGTGTTTGTGAAATAAATTAAAAAATTATGACTTTTGAGGAACAATTAATTGAATAAGTGAGAGTTAATAAAATTTTATATCAAAAATCATGCAACTGGAGGTAAAATGAACGGCGTTTAGTTTAACTACTTAAATTAAATGGACGTCGGTGGGACGCCATCAATTTTTATCAACGTCGAGTTTAACTCGAGTATTAGAAAATTTTTTTACTACAATTATTATTACTGGTAGTCATTTAAAGCTGAGTAAAGACACGATGCCTTGAACTAGAATCAAACCCAGAATTAATACACTGACTAGATTATAACTAGGTCTAGGTTACCGCATGTCTGATAAATCTATTTTTTCCCAACTACTGAATTTGTATTAAATGAATGAACCATTTTATCAAATAGCTGGTATCATTATCCTAGTTTCCTTTTACTATTAAAATCCAATTGTAAAATACAAGAAACTTTTGATAATCTAACATTTAAAATATACAAAACAAAAACAAACTATTTTTGTCAATCGAAGACTAACTCTTCAATATTTAATGAACATATTCAATCCATTTCCATTTATATATCAAGATATATGATAAACCATTTCTATAACCAAAAAGTCAATCAATTTTCTAAATAAATTCTATATACACATTACGTATACATATACAGTACTAATATTTACTTTAAAACACAAAATTTTCCGAAACATAAATGTCCAAAATTTTTTTTGGCTTTTTTACTATGAAAAACACCAAAAACTATTTTTAAACCTCATTCTACACGATATTTTGAAAAATGTTGGCAAATATTTTACTAAACAATCCATTGTACGACAAATAAAAACAAAGAGCGAGCGTTTATTCTTAAACATCTAGAAAACCAAAACACAACAGAAATGCATTTATGGTGTCCTTTTTAACGTAAATTTATGGTTCTAATAGCATTTCTATGTAAAATAACAAGCACGCATTTAAATAAATATTTCTTTTTTGTGATAGAAACTTTATTTTTTGTTGTTGTTGTGGATTGTGCTTGGCTTTTTTTTAGTTAGTGAAGCAAAAAGTATACAACCACCCCAACAACAATGATAATATTTATCACAATATGAATTACTTATAAATTGCACCCTAAAGGGGGTTTGTCTTTTTTTTTCCGACTGGGTATTAAAATGGTGAAAAGTTTTCATCCACAAAATTTATACTTTATCTGATTTATGGTTAGCGAAACATATATGTATTTATGCTTGTGAATTTATTTTAAATTTACCTAAAAAAAACTATTATTTGATCAGCTCCAACATTTAATACAAGGATAAAAAGGATGTTATGTAAAAATTATATTGCACATAGAAAGTATTTCGAATTGTCAGTGTCAAGATAGTTTATATTCTATAGTTCTAATGTAGTTGTTTTTTTTTTATTGTCGTTCGTCATTTTGTGATTGTAAAATATTAAATATGTCTATATTTTATGTGAAATTATTTTAATTATGCACAAGCATATATAAAAACGGAATTGGTATACAAAAGAACTATGAAAATATTTTAACAAAAGATTTTCATTGTGAAATTTTTTTGTTGATGAATATTTTGTGTTACATATCATTTTACTAATTGTTTAGCTATTAACTATAATAATAATGAAAAAGAAAAATATATGTATTTTACAATAGACATGCAGATGTTAAACTTATTTGAAGATCATTGTATCTACAATTTACAAAATCCTCTTATTTGAATAGGATTTATATTATCTATATGTATGTGTACAGTAAAAGTTTTAGTGCTTTTGATATTTTTAGATTGCTGGTATTTTGGATTTTGTAGTTTTAGAAGGAAAATAAAGTTCTATAATTTTTCTTGTATGGTAAAATTAAAATAACCCAGGATACGAAAAGTTTTTCAATAAACATCCTGCTGGTTAAATTTAAATTAGGTAAATAGAAAATCAATATAAAAACATTGAATATGATTAGATACATATGGATTTGGTTTTAGGTATTTATATTAATAAAGGATTTAATTATTGATTGATTTGAAAATTTCTTATTAAATATTGAACAAAAGATAAATTTTGGAATTTTCTAATAAGTCAAAATAGTTTTCTGCAAAATAATAAAGTTAATATTTATTAAAATGGACTATTGAAATAAATTAATAAGAAATAATCTTTATACTTATTTATTCCATTGAAGTAAAATTTAATTTATTAATCAGTTGGAGAGCGAAATAGTTTCCTGACTTTTGTTACTTCTTACTTGTCTATTTTCTAATATCCCTAGGTTACGAAATTTATTATTATTTATTGACTAACTATGCTACCAAAAAATATGATTTCAGGAGTTTGAACTAACGACCCGATTTTTTCTTAGCAGATCGGAGACTAAGGATTTCTTACAACATAATTTCTTTTAATAAATTTGCAACTTCTACCTTAACTGTTTGATTTCAATCTAGCGAATAACAATTAAACTCAATGTTTACAAATATAAAGGATCTTTGTAATATTGACAAGGATAGGTAAACTGGTAGCCAAACAAGTAAAATTAAAACATGTAGCCATATCAGTTGCTTAAACTTAAACTTAAACAAAATAAAAGAGCCATAAAAAGTTGCATTGTAGATGAAACTCATATAAAATAGTACGTAAACCTTTCCATTAATCGGACTAAATACATAATTCCAGTAGAGTAAAGGTCAAAATTGGTTTATACTTTGGATAATCTAGACTAATTAATGATCATTAATGTCTTAAGTATAATTATGTTTAAAATTTAGAGCAGGTAGTTTTAAGTTGCTGTAACTTAGTTGAAAAATTGGAGATGATTTGCAAATCAGAACAAAAAAATTTAAAATCCATAGCTTTTAAGTATTATCCTCTAACAAACTACAAATTATTAGAAAATAATATAAATTTAAAAATTAACCTTGTTTTCAAAATCTGATTTAATATTTTACCTAAATTAATTGTAAAATCTTAAAGTTTTTTTCCAAACAACTAAAAATTATTTCCAATAAATCTTTTGATTGGTTAGCCAAATTGCTGATTGGATTAAAGTCAAATCAAATATTTACCAAAATATTAAAAATTTCAAATTCGTAATAAATACGATTAACATTCAACGATTATAAATATTGAATTCAGCGTTAACAAACCATAGATTTAAATTATTCATATAAAAATAATTTTGAATCTCTCAATTTGTTTTCATTTATTTATTGAACACTACAAATAAAAATGATCAAATATCGGTAAAAAAAAATTTCCATAAGGAAAAATTAGCATTTTCATATAAAATATTTGAAAATATGTATTTGTATATATTTTGTTTTTTTCATTTCTTACAAATTTAAAAACATTGATTTTCATGAATATGAAATTTGACTGTCAAATTTTCATATTTCATGACAGATATTTTCTTTTTAGATGATTGGAAATTTTTTTTTTTGTAGAATTTTTTTTTTTTTTTTCAGTAAATACATAAAATTTTCTATGCTTTTCTATGTGAAATAACATTTTATATGAATAAAAAAACATATTCAATTGTTAAATCAAAATTATGGATTTATATATTAAATCGCTTATCAAGGAAACCAGTAAAAAAAAAAAGGAAAACATTTAATTTTTTTTTTTTTTTGCAATATAATTCTTTATGAATTTTCCAATAATCTAAAAAAAAAAATTAAGTATTTTTTTTCTTGGAGGTTTTTTTTTTTTTTTGTAAAAAAAAAATATGTGTTTTTCTTTTGCGGAATAATAAAAACCAAAAAAATTTGGTTTTTTTGGTTGTTTTTATTTAATTGATTTTTATCTGCTTTTATAGCTCATAAATAAATTTCATTTAAAAAAAAGTTGAAACTTTTTTTTGTTGTATTATCTAAAAAAAAATTTCAACTTGTTGCTTGACTTTGTTTTTACCTTTTTTTTTTTTTTTGAATATAAAAAATTTAACGAAAAATCGTATAAATATATAATAAACAAAATCATTTTTTGGGTATATAAATATAAATGGTATTAATGAGTCACGAAAAGGATATTAAAAATACATAAAATCACATCATAAAAATTCTCAATTAAAGAACAATTTGATAATAATAATAATAATCAATTAATAGCTTGGTAAATGTTAAGAATACATAATTAAAATTATAATTAATAGAAAATTATATTATATTTATAGGATTAATTTATGTTTTTATTTTCATGATTGAAAAGAGTTAAATTCCAAAATAATATTTATGTTATTTATACTATCGTCATTGGTCGAAAAGCCAACATAAGTTTGTTTCGATAAGATAACACAAAGCAAATGGTAAGAGAGACTGTGTAAAAATTACAAATGTTTGGTCAATCATGAGTCATACACCATATTATTCTAATATTACTTCATCTGATTACCTACGTTTCAGAAGTGTGCAAAATTTTTTATAGGAAGGACTTGTAAATTGAAAACAATCTCACAACTCACAAAAAGTCACAGTTTGTTACCTCAAAATTCTTTAAAAACTTTAAGGGATTCGACTCCTATTTACACGAGTTTAAAATGTCAAAAATATTGGTAATATATGTTATGAGTTAAAGATTAAAGATAATGGTTTTTTTTTTGTTTTAAAAGAAAATTTTAGTTCGAAAAATTAATCAAACTGGTTTACGCAATATTTATGTAAGCCAGACTATTCAGAAAAAACTCAAAAAGTGCTAGATAGTTTCTAAGAAACATATTCATACTTCATATAGTGTAAAAAGCTATGTAACTTTGTCATAAAAACCAATAAAATTATTATCCATGGAAATATTTTTTTTTATACAAATTCAATAAACAAACTCTAATACAAACTTGTGTAGTTCAAGTTTTCTAGTACTACCGGCAATGTGAATGCCATTTAATGAAATATCAATTAAAAAAATATAATTTAAATAAGTTGCTAATAATTTATTTAATTTTTAAATAATTTAAGCTTGAGTTAATGTGTCATCGTCAACTTGATGCTGACAGGTGTGTAAAATATACAGGTTTATACCTATTCATATACATCGGCCAGCGTTGACAGTGGCGGTGATGCTGTTATTTTATTTAAATTTCTTTATATTTAATGTTATATGTTGTTCTTTATTGTAACAGTGTTTGTTAAGTGTAATAGAAAAATTAAATTTTATTATGACGCTTAGAGTTTTTTCCAGATTTATGCTTTTGGTAACGGTAGAATTAAAGGTTTTTTCATAATGTTCATCAGTATGTGGACACAAAAGGCGCAAATTTTGTTGAATATATACCAATGTTGGCTTACAGCTATATTGTTTCTACTATAAGCACTGACTGTAATTCCGACTTTCGAATTAAACCGTTAAAATTTTGAAATTTTAATTTTTGATTTCAACTGTCATCTATGTATTTTCGAATTTTATTTGATAACTTTTATTTCAGGCCCACAACTGTAATAAATTTTTTAACAACTCTTAATTCGGGGAAAGAGACAAATATAGAAAGAAAGTTGGAAAATTTTATTCCCTTATTAGACATAATTTATCTATTATTTTATTTAATAATAAATTGACAAATATTTTTGTAAGGCTATCAAAATTCATTAAAATAATGTCGATAATATCGAATACCAAAAGTTATTCAAGCTAAATTCTCAAAGTAAATTAGTGTTTCGAAAAACTATTTTACAGATTTTTGTAAATGAATAAAATTGACGACGTGAATAACCCAGACCATTCTCTCTAAAATTATTTTTTTTTTGCGAGTGATGCGAACATAGTTTATTTTGCGTAATTTTCGAAAAATGTATAATATTTTCATAATTAATTTTCTAATAAATCCATTAATATGAATTTAATATGTATTAATTATAAAAATCCATTATTAAATTTCAAAATAAAATTCATATATACAACATTTTGGAAAAACATTAATTATCCTTTATTCCGTTCATGGAAAAACCACATTATTTATATGACAATAAGCTAATTTATCCAAAAAATTTAAATTTTTTTTTTGTTGGTAATTCCATAAATTTTAATTTTTAAACTCTGATACTAATGCCAATGGTTTTTTTTAGTGTTGTAAGGTTATTGAAGGATTTACAACATTAATTTACGATTTCATAATAATCCAATATAATTTAATCTATAATTATTATATGTATACATATATACACAATTAATATTTTAAATTAACTTTTGGCTTTTATAAAAAAAATTTAATTTTTTTAGAAATTTTCATTAAAAAAAAAAAACAAAATTAATTTTTATAGCATAATTTTCCACCAAGTCATAAAATTATAAATTAATTATTTATCCATTAATAATTCAGACATCCTGGCTTTACTGTACACTAAAATTTTTGTAATTTAATCAAAAAAAAAAAAACAAAATGTTTTTTTTCGTCCTTGTTTTTTTTTGTATATATTTTAATAACACTATTAATTTTGTATGTATTGGTGTTGTTTTTTTTAATATATTTATTTATTATAAATATTTTTCTAGTTATTTACATCAATAGAAATAAAAAAAAAATATAAACAAGAAAATCCCTTGTGGCAAATCGAACACAGATGTAAATCAGGTCAAAACTTTTTTTTTTTATGCTGTTTAATTGAGCACAAGAGGATCTTTTATACATTGAATAAAGCCTTTCGATTTATACACATATTTTTTTTTTTTTTTTACATATAAATTTTACCAATTGACATTTCAATAAATTTATATATTTTTCGAATGTATATGTATAAAAAGGATAAAATTATTTTTACAAAAATGTGTTTTATTTTTTCTCGTGTATGTTATGATTGTGTATGTGTATGTCAAAATGCAGGTTAAATGCATATAAAGCAATAATAATTAAATAATATCAACAAAAAAAGGATATATGTATATAATAAATTGAGTAAATAACAGTTGCAGTCAATTTATTATCAGTGGTGGTTCTAAATTGCTGTCTTTCTGTTCAAATTATTTGGTTGTAAAAAAGCCGCAAGTATAAATATTTCCAATTACATTCTATAAAAAAAAAAAAATTGTACTTAGTTGAAGTGATATTTTATAATCACATATGGAACAATATATATTTTACCACTATTAGTAACGTTAAGAGCTTAGAAAATATTGCAGAATATTATTTATAGAAAATAATATTCTTCCATTAATATAAAGTAATATCGTTAACATTCAACTGAAATGTTAATTTTGAAATTTAAACGCAAGTTTAATTAAAATTATAACAGATTGACAGATGGGATCTAAATTAAACAAATTTATAATATTTAAAAAATGGAATATTATTTAAGGTTTAGTGTTAAAACTATGGCCATTTTTTTAAATACTAATTTAAAATTAAAAGTTTAATTACATCATATCAACCACTAACTAATAAATTTTTGAAAATATCATTAAAATTAATAGAATTTCGTATTATTAAACTTTATCCAGAGTTTCATTGCTTCACACAATTAATTAAACTTTAAAATTTATATAAAATTTTAATACTTTTACGAAATTCTTACACACAATTCATTAATTCACGAAAATACTCAATCATATTCACTGTAGAGAAAATTTTCTATAACAATATTATTGTGATAAATCAAAATCCTTTATATCCTTGTTATTATTAAATTTTGTCCATTTTATTCTATACAGGTATTAAAGTGCATTTGTTATTTGAACAGATTAAAATACTTCACAGAATATCCTTCCGTTACTAACTATACAGTAATCATTGTTTAATGTTTAAATAAACTTTATTAAAAAAAATTATTTTATCAATTTTCAAATGAATTAGAAAACTTTTTTAATTGGAATAACTCCTTATAGGAATATATAGTTACATATAAATTTTTCTCAGAATTTTCATTTAATGTTTTGTCAGAATTTTGATTTACATTTTTATTAGAATAGTATAGAGATGAGTTAATGTCTAAAAATATGAATTATGAGATTATAATTTAAATGTCAGTCAAAATTAATTTAATAATTTATTAAAACTTTCTAAATATGGATACTTTTTTAGTATAATTAATGTGTAAAAATAATAATTTAATGAAAACATTATAAAATAAAATGTTATAAGTTTCAAATGTTCAAATATTTTATAATATTTTCAATTAACCCTTTCATGCATAACTTATGATAAAAATGTATAAAAAAATTATATTACCACATCTTCTTGGTCCGCATAATTATGAAAAAATTTAGTTTGGTTGGTCTCCATTGGTTAAGGAGACCATTTTAGGGGTTGTGAACAGTATGAGAATATAGACCGGAAATATTAAAAATACAAATAAATAGAAAAATATTGAATTAGACCACATTAAATTAAATTTAAAACACTTTAATATTTGCACCATTTTTTGTATTCATTTAAATTTCTACCTATTCTCGAAAACATGCACTAGAAAGTTGTTGCACTCGAACGGAAGTTCCCTCAGAACATATTTGTGTTCCAAATTGAGTGCCACAAGGAATATATTGTCTCATTCTTTCACTTCCGAAAGAACTTTCGATTTGTTGCACTCGATAGTTCTCTCGGAAGAGAAAGAATGAGAAAACATATTCTTTCATTGTTGCACTCAAAGTCGTTTCGTAGGAACAAGAATGAGACAACATATTCCTTTCTCTTGTTGCACTCAATTTGTAGCACAATTGTACCCATCGTGTCAGAAAGAGTTAAAATTAATTTCATAATAAAAATAATAAAATAGTTAGTCAATTTTAATTAGAATAAATTCAAATATTTAATTCAGTAATTTTGAATTTTTTCGTTCTTTAATTTAAATTAATTCAATTTTATTGTAATTTTGACTAAAATACTGAAAAAATAAATATAATTTTTAAATGTGTTACCATTTATCAGGAATCATAATATCAGATTTATTATCTACTGATAATAATTACCAACAATTATGATTTTATGATAATCTCTCTGTACATTTATAAAACATAAAAAAAATCTATAAAAATTCGTTATTTTAAAATTAAGTGTTTTCACAGGAAAACAAAAATTATTAATAAAATAAACACAACATTTTTTTCTATAAATCCTTAATAACAACAAAAAAATAATTTCAAATTGAAAAAAAAAAGTCCTTCTTTTTTATTTATTTTTAATGGAATAATAATTTGTGTTGATAAAAACCAACATTTATGTTATTTAATAAAATTTATAGCTCGGCCTGGATTAAACAGTCAGCATAAGAGAGTTTCAAGTTTCTTTACCACGAAATAATTTTTTTTATTTTTTGTGTTTTTCAACAAAATAAAAGCATAAATACATAGACAAACAAAAATTTATATAAAATGTATTATTATATCTATTTATGTTGTCAATATCCTTTCGACATTAAACGGCATCAGGAGAGTCTTTAAGAAGGTATAAAAGTTTTTTTTTAAGTAACACACAAATATCACAACAACAAAATAACAAAAACAAAAAAAAAAGGAAGCTAACAAAAAAAAAACAACTTAACAACAAAAGGAGAGAAGCGAGTTAAATAAATTTTTATGCTTTTATCCTTTGGGGAACAATAAAGGTGCTGGAATAATTTCTGTTTCCTTTTATAATATTATACAGAATAAAAAAATAATAATACAAAAAAAAAAAACAGGAGTATTTTATGTACAAAAAATTTTTTTGAGATAGTAAACAGGACTTAATAAATTACCTACCTGTAAAACATTTTCATTATTCTACACTTTTTAACTCTTCATTTTGTACTCTCCAATTTTTTTTTTTAATCTTTTTTTTGGCGAATTTTATTTATTGTTGTTGGGCAAATATTTGTTGTTGTTCATTTAAGTGCAGAAATATTTTGTTTGGAGGTAATTCAACTAAAAGTAATAAATATTGTTTATTGACTACATCATGTAATAAATGTATTTAATGATATAAGATATAGTAATGTATAAGTCAATTTATTACATTTTTTTTTTTTTGGGAGAAAAGCTGACTTAATTTTTAAATTGAAACAGGGTTTCTCAAAAGTCCTCTATATTATTACAAAAAAATTATATATACATATATGGCACGTTTGGCTCTTTTGATTTTTGCTTTTCTTTAATTTTGGACACGGCATCCGAGAAGGTTTCGCCACCCATTTTGAAGCAATTTCATATCCTCAAAACTAATTCAAATTGTTATTCAAATTTTTATTTTATTAAAGACCTAAAATAAGAAATATATGTAATAATTAATGAAATATTTCAAGTAGAATAAAAAATATGGCGGACTAGGAAATTAACATTAACCAACTAGCGGTATTAACAAAATAAATCATTTTCCACCATTTTCTTTTTATTAATTTCTTTATTATAATAAAATTAATTCAAGATTTTAAGGTATCACTTGAAAACTTCTTTCGCTTTAATTTTAGGGAATCCTATAAATCATCGACTTTCGCAGTCAAGGATGGTATTTACTAATAAATTTAGAAGACATTCGGAGTAGTTCAAATTTATTGAAGATATTCAATATTTGGTAAATTTAATTACTTCAATAAAATCCCACAAATTTTACACATCCCTGGATCGATTAAAGCCTAAAAATTTGCCATTTCCGCTGTAAAAAAAAATTTTTATTTCTACATTCTATTTAAATATTTTTATATTATATTTCACCAAAAAAAAACACCAAGAACCACCATACATATACAAATATTTATAATTTTATCCTTTTTTTTTATTTATGTTACACACATACAAATATATATTGGAGTAGATTTATTGTGAATAAATTGAAATTCGGAATATAAAAGAAATAATAATAATAAAAAAAAGAGTAATCGTTATTTATGAAATTGCGTTACCATTAAATTCAATTTTTTTTACATCTCCGCAAGGAAAATTACTGAATTTTATATCGTATTGAAGATGAAAATATTTTTGTATTGTTGTATACATATGTATGTATATATGTATTTGTTTTACTGTACGAGTTTTTTTATGGATTTGAATATGTTTTAAAAGGGAATAGAAATATTATTTCTTTTTGCCACTGTTGTACTATAATAATAATAATAATAATAATAATCACGATTATCATAACTTACTAAATTTTAAAAAGGGCTCAGGTAAAAATTGCAAAAGTTAAATATAAATTCTTATATTTTGTAAAATATATTTGAATAGATATTATTCGAGCTATCACTATGAGTTCTGAAAAATGATTGAAAAAAAAAAAATAAGAATCAATTTTAAATTCCCTATTTTATCTACAATAACAAAAAAATTAATTTAATTTATTATAATTTTTAAATAAAAAATATTATTTATTTTACATGGGAATTTCAATTCCATGATGGAAAATTCAACTTAACAGAATAATTTTATTATGCTTCAGAAGCTTATTAGACTTTTTAGGATTTAATTGGAACACAGTTTATAGCTTAGTAACTGGCTTTCTGAGAGACCACTGTCGACTCAAATAAGCTAGACAATTCACATTCTCCACTCTATAGAATTTATAGGGAATACAATGAAAGAGCACATCCTCTGAAATTTTTAAGATCAACACATACAGGTTCTTCGGGCTAATGTTTTTAGAGCCACACAACACCATACCCATCTCTCTTATGGAAATCTTGAGGTTTATCAAAAACTCAACTAACTCACTCAAGTAATATTTAAGATCTTTAGAGAGTTACAATAACTCAGTATTGGACGCAGAGCCTTTTGACTACTTAGGCCAGGCCTGACATATCTTTATCTGCCTATAAAATAGTCAGCTGGAATTATTATATTTTTACAATTTTTTGTAGCATTCATTAATGCCCCTTCGTTTTTGGTCGTTGTGGTTTCATAAATTCTACAGATAAAATATCGAAGAGGATTAAATAATTATAATAAATTCAATTTAATGGCGCATAAGCCCCATTCGTGCCCAGGCCTCCCACTTTTTTTTTTTTTTTTTTTTTTTTTTTTGTTCCTGTTCACTCCGCTAGGGAGTATAGGGCTCCAAGTACTGAGTTATCTGCACTTGAAATTTCTGTAACAGTTTTGTATTGCAATTTGGACCTACTAATTTTTTATATGGATTCCGAACCATAAATTTCTTTATAGTGAAGAAACTATTAATTGCAACAAGCTAATGGTTTTTATTCGTGAGACATTTGTTGTTAGCAAATGGTCTCTGCCGTTAGCATTTTTCCCAGTCTTAAATTACATTTTATTATAATTTTATTACTGGTACTCATTTAAAGCTGAGTAAACTTAGACCAACATTGATGTCTCGGACGGGCGTCGAACCCAGTACCAATGCACCACAGCTTAGCACACTACCACTTAAGCCACCGTCGGTCACGTAGTGACAGTGGTAGTGTGCTAAGTGGCCTCCCACTAAGGGTTTCTAAACATTCTATTCCAAATTTGAACCTACTTATTGCATATAGATTCCAAACCACAAATTTTTTTATAGTGAAGAAGTTTTAATCGCAAAAACTTAATGGCTTTAATTAATGAGACATAGCCTTACTCTAAAAGCGGTAATGAATTGTTGGACTCTTTTGACCGATATTGCACTGTTAGTGTTAATGATAATTTAACTTTGATTATAATACCGTCGACTTCACTAATATTTATCTTCACTGATATTTGTTGAGGTACCATCAAAAGTCTTATGACCACATAAACTTGTAAAAATCCTGAAAAAAAATTTATAAAAAAAACTTTTCCTGAAAACATCGTCAATCAAAATTAATCATAGACGAAGTAAAGCTTTATAATTCGGCATATATTCCGAAAATTATTTAAATTAAAGTGAAGTAACTTTATTAGATTTTTCTCACACAACATAAATTTCTGAAAATAATGTAAATTAATTATGTTATATTTTCATTATTTTGACATTTTACTCAGATGATTAATTAGTTTCTTAAATTAAAACTATTTTTTAAGGGCTTTAAATTTTACATTGTATATAATATAGTTATAGTTGTAAAGAATTTTCCAAAGTCGGAACAGTTTCTTTTATTTAATTAGAAAATTAATAAAAAGTTTTTCGTACACCAAAAAGGGAATAAATGATAGCATGATGACTGGTTGTTAATGTAGTATAACATTTTTTAAAAAAATTTTTTTTCAAATATTATATATGAAAAGAAAAACTAATTAATTCATTTGCTTAACTCATTGATTTTATTCCTCTGTTTTTTTTTTGCTTCTTTCCAAGCTTAATAAAAAATTTATAAAATAATTCGTTAAAAAAAGTCAAAGCAGTAATCCCTTAGTATATAAACTAAATTAACTTCTTTGTTTAAACTTTACACTTACACAGCACTACATTATAAAGATGGAAAATAATTTCCCTTCGGAAGTAACTTTTACTTAGAAAAAGAAAAATATGTATTCAAAAAAATTTAAAGAAGTAATTTGAACTTAATAGACAAAATAAAAAAATATGTTTAGCTGATTAGATAATTCTTCTAAAGGATATTTAGTCGAAATGTTTCTTCTCATATTTCAAGTCGTAAAAGTATAATCATATTCACTTTTCTTCTTAAAAGTATAAAGTCTAGTTATTTTTGAGCATTTATTTTTAAAACTTTTCTTCAATGGCAGAATAGTCAAATTCGAGCCTACGGTAGATCACTAGTGATTTCGAAGCTTTCTATTACTATTTAGACCAACAAATTTTTTATGAATTCCGAGCATCAAACTAGACATTTATTTTTAGTGAAGCGAATGACCTCGATAGTTACCATTTTCTCCCGTCATTGGAATTGATTACTGTGGTATTAATTTCAAGATCAGTAAAATTAGACGAATTATCGATGTGTCTGACCGTTCCAGTACCTACAGCACCACTGCTTAGCATACTCTCATAAAGCCACAGTTGATTCACAATTTTTAAAACTCATATTACAATATTTTCAAGCTACAATTTCGACTAATTATTTTTCGAAATTATAAGTTTTGAATATTTTCGATATTACACCAAAAAAGGATAACAAAAAAATATATATTTAAACAATGACTGCAAAATGAAATGAGTATTTAAAGCTTCTTTTTTTTTTTTATTTGAGTTTATATTTTACATTTAGTAAGGCAAGGATTATCATAGCAGGACCAGTTCAGAGTGAAAATGAATGGATAAATTTCCATAAAACAAAAACAAAAAAAAAAAACTAAAAAGAAAAGGTCAAAAGAAAATTTTTGTTGATCGGTATTGTTGTGGTATTTTTTTTTATGTTTTTTTATGTATATTTTTCTATCTTTTCTTTATTGTTGTTAATTTTAGCTTTTCCAGTTTTCTTTTTTTTTTGTTTCGAAAATATTATAATAACAAAAGGAATTTTTGAAATATGATAGTTTACATTAAAGATTTGGTTTCATTGAATCCTAAAAAAAACTTACAAAGTCATTAAATAATTTATGTATTGTTTTATAAAATAGGACCTAAAAATTATGATAAAAGACTATTTAAAAATCATGGCATAATTAAATTTTGAAAGGATTACTTATTTTATTAAAAATCAATCATATTTTTTAAATTTTGATTGTGGTGGGTGACATATTATAAAAAATATACTGTTACAGAATTTATTCACAGTTCACCCATTTAAAATATGTTGAACCAAAAATTAAATCATTAGATAGCTAGCAAAAATCTAAAGCTATGATAGAATGTCAGTATTATCTAATTTGTTGTTTTAAATATTACCGACCT
The DNA here is from genome assembly GCA_963932195.1 of Empis livida. Classification (NCBI taxonomy): domain Eukaryota; kingdom Metazoa; phylum Arthropoda; class Insecta; order Diptera; family Empididae; genus Empis; species Empis livida. Next base: position 27,470,319 of record OZ010648.1, read on the forward strand.
TTATATATAAGAGATGGCCATATCCAAAACTCACTTTATCCATAACAGTAGACAGTGATGGTAAATTTTTACAGAAAACCACTTCAGATAACCACTACAGAGTAAAGTTTTCTAATGATGGCCGGGCTCTTTGTGATTCATAAATAAGCTTAAAATGTGATTTGATCAAGTTTTGTTATAGGTCTGTAAATGGGAATTGCTAGTTTACTTATGTCACTTTGATGTATTTTACCAAAATTTCAAAATTTAGTAATACATATTTCCGAAAATTTTATTTTTTAAATTTTCTTATGAACTTTAATAATTTTAAAAAAAACTAATTATTTTTTTGTAAATTATAAATATTTAGATGATAAAAGCTCTGTCCACAATATCTAAATAATAATTTCACTGGCCTATAAATTGTTTTAGTATTTCGGTAGTCATTTTTTTTTTTCTGGCAGTTCTAAACAACCATAATTATCATGGAGGTGTAGAATTACCCAATTTAATTATTGAATACAACAATTTTTTTATTCTGAAAATACTTTTTTCATGTATTTCTTAAACTTAACACTATTATACGTCTGCTACATAATAACTGTATCTTCTCTAAGATATAAAATAATAATAATAATAAATTGTCACTTTAATAGTAAAATCCCCAAAAGGCTAACTAAAATATCCTTTAGCAAAAACTTTCTTTTTACTAGCATTTAGTCAGTATTAAAATAATCATAATTAACAACTTTATTATTTTTATATAGAAAAAAAAAATCAACCCCATACATACATACATATATTTTATGTAATATGATATGAACAATCTTGAAAATTGCACAACAATCCAAAAAACATAATATAATGTTCCCTTATATACTTTAAATCATATTATTATATTGTGTGTCAGACATTTTTGAAGATATGATAAAATAATTGTGAAAATTGTGATACAACAAATCCCAACCCACTTTACGATTAATATTTCCTAGAACAAGCTAAAACAAAATATTACAATCAAATATATACACATATTCAGTTACATTAAGAAATATATAAAATACATACATATATCTATATGCATGGATATTTATTTAACAAGAATATTATTAAATCTTGAATATAAGCGGGCATCTGAGAGGCACTGAAATGTAAATCTTTATTATAATTATGCAATTGAAAGCGCAGTGGGGCATCATAAACATTTTTGTTATATGGAAGTTTAATAGCTCCAAAAATATTATAACTTATCAGTAAAGATGGAACTTTAAAAATGACTAAGGATATGTTTAGATGACAGGGTATGCTATAATTTAACAGTAAATAATATTTGAATTTTGGTAAAGAATTTGTAAAAATCTATTTTTGTGAGACACATTAAAGTCATATTTTTCAAGTTCAGAAAAATATAACTAAAGCATTATAAAAAGCATATATGTATTTAAGAAAAAAATTCAAAATAACTAAGAATAAATTTCGGAAAATTAAGAAAAATTTCATAAAATCTGTTATTTTTAGATTATCTTGGTGTGCTAATTAAAATTAACTATGCTACATGATTATTATATATTATTTTTCAGTACTATCATCTTCAATTTCTTTTTTTTCAATTTTATAGAAGTTACGAATTTTGAAAAATAAATTTATTGTAAATTACGCTTTGTTTTAAAATGGATGTTATTTAGTTACTGATATAAATTTAAATTTTTATTAATATTACATAACTTAATTAAATTTATTAATTATAATGAAATAATTATTTATCTGATTAATAAAACGAAAATTTATTATTACGGAATGTAATATAAAAACAACACATTATTAAAAATATTTCAAACAAAATGTGAATACAGAAACGCATGTTTATACCAAATTTTTCAAAATTTTGGTCAAAATATGAATTATTTTAAATAATGTATCATTAAATAAATCAATGAATGACCACCAAAAATTTAACAAAAATTCTTCACATCGAAAACAACAGAATTTTTTCTTGAGGTGAGTGAGTAATTCGAAAACCTTAAATAAAAATACTCTCACCGACTTTATACATATTTATAATGGCGACTGTTACAAATTATTTAACATACCCATGGAATAAGTATTACTGGAAACTCACTCAGGAAATAAAATTGTCCAATTACCATTTTTTGGCAGTTCAAATTTGACAGTTGTAATGACAGTTGAAATTTTAATTCTGGAACTTTATTTAAAAACACATTTTCTGTCATGTAACTTTTTAATTAATATTAACATTTCGGGCAGTACTTACACAGGAGCCTACTAGTTTTGGTTTGTCAATTTGTTTGGTTTGTCAATTTTTTTTGCAAATTTGTATATGTAAAAAATATTTGTAGGAGTTTCATAAGTACTTATTCTATGAGCATTATACCATAAATCTCGTTCTAAAAGTCATCCTGTTATTGATTAAAAGAATATGCTGATTTCGAACGTTAAATTTGACATTTAATTTGATTCATTTAACTTATTAACCCTGTTTTCATTTAAATAAAACAAAAAAACCTTAATGATACTTTAACTTTGATTATGATACCGTCAGTAATAATATTCAAACAATGAACGTTTTTGTCATTCAGTATCATATTATATTGAGTAGTAATTTTTTTTACAAAACCTTAAATTATACTCAGGATACACAACATAATCGCATATTCTTATGTAATTTTTTTTATTTTACTCTTCTTTTTTTTATGCCTAACAAAAGATTTTCATTTTTGATAATCTCCTTAGAGCTTAGACATTTTGTAGTTCATTTCTTCTTTTTCATTTTTGATTTTTATGGAAGTTAATGTATATATGCTTATTTATGATCTTTACTTATACATATATATATTGAAATTAGTCACGATTTAAATACAAAATAAAAAGTCCTTAAATAATTTGCATTGAATTATTTTATTTTGTAAATTTCTATTGAAATTTCAATTTTCATTTTGGTTTTCAGTTCATTTTCATTGAAAATCAGATTTCATTTCGTTCGTATTAAAAGATAAAAGATAAAATTGTCATATAAAAAGATCATATTAAATGTCTAGAATATTTATTTCCTATTATCAATAGGAGTTTGTGTATTCTATCAAATATTACTTAATTTAGGATGAGTTTTATAATTTACCATATAAATTTGATGTTTAATGATTGTATATTTTTATTTTTTTTTTTTTTTTGGAGAACGAATTATTTATTTTGCGGATCAAGTGGGAATTATAAAAGTTTTATATGGTATGATGATGGAGTACTTATGGAATTAAGGATTTTTGCTTATTCGGAAATTAAATTTGCCATCAACATGTTAAATTTTCTGACGAGGATTTTTATTTAACATTTTAAAAATTTTCAACATAAATTTGGCCTTCTAATATAATGAATTGATTTAAGAATTCCTCCGCTAGATGTATAAGGAGTTAAAAAAGTACGTTAGTTTCATAGCCAATGTAATTTAAAGGCAATTATAAAAAAGTTGTACTACTTTTACAACCATATTAAAAAATTAAAGACTAATATCTTCCTACGTAGTGCACCTATTTTTTATTTTATTTCCATCTTCATTTCATTTCAAAAGCAGCATAGTTTTTGGTGAGCGAAATTGAATTTTCAAGTGTTATATGCTACCTAGAGTACACTTATCCCTCGATTTACACGGTAGATACGTTCCATGAACAATCGTGTAAATCAAAACCGTGTAAAACGTGACGCAGAATAGAATGCATATAACAAATTAGGATTGGTTCCACTAATCTTTGCACCGTGTAAAATCAAAGGAGATATAGAAAAGTCATAGATATGTTCATTATAACCGTGTAAAATGAGCCAAATAAATATATGAAAAAACAGAGATTTGTTCTAACCGTGTAAAAGCGAAACCGTGTAAATCGAATACCGTGTAAATCGAGGGATAAGTGTATTTGATTATACATTTTGTTATCTTTCTATTTTTGAATCTCTAGGATCAGTTAAGAACATATAAATGTTAAATTAATCATAAAGATTATATTACAAACTTATTGGCAGAAATTACAATTAAACTATAATATTCATTTATTCTACTATGCCGCTCGAATGTGTCTACTAAAATTTTGGATAATATTTACTATCACCAATTTCCATTTTGGATTAAAAAGCGTGTTTTTGAAAATTTTTCTTCTCATCTGATAGCAAATTCTTTGGCATATTTAAATTTTTATGCCAACGCCAAGTCCCTAATAAAACAAATAAACATTATAGTGATACACATAGCTTCATAATAAAAATTCATATACGAAAGTACTGTCGTATAATCTGAATTTTCAGATTATAGTTTACAATATTTTGACAGAAAACCTATATTAACTAATATTATTCAAGAAATTTCTCTAAACATAAATTAGATTCATAAAAAGATAAAAAAAAAACTTTTCTTATCCAAATTAATCTCAGGATTTTAGTAAATAAAACTATTTTCATGATAAAGTTATGCAAAAGATTATTTTATTTCAAAATTCTATTCAATTGAAATTATGTTAATGAGTCAAACACAAAAAAAACCAACTTATTTTATAATTTTAGTTTCTATTCATAAAACTAATCATTATTTTTAGATTAAAATATTAAAATGTATTAAATCTTCATTTCTTTTAACTAATTGGTTTCCAATAATAATTAGAATTTTTCATCTTAAATCATTAAAAAATTGCAATTTATGCATTCATTGACCTGAATTTATTTTTAACATTAATAATTTATTAATGTTTAAATGTTTTAAATCTTCAAAATCTCTTGATGTAGAAAATCTTTTATAACATTCAAAATTACTTTATAATTTAATGAAATTTCTTTAGGGTACGAGAAATTATTTTAAAAAAAATATATATATATATAAAGCTTTCCGGATTATTTTAATAATAAAACAAAGATTAAGTAAGAAGCTTTTATGTTTTTTATTCCTCTTGTTGTTTATGTTTTCTTTCGTTTTGTTTATTATTTAAAAAGTAAGCATTAATAAATAATAAAGCGAGTTTATAAGTTAATAATTTTTCAGATAAGATGTTTTATTTTATTTTTGTTACTCTATTAAAAGGACTTAATAATTTACGAACTGCGGAATAATATTTTAAAAAAAAAAAATTGTACTTATTTATTTCGTATAAAGATATTACAATTTTACAAAGGTTATCAGTTAAAAAATATTGTTTTTTTTTTGTAGTTACTAAATCATTTCCTATAAATTGGACATAATAATATTTTTGATATATGTATGTATTTAAAAATTGTATTTTTTGGAATAGATTGCCTAAATTTAGTTGTTACGCATATGTAAATATGAATTTTTTATAGAAAAATTTAGTTCTTCTAATAAAAAATGAAGCTTATTATAGTAATCAATATGACAATTTCATATTCACAAGTGACTCACTATCGTTTTTATGCTGTTGTCAAAGAGGTATTTAAGACCGCAGGCATGAAAATTTAAACAAAATGTAAAAAGGCGTTATATAACGTTTTCATTTTGTTTAAATCACACTGAAAGTTCTCAATTTACTACAAATATACTAAACATTTGCGAAAAATCCTAAATACCTGCATTTAAAAATATATTTTTCTAAAGCAAAAAACACTTTAACTAAAAATGTTCATATTTTATTTTAGTATGCATTTTTTGTAAATTGAGATATCGTTACAAATATGCAGGTTGTTTGTAGCAATATCTCATTTTACAAAAATGTCACCTAACACCTTTATCCACTAACCTCATCAAATATAAATGGTAACTGATTTATAATTTGCAGATATTATAGCATTATACAACCGAGTTATATGCACTTGAAGTGATAACATTTTGTATTGCAATTTGGACCTACTAATTTTATATGGATTCCGAACCATAAATTTCTTTATAGTGAAGAAACTATTAATTGCAACAAGCTAATGGTTTTTATTAGTGAGACATTTGTTGTTAGCAAATGGTCTCTGCCGTTAGCATTTTTCCCAGTCTTAAATTACATTTTATTGTAATTTTATTGCTGGTACTCATTTAAAGCGGAGTAAACTTATCATGCGCAATTCTTATCATGCGCAATTCTTTCCCAAGGTTGGTGTATCGGCACATTTGTGTTTGAAAAACCACTCTTCTCAATCAAATTTCTCCCATCAAACTATTGTTTAAGTGAGTTTAAGAGGAATGTAAACCGTTACCTGTCAATCTTGGTCCTTTAATTTAACTCCTTCCCTTTCGTAAATTTGCAATCCCTCCCGTTAGCAATATCCTGGGTATACAGTAAAGGGAAAGCTTACTCATTTTTTAGCTACCTACAACAACAACAAAATGAAAATAGGGTAAATGATTGGGAGAGATTGGATTGAGAAGAGTTGGTTTTCAAACATAAATGTTACGATACACCAACCTTGGGAAAGAATTGGGCATGATAGTAGTATTATTTGACAGATATTATAGGACGCCATAACAGATATAATTAACAATTTATAGTATACTAAATAAATTAACAATAATTAAATTTGTAAATAAATTATTTTTTTTTAATATGGTATATTAAATTTATCAATGAAATTAAAAAGCTTGAAATAACGAATAAATATTAGGTAAAATACAGAAATAAATTTTAGCAAAGATAAAGGTCAATTTAGTTATTCATATAATTGGAATTAATTTTTTTATGCAGAGCCAAAAAAAAAGAACTCATTTTCAATTTCCACAAAGAAAACATAAAGTTATTTTTAATCCTTTTTAAAAAATATTTCAAAATTAATTAAATTTTAAACGTAAAAACAGAATTAGTAATCAATTTTACATTCTACATACGAAAATCAGTATTCCTATTTGTAACATTTTTCAAATATTATTGACTAACGAATTTCATTTACCAAATCACCAATCAAAGTGAATCCTCTATTTTGTTTTATAATACAAAGTAAAAAACACTGAAAATACTTAAATAAATTTTAAAATAATTGTGTTTACGTAAGGAAAACTGATTTAAAAAAAAATCAAAGGGCATTTTAAAAAAACCAAAATCTAAATACGATTACAAACGTAAATCAATTTTATGTTTGGAAGTATTTGTTTAATTAAAATTTTGCTCAATGCTAGGATTGAATTTATTTCAAATATTAACATATTTCATATTAATTATATTATTTTTTATTTACCCCTTTTTCACATAGCGGATCTAACTAAGCTTATTTCGAATTATTTCATTTAACTTACTAGTTTTGTATCTGAGCCTCTAAAATAAAATGTTGAACTATTTCAGCATTTCCATGATTAGTTAGCAAATATTTCGAAAGAATTTGTTTTGTTATGATCTACAAATAGTCACTTTTATTCAGCAAATTGGGTAAAATTTCTCCAAATATGATAGTTACTGTACTAAGTTGTGGTGCAGTTAGACCAACATTGATTGTTCCACTTCCGCTCCAACAATCAATATTGGTTTACGTTTACAAAACATTAAACCTGTACACGTAATAAAACAAGCATAAAATTCCATACTGGAAAAACTTCTGACGGTCAAAGCCATTTGCCTACAAAAAATGTCAATGTAATAAAGCTATATCTCGCTAATTGGCAATTACATGTTTTTCAGGATAAAGTAATTTTTGGTTCGGAATTACGATATTGCAATAGAATGTTTAGAAACTCTTAGTTGGAGGTTCTTGCTCGATTTGTAATATTTTTTCATTGGAGAATAAGGCTGCAATTAACAATATAGCTCTTTGCGTGCTTATACATCTCAGTATATAGTCAAATACTTACAAAATTATAACCATGGTGATGTGGGTAATACAATGATAATAATTATTTTTTTTTGCCCGATTTAATTCTAATTTATGAGAAGTGATAACATTAAAAAAATACCAAGAAAATCGATTTATCTTCCCAAAAATAAACCATTAATTAATTGCGTGAATTGTTTTTATTAATAAAAAATCAAGATTATTCAATCTGTTAAAATACTTGAATTTCATCTGGAAAAAATATATTTTGTCTGAATTAAAAATTTTCTTTGCTAAGATAATGAAAAATTTTAAAATTAAAAAAATCAAAATTAAATTTATATCGTTTCTATTTTTATTTTCGCGTAACATTGTTTTTATGTAACAGTAAAAATGCTGATTCTAACGCTTTGGCCTCAATGATAAGCGGATTAAGACATTACCAGATTATTTCATTTTGCTTTCAATTTTAGCTACTTAAAAAAACCTGTTAAAGTAAGCAAAACGAAAAAAAAAATGGAATTAAAAAAAAGACACTGTTGTCTACTAATTTAAGATTTTTTACGAACATTTTCCAAAAAAAGCAATTACCCTATTTTTCTTCACAAAAATTCATGAACCCACAAAATAGTAAATACAAGTAGTATATAGCTACTATAATAAAGCACCGTTGAAGTAAAAAAAAAAATAATCTGCTCAATCCAAAATGAAAATTAAGTATTATTTTTTTAAATAAAACGACAGGCCAACAAGAAATATAATTATTATTATTATTACTTAAACAACTAAAATAGGAATTTTATTTTTTTTAAAAATAAAATCTAAATATTTAAATAGAAAAATATAATGTGTAGGGACATTTTGATGATCCTTTTCGGAAGCGAATACATAAATATAAATTTTCTTTCCGGAATTTTATTCATAGAGGGTGGTAGAGTGAACAAAATTATTAAACTAAAGTGTCTCTAAAGTGTCAACCGTCAACGGATTTTCTATTTTGCTGAGTTTTGTTTTTCATTTTTATATGGAGATTATTATTTATGTAGAAAAACATTGAAATTAAAATTTTTAGAATTGTAGTTTTCTGTGCATGGCTTATATTCTGTAAGGAAATTTATTATAGATTAATATTAAAAGAAAATTTATTTTAAATTTGTTGAAATGAGATGTCAAATCATTTTAGACTAATTTAGACCATTTTTTACTTCGTCTGGGAATTATTGTTGAGTTTTTCTTGGAACCCTGGGTTGTGAGTATTAATCAAATGGCATCTTTAAGATTGAATCGTTAGTTCGTTGATTTAGGAGAGTCATACGCACGCCTACTTAAAGCTCATTCTTAACCTTCAATTGACTAAGACAGTCGACTTTAGCAGAAAATTTGGGTGCAATTTTGAGATATAAAAAAAAGAACTTGCTAATCCGACCTTCCGTATAGTAAATAAATACATTAAAAAGTATATACAGATTAAATTAAAATAAAACCGTTTTCTATAACTGATTTATTCAAAATCGGTGCCATTTACTAACTGCACCGTTTTTTAAAGCTAATTTATTAAAAATCGATGCCATGTACGAAAATAAGCAGAAATTAGGGACATTGATCATTTTTATTTACAGACTCTTGATCTATCAGAGGACCAACATGTTAGCTTCTGCACATATGAATATGACACTCGAGAAAATATAGTTTGCAACTGCGAGACGTAAATGATCAAAAGACGAGGTAACTATAGGAATATAGTATAGAACCGGTGGAAATATGTTTCTGAAAGAGTACAGCAATTAGCAGCTAAACTTACTCAGTAGGGTTTTAGCATAAAACGTACGTCTAATGCTGTCCACCCTGATTAGAAACTTAGAAGTTAGAAGGAGAAAATGGAGCTAGTGAATTTTATGACGTTTCTGGAATGAAGCAAATTTTCAGAAAATTAATTAAATTTAGAATCAAAACTGTAAGAGACTAATATTCAGTTTAAATCCTTTCGCAATAAAATATTTAATTTTCTTCTTTCAATTTTAAATAATTTAAAGGATATTCATTTTAAATTATTTATATTTTTCCAGTTCTTAATTACTTTAACTGTTAGAATAACCCTTTGTTTGGTCCCCATTTTTATATATTTATTCCTTAGATAATTTCACTAACTAAAAGGCAACGAAACAAAAAAAAAAAGTTTTTTTACTCTATTAAAAATTTATTTATTTAAAAAATTATAATTTTTCTCATTTTTTTCCTCCTGTTTTCACATTTTATCATTTCAGGAAGAAAAAAAAAAAATTAAAATGATCATAACATTTAAGTGTCAAAACCATTTTCACTGCCAATAAGAGACAATTAAAAAGGTCTTAACTAGGATAGTAATTTTTAATTATGACGGTCCTTTTTTTATTTTTTTTATATTCAATTCAATGGAAATTTTCTATCAGTAAAATTTAATGACAAGAAATATAATTTTTCATTCCATTTTTCTTCTTAGAATGAGAACTGGTGACTTTTTTTAATAATGAAAATTAAATATCTACTTAAAAGAAAATTTGTGTTTTTTTTTTTATTTATATTTGTTGATTGACAGTGTAAAAAAGCAAATGATTATTTTAAAAAGGTTTTAATTATTTAAGTGGTTTTTCTTTTATTGATATCAAAATACTCCTTTTTTTAAAAATATTTATAAATTTATAATTTTTTTTTTTTGACAAATCATTTTCTTGAAAATAAAAATCATAAAGAAACTTTCTTATATTTTATTGGAAAAAAAATGTTCTTCTTTAAAAAGTTTTTAATTAAATAAAAAGTATATAAATTTTTAATGGGTAAAAAAATGTTTTTTTCTTAGAAATTATGATTTTTTTATTAATGTCATCAAATATGTAAAAGTTTTTCTTTTAATTAGAAAAATTTAGATACATTGTCATTTTTATGTTACAAAATACTTTAATTTGTAATTTATTTAATTAAATTGTAATTGTTGTGACCATAATTTTAAGGGAAATGTTAAATAATATACATATATCTAACTTAACCATTTCTTTGCTTAATATTTAGTGAGTATTTCATAGATTTACTTTTTTACGCCTGATTTTTGGTTACTTGAAATAAATTTTATTAAATCCTAAGAAAGGATGGTAAAGTTTAAAATTACCAACTGACAAAACTTATTAAAATGGTTCCTGTCATCATTAATACCTTAATTACAATCTAAAGCAATTTTAAAGATTAATTGCTAGGAACTGTAGATATTGTACAGATGAAACGGATCAGATCTTATGTAAATGCAGAATTTTTTTTATTTTTTTTTTATTTGACGGAGCATATACAGAAGGCCACCGACGCAGGCTTAACAGGTAGTGTCCTAAGCTGTGGTGCATTAGCTACTGAGTTCAACTCCCGTCCGAAACATCGATGTTGGTGTTAAAGTTTACTCAGCTTTAAATGAGTAGAAAATTACAATAAAATGTAATTTAAGACTGGGAAAAACGTTAACGGTCGAGGCCATTTGCCTCAGTAATAAAGCAATTAGCTTGTTGCAATTAAAGAAATTTTATGGTTCGCAATTAAAGAAATTTTATGGTTCGGAATCTATATAAAATTATTAGCTTCAAATTACAATACAAAAAAGTTAAAGAAACTTCAAGTGCAGATAACTCGGTACTTGGAGCCCTATGCTGTGAAGTGAACTAGGAAAATAATACAGAACTAAAGTACAAATGAATATTTGAATTTCTTGTAATCTATCTGTCGATCTATCTATTTTATTACTTTAATTTTATTAATTTATAAATTAAATAAGTTAAATTACCCAAAAAATACTAAACTTTTTTATTTACGTATGACTCAAAGTTTTTCATAACATATTATTTTATGCAATGTTATTATTTTTAAAAAAATTATATAATATTTTTTTTTTATTACGAAACCATACTGAAAGATAAAAATTTTTTATTGATATTCAAATTTTATAAAAACTTTTATGAAAAATTGTGAAAAGTTAAATAAATACTTATAAAATTTCAGCATAAAAAAAAAAACAAACTAAACAAATTTCAAATTATTCAAAACAAAAAAAAGAAACTTCTAGCATCAAAATAATAGTTTTTATATTTATTTTGGTATGGCGAGCATTAAAAATAACATATATTTACAACATGATTTTATGCACTCACTCTAAATAAAAGTTTTTTGCTTTTTTTTTTTTGGAAAAAAATATTTTCCACTAATAAACTTAACATGTTTTTAGAGAAGAAAAAAATTAAAAAATTTCATTTAAAAATCTAAAAAAAAAAAAAATAACAAAACTTTGAACATAAGTGGAAAAAAAACCCATTTGGAAAATAGTAAAAATTATACAAAATACTAATGTTTAGAGATAAAATTTATAATAATATATTTTTATATGTTATTTTTTGTATTTATGGGGATTAACCCTCCCAGTTCTTCAGACATTTGGGAATAAAAACGAGTCGTCATGTGTTCATCTAATGAAGTGCATTTTAATTCCATTGAGTTAAATTTATGTGGTGGTATACAAAATTCAGTGATACAAGTTTTTAATTCGAAAAATTTAAATAATATGTATGTATATATGTATGTATTAATGTTGAGGTTAAATAGTGTAACATAAACTTATTTTCAAATTAGGAAAATTTATTTTAAGTTGTCAGTTTGTTGTGGCAGAAACCAGCTGTATCAACATGAACATGTACCCAGAGAATTTAATCAAATTTAATGTTATTTGGAAAAAATCTAATGTGACCGCCACGTAAATGACCGTTATTACCAAAGACGGACAGCTTTAGGAAAATTTAAAAACTAGCAACAAAAATTTTAAATACGTTATTATGTTGTATAAAAAAATGGTTTAAATAAATGTTACTGCTTATAATGCATATATGAACTTTAGTTAAACAAATTTTTCAAAATCTTACACTAATTTTGAAATGTTCGTTTTGATTTACATAAAAGTGACAGGAGGAAACTGCCCTTTCCGATTTACGGATCTATATCAAAAGTTGATCAAATTGAAATATAAATTTTCGAAGTTGAATTTTCGAAGACAGACAGACGTACATAACGGTAAAAACTGGTAATTTATGTTTCCAAGTGCCTAATTAATGGTTTTTTTTTTATATCTGGAAAAGTCGAATATATTTGAGTATATTTAAAATTGTAGCATTAATTTATCTCTAAATTTTCTTGTAATAGTAAAGTTTCTGACAATTTTGATAAAGTAAAGGTAAAAATTAGCTAAGATAATCGCTCATGAAAGAAATAAATAAATGTTCTGAACTTTTTTATGCCTCAATGCGTATAGGTATGTTAAAATCATCCTTTTTCTATCAACTAACAAAATATATTATTTATTGCTTCAAAGTCCCTTTTTTTTCCAGGAAAAACAACACATCTTTGGACAACCAAATAGATATATTATTATGTTTTTTTTTTGGAAACTTTCTAAAATATAATCCATAAATTTAACTAAAATGTATTTTTAATGGTTATAGCCTTAAGCTGTAAATAAACGCCTTTTCCAATATTTAATGTATTTAAAGTTGGGTTATCATCAATAAAATTTTGTTTTTGTTTTTATCCAAATGATAATATTTGGAAAAAAAATTCTTTATTGGACTACAAGGCGTAATTTATAAATTGATCATAAAGTGTTTATATATTTGTGAACTACTTAATAAGGTTTTATAAAAATGCTAGAAACCAAAAATTTTATATACTTTTACAAATTTAGGATCATGTGAAATATTGAAAAAGTTCATAAGGTTTTTATATAATTTATATTAAAAAAAAAAATGTTGTATTTGTTACAGTAATTAAACATTGAAACATTAGATGCAAAAGTTTATTTCAAACAAACCTAATAATACTAATTTAAATATTATTTAAAAGTTTTATGTTTTTTTAATTTTGTTTAGTAGTAATTATGAAAACAGTCGCCATGAGTTCTACAAATTGTTATTCAACAAAATCCCATATCACCATAATCCAAATTTTGCATAATTAAAAATTCCGCAAAATAACAAAAATATTTAATCTTATGTTTTAAAATTATATTTTTTTTTATATATGTACTAAAAATTTGTTTATTGCCATTTTGTTTTACTACTCACCATTAGTTTACTAATGTTAGTAAAAAAAAAAACATAATTATTATTCTTTTTTTTTCGTAAACAAGTTTTAATTTCATAAAGTTTCTTTCTATTTAAATATTTTTTTTAGTATTACAACAAAAAAAGGTACAAAATTAAAAAAAAACTACAAAAAATTCCCATGAAACTTTTCATAAAATCTATATGTATATGTATAACTTCATAAGAGTCTAATTTAACCACCATTATAACTAATTAAGCATAGTTTTATGTAAAGATATTAAAAAAAAAAAAAACTTTTCTAATAAAAATTAATTTTCCTTTTCTTTTTTTTACAGAAAACTCAACAATATATTCAACATAAAATCCACAAAAAAAAAAGGACAAAATCTGAGAGGATATGCGTGAAGTAATAAAAGATGCATTTGTGGAAAAGATTTTTGCTAAATAGAGTCAATAATAGCAATATGAGAGCAGCTTTTGTTGTCTTTTATTTGTTAGGTAAAAAAAAAAAAATTTATTAATTCAAATTTATCTGAAAAATTTTATGGTAATATCTTTTTTATTTTATTTTCTAGTTCTATCAATTTTAATTATTTTACCACCAACAATAATAGCTGATGATTGGTCAGCTAGTTGTTTAGCAAATTGTACATGTAAATGGACAAATGGTAAAAAATCAGCAATATGTAGTTCATTACAATTAACAACAATACCAACAACATTAAGTACAGAATTACAAGTATTAGTATTAAATGATAATCATATAACATATTTAAATCGTGAAGAATTTATAACATTAGGTTTATTAAATTTACAACGAATATATTTAAAAAAATCAAATATACAATATATACATAAAGATACATTTAAAAATTTAAAAATATTAGTTGAAATTGATTTAAGTGATAATAAAATTGAATTAATTGATAAAGATACATTTATTGGTAATGATCGTTTACGTTTATTATATTTAAATGGTAATCCATTAAAAAAATTATTAGCTTATCAATTTCCAATATTACCACATTTACGTACATTAGATTTACATAATTGTTTATTAAATTATATTGATCCATTAGCATTTGCTAATTTAAATTTATTAGAATTTTTATATTTAAAAAATAATTTATTAGAAAATTTATCAGAATATGTATTTCAACATATGATTAATTTAAAAACATTAATATTAAATGATAATCCATGGCAATGTAATTGTAAATTACGTAATTTTCGTAATTGGTATATTAAAAGTAAATTAAATAGTATTAGTTTAATATGTAAGGGACCATTTCAACATAAATTAAAAAATTGGGAAAATTTAAATGAAATGCAATTTGGTTGTAAACCAAAAGTTGATATATTTAGTAATGATGATTTACAAAATATTGATATTGGTACAAATACAACATTTAGTTGTTTAATATATGGTGATCCATTACCAGATATAACATGGGAATTAAATGGTAAAAATTTTGATAATGATAATATATTATTTGATCAAGAAATAATAAATAGTGATAAATTATGGAGTAATTTAACTGTATTTAATATGACTAGTTTAGATGCTGGTACATATTCATGTTCAGCACAAAATATTGTTGGTATATCAAGTCAAAATATTAGTATATATTTATCAGAAATTGTACAGCATGTATTAGTTAAAACACCAGAAACATTTTGGTATTTTGGTTTAATAATGGGTACATTTGGTACTGTATTTTTATTAATATTATTTTCATTTATAATATGTTTATGTAAACGTCAAACAAGACGTCGCCGTCATCCAAATAAAAATATTAAAGGTAGTGTTAGTTTTAATGATCAAGAAAAAAAATTATTAGATTTAAGTATAACAACTACAAATGATCGTGGTGATAGTTGTGGTATTGATAATAATCAATCATCATCAATGAATAAAACAGAATCAGTAATTGGTTTTGAACCAATTGAAATAACTGTTGAAAATCGTAATAGTAATAATAATAATAATAATAATGGTAATAATAGTGGTGGTATTGGTATAATAAATGGTCCAGTTATAAATAGTTGTATGGTAAATGTAAGTGGTGGTAATTCAATTATTGGTAGTGGTGCCGGTGGTGGTGGTGGTGGTGGTAGTAATTCAGTTATATGTAATAGTAGTGGAATAAATGGTGTTGGTGGTCCAAATTCAATGGTATTAATGGCAACTAATCATCAACAAGTTCCGTCTTGTAGTAATAATAGTGGTATAATTGTAACAAATAGTAATAATAATAATAATAATAGTATACCAGAAGAATTTCCATTAAATGTTGGTGTATTTCCACCACCACCAGAATTTTGTTCAAATATTGTACAAAATCCAGCATATGGTAATATATTTATATCAGTATCTGTTACACAAGATATGTTAGATAGTTCAGATATAAATATATATCCAGATTTATTAAATATACCAAAACGTATTGATAATAGTAATAATAATTGTAATAATATTAGTAATAATACAATACAATCAACACAACCATCAACAAAACAAATATTACCAGTTAATGTATCATCATATGCAACATTACCAAGAAATCAAAGACGTGGTATATTAAAAAAAGATCCAAATACAACAACAAATTTATATCCACATGATGAAATTGTTAGTTATCATAATTTAGATACAACTTATTGTCAACCACATCATCATATACATCATGATCAACAACAACAATTACAACAACAACAACAACAACACCAACATCAACATCATCATCTGCAACAGCAACAACAACATCAAAACCGTTCTGGTACAACAACAAATAATAAATCAAGTGGTACAACATGTATAAATTGTATGAAATCACAACCATTACATCCTTATGTTAAGGACGATTTAAATATAACAACACAACAACAACAACAACAAACAACAATTATTAATTCACCACCATTATCACAACAACAACAAACAACACAAACAACAATATTACCAATTAATAATCAACAACAACAACAACAACAATGTTCAACATTATCAAGGCAAAGTAGTTTACAACAACAAACTGGTACAACAACAATATCATCACCATCATGTTTAAATTATGATAATATGGGTCGTCGTATTACAGCTAGTGGTAATTCAACATTATCCTTACCAGATGAAGAACAAATGGAAAATGAAAGATTATTTAATGAAAGTAATAATCAATTAAGAACATTTGGTAAACAATTACAAAATAATAAACAATTACCACCGTCACAACAACAACAACAACAACAACAACAACAATCAATAAC
This sequence comes from Empis livida, assembly GCA_963932195.1. Classification (NCBI taxonomy): domain Eukaryota; kingdom Metazoa; phylum Arthropoda; class Insecta; order Diptera; family Empididae; genus Empis; species Empis livida. The sequence continues at coordinate 27,487,400 of OZ010648.1, forward strand.
ATCAACATCATTATCAGTAACAACAACTACAACAAATACTACAACTACTACAACAACACAAGCAACACAATCTGATTGTTTACAATCAGTTAATGATTTTGTTTCACTTTAGTTTTAAAAAATCCCTTAAGCTAAAAATTATGAAAATGAGATAAATTAATATTAATGTTAAATAAAATATAGAAAAATTGCTGATGATGAAAATTTTATAAAATTTCTTTAATTTTTCCTTGTGTTTTTTTCTTGTATAAATTTAAATATTTTATAAATTATTAAAACCACAAAAAAAAAAGAAAGTTACTTTGTAAATAAATATTTAAATTTATATAAATAGAAAAAGGGAGTAAATAGGATAGAAGGATATTAAAAATTAGAAATACAAGATGTATTAAAATTATTATTATTTTTGTCTCAAAATAAGTTAAAGTTGAAAATTTCTCAAATTAAAGTATTTTTATAAATCAATATTAAACTCATTAAAAGTATCACAAATTTTTAAAGTATAGTCTTTCACACAACAAAAGTAGAAAATTCCATAAAGTAATTAAAAAATTGATAATAATTTTACCTTATACCTTCGACAGATGAGGCTTTTTAACGATCATCTAGTAAATGACACTTGGCCATTAATGTTCATTGCATAACACAAGACTAATGATGTTTATGTAATTTTTTTTTTCGGTTATCGGGCGAGAACCAGTGTTTTCAACGTCGTAAGTGGTCGTCGTATTTTTTTATGATGTTGATTTCCAAATAATCTTCAAATTTTCCACATACTTTTCTACTACTTACCATTGCGAACACTATTATCTATACAGTCTTCATACTAACTACGTTTTGAGAACATACTTAAAATTATGATCATTAGCCGAGCTAAAGAATCATCATTATCTCGGTTAATTACTGTAAATATGTTCTCAAAACGTAGTTATTATAAAGAATTAGTATAAAGGCTTAATAAGCATATGCATCAATATGGTATGAATTTAATCTGTCATTAAACATGACAGACAAGATGCATATTTATATTTAAAATATTAATGATCATTAAAGAGTCTGAACTGTCAAAAGCATTCAACAATCTCAATATGATTTCAACGCTAAAATCAAAAACAATTTTTCATCTACAACAATTTTACCCAAGGAATAGTCAATTAAAACTGTTATAATTATAACGACACTAATTATGCTAAAAAAAATTATGCTCAAACATGCCCAAAGATATTTTCAAACAAATATTATTATAATTTCATTTATTAAAAATTATAATTTATGTTAAAACTGAAAAATAATTCTTACAATTGCCTGCCACATCCTGTATTTCTAACTTTAAATATATATATTTATATAATTCATCATAAAATTGTACTTATTTCCATAATAAATTATTATATAAATATAAATACCATATAATAAAAAAAATTTCTTGAAAATATTGTAAATTAAATTTAATAATTATTTGTATAAATCACACAAAAATTTATGATAAAATATCATCATTAATGTACTTTGTAATTTGTATAGCCAAAAAAAAAAAATATTAAATAAAAAATAATAAAAAATCTTGTAAATTTATATAAAAAATAATTAAATTCATTCCATGTTCTAATTAAATAAATTAATAAATTTACTTTTTTCTTTTTTTTTAAAAATTAAATTCAAGAAAATATTTCTATTTATAGATGCAATTTATTTAGGTGTATAAAAAGAAATTTTAAAGATTACAAAATTGTATATAAAAAAATATTTTAAAAATAAAAAAATATGTAAAAAAAACACAGATAATATATATATTAAATTAAAAATAAAATTAAAAATATATATATAGCTATTATATAAAGAAAAAAAAAACTGAACATATTATAATTTAGATTCTTAGATAGATGAAATTATTAATAAAAAAAAAGATACAATATTTAAAAAAAAAATATATATTTAAAATATTTGTTAAAATAAAATGAAATATTATATAAATTTAATTAATTTTAGGTCAATGAGAGAGAAAATTCTATAATTTTTGGTTTTTTTTTTTTTTTGTTAATTTTATTTTTATGGTTCACTCTATTTAAAAAAAAGAAAATATGAAAAATTTATGATATTAACAAAAAAAAAGATAAAAAAAAAAAAACATAAATTAATAAAAAAAAAATATACAAAATTACAGGAAACCCAAATAGACTTTTGGGACCAGAGCTGTCTTTGATTGTATCATACTTTGTAATTTAATATACCATACTTATAGATAAAACAAGGTTATGGTTGATATTTTGTGATGTCGCTCCGAGTATTTTTATTCCACATTTTCAAATCTTTTATTATTAGCCCTACTCACGTCAAGAAAAAAATTCTTAATTCGGTTATTTTTGAGTTATTTTTGTGTTATAATTTGACTATTTTTGAGTAATTGATGTAAAAATAAATGCATTTGCCTCAAGGTTTTTTAAAGTATTTGGCATTTTTATAAGGAATTATATTATATTCCTTACTCCGAAATGAAAATCTTGCTTTTATTAATCTCGATAATTATCTCTATAATTATAATTGTAATCAATAAATTAAAATTAATATTAATAAATAACAGCCATTTTAAACCAAAAAATATTTTACATTAATTTTCTCGTTTATTACAAAAATTTGTAAAAGAAATTTTAAGTTGGCAGTACTGCAAAATAACAAAAAATAAAAACTGCCTCAGAGAAAGTATTTTTCTGAAATTCAATTAATTTCTATTAGCCAATCATCACGTTTTAAAAATATCAGAATTTCAGGATATTTTTCTTGTTTTAAGTAGGGCTATTATATTTCTGTATTTATATTTTACTCAAAATCTAAAGTACATCACAGACACATACTGTCAATCATAACTTGTTTTTTTTATATCATGATTTAATACATTAACTCATTTTCTTTAGTTGAATAAATCCTTTTTTTGAAAGCAAATTAAATGAAGAAAAATGCCACATAATACGAAATACAATTTGAAAAAAAAAATATTACATATATAAACTCATCATTTTGTACTATATATGTGTATGTATATGTATATTGTTAATAATCTATACTTATACTAAAGCCAGTATATAACAGGAAATAATGTCTTCCTTAATTTACTGGTAAATTAATGCTTATTTATATAGAAAAAGAAATTCAACTGTAAAAGCACTTTATTTATACTTACATTTTTTTTTTCACACTAAATTTCGTGTGTAATTTCACGCATTTTTATGTACGCAGTCATTCGTAGATTTTTCTGAAGAATATATTATTATTATGTAAAATGAAACTTTTATGTGAAATTAATAAGTAAGGATATTTAATATCACACTTTGATATTATTCCTTGTAAAAATTTCTCTTTTATTATTTTTAAATATAATAATAATATTTTAAAAAACATATACGTAGGTGTTGCCACCTTTTCATATAGTAAAATACAGAGATACGAAGACTTTTTTTAGATTACAAAAACATTTTGAGTTTAAAATAGCAACTACGGATGCAGTTAATTGTTATGGTATTTTCAATTATTACTATATTGGATATTAATTTAATTTTTTCCTTGTACATTATAAACAAAATATGTGAATATGAGTTAGAGGCTATTTTCTTTCTTATATTACACTAACACCACAAACTAAATTAACGCTGTTATAATAAGAAAATGATAATTGAATAACGTCAAAATACCTGCGACATTCAAGGATATGTACTTAATTTTAATTATGAAAAGAAAAAAACTATCTGACACACAAAAACATACAGGAAAACACTTTTCATTCAACACACCTTCCTGAGATAGTTTATCAATTTGATGAGCCGAACGTCGGACGAGTGCTTTATTTTACCTTTGTCGCTGAAGAAATTCGAGCCGCCGATGACAGGGTACAACGGACCCTTTTTGTCTCGGTGCGCGGAGGACTTACTTCTCCCGCTTTTCAAACCAACCACTCCAACCAACCAACCCAACCAACAATGCATTTACTGCGCTAAAACTTTTACGAATAAGCATAAAAAATGTAGTGTCGTTAAAAACTGTAAATGACGAAATAAATCTGGCGTTCACAAGACTCACGATAAAACTAGAGTTATTTACGAAAACTGCTGAGTTAGCAGCTCTACCTTATACTAAACAAGGAAATTATTTGATAAAATATTTCAATAATTAAATTGTGCATACATACGTTTTTTTTCGTGGTAATTGTTTATTTTGAGGCAGGAATTTTTTTAAGACATTTTAGTATAGAAACGTAATTAAAAAATATAAATACTTTCTATGATTAATTAAGTAAAATTAGTCAAAGACTTAACGTTAATATAAAAAAGGTTAATGAACAGATTAATTCCGTTGAATGAACAGCTTCAAACTCTAAGGCTTTTATAATTTCTGCAAATTACTCTTGTTATTTTTTAAAAAGGAAACATGAAGTATGTAAAGTAAAATTTGTTTTTTTTTTTAGTAATCATAGCACCAAAAGTAATTTTAACTTTACTAAACCAAATCGTTTAATATTTAACTAAATATGTATATATAATATACACAATAAACTGGCAACTATTTAATTTTAAACAAACATTTCATATTGTAAAATACGAAAGAAACCTAAATAATATCGTTTTCACTATTTCAAAATCAGCTAATTCATAAATTACAAAACACAATTACATAGTACGGCCTATAAATAATTTAAATAGAAAATTCATTTCATTAAAATTACATAAAAAATTTCAAACAAAATATCATACCAAAGACAGCATTCATTTATAAAAAAAAATCTTGAAGGGCTTTTTCATATAAATTTTTCCATAGATAAAACACAATCTTAAAAAAAATAGAGAAATATTATTAAAAAAAAACTTTTAAAATATATTTTATTTCGTCAACATAAAAAAATCAATTTTAAATTCAAATTTAAGAAAAAAAAATAATATTTAAAAATAATTGTCTTGTTCAGCAGATTTTAAATACTTTAATACTGAAACCCACTGAATCATTATAACTTTTCATAGAGCTAGAAGATAGTATTGACTAGATACAATTTACAATAAAAAAAAATACATGAAAAATGAATTTACAACATAAATCCGACTGAAATTTTTGAGTTTATGATTATAATTACTAGGATTATGAGCAAAAGAATTCTAGTTAATTACGAACTTTTGAATCATCATTTTTAACGCTTCATAATATTTAATTCTGTGGAAGTTTGCCAAAACATTATACATATCTACGTTTTGATTTCGATTGCTTAACGTTTGTGCAAACTTACCAAACCATGATGACATGTGATTGGCTTTGCATTTTATTATAACAAGTTTCAATTATATTTTATTAAATTCGTTCTGCTGAAAATTTTTAATTATGAAGATTTATCATGTTTTGACAAATTTCCAAAGAATTATTCACTGCTGTATCTAGTTCTGCTACATTTAATTCTTAAATCTGCTGGTCATTTCAATTTCTATAGTTTTTAGTAGGTTAAAAATGTGCAAATTCTGTAAATAATAAAATTATAGTAATTAAAAAAACCTATTCAAGAAAACAAAAATATTTTAAAATTTATAGAACAGAAAAATATAAAATATTAACTAAAAAAAATTTTTTTTGGAAGCTGATAGTAAAATTACAAAATTATGTAATAGGCAAATTAAAAAAACAAAAAATACAGAATTTTAATTAAAAACCTAAGAAAATTATTAAATAAAAATTAATTATATTATATTTAAAACAAAACCATAAAAACATATTTAAAATTACAAAAAAAAAAATAAAAATCATTTCAGAATTTTAGTCTTTCAAAAAAAACCAAAAATACAGAGAAATAATTAAATAAAAATTTTGTACTATAGCTAATAAATTATAAAAAAAAAAAAATTAAAAAACTGAAAAAAAATAATGTTAATAAACGTAAAAAAAGGATAAATCATAAAAAAAACACTCTCTATTATTTGTTAAATTACAATTTCAGAACTGAGAAGATTTTCAATGACATGGTAAGATTTTTTTTTTGTAGCGCCATCTGTTTTAAAGGAAAATTCAATTCAATATTCCACTGACACCTCTAAACACTTAAAAATCAATTATCATCAAAAATAATTTAATTTTCTTTTTTCGACATATTATATCCTTTAATATTTTTTGTCCATCCATAAATTTTCCAAAAAAAAAAAAACATAATGTATTCTTAGAATTCTAAATTCTAATAATTTTCCATTTTTCTGTTTTCAAAATATTCTATGACACACAAATAAAATATATATATATAATTTTTCCAGGTTAATAAATTTACCATTTTCCCAATTCATGATGATTTTTCCTCCACACAACAAATCCAGAAAATATATAAAAAAAAATATTGTTTCCATTGTCCATTGTCATTTTTATTAAATTTAAGAAATTACTTTTTCATTTTCATTTTTATGAAATTTTATGTTGGTGGTATGTTTGTTGGGTATGATCATTAAAATGTCAAACCAATAAATTTATATTGATTTAAGATTATTGAAAAAAAACTAGTATCTGACAATTTGAATTTATGTTGATCGTGTTGTCTAGCAAGAGTAGAAACAAAACATTTTAAAGGAAAATAGCTTAATCATCAGAATATCTTAAGTAAAAAATATTTAATATTACTTGAGAAAATTAATTCAATTAAGCAATAAAATTGAAAATCGTTTTAATTAACCAAAAAAATTTTTATACTGAAATCAATTTAATTATTCAATCTTTGTTGGCATTAAATTAATCGCTTCGCGTAAATTTTATGTACTAAAATTTTTTATTTCTATCCATTTTTAATATTAGAAAATAAAATACAAATCAATTTCTGGTGAATGGAAACTAAAAAATATTTAATTTAGTTTACTTAATAAAAAACGTAAACTAAATAAGATATTTTTTTAGTTTCAAATCATCTGAACTAAAATAACATTAATTCTGTAAATAATAAATTTTCATTTAATTTTCTTACATTAAAACTGTACAATAAGAAATGTAAAAACAATACAAAATTCACTTTATTTTATGAGCTTCAATATTCATTGTTTTTTTTTATACTTTACGGTACATAAATTATTGAAATATTCTTTATGTCTGTTCGGAAGATTCTTTTCTTTATGTCTATATTTAAAACCTTCTTTTAATGACAAATAATACTTTAAAAAAGGTAATTTGAACTGCAATTTTTTAATAATGCATATTTTTTTATTATGTTGTTATAAAAGTTTACATCTATTTTAATTATTTTTTAAAATAAAAACAATATGAAATGCATACATACCAACAATTCCTCCTAGTTATACTGTCCATATCCTAATATTTTCGAAGATGACGTAATTGGAAAATAATGAAGTTAAAAAGTCTCAATTGATCCTATTAACAATGGATTATTACTTTTGTCATAATCTTACTTTGGTAGTGGCTGAAGATTTACGACTGCTAATTAATATCATTCTTATATCTTGTTCGTTTCGAAATACAAAAGTGATATTTTTTATTTCCATCTTGTATTTTTTAAGTTTGAATTGAGGGAAAAATAGCAAAACTATGTTTGTTGCCAAAAGTTCCAAAATATACAAAAAACAAACACTTTCAGATTATATGAAAAATTCAGTATATTTTTCATGCAAATTTTTCACTACGGGTTACATAAAATCATATTTAAAATTGGTATGAGTAATTTTACACAAGCTCCGCAATATAATACTTTCACACAAATTGAACGTGAAACGTAGTTAGATGTAGCCTTATATAATATAGTAGATGATTGGGTGTAAACTCACACAAACTGGTGGATTCTGGTACAGAGAATTTTATCATAATTTACAGTCAAAATTTAAATTCTTTAAATACAAAATTACAAAGTGTACAAAATTATTTGTGATGTATAGATAGATACACATCATAATTTATACATCATGATGTGTACATGATTTTAAATTTTCTTTAAAACTTTTAGTTTAAAAATTTAAATAAATTTCAAAAATTTCACTCAACACTTTTCAAGTATTGATGTTTATTACCTTGTATTTCATCAATTTTAATATAGTTTTGCTTTTTCCATGTAATAAACTTGTGAAAATTATTTCTTAAACAAAGATATTATATTATGCTTTCAGCTATAACTCCTTTTTTTAAGTACTTATAGCTCATGCATTGAATTACAAAATGAGAAAACAATCAAATTTAATTTCATATATAAATTTTTTATTTAACTTAAAATTAACTATAAAATAAATATTTTCAGTTAGTTCCCTAAACTCATAAATTTTCAAAGTTTATTAGCAGTAAACAAATTGTATTTGCAAGCAACTTAATTTATTACTCTTAAGAGTGTCTTTTTACAGAAACTTTTACTGCAAAAAAAATTTTCTTTTCTCGTAATCTCACAAACATTTGTAGTAAACGTAGTTAGTTTCCGGTAAATGTAAAGTACATTTCTTATGTATCTATTACTTGTTAACTTACCTTTCTGTGAAAGGTAAGTTAACAAGTAATAGATGCATAAGTACACCAACTGCCGTGAACTAAACATTTACATAATCTATAGTTCACGTATTCAATGGATTTATCTTTCGTGATTCGTGATTAAGCTTCTATTTATCTGCCACAATTTTTATGGTAGATTTGGAATAGTGTAGTGAAGTAGGTACTTGAGTCGAGTCACGAATTCGGCTATAAATGAAAGTATCAATAATCAAATATAGTTGAAAAATTTTGCTTACAGTTGAGGTATTTTGAAAACAATATAAAAAGGGAATCTAAAGAAATTTCAATTAAGAAAAATGTTCCTCTGTTGGAATGAATAATCATAATAATTGACATTCACTTTTCACTTGCAGTAAAAATGCAATTGCACCAGCAAGCTTTTTAAGGTGTTTATATTTCCTCCAAAAGAAATCCTTTGGCAGCAAATAAAAATTAGACATTTGGGATCAAAGATGTTTTTTTTTTCAGTCGTAATCCTTTATAAAGTAATAATTAAGTTATGAATCTGTTTCTTTAAATCAATGAAACTGAAACAATAATTTCAAAACATCAAGGAAAATAGGTCAATTTATCTGAACATTAAACAAAACTATAATAATTTCATTTCTGCCTAAAATATAGTAAAATAATTCTACTACAATTTTTTTTTTTTTGATTCAATATTTAAATTGAAATTCAATAAACAATTTCATTATTGTGTCCTTTTAAATTAATATATTAGTGAAAATAGTTTCGAATTTCTTTATTCTTTTTATTTTTTTTTTGTAGAAAAACCTACTGAACTGAATAACTATTTAAATACTAATGCATACATGAATAAATAAACATTTTCTTTTTTGGGGAAATAATTTTTTTTTCCTGTCTATCCTTTTTTTTTTTCTATATAGTCTTATAGCATATTTTATAAAAAAAGGATTTTGTATATTTAAATCCAAATTTTATCTTATGATTTTGTATAAAGTTATAAAATTTAACAAGTAAAAATGCAGAAAACTTAAAATTTGGGTTAAGCCAAATTAAAAATATTATAATAGAATGGAAATTTCTTGTGATCTATGTAAGGCATAATTTGTACTATATGTTTATATATGTTGATTATTATTTTATATATAACATAAAATTCCAATATTTGTAAGAATATAGATAGACAATTTAAAATTCATGAATTTCAATTCTAACAAACCTCAAGTCTAAAATAGAAGATCATTTTTTTTTTATATAATAATAAAAAAAAAAATATAATAATAATAAATAATTCTAAAATGGTAACCTATTATCATATCAAATAAATGTTTATGCAAGAATAAACTTCATTACATAAAACCTATATATACATACATAAATTTATGATTTTCTGGGAAATTTGGTGTTAAAGCTTTTTATAGTATATTTGGTATGGTTTGTACAAAAAAAAAAGTAAATTTTTTGTATATTTTAGTATATAAAGTTGAATTTCATTAATAAATACAAATATACTGTATATATATATATACAATATACATATATATGGTAGTACATATATATAAAAAATAAAGTTTTTCGTTAGAAACCATTGCAAATATAAAATTTTATGTCTGTAAATAAGGAAAATCAAAATCAGTCAAGCAACTAAAATAAGGGTCAAAAGTTCCTCAATAAAAATTGAACAGAAAAGGGTTTAAGTATATCAAATTACCAATAAGAAAATGGTAAACAAAACAACAAAAAAAAAATAAAATTATCCCTTGTACAAGAAATTTACATAAACTGTGGGAGTTCAATATTTTCTGTTTTAGAAATTGTTATTTTTGTATTATTAAACCATTATTTCTACTTCACTTTGCAACAACACACAAAAAAAAAAGGAAAATTGAAATTTAAATATAATTTTATTTAAAATATTTTCCAAAAAAAAAAAAAAAATAATTAACTGAGATTAAAAGATAGAAAATATTTGGAGATATTATATACATAAAACAAAAATGGTAATTTTCTGGCCCATAGTCGTAGTGAAACAATTAATATGATAGTTTTTTAATTTATTTACCAAAGGCAAATGAAAAAAGCATCTGAAAAAATGATAAGATTTTATGATAAAATTAAGTTTTTTTTAGAATTTAAATGAATTTTGATAAAATTTTGATAAAAGTGTTAAGAAAATCATCAAATTTAGGATACTTTTAAAAACAACTATATGCTGGAGCACCAGCTGCTTTTCAATCGGAAGCTTCAAATCCAGTCAGAAGCTTAAGTTAAGATCTTTCTGCCTGCTTAATAACAAGAATAGAAATAAAAATTATTTTAATAAAATTACAAAATATTATTAATTTTAACACCTAATTTTTTAATTAATAAATTATAGAATTTTATTTAAAAAAATTAAATATGTTTTTTTTATAAATTTAACTATTATTGTTGTAATGATATTTTAAGGTTCGAAATTTGAGTTTAATTTCACAAATTAAACATTGAACTTGAATTTTTAAACCTTATGAAGTTTTTTCAGCAATAATTACGAATAAAATCTAATTATTTTTAGTCCTATTTTAAGGGTTTAGGTTTAGAATTCTTAACTTCAGGGTTGCAAATTTAACATTAATAATAAAAAAAGTTGGTGTAAATTTGCAACCCACTTCGAAAAATCACATCGAAAATCGAAAATTTGTTAAAAATTGAATTTAAAAGTTAATGTGCAGTTGTTATTTTGTGACAAGATCAGACTAGTTTATTTTTTCTAATTGTAATAAAGGAAATTTTAGAAAAGCGTTGATGTAAAAAATTAGAAAATAGTTCATTTCATGTTTTAAATTTTAAAGTGAAAAGTTAATAAAGTAAAGGTATTTTTTCATTATGTAATTTGTAATTAGTCGGCGATAAGAACAAATGTATTTTAAAGTTATTGAAGAAATTAGTATTGACAGGTACGATATAAATCAAGAAGAATTATCGTAGAAAGAATTTTATATTTTGTTCAGTTCCTCGGGATATTATGAATTCCAGATGAAAAAATGGAGAAAAAAGTTTGACTCTCCAATTGGCTTATGTATATATCAAGAAAATGTATATATAAATAATATTTTACATACAAATAAATTGGACACGAATTTTACCCTATTATCCTTTTAGTTTTTGAGAAGTATACGAAGTTCTTAACAACGCTGTAAAAGTTTAAAAGCCAGTTTAAGCATATTTAGTTTTAAGAAATTTAAAAGGCGAGTTGAGCATATATGTCCTTAATAAATGTTTGTATCCATAGATTAGGTTTGTATCGATTAATTAGGTTAGCTATAATCGCCATTCCTAGTACCCTTTTACATCTTCTTCTTCTTCATTGGCTCAACAGCCCAAATGGGTCCTTAGGCTTCCCACTAAAGATTGTCTAAACATGCTGTTGCAATTTGGACTTAATAATTTTTATATGGATTCCGAACCATCAAATTCTTTATAGGAAAGAAATTTTTAATTTCAACAACCTAATGGCATAATTAGCCAGACATTTTCTGTTAGCAAATGATCTCGACCGGTAGCAGTTTCCTCAGTCTTTAATTGCATTTTATTGCAATTTTATTATTAGTACTGATTTAAAGCTGAGTGCTGTTAGACCAACATTGATACCTTGGAGCTTTCTCACTACCACTAAGTCGGTCTTCAACCAAGCAAATCTACTTAATTCAAAATATAAATAATATGCGATATTATCACCTCATTCCTATTTGTGTTACTTTTGAAGAAGAATAAATAAATTTTATAAGTCTCTTGTGGAGGGATATTGCATCCTTGAGTCAAAAATAAATAAATTCTTGCAGATTATTTAAATTATTATGCAAAAAAAAAACATTAAATATATTCAAATCTATTTTACTGTGGAAATATTAAAAAATTTATCAGATTATTTTTATTAATTTCCATTAATTAATTAATTATATTTTTTTATTATTATTTTGGTTTGACAAATTTGATGAAGGAAATTATTTTAATTTTAATTTAATTTTTATGTAACTTTTTTGTCGCTTAATTAAATATACAAATTAAAATAATAAAAAAACGTATATTAAAAAAAATTTTCAGTTTCAGTTTTTTTTTTTTGATTATTAATTATATTTTTTTTATGAATATTTGGATTATAAATTCATTAAATTGGATTTATTATAAATAAACAGAAATTAATTAACTCATTCCACATAAATACGTACAGGATTTTATAATTATTCTCCAACACAATATGCAATATCACAAACAAATAAACAAAAAGGATGTAAAAATAAATTATTTTCGGAGGTTATTTAATATATCTTTTATGTAAAATTTTCGTGGAGAATTTAATGATCCCCAAATGACTGTAGATTTTCTCATTTACATATATGTATATGTATATAAAAAATATAAGGATATTTTTTTTTTTCAATTTCGGGGTCGGAAACGTATAAAGGTGGGTTTTTTTTTATATATTCTCTGATAATATGATGATGATAAATGATTTTTATTTTTCTGAAAATTAATTTTGTGACATTTTATTATATAATTTTATATATTTTTTTTTTTGAATCCCTTGTATTGTATGCATGGGTTTAACTTACCATTTTCATTTTCATAAATTTTTTTTTTGTATATTTATTTTCCTTTTTTTTTTTTTTTTGACATCATAAACACGCATTGGATACAAATTTGAACAATAATAAAAATATAATATTAAAAAAAAAATAAAATTAAAAAACATAAACGATACAAGGTCACAAGTAGCAAAACCCAATTTTTAACCCTTATTTTTTTTTTTGGTATGGTAACATAAACGAGTTTTTAAATGCCTCAAAATGATAGGTTGTCATTTTCTATCGTCAACAAGTCATAAAAAAAAAAAAGAAAACTCTTGACAAAAATCTCATCAATATTATTTATTAAATATTGATAAGAAAATATACATATATAGATAAAAAATTAATATTATTTTTGACAACAGACAGTTTCACACATAAAAATAACTGGTTAAAATGACAGCTGTCAGTGTCATATATGAATTTTGATATGTTATTAGGATGAGATTAATTTGTGGTATTTTCAAATATATATTTAAACATTGATTTTGGTTTCAGTTGCCAACAGATCTTCTTTAAATTACATACTTAATTTGCAGGTAAAAGTATATAAAAGTATATATGTAACTTGGTTGTTTTAAATATATTAGATTTTCTGTGTGCATTTTGTATTAATGTAAAATCATATATAAAAATGTTCCACTATAAGTACTTGTGGAAATATTTATTGGGGAAACCGCATTAAAAGTTTTACGAGTAATGGGATTATCGCCATCTACCGGCAGAACCTAGAATTATCCAATCTAAAGTATTTACTTCTACGCCTTATTATCTTTCTAATTAAGGCTCAATAATCCATACCGTATACCATGTTAAATTATATTCGAAAGATAAATTATATTCGAAAAGGCAGCGCCTATATTGGCAGAAATTTACATTTAAGAAATGTGCTGACTCTATAATTCCTTTTAAAAGTGAGGTCTTTTATCAATTTTAGAGAATATTTAGTATTTCATTAAATAGCAAGTTTTTGTAAAAAGGGAATAACGCTATCTAAAGAATGGCCTGAAAGTAATTTTTATTTTCTTTGACTTTTGCAATAGGAGTTTGGCCAATATTCTATGTGACCGTAAATTATGTTAAATCATAATGTTAAAAAGCATGCCCACAGTTGGACAAATTCTATTTTTCGAAAAAATGTAGATAAAGTAATAATTTTTTCATATGAAAAGTTTTACAAATTTCAATTTCATTAATATTTTTGGACATTTTCTTGCAATATTTCTTACATTACAATGGAAACTAAATAATTTACAATGTTAAATTTACAATACTATGTTTTTTAATGTCAATTTTTTTATTATTTTCTTAGCTATGTTGGTTTAACTATATATGAAAAATCGTGCACCGGATATCGAAATGAAGAAATAAAAAATAAAATATATTTATTTTTTTTTTTAAATGTCATGTCAAGTCTTTTAACACACTTTATTTAAATATCAAATAGGACATAAAATACAATTTATACATTATTAAAACTGAATGTTATAGATTTTATTATTGACTTTTAACTATATTTAATGTTAAAAAATTAAATTTTTGTTGTTCAATCTTTTACATATCAAAATTTTAATATTTATTAAAAAAATTTTACGAACTATCAAAACTTATTAGTAATTTACATAAAATTCCAAGAAATTGATATTTTTATATCTTATTTCTACGAAATTATAATAAAAGTTAGTTTCTCCTCTTTAGGACTTTTCGAATTAAAACTTTAAAATGAGAAGTAAAAAATTGTAATTACAATTATAAATTTTTCTCATAAACTTTTGTAATTACTATTATGTACTTATAACTTTCCTAAATACTCCTATGTGTTTATGATACCCATAAACGAATTTATGTTTATGATACCCATAAAAGAGTTTAATTTTCTTCTTCCAAATAAAGGTTTAATTCTAATGCTCTGGTTTTTTATAATAATGTTTTCAAAACTAAAGTTAACTAATTTTATATAAACTTTTACCTACAAGTTTCTTTAGGAGTAAACAGACTTTAATTGCAAATATTTGCTTGTTAGCAGTTAGCTTTTAATGTTTTAATACTATGTAATCAGAAATTTTCATAGTCTAATCATCATTCAGATCTCATTCATTGCATTGCAGTCCACCTAATAGAAGAAACAAATTTTTCTAAAAACTTATCATTTTTCAGAATTTTCCTAAAATTTTTGTTGGTGGTTATACCAATTTATGTTAAAATACATAAATTAAATATTAATTCAATTATATAAAAATATCTTAATTATTTATTAATTAAAATATAATATTTAAATTCTGTAAAAAATTATCATTTTAATAAAAAATTTCAGTTCATTAAAAAAGAGTTATCTTATCATCATAATTTTTTTTTAAGTAATTTATCTATAAATTATATTAAAAAAAAAATAAACCTGTAGATAAAAAAAAAAACTGAAATAATATTCTCCAGTAGGTGTATTTATCTATTAGATAAGTTCCTTGTATAATTTTGGCACGTGCCAAAAATTTCGTGATAAAATATGCTGAAAAATATTTTAAATAAATTTTATTTGTCTTGCTTGATGATATTAGTAAATTTTCTTTTAGTAATTTTTCAGTTTTTAAATATTTAAATATTTATAATATTAAGTTTTAATGTATGTGTGTCGTGTGTGCGTCTGTATGCTATTTAAAAATAAAAATCTACTTACTGATAAAAATTTGAAAAAATAAATATTATAAATAAAAAAAAAAATACCTAAAGCTATTTTGATGGTGGAATAAGTGAAGCTCTCTAGATTCTACAATATAATGAAATTGTTAAAATAAATTTACAAAACTTTGTTGTTTCATCATTCTTAGTGTTTGGCTTGCCATAAATTAACATATAATTTTGCAAGCTTTTTTTGCGGGTATATTTTATATATAATTTACACGGTGTCCTAACATATATGAAAATTTGTTAGAATATTTAATTACAAAATAGTAAAATAAAATATTTGTTTTCACTTATTATAAACCCTGCAATCGAGGAATCATATAATCTTAACATATCACAAAATTATCTATCAGGATTGGACCGCGACAACTAATTCTTGACGGTTTTGATCTGCCTGTAAAATTTAAGCATGTATTTTTTTCTTAAATTTAAAATACAGTGACACTGACAGTATTATATGCTAATATCTAAAATACGGGGATAGTATATTAAAGACTGACGGAGATGATGTGGTAACTTAATGACAGAAAGAATTCCTATCCTAAAATTTCCCAACTTAAAAATTAGCTATCCGTTCCCATAGCCAAATACTGTGTGCTCTGGTCACAGTTAAGGGAAAATATCCTCAATACTTGGCTATGAATAAAAAAAAATACTTGAGGGGTACACCTGGGAGTCGACCAAGGATAGCTACTACGACCAAGGATAGCTACAAGGATAGTTTGTTTTTGGAAAACTGATCGAGGAAATACGCAAGTCTTGTTATGTTTTGGGGATTAATTAGCAATCTATTTAGTTAGGGGACCAATAAATAACTGACAAATGAGTCTAACCTAACCATAACTTAAGCAATATACCCTAAAAAAACGGATCGATAAGGACAACGTATAATAATAAAAGAAATTCAAAACAAAACACCATTGAAGACAGAAAAAAAGTATTGGTGTTATTCTCGCGCAAAGTGCCAGGAAAAAAATATAAAAACTTTGAACTTTACGTATTTAAGAAAGTAACAAAAAAAAAGGATTCTCATGATTTTCTATATACACATACAATATATAAATTTCCATAAATTCTATAGTACATATATGAATAATTTTTATATTATTTTGAATAACAATATATATAAATATTATAATATGTATATAGAAATAAAATGAAAGAGTTATTTTTATTTTCCCTCTTACTTGTATACAGTATTTGTTTTTCTTACATTTTCCTTAATTTTCCATTATTATTTTTTTACCACCTTGATAACAAAAACAAAATCAACATTTTTTTGACTTGTATACAAAAATACTTTTTTTTTTGTTCCACAATTTTTCTATTTAACCAAAACAGAAAAGTTGGAAAACTGAATGAAAAGTAAAAGTTTTCAAACTTCCTTTTTTTTATATACATATATGTATATATAAAATTTTATGTTCTTTTTTATTATCCTTTTTTTTTTTTTAATTCCCTTAGCATTAGTGATGGGCGCATATATATAGAAAAGTATAAATTTTGATTGTGGCATGATGCATGATTAAAGTTAAACAAAAATTATATTCTAAATGGTTTTTCTTTTCTTTAAGCTTCTATAACTTAATGTGAATATAAAATGAAATAGGTATTTTCATATTAACACCCTAAATACCACCACAAAACAATTTTTTTCTTTTTGTGACAATTCGAGACAAATTTTCGTGTTTGTGTATTTATGTAAATTATTAATTCTTTAAAATTAAGTAAACAATTTTTTTTTGTTTTTTTTTTTACAAGATATGCGAAAATCGTCACTTGTTTGTCTTGATAACACATTTTACAAATCCTCTTAAATAATTTTCCATTTTTTTTAGTCAATGTCAATGTTAAAAATTAAAATTTTTAAATTTATTTGTCGATTTGCTTTGTTTTTTTATTTTTTTTTTGGAGGGAATTAAAAATATGCTTGTGTAGAGAATAAAATAATTGAATAATTAGAGGTGTATTCTAAAAGTATAAGACAGGAAGTATGAATTGTGAAAATGTCAGACAGCCGTAAAAGAAGCAGTATTTAGAAAAAAAAATTTACATATTAATTAATTAAATTTATAAATTACTTCGATACATTAATTAAATCAGTAGAATTATTAACTGAGGTGATCATATTTAATCAATTACAATTTTATAATTTACCTTTAGACTCTTTCTGCATATTTTATATTCTCTTCAATACCAGCATTATTATGAACTTGTCTTCAAACCTTATAACATAACGATATCATGAGAACACTAATTTAGGTGGCGGGGCCCGGCAGCCGGGACATAGGGTTATTAAAGGTAGTCAACTGAAATCACAACAAAAATTGATAAAAAAATTGAAGCTGATTTGCTAAACTACTCAGCAAATCATTCAACTCAACGAGCGCTGTTTCATATGAATAGATTCAGGGCTAAAAATACTGACATGACAGGGGTCCTAAACTACACCATAATGTACCTTGAAAAAGTATCTGCATTAAATAAAACTAGATATTTTATGTAGAACTAGGGAAGATGAAGTGATAGGCGCATACGGATATAAGTCAGAATCAGCTAAACATATACTATGCAAATGCGAAGGATGCAATCGAATCGCACCAAACTGCAACAACTTTATTTTAAACGAAGTACTTTTTACAAGGATGTCTTTTACATTTTTTACATATTAAATATTAATTATTTTACCAAATCAATTGGCGTCAGTTTTAAGTCCAATTTTATTTTTCAATTTTATTGAAATTTTATGACGATTAACTTAGTTCTATGTTCTTTTTCACGAAATATGTTAAACTGAAAACTCCATTTGATCTATTAATACTATCTAATCGAGTTTTTATTTTTGTTTGTGAAATTTCAAAGGAAACTAGTATATTTTGTAAAAGAAAAATCCAACATCTCTATCATTTCACTCCGCTACGTAATAAATTCACTTTGCTACGTAATTAGAAAATAAATTCAACCTGAATAACCAATAATAATTATTTCACAAATTTATTTTACCTAACTTATATATAAACAAAAAATTATAACCTTAGAGTTAAAATGCATTTCACTTTTCAAGAGAATTGAACACCGTAAACACTAATCCTAATAAAATTGCAAAAAAAAAAGTATAGTACTATACTAAAAGATATTGACCGTAAATAATTCCCAAAACAATTAACTTTTTTTTTTAATTGCCAGACAAAAATATAATAAAATAAATATTTTTTTTAAATTTCAATTAAAAAAGTTTTCTTTTTTTTTGTGTGATTTCCCAATCCGTAATAATACTTTGCTTTCTATTTAAACAAAATAATAATCATAATACTAAAAAAAACGGTGGAGAGAGAGAGTTAATGAAAACTAGCGTTGCAGAAATAATGAAACTTGTTAAACAACACTTGAACTTTATTAATCGATTTTAATTTTTACTCACTGAAAGAATTATTATGTACTCTGCTTTTTTTGCTATTTTGTTAAGTAGATTTATTGAAAAAAAATTTCATCTTTCAGTTGAAGTAGTTAAATAGTATTCCATAATTTTTTTGTGAAACATAAAACAGAATAAAAATTATGATTATAAAAAGTTTATTAAAAGTACTTTCCTACTAAATAAATTTTCATAATTGATTAATTTGAGTATTAATGTATAGTAAATTAAAATGGTACTTCATAGAAACTTTGGTACTTTTGTTTTAATGTTTCTAAAGATACCAAAGAATTCATTATTTTTTTTCTGTGGGTAGAAAAAAAAAGCTAGATTACCAAGTTAAATTGTTGACCAGAAAAGTTATAAAATTATGTAGAATTCATGAATTTAATAAAAAAAAAATATATTTCGTCATATTTTAATGGTTTTTTTTAAATTCAGTTGATTAAATTTTTTACTCCCCAAAATTTATGTTTTATTAGGTCCACGTGATTGATTTATTGATTTCTATTGGCTAAGAAAAAAATAAATTAAGAAAAAAAAATCTTTAAATCTACACAGTTCCCTTCACACCGTTTGATATGATTTAAAATTTTATCAATTTTTTTTATATCTATGAAACTACTGCATAAATTTTCGTTATTTTCAAATTTGAATATAAAACTGAAGTATTTTTCAAATATCTCTCAAATTCTTATAAATGTCTCTTTCGAACGAAAGTATGTTTATGTATATAATTTAAAAACTAATTTTATACATAACTCTGATTCAGAATATTCAAAATAAAGTTATTAACCTGAATTAAAATAATATTCATAATATAATTTTTCATATATAAATTTTGTTTTTTATACGTGTCCAGAGACTAAAAATAAATATTTTTTTTTTAGATACTTAAAGATTGAAATTGCAGTTCAGATCAGATGCAAATCATAAATATCGTAAAAATATTTGATATAGTCACCAGCTGCAATGCGACATGAAACAAAAATATAATCATAAAAATAATGTTTTTTTTTTTGGTATATATTCCAAAAGTTATGTTTTACTCTCATCCGTATTAAAATTATCCATACTTATATGATAACCATACTATAAAAAAAAACAAAATGAATATAAAAAGGATCTTCTGTGCTAAGAGAATCTAAAAATTGAATGCAACCAATTTTCCAAAATAATATTGAACATTAGATAATTCAAAATTTTATAGAAACCACCATAAAAATGAAGAAAATATTATAAATATGATAAAAATTATTAGTTTTCATTAATTTTATATATAATAGGAAATAAATAAAAGATTTGATAACACCAAAAGGATGTACCAGATAAAGTACTTTTTGTGATAATAGTATTTTTCATTGAGAAAATACATAATAAATTTTCTAGTTTATATTTATGGAAAATGTCCAACATTATTATATATAAATAATCAAAAAAAAACAATAATTGTCAAGAATATGAATGTAATTTGGCTCATAAGAAAGAATTATGAAGAATGAATGAAAATTTTTTTGAGTTGTATAAAAATCAGTAGAACTTATTTCATTCCTGAATAATTATTTCCCACAACATATCACAAGGATATACATATTCTTCAAGAAATTAAAAATTAAATTTAAAATACCAAATTAAATTAATCTTTTATTGCACTATTTTAACGTTTCTTAATAATTTTTCACAATAAAGTATCCTTTCAGTTAAAACATTCAAAACTGACGTAGCAGAACTACTGTGCAATACGTATGCGTATACGTATGGTATTTTATGCCAATGGGAAATCAATTATAAAATTATGGTACTTGGAAAATCGCATTAAAAATAAACAAATTAATATTTATATGTATACATATTTAACAATGTAGTTAGCACACATACTGGCAAAAATAAAAGTTGCACAACTT
This sequence comes from Empis livida, assembly GCA_963932195.1. Classification (NCBI taxonomy): domain Eukaryota; kingdom Metazoa; phylum Arthropoda; class Insecta; order Diptera; family Empididae; genus Empis; species Empis livida. The sequence goes on from OZ010648.1 coordinate 27,508,456, forward strand.
TTTATTTTATTTCATTATCTTTGAAACGCGCCAACTTACATTGTTGTTGGTGAATGTGTAAAATAATTTATGCTCTCCACCCACAGAATCTTGAGTTCTTCACTTTTTTACGAAAGTACTAACTTTCTAATAAAGACCAAACATGTTAAATTACATTTGAAAAATTACTTTTTATTATAACTACAGTAGCCCTTTTAAGGACAAATATTTTAAAGACGGATGGATATACATGGACAGCCGGGCGCAAAAAAAATTTTGCAGAATCAAAAATTCTTTACAGAAATTTAATTTTTAAATTTTATTTCCATCATACAAATTGGAAAAAAAACCAAGGAAAATTTTTATTTTTTCAAGTAACTGCACTCTTATTGTAAAAGTTCATTTAAGGACAATTTAAACATGTTACATATTTGTTGATTGTTTTTCCAGAAAAGGAAAAAATATACAAAAAACAAAAAAACAAAATTATTACAATCTGCAGATATTCAAATTACTAAAACTTATTTCTGTTCGATTTAAGTATCAAAACAGCTCTTCCAAAAAATGAACAACATATAACACAAAACCAAAAAATTGTTATTATGTCGAAATACAATTTAATGAGAATTTTGGTCTGTAACAATTGTCTTTTCTTCAAAATTTTCTATCATCTGCATTATGTTTTTCTAAAGTATTTTATATATATATACATATTGCATACATAAGTACATAAAAAAAATTACATTGAAGAATCTCATTTATATATAAAAGATATAAATGACATTTTATTTAACCGCAAATGTCCTGACAAACTAATATAAATAAATATAAAATGGTATATAAAAATGATATTTTTTTTTGTGTCTAGTAGCATAAAGTGGAAAGGATAAGTAAGTTAAAAATTTGTAGTTAGTTTCTTGTTTTAATATAATTTCATAGTTTTTTTTTTGTTTTTATAAATTACATAGAAAACCAAAAACAACAAAACAATACAAATTTTCTAGCATATAATTTTATGTTAAAATTTCGAATTGTAAATATATACAATATCTTTATAAGGATTTTAATGTGTGTTAAAATCATGAAGATAGTAAAATTATAAGAAACATATGTAAAATGCAAGAAAACTGCAAAAAGCTTTGGAAAAGATATATTAATGTACATAATATAGTAAAAAAAACCTAAGGCTTTCTCGATTTATTCAAAATTCTTTATACAAATAGTCTTCTTAAGTTCTTATCTGAAATTTAATAGAAATGGAAATTTAAATTTATTTACTGCATTAAAATTTTCATTTATTTACTACATTAAAATTTCTATTCCATAGGATTTATTATTATAAAAAAAATGGTATTGAATTTTCTTTAATTTTATTGAGTAATGAGATTTTTAAACAAGTTTCTTAAAATTTGAATTGAGACTCTAAAAGTTCTTTACAGAACATAAATAATTTGTTGTAGATTGCGTTTTATAGTTAAAAAATCTAATCGTTTCGTTACTTTATTTAAATTTAAATTAAAGTACAAATTTCTGAACACTTTATTAATTAGTTATTTTATTAAAGCTGAAATCTTCCGACTGTACAATGAATTAATGAAAAAAATAATTAATAGTAAAGAAACGATTTTTTTTTACAAAAATTTGCTTTTAATTAAATGTACTAAAATGTAAAAAATAAATGTTATAAACGCAGTGTGAGATGATTTTTTTTTAAAAAAAAAGTGTGAAGTATTAATTATATAAGAGGAAATTGTTTTAAACTTCACAACATTAAAATTTCTCTTCAAAGTTTCTTGTATTCACTTGGAATATCTATTATTTAATGTTATGTATAATTACCAAAACGGAAATTAACCTCCAAAAATAAAATTAGTTTCATAAAAAAGTAAAAAATTGCATTTAATCCGTATTATATATGGATTTTCAACGTAAGGACTATTTTGGAAATAGTCCTTAAATTGAAAATCCATATGTATGGCGAAATTGTTATGCAAAAACAAACGCAAAACACTATTTAAAAAAATGTAATTTTCCGGCAAAAAATGAATAAATACAAAATTTTAGGCTAATCGATTATCTATTAAACTTTTGACAAGTTTTGGTTTAATAAGTGTTTGAGGTTAAAATTTGAGTAACCTTTTTTAAACACCCTGCATCTCAGTGAGTCTTTCTGAGTATTTTTAAATAATTAAAATTCCAATAAATTTTTATTATTTATTACATTTTTAAAAGCATATAGTTTTGCAATACAAAAAAAAATTTTTAAAAGCATATAATTTTACAATACGTATAAATCGGTTTGTTATAATTAATAAGAACTTATTAATTTTCTTATTAAAATTATGATTTAACATTTAATTATCCAATATTATGTAAAAATTATATAAAAATTCAGAAATATAATAAATGTTTGAGGTCCATTTTTCAAATAATATTTTCATTCAATCAAATAATTTATAATGCTTGCCAAATAATATAATTTATGTTTATTGTAATGTAAATAAAAAAATTAGCATAAACATTTTCCTCTAGTCAATTTAATATGTATTCCCAACAGAAACTCCTAAATTGACTTTTATTTGAATTTTAAGTATTATGGTGTATGGTCCCAAAAATAAAATACATAAAATTATTTTAACATTTCTATATTTAAACGCATGCAGGATTTATTTTAAATTACAAAAATTATTCTACTTATGCAAATACATACAAAAAAAAAAAATATATCCTTTTTGTTGTTGTTATTGTTGTTATATAATGTTAATATATATGATATCATTAATTTCCTGTATCGTTATGCATAATGTAATAGTTATCTGTGTTACCGGCGGGGGTATAACTCTATAAACAAGGAAATTACGGATATTGCTGATAAAATACATTATTGTTGCTAGTACATATATATAATACATATATAAAAAGCTTAAAATATTCGATTACATTATAAACTCTTTTATGCCATTTTCCCTCCAAAAAAAAAACGACACGACATAGTATGTTTTCTTAATATTTTATGTTTATACAGAATACATTTTTTTCTTGTTATATATATATGTCATAAAAGGAATAACTTTCTTTATGAATTTTTGAATTGTTTGAAAATTGTAACAGACTTTCTTTTTTTTTGGTGTATATGCCTTTCCAAATAAAACTTTTCACATGAATTTATTATATCCAAAAAAAAAAAAAAAAGAAATGATTTTATTTTAGAGCCTGTCAAGGATGCAACAAAATTGAAAAAGTTTTTTTTGATGTAACAAGTTAAAGGAAATTTTTTTTTTGTAACCAATTTATTTTTCTTTTGTTAAAAAATGGAATAATTTTCTTTTTTTTTTTTTATTTAATTTTACAATTTTATTTATTTTTCTTTTCACAAAAAAAAATTTTCATAAATTTCGAAAAATATTTTTTATAGTTTATAAAAGCATAAAAAGTTATCATAACAAAATAACAAAATGTTTTCAAAATTTGTTTTGATATACTAACATAATATAATATATAATTTATTTCATATTACAATAAAATTACCATTGTAAATTATGTTTTTTTAGATAAATAATCCAAAAATTACTTAATTATTAAAATTGCATTTGAATTTTAATTTAATTTAAATTTTTAAATTAATTGGAATTTGAGTTTTTTTTTTTTTGTGGGTAATAAATGTTAAGTTAATTTTGTATATTTTGAAAATATAAAATTAAATTGACTGTAATAATAATATTCATTTAAAAATAAATAATATAATAAATTTTAAGAGTATTTATATTATATTTATTTTAAATATATGTATTACATATTTGTTTGGAAATTAACCACATCTGGTCTTATATATTGGTTTTTATTCATATATTATATTTGGTATTTTTTATTATATATCAGATAATTTAATAATATATTTACACATAATAATATAAATTGAATTTTCCCACCTGTGATCAATTACCAGTTTATTTATTATAATACATATATTTTAAAATGGATAATTTAATTGAAAATTTTCGAAAATTTAATTATAAATTTTAAGAAAGTCTAAGGGCCGAATTAATAAATCACACTTGAATTTAGTTGGACTTAAGTGTATGATTTCGTATTTATAGGTGGACCTCGTTTTACGTCGTCTCGTTTAACGTTGTTTCGATATAACGTTGTTCAAAAAAATTTTTTTTAATTTTTTCAAAAAACTTCACATTTTTCTATCATAAAAAATTATTTTGTTTCTAATATACTTTTGTGTTATTTTAGTAACCTATCATCTGTTTCTATAGTAACCTATCATGTTTTTTCTTAACGTTTTATAAAGTTTTATTTGATGCGAGACTATAGTTTTTCTGTTATAGAGTTGTAAAGTTTTGTGCCTACAAGTTGAAGTTTTATATTGAAAATTAAAACCCACACTACAAAAAAAATTAGAAAATCGGTTACTTTGAAAACAAAATTAGATATTTTAAAACGATTTGACGATGCATATCCAATATCAACGTGCGGTTGATATTGGATATGCATTGGGGCTACCTCCTACCAGTGTTAGGACTATTCATAATAACGATGCGAAAATTATAGCGTCGGTTGAAGCTGTTACTCCAAGAAATGCTGTCGGAATTGTAAGATCTAGAGATCAAATCATGGAAGATATGGAAAAATATTTAAACATATGGATAGAAGAAAAAAACCAAAACCACACCTCCATGAGTGTTGCAATAATTTAGGAAAAAGCCAAATCCCTACGGAATCATTTAAAAGACTCTGCTGAAAGTGATGGTACGAATTTTAAAGCTAGTAATGGCTGGTTTCAAAAATTTAAACAGCGATATAATTTACACAATATTAAAGTAACAGGTGAAGCTGCAAGTGCGGATATTGAAGCAGCAAGAAATTATCTAGAAGAATTAAAAAAATAATCATTGACAGAAACTTTTCATCAAAGCAAGTCTTCAACGTAGACGAAACCGGACTTTGCTGGAAAAAAATGCAAACTAGAACTTTTATTACAAAGGAGGAAAAGCTGCGAAAGATCGTGTCACGCTAGTTTTGGGGGGAAATGCAGCAGGTGACGCAAAATTAAAACCTTTATTATTATATAAGTCGGAAAACCCAAGAGCTCTCAAAGGTTATGAAAAAAACAATATGAAAAAAACAACCTTCCAGTAATATGGAAATCAAATAAGAAAGCTTGGATGACGTCTGTTATTTTTCATGATATGATTACATCTTATTTTTCACCATTTGTTAAGAATCATTGTTCGGATAATAATCTTGAAAACAAAGCTTTGCTTCTTATAGATAATGCGCCAGGCCATCCCGTAAACATCGATTCGGAGGATAATATTCGTGTTATATTCATGCCACCAAATACAACTACGATATTACAGCCAATGGACCAATGTGTTATTGCAACTTTTAAAGCTTATTACTTACGTAGAACAATAAGACAGCTTATACAGAGTAGCGATGCAGAAGATAGAACTACAATTAGGCAGTTTTGGAGAGACTACAATATATGTATCTTCTTCATCAACGTCATCATCTTCAACTACTGATTCCGATGAGGATTTATTCGATATTTTTGAATTTGATGAAGATGAAATAGAAATACGGAAGGCAAAAATTTATAAAGATAGGCTTTTATTTATTGACTTATGTATATTCTCAAGTAGAATTTAAACAACGATTTAGTTATGAAAAAGAGACTGTAAAAACTTGGTGTTCATTAATTGCCGTAAAACTAGATCCTTAGAGGTAGTCCAATAAGCTCAATAAATCAAATTTTAATTTGCTTGAGATTCTACGCTACAAATAGTTTTCAATTGGCTGTAGGAGACATTTTTGGAATTTGCCAAGCTACAATATGTAATATTGTTCACAAAGTTTCAGTAGCTATTGCAGAATTAAGGGAAGATTGTATTTACATGCCAAGACAAGATGAAATCACAAAAGTAAAGCAAGATTTCTACGATATTGCTGGGTTTCCAAATATTATCGGAGCGATTGATTGCACACACATACGTGTACTTTCACCAGGTGGTGCAAATGCTGAAACATTTCGTAACAGGAAATCGTATTTTTCAATCAATACCCAAGTAGTATGTGATGCAAGTTTAAAAATCAGAGAAGTTGCAGCAAGGTAAATATTTAAAAAAAATCCATAATTTATATTTTTTAATTTTAAATATTTATTCAGGTGGACATTCTACTATCTACCCATGATAGTAGAATTTTTGATAACTCTCTATTGAAAGCCTCTGCTGAAAAGAATATGCTAAATGGATATCTTGTCGGTGATTCTGGTTATGCATGTACCCCATACCTGTTAACACCTATATTAAATCCTCACAATCCAGCAGAATCAAGATCTAACGTAGAACATATAGCCTCAAGAAATCCAATAGATCGCTGTTATGGTGTACTTAAAAGACGATTTTCTGTGTTAAGCAGTGGTATTATTATATATTATTTAAAAATACTAGTATATTTATAAATATTTTTCTATTTATAGTTAATACAAAATACAAATGTAGTACAAAAATTAAAAATAATATTTTTCTTTTTACAGGTTGCAGAACTAAACTGAAAACTACACTAATTATTATAGTTTCCACTATGGTTTTACATAATTTTGCTCTTGAAAATAATGATTGGTATACTACTGATAGTGAAGACAATGAAGATAATTTAGAAGAAGATAATACTAATGATGCCATAATAGTGAACAATAATAACAATAGTGACGCCATAACAGTGAACCATAATAACAATATTAAAGATAATACAGTTTTTTTTAAATAACTAATACAGCCTTTTCATTGACTTGGCTATAGACGAATAAAATTAAACAGCCTTTTTTTAAATTTCGTTGGCTAAAAATACTAAAAACAAGAAACCATTTCAATTAAATCTAAGTAACATTTTGGTTCTGTACACGAAGCTCATTGTTCAGTTTTAAAATTTTTAATTTAATATATTCAGTTTTTTCTTTATATAAATTTTGTTTTATATTTTCAGTTTCCACTTTCTTTGCTATAAGTTCTGCTAATTTTAATTTCTTAAATTCATCAAATGAGTTTTCTTTATTTAATTTTGATTTTAATTTTGTCTTTCGTGGTGTATTTTCCACAATCTCTGTAAATTTTGGTGTTTCGTCTAAAATTTCTACGCTTTCTTCTAACAATTGTTTTGATGTGGATTGTGTGTCTGTACTTGTAGGTATTTTTTCAATGGAAGTGACTGAATCTGAATTCTCCAGGAAGTTGCCATTGGAATCAAATTCATAAACTAGTGGATATATTTGTCCACTTAAGCTGAATTCATTGGTGCGGATATAAATATCCGCACTCCGAACTCGCGCGCCAATTTTCATATAAAATCACATTGTGGCAATTTTTGTTAACATACTTCGTCCATTTTTTTTTCTCTCTCAAAAAGTTGATTTATATTCAACTTTAGTGCGGCACTATTTTGAAAATGTCAATCGAGACGTCAAAAACATAAAAATCAAATGACATTAAAAACACAATATTAAAAATTTCATCCAGTGCACATCATAATTTATTTGTACATAAACAAATAATTTAAAAAAAAAAATATAATATCGTTAATAACATTGTGAGTGAGGAAAAATGAGTGGCAGTGGGTTAAAAAGTAATTATAAAATCATTATAATTAATTCATTTTTTATATCATATATGTATATTTTACAGGTGGTGTTGAATCAGAAGGTGCATTAATTTTAGAAGTTTCAAAAATTGGGCGGGAATTGCTGTATGATTTGGGTAATAAGGACTATAGAAATAATTGCTTAAAATTAAAAATATGGGGCGAAATTGGAAGTGTTTTAGGATTGACAAGTAAGTAGAAATTGTAAATTCCAGGCATAATAAAAATATTTAAATATTTATATATTTTTAGAAGAAGAATGCCAAAAAACATGGAAAAACTTAAAATTAAAATAGCCATTCGCAATCAAAAATTAAAAAGTGGCAGTTCAGCAAAAAAAATAAAACCATATACCGAATGGTTAATAAAAGAAATGGAGTTTCTTCATCCTTTTATTTCAGATTCAGAGTATGTAATAAATAAAATGATTTTTAACTAAATATATTAAATAATGTTTATATAAAATTTTAGATCGACAATAAGTAATTTTCAAGGTGAATCATCATCTTCATCATTTCAGCAGTTATTTGATGATATGGCAAATGATGCAGAATCGAAAAAGAGAACCAAAAGAAAATTGCTAGAGTCGTCAGAAGATAAAATATCAGCTTATATTGATAAAATGGAATGTTTAGAAAAACGTATCAGAGACACTTCAGACGAAATTGATCCGTTTATTTTAATGGTCGATAAAGAAATAAAAAAAGTGCCAGAAGATAAAATTAATAATCTTAAAATCGAAATTTTACAGGCTATATATAATGCTCAAAAATAAATAATTTAAAAAAAAAATAATATATATGTATTGGTTTAATTTAATTCTCATAAAATTTTTTTATGTAGATGGTGGACTGAAATAATTCGTAAAATCTGTTCTGATTTCGGCTGATTGTCGTGTTGAATTGTTGGAGCCAGTATGACCAATGGGCAGAATTCCATGTGATATTGTTTCTCTCCATCTACCAGGTGTTATTGTTCCGTCCATATTTTCTACATCAACTAAATCATCTGTAACATAGCCAACTGTGTTTTTCATACGAAGCCAATTATGTAAACATAATGTTGCTTTTATAATGTTTACTACGGTTATTTTACGAGCAATTATTGGTCTTCTGTATATTCGCCATCGATTTGCCAATATACTTTTAATTGATTTATTAAACATTAAATTAAAAAATAATTTTAATTTAATGTTTAATAGAATACTTACTTCCCTTAATAATTTTTTATACATAAAAAAAGTACTTTCACTTTGTCAAATAAAAATTTAAAAAAAAAAAAAAAAAAAAAATATCTCAAATGTCAAATATATGTCAAACTATGTGACAAATGAGTGCGGTAGTGCGGATATTTTTATCTGCACTGATGAACGTTCAAGAGAAAAATTAGTTCAACTGTTCGGAGTGCGGATATTTATATTCGCACCAATGAATTCAGCTTTAACAATTTAATTAAGGGTGAATCTTGAAGGATTTTATGTTCTGGAACTCCGCCACCAGTTTTAAAATGTTCTCTTCTCTATTTTTTCTCTGCTATTTTTTTCTTCATATTTTGATATGCAGCTTTCAATTGTTTTTCGTCCCTTGGTGTACCCAGCCCTTCTGTATTGAATGCACATTTTAATTTTCCCCATTGCAGTTTTTTTTTATTTAATGTAATTGCATCAGTTTTCTTACATTCTAATATTTCTCCATATTGCACTACTAAATTTTGTAGCAACTCTTTTTCTTGTACTGAAAAATGTTTCTTTGTCATTTTCTTTCATTTGAAATAAAATGGCAAGGAAAAAAAAACAAATAAATTTTTCTAAATTAAATTCGTTTATTTTAAAAAAATATATTTTTTACCTGAAATAATTTAATCACTTCTGTTGTCAATATGTTTCGGTTATGACTGATTATTTTTTAGATTAGTGTTATCAACATAAATAGAAAAATTATATTACCAACATTTCAATTTAAAATTATGTCAATACTACCAACAAAACTAAACAAAAATGCTACAATATAAGTGTGCTTTATTAATACGAAAAATAATCGCAAACTTATTCAAGTATTTACTTAAGCACTCACTTAAATGTGATTTATAAATTCGGCCCTAAGTAAAAATTTATTTTAGTTTATTCATAATAGTAATAAACTTGTGAGTTAATCAAATTGAAATAAATACAGTCTGTTTTTTTTTTAACTTTAGTCCACAAAAATTTTTTACTCTCTCCAATTTTTTTGTTGTAAATTTATACAAATTTATGTGGACCAACCATGTTAATGAATTATGGATAACTATTGGCTAAGTAAAAATGGCGGAAAAATTTTTGGGGTCCAGTATTGAAACCAGAAGTGGTGCTTTAACATCAAAGAGTAAAATGGAAATTTTACTCTTTGACGTTAAAGAGCGCAAATTCTAATTGCGGATCATTGTTCTCTACATCAGATAATTTCAAACTGCAGACACTATTAAGTTCTCTGTTACTTGTCATCTACGTATTGGGGATTATTATAATTAATAACTATAGCAAACATGTTAAAATGTTTTATCTTACTGTTATAAATACACTTGAATCCGTATCATAAAATTCCAAACAATTATATTTATTATATATTTGAACAAATAAATTTATGCTGTCAAATGAAAGTATATGATGGTAGTATGATCTGGAAAATTAGTTTCTACTTTAAGAAAATACTTAAATTTCCCAGTAAATACTCTTTAGCAAAAGTTTTTTTTTATTCACACTATATTAAGCAAATACTTTTAGAACAAACTACTTTGAGTGAATGCTTTTGCAAATACTTTATACTTCTAGCATGTACTTCATTTTTCACTGGACCCTATGTACTAAATTATATTTTATTTTATTTAACTATAAAAACAATTACCTATATAAACGTTATATTTTTCTCGCAACTTTTTTATTGAAAATTGTAAAGAAACCTAAAAAAAAAATTTATTAGTAGAATTTTGTAATTTTCTCTTCTCATTATTCATCTTCACAAAATAAAGTTTCTCAAATTTTAAAATGACCGGTAGGAAACAAAAATTAGACTTATTAGAATTAACAAATTTTAAAATTAACATTAAAGAAAAATTAAACTTTTTCACAAGAAAAAAAAAATTTAAATTAGCAGTAGGAAACAAAAATTAGCCTTTCAAGATCAAGAGAAAACAAAAAACAAAGTATAGATTGAACAAAGCAAGCACGACTCGTTTTTAAAAAAATACACACGTTTTAAAATTTAGAAACGCGACTGCTGGGTTCTACAAATGAATTAATGAAAACTGAGTAATATTGAAATAAAATGATTTATCACTTACTGAAGCTAAGTTAATACATAAATTATCATTGATTTATGTATTAAAGAAATTATTATTATTAGTAATAGAAAGTACATTGTTACTATTATATTTTAATATATATATACAACAGGGCAATACCGACGGTGGCTTAAGGGGTAGTGTGCTAAGCTGTGGAGCATTAGGTACTGGGTTCAAATCCATGATAAAAAAGTAAAATATTCAAGGGCATTTGTTTTTGATGCACCAGTAAAATCTTTTGTTTGTGGAATAGCGGGTAACACTTCATTTCATGAATGCACAAAGTGTATACAACATGGTAAAAAAATTAACAAAGTTGTTCTGTAGGATACAAAAAGTGCAACCTTATTATCTGATTTTCGAGAACGAAGACATTTAAATTTTCATCAAAACAGTTTTCGTACACGGCAAACTCCACTAGAAAAAATTGTTATAAATATGATATCACAAATTGCAATTGTTTCCATACACCTTATTGATCTAGTCTAGGCGTAACAAGAAATTTTTTGTTGAGATTATTGACATAAAGATGTATATTACTCTTTTGTTTTGCTACATTGTGCTTATAGGCTAAAGTCTTGGCCCAAGAGTTTCAAGGCTAACATTTTTAGCGCGGAAGATCTTTTAGAATACTTTGTGGATAATTTTCCTAAATTATTTGGAGATGATAGTGTCGCGTACAACATCCATATACATTTAACTGCTGACATTAATAATTTAGGAAATTTAACTCATTTTTCGGCTTATTGTTATGAAAACAAAATGCAAAATGCAACAACTTTTTAACAATTTGCAATTACATGATCCTATTGAACCAATCAGAGCTAATGGTTTTAAAATATTTGCAAATAAAATCATAAGCTACAGACATATTACTTTAAGCACAAAAAGACCAAATAATTGGTATTAAATAATAATGAATTCTCTTACAAATAAAAATATAAGAAATATATTTGAAGAAAATTCTAATCATTTTTTAAAATTACAAAAATTAAATTAACAATATAAATCTATTAGTAAATTTTGCACGTCATATGAATAAAATACCTGTACGCGTTGTAGTTGGTTTAATGGAACCTCGAACAGATTAAACAGATCAAGAAATAAACCATGCAATTCTTCAAATTCTAAATCCAACATAATTACAAATAAAATAGTTAAATGTACTCGTAAACCATGTAACAGTACAAAAATAAATTTTTAATCCGAACAACCTCAAAGGGATTTGGTAAATTATTATGAGACATTTCTTGGTGGTAGTATTACAAATTATAACAATAACCACAAACCTTATCAGTACCTTCTCACAAACCTTATCAGAATCTTATCAGTCACCACAAATGCTGGAATATCAAGTAAATCAACAATGTTAAGTAAACCTAATACAGTTGATTTATCAAATACTGAGTATTAATTCAAATGCATTAAATGAAATATTGGAATAATCATCGAGTGATCAATTGGAAGGTGATTTGGAAAACTTAGGTTGTACTTAAATATTATTTTATTTTTTATTTATTTAATAATTTTAATAAATAGTAATGTAAAAATATTGTTATTCAAAAGAATATTTAATTATATTGAGGAAGATAACAATACGTTATCACCTAATGCATTTGTGGAAAGTATTATTTTCAAATAAATTTTTTAATATTAAAATGAAGACTTAGATCTTTTACAAAGTCATAATAATTTAATTGGTAAATCTCATTAGTAATCATATTTGTTTTATGTAATTAAAATTTCAAAGTTAATTTTACAGATTTTGAAAATAATAAGACAAAAGAATAGGAATTAATATTAAACAACACAAATAATGATATTGAAAAGTCTCCCAACCACAACAAAGATTATATCACTCGATGATTATAAAAAACGGCAGAAATTGATTTAGATTACTTAATTATCAATGCGTAAGTCATTAAATTAAATTTTTTTGTGGAAGTAATTTTTGTTACATAATTTTTTATTAAATATCTTTGATATTTAAATTTTTTTTTATTATTATATTATTATTTTCATCTTCTACGGTTATAAATGCTTTGGTATTTTTAAATTATAAATGCTTTGGTATTTTGGTATTTTTAAATCTTTTAAAAAGCAGAAGATGCATTTGTATTTCCTTCAAAAACTTCAAGATTTTGATCAATTTTATTATTTTGGTATTTTTAAATTATTTTGCAATTTTTTTCCAAATTGGAATACGCTGATTTAAGTGCATCATTGCGACCAATTCCAGATTAAATTTATCAGTTGTTCAGATTAAATTTATCGTGTGGCTTGCACAGACTTGGTAGTGTAATTAACATGTCAGAATTTAATACCATAACATCGCTATAATTAACCCGTCAGAATTTAATACCATAATATCACTATATTAAACGGCAATAAGTTTGATATTATATAATCAACAACAGCACAATTTATATCTTTGTCATTGCTATGTTTATTCCGTTTCTGAGGTAAGATTATATTACTGGAATCCTCGGATGAAGTTGAATATGGTGTAAGTGAAGAAGTTTCCGTTATTTGAGGATGAGACTATTAATTAACATTAATTAACATAACACATTTTTCAAACATATCTATTTTTATCCTTAAATGTCTCAGCATATTAAAACTTTTTTTCGTACTCACTGAAAAAATATTTTTTTTGAATTGTTTGGACCCAATTTGCCCTTCACATAAACACTGTATAAACACTGCTCTCACATATTCTTTTTCTTGATGGAATATTATTAAAGTCTTCCACTTTATTAAAATATTGAGAATAGAATTTCGAAATATTACTCATTGTGGATTAGATTATAAATATAATTTACATATTCACCGAATGAACTATATAATTGCACTGAATCAACAGCATTATAAATCAACTGAACGCTATAATTACGAATGTTTAACAGATGTAAAAATTTACTGTGTTTTGATAACAATAGAAAATACAAAGCTAGTATTATAAATTAACCTATTATATGTAATTACTATAATTTCGCTCAAAATGTGAGTGAAGCGCTGATTCGATTCGAAATTTGATTCCGCTCAAAATTTGAGTTGATTCGAAATTTTATTTTTTTACATCCGTAAAAAAATAAAAATTTTTTACATTTTCGAAATCATGCACTCTTGTAAGGACTAATTACAGTCGATAAAAATGTTTTAAATCTTCCATTAGTGTCCATTAGTTGTATTTCTTATGTCAAATTTGGAGGAAAGAATACTAGTTTGATTGCTTTTAGTTTTTCAGCTAATGTCTTGGGGAATTGGATGTGATGGGGAATTGTCAACAAAAAATATAACTTTTCTTTCCTGATTATTCCATAATATATTTCACTAAAATATTCTCGTTGGGTTCGTAATCGTCCAAAATTATTGGCTCTTTTACCTGACTTCGGCACTTTTACCTGACAATATTTTGCATTTGAGATTGTATTTCCTTTTTAATTTTGTCATTGCTTATAATTTACCTTATTCTTGCACAATTTTACTGGTCAACGGAATACTAGCTATTCGTGATTGCTGAATAAAATGCATTACACTATTCTCCAAAATTTTATTATTAGAATTTTTGATTTTTTTATGTCCAAATTTTCTGATCTTTGCGATTTAATTATAAGTTTTTCTTTGCACTTGAGAATTGCAGTGAAAGTGCTTGGTGGCAGTTTGCATTTCCGCGCAACATCTATTTTTCTTTTTCCATTACTATTTCTCCAATAATTTTCAACTTTTCGCGCACAGTTAAAATATTTAAACTTCTTTTCCGCATTTTAAAATAGGGAATTTATGTTACAAAGATTAAATTTTTTTATGAGATAGAGGAAAATTTTAAATAGGTATTTCGATATAGAGAGATGAATTTCAGTGCATAGTTGACGGGTAAATCGTTTTATTTCGACATAGAGAAAATTTCATGATAAAGATCTTATAGAGAGGTTTGACGGTATTTTTCTTTATATTAAGACAATTTTATCTTTAACTGTGAATACACAGTATTTGGCTATAGGGAGGGATAGGTAATTTTATAAGTAATTTTATAACTTTCGCAAAAAACTTCATAAGCCTTTGACTGGATTCGAACTCGGGAGCTTCCGATTGGAAGGCAGGTGCTCTATCCACTGCACCACTTAGCTATTTGAAATGGAAAAACATGAATTTGAAATAAATAAAATTTGAATTTAAAAAAAATCAATTTGAAATAAATAATATTGAGTTTGAAATGAAAAAACTTGAATTAAAAGTGAAAAATCTCTGTCATATCATTTTACATTCAATTATTTCGTAGAAAACTATAGTTCCATAAATTAAAATTTATTTGATTTAATAAAACCATTTAGATTTAAAAATATACAGTCCATCACACCAACTAGTATTGTTATTCTTTCCTTATTGTGTTTCCCACCAAAATATTTATCATTTTTAAATGCTAATGATTTTTCTGGAAGGCATTTGTAAAATAGACTAGTTTTATCCATATTAAAAATATCTTTGGTTAAATATTAGCATATAAGCCATGGAAGCTGGTCCATCCAAGCATTTAAATTTTCTGTGGCCATGTCGACACTTTCTCCCGAGATAACTTTAAATGATATATTGTTCCTTTTTTTAAAGCTAGATACCCAACCATCACTGGAAAAAAAATTATTGATGGATAGTTTTTCTGCATAAAGCTTCGCCACCTCATACTGGTAGATTTGAAGATCTGCAAATTCTAAAAATGATAAAACAGCTGTATTCTATTCTACAAATTTGCACTTTCTTATCTAACTCAGCTTCAAATTTTCAATGGTCATTGAGTTAGCAATAATTTCATCCGCTTTTTTTAACGTACAGGTAATTGGTGCAATGGGAAATTCTCAAGCAACCTGCCCTTTTTTCCCAGTTTTCATCATTGCAATGATATTCAATTTTACTATTATCGTAAACTTTTGTTTCATTTTATATTAAATAAGAAATATGTAAGGAAATAATTTTAGTATAGCCAGTGTTTTGTCATAGAGAACTTTATTATACAGAATTATTTCTATATGAGATTTCAAACGTGTATTTAATAATTTTTTTAATCAAGCAATTTTCATTATAGAGATACTGTCTTATGCAGGGCTTTGTCTATATTAATAATTTTTAAAAATATTCTAATCTTTTTTTTATTTATCGAGAAATAAATTGAACGTCTCGAGAATGAAAAATTCTTGATCACAACCTCTAAAGCCAATGCAATTGTTGGGACACATACAATTTAATGATACTGTCAATTATAATATCAAAATACACAGGTGACAGTTGAAATTAATTTTATTTGGTTTTTTTAATATTTTTTTATAATTTTCATTTTAAATTATTGAAAAACATATGTTTTGCCAAGTAATCCTTGAACTTTCATTTTTTTAATTATACAGTGATTTTTCGATAAGAACAACTTCATCAGAATCAGTTTATTTCTAAAGTTTTCGTTTAACGAAAAATTGTTGCTCTTAATGAAAAATGGAATTGAAAAATGTTTTTAATATAAAATATTCCACAACCGCTACAAATATATAGGGTAAACTACCCAGTTCTGATCCCCTAAACCTATTCTGAGCCCCTTGCAACATTCGAGAGAATATCGTCAAAAAAGTGAGGATTAGAGTTATAAATGCCTCATTTTTATAATTAATATTACTAAGACACATCCGCTCTCTCATGTTTTTTTTAGATAGATTTTTTTATCTAGTCCATACCTAATGACTATTATGGATATAATGAAAAAAATAAATTGAAAAGTCGCTATTATCAAAAGTCTCTTTTAAAAAAAGTTACTTTAATCAAAAAAAGTTTCTCTTATTCAAAGTAGCGAAAGCTTTAATCAAGGTTATTCTTATCGAAAAATTACTGTATTTATAACATGGCATTTGAATTTCCTGCATCCAATTTTCAGTCAAACAAAAAATTTTAAAATTTTTAGTGCCATATTGACAGTAATATATATATGACGTGTAGATTTACTGACTTTTTTTCTTAATTTTTTTATTAGGAATCAATAAATCAATCAATTGGGCTAATAAAACATAAATTTACAAAAATGTTGGAACAAGTAGAAATATTTGTTACTTGAGTAACAAAAAAAACGAACTGTATATTGGAAATGTTCTATTAAAATAAAGTAAATGATAGAAATTACAAGCATCATTTTATTTTGTATTTATCTTAAATATTTACAAAAAAAAACTTAGTTCTGCTTTTTTCCAAAAAAAAAAAAACATTACTTTTATTCTTGGGTCAAAATATCCCGCACGAGTGCTCATTTAAAAAATTGAAGGGTAATTGCTCTGAAAAGCAAAATTACTTTATTTATAAAAATAAAATTTCTTTACATGGGATCTTCTTAAATCCTTTTTCTTCAATTCCATTTATTAATAATTTTCTAACTATTACTAACTTCAAAATTATAACAAAAAAATATCTAAAATTCAATTATGAATTTCAATTAATCATAACATAAAAAAAGCTTAAAGTTTTTTTTTTTATTTTATCACAAAAAGAAAAATCGCATATAAAACTTTAAGATAAATTTCACTGGAAAATTTACTTCGAAAGTTTTCTTGTTAGTATTAATTAAATCCAACAAAAAAAAAACCCCTCCAGAATAGCACAAAAACAACATTCCTGAAAACCTGTAAAACATTTTCAGCTCCATGAAAAATACTAAGAAATAATTATACAATTTTACCCAAAAAAAAGAAAAAAATTACGTGTCGATGAGAAAAATCATTAGAAATGTAGAAAAATTCTACTTTCTTTTAATAACAATAAAATAAAAAAAAAAAAAACGTAAATAAAAAATTTCCATGAAAGAAAAACACAAAATAAACTAATTTGTAAAACAGATGAAAAATTTCTAGATTTTCTCATAGTCCCGAAAACTTCTTCAACGTAAAACATTTTCTTTTTTTATTTTTACTTTTTTTTTTTTAAAGTTCTTATTTAGTTTGTGTTTATTTAATTAAGGTAGACAGGATAAAATATATAAAAAAAACTAATTAAGAATTGTCAATTAACACTTTGAATTTTGATCAAAAAAACATTTTTTTTTTATGCTTGTGATGTAAATTACTTTTATACACGGAACTAAAAATTCAGATGAAAGGTTTTTTTTTCTATATTTTTTTGGTATCTTTTTCATCTTAGTAATTAAAAGTAAATAGAAAAATAATATATTAACCATAAAGAAAACTTTCCAAAGGAAAATAATATTTTTATAACCTGAAAATTTATGAAGTTTTACCTTTTTTTTTTTTTTTGGTCTCAATTCTCCAATGTTTATGTGGTACACACACACACAGCAAGAAAAAAAGGATAAAAATTATGGAATTCTTATTTACCTAATCATCAAGGAAACCAAGATTATACAAATAAAAATGGTTTTTCTGAAATTGTCACCATATATATTTATATATGCAAACATTGAAAGGACAATGTAC
The DNA here is from genome assembly GCA_963932195.1 of Empis livida. Lineage (NCBI taxonomy): Eukaryota > Metazoa > Arthropoda > Insecta > Diptera > Empididae > Empis > Empis livida. Next base: position 27,526,857 of record OZ010648.1, read on the forward strand.
CAATCCTTTAATATTTAATGTTTTTATGTATATGTATACTTTATGAGATTTGGTCAAGAACCAAATAGAAAATTGAAGTCTTTTACTCAAACTGTTAAATATTTTTAGTATCTGTTTTTTAAAAAAAATGCAGATTGAGTTGTAGTTTGAGATAATTAGCTTGGAGAGTTAAATAAATTTGTTTTTAATTATAAAATATTTGTAATTATAAATGACAAATCATCATTCTGTATATATATGACCACTTGACCATCATCACAATTAATCAAAAAAAAAATAATGTATTTCTCACTTTCAATTTCATCTGTTTAGGAGATTTATGAAAAGAAACAATATCTTATGTTAGAATTGAACTTTGCAGTTCGTGTATCCGTCTGTCCGTATACAAACTTTTACAAATTATGATTTAGCATAGTAATACACAATGCAGTTCTGCTATACGGCATTTTTATTTTCAATTACAATAATTTCGTTATGAAATTTTGTAGGTAAAATAAAATTTATTTTAAAATTTTTACCATGTTACTGATCTTTAACATTTTTATCCTTTAGGTAAATTATCATTCACCAGAAAAAATAAAAAAAATATAATCTCTTAGATATAAAATTTATTAATTTATTCATTTGAAAAATTATATGCCATCGGTCAAAATCATAACAATTAATTATTTCATATAAAAGTCATTCATTTTTTTTTTGTACACGTCTGTTTTTCTAGGAAGAAAAAACCCTTGTATTCTAATACATATTCATAAATAATTTTCGTGTTGAATTTTTTTTTTTTTTGTCATTGGTGTTGGTGATATTGTCATGATGAAAACCATGTGCCAACAACAATTAATAGTAATATATAAATTTTAATAATTTCATTCTTTTTATAGTTTTTTTTTTTAGTATTTTTGTTGCTTTCTCAGAGCAAATTTTATTACATATTCTTTGTAACATTAAAAAATAATTTATGTATAACAATATTTTCCAGAAAAAAAAAAACAGAAAAAGTAAGGAAATTAAAAAAAAAAAACAAGGATATAACATTGAACACTGTAACTTGTAACATAACACAAAAATTCTAACGATGTCGACACACAAACACAACAATTTCTCCTTCATATATAACAATAATTTTTTTTTTTCCTAATTTTGTGTGTTAAGTAGCTGTGATGCTCTACTTCACTATTTTATGCAATAATATATAATTTTTTTTTCACTTCCATTTTGATCCCACCACCACCAATAATATTCATCTTTTTTTTTTTATTGTCCTTCTTTAATAAATTTTATATTTATATGCTATTGCTATACAAAAATTATATATAAATGATTTTAAATAGCACAGCATGATATCCTTCTTAAACGGGACTCTTTAGAGATTGGTATTATGGACGCAATGTTTCAGACATTTGTCACTTTAATGAGCGGCAACGATACTTTATTTTTATTTTTTTTTACAAAATAATAGAATGAATGAAAAAAAACATAAATGAAATAAAAGGCATTTTTGACTCTTAATAGCGCAATGAGTTTGAGTAATGTTCCAAAGCTCTTCACAGTGAAATTTTATTATTATATCTTTTATTTTTATTTAATTTTTTTTTTAAAAAAAACATGAAAAAAATAAATATAATCTTATTTAATGCAATTTAAGTTGGAAAATTTTTATATTTTTAGTTAGTAAAAAAAAATATTATTTTTTTTGCTTTTTTCTTGTTTATTCTATTTTAATCGTTTAAAGCCCACAAGCAATTATTCTTTTGGAGTTTTTGAAGAGATGTTCATTTTATTTTTTCAAAATAATAAAACAGAAATGTAAAGAATGGAAAATGACCATGACAATTTATGATTTTTCTTAAAGAAATATTGTTTATTTGGTTATTTATTTTTTATAAAAGAAATTATTATACTAATTTTCATTTTATATAATTTTTGTTTTTTTTTATTTTTACTTGAAGAAACATACAAATAATTTGTCATTTTATATAAATACTACAACAAGGTTGTCATATTATGGAGGAAAATATTAAGTATTTTTTGATGCTTTTGTGAATTTATCTTTTTAGGTATGATATGAAATATCTTTCAAAATTTATTAAAAAAAATTAGGAAAAACTTATTTGATTAGATTTTTTTGTTTTAAATTACACTTTCCTAGAAGTGTTATAAAGATTTACTCATTTAACTGATTATACAATGTGAATAAAAAGCGTAGTAAAAAATTTAATATGAAATAAAAATTAAAAAATTATTGAGATTGAAAATTTATATATTACTACAAAAATTAATAGAATATCGAATTTAGTTAATTATTTAACTAAAAGTTAAATAATTCTAAACTAACATTCAGATTTAACAGTAATCATACTATCTGTATCTGTAATGTTATAAATCTATAAACAAAAAATTGTATAAAATAATTCATCTGAAATTTAAAGTAATTTTTATAATATTTCAATCCTTTAATAAATAGTGTTAATAAAAGCTTCCTGGTGTTTAGATAAATTAAAATATTTTCCAGAACAAAACAAAATAGTAAAAGTAAAAAATGCCGCGAAGCAGAACTACTGTTAGTAGTTTGCTACATATGTGCACGTTATGTTAATGTATAGCTACAATCAGTGTAAAAAGTTTCCGTACAATCAAATTTTTTGAAAGAAAATATAGTTATAGTTTCCATATTTAGCAGTTTTAATCAAGTTTAATTTTACCAAATAATTAATTAGATTTAAAATAATAACTTAGCAATAATAATGTATATTCATTCTATTAAAGCACTAATTTGACGCGCAAATAGTAATCGTGTATACCTAAAAGTTAAATTAATTTTGAGTATATTATTTTTAAGACCCAGTTAACTTGTACCCGCTTTACTTTTACTATTTTTATAAGCAAGTTATTAAATCAAAACATTGTGGTGTAACAATGTTTTAATTTAATAGCTTGGCTATAGGGCCTCCCACCTCGGTCATAATTTCTGAACCTGGGATTTCGGGTGTACATTATACCATTCCCCGGATCCTGAGATAAATCCCGGGATTGACTTCTTCTACTGAAAAAAATTAATATGTATAAAGTAAAAACTAATAAAAACAAAGTTTTTTTGTGTAAATTCATTACAAAATTAAGTTTTTTTTATCTATTAAAAAAATAAAACTACAAAATGAAATAATCCTGCAGAAGAAGAAGCTCTTTCTAACTTGATACAGTTTGGCTTTATTGTTTTTAAATATATATATATACTCTTTTCAAATTATCCATTTTCAAAATTTATTTACAATCGCTTACCTTGCCCACGCATTGCAGGCTCGCCTTACTCTATATATCGTCTTTTCAAATAATCCATTTTCAAAACTAATTAATTCTTACTATTTTTATTATTCAATTAAATAAAAAAAAAATACAAAATAATTATAAAAAAACATGAAATTCAATAAAAGTAAATTGTGGTGGTGATTATGAAAGTGCTCTAAGTCATGAATTTAAAAAAAAAATACATTTTTTACTTACATATTTTGATGCATTCAACAGAATTCAGTTAATGTTTATTTTGAAAGTGAACTAATTCACTAGTTGCTTGAGACATCAGTGTCACCATCAGTGGCAATTACAGCTTGGGAAAATGAAAATTTGTAGTAATAATGCTTGAAACTAACACTTGTCGATTATTTGTAATATGGATGTTGTATTCGGAGCCAAAAATACAACTTTAAACCTTCGGAAAGTTCTCTCAAGTCTTTTGGATGGCTAGGAGCCAAAAGCCAAGCAAGATACCAGTAAGATTTTATTTGCCAGATTATTATTAGTGCAAAAAGTTTTGGCCGCTGGGAAAAAATATTCAATAAACCATTCCTGAAAAATTGATTTGGTAACCCAAGCCTTCTTATTCGCTTTCCAAAATACTGGCAATCTGACCTTAATAAAGGATGTTTTTATAGAATTACACAACTTTAAATTAAAATAAAACAAAGAAAAATATTTTTAATATCAATTAAATTGGCTTTATTGGATAGACATTAATGTTAAATATGATTTCACTGGAACTCCAATTTTCAAACACTTTTCGCAGCATTTGCGGCCGTATTTCGCCAATAACTCCTCGATTGTTGATTACCAAATATTCAATTGTCTCCGGTTTATCGGCGTATACAGGTGACTTTACATTACTCCAAAGAAAATAATTTAGTGTGGTTAAATCACACGATATTGGTGGCCAATTAATAGGTGTTGGAACCACATGTCAGCAAGATTAATGCCAGCTAATTGAGGTACAGAAAAAATTTTAATCATGTCTCTATACCGTTCACCGTTTACAGTAACATTTCAGCAATGTGAATTAAATAAAAATTATGTACAACAACAGATTTTCAAATAAACACCACCAATTGTTAGAATATTGGAGAAACGGTTTTAAAAAAAATCCGAAGCCACTCGATATGACAGTAATGTACGGTGGGGATATGATACCGGCGATACGGAAAGAACATTTCCAGGGGTAAAGTTAATTGCGGTATGACTGTACTAATTTCAGCAAAGTATTAGATTAAAAAACAATTTCAGAAATTTATCAATTACTAATTTTAACTTGTTGTTGGCAACGTAAATTCGAAAACATAATAAAAATATTAATATGTATTTTCAAAATAATTACTGAAATGTAAAATGTCTGCAACTTTAGTTCCTACAGCCAGGGGTGAGGAGCTGGAGCTGTCGCTAGGAGCCACAGAGCTGGGCATTTTTGCTAAGTTGGAGCTGGAGCAGAAGTTTTTTTCAATCCTGAAAAAGCTGGATCCCCGAGTTTTTTTCAATCTGGAAGTCTCCCAAATATTTTTTTTTTGTCACAAACTTTTATTTCCACATTTTGCTTCCAAATTTGATTTTATTCGCAAACATTCCCTTATTTCAGAAATCAAATGAAGTATTTTTACGTTGTACAGCAGGCGCCAAACGTTGTTTTTGATGTTGGTAATTAATAAAATATTTTCTCTCAAAAGTCACCATAGTAAACCACTTTTTTTTAAACATTACTTGCAGCGTGTGCACGCCTAATATTTCCTCTACTTATTCACCAGCTTATGTGCGCTGATTTTTTTGGAGTATTAAAGCAATCTGTACCAATACAATTATAAAATCAAAAAATTAGAACATTTACAGTCAATTTTAGTTAAAGAACTCAACTACACTTGCAATATTTGTTATAAGAATTTAATTCAGTAAACTAAATATTTCGTAAAACATTAAGTAAAACTACTTAAATATATTTTATTGACATTTATTTTGTATACAAAAGTATTTATCCTAAATTATATTTTTATTTTTATAAAAAATCTACATTTAGTTAATTTTACTTATAGTAAATTCTATATATTTGCTCCATACATAAATAGTATTAACAAAAAGTTTTCTTTTGGGTAACAAAAAAAAAACCTAGAATTGCTATATAAATTAAGGTATCAAATAAAAAAAGAACAAACTTTTTTTCATCCCTTGTTGCTTTATCACACACACATAAATATATATGTGGAAACAAGAAGTGATGAAAAGATAAGAAAAACTAAATAAAAATACAATAAAAAATCAAGTGAAATTTTCCCTTTTCTTTTATTTTGTTTCCTTTTTTTCTTTATTTTTTTTTTCTGTACAACTGAATAAATTGTTTACCAAATTGGGTCATAATCTTAAATTTTCTCAGGAGTTATATGTGCGTATTTGGTTAGGTATAAGATATGGTGAATTTCTTCATATATAGTTTCTCATGTTTTTCCTTGAACACCTTTTATTTTTGAGTGTATTTTTTTTTTTGCCGATGAAAAGTTCTTTTCCATATAATAATTTTTATTTTTATTATATCGTTTTTTTTTTGAGTTGTAGAAAATTTTTGTTTAATATATTTTGATATAATAAAATTGTTTGAAGTCCTTTCTCCTGGGAGTAATAAAATTTTCTTTCATTTGTAATACAAATCATGTTTTTAAACACTTTATTATATACAATTTTCTTTTTTTTTTTATGAAAAATAAAGTCATTCGCGTTTTCATGTATACCCAACTAAACGTATACGAACGTACCGAAGAGCTATTCACGCTCAAACGCTTATATATAACAAGATAAAAAAAAAGGACGAATATTAAATTTGACTTTTAATTTTTAAAATTTCAGAAAAAAAAAATAATAATAATATAAAAAACCCGGAAAATGATATTAATGTGAAAATTATGATGCAGAACGAGTTTTGTGTCTTTTTGTACAATAAAATTAATGACGATATGGCAAATATATTTTCGGAGGGATCTGAAGAAAGTATGGTGGTTTTTTTTTTATTTATTACAAAGTTAGATGTGAGCTTAAAGTAATATGCTAGAATGATTTAAATTTGAAATAAGTAAAAATTTTAATTAGAGTAAGTAAAACATAACTTTATAGTTTCATGATGAAATTCATCTAATTTACTTCGTATCACTGAACCTATTTTACAGAAGATATTGTATCATTGTTATAGTTGTAAGTGAAAATTCTTGCAGTAAATTTATAGAATAATCTTATCTTCATTAAAATTGTTGTCAAGGTCAAGAGAAAAGGGATTTGTGATATTACAGTACACATTTTGAAAATTTGCATCATTAGCGAATATATACGCGCAATTTTCCTTCGTATAATAAAAATTCCGCTAATGTAAAAAAATTCAGTGATAATGCCAAGGAAAACATACATATACAAAATCGTCAAGGATTCAGGGTTCATAGTTATAAGCGTCGATTACTTGGTTTATTTCTCGATAATATCGTATGTATTGGGGAGTATATTTCTAATATTCCAGTTATTGTGTTATTAAGTCAGAAGCTAGACGATAGGACCAACTAAAATAGAGCTAGTTTGATAGATTAGACGTTAGATATTATATTAAATTATCATCTTTTCGAATGTTACCGTTATTAGCGTGGACATTTTGAGTTAACAATTATTTGTGTTCAAAGTGTCATTTTGTTAAAAATTATGCGTTTATACTTTTTATTTGCAGCATACCTGGTGTATAGGGTTGTCCAGTCCATTTCATCCGTCAAATTTTTAAGTTTAATAATTTGACGTAAGAAGTGAAATATAATTGATTTTTCATGTACAACTTAAACTCAAAATGAGCGAGTTTTCAAAAGTTGCAAATGGTTTAATACTAAATACAAAAAATTTATTTGCCTAATCGAAAATATTAAATATAGAATTTTATTTTATGGAATTTAAGATTTTATATTTTTGCTTGGGCACATAGTATATCATATATCCTTAAGAACATCTTAGTAACTACAATTACCCTTCAGACAATTTCAATTTTTTTCATCAATCATGACATGCATATTATTTATGATTTCATGACTTTCTAAATGTATTATAATTTTCATGACTTTGTAAATTATTTATTATTATTTTTACTCCAACTTTAATCAAAATCCTTAAATTCAATATATTATTAAATCTTATTTTATATCTTTAATAACTAATATTCAATATTTTCCTACTATCATATATAAATTATTTTTCATTAGGATATCCTGTCCGATCAAATTATATCTTTTTTGAAAATTTCTTATAATATTGGAAAGAAGCCATTTCATTTCCACTTATGATATTATTTGATTGATTTGAATATATTGTAGGATTGATTTGTAATACTATTTCAGATATTTTCTAGGTGTTAATAGAAAATTTTATTATAATATTTATTCAAAGTTTATTCGTTAAATATATACCTTTAAGGGATGTTTAAACACGAATGCTAATCTATTTACAAATTTAATGTTTTTCTACCCCTATCCACATAAAAAAAAAAAATCCCTTACATATATTACTATTTTTTTTGTGGAAAAATCCTATTACTTAACAGTATACAAATTAAAACATTATCACAAATCAAATTAAAATATAAATTATTTACATTAGCTGTTACTCTTTTGTCAAAATGTTTGTCCTTTTACGGTACTCCAGGATAAAAAAAATATTTAATTTTTTCATTTTCAATTTTTTTTTTTTTGGAGCGGTGGATAATTTTTATCCAAATAAATAAAAAAAAAAAAAAACTAAGGACACAAAATAACAATAACAACGGTGGAAAAATATCTAAGGGAGAAAATCTTTTTTTTATTTTTTGAAAAGGGTCGATTAAATTACGAAATAATATGAAAGTTTTCCATGTTTTAACCTAAACACATCTTTCGTTTCTGTAAATATTATATACATATACATAAAAATTTTGCTTATATAAATATGTATATAGAAAGAAAGCGTGTGTAGTGAGTTGTATGTGTCCCATAAATCTGCTGGTGATGTATTTAAAATACGAAAGAAATAAAGCAAGAACGAAAAATAATAATAATTTTTTTTTTTTTTCTTTCATTTTTTCCAAGCCTAAATAATGCCGGTGACATGTTATCCTAAATCAAGTTTAAAGAAAAAATAATTTTTTTTTTATTTTTTGACTTGTTTATAGCTCGGCCCAAAAAATTTTTTGATAAATTATTTTTTTTTTTTTTAAGAAAAGAACCAAACAAGCAAAAATTTACATAATGTCATTAAATAACTGTACACTTTGAATGGGTTAGCCTTTAACAGCAACAATAAATAAACAAGACAACACACACAAAGAAAAAACAAAATATATATACATATATTCAATATTTAAAAGTGATTAGAGAGTGTAAAAAGGATAAATGAATATAAATAAATATTCTTTTTTAAGTGCTTATTCAGGTCAAAGTATTCGGATTTTCAAAACATGAAGATTTTAATTTTTTATTCCCTTTTCTTTTTGAATGATAGCAAAAAAATGTGATAACAGAAAAATTAAAATTTTTTGGCAGACCGCAGAACAATTTTTTTTTTTTTGATTACTCTGGTGTTACAACATAATTGTAAAGTAACTAAATTCGAGTGGTAATAATAACGATATTCATTGTTGCAAGTAAAAGTTTATTCATAATAAAGAAATTTGTGGTTCCAAATCCATATAAAATTAGTACGTCTAAATTACAATAGAACGTTATGAGATCATTTAACCTTCCTCGTCTCTTCAGGTCATTTTGGCCCACAATTTATTTAATTTTCCACTTTCATTGAATTTTATTATTATTTGAAATTAAACAGTTTGTGATAATAATGTGTTGTAATAGTTTTTTCTATTCCTTGTGATAAAATAAAAATGTAGTTTTTTCACCTAGTACCATCGGGTCAATTTGTGTTAGGGTAGGCTGACCATACGTCCTGTTTTAAGCTGAATTCATTGGTGCGGATATAAATATCCGCACTCCGAACAGTTGAACTAATTTTTCTCTTGAACGTTCATCAGTGCAGATAAAAATATCCGCACTACTGCACTCATTTGTCACATAGTTTGACATATATTTGACATTTGAGAAATTTTTTTTTTTTTTTTTAAATATTTATTTGACAAAGTGAAAGTACTTTTTTTATGTATAAAAAATTATTAATGGAAGTAAGTATTCTATTAAACATTAAATTAAAATTATTTTTATTAATAATATGATATAAAATTTTGCAGTACAATTAAAAATGAATAAGACAAAGTTTCGCAAATTGTTCAAAATTAATTTTTTGATGGCAAAAGCCGAATTATTATTATACATTTTAAAATGTAAAAAAATCAACAAAAAAGAAAAAAATTTGCGGTTAGACCTATTTTACAAGGAAGGCGCAGCCAAGGATATTTTAACAATTTAGTTCAAGAAATGAGACTGAAAGACACAGAGTCTTTTACAAATTTTCACCGGATGGATCCAAAAACATTCGATGAATTGTTAAATGTGTTAGGGCCATCACTTCAAAATCAACCTTCTAGACAATTCGAAGAAATAAAATTCGCAGAAAGATTGTCACTGACATTAAGGTAATATTTCAATCATTTTACGCAAATTAAAGTTATAATTAATTTAATAATAATAAAGTTATAATTAATTTATTAATTTTAGATATAATTATATTAACTATTTCTTATAGATATTTAGCAAGTGGTGACAGCATGAAGTCAATTGGATTTTACGGTTTTCGAATTGGTGCCAGTACAACATCCAATATTATAAGAGAGACATGCAATTTAATTTGGGAAAAAATGAATTTCGTATTTCCAACAGTTTCAGCACAGTTATGGGAAGATGTTGCTAATCAGTACAACACCCAATGGGATTTTCCAAATTGCTTGGGTGCAATCGATGGAAAACATGTTGTAATTCAGGTATTATAAAAATTTTTATTATTTTTACAAACTAAAAATTACTTTTCTTTTATGCGTTTCCAAATTCAAATTCATTAACATTCAACTACAAACATTTGCATAGCATCATATTATTAGCAGTGTGTGATGCAGAATACAAGTTTTTACTTGTCGATGTTGGTGCTTTGGGGCACAATAATGATGCTAATGTATTTAGAAACTCAAGTTTTGGAAATGCTATTATATCAAATGCTGAAAAATTGTGTTTGCCAGCCCCAAAAAATCTACCAGGATCTAATCAAATTGCGCCATTTGTGTTTGTAGCAGATGAGGCATTTCCATTACTTCCAAATTTGATGCGCCCGTATCCCGGTCGCAACACAGGAAATCTTCCTCGAAGCAAAAACATTTTCAACTACCGATTGTCAAAAGCCAGACGAGTTATAGAAAATTCATTTGGTATATTGGCAAATCGATGGCGAATATACAGAAGACCAATAATTGCTCGTAAAATAACCGTAGTAAACATTATAAAAGCAACATTATGTTTACATAATTGGCTTCGTATGAAAAACACAGTTGGCTATGTTACAGATGATTTAGTTGATGTAGAAAATATGGACGGAACAATAACACCTGGTAGATGGAGAGAAACAATATCACATGGAATTCTGCCCATTGGTCGTACTGGATCCAACAATTCAACACGACAATCAGCCGAAATCAGAACAGATTTTACGAATTATTTCAGTCCACCATCTACATAAAAAAATTTTATGAGAATTAAATTAAACCAATACATATATATTATTTTTTTTTAAAATATTTATTTTTGAGCATTATATACAGCCTGTAAAATTTCGATTTTAAGATTATTAATTTTATCTTCTGGCACTTTTTTTATTTCTTTATCGACCATTAAAATAAACGGATCAATTTCGTCTGGAGTGTCTCTGATACGTTTTTCTAAACATTCCATTTTATCAATATAAGCTGATATTTTATCTTCTGACGACTCTAGAAATTTTCTTTTGGTTCTCTTTTTTGATTCTGCTGATGTTGATGACAATGGAGTTGAACTTGATGGTAAATTTTGGGGAATATCCATAACATCTGCATCATTTGCCATTTCATCAAATAACTGCTGAAATGATGAAGATGATGATTCACCTTGAAAATTACTTATTGTCGGTCTAAAATTTTATATAAACATTATTTAATATATTTAGTTAAAAATCATTTTATTTATTACATACTCTGAATCTGAAATAAAAGGATGAAGAAACTCCATTTCTTTTATTAACCATTCGGTATATGGTTTTATTTTTTTTGCTGAACTGCCACTTTTTAATTTTTGATTGCGAATGGCTATTTTAATTTTAAGTTTTTCCATGTTTTTTGGCATTCTTCTTCTAAAAATATATAAATATTTAAATATTTTTATTATGCCTGGAATTTACAATTTCTACTTACTTGTCAATCCTAAAACACTTCCAATTTCGCCCCATATTTTTAATTTTAAGCAATTATTTCTATAGTCCTTATTACCCAAATCATACAGCAATTCCCGCCCAATTTTTGAAACTTCTAAAATTAATGCACCTTCTGATTCAACACCACCTGTAAAATATACATATATGATATAAAAAATGAATTAATTATAATGATTTTATAATTACTTTTTAACCCACTGCCACTCATTTTTCCTCACTCACAATGTTATTAACGATATTATATTTTTTTTTTAAAAATTATTTGTTTATGTACAAATAAATTATGATGTGCACTGGATGAAATTTTTAATATTGTGTTTTTAATGTCATTTGATTTTTATGTTTTTGACGTCTCGATTGACGTTTTCAAAATAGTGCCGCACTAAAGTTGAATATAAATCAACTTTTTGAGAGAGAAAAAAAAATGGACGAAGTATGCTAACAAAAATTGCCACAATGTGATTTTATATGAAAATTGGCGCGCGAGTTTGGAGTGCGGATATTTATATCCGCACCAATGAATTCAGCTTTAAACGGGACACCCCTTTTTGGTATATGTTGAAAATGGCTTAATTTCAGTAAGTTTTCAGAAGATTTTGTGAAGAGCACATGGAAAAGGAAAAACACTCTCGTAAGTATAAATTTATTTCGCGCTTATTGTAGAAAGTTTAAAAGCGATTTTAATAAACTTTGCGGTATTTTGAAGAAAAACGGTTACATTTTTATTAAATTACATTACTGCAGCAAATTGTCAAAAATATTTGTATAAAATATAATTTAAAAATTAATGTACAATATATTGTACATATCGAAACAATCGATGTGTACAATATATTGTACATCCCGAATCAATGATAAACTCTTTTAAAACATTTTTCAATAATTTTCAACTTTTAATTGAAGATTCATCCAGCTCTTTTTCGAATATTTAGGAAAATGAGCCGGAAACATATATCGGAAAGAGAAATATTTGATATTCTGTGGGAATCAAATGAATTAAAAGTTTCTGCTGCTGAAGGAGTTTGGGCTTTTCATTCACTTATTGAAAATTTTAATTTTCGGTTAAATGACTGCATCTCTAAAATAATACAAATTTGTTTCGAAACCAAATATAGATTTGGACGAACCAAATGTGAAGCAATAATTAAAAATGTTTTGCATTCATTTTTTAATAATCAGTTAAAAAACGAATTAAAAGAAATTAATTGCTTCACTATATTACTGATGCCACCGATCATGGTGACCAAAAACTCTTCCCAAGGTATTTCAAACCATAATATATTGAATCAATAAAAATAAACATTGGACATTGCTTCCTTTTTAAACTGAAACAAGTGTGTAATCGTGATATATTAGGTATTGGCTGTACTGCACATATTGTCAATAATGCAATTAAAAGCGCAAGCAATTGCTTACCAGTCGATAACGATATTGAGTGTATTATTTAATTATTTTCATATTTATACTGTTAGAACTGAAGAACTAAAGACATTTTGCTCTTTTATTGAAATTCAATATAAAAAAGTTATCAATTACAGCAGCACAAGATGGTTATCACTTCTACCAGGTATTGAGCGATTCATTGAAATATTCGATGATTTAAAAGCCTATTTTTTAAGTCAAGAAAAATGCCCACAAATATTAAAAGTTTTTTTGAAAATGATATATCGCTAATTTGGTTGCATTTTCTAAGGTCAAAAGCTAAGCTGTTTCATAAAACAGTACATATTGCGTATTGAAGGAGATAAAATTCTTTTTGTAGAGGTATCAATAATAATTTTAGATCTCCAAAATTTATTAAAAGCCCGAAAGAAAAATTTATTTGCTCTACTTTTATGCAGCAATTTGATAGCCAAATTAGAAAATGAAGAATATAAAAATTAAATAACTACACATGAAGAAAGCTTTTATGATACAAGCATTGCTTATTTGAATGAAAGGACAGACAAATTCGATCAGGATTTAATAGAATTCAAATTGTACTGAATTTTTTAATTTTATCAAACAACAACCAGATTTGCTAAAAAAAATTTCTTCAAGCGAAAAATATTTATAAAATTGCACCAATTTAATTTTTTATTACAAAATTTTGAAATAATTTAATTTTTATATAATAAAAGTCTTTATAATTGTTTAATTTTTAATAACAATTCTTATTAACTTTTTGTAAAATTTCACTAATATTAGAATTAGATTTCAACGATTATTGTCCTGTTTTTCGCATCCCAAATTATGGTCCCCTAGGTGAGGGTTAAAAAGTTAATAGCGCGCTGATAAAAACTATATAAATTTTCACTGAATTTTAAATATTTCGATTATTCGCATGCTAGATTATATTATTAAATAGATTATAAATACAATTGTTTTTATATTTGTTCATAAGTTGTAAAATCGTATAGAGAAAAAAGTGTGTTTATTTTTTTGTTTTTGTATTCCGCAAAAATTAAAAATGCTTATCCCTAGAAGACTCACCTATGCAGAAATTTATGAATTAGTAAATAATGAAACTACTTGAGATCTAGAGGATGATCTTGTAAGTGATCTAGAAGATAACATAGAAGAAGAGAATATCGAAGAATCAGATACAGTCAAAGCCCACTATTACAAAGTACCTCTCTAATGAAAATTCCTTTATTATAAAAATTATTAAGTACCGTTTGAAAATCTTCTATAAAAATAATTCTTTATTACAAAGTTCTTTATGACAAAACGCTCGCTATAATAAAATTATTTTTTACATTATTCCTTGCCAAAAACTCCCTTTAATATAAAATGAAAAAAAATAGTTTAACGATAATATAAAAATTGGATATCATTAAATTGATAGACAATGGGAAAAAAGAAAGGAGGTCGCTCGAGAACTTGGTATTGGACCAAGTACAATAACTAGCATTTTTTTAAAAAAGATGATATAGCTAAATCAAGGACTTCTGATAATCTGAAGGTAAAGAAGATGAGGAAGTGCAAATTTACAGAATTAAATGCAGCTGTGTTACTATTTTTTAGAATTTCCAGATCTTCAAATATACCTATATCAGGAGCCATTTTGAAGGCAAATGCCAAGCTTTATGCAGAAAAACTATGAATAAATAATTTGTTTGCCAGCGACGGTTGGTTAGCTAGGTTTAAAAAAAGGCATAACATATCTTTTAAAATTATCTCTGGAGAAAGTGCCGACGTGCCTATAGAAAATGTAAATGCTTGGATGAACCAGTTTCCACAACTTATATGCCAATAACAAAAAAAAGGATATTTTTAATCTGGATGAGACTGGTCTATTTTACAAATGTCTTCCAGAAAAATCCTTAGCATTTAAAAATGATAACTGTTTTGATGGAAAACACAGCAAGGAAAGAATAACAGTGCTAGTTGGAGCAAATAGCGATGGTACTGAGAAATTACCACTTCTCGTAATAGGAAAAGCAAAGAAACCCGTTGCTTTAAATCCATTAACACACTTCCAGTGAATTATAGAACTAATTAGAGGGCCTGGATGAATAACATCAATTCTGTTTGAAGAATACCTGAAAATGCTTTATGAAGAGTTTCTAAAACAAGATCGAAAAGTGGTAATATTTCTCGATAAAGGAGTTACAAGCCATAAAGTTGATATTTTTCCCACCTAATATGACGTCTAAAATCCAGCCTATGGATCTTGGAATAATTAAAAGTATAAAACATCATTATTGCCGAAAGATTGTTCAACAGAAAATATCAGATATCGAAATAGGTAGGACAATAACAACTTCATTATTGGATGCAATAAATGAAACATATTTTGCTTGGCCTAATGTCGCAGAAAAGATAATTTCAAACTGTTTCTTGAAAGCAGGATTTATGAGTATTTTTGATGATGAAGATGATCTTTCATTAGCTCGCTTCCTAACTGATTTAAATAACGAAATTGAAGAACACAATGTAGCTGTAAATGGTGAATGGATGCTATTGCAAAATTCGTTAAATATTACTGGAGCATTTCAAGAATAAATAAATGTTGATGAAAATTTATCGTCTCATATGGAAATTTTCCCGATAGACAAAAAAATAATATCTGAAGTACTTGGTAATGTAGAAACATTAAATTATATGTTACACTATACATATTTGAAAGCAAAATTCTTCGTTTTTGAAGGTTATTAAAATCGAATTAAAATCTGGTAATCATGCTCATGAGGATGACAGTTATGTGATCCGCATGAGCATATTTGATTCTGACTGGAAGTTTAGTAGTGGTATGTCATTTATAAATCCACTATCGGCGCAATATATGCGAAGCTAAAAATATTGTAATTTCATTAAAGTATATATTTTAATACTTTATTTTTAAGACAATCTCTGCAAATGAAACTATAGTTTCACCTATAGATGAAATTATAAATGAATCCTCCAATTTAAACCCTTCAACTTCTAACTATTCTTATGACAATATATTTTTAAAATCTTAATATAAATTAATATTAAAATATCTTTGTAACAGATGAACGAAAGTAGTAGTAGTAGAAAAAAGTTCATAGAGAATGTTATGGCAGAATACGCAGAAAATATGAACAAAAATTTAGCTGAACTATACCTTTACAACATTAAATTCAGACTAACCAAAATGGCAATAAACAACTTCAAATTGAGACTAAATTGAGACTAATTTCAAATTGAGACTTAACAATTTCAAAATGGGAATAAATAATAAATATTTTATTCAACAAATCTTATAACAATTTTAAATTTGAGCAGGCTTTTGAAAAATAAATGAAAGTATTTTTTATTAATAGTGTCATTCTTAATTAATTCATCCTTACACATGTCTTACATCAAGAAAGTTGAAGCAGATAATATAAGGAAGCAAATATGTGCATTTTATAATAAAAACGAAGATTGGGGAATAGTTGCCAAAACTGTAGGCTTAAAGAAATTAACTGGTTATCGATGGGTGAATAACCAACAAATACCCGCAGAGAAACGTGGTGGTAAGCGGAAAATAAAAATTACTAATGAACATCGAGTATTTATTGAAAGATATATTGAGGAAAATTATATATATAACAACTTTAAAACAACTGAGAGATATATTTCAAAATTATCATCAAATTGTTATTTCTACGAAATGTTTAAAAAAAACACTTAGATGGATTACTGTATACGTTGAAAGACATTCGAAGAGAGTCCGAAAGAGCAAAAATTGAAAGCAATAAAATAAAACGATGTGATTACGTTCAGTAACTTGTAGAACATTAATCAAACAATACACCCATACTCTACATGTATATAATACTCTGTGAACTTTAGATGATCCAATGTTATTTAAAAAATACATGAGAATGAGTTCAAGGCAATTAGAACAGTTAATGTTGTGGGTTGGTCCAAAAATTGAAAAGCAAACTGTATTGAGAGAGCCTATCAGTGCAAGTATGCGTTTTGTAATTACATTAAAGTAAATAAATTGAAAATAAAATCTTATTTTTTAATTAATAGATGCTGTTTTAGACATCTTGGAACTGGACATCTTGGAACTCGTTTGCTACAAGATTGATGAAACTCTTTATCTATTGTGCAATTTTTTTGCATTCGCATTTTTGAATCGCACCATATTTTTACATATTCAATATGTTGTGCACTGTTGTAAAAAATTTGTTGCCGCACGTATGCATGTGTCCAATCTGAATATCCGCCATAGAGCAATTTAATAATATTTTTGCTAAATAATTTGCAGCAAAAACATATTCAATTTAGTAGAGTAAACAATCCAATTTCTGGCAACTTTTTCACCATTTTGTAATACTCTTAAAAAGTATGTTGTAGAAAATTTTCTGTTTGTCTCATAAAATTTCTAAAAGTGACTTATTTCTCCTTTCAGGCCATGTTTCTGGATCTGTCAGTACTAACGAGGAACTTAATTACTTAATACTACTTCTTCATTAAGGTCATCTTCTTTAGGCTTTTCTGATAATTTTGTGTTTGTTTTGGCTCCTTCCTAGAACTTGGAGACGAAGCAATTAATCTAGGACAGCATTAGTATGAAGGTCAGTATAGTAGAACTAGCCGAAGTACCTGCTATATGCTATAGGCACAGGCAAACTTTTTGAAGGTTCCAAAAACTTTGCTATGTCTATTTCTCATTTTTCGATAATAAACACCAGAGGGCCTTTTTGTTTTGCTTTCTGACATCGTGAAGGCGTGAAACTTTCTTATTCGCAATGAAAAAATTAAAAAGATTATTCAAGTAAAACTTATCTTTCTTAGTTATAATTTATTTATTAGATAAACACCTATAATAAATAATATAAAGCAACTAATATGAAAATGTTAAACACAACTACCACTTCTTAATGATTATATTGTACTAAAATACTAATATATCACATATTTACTTCAAACAAAATCTTAATAGCCTGGCATACTATATACTTACAAAAATTAAATTATGTGTTCGCTATTATCCATTATATTTCATTATACAGTAAATTTTCTATAAATGCAACAATGTTAGAATCAATTATTTTTGCTGTGTTGCGTTTTTAGAAAATATGTTGCATTTACGAGGTAAGAGAATCTATTTTTAAAAGCGGTATTTTTAAGATTTGAAACCAAGAGAAAGGACTAAATTTCGTATATTAAATATTAACAAAACATCTCAATATAAAATGAACAATAAATAACTTAACAAGAATACAACAAAACTATTTTTTAATAATAAAACTAAAGTTAAACAAGAAATATTAAAATTTGGATTTGTATTTTTCTTCTATAGCCTTTTCTCTAATTCTTCTTAGTACGAGTATCTCATGTAGCTCTAGTTTCCCATTTTCTCCCCATTCAATAGTTTTATTCATTGATCCTATTACATCTTCAATTGAAACGTCATTTTCACAAACTACCTCGTTGTTATCTTCAGCTCTAACGTTATTAATAATATCTTCATCAGTTATATCGATTTCCGTAACATTTTCAAATCTGCCTTCCGCCCAACTTAAAATTTCTGACTCTTGTAAATGATTTTTGGGGGCTGCAATTCAGTAAAGAGTAGCAAGTGGTATTTCATCCGTAGTATCAAAATGATCTGATGGAAGGTTCTCCTGAATTTCTTCTAAAGAATGAAAGAGATGTTTCCAGCCATTCATTATAACTAAAGGTCTCATTTGCATCCATGCTTCTGACACCATATAACAGACATCTTTAAGGTCTATGTTTTTTATTTTATCATATATACAGTTGCCATCCATAGATATTAGTTTGAATAAAAGCTTTTTCCTATAACTTTCTTTCAAGCATTTAATGATGTTCTGATCTAATGGCTGCAAAATTGATGTCGTTCTGGGGGAAAAAAGTACACCATAAAATTACCATTGTCAGTTTTTAGAACATCTTCGTTTCCATGACAAGTGGCATTGTCCAATAACAGAATAGCTTTTTGAGGTAAATTGTGTTTCTGTAAGTGATCAGATACAACCGGCACAAAGTGTTCAAAAAACCAATTCTTGAACAAAAAAGTTGTCTGCCATGCATTTCTGCTGGAACAGTAATGCATTTCTGGTAAAACCGCATTTTTGAAACACCGCGGGTTTGTCGATTTTCCGATAATCATTAAAGGTAATCTATGATTCCCGGTTACGTTTACACATGGCATTATTGTTAAGCGCTCCTTAATTTTTTTTTGTACCAGGTGCCGATTTTTCTTCAGAAGACACTAATGTTCTGTCATTCAACGTTTTAAAAACTAGCCCTGATGCATCCGCATTGTAAATCTGTTCAGCACGTAATTCTAAATCGTTTATTTTTTTTTTAAATTTTTGGATGAAGCCAGCGACTTCTGAATTATTAGATGAAAGTTTTTCTCCACAAATTTTTAGATTCCGAATACCATATCTTTTTTTGAATTTTTGAATAAAGCCTGAACTTGCGTTAAAAGCAGTGTCTGTATCCAGAGAATTATGAAATTCTAATGCTTTTAACTTTAAAATTTCGTCCGAAACAATATTTTTGCTCATTCGCTCATTTAAAAACCACGTATAAAGAGCCTTATGAATATTCGGAACTTGGAGATTCTTAATTTTTTTCAATTTTTTTGTTGACTGATGGCATTTAGATGCAAAATCCTCAATTTTTTCTTTATTTATTTTAATTCTGAATATGGTTGTACGATTTACTTTGTATTCTTTACAAATTTCAGTAATTTTATCTCCTTTTTCGAGCCTTTTCAAAATTTCACATTTATCGTTTATCGTTAAATTTTTTTTCATATTGTGACGGATAAAATAATAAAATTGAACTAATACTTTAAATAATTTGAATTGAAAAGGTAATTTTTCACGGCTTTCTATGTTGCGTTTATAAAAATTTATGTTACATTTTCGGAGTAGTGCTTTTATAGAAAGTAATGCTTTTAGAAAGGTTGCAAAAGGGTGCATTTATAGAAAATTTACTGTATAATATTTGCTATATAATTAATAAGCTATATTTTATTAATAATATGGTTCTTTTTTTCTTTTTATCACTAAAGTCACTTATAATTAATAAAGTCACTAATTGTTTGTGAAATTTTTAATTAACTGTATTATGTTTAAGATTATATAATTCAATTAATATTTATTTATTGTTTGTTAATATTTATTTGTTTATCCAACACTTATTATTTACACAATACTTCTTATTGGTACATTTATTTATCAAAAAAACTTTATTCCAATTAATTGTTTAAGCTAAATACATCCACACTCGATAGAGGTTCAAATAGAACTCCTCCGTTTAACAACACTATAATTTTACCTATAAAGATCTTAGTAATTGAATTTAGAAGACTAAGTAGGCTAAAAATCCATTAAAATAAATTTGAATAATTATGGATTAAAAAACATAATTTTTTAATGTCCATTACCCTCTTGGGAGCATAGGGATTCCACTTGGCATTACCATCTTGTTGAGTTGGCAGCTGTTCTTTTACGTCCTCCCACGTAAGTTGGCATCTTTTTGGCAATAATAGTTTATTTTTATTTATTTTTAGAGAATTGAACACCCGCATCGTAGAGGTCATGGTTATTCAATGCGCTCAGCAAAAATTGGTAAAAATTCATTGTTTCAGATACAAGTTATTGCCTACTAATGTCATTGTTATTTGGGTAATTCAAATTATTTGTTAACAAGTTCATAGTAAGTCAATTTAGGCAACCAGGTAGTTTTAAGATTTATAGATTTACTGCAGTAAATAATTACTTACTTAGAAGGGTGTTGAATAAACTGAAACTTTAAAATTGATACAACATCTTTACGAAATTTTAACTAAAAAAAAAGTTTTCGGTCCTTTACTTTTAAAAAATATTTGTCCGTGTAAAAACTACCTTAGCGTATATAAACTATTGTATTATGGCACACTTAAAATATAAATACAAGTGTGGACAATTCCTTGTTATCACTTATTTATAACACTTTTACCATACTCGATTTTAAGAATATTATTTAACTTTCGTACTATTTGCTAAATCGTAAATGCTAGATAGCAATATTAAGAAGCATTACTATTGCTATCTAGCATTTACGCTTTAGAGAATAGTACGATTGCGGCCACTGTCCATTAATTTTAACTATATAAAGCTCTCAGGCTACAAAGTAATTGAATGCAAATTATTGAACATTAATTATAAAATTGAATTAAATATCATATTGTGGTTATAATTAAAATTTATTGAATTTAGTTTAAAAATATGTGCGATTAATTTGTAACCACAAAACAGCAAATGTTAATATTTTATAAAATAAACTATTACAACAATTTATTTAAAATAAATATGTAACTGTTAATTAAATAAATAAATTTGGTGTTAAAGAAAAATTACAAAAAATCCGGCGCAGCAGAAGTACACACTCGTTTCAAATGTATGGGCTTTGCTTGAGCACATTCAGTTTATATCATTTTATAATCAATTTGTACTTATGAAAACCGTATTAAAAATTAAAAGATTAAATGGTGATATTTTACATTATAGTATAGCACACCTAGTGGGAATTGCACAACTAATTATTTTATTTTCTTCGCTCTAACAAGATCCAAAACCATATAATTAAACTACTAACACCTTTTTCATAGTAGTTCCTTTATTAACAAAAATTTCAATTAAAGAAAATTTATTATCTTCAATTGCCATTTTCAATAATTAAACACTTTTTCGAAACACAGGAATTATTTTCCGCGGATGGTGTTATAATAATTTGTACCTTCATCAGATAGCAAATTCTTCAATTTTCACAACGAGGGTTCTGACAATATTTTCTCTGTACATTTACTAAATTTTAAAATTTACACAAAACGGCAAATGGATTTTAGACTGTGACAGACGACAACATAAGAGATTTTTTATTTATCTCTAAAAAATTGCAGCAGCACAGAATTTTGATACAGATTAATATTAAATTCTCTATTAAATTTTGTTATACCATCTATCTAATCGCTATGACAATATTCAAATTTGTTGATTATAATAATTAGAAAAATAAATTCCAATTTGGAAAATTTCTTATCTGACTTCAAAATATGCCAAATTTATCTTGAAAATTTTAAATAAAAAATCTAATTTAAATATGCATTTTTTTAATTAATCATTTTTAGTCAAAATACTTCGTCTGCAAAATGTCGATTGGTAGTAGTCATCTAAAATATTCTTTTTCCTTTTTTCTTTAAAATACATTTATATTTGAAATTATATGACAAAAAGTATTTAAAAACTAGGAAAAAAAAATGTTGTCATTCAATTTCTATTTCCGAATGAGAAGATAAAAGGAAATTTTCAAATATTGAAAACGAGAAATGGTAAATAAAAGTACATCAGTTAGTTATGGTGGTATCGCAATATCAATTTTAATCATATATCTGAATTATTATTTAATAATATCTGACGTATAATTTTCAGTGAATTGTTAGTACATATATAAAAATTAAATATTATAAAAAATATATCCTAAAACAAATTCACTAGAACGAATAATTAATATACTATTTATCAGTGTCTATTGTCATGCCAATACAGGATATTTAATATAAATTTGTTTTTTTAACCACCTGGTATTTGAATTAAAATTGGGGACATTCTGGTCATTGATTCCTTTTATGATTTCTAGTATATTGTGAACTTTAACAAATGAAGTATATTTACTAAAGACTATTTGTAGTACTTACAATATAATATTGTTTACTTCTCTATACTTGAATATCAAAAAGACACTGCTACTCTATTTCAATTGAAGAATTGTTCAAATAAGTAATATTATAACAAACAAATAAAAGAACAATAAATGTTTGCTTTGAATCAATAAAATATGCTCTGAATTTTATGTGCAATTTGACTCGTCTAAAAATTATATTTATTTTTGATATCATCTTTTTTTTTGTATTTGATTTATGATATTTTTTTATTATATTCTCAACAAAAAAAAAGTATCAAATTTTGCAAGGATACGAGATTTAAAGGAATTTCAATTTTTTTTTTCGATTCTACAAATATAGTAATGGAAAAATTAGAAATTATATATAGTATGTGTTCAATATTTGTATTCACCATATGATTAACTAAATTTAAAAGAATATTTATCTGGGTAAATTTTCAATTCAAGTTTTTTAAAAACTTAATATTAAAATTTTCAAGGATTAATTTAATACAAATAAATAGAGCAAAAAAAAATTTAAACCTTGTTCTAAAAAAAAGACACCAATACAAAATATAATCTCTTAAATGTTTTGAAAAAACAAAATAAATAAAGTAAATCATGACAGCAAACCATTTATGGTTTGTGAGAAAATATTTCAATTGAACATTTTAAATCTGTATTTGGTGAACACTTATCTTAAAAATATAAATAAAAATTCTTTAACAAATATTTATAAAAATAAATCTGATGTGAGTATCACAAAAACCGACCGTGTACGAAAACAAAATATTACTGAACCCAAAATTACGGACAGCTGTCATCATTTAAATAAATATAATATGAATTAAGTATTTTTTTAAACTTCTATAAATTATTAATTGATTTTCATAACAAAATTTTAAAAACCTGGAAATATAAAATTAAGTATAGTCGTTTCAATTTAAAAACTTAAGTGTAGTAGTTTCAAAAAATGTTTTAAATAGATGTTCACGTCTATACATGAACTTTAGCTAACCATTTTTTTCGAAATATATTACTCTAGTTTAAAATATTCATAAAATAAGTAAACTACTAATTCCAAATTAACGTATTCATGTTCGAAACTTAAATTTGAATTTTCTTAATAATGAGATCTACCAAATACTGGTCGTGTCCAAAGACCGACAGACAAACGGATATCATCGTAAAAACTATTCATTTATGTTTCCAAGGGTTTAATTAGTGGTTTTCTGTAAAAATATGGAAAAGTCAAATATGATGTTATAACAATATGACCCTCACTATGTATTAAACGGTGGGTAAAAAACGAGCCAATTATTTACGATTTATAGTTTTGTGCAATTTATGAAATTCACTTTGATACCGACAATTTATTACTAACATAAATTTTGAAAATGTACAAATCGGGTGTAGTAGTGTAAAATAATTATATTTTAAAGCAAAAAAAAGATGAAAAAAAGATTATTTTATAAATTTTATATAAAAATAAATTTTAAATATTTGTCTTACCCAAATATTTTTTCCTGTCAAGGTATAAAAAGGATATTTTTTTAATAATTTTTATCTTTTTTAATTACCACAAATATTGTTTACATGTTTCAAGTTAATAATTAATTCATTTTTTTTTTATAACCAATCAACAATCATAAATTATTAATTAAATTTCTTAAAAAACGAATAATATAATATATGAATCATATTGCAACGTCAATGACATCAAAATAATTAAAATCAACGTCAATTTAGACTACAACTTATTTACTCAATTAAATAAAATTTTTTTGATAAATTTTTCCAATCAGTTGACTTTGTGAACACTAAAATGTGACTAATTGTGTTTAAATAAATCAATTATGCAAATGAAGATCAAGACTTAATTGAAGTTAATGTAAAGGTTTAGCTCAAAACAGATTAAGGTTCTTTTTAGAACTTAATATTTTGCTAACTTAAGAATTATTTGGATATTTTAAAAATTTTAAGATGGTTGATAAAACATCTTTAAATTTTTAATAATTAGGGGCACCAAAAATTTTCAGTTGGATGGTCACTCTGTGTTCTGAGTCAAAAGTTATGCCCAATCCTGTTTTATAATCTAATCTAATCTAATTAAAATAATTTTTTATGTAGAAATTGCATAGAATTACTTCCATGATAAAGTGATGGTAACGTTCCAAGATAACGTGATGGTTAATTTAGAAACTGTTGAGATTTCCTTTAATTTAGATAGATCGTTAAAGGTTTGAAGTTTTTGTTTTGTTTTCTTTGTCGTGGCATATTTATATCTTACTGTGAAGTAATAAAATATTATGAAATATTAACTTCTTGCTTATGCTTCACATTGTTATTCAAGCATAATGCGTAAACCAATAAAAAAAAACCATTATACATCCTGCAGTTAGCAAACAATGCAAAAATTATTTAACACATTTGCTAAATGTACCTTCTCTTTTTTCTATTTAATCTAAATTACAATTAGATTAGTGGAAATGTAAATAAATTTAAAGATTTTTCCCTACACCAAAAATAAAAATCATGCAAAAAACAAAAATATCCTTGAAAAATAAAACCATTATCATTAATTAAATTTTTAACTCTCCTACGAAATAAATTATTCAAATTTCATTTTTATTCTTTTTAATATTAATATAAATATATAAAAAAAAATTAAATTTTAATGAAATTATTTCTGCTTTTGTTAGCTTTTCTGGTGGTACTTAAATATTTTCTAAGTTAAAAGTAATTTTCTTCTGATTTCTCTTAATCTTCATATTAAAAAGGAAGAGATTGACTGAAAAAAAAAATATTTTAATCTGATCTTATGTACTTTTTTTTTCGTATATCTTCTTAATTTAAATTTGCAATTAATATTTTTGACGGTTTCAAGAAAAAAAAACAACTTTACTTTGGTATGGGTATCAGTATATAAATAGCATAAAAATAATGAAAAAGTTTTAGTATGTATATATACAAAATAATAAAAAAAATTATATTATTTTGCCGATTTTACGATAGAATGGGGAACGATAAGCTTAATATTAGAAAATATTGTTTTTTTTTTATTTGGTTTGAAAAAAACCAAAATAAAAAAAATTAAATTTGCTGAAAAAGTTTTTAATTAAAACCTCATAAATTTTAGTGCTTTTGGGACGACGACTGTTTTTTATTTAATTTTTTTTTTTTATTTATTTATCGCTTGATCGGCTAAAGCACTAAATACACTAAATTTGCAGAGAAAAAAAAATTACAATTATTTCGTATTTGATCCCATAAAATAGAATTATAAGCAACATTTTATTTAACTAAATTATTAATATATTAACGACATAGCTAAATAAGAAAGATATATTAATGAAATAGCTAATTAAAGTTGAAGATAAAAATTATATTCTAAATTTCAGTGTTCCCCAATTTTTAAACATTTCTGGAGGTAATATTTTGGATTTGAAGATTGTTAAAAGAATAAATTCAAAATGAATTGAGTAAATTTGTCAAAAAATATATAATGAAATACATTCATATTCAAGGACTTAACTCATTGATAGATAATTTTCTATATCTTTATAACAGGGTCGGGAATATAAAGAGCCAAATCAAAAAAGAATTAGAAATTTTAAATTAAAGAGCCGCAAACATATTTTATCACTATTTCTTATCGTTATATAAATAGATAAAAAGCCCATTTACAATCAGTATTTAAAGTTATATCTTTTTATAATTATATTAATGAAAATTCAACAGATTTATAGGTACTTCAAATTTAATCATTTACTCATTTTTATAAATATAAATATAGGTAGTTATGATTAAGAAGTATAAAAGTAGTTTTTTTTTAAATATAAATATATTAGTTTAAAAATATGACCTGTTTAAATCTGTTGTGGGGTGTAAATATAAGTTTATTAATGTGCCTTTTGCACTTGCATCTTGTCGGCCAGCTTATTTAATTTTGCATTGCAACATATTTAGTGTTCTTTAGTTGTAATAAAAATTTTAAATTTTTATCACTAAGCCTGCTTTGGTACTTATTTTTAATGAGATTAACAGATAAAGCAATGTATCTATAAATCTCTTAAATTTATCTGTTTATCTTTTTATCTCGCAGATTTTCAAGTAAAGAGCCGCATGTTCTCGACCTCTGCTTTATAGTACATAAAATTTTCCAAAAATAATTAGGTTTGTTTATGCACATTTTTGTAACTTTAACTAGCTTCATCTTTATCGATTTACCTAACTTTCTCTTCTGATTTTTCTGATTTTGTATCACAATTTTTTTATCTAAATTTCAGTTTGTGCACATAGTTGTATGTAGAATGATTCTCCAACTGTAGATACCAGTTTTGGAGCAACCGTGGATTATTTAGCCTGAACTACAATTTTTCTGAAAAACTGCAATTAACTATAGTTAATTGCAGTTTTTCTGTAATTGTTAATTGCCGCGGTGACCAGATTTCATCGTGCACTATGAAATTCTTGGGTTTTAAGGTTCTATTATACTTTGGTTAGTTGTTTAGCGTCGTTTTTAAAGAATTTCGAATCTAGTATGTAAAAATATATTTTGCTTATAAGAAGTTTTATAATAATAACGTTTCAGTATCGAAAACGTGACATGTAAGTTGCTTTTTTGATATAAAACAATAAAATATGCAAGAAAATAATCATAAGAATGACTTATTTCAGTTTTTTATTTAAAGGCCCACATTAAAAAGTCACAAGTCGCTACTGCCCTAAATCATAAATTTATACACGAAATTGTCTCTAAAACTCTTTGAAATCGATTATTTATGACACCTTTTCCACAACTTTTCACCAAAATACTAAAAAAACTCTTAATCAAAATTTTACAAAGCTGTTTTTTGGAAAATCTTTACAATATCTTCATATTACATAGCTAAATCTATTTTACACAAAAAAAAATTATTATCTTGAATATGCATAAATAATTGCTAGGAAATTTAAATGATTTATAATGAAAATTGGTTTTTCCTTTACCATTATTTTCATTATTTTTTTTTTTTTTGTTCTGTTCACTGGAAAAATGCCAGACCCAGGTGACAGTCATATATTATATCTTAACCTTAACCTGGCCGTGTATGAAATGAAAAATCCATCAGTTATTCTTCTTGAAAATACAATGAATGAGAAGAATTGCATGAAAAATACAAGTAAAAACCTGTCAGATAACAAAAAAAAATAAATATAAAAATTTAGGAAAAATTCTTTTTATATTTTCCAGGTGAAAAGAACCCAAAAAAAAAACAAAAAATCCTCCTGTTAATAATTATTTTCCAAGAAAAAAGACAACAGCAAATAAAAAACTCTGGTACAGTGAATAATGTTTTTTTGAATAGATTTTGAGATTACGTTTCAAAAAAAAATACTTTGAAGAATAGAAAAATTTTCATTTATCATTTAACATGTCCTTTGAGTACATTTTAATGAATTCATTAAACGGATTCATAGTTTCACAAAAAAAAAAAAAAACAGATGGAAATAATTGAGGGATTTATAAAACTGACAAAAAAAGAACTTTAGTTATCCTGATGTTGCCATTAAAAACGAATAAAATAATTAAAATGAAATATTTTATGAGTTAATGGTTTTTTAAGATATTTATTTTGCAAGTAAATCCTTAAATATTGAATGATCTTAATTATTATATGTTCAAGAAAATTAAACAAAAACTCATAATATGAAGTATTGTAAAATGAATCAGTAATGAACAAATTGTAGATGAGTTACCATTATGCTAAGTACACTGAGAAATATTTATGCTAAGTAAACTGAGAAAAATCATTGAAACATTGTAGTAAAAGTTCTTTTACAGTAACGGATTGAATTATATATAAAATGGCTAAGCCATTGCCAGTCATCAAAAGAAAAGGTAAGATAAATCATTTCAATATATATTGAAATGATTTATTATACATTTTCTTTTGATGACTGGCAATGGCTTAGGCGCCTTGTACATTGTGGTGCAGTGGGCTACTGGATTAGATAAGTTAAAAATTATCTAATCCAGTACTAACGGTTGAAATAAATGAGAAAAAAAAAACTAAAAAGGATTTAAAAAAATTAGAATACAGAAAAATATTTATTTCTCTGTTGTGAATACTCGTTTCCAATTTTTTAACATTAATTGCAGTTCCCGATTTTTTTTAAGTAATTACTATACTTCTCTTCTAAACCAAGTTCTCTTCCGGCGCTACTGAAAGTTAAAATTTGTACAATTATAACTATTTGTAATTTTAACGAGTATTGAACTCAAAAATTATATAAGTATAACTATCAAATCTGCAGTCCGTAAAAATAATTATCAATACGTATTAATTTTATTTTTTATAAAAAAATTCTTGCAATATTAATAACTATTTGCATATTAACCTAAAACAAATTGTAGAATTTTCAAAATTTTCAATCTTTCAAACTAATATAAGAGAAATTAATTAAAATTAATTGTCTAGTCTCCAAACAAATTTTCCGTTTGCAAATCTACAATTTATAATTTCATATAGATTTGGCAATATTTAAATAATTTCCAATACATATATCCTTTTACACAACTCTTCTACTTATTAATCTAATTTTGAACATAAAATCAATAAAACTAAAACTAAATTTAATAAAATTTTCTCTGACAAACTATTATACTGAATAAATATATGATTTACAAAACAATTCTTGGTGAATATTAACACATCTTTGTGTCTATATATTCAAATTTGTATTCATTTATTGAAAATAATCTCGAAATTTCTAAACTATATATAAAATATTTTCCTAATTTAAATATTATTTACAAAATTATTTAAGGATGTGAAATTAAATTTTGTTATTTTCAATATTGACTTTGTTTAAAACTTATATTTTAGATTCAATTATCAATTTTAATATTAGTTAATAAAAAGTATTTCAAAGTCTTTATTATTTATGGCTTTCTTGAATTTCACTTTTAATTAAATAATAAAATAAATATAAAACTAATTAAACATTAAAACATAATCAATTTTCTGTAATATTTAAAATTTATACTTAATTAGAAAATTTATATAAATAAAATTTATTTCAAACTTTATATTGAAAAACAATATCTGTAAGTTGAGTTTAAGTAAAATTCAATTAATGCTCTACATAAATTAATGTTTTTTTATGCTCTTTATTTTGAATTGTTTGTAATTATGATATAAGTCTATATAGAAATATAATTATGCTACTCATTGCTCTCATTGACCAATAAATTTATATTCAGAAACTTTCCAAACTTGATCAGTTAATAATTTGACTCATTTATGTATCTGTTTTATCCATTCTCTTTTAGTAATCTAATTATTTGAATGTTTAATTTATTTACTATATTTTATATCTCCAAATATAGCCGTGATCGTCTAGTGGTTAGGACCCTACGTTGTGGCCGTAGTAACCCAGGTTCGAATCCTGGTCACGGCAATGGTTAAAATAACATTGTGATGGCGGAGAAAGACTTTTTTTTAAGTAGTTTAATTAAAGAAAATCTTAAATATAACTTTTTAAATTGTCATTTTAAAATTTATTTATGTATGTACATCCATTTTTATCATATTATGGATTGCGCAGCAAGATCATGGCGATTATTTTCGCATATGTGCTCATAACAATTTGATATAAAAAATATTTTGAAACTGAATACTTTAGTTTTTCCCAAAATAATAATTTTAGAAATTCATAAAAATTTCATGATTAGAAAAATTAAATTAAATTCACTGTTGTCGGCACAATTGAAAAAGAATCACTGCGAAAGAACTATCTGGTTCATTTGAATATTTATATCACCAGCTATATGTAACTTAATTTTACGAATAAATTATCTCGGTTACGAAAAAACATGGTTTTTTGGGAAATGCTTTAATAATCAATTTGAACATTTCAAAATTATTAAATGAAATTTAAAATGCGAAACTATTGCTGTAATTCGGTCGTAAAAGTAAGTGGTTTAATCAAATTATACGACATCAGCAAATTTTTAAACTATACTATTATGTGAAGCAAATTCTGAATTAAATTTCAATGACTTCTTCATTTATCCTATTTAAAAAATCAGAAGTCACAAAAAAATAATATTTACGAAGAATCCACACAACTTTCTTATCTAAACAAAAACTTACAGTTCATACCAAAAACTGAATTCATTCATATTCTATCAAATTTAACTTTTATAAAATAATTTTATATTTGAATTCTAAAAAGAGAATTTCGTAATTTCAGTCCATAATTTTACAATATTTAAAAAAAAATAATAATCAATTACTAACATAATCCATTCGTATTGACACAGCCATAAAGAAAGTATACTAAAATAATTTTCATACAATTTTTCATTTATTATTATCATCAAACATTATTTGATGTGATCATTCGAAAAATAAATAAATATTTGAATTAAATTTAATACGCATATATATATACATAAAAAAAATGTTTTTTTATTGAATTACAAAATGTCACATCTGTTTTTATAAATAATTCAAAAATCATTTTTATTTACATTTCGTTACAATAAAATAATCTAATATATATGTTAACCCAGTGAAAGCAAAAACAGCATATAATATCTATTACATTAGTATAAATATAGAAAAAAACATAAAAATTTAACAAAAATTGTATAATTTAAACGTATAAATAAATAATTTTTTCATTATTATTATTTACTCTCCGTTCTTTTTTTTACTAACAAAAACCGGAGACTAATTAACGACAAAATTTTAGTTGGTTAAATTAAGATAAATAAATTGTTATGTATGTATATATTATATGTTTTGACAAAAAATTATCCCCTTTTAAATAACAAGGATATGGTAAATGAATCAAATATTACAGGAAAATGAAAATTATAATTTAACTAGTAAACGAGGTCATTATATTGTTTCGAAAAATTAACAAAATTTCATTAACAGGAAATTTAAAAAATAACTTCTCCATTAGATTTGAAATATAATACCAAAAGTCCATTAGGTAAATTTAGACAAAGCTTCCTAATAAAAAACAGGTATATAAAGTTAAGTTTTAAAATTTTTGTAATCACCCTGTCATTCATGCAAATAAATAAATAACTGTCAGCGGAATTAGTAAAAAATCCTAGAGTGTTTGTTGAAATTATTCAAAAAAGGATATATGTACGTATATATTATATATATATATATGTATTTGTATATTTAATTATGATGGCACATCTCCTAGGCAATTTAATGCATTTTCATTTTGTATGCATATTTCCTCGAATATTTACCATATTTATTCATTTTGTCGTCTATAT
Source organism: Empis livida (assembly GCA_963932195.1). Classification (NCBI taxonomy): domain Eukaryota; kingdom Metazoa; phylum Arthropoda; class Insecta; order Diptera; family Empididae; genus Empis; species Empis livida. Next base: position 27,558,976 of record OZ010648.1, read on the forward strand.
CTATATTTATACATATATATTTATATCTAGAAAAAGGATAATCCTTTACACTGGTGAATTATCATATCATATTTACGTGATGAGCCTGACTAAGTGATAATTCTTTATATACGAATATAAAAAAAAAATAATTCTGTTTGAAATATTATATTAAATTAAGGATATACAAAATACTATATAACTTTTTTTTTAATTTAAATTTCAGACAGAAAATTTCAATAAAACTTTAAATTAGGTTTTTTTTTTAAATACAGACATTTTAAAATTAAAAATTAAAATTTAAAAATAATTTTATGTAAATTTTTTAAACTATTAAATTGAATAAATTAAGAACTTTATTTTTCAAATAAATTAATTAGAGCAGAAAAGGATTACTATATTTATGAAATATTTAATCAGAAGTTATGTTTAAAAAATTTAAGAATTCTTATGATGGTTTTATGCCACGAAATTGTTGTTAGTTTTACAGTATAAGATTTCAAAATTTGAACACATTTAAAATTAAAACTTTAGTTTAATTTAAACGACTTGTGGTTAAATAAATAAACTCGAGTTTTCATTTGTAGTTTATTAAACATTTACTTTAATATTTCTATGTTTTTAGGACAATAACTTTTCAATAAATATTTAAAACCGTGGCTTTGATATTATCTTCGAAACCAAATTAACTTTGTCTTAAGTATTACTTACTTCTTAAAAAGAAATCATTGTTGCTGGGTGGTCAGACTGGCCTGTATGCTAGATAATTACAATAAAGTAACACTGGTAGATAGTAACCCAATAGTAGCAGTATTGACTACAGCATTGTTGTACTAAAGATGACCAGTACCTAACCCTCCCTAACATTACCTACATTACAAATTAACTTCCTTTTTAGTTTTACCTAGTAATAGGACTTGCACTGGGGCAAACTATATAATAAACAAGTCAATATTTTTAATTTCAATAAAATATAAATTGAAACAAAATTAAGTGTTTAATCAATATTTTCTATATGAGTTGATCCATTTTCAATCGCAAGAACATTATTTTCTATTTTCAATTTACGATTCCCCAATTTAAGTCAACTGAGAAAAAATTAAACTGATATGAAATGGAATGAATTTAAATTGAAAGTTTAACCTACATGTTATAATTAAGTTAACTGGCCCTAAGTTTACTTTAGTTAATAACACAAAGAAGTTTTAAAACTAAGAAAACTAATAATAGATATAACCATTTTAATTAAGTGCAGAATTTAAATAACTAAATAATTTTATTACACATATTCACAAATATTTTCATTTATACATATACATATTCGCACAACAAGTTTTTTTTTCAAAATATTGAAAATTATTTTATATATCAAAATTTATTTTAAAATGATTTATATTATAGCTGAGATTTAAACTTAGAGATTTACAAAAAGATTTACAATTTACGCATATTTTTTTGGTAAATAAATTTTATTTTTTATTCTAATCCAAGAAACAAGAAATAAAAAAAAAGAAACTAAAAAAATTGCAGCTAAAGAAAACGCTGTAAAACATTATATAAATTTATTTCACGATTTTCGAATATATCAAAATGCCTTAGCGACGGTAATAAGCTCGTGACTTGGATAACACATATAATAAATTTATATATATACCATGTGAAAAGGATATTTTTTTTTCTTCTTTTTTGAAGGACTCTTTTATTAGCTTACTAGAAAATGCATATGAAAGACAAAATTTATAGTTATGTTGGTTAAAAATTCTTGGTAATAATTTAATAGAATATTTCTTTATGGGATTTGAATATTTAAGTATGTATATAAGTAGGTGAAAATGATTATTATAAATGGATAAATATTTAATAAAATAAGAATTTAATAAATACAGTATAGATATAAATTTATATGTTTTATGTTTTTTTGGTATTTTTGTTTTTATGTTGATAACATTAAAGCAAAGGTGTTTTTAAAATATTTGTAGATCTAAGCTTTAAATAAAAGTAGAACATCAAAATAATTTATTGGCGAATTAAATATATTTAATATAAATTATGGAAATTTTATATCGATATTTTAGAAAGAATTTTGTAGAAGTTTCTTAAATTAAAATGGAAAAAGGAATTCCACGAAAGTGATTACATATTATGTTATTTTTTACTTTCAAAAAAAACTTATTACATAAAAATATATTTGTTCATTTTGACAGTAAATCAATCTTAAACTTGTAGATTTTTAATTTTTTTTCATCATATTATGTATGAACATAACTTTAAAATTTTATATAAAGCATATAATATGTATAAATTAGTTTTACTCAAACGTAAATAAAATGAATGTATAAATAATAAAATTTTAAGAAATTATATTACTTGGAAAAATTATTTTAAATTTGCATTTTAATCTTTCAAGAATTTTGATGCAATATCTTTAAAATTTAAAGTAATTATTTTAATTAATCTTTGTAAAAATATTTGTTTGAATATTTGAAAATTTCAAAATTTTACTTAAAAATATTTATATTCCTGATGAAATTTCATAAAATATAAGTTTTCTTATATGGAATTTTTCAAGTTTTATATAAATATACAAGATTTTATAATTTAATTAATGAAAATTCCATAATTTTGAATTATTATCTATGATAGATTAAATAGATTATTCCCCAAAGATTTGTATGAATATGAATATGACACTATCTTCAAATATTATAGTCATTAATAATACAATTTTTTTTTTCCATGTGTCTTATGTATTCATTTGCATTTGAGAATATTCTAAATTTATGAACTCTAAAAAAAAACAAAATTTTTTATTACTTTTTGTTTTATTTTCAAATAACTGTCATCTATCCATCAACAGATGGCGTTTATTATTATTCTCATAAGTATCATTAAAATATTTATTTATTCCTCCATAATATATGTATTATATAAAATTTTATAATACATTTTTTCTTCTTCTCCTGTTTTTGAATTTTCCAAATCATTATAATAAAAGAAAAATTTTCTCGATGAATTCAAATCACACAGTGAAGTTTTATGTTTTTTTTTCAAATATTCACTAATAACATACAAACAAACAAGCAGAAAAACGCATAAATCATAATTTATGTCATTCTAAATAATAAATAAAATATTATTCCTACTTTATTGAATATTTTTTTTTCTGTTTTTTTTTTTTGAATATAATTTTTATTACAATAAATGTAAAATTATGGACCAAAAAAAAAACCCAGAAAATATGCGACCAAATAATGTTACACTGATGCAACTTTTCAAATAATGTAACCATAAAAATAATATTTTTTTTTTTTTTGTAGATATTTATGATGAAAAATAATATACATGGAAAAAAATATTAATGTAAGACAAAAAAAAATTTAACAACCATCATAACACATTAAAATAAGGACATTTTTTTTTTACCCAGTATAATGAAAACCTCCCAAACAATCAATACAAATAAACATAATAAGAATTTGTTTATTCGTTTTTTTTTCTATTTTACTGCTGGTAAAATGTTGCAGGACGATAGAAAAAAATAGTAAAAGGATATTAAAAAAAAAATATTGTAAAAAACTTTTTTTCCAAAAAAATTTAGTTTTAATTAAAAGTACTAAAATATATTTTTATAATTGATTTTTATATGAAATTTTACAAACAAGTGTAAAATATTAATTACAGAAAAGCAAATTGACAGAAATTTTATACAATTTTAACCAATTTATTAACAATTTTGAAAATAGCTTCGGACAATTTGCTATTCTGTAATTTATTTTATATACTAAAATTATTTTATGTCCTGTTAACGTATCTATTTACGCTAGGTTGACATATGTTTTTACATAGATTAGATGTTTTTACATAGATTAGATTACATTGGAGTAGATCATAAAAGATGGCGGATTTCCAATAATTTGCTTATTTTAGTGTTCCTAATTAATTAAAACTCATTAACGATCTTTAGATTCTTAATAAAGCTTCAAGGATATAAATATCCTTTCAAAAAGATTAGGCAGAACCGTCATAAATTTTTTTGTAATAGACTCATTCACATAAAAATGGCAGACCAATTCGTTATCCTTACTTAATAGGTGACTTTGTGTGAACTGTTCATTTATTAAATATATTTTACTTACTTTCAATGAGTTTACTTCAAATCTGAAACTATAGAACTAATTCTATCTTAAAGTAATAAATTTTTTTTGACTATTAGCCTATTACATTTACCCAGGAACCGATAAATTTGACATTTTCTGTTAAGGAAATCGACATTATTTGAAGAAAAAAATAAAAAAAAATTACTGTTTAAACATATTTTATGCTTCTTGAACCGTTTGCCCTAAATTTTTTTTATTGTTGAAAAAAAAAACATTCATTGATTTTTAGCTGTTTGGGAAAAAAACACTTCAATTCAATTCGTTATAAAAAAATAGAAGTAAATTTATTTGGTAAATCGACAAACCAAATCAATAATTCATTTCTCTCCAAATATTTTTTTTTCTTGTATAATACTTATTTATTTATATTTTATGTTAGACATAATATTTTATGTCAAATTCATATAATGTTTAGATAGTCAAGATATTAACAGATTTTTATTAAACTGTAATAATGTAAAATATTTAAATAAAACAATTTTTAATATAATTTAAAATTTAAAATTAAGTTTCTTTTTTGTGTGCCGTCCAAGAATTTTTAATATAATTTTATATTAAAAATAAATACATAAATACTTAAATATCACATAAACTAAAGGAACCCACAAGAAAATACTTACATAAAATTTGTCATACAACATTTTTAATTAATTTCCAAAGTCCTTTCCACTATAGGATAATTTATACAAGTGGAGAGCTTTTATTCGAACTCGAAAGCATTTTTAAAAAAAGAGCTTTAACCCCTTTTTTATGTACTTGGGCAGCCTTTTTATGGCATTTTTGACTAAATATTTATTTATGAATATTAAATTGTCTGCTTTAATTAAAAACTATCGTAAAGTTTCATTAATTAATTAGCCATTTTGTAGTTGGTTTTAGTAGTACAATTAATTGAAATAGAAATTTTTGGTAAAAGTTTTTAATTGTAAAATTTAGGGATTTTTGGTTAATAATAACTAATCTGTAGAATGAAAACCAATTATTAACTTCACGATCAAGAATCCGAAAGCAATAATTTCATCTTTCTGTGACATTAATTTAAGTTCAGCAGAGAGAGCTATAAACAAGTGAGTAAAAATAACAGGCCCAAAATTAAAACACTGAAATGGAATCGGAAGCTACAAACATTCAAAACTTTTTATCTCATTTTTTAAGAAGGTTATAAAGTCTTCATACTCGTAATTTAAATAAATTATAATATATACAAATTCGATGATGACGACACCGCTGGTATTTCGTAATGTAGAGAACAAATATTCGCTAAGAGTGCGGATATTCATTTCTGCTGCCCAAAAGATATTCTGGAATTTCTTGAAAATCTAAATTAGTTCAAGGACTTTTGTCACAGTATTACACAGTAACTCAAAAATTGTATGACCACATTGATTCAGGCTTAACCAATAGTTTATACGAACAATAAAAATTCAAAATTTAAATTTAACAAAATTAAATTTAGAAATTATGTTATATAAGAACTATTATTCAACTAACAAAATTAAATATGTTACATTAATTGAAATAAGTTTTAAATTTGTAAATAAGATATTTTTTATAACAGATATACTAAATTGTAAAGTGAATAAAAATATTTTCAATCTATTCTTAACCAACCTATTAATCTGTCTACATATCTATGAGTTGTAAATAATCAATATACAATTAACTTAAGTTTGATTGAAAATAAATTTACAAAAACCTCTTAATTTCCATTTGATGATAGGATGACCATTTTATTCCATATGCCACTAATATTCATTAACTAATTGCAAGTTTTCAATTCAGTGAAATATCTAACTGCACTAATTCCAAATAATATTGGTATTTTAAAATATACAGTCCGCTCAGATTATATTAGATTGTCTCCTAATTTTAAATAATATATTATCGAAATTTGTTTTTAAATTTTGTTTTAATGGAATAATCACCAAATATTATGCATATCCGATGATTACCTTATATGATACATAAAATTTTGTTTAACCAAACTGTTTATTATTATGTTTACAAAAAAAAAAAAAAACCTATTTAAAATTCAACATAAAATATTTAAAATGTTTTCTAAAATATCCAAAAATACAAGAAAAAAAAAATAAACAAATTTTTAATCAGCTACATAGAAAATTATATCAAATTTCACCTTACATGAAAATCGAAACATATATATGTACATATGTACGTACATATAAATAATATACTATTATATTTAAATTCTAATTTTGGGTTGGTTTTAGTGTATTTATAAAATGAATTTTAAATTAAATATCCGGAATATTATGTTGATGATCAATATTCTAAAATTCAAAAGGAAATTACATTTGATAAATAAAATTTTATTTAAATTTAGTTATTTAGTTTAGTTAAAGATTTAGCAATTCAATTTGCACATTTAATATTATAGATAATTTTATGTATAATAATTATGTTGTTGGTTACATTACTGTACCGTTATAAATATATAATATAAATTATTAATTCTATACATAATTTCTGGTATTCAAGTTGATAATATTTTCCTTTAATTATGCAATATTTTATATATTTAGTAAAAATTAAAATTTATAATCGAAATCAATTTAAAACTTATTGTTTTTAACTAAAATTTAATTTAATTTAGTTTTAAAATAATATTAAGTTATTTAAAATTATATTAAAAATATACATCTTTGTTGTTAATGAAATCATTATTAATTTATTAATTAAATATAAATAGCTTCTGGTATTCTGGCTTCTAGTATGCCAGATTAACTGAAAATTAATAGTTTTAACGTGTATGATTAATAATCATTTATAAATAATTAATTAACTTTGAAGAAATATCGTAATTTAACGTGAAATGAGTATTTTTTCATCATCTTATTTTAATGTTTCTTAGTTTAAAGGCAAATAAATATGAATTATATTTAGTAAATTTACTAGTAGTTTCAAGGTTGTTTATATTTTCCTGGTAGTGGGTATATTTTCCCAGAAAAGAGGATTAGAAAATACATTTTTACTGTGATTCAAAGAAAATATTATAATCAACAAATACTTAAAATCAACATAAAATGTTGATTTTAAGTATTTCTACTTCTACTTCTACTTCTACTTCTACTTCTATACTTCTACTTCTACTTCTACATGTACTTCTACTTCTACTTTTACACGCACTTTGTTATGTCTGCCTGCTATTCGTGTTGTGTCACGTCCTAAATCAATATATTAAGTGTCTTCACACGGATATTAATGTACTTTTAAATGCTTCAAAATTAGCAAACCAGCAGCTGACGTTGCTTCATTTAAAATCAGTGTTCGTCAAGAATATTTTAATATTATTATGAACCCTGTTTCGTGGCTGCTGATGATTTCTTAAATCACAGGTACTTCCATTTGACGTATATGCCTTGACTGAAACAAATTTGAACGATAGTTTTCATAACAATGAAGTTTTTACGACAGAATTTAACGTTCGTTTTTCGAAGGGATGTGTTACTTCTGTGGTGCGTGGGAATCTTGTTTCGGTTTATTCTACATATGACGCTACTCTCTGCAATATTCCTGATACTGTTAATATTGAAGTAATATGTGTTAGGTTATCTAGTGAGCGTCGGAATATTTATGTTCCGAACTGTTATATACACCCCGTCAGTTCCATGCAATGTAACCCCGTCCGTTCCATGGAATGTCGATTTCGTATATTGTGCTATGGATACGTGTGGTGATTTATTGATTGTCAGTCCTAGGCTGGTTTGAGTCCGATCAAATGATTAGTCAAATTTTGTTGCATCCAGTGCGATTTCTTCAACTGAAACATTGTTTGTTGATCATTTATCTGATAGTAGTCTATCAGTAACATTAAAAATAATCTTAATACACAACTAGATCTTGTCTTTTACATAAAAGAAATATTAAGGGCAATTATACTCTTCCTTTAATTGAAGATTTACTTGACAGACTAAGAGGAAAATGATATTTCACTTTTTTCGATTTACGTAGTAGTTTTCACCAAAATTCGTAAGCTTCACAGAAATTCAATAAAATATACTTTGTTTGTTACATAGTTACACCTATCGGTTACACCTATGTGAGTATCTTAAAATGCCATTCGGCTCAAAAAATACAGGTGCTGTTTTTCAAAGATATATAAACAGTAATTTTAAAGAACTCATTCTCATTGACAAACTATATATTTACCTCGATGATATTTTAATAACAACCGAAGGTATAGAAGAACATTTAGATATTTTAAAACAAATTATGACAGAAGCTCGTTAGAATTTCGATAGGACAAATGTAAATTCCTTCATGCAAATATAAATTATCTAGAATATAATATTAATATCTGTGGTATAACTCCAAACCCAAATAATCTTAAAAGTGTTAATGAATTTCCATTGCCAAATTCTACAAAAAATTTACATAGCTGCATTGGGCTTTGTTCTTACTTTCGAAAATTCCTAATTTTTTTTAGCTATACCTTTATACAATCTTCATAAAAAAGGTGTTAAATTCAAATTTGTTGAAGTTGAATTAAAGACCTTCAAAGAATTAAAAAGAAAATTATTAAGTACACCGATTTTATCCTTTTTTAGTAGCATCACATGTAATTCCGTTTCATTATTGGTGTTATTTTATTACAATAACAAAATGACAGATATTTTATAAAAGATATTGATGGAATGCTAGTTTCCAGAATACCTTACAAGAGAGTTTGTTCGCCAGCGAAAATGAAATTATAATGTATCTGATATTCATTAATAATAAAATACCATTAAATTGAACATAGACTATAGTTTAGATATGCAAGAAAAGCTAAACTTCAAATTTATTTTTTATTGACAGACAAAAAAATACAAATATAAAATTATTTGTATCATAATTTTCTCAATTTAATTTTTATCAGACTTGAAAATTTAACATATATTGGTTTGCTAATTTTGAAAATTATTTAGATGTATATTTTAGTCCCCTGGAGAATCTACCCTGGAGAATATATATATATATATATAGATATGGATTTATGTTTTTGCAAAATAAAACATAATCGGGACGATTATTTGTCAGGTTGGCCGATCTGTAAAGTTTTCGATAGTTGGTCTCTACTGTGTATTATGTATAAATTGTATTATTACAGTTTTTCGTTAACTTTGAAAGCGAACACAACCTATTTACACGAAAATTTATAATAACATTAATAAAAAAATTTTTAACAAAATTAAAAGGCAATATACGTGTGAAATTCCATCTTCTTCGGAAGATGAAAACGAACACTCAAATATAAAAATTAGAATAAAATCTAAGCCAACTGATAAACCTAAAATGACTAGTGAGAATAGATTTGCGCCATTAAGTCAATTAATGGACGAGGAATTAAATGTTGCTGCCACGTGATCTGAGCCTAACAACAACACTATTTCACAAAAAAAGGTACGTTTACCACCTATAAATGTTTGTTTAAAACCAACTTCCGAAATTCATTTATTGCTAAAATCACTAAATATTAAAGAATAGTATTTGAAAAATAGTAGTATCGGCACAAAACTTGTATCTACAAATCTAGAGACATATAATAAAATATTCACTGCACTTGTTGAAAACATTAGCTGTACGAATTTGGTTGTGACGTAAAAATTTCTAACGAAAATGACAAATGGAAATTCTTTAGCCATGAAATTGCTACTGAAATACCATATAAATTTGTTTTACATGGATTAGATAGCAGTGGAAATTGTGAATTAATTAAAAATGAATTAATAGAAAACGAAATAAGTTGCCTTGATGTTAAAGAAATGTCAATTAAAACATCAAGATATCAAAACCAGAAAACTTTTATAGTCTATATAAAAAAAACACAATTAAACTTAACGAATTGAAAATAAAAGCAAAATCTATAAATTACACAATCGTTAAATGGGATTTCTATAAAAAAACAAATCGTGGAAAAGTCAGATGCTATAAATGTCAAACATTTGGGCATGGTGCAAACAAGTGTCATCTCCAAGCTAAATGTGGTATATGCGCTGGAAATCATGAAACATTTAAATGCAATCAATCAAATATTGAAGCTGATAAGCAAATTCTTAAATGTGCAAACTGTGGTAAACCACACAAAGCTAGTTCTCTAGACTGTTCAGTTAGGAAAAATTATATTGCTCTTCAAAATAAACTAAGAGAGAAACAACAAAACAATAGACTAAGGTCTATTGTTTTGAAAACTTTTATAGTCTGCCTTATCAAAAAATTCAGCAAAGGAATGTGGAGTTCCCCCAAATCCCACGAACTGACTTTCGTTCGTATGCTAGTATTGTAGCAAATAATAATATCAATAGTAATAACAATATTAACAACAATAATAACAATAATGACAATTTATTCTCTTATGAAGAAATAAGTAAAATTTTCAATGAATTATTAAATAATTTAAGAGTATGTAGATCCAAAATGGATCAAATTAATGTAATCGCAAATTTAACTTTCAAATATCTTTACAATAATGATAGTAGCAAATAATAACCTAAAACTTCTCTTTTGGAATGCTCAAAGCATTACAAGTAAATATAAACAAATAGAATTTTTAAATTTATTAAATGAGGAACGTATTCAAATAGCTGCTATCTCTGAAACATGGCTAAACAGCAACTTAACGCTAAATAGCAATGATTTCCATGTTTATAGAAATGATAGAATAAATTTCAAAAAAGGTGGAGGACTACTAATAAATAAATTAATTTCACATAAAAATATCTCTATGCTAAATACTAAAATCTTCGAAACGGTTGGAGTTAAAATAAATACAAATAATGGTGATTTAAAAATCTACGCTGTATATTTTAAAGGCGGAAATCTGACAAAAACGGATGCTACACTTTTTAAACATGACCTACAAATATTTAACAACATATCAGTAAATTACATTATTGTTGGAGACATAAACGCTGGACATACAAACTGGAATTGTATAAAAAACAATTCATGGGGTAAACTTCTAAATAATAAATTAATTACCAGCAAATTTTCATTACTATACCCTGATAGTCCTACATATTATTCACATACACAAAAAAGATGTAGCTCAACAATTGATTTAATATTAACAAATTATGCCACTTTCCTAGACGCACCAAAAAACATTAAATAAACTTAATTCTGATCATTTGCCAGTTGTTTTTAAAATAAATAGGATTCCCAATAAATCCACTCCAATATTTTATCCAAATTATGACAGAGCAAACTGGGTTAAATTTAAAAAATGCTTATCTAATAAAATAAATTTAAATTTAATTTCAAATTTAGACACACCAACAAAAGACGTAATAGATCTACATATCAAGAATTTTACAGATATTATACAAAACGCGGTAAATGAATCTATTAAAAAAAAACTTAAAACATATGAATACAAAACAAAAAATTAGTAAAATACCATTAGAAATTAAGCAATTAATAAGTCGTCGAAATCACCACAGACGCCTATGGCAAAGAACCAGAATTTATCTAGAAAAAGCTCGGGTAACAATCCTAAATAGCATTATAAGAGAAAAAATTGTTAATATTTACAACAACAAATTTTCAAATGAAATTGCAAATTTCTCAAAATGTAGTAAACCTTTCTGGAATGTTACGAAAGTTTTAAAAAATAGAAATATAGGTACTCCTTTATTAAAAAAAGATGATAAAATAGCGTCCACAAATCTCGAAAAAGCAAATTAGGCGAGTCGTTTTTTGAATATCACAAAATTACTTCAAACTACAGTGATGTACAAACTGAAAAGTTAATATCTGATTCAGTACAAGAAATTGAATCCTGCACAATAAATACGTTTAAATACATCACCGTAAAAGAAATATAAAAAAACACATCCGATCAATTAAAAACAATAAATCCCCAGGTGCAGACTCAATCAAAAATATTTTGTTAAAGAATTTTGAAAAAAAATGTTATATATATTTTTGCAAAATTCTCAATGCGTGCTTAATGATTGGCTATTTTCCTCAAACATGGAAAATTGCATCAATTATCCCTATAGCTAAACCAAACAAAAATAAAACTGATCCTACTAGCTACAGACCAATCAGTTTACTTAGTTCACTAAGTAAAATATTTGAAAAGTGTCTTAAGGATAGAATTTTAAATTTCGTGGAGGAAAACAACATATTCCCTCCAGAGCAATTTGGATTTCGTCCCTCACATTCAGTTAGCCATCAAGTCGCAAGAATAAACCAAACCGTTAAACACAATTTTTCCAATAAAAAATCGACTGGCATGGTAACATTAGATGTTGAAAAAGCTCTCGACTCAGTCTGGCATGATAGTATAGTTTTCAAGATGAAGAATTTTAACTTTCCTATCTACTTAATTAAAATAATTAAGGAATTTTTAACTGATAGAAAGTTCTATGTTTTGTTAAATGATACAAAAAGTAAAGAATTTGATATAAGTGCTGGTACCCCACAAGGATCTGTTATATCACCTATCCTTTATAATATTTACACCTCAGACTTTCCAAGACTTAAAAATTGTTACTTTGGTTTAGACGCTGATGACACAACAATATTTACTTCGGCAATAGATCCAAATTTAGTAATTAAAAATTTAGAAAAAGGATTTGAATTATTATTATAAATGGAAAATTAAAATTAACACAGAAAAAACTAAATCAATTTTTTTCACAAGAAATCGGAAACCTTCATTGATTCCAAATAAAAACCTTAATTTACATGGACAAGATATAACTTGGGACAGTTCTATAAAATATTTAGGAATTACTATTGACAAAAAACTTTTATTCAGACTTCACGTTGACAAAACAATAGAAAAATGCAACAAAATAATTAGATTATTATATCCCATAATACATAGAAAATCAAAATTAAAAATTGCAAATAAACTAATAATATTTAAACAAATTTTCCAAAGTGTTATGCTTTTTGGGTGTGAAGTTTGGGTCAAGTGTGCGATAACGCATATAAAACGTATGCAAATAAAGCAAAACCAAATTCTTAAATTATTAAATAATTTACCTCTTTATTATTCAACCAAAGAATTACACTACAATTCAAATGTGAAATTTATTTATAACTTAATTCAGTGCTACTCGAAAAAATTCAATCACAAATGTTGTTCTTCCACCAACGTCCTCATCAAAAATTTGCATATTTAATATATAGCAGTTATTTGTGTGTTTCTCGTCCTTAGATTTTAAGATAAAAATTTTTTTTAAAAATATAAAAAAAAAAAAACAATAAAATTTTAAGAATTTCAAAAAAAAAAATCACAAAATAAAATTATAAGGTTTTTCTTTTGCCATTTTCCTTTGAAAATAATTATTAAGTAAAAAATTAGCATACTTTATTATAAAAAAAAAACAAATTCATTGTAGATGAAAAGTAATAACTATAACACTCAAAACAAAATCATTATAACATGAAGTTAATTGTAAAAATATATTAAGGCAATAAAATAAAAAAAAAAAAAAATTGTATTACATATGTATAAATTGTGTATATGTATTATATATAATTGGACATTGTTTATTAAAAGAAATTAAAGAGAAAATAATGCCTATACAATTATATATTTTGAATTTTCTATATAATGTATAAAAATTCAAGTCTATTCTATATATTTATAACTGATAGAGATAGCAATTGATAACTGACCGTACTGTTAGCTGATATTATCAACTGCTTTAATAAAATCAAGTTTGGTTGGAAAAAGAAATTAGTCTTAATTATGAGTTGATTAAGCTAAAATTTCTTTGATTAAAATAAATAGAAAAAAATGTATAGATGTGTTTTTTTATTTATGTACTTATCTAGGAGACTTTTTCTCGGACTTATCTAGGAGACTTTATGTTAGCTATATTAATCAAATGTAGGGTGATATTATTACGGACTCTAAAACTTTTTGGAGGTTGATTAATTCAAAAAGGAAAACAGGTGATTATATATCAACGCTTAAATACAGCAATCAATCATCAAATGATCCAAAACTTTTTTGCTGATTTCTTCATTGAAGCTTTTACGGATGTTGGTAAAGTACCTGACGAATGTTATTTTTCTAATTTGAGCAACACTGCTCAGATTTCTTTGGCTTCCATTATCATAGAATATCATTCTGTTGTTGACAACATCTGTAAATGGAAAGAGAATTATTCTTCTGGTCCAGATGGCCTGCCCGCTATAGTTTTACACCGATGCATTGATAATTTAGCACAAATTCTTACTACTCTTTTTCAAAGATAGCTGTCGGCGGGGATTTTTCCAAGCCTCTGGAAAGATTCATTTATTATCCCTGTACATAAAAAAGGGTCTACGACGGAAATCGAGAATTATAGAAGTTAAATTTGTCGAGAGTATGCTTTATGCTACTGTCTATTTTCGTTTTTGAAAGTCAGGTCTACGAGTAAAAATTTAACGGAATTTGTCTCCAATAGCTTAAATGCAATGGAATGGAAGTTGGTTATGTCGTAGATGTCATTACTACTAACTTTAGTAAGGCATTTGATAAGTTATCACATCTCTTATTCTCTTTAAATTTCAAACTCCTGGTTTTCCACCTTGCTTTTTCCCAATGGTTGAAGTCGTATCTTATAAATAGGAAACACAAGATACTTTTTAGGTCCACTCAATCTGATTCATTTGCGGCTAAGTTAGATGCATCGCAGGATTGGCCCAATAATTTTTATATTAACAAATAACGATGTTTCGTCAATAATTAAATTTTCAGAAACTAATATATCTGCTGACTATATGAAAATATACAAGATAATTAACGTGTTGGCAAACTTGAACAGAAACCTGCTTTAGAATATTAATAATATTTGCTTTCAGTCACGAATTCTCAAACTTTTAGAAGTGCCTTTAGTTCTATCAAAGTAATTTTTTGACTAACTTAAATTAGCTGGTGACAGCGAAGGGAAGTAGTAGCGTTCTTATTAGATTTGTGAACCCCGATGCAAGTGGCAACCTGCTAATTCATGTTTAATTTATAAAAAACAAAGAATATTAAATTAAAAAAATTAATTTTCAATTTTTAATTATTAATTATTTATTGCTATTTTATGTTATTTATTTATTAATTTTTTTTAACTGCTTGTACTAAGCAGTTGTATCTAATTCGCATTTTTTCCACTGCGGATAGTAACATTTTTCTCAACATGGGGAGAAAGTGGAAAGAACTCAAGATATTTTCTTCTTTTTTCCTCTGTCTGTAATCTTTATGTATCTTGTTATTGATTACTAATTCTTTATTATAAATGACGACATACTAACTATATCTCCCTTATGCTAAGGATTATATACTCAATAACGACCTACTAACTATATCTCCCTGATTGATTCTGCTAAGGATTAGATACTCAATTACTAATAAGTTTACAGTTTACCCTGCTTTAAATGAGTATCAGTCATAAAATTACAATAAAATGTAATTTACGACTGGAAAAATGCTAGCGGTCGGCACAATTTGGTAATAACAATTGTTTACGGCAGCGTTTCCCAAATTGTATTCCGTGAAGTAAAAATAAGTGTTCCGCCCTTAGAAAAATATTAATTTATTTCAATATTATAATAACAATTATATAATAATTATGATATACATTTCTATAAAAACATTCCGATTATCGATGGTTTATACAATTAAAGGATTTTTTTAATGTAATATCAATAAAAATATTGTGCCCGTACTCGTTAACAAGTGGCATTACGTATAATTTTCCGTTGTATTGTTTTTTTATTAAATAGAAAACCATCAAAAAGCATTGAAAATTTAATCATACCCGTAGCGCTTAAAATAAACTAAAATGGATCGGGAAAATAGCTGTTTAGAAAAATGAATAATCAAATCGAAGCAATTTACTATTGATCAGCGAAATGGTATATTGCAGCTTTTGCTAAAACAAATAAAAAACGGAAATAAATTAATCCTAGGTGCGATTAACAACTTTGCGAATAAGTTTGATGTTTCTCGTTTGACTGTTACTAAAATTTGTCAAAAAGCCAAAACGCCAAAAGGTAAGATTTGTGCTGATCAAATAAGAAAAATTGTGGCCGAAAACCTAAGGATTATGCCGAAAATTTAAACAAAATTAAAGATGTTCCTCTTAATCGTCGCAGTACTATTCGCAGTTTTTCGTGTGCTATTGGTGTACCTCAATCGACACTCTTCCGAAAATTTAAGGAAGGTAACGATTTAAAACGAATGTCGTCAGCTGTGAAACCAATATTGGCGCACCCAAAATAAACAGGCTCGTCTGCAATTTTGTTCGGAAAAAGTAACCGTGATTGGTCATTTGGAAAATCTCTATAACTATGTACACATCAATGAAAAATGGTTTTATTTAACCGAAGAAAAACGGTCATATTATCTAATGTTGGATAAAGAAATTCTTGAGAGAACGTGCAAAAGTAAGAGATTTATATCTAAAGTTATGTGTATGGCTGCATTAGCTAGACCACGTTACGACCACGGCAGAAAGCAGTACTTTGATGGCAAAATAGGGTTGTGGTCTTTTTATAAGGAACCAGCTAAACGGTTTATAAGGAACCAGCTAAACGGAACAGCAAAAATCGTGCACATTTGTGACGAAAAATATTGAATCCATCAATACCATGGAAAGTAAAAAAATTATCATGGAAAATATTTTTCCAGCTATTGGAAATAAATTTCCACTTACAAATAAATGGAACATCATTTTTGTTCAACAAGAGAACGCCAAACCCCATCCTAACAACAATGATGAAATTTTGTTAAAAATTTATTGCATAAAAAGCATAGTATATGAAAACATAGTTGGCTTTGAAATTTTCAGTATTGTTGGTATTTGGTAACGTTAACATTAATATTAAAAAAATATTAGTTGAATATAATATTCCGGTCATCATATTTTTTCTAGTAAACCGTGGTAATCATGGCCCCATTAACCATAGGGCTAATTGGGCTACAGCCCAGGGGCGCCATCGATCCGAGGGCGCTAAGAAAACAAGATGGTGAAATTTAATTGCTTTTTTTTAATTTAAAAAAAAAAAGTTATTTTCTTTATATTTAGCGTATCTGTGATTTAAGTTAGTAATGTGTTCAATGTTATATTTTATCTCATCCATATAAACCATGTATGCTAATGACCTAACTTCTATAAAGATTAAATTCGACTTTGATTACATTTTAAAGTATCACAAACTTTTATTAAAATTCTTATAAAAATTACCAAAGAAAAAAAAATACTTTATACATAATTATTTAATCACATTTAAAACCAATTTAAAAATAAAATTAATTGCTTGGCAACTATTTTATATAAAGAATACCCAGATGATCATGAAAATGGTCTAATCGAGGAATGTTTACATTTTAAACATGTAAATTTAATATCGGATAACTTAACAGCATTATCTAAATCTGAGTAAATTTTAAGAACAATAATTGAATCGCAAATTGAATGCACTTTTCCGAATATAACAACAGCTCTACGAATATATTTAAGTATGGCCTGTACAAATTGTAGCGGAGAAAGGTCGTTTTCAACTCTCAAGAAAATAAAAAATCATCTAAGATCATCTTTAGGACAATACAAATTAAATAATTTAAGTATTTTGTCAATAGAATCGTTAATTGCAAGCATATTACTTAATAACAGGTATATTTAAGTATTTTGTCAATAAGTCGTTAATTGCAAGCATATTACTTAATAACAGGTATATATTTTTAATTATTTTATTAAGGATATCACAAAATAACAGTGGCATCAATTAAAACATATCAACCTTTCCCGCAAATGATTAATAGCCGATCACGTTTGAATTCGAAGAATTCAATGCTTTTAGTTTCAGCAGAATCAAAAAGAAATCGGCAGCTTGCATTATTAAAAAAATGGTAAATGGTGAACTAAAACAATGCAGCTACAATACTACGGCAGCAAGGGTTGTAAAAAATGTCACTCATGTAAAGCGTGTCCATCCAGAAATTTATGGTAGGTTTGTCAAAAAGAATGATCAGACACGACGATGAACTACTGAAAGCTGAGTCAGCTAAAAGAATGTCTTCCATTCTAGATTCTTCTAGCGCTTCATCAAATAAAAACCAAAAAATAGAGGAAACGAAACTTCACACCAACTTTAAGAGTTCGAATATTACAATTACTATGGATTTCAATACTTTTCGTGAAAGAATTATGGAAATGGTTTGTTTCAGTTCAGTTCCACACCACTCACAACTTTTAGACTAAAGGAAAGTGGATTTCAAAAAATTGCAGGTGAAATTAGTCGATAGGATGAAGTTTCAGCGGAGCATAATGCAGTACGCTAGTTGGGTTTAAACATATCCGAGAATATGCGGCGAGAGCTGAAGAATAATTTGAAGGATAAGTTATACTATTTAAAAATGGACGCGGCAACCCGTGGAAACAGAAACTTCCTTGCTATAAATGTTCAGTACTTCGACAACCGAATTAATAAAGCTATTAGAAAAACATTGGGCTTAATTGACACGGAAGAACGTCGCACTTCTTCGTACGTAAAATGCCAAGTTAAAGCTGTTCTGGAAATTTTTTGTATAAGTGAAAACTAAGTGTTGAGCATTTGCGTTGATACTGCAGTAAACATGACATGTGCTATAACAATTTTTACAGATAACTTTCTACTAGTGAAAGATACTAGTGAAGAATCACATGAAGTAAATGCTAATGCACAATTAATGAGATGCGGAATTCATACTCTTCAATTGGCAATTTGGGATGCTAAAATAAGAGCATGTCCAGAAAGTTTTTGCAAAGCTTCAAAAAGTCATTGTCAAACCAAGAATTCCAAGTATACGAAGTATTCTTCTTGATTTACATGGTGTAAACCAAGCATGTCAAACTCAAATCCTAACATGAGCCAAATAAAGAATTTAAAAGTTTATGTGGGCCATAAAAAAATTAAAGACTTAATTGTTTAAGTAAACTAGGTTTATTTTGAAAAGTATAAAAAAAGGTAAAATTAATATTTTTTCGCTACTTCGGGGGCAATCTTTTTTGCAGTGATTAATTTTAAAACTGAACCGAAATGACTGTCAGTAATTATTGATCTGATTGTAGACTTATTTGCTTTCATAAAAGAAAATAACTGTTCGCACCGATAAGTGCTTCCAAACATAGACATAATTTCATTTGCGAATCTTCGAGTATTTTCAAATCTGGCAGGCAAATATTTGTAAAATTCAGACACTCCAACTTCAATGAATTTTGCTTTAAAATTAGAATCACACTGGATATCAATAACATTCATTTGCATATAGTTAGGGTCTGCCAAAGATTTGAAATCAGCAATCCAATGATGACACTGATACAGCTAACAACATATTTGTTAGTTGCATCAGTGGTCTCATCGATTGACAACCACAAAAAACGATTTTTGATGCAACTTTTAATATTGTCGATGCTTTCTTTGTATGTAAATGGATTTTACGTAATTTGTGTGAAGAGTGGTCTCCGATGGAACTTTGTGCTCCGTATACTTTTCCAGAAAAGACTGAATTTTTTTATTCCAGATTTTATACAACGGTATATGTGCGGCTATAAAAGCACCACACAAATCTTCAGCAAAATGTGCAACTTTTGAAACTCTGCTAGATTTACCCAAAAATTCTTGAGTTGCTTTCTTAGCTACATTACTTTCGTTAAGCTCAGGTAAATATTTTCTTTGCTGAAAGGGGTTTATTGCACACTTTACAAAAAAAGAATTTTCCCATCAGTTTTGAAAACTGGAAAATTGCTTACACATTGCTTCAATCTATTTGATACCGATTGCGTTACCTTCGGCATATTATCACAAAAATTCAATTTATTTAAATAGCAACTTAAATTTTATTGAATGCTATGTAATTAATGCAATAAATAAATAACTTTATTTTTTTATACACATTTTTTTTTTTTTTAATATATAAACTAGCTAACTTGTGTTCGTTGAACAATTTTCTATATCTAATGAAATTTTGCTGTTCGAACAGAGTTTCTGATCGTTGCCCAAGAATTTTGTCAGAGTATGCCAGTAATGCTAATACTAATACATATTCGATTAGATGTCTTTTGTTTACATTTTTATTTTAGTTGAATAATGGAATCATAGCTAGTGAAAATTTTTCTGCTCGAACAGATTTTCTGTTGGTTAACCGAAAATTTTGGCAGAGTAGGCCAGTTATGCTAATACTAACATATTCGATTATATGTTTTTTGTTTACCTTTAAAATAAATTTTTATAAAGAAATGGATAAAATTAGTAGACATTTTTGGTAAAATTTCCACTAATTTTATCCATTATTTTGAAAAATGAATATAAAATTTTTTTTAAATAAAAGTTTGGAAAATATGCCATAAAAATATAATTTTATGGCATATTTATGCAAAAAAAATTAAATATGCAAATATATGCACTTTTGGTGAAATATGCAAAAAATATGCCCTAACAAATTGAGGCCAAAGGTCGTAGTTTTTCCTGAAATGGATTAATATCTTGCTTGTTTTCTCAATATGATTCAGAAAACAAACATGCTAATGCATGTTTTTGGTTGCGCTAGTGATATATTTAAAACTATCGGTTGTTTGATTTTTCGGTCGAGGCTTTTTAAATGTTTCCTCAAAAATATGTATGAACATAATTTATTATTTTGTGGAAAAGGTAGTTTTACTCACACTCAGGGGTTGTGTTATGAAAAGAAACTATGCCTCCAAAAGAATTTAAAGTTATAGTTTTTTTCTTGAAAGGAAATTAGACAATCAATCATCAAATAAAAACTACCATAAATTTAACTTGAAAAACTACCAGTTTTACCTGAAAAATAGCGGATTTCTCTTAAAATTGGACTTGAAGATAATATTAATAACAGTCATATTAGAGTAAATAATGATGTTTTTAAAATAGAGTTTTTCCCGGGAAATTCTGGTTTTTGCCCAGAAAATGGCCTAAGATCTAAAGGAGAACTAAAGGTTCATTAATTTAACTAAAAATTTAAACAATCTTTAAGTACCATAAATAATTTAATTTAAAATGATTGAAAATTGTTTGTTAACATTTTCTTTTTAATTTTGCCAAAAGTTTGAAAACTTTAATTACATAAAGCATCTTCAAAACAATCAAACTTTCTATTCAACTTTTAAGTATACAATTTATCAATTAGCTAAGTATTTACCATTTATTTAATGATAATATGTTACCCCCACTGTGATGATGTAACTTTCTAATTCTACAACTCTTCATATTTAACTTAACAAAATAATTTTTCCTCAAAACATAATACAGATATTGTTGTCCATTTTTATAATTAGTTCCGGGAAAAAAAATCTTCTATATTTTTATTGCTGGAAAATTGTATGACAATGATTTTTCTTATTTTTAATTTACAACTTAGAAATTGCTTCGTTAATTCCTATTTCTACACGACATTACTATTATAAATACAATAATGTAACGACTAACGAAGATCCTAGAATCTTGGAGAAAATAATATTTATTTTAGGTATTAAATTGTTTTTTCTTTTTGCAATTCATATAGCTTACTTCAAGGATATTTTCTTGTGCAATATTTAATTTTTTTTTTTCCTTTTTTACTTTAATGCAAGGACACAGTATAGAAGAGAAAATGACTTTTTGAAAAGGATGAATTATTATCTACATGGTTGAAAGAGTAACAAAGTACTGAACGAAATATTTAATATTGTAAAATCTTCAAATATTTCGGGTATATTTTGCAAAATGATAAATGGTGAATAAAATTGATATTGTCACAACAAAGCAAAATCTAGTAGAAATTTTAAATCGAAAATATAAAGAATTTTTTAAAAAAATGCCACTAAATGCAATAATTATTCATTTTTCGGATATAATTTTATCATTTTTTTTTATACCCTCCCAACATTTCACCTAATTATTTAAATAGATAGAACTGTATACCGACTTGTATAGTCAGTCCTTCTAATTCCAATTATATTGTCTGCCTTTGATTTCCGGTATATCCTACAGTGTCAATTTTAACAAACCCTCACTTCATTTTTATATTAAATTTTCTATATTATTTTACTACGTTTTTTTTTACAGATTTATTTGACTTTTATTAAGTCGTGTAGAAATGGTAATGGACAATCCACTTTTTTTCCTTTTTATATGTTTAACAAATGTAAGTATTTCCGCCGGATTGTAAAATGGTAAGAGGACATCAATTTTAGGGCAATGCACTTCAAGTAAAATTAACAAATAAAACAAAGTGAAATTGATGATAAAATATAAGTAAATTATATGTATTTTTTATTTGTTTTTTTTTTTACTCACAAACCATTTTAATATGATTTAGAAAGTTACAAAAATAATTAAAAGAACAATTTTTTAGTTAATTTTAAATTAGAAACTTTGATTACAAATTGTAAAATATTTTTATAAGAAATTTATATAATTAAATTGTTATAAAATTACATACAAATGCTGCACAGCTGAACTAATGTGCAGTACTTACATATATATGGGATAAAAATTATGAAAATTATTTCTAAATACTTGTGGAAACAGTATTTAAAATTAACTGTGTAGCGCTCATAGTGAAATAATCAAGAATTGTACACCGCCATACACGATAATTATAAATACGTGAATAGTGTTAAAGTAATTTTTACCTTTGTCTGATACTCTCTTTCACTGACATATAGACGTACAAGTGTTAAGATAGAAGATATTTTTTTAATCCCTCAAAAGATATAATTAAAAACTAGAATATTACATTTTTAGTTTACCATTTGTAAATTCATTATTTCATATTATTATTTCTTGCAAAAAAAGATTCATTAGCATTATCTTAACTCAATTAATTTCCCTTCTTGCCATCAAAAGTCCAGATATTTTTACTGCCAAATTAAAGCAATTTGGAAATTTCTGCAGTATTTCCAGTGATTTCAAATGCCATAAAATTGGAATAATATTTCTTTAAAAATTAAAAATGTAATTAAAATCTCATACTATATAACATAAATTTCAATTTTGTTCTTCAATATATTTGAATAAATAATTAATATTTTTACATATGTAAACTTACTTTTTGCATATTTTAAAAACACTTAACTTTTTCGTTGTATCATAAAAAGAAAAAAAATTACAATTGTTCTATAGCACATCATTCATATAATTTTAAAAGGATTCTTCAAATAATTTAAACTCTTACCACACACTTTACTTAAATTTTGTTTTACTAACATTTTTACTTTTTTCCCTTACACTCTGTTTTATTTTAAATTAAATTCTTGCACGCGATCTAATGCCACGTGTTGCATAAATATTTTCTTATTTATCCTTAAAATACTTGGGTGTTTCTTTTGTAATATTTTGAAAAGTAAATTTACAAAATGTATACTTAAAAAAATCAAAACAACAAAACAAGTGAAAGTAAAAACTTTATTTTTCATTTGGTTTTTCAATTCCATTAGTAAAAATATTTTATTTATGAAAAAATTTCCAAAAAAATATTTAATAAATTCCCACTTGTTGAGGTTAAGATTTATTTATGTTTTACTGCAAACATAAAGTTTATTCATTTTATTTAGATTTAAGAAAACCAATTTTTTTTTATAAAGGTGACAAATTGAAAATATTAAATCTATTTTAATATTTTCTATAGATTCTTATTAGATAAAGTTAAGTTTAATTTTCATTGGGAATCTGGTCCTTAAAGTATTTCTTTTCCAATAAAGTTTATTTTAAATTTCAACGAAATTATTTTTAATTTTAAGTTAAATTTTTCACTTAATTTCTAAAATTTATTTAAAAATTTAATAAAATTTTCAATTACTTTTAATGAATTACCATTAATATTATGAAAAACTTTTATATTTTACATTTTCTATATATTTACTTCTCCTTTCTGTATTTTATACAAAAAATATAATTGACGACCATAAGAACCATCTTTTGAACTTTTAATACTTTATCTTAACCGAAATTAGCGAAATCCTTTAAAAAACATTTAAAAAAAAACTACAGAGAAATGCAATCACTAATGGTATACCATTTAAAAAAATAATAATTTTCAAACTTATTAATTTATCATTCTATTACGATACGCATATATAGTTAAAAGAAAATATGATAAATTAAAAATTTCTTTTCAAAATTTTTTTTATAGTTTCCTTTACCCACCATTTTGGCTTTTTTTTTTACAACCCAACCACCCACCTGATGACTACCAGTACCAGTAAAATAAAAAAAAACCACCCTAATAATACAAATTTATATTTATATAAATATTTGATGAGAAATGAAGACTTATAAAATTATATTCATTTATTCTACTATTACCCACTAACTGTAAAACCCACTGACTTCAACATCACGACATAAAAATTTATAACATTTTATATTCATAAATAACTCTTACTTAAAAATAAATATGATGAAGGCTAAATTGCCAAAAAAAAATAAAAAAATGGAATATAAATTCTTATTTGTAGGGCAATCTCAATAAATTTTTTTTTTCTTCTTGTCCTTCTTTTTGGAAAATTTCGTATGATTGGACATTTCTATAGTCTCATAAGGACGGAAAAAAAAATTTCTCAACCTTTTTCCATTTCTTTTTTTTTTTTTAAATATAAATGTAAAATATTCACAATTATTGTCCTTTAAGGACATAGTTATCTAATAAAACATAAATCATTTTATGTTTTTGACTTTTTCAGCAATTTTTTTTTTTTTTTTTTTAATATTTTTTTATCGTTTTTCTTTTTTTTTTTGTTTTCTTGGTCTCCTTCTTAACAAATTTCAAAAGAAAATTACCTTCTTTTTGAATTGAAAATGTTTGGAAATTTATATATTTCTTGTTTTTGGGGTAAGTGAAGAAGGATATATAGGCTAACTAAAAAAAAAAAACAACAAAATATATCTCATCAGAAAAGAAATTCTGTTTATTATGTGAAAATACCTTAGCACTTTTACTTTTTTATATACCAAAAAAAAAAAAAAAAAAAAAAACAAATAATAAACAGAATCAGGGAAAAAAAGTAAAAATATAAAATTATTAAAGATATGAAAGCATAGAATATAAAAAAAGAAATAATGATGAAAACATTCAACAAATTCAATTACTGTCATACCTTATCATTTCAATGATATAATAAACAAAGATTTATGGCTTATATTTGAAAGGACATACGTAAAATATTTATATATATAAAAAAAAACTTTATACTCGTGTAGAAGTAAAAGTATAATTACTTAAAAAAAATGGAATACTCTTATGTTTAATATAATTTTATTTGGAAGTCTATATATATTTTTTTAATATAATTTGAAGACAATTTATAATAATATTTTGACATTGTATAATTAATGTTATAGGATGTGAAATTGTCTCTGATTAGGCAATTTTTATATCATTAAATTTCAAAATGTTGACAAAAACTGAAGAGAAATAATATTTGATAGTATTAATCATCGTTCTTTTTTTTAAAAAAAAATGGGTTTTATTGTCCGAAAAATTAACATTTACTAAAAGTAGAAAATCATAAAAAATGGTTTAGGTTTATTTTCCACCAATAAAATTCTGACTTTCGCTGTCAAAGCTACCAAAAAAATTAAATAGAGAAAAATATTTTATCAGAAGGTTTGTATCTTACCTTTATAACATCTGTTGGAGTTATCCTAGAAACGTTTTCGGACATTATGCCTGTTTTTCAGTTGTGGCTTGTGTCTTGGCTGTTTTTAGACATAATGTTTTTACAAAGAATCAAATTAAATGTAAATATTTATAATTAAAATTGCTGAAATTAAAGGCTACTTTCACTATGCTGCCCCAGAACATATATAAAAAGAGATTTTGAGTTGGATGTATATAAATGAAGAATTAAGCACTGAGATTTTCATACATCAGAACATGAAAAACATTAAAACTGTGTCTTGATATAAAAAAGAGACGGGCAGTCGTATCTTTTTACTGAATCTTAGTAAATTCTAATTGATTGCAAGCTATAACTGAAAATCAGGTATAACATGATTGGCGACCATGCGACTAAGAGGATGCTAATGGATAACAACAGCTGAACAAACTGCAAGTAACAATGAAAGAAAAAACCCTTGCATTTTTTCTATGATATTCTGATGCTGCAAATATTGGAGTAAACAATATTTACAATATTTGTAGGATAACTACTAGATATGTTATTAATTTAAACATCCGCACAAACATCTGGACTAAACCTATCTTCTCAAAAGTCTCATAATAAGGCGAAATGAGACTTCTTAATTATAAGGAGAAAATAACAACGTTTGTATTTCACGTTTATCTGCATGTTAGAAATACCTCCCAAATAATAGTAACAATTCCTAAGCAGTAGTATCGAGCATCGTTAAAGATCCGCAGTGGTCAAGCCGCGGCTCAAACTGCCACTGCAACCTAACCTCACATATTCTAAACACATCAAATAAAATCTAAATTAGTTATTCGTATGAATTTAAAAATTGAATATTTATTAAATAATTTTACATAATCATAAATTTTAAATTTTTAAATTTCCAAATTTACTATATCTACTATTATTACTACTTTAATATACTTTTGAAAATTTAATTAATCTCAAATGCTATTAATTATGTTTAATTATGTGTAATGCCTTCAAATATTATGCTAAATATGCAAAATTCACAATAACAAAAATAAAATATCTTACATATTTAATTATTTAACACAAAATCTATAATTAGAATTTCCTGAAGAATTTCTTAATATTTTACTCATATGTTTTCAATTTAATTGAAAAATTAATTATATTTTGACGGAAATTCATTTATTTAACATTAAATTAAACTTTATTTGAAATAATAAATTAGAATTTTTTTTTTGATTACAATCATTTTACAAGTCTAGCAATAATAATTTAATGTTAAAACAATATTTTTTTACGGTTGCTTAAATTATTAATATATAATTTTTTTCCACCTATAAAATATACACAAAAATATTAAAGCATGTAACTTTAAATTAATCAATTCACTAACATAAGCTATAGAAAAATGTTATAACTTTTATTTTTTTGTAAACGATATCGAATTGAATTAATATTACATATTTTTTATGTATATAGATTCAATAAAAATTAATTATTACCAGTAATTTTATTATTCGAACGTAAAAATTGTAATAAAAATTAATAGTATGTAATTAGATTCTAAGACAAGAAAGTTAGAAAGGCAAATGTTAATTAAAACAATTAAAAATATCTTATAGATATATAGATACATATATTTAACAAATCAATCTTAGGAAATGATTACTTTCGATGACTATTATCGGTGTAATTAAAAAAGATATATTATGACCAACAGAAATTATACAGAAAATTGTATATTTACTGGAAAATAAGGAAGTAGTAAAAAAAAAACTGATTGTTATTGGTAGTAATAAGCTTAAAGGCATGAAAATATAATTCAGTTTTTGTGTACACAATTTAATATTTATAGTCTTTAACAGAAGTAAATTCCATAGGGAAACAATAATAGTATAATAAAAAACAAAAATATATATATATATTTAACTATATTTATAAATGATATAATTTTAAGGACTATGTGAAGAAATATGATTTTCCTTTGGGATAATATTAAGTGTGCGATACTTGAGTTAGAAAAAATATTATTTTTATATGGGTAGAAAATTATATTTTATATGAAATTTTTCTCATATAAAAAACCTTTTTGAATTTTGATTTATTTTTATTATTAATAATTAAATATTATGTATTTATACACTGAAAAAAAAAGTTTTTAATCCAAAAGTTTGTTTTTTTAAACAGGCGTAGTTATATTTGCCGCAAAAGAACTTATTTTGGAGAAAAACAAGTAAGTAAATATTAAAAAAAAAACGCGGTAACTGCTGTTGTTGGTAATGAATTGCTTTTGCTGCAAATGAGTAGCGATTATGATCCATTCATAGCAGAAATTGCTTTATTGAAATTTATTGCTTCTTTTCTACGGTAGAAAATCCTGCGCCTTACTTAAATAGTTTCTTGACATTGTATTACATATTGATTCCGATATTCTGAACCATAAATTTCTTAATATTTTTCTGCCTATTAAATTACATTTTATTATAATATTGGTACAGGTACTAATTTAATGTTTAGTACACTTACACCAACGGCGATCCCTTGGTCGGAAGTTGAATCCAATACCTACAACACCGCAGCTTAGTTCCACTAAGCCACCGTCGGTCAATCTTCTTTAAACCCTTTTTATTTAAATACAAAGATTTAAATAAAGTTGACAGACGGTGGTTTAGTGGAAATAAGTTGTGGTGCGGTGGGTATTTCAAATTGATTCAACAGTTATTATAATTGTTCCCGGCTTTGAAATAAAATATTTGAATATACTTTTATTATGGACACTTCGAACTGCGTACTGCATTACAATTTTGTACAATACGCACTGCCAGTCAAAAGACAAAAGAAAGGATACGATAAATCTATTCAATATATTTATAAAACAATTATGAACTATACATATAAACGTGCTTTATTATTACATATTTCTCAATTGACCACATATAAATGAATGCTCTTTTGACTCAAATGTAAATTTTCATTTACTGAAAACTAACTTTTTTCTACTTTTACCACAAACATTTCAATTATTACGAGAAAAGAAATTTAATTTGAAAGAAAAATTTTCTAAAAAGAAATATTTTTAAGGCAACATGCTTGGAAATACTCCTAATAAATCTCGTTTACTGAAAATGTCGTATGTTTCCCAATATTTTCTTGTAATAAATGAGTACTATTGTAAAATAGTAGAAATATTTTAATTAAACAAAACTGTACCACACCTGTGTAGAAGTATATATTTAAATTTTATCGACCACAATTAATTAAATATATTTTGGTGATACAAAAATTATATTTTAAAAACTATAAAAATATTGAATATCACAATTATTTAAAAATGATTTGCCTTTCAAAATATTTTATTTAGCCTGCAAACTAAAATTTGATATTCTTAAAATTTTTATGGATATTATTTATTTAAAATAAATAATTTCTTCCTTTTGTAACAAAAATATTAATAAATATTAAATTTCTAATTTAGTTCAATATCTTTTGCTCTGACTAAATATTGTAATTTTTCAAGAATATTTAATGTTTAATGTCAAAAACCAATACAAAAAAAAATAACCAAAACAAAATATCTAATCATCATTTTGTACCAAAACAAAAAAAAAAATATCTAAGAATTTATAGTTTCTCATAATATTAACCACAAAAACCATCATATATCCTTTTTCTTTACCTAAAATAAAGTCAGTCCCAAAATCTCTGTAGATAATTAAACAATTTTTGGGGTTTCAGGTTTTTTTTTTCCTTTTGACAGCCAGATACACAAACAACAATTCCTGAAAATATTTATACATTGTAATTAATGATTATTATGAGAGCACATACCAACAAATAGAAACCATTTTTTTTTCTTTTGTTAATTTACCTGGAACAAAAAAAAAAAATTACTCTCGACATTCGGTCAAAGTTTTTCAAATATTAGAAAATCTGAGCTTTAACCATAAAATGAAAATCACTGGGAATTCAAGTTTAACATATTTGTCACTCTAACCTTTAGTTTTTTTTTTTTTTTTGGAATAGTAACATCAGAAAAACATTGAGAGAAAAATATAAATGTGAAACCAAAACCATAACCATAAATCAACGCAAGAGGTTTTTGACTTTTTGGTACCAGAACCGAAAGTAAAAGGATTAAAGTATATTTTTTTTCCCTGTAGCAGCATAGATACATAGTATGAGATAACAAAAGGAATGAATAGTAAGTATTTTCTTTTGGAAAAAAAATTAGGGAAGTGATTATGATATAATTTGTGTGTCATTATAGTAATTTTACTAGGAAATTGTTACGTGAAACCACATGAATTTGATAGGTAAATTTTTACGTATATTAATATAAATTTTTGAAGATTATCTTAATTTTGTTTTTATGATAATACTAAATTGTATCGGCTTTTTATTAATATTGAAACAGAATTTATTTACAAAAAATATAGGATTATGTAATTTTTTCTATTTTGGAAATTAATATTTTCAGAGGAGAATAAGCAAACTGTATTTACAAGCAATATAATTATGTAATTTATTTCTCTTAAGAGCTTGTTTAAAGGTACTTTTACAGCAAATGAAATTTCTTTTCTTGTAAACTTTAAAACTTTTTTATTAAAGTTAGTCAGAAGTTCAAAATACTTTTAAGATGCTGATTGATTTACCATGTTTTTTCGACTTGAACGCTAAATGAAAGTTCAGCTGCACAGAAAATCTGTGGAAAATTTGAATATTTAAATAAATTGAATTCACGTACTCTGCCCAATAATCAATTAATTAATATGTAGCTGTTTAGACAATTACTTTTCCATTTTTGAATCACTTACAATACCTCTGCGGCATTTTCTAACTATAAACAGGTTGGATGTGGTTGAAGTAATTAAGTTTAATTATTTCTTAAGTGTTTTTAGTTGACTAAACTGTCGGTGACTTAAAAATATGTAATATACTATGCTATACTATGTGGTGCTTGGTGCAGTACTATGTGGTTCTGTACTATGTGGTGCTGGGTGTTATTCTCGAGGCGAGATCGATGTCGGCTTTAAATGTTAGAGTCAATAATAAAATTAAAATCAAATGTTTCATTTAAATGAAGACCTGGAAAAATGATATTATCGATTGAGGAAATTTGAAAACAAAATAAAAATAGTATTTAAAAAATTTCAGCAAAGAAATATGTGTTTCTGCTGTGAAAAATATAGTTTTCGTGTTTTTTAAAAGTATTTCTCTTTTGTCTCCCAAAAGGAGGTGTTTTGCGGTAAACAAAAGTTCGGATGTTTAAAAATGCAATTGGGTAAAAAAAATTTTTGTTGCCAGTGTAGTGTAGATAATTTAGTTCTTATATCTCCCTCTTTTCTAAAACGTCTTTAAGTGAAAAATGACTGGATGATATAAAATTTATTTTTGAACCTCAAATGTGTAGAATTCAAGATTATTTGATGCCTTAATTCAATGTTGAACAACCCATTTATAAATAGGGCCAAATATAAAAACACTAAGTTTGTTCCGGGCCGCACTTATTACGAATTTTGTCGTACATATTTAGTAATACATATTTCATTAATTCTTGCATAAAGTGGATTAAAATAAAAAGAAAATGAATTAATGCTGTCACAGCAATTATTTTATTGTTTTTTGTTTTTATTATTGCGAATTATAAATATGTATGTTAATTATAGTACGCAAATAAAATTTATATTCAAAAGAAAATACTTAACGAAAATGATATTGAATTAAGAAAAATTAATAATGCACAAGAAAAACTAGAAAAATTTAATATGAGATTTGACAGTTTTTTTTGTCTACTAATTTGTTAATATTTGCTGGCGTGTTGGAAACTGCAACCCGTAAACAGCTCTCAAGTGCTTAGTCGCCGAGTAGGTTTCTTGCTGAATTTTTAATAACTTTCATTTTTGTAAACAGCTGTTCGCAAAGATATGTGCTTCCGAAAAGACTAATCATCTTTCTTGCATAATCAGCCAATATCTTGATTTTAAAGATTCTTGAATTTCATTTGCAAGATCATCAATTGTATGGGCAATCGTGCACCGTGATTTTAGTCTTTTTTATCCGGAAATGCAATATTTGCTACTGCTTCCAAGCATTCTTTAATTATTCACTATCTGCGAATGGCTTCATTTTCTTGGCTAACATTTCAGACACAACGTAACTTGCATGGACTGCAGGAATTGATTTGGAAGTAGCTGCTTTCAATACGGATTGCTCTTTACTAAGGCATATTTGCACTTCTTTTGCCTTATCTTTGCGAAATTGAACTTTAAGATTGCTGAATTTGGACGCATGTTTAGTTTCATAGTGCCATTTTAGGTTATATTCTTTTTAAACGGCAATTTTTTAGAACACACCATACAAATTGCATTGTTTCTCAAATATATAAAAAAAATACTCTTCAGTCCATTTACTTTGAAATGTACGATTTTCTTCACTCACTTTTCGTGTTTTTTTAACTTGTTAAAGACGACATTTTGTTATTTTTTTTATTTATAACTGTTTTTTAAACACCAGCATCCATAAACTTGGAATGACTATTTAATAGCTGATTCACAATAAAACGCATTTGAAAGTTACGCAACTGAACTCAAAGTTCACGGTACGCAGTTGAAAGTTTCAATTCACAGTGAATGTTAGATTTCTGCGTTGAATGACATTGTTGGCAGTTAGCTGTTCAAATAATCATTAACATAAAATAAACAATATAAAAAATTTAGTCTGTGTCGTTAAAATTGTTAAAATTATTAATTAATAGTTTTGTAATATTATTAAAAATTTCAGTGAATTAATTCCAAAAAGCGTGAGGTAAAATTATATATTATTTTTTACAATAAAATGAATTCTTTTAGAATTAATTCTTTTAGAAAGTGAAAATAAAATATAGAAATTGATGAAATGGACGACTTAGATGAAATGCTAACAATGCTAACTATTTTGTACATGCTGTACCAAACATATAAAATGTGCAAAGTTTATAAAAAAAAACACAACAGAAGATGGTGGGTTCGAGAAGTTAATACCACCAGAGACATTGATGGATATTTTACAGCCACATTAAAAAAAATAAAAGAACGTGACCCCGAGCATTTTTTTAAACACACCAGGATGAATCTGCCATTATATAATATTTGCTTTCACTATTAAGTGATAAATTAACTAAAAACTCGATAAGAACACCAATAGAAGCCGAATGTAGATTGGCTCTTACTTTATCGTAAGGTTATTTGTTTTAATTTTTGTTATTAAATAAAAACCAATTGTTTATGTTGCAGATATCTATCTCAAGGAGTTAGTCAGCAATATTTGGCATGGTCATATAAAATGGGCAGATCTACTGTTCATAATATTGTTGAAGAAACTTGCGATATTATTTGGAAAACTCTTCGAGAATTTTACGTTTCACAACCCAACATGACCGATTATGAACTTATATCGCAGGATTTTGCAACATTATGGGATTTGCCAAATTGTGTGGGGGCAATAGATGGTAAACACATCAGCATTCAATGCCCACCACATAGTGACTCTATGTACTATAATTACAAATCAGATTTCAGTATTGTACTTGTGGCGGCATGTGATGCTCGATATGCTTTCACAGCAATTGATATTGGAGCTTATGGAAGTCAAAGTGATGGCGGTAAATATCAATATATATTATATTTCTCAAAAATGTTTTTAGGTATTTTGAGTAATTCTTCTTTTGGTAGAAAATTATATGCTGTTGAATTACCATTACCTGATGAAAGATATCTTCCTAAAAAAAAAATTAAATTTTCGTATTTTTTTATTGGAGATCCAGCCTTTCCTCTTAAAAAAAATATTATGAAAGCATATCCTGGGAAAAATTTAAATTTAGAAAAAAGAATTTTCAATTACCGGATTTCTAGAGCACGAGTGGTAATTGAAAATTCATTTGGCATTCTAGTCGCTCGATGGAGAGTACTGCGTAATACATTAAATTGTTTGCCTGAAAAAGCAGAAAAAATTGTTCTAGCCACAATAGCTCTACATAATTTCATTGTTTTAAATAAACAATTTACTCATGTTTACTGTCCCAAACAATTTGTTGATTGGGAAGATGAGCACGGTGAAATGCATCCTGGAGATTGGAGAAAGGAATGTGGTGAAAATGCATCTATAAAAAAAATTTCATATAACAAAGAATTTAAAATGGGTTCAAATAATTCCAAAAAATCAGCATTTGATTTACGTGACGAATTAAAAAATTATTTCTTAAACGAAGGAGCAATTGAAAAACAAAAAAAAGTAAGTTTCAACTTTATATATTTTTTTTTTAATTCAAAATAATTTTTTTCATTTTTAAAAAATTAATAAAAAACATTTCTTTATATTACAGATTCATGTGTGATTATGTTAATTAATAAATAAATGAAATTAAATGTATTTTTTTTTAAATTATTCCCTAAAAAATAAACAAATTAATTACGATTTTTGAATCTTAAAAATTTTTTACCCCAAACAAACTTCTTCATCAATTCCACATAACTCATTCATTTGCATTTTCGCCAAATAAAACATTATTTGTGCTTTTGCTTTTGATCTGTTGAATGGACTTAGCTGACGCAGCATTCCAATAACACCGCGCATAAAGCATTCCTCATCATTATAAGTTGTTGGTGTAGTTTTCTTCTTATCTAAATAAGTTGTGAACGTGTCCATGAATTTAGCTTCAACTTTATCTGATACTGGTTTAGGTTTTTTTTTTTTTTTCAGAATTCGGCAACGGAGTGGAGCTGCTGGAAAAACTTGGTGACGCTATATTTTCTGGAAAACTATCACTTTCGTCTAAAATAATGTCTTCTTCATTAAACAAAAATTCATCAAAACTTGACATATTTTTTGATGATTCTGGATGTTCTACATCTTTTTTTCGAAGTTTCCATGTCCCCTAAATTATTAAAAATTATAAATATGTATTGTATTACATTTAATATAATAATAACTTACGATCTCACTTGCAAGTGGTCTTTTAGAAATGTTAAATTATCAAATAATTCCCATTTAATTAATTTTGGTTC
This sequence comes from Empis livida, assembly GCA_963932195.1. Lineage (NCBI taxonomy): Eukaryota > Metazoa > Arthropoda > Insecta > Diptera > Empididae > Empis > Empis livida. Next base: position 27,593,737 of record OZ010648.1, read on the forward strand.
AGCACTTCCATTTCTCTGCAAAACCGATCCCTCAAACTCTTCCATCTTGTTTGACAAATTTTTTCTAAATTAAAAAATAAATAATAAAATAATAACCAAAATTACATACAGTTACCTTCAATATTAAGTTCTTTGGAAATTTCTCTCCAAGCATCTGCTTTTTCTGAACATTTTTATAACCACCACTTTTTTTGTTAAATATTATTTCATACTTTTTAACCGCTTCAATTAATTTTTCTTCATCCATTACAAATAATTAAATATAAAAAATAGTTAAATTGTAAATTATGATCTGTTTGAAACTGAAATGTCATTTGACGGCTTCAAAATTAAAATGTCATTTAACGGTATCAAAAAGTTAAAAGTTGGGCAACTTCTGCGTTGCTTTTAAATGCGCTAACGCGCACAATTTGCATTGTGAATTGAAGTATTGATTTCCTATAGTTTAATTTTTCTGCGTACCGTGCAGTTGCGTTGGCGTTGTATTGTGAATCAGCTATAAAAAAATCGTGAATTTTTCACGCAAGATAATACGGAGCTAGACAAAATTATACGGTTACTATGATGAAATATTTTAAAAATCAACGTTTTCTAAATTTTGCTGCTTTCTTTCGAATGGCATTTAAGTCGAAAATAGGAATAGCAACAAAAAACGTTATATGTCAAAATAGTGTGTAAAGCATTCTAGTCTAATTATTGAGTATAAGTCGAAAAGCAACGAACAAAAGTTAATTTGGGTTACAAAACTACCGCTGGTTGCTCATCACTGCCTTAATTTAATAAAATAGTTTATGTAAAGTTAATGTAAAGTTTTAAAAAAAAAATTGGAAGTCCATTAATATAATTATAGTATTTAAATTTGAAACTTTGAAATAAAATTGCATACTTAAATATTTTTGTTATATACCAACATTTGTGGAAGAACTTTTTGACCGAAATATTTATTTATCACAAAGTTAATAAAATACCCTTTTTTTTAACTAAATATAAAATAAATTTTTATATTTTTATTCCAATATTTTACACTTTTACACAGAGAAAAGTTATTAAATTTAAAAACCATTTTTATTTTAGAAAAAAAATAATAAATTTTTAAAAAAAAGCTAAACTTTTCCAAAACTAAAAATATAACATATTCGAGCATATAAAATATAAATCTTCAAAGCTGATTTGACATTATTTATTATGTTATAGGAAAGTTAAAAAAAAACTAAAACTAAAAAAATTGGATCATTCTGTTAATAAAAAGTTTTTAGTAACTTTATTTATTTTTTGCTGATTCTTAATCACTTTGCAGCATATGGTTCAAAATATTTTTAATAGTTCAATATAATTTAAGGATTTTAGATTTATGCTTGATAACAATAAAAAGCGACAATAAAAGAATTCAACATATTTTTTTATATAATTTCTGAAAAGAAATTTATTAACTTTAATTTACTTTTTTTAATATAGTTTTCAATCAGATTTTTCATTAAATTTCGTATTGGTTTATTATGGTATAAATGGTTTTTTTATGGTATGATTAATATTTTGCCACAGTAGCTCTTATGAATTCGTGTGAAGTTGCGTTTAGAATGTAATTAGTCAGCTGTTAAATATATATTAGAATTTTGTGAATTTCTATAACTGTGAGAGCGTTTGTGAGAATTTCTATAACTTTTTTGTAGGTGCAGTGCCATAACGCCCGAGCTCATAATGCCCGTAGGGCGTTATAACTCTCAACGGTGGGCCATATCGCCTAAAATCCATTCGGGCGTTAATACTCACCTCGATAAACATTTAAACCCACGGGCATTAATTCCCAAAGTGTTCGGGCTTTATTACGCACCTAAATGAGACATGAAGCCCATTCCCTTTACAAACAGAAAATGTACCATTAAAAAATAAATAAAATCCATTAAATATGGCATACGGTGAACATTCCTCTTTTAATAATTCAAATGCTTCTATAATAATCTAGTGGTTTCAATAATGGTTATATCATAAATTTCATAAATATTCTGTTTATGATTTTATGAATTTTACCATTAGGCATTTGTGTTAAGAAAGATGGAATCTTTCCAGCTTTTCGTCGCAATGCCCTGGTATAATGAAACCAGCAACCCTTTATTAATGCTGATGAAAATATTTTTCTTAATCCGTTCCTTAATCTTTGTTCAAAGTCTGTCATAAAGGATGTAGGACGAAATTTGCATCAATAAATTTAAATGCATGTACGTATGTTTCTTCTGATTTATTTGACATCAATATATAGAGAAACGGATATATATAACTAAAAAATAGAAAAAAAAACTTTAATGTTACTACGCGAAGCGTGGGGGCAACACGCGCAACGTGGCGTGGCACTGCGCAGCGCGCGCAAGTGAGGCGCCGAGGCACTCGCGCCGCGGCTTACTCGGGCGCGCAGCGACGTCGCGCACCCACGGTGCGCCCTAAATGTTGTTTTCTTAATTTTAATTTTAACACTTACATGTTCGGCATAAGCAACATATATAATTAAAAATTACGAGGACTTGAAGATGGAATTTTGTTATTTAATTCATTAACAATGGCCGTGGACATGAAAACTGTGTAACTAAAATTTTCTTCAATAATCGTGTTTTTGTAAAATTTTCTTGTTACATCAGCAGCCTCATCATCATCACCATTGTCATTTTGAAATAATGATGTTCCATATTGTTGCAAAATATTTACTTTCGAGAAGGCTGTCGCTATATCTGCAGCACATCAAGGTGGTTCTGGCATTTGTTCAGCCTTGAATCTATTAATTGTCCTTTTCATTTTTTTATAGGACACCATTCCCGCAACGTCTGTAAATTCCATTATCTTTTCGTCGAAAATTTCCTTACTGGTGGTGCTTTTTCTTTTCAAATTTGGTTTGGCTTAATTAATATAATATATAATAATAGAAATATTAATAATATATAAGTTAGATAAAATTCAATTTAGATAACTTACCATACTCTACTTTTATTGCATTTTGCAATTCTAATTTTCTCATTTCAACGTCTTGAAATGGATGAATATGCAAAGCATCATTAGTTTTCACTATTTTATTGGTTTCGGTGTTCATTATTACACTTGCCTTACAATTACTTGCACTTAGGTAGCAACAATATCTTATAGTATTTTTATAAATATGTACTTTTTTTTTATATAATTAGTTTTCATCAATTAAATATAGTAACTTGCTACCTTTTCTTGCACCTGGCACATATTTGTAAGGAATATTAATAATATCACCGTCACCACCACTACAACCATTACTATAATTATTATTTATACCATTCATGGTTAATTGATTGGATTTATTATTAAAGAAACAAATTAATATTATTTAGTACAGGACCTCGTGAAAATTGTAATACAACTAATTTATTTTAATCAATTAAAATAAATTTTAAAAAATTACACTAATATACTAAAGAAACTAGTTTTAATTGTTATTAATTTCAATAGAAATTATTAGTAGTATAATAATTTCATTTAATTTAATAATTTAATGCAGTTCGGGCGATATGGCTCACATAGTATTATCGCCCACGGGCGTTAAAACCCATTTTTGGTGGCCGTTAAGACTCCCTAAGCTGAGTATTAACGCCCGAATGGATTTTGGGCGATATGGCCCACCGTAGAGGGTAATAACGCCCATTACTTCTTACATTGTATACCAACAATGTAAGAAGTAATGTCTCATTACCTAACTGATTTGCGATTAAAAACATTTTTTCATCGGTTTTAACCATTTTTCTAATTAAAAAGTAAAAAACAATTTTTTTTGTGAGTAAATAAAAGTTTAGAGTTCTCTCAAAACTGTCTTCGATAAAACACCTAAAACGTATAGCGCATGCTTAATAAAAATATAAAAATAACGAATTATTTTCAAACTTCTATAAAATTATAAAATAATCTTAAAATATTATATTGTTATAAGTACAATATAACTTTATTTAATAGTTTTACAAACAAAAATTAAAATGGGTGACATTTATAAAAATGCTGCTTGATAAACACGGAAAAGTTCTCCCTGCCAAAACATCACTTGTCGAAATTGACCGCTCTGTATAAGAAACCTCTATTAAAGCAACATTCTATTAAAACAACCTTTGTAAAATACAACTTTTTTCATTCCAAAAATTTCATATAAGCAACCGTGTTTTTTTATTTACTTTAAAATTAATTCTCAATAATATTTTATTTCTAATTTTTCATTCTGTCCTAATAAATGGAAAAAAAGTAAGAGTTTCGACTTCTTTAAAAGAGAGAGTTTTAATTTTGAAAGATCTTGAAAATGGGAAGAAACAAAAAGACATTTGCAAGACCTATAAGGTCCACAAGTCAACAATTACCAGAATAAAACACAACAAGGAATATTTGGAGGGGTTTTCTTCCAAAACTTATATAGATAACAAAAAAATCAAACGTATAAAGCGTCTGGAAAATGCGGTAGATGAAAAATTATATTCATGGTTTTTAAAGCGGCGGAAATCCTACGATCTAATTTCTAATGAATTATTAAAAATGAAAGCCCTCGTTATTTTTTTTTTTTTTTTCCCCCGGGTAGGTGAAAATCTCGAAAGACACCAGAACTAGCGATGTAGTTCTGGTAGTGTGGGATCTTAACCCACTAAAAACACCACCCTTATTTAGAATTACAATCTGGTCTTAAGACCAATGAGCAATTATATTTTGTGAGTTTTAGTATAAAACTTTATTTTAAATGTACATCAAACGATACAATTAAGACTATTATATTAGTTCAAAAGGTTTAACCCTTTTAAGCCTTCTTACAATGTTTGTGTTATTAACTAGCTGAGCAGCTTCAATATTCACATGGTGGATGAGTCTTTGTTCGTGTTTTTTTGTGTATTTATTGATTTCTTCGGCGACTTTTTCAATTTTTAGGTCATCGTGGAGGTCGTCATTTCTTATATACCAGGGAGCACCTACTATATTCCGTAGTACATTATTTTGGAATCTCTGAATAATTTCAATATTACTTTGCTTGGCACCCCATAATTGTATGCCGTACGTCCATATTGGTTTTATTAGTTGTTTGTAGAGTAGAGTCTTGTTATATATAGACAATGATGATTGTCTTCCCATTAACCAGTACATTTTTTTGTATTTTATGTTGAGTTCTTCTCTCTTTATCTTAATATGTGCTTTCCAACGTAGCTTGGTGTCGAGTGTCATGCCAAGATACTGTGCACTGTTTGAGTGCGGTATCTGTTGACCATTTATATACACAGGTTTGTACTCTATCTTTTTATTTGTGAAATCTACATGTACACATTTTGATTCGTTGAATTTTAACCTCCATTTCTTTGCCCAATTTTCTAAATGTAGTAATGCTTCTTGTACCTATTCTGTGGATTCTGTATTGTTTTCTCCTACTGCCGATATTGCCGTATCGTCTCCAAATGTAGCTGTTGTATTCATTTCTAAAACTGGAAGATCATAAGTGTATAGTAAGTACAGGGTTGGTCCCAATACACTCCCTTGCGGAACTCCAGCTTTAATTTCTTTAATGTCAGAATAACTATCTTCTTGCTTTATTCTGTAATATCTATCTGTTATGTATGATTAAAAGATTTCCGAAAATTGTTTCGGAAGGATTGCTTTCAATTTGAATATCAACCCTTGATGCCACACTTTATCGAAAGCTTGGGCCATATCAACAAAGATTGTGGTACACACTTTTTTTTCTTCTAATGATTTTTCAATCATTAGAAGAAAAAAAGTGTGTACCACAATTTTTGCCCTCGTTATTAATAATACAATAAATGGACCAGAATCTTTTCAAGCTAGCGACGGATGGCTTACTAAATTTAAACAACGCCACGAAATACGAATTTTGATGGTTTCTAGAGAAAAGCTTTCCTGTGATATTAATACAGCTACTTTGTTCACAAATGATTTTAAAAGGATAATTGCGAAGGGAGGGATTTTACCCGAACAGATTTGTAACTGTGGCGCAACCGATCTTATTTACAAAAGTTTGCATAAGAAAACTAATGTTGCAAATTTAAAAAAAAACAGCTGCTGGAAGAAAGGCTATGAAAGGCGGGGTAACAGTTATGACTTGTGTAAATTCTACGGGTACGCATAACCTTGAATTAATGATGATAGGAAATGCAAAATCTCCTCGCTGTTTCAAAAATATAGAATTACCACTGTATTGGCAAACATAGTTTGCCAATTTTAGTTTAGCCTTTTACCTCAAATATAGAAATTAAAATTTAGATTCATTTTTTCAATAAAAGCAACCTTTTCTATTTAGGATTTTTTTAATTTAAATTGGTTCAAATTACTTGCTTATATAGAGCGTTTACTGTAAATATAAAAATAGAAATTTTCAAAATAACATTTTTATTTATATGTTTTGTTTATTATAGGTTTTTCATTTCAAATTCAAGTTTTTTTATTTCAAATTCAATTTTTTTAATTTCAAATTCAATTTTTTTCATTTCAAATTCAATTTTATTTATTTCAAATTAAATTTTTTTCATTTCAAATTCAATTTTTGAAAAACAATTTATATTTATTTTAAATTTATTAAATAAAACAAACTAAGTAATTTTAAGGAACATAAAATATATTGAAGATAAAATGTTAATGGTTAAGCAATTGCAGTTGGCTTGTTTTTTTGTGTCTTTATTCAATAATATTTTAAAACAAAATTTTGTGCTATTATCCAATATATTATAAATATTTATATTGTGTGTCATTATCGAATGAAATAAAATTAATATATAATCGTAAAAAATGAATACGGAAGTAAATAATGAAATGGATAATTCTTCATCGAGAGATTCAAGTCCTGTGATTCGTCCCAATGGACGGAATTATCTGCGAATTCTAACGCAAATAGAATCTTCTGATGATGATACATCTTAAGTGGTTATTCGACGTATCGGATATAATAAACAACCATATTCGAAAACAAGCATAGAAAAAAAAAAGAATCCTGATAAAATGCTATGAAGAAGGAAAAACTATCACTGAGGCAAGTGAAATTGCAGGAATTAACAAAAATACAGCCATGTTCATAATAAATCGTTATAAAAAAGATGACATGAAAATTGTTAAAAGAAATCATGGTGGTAGAAGAAAAGTTAAATTGACTGATGTAATATTAAAGGAAATTGAAAGATTAATAGAACATAATGCGTGTATTACATTGAAAAAAATTAAAATAAAAATATTTGAAACCCAAAACGTCAATCTGTGCACAGCGACTATTTTTAATGCACTAAAAAGCTTAAAAATAACACTTAAAAATGCTATAATTAATTTGGATCGCATGAATAGTATAAATACTATTGAACAACGAAAATTATACGCGATTAACTTTTCTCAAAATGCTCCACAGACAGGGATCAAATAGTATTTATAGATAGATGAATCGGGTTTTAACTGCCATCTTCGAGGAACCAGGGCTAGGTCTAGAATCAATACTGCTGCTCACATAATAATACCTACAGTGAGAGGACGAAATGTTTCTCTAATAGCGGCAATGAATTTACATGGAATTATATGTAGTAAAATAATAGCAAATACATCTGTTAATTCAAATATTTTTACAACATTCCTTGATGAGTGGTCTCACTAACTTTTTCACTAATTATTTGTGAAACTGGCTGAAGCGAACATCACAGGGGCATGGCTGGTTTTGGATAATTGCACAATCCACAAAACTCGTGAAGTCCGTGAAAAAGTTAGTGAGACCACTCATACACTAATTTATCTTTCTCCTTACTCACCGATGTTAAATCCGATTGAAAAGGTTTTTTCAAAAATAAAATTGTCAGCGAGGGATTTGCTGGCGGATCCACAAACTACAAATTTTAAATTTTTAGCTTTAAACAATTTAACAATATATTTTATGTTCCTTAAAATTACTTAGTTTGTTTTATTTAATAAATTTAAAATAAATATAAATTTTTTTTCAAAAATTGAATTTGAAATGAAAAAAATTGAATTTGAAATAAATAAAATTGAATTTGAAATGAAAAAAATTGAATTTGAAATTAAAAAAATTGAATTTGAAATGAAAAAACTTGAATTTGAAATGAAAAACCTATATATACATATATACTTTAAAAATAGTATTGCGGTAAGATTTTTATATGTAAGGCTACTTCTTATTTTGGATTTTATAATTCCAGCCGTAGAAAAAAGTCTCTCAGTCTCTAATAGAAATTATTAGTTCGCTTTTTGAACGCATCCAAATATTCAAAATCTTTTTTAGTTCGGTACCTGAAATTTTGGGTATACATGGATGTACCAGATACAGAGGAATTTTTTGTTGCAGTCATAATATAATTAATCGCTACTTTTAATTGTCGTTGCCGTGTTTTTTTTTTATTTCATTTGCATGTATACACTGATTCCAGTTTCAGAATCAGAAGATACCAATAATTTTCATGATTATTATTGTTATTGAATATTTCTGGATAAATTCTTTTCATAATATTTTCTGCTAAAGATCTTGCAGCATAATTTAAATTTTCAGAATATCGTTCCAGTATCAAGGTATATTAGCAAGGTAATTTAAGTTTTATCTCTTCTCGGGTTCATGCTTTTTTAATTCCGTTAATTAATAGTTCACTTAAATCAGTGTTGATAGCGGTAAGAGAATTAAATAAAAACTCGTTGACTGCTACTTCAAGTGGTGTTAATACATTAAGTAATTTCTATAAGACAAATACCCCTCTTTCACACATAGTTTCTTTTAAACCAATATCAACTAATGCATGATTAATACAAGCTCTAAGTCGTAAAAATTGTCTTACCATTATAGTCATTGAATTCCATCTCGTTTTTATATCGATTAGAAGGCGCATTTTTTTATTTTCCTGTTTCACAAGCTACTCTTGTAATTTCTTATTTTTGGCTGGAGATCTTCGAAATATTTAAACTATTGTCCGTACCTTTTTTACAATATTAAAAACGTTTTCATTTAGCTCTTTTAAACAATCTTCCTTTCTAATTTCAAAATTCATATTGGCGTTTTCAAATGGAGTATCATTAGCAATATCAAATGGAGTATCCATATCAAAATCAAAGGAGTATCATTATCAATATCAAATGGAGTATCATTTTCATTACCAATATCAATTAAATCGTTGTCATTATGGTCATTAAAAGAGTTATCAGAAAATTTTTATATCAAATGGAATACCATTATCAATCTCAAATGGAGTATCATTTTCATTATCAATATCAGTTAATCGTTGTCATTATTATCATTAAAAAAGCTTTCAGGAAATTCATAGTTATCTAAAAATTCTACATTATTAGTTTTGTCTGTTATTATTCTTATAGAACGAATCAACTACAGCTAGATGCAATACGTGATTATGTCAGAGTTGTGAAATAGCAGATATATTGTTGCCATATATGACCATCACAGATGCTCCGTTTTCAGTTGATGCCACAATATCTGTTTCCTTATTAATATTAAAATCCATGAGCTTCTGTTTTATATACATTCAGTGTTAATATGCTCTGCCTTTTTTTTAATTTCAATTAAACCTAAAACAAAGCTTTCAAATGATTTGGTGCTACTATGATACGCTCGTAATGTAACATTTCCATATCGTATAACTCATTTATAGTCAATGAAAATTTACCATTTTCCTTTTTGTACTTTTCAAACTGCACAATAATTGCATTTTTCATCTTATTATGGAAGTCAGAAATATGTTTCCAAATCGTTGCTTCACTAGCTGGCATCTTAAAATTATTACATTCAAGATAACCTTTAACAGCTTTTGAATTTCATATTGCACGTATTGCCATGCCATCCTTAGCAGCATATCACCAATGGATTTTATATTTGGTTTAATGAACTCTAATATTTTGGAAAAAATACACTTGTATTAATCAAAATATAAATCAAAAGACGCAAAAGGCGAAGAAATCAAAATGTGTTTCTATGGTGATATCCAGATTTATTTCTTGTTTTTCTTTTGTTTTTGTTTATGTCTTTATTCAAAAGAAACAAAATTGAAAAAAATAAATTCATGAAAAAAGGTTTGTATTCGTATATGTATATCTATTTTAGCATAATTTATTTTAATTTTTTTTAATTCCAATACAAAAATATTGTGTTTATTCTATATTTAGTAAAATCATTTATATTTTATAAAATCATTGGTTATTTATGTACAAATATTTTATATTTTCAAAATTGTAATTTTGTTTAAGTGGCTATATTAAATGCTAATATTGTTACTATATAATCATAACTATTGGTGACCAGTGCGGGAGTATTTGGAAAAAAAAGGGAAATCAGAAGCAATTTGCGGTTCATGCAAAACTATTATCCAACGCCAAGGATCTAATACAACTGGAATGATTAACCACTTGAAATTACACAACATTACTTTGCCAAAAAAGAAAAATGATGATATCGACCAATCTGTTCCAAAAAAATTAAAAGTGGGTGAAAAATGCTAAAATTTTCGAGACGGGAAACACTTAATGAAATATTGGCAAAATGTGCTGCCAAAGATGGTTTTAGCATAAAAGGGATAACTTCTTCTGAAGCTATCAAAGGTTTTGTACATAGTCGTGGTTATAATATGCCGAAAAGTGAAGCAACAGTTATCAAAAACATAATGCAGTTTTATGAAGACAAAAAATCTGAAATGAAAACTTCTTTATTGCTTTAAATCAAATCTTGGAACAGATTCAGTATAACTGTAGAAGACGAATGGAGTGACATCACTATGAGAAGGTATATGAATGTTACGCCCCACTCGTTAGCTACAGCATATGTTCTTGGTCTTAGTGGCATCTGAATCACAGGGTCAGATGCCACTATTGCGTTAATAACCGAAAAGCTCAAAGAATTCGGTATTAATTTAGTTTGTGATATCTTAGCGTCTACTAACGATGGAGCTGCAGTAATAGTCAAATATGGTAGGAATATTAAAGCGGAATGTCAGTTATGTATGAATCATGGAATCCATCTGCGTGTTGATTATGATGAAGATGAAAGTACCATTGCTGAAACTAATAATTCTGTCTCTTAAGTGTATACTGTGATTTAAATATATAATCATTTCAGCTGGGCATCTTCTTTAACATCATTGTAGCGCCAAGTAGTACATACTATATCACTTTCAAAACTTATGTTAAATTTAAGCAGGTGATTTTTAACTTTATCGACTGTATTACAAGATCCATGCATTCGTCGTTTTCACCATGGACGTTTATATTTAAATATCAACCCGTTGATACATCAGCATTTGTTATTTTCAGACATTCCGCTTTTTTTTCCTTTTCAGTTTTTCAAAATACAGGTATTGCTCGACTTACGACCGAGGTAGGTTCCTGGACATCGGTCGTAAATCAATTAAGTCATAAGTCGAGTGTCTCCAAAAATATTATTTTTTCATTACAAATAAATGGTTCATTCTTATATATTTTTTATCTAATTATAATTTTTTATATTTGTAGTTACAGGTTTTGCACCTCAAATTCAACCTTTTGCAAATCAAATTCAACCTTTTATAAAAAGGTTGAATTTGTATGGTGGCAGAAATACAAGAGTATGTCTTGTCTGCGCAACAAGATCACGAATTTCCTGAGTTTTGTGGAGGCGAACGTTGTCTAAAATTAACCACGATTCTTCAATCATACGTTCTTCTAATTTTTGAAATAAACTATGTACGAAGGAAATCACAAAAAATACTTGAGTTCACAGTAGAATGTGCAATTATATCATGGAATACTGTTCCCTGAGTATTTATCGCTGCAATCAGGGATACATTCCGTCCTCTAACAGTTGGCACAACTACTACCCGGGCTGGTGTACAGTTTTTACACTCCAAATTCAACCTTTTCTCAATCAAATTCAACCTTTTCATAATCACATTCAACCTTTGTAACTCAAATTCAACCTTTTCATAATCAAATTCAACCTTTTCATAATCAAATTAAACATTTTGCAAATCAAATTCAACATTTTATTAAAAAAAAATTAAATTGTTAATATACTTGTTGAATGCAATAATTAATATAAAATATTAATTCGAGTTGGCTTATTTAGATTTCTTCGTTGGTGACATTAAATTTTTAAATTATAAATATTTATACATTAATAAAATAAAGATTTAATCCTTTTAAAAATGATTAGAAGTTGATCATCTTCAGACTCTAATGATGAGGTTCCGCTACGTATAAGCCATCGTCAACGTAGAATACACAGTACACCATCACAATCATCTGGAAGCAGCACTAGGATTTCTGCAGTTCCAAGTAATCGGGCATCTACATATAGCCAAATAAGTAGTGATAAAAAAAATATATTAATAAAATGTTTTGAAAGTGGAGAAACAATTAGAAAATCCGGTGAAATTCCTGGAATCAATATAAACACCGCGAAATATATTATATGCCAATACAAAAAAAAAATAATTTGGAAAACATTTGGAAAAAAAAACGTGGTGGAAAAAGAAACTTTAAATTAAATGATGACGTATTAAAAAAAATTGAAAAAATAGTCGAAGAAAACCCTTGTATAACGTTGAAGAACATTTCTAAGGAAATTTTAGAACGTTACAACATAGTATTAAGCATAAATACAATTGCAAATGGGTTGAAACGATTACGCATCACATTAAAAAAAGCTTCCGTACAAGTAGATCGTCGAAATAATACTACAACAATTGAGCAAAGAAAAAATTATTCTTTAAACTTTTCAAGAAATGCACCAGAAGCAAGAAAAAACATCATATTTATTGACGAATCAGGTTTCAATTTACATTTACGGCGATCATGTGCACGGTCTAGAGTTAATACACCGGCTTGTGTAACCATACCAACAGTTAGAGGACGTAATGTATCGTTAATTGCCGCAATAAATATAAATGGAATAATACTCAAAGAAATCATTTCAAACTCAAATGTTAATTCCAATATATTCGGCGAATTTCTATGAAATTTATTTGTAAAATTAGAGGAATATGATATTGAAGCTTCGTGGTTGATTTTGGATAACGTCAGCATTCATAAAACTCTCGAGGTTGGCAATCTTGTTAGTGAAACAAGGCATACTCTGGTCTTTTTGCCGCCATATTCACCCATGATGAATCCAATTGAGGAAGTTTTCTCAAAAATAAAATTTTGTGCACGAAATATTTTGGCCGATCCTACCAATTCTATGCACTTGAGAGATGTGATTGATCAAGCTGCTTCAACTGTTAACAATACTGACTGCAACAATTACTATACGCATATGTATATGCAATTACCAAGAGCTGTTGCAGGAGAACCCTTATAGGGAATATTCGAATTTTCTATATTTATTAATTTTAAATTTGTTACAATAGTTATGCGTTTTCTTTTTATTTATTAAAATTAATATTTGATAAAAAATTAAAGATTTTTTTTTTTTTTAATAAAATGTTGAATTTGATTTGCAAAAGGTTGAATTTGAGTTACAAAGGTTGAATTTGATTATGAAAAAGTTGAATTTGATTGAGAAAAGGTTGAATTTGGAGTGTAAAAACTGTATTAACTTTCAACCGTGCATTTGTTCTGCGAAGGTGGTAATTAAATCCAGATTCATCAATAAATATTATTTTTTCGCGTGCTTCCGAAAGCAAGTTTTGGGCACCAAATTTCATTACTCAATAAATCACAATATTTGCTGTTTTGTATTGTAAGATAGGTTAGAAGCCTATTATGCATTTCGTAATATCTTGAAAGAACCTTTCCTGTTTATATATATATATATATGTACATTAATTTATTTTATTTTTCTCAAATGTTATTTAAAAAATATCAATATCCATGATATTTTTTTAAATTTGTATTCAAATTGACAATTTTTTATAAATTATATTAATATATTTGAAAGGTGTTATTGAATCTAGGAAAAGTATGAGATTTTCAAGAATTGATTAATCTTCTGTGCCAATTCAACATAAAACGGCTGTCGGAGCAAGTATAAACGAGAAGTTTTTAACGATAATAAATAAGAAAAAATTTAATAACAAAAAAAGTACAATTGCGCGACACACGAGAGAATAGCCCGCGACACACCAGTATGTCGCGACACCCTACTTTGGGAAACACTGATCTAGATCATCACCATTATCATCATCATCATCATCAGTAACATATTCATTTCCATTTAGTTCATCAAAATTTCCTGTGTTATCATTATTTCCGTTTACGCACTACGTGAAGGGTACCTGCCAACTCTAACGCACAATGGTTGATTGGTAATAAATTTGTTATTACTAATATTTTATGTAAATACGTTTTACCGCGTTATTTAAAAAATCCCAAGTTAAAACGCTCTGGTTTTAAGGTCGACAAAGAGTGTATTTGGTATAGCATAAATGCAACAGCTTCGATTTTGGTTAATAAAAAAACTCACGCAATTAATAACAATAATTGCAATAACGATAATAAAAATAAACCTCGTACAAAGATAAATAATTCATATAATACCAAAAACAAAAATATAAGTAATAATAAAAATAATAATAATAATAAATCCGCGATGGGAACTCGGGGCCAGAGTTTCGGGCTTTACGAACTCTCGGATCCTAAATCTAGAAGAACAACGAGATGTACGAATTTGTCATCAAAACCCGTTTCCATATCATTCGCTGCGGCGCAACTATTAGTAGTGGTGGATAAATCTCTTAGATGGGTCTAAGAGAACATAAATACATAAGTGATACCTATAGTTACATACTCGTGACCATTTATAAAATGGTGTGATATCAATTTACAAGCATTAGATACTTCAGCAAGAACAACCTTAATAAAATACAAATACCACCATCCAAAGTCAGTATTAGAATCAGCAATAGGATTAATATCGCTACAACAAAACAGCATAGTCAACATCAACTGGTTGCGCAAACAACAAATTAATAAAATATGCAACTACTATTTCTCAAAAATACAAAGTGCAGAACTACATCAAGTAATAGCTGCTGCGCACAATTTCATTCCATGTCCGTTAAATGAACCACAAATTCAAATAGATAACCCTATTCTCTCCGATCCAACTAACAACTACCTAAAAAACTAGTAACTAAATAACAACATTAAGAATTATTTGAAAGTTCTGTTAGAGTGTAAGTTAGAGAACTTCTATAAGTTTTTCGGGTCTGTTGAGCATTTGAAATTATCAAAAACTTATTGTTGATAATTTCAAATGCATTTTAAAAATCAAATTAAAGTTTTTAAAAATCAAAATATTTTTCATTTCAACTTAAAGTTTTTTAATTTCACGTTTTTTAAATTAAAACTAAAATTTAAAAAAAAATATAGAAACATAAAGACAATAATTCAATAATTGAAAATAATTTACATTTAGTCCAAAATCAATACAATGGGTGTCCTTCTACATCCATTGGTAATTTCATGGAAATGTCGACGTTATAATTATTACAATCGGCAGAAATTGTTTTATAACGTTGCCAAAAATTGTTTTATAACGTTAAATACATTCAAACTATTTCCTGAATCAGCCAACAAATTTCTTGCAGCTAATTTAGTTTTCGAGAAAACTTTTTCTATGGGATTCAGCATCGGTGAGTTTGGGAAAAGGTAAATTTATTGATGAGTTGTCTCGCTAACCTTATCTCGTATCTGCTGAGTCTTTTGTATTTTTGCATTATCTAGAACTAACCCAGCATTAGTGATATTTGCTTCAGCCAATTTGGTAAATAATTCATCTAAAAACATCAGAAAAATATTTGCATTTACAGTTGAGTTTGATATTAAGTTATTATGTATTATTCCATGTAAATTAATGGCTGCAATGAGCGAAACATTTCGTCCTCTGATAGTTGGAATGAGGACATGAGCTGCAGTAGTCTTCTTTGAACGAGCCTTAGCTCTCCGAAGGTGACAGTTAAACCCAGATTCATCTATAAATACAATTTTCTCACGTATTTGTGGGCGAAAAGTTCATAGCATAATTTTTACGTTGTTCTATGGTACTTCAGTTGCCTTTTAGCACCACGATTTCTGCTAACAGCTACACACATATTTTTATTAATATCAGCTATTTTTGCTGGTTCAACTATTGTATTACCTTCTTCATACAATTTTTTAATAATTGTTTTTTTTCCCAGCTAGTCTCATTATTGTTTGCTAACTCACGATATCTTCTCTGAACAACAACTGAATTCGGCATATTTTCATCACCAATACTGTATGAATCTGAATCTTCTCTCATTTGCATTATTCTGCGATAATGAGATAAAGGTATTGAATTATTAGAGGAACTGTCACTCAGTTCACTGTTTACTTCATTTCTAGATAATATGTTATTGTTCATTTTTATGCTAAATAAAATTTATATGATTTAATTAAAAGAAAATTATAATTTTTAACTTTATTAAACTTACTTTTCACAACCAACTATCATCCTAATTTGTTAAAAAAAAAACAAGTGTAACGGAATAACAATTTCATAAACTCCTAATTATTAAAGAAACCTAGGTTTTCTGAAAACTCGGGAAAATAAAATTCGTCGAGTATTAAATTTCGATATTCGTCGAACCCTTCGAATTCGTTAAATTTTTATTAAAAGTAATTTTTTATTAAAGTAATAAGTTCTGTTTTAATATTTGATTCAATTAAGCATTTTATTACATATAATATTGAACAAAAAGGTATTTTTTTTGTAGATAATTTCGACCTTATTTTGGTGCAAAGACTGACAGAAATGGAAAAAGCTCTTTCGGAGTCCGTTGAAGTCGGTATAATTGAACATAGAACGTTGAACAATTTTTGCAAATTTTCTGTACGTTTGCCAGTATTTTTATACAGAGTAAATTTCTGTTTTAATTTGTGAAAATCAGTTTTCTCCATTGGTTCCTCATCCCCACTTTTTAATATCTGGTTTAGTTCTTCCTCAAGAGAAATTTCTCTTTGTTGTTCAGGTTCAACTAAAATATTGACTTGCATATTAGAATCATTTTCGTTTACTACTAAAGTTGCGTTAGCTTTAAATAATCTTTTCATTATATCCATTGCTAAATTTGTCACTTGTTTTGATGGAACATTATTTGTATCCTTCAAGTATTTTAAAAGATTCATCAAATTTACATTTATGCGTTCATCAACACGCTTAGAAATGTTAACCAATAATGCAGTGCTAATTTGAGTATTCGATTCCTTGAGTTTATTTTTCATGAAATTTATAGTAAGGCCTACTGAGAGCAATGTAGCATCTTTACTTCCGAGCGCTGGTAATTGTTCAATTGTTTTCTGTTAAGATATATATACATATGATAATAAATACAAATAAATAAAATGACTTACATTGTTTTATTAAATTCGACGTCGCCATGGCAACTTTTTAAACAATAATTTACAATAATTTGCTCTTTCATATTTCAAATTCTAGAAAAACTAGAAAAATGAAATTATAAATAGTACTGTAAAATAACAAAACAAAAACCATGTTCTTTTATAGAGTTTTTGAAAATCTGTTGATTTAGCTAATCAACGCCAATGAAATAACAGAATTTTAGACAGTTTTTGTTGTTGGGAGTGGGGCTATTATATTTTTGTATACACTATATAATTTCTGAAAAATTCTGCACTATGTCAGAGACTCGATTTTTTTTCTTTACATCATGATTGTATGTACATATATTAAATATTTCACGAATAAAAAAATAATTATGTTTTGAAATTAACAAAGCATAAAATTTTTCTAATACATAACAAAAATATTCAATATTTTGCATAAAAAATATAAAATTTTATTAAATTTAATTTTATATGTTTTTATATTTTTAATAAAAAAATTTCTAGTAATTTAAATTATATTAAAAAATATATATTTATGAAGGATTATATAGAACGGTAGAAGAATTAGATAAATCATTAATTATTTGGTTTGATATACTAATTGAAAACGAATTAAAAAATTTGTGGCCGATAATTATAAATTGAAATTATTCAAAACGAAATTGTTACGAAATTTTTCAAAAGATTGCAAATTTACGATTGCCACAGACGACAATTAAAATTTTTATTGGTTTTACTATGCAATAAAATATCTTCTGTAAAATATGAAATATTTTTAGTGTTTGTTTTCCAATTTTTCACTTCTTACAACACTCCACAGTCTATACTCTATTTATACTATATATTTAAAAAAATTTATATGTTATTTTATTCAACGAAAAAAAACATCACCTTTTTTTTTTATATCATTCCGGCAAAATGACCTCATTTTTAATAATAAAATATTAAATTTTTATATATTGAATTTTCTATATATTTTCTAAGCTTTTTTATACATATTTTTTGGTTGTTGTTGTGTGTTTTTATGATATGTTTTAAAATTTTCAATTCATAAAACATTGTATCCTGCTAAAAATCGAACAAATAAATTTGAATTATGTAACATAAAAAAACATATATGCATATAATAAAAAATTTCATATATATTGATGTCCTTAACCGTATATAATATCATCAATAATTTATCGTCCTGTTGGTTAGTATTTTCTTTTTAAGATTTATTACAATTTCTGTATTTGATTTAAACTACACAAAAAAAAAATCATAGTAAAATATAAAAACTAAAAATTCTAAAAACTATAGAAAAACACCTTCAATTGCAATAATAAAAATCGATGGTTAGTACAAGTTTTAATTTTGCCATTTTTTTTTTTTTTTTGTCGTTTATTTGGTGGTAAAATAATGAAATGAATTTTGAAAATTTATAGCCTTATGTGTGTCGTGTCGTAGGTGTAAATATACAATTTCTCTTTTTATATGTACATATAAATAAATTTTATGTTTGCTAGAATTTTGTTAGATGTGGCAACTAAAAATTAATAAATTTTATTTTAAAAATAATATTTAATAACAAAATAATATTTAATTGAGATTAAAAAAAATATATTTAAATTTAAAGTAATTTCGAATTATTTATTTCCAGACTGCAGATAAAATAAATTATGTTTATAACATAAGTTTAAAAAACCAAACAAAAAAGCATATTATTATAATGCAGAAACTGCTGAATTATCTGAAGAAAGCTTTTCCCCGCATATCTTTAAAAATCTAATACAGTGTCTTTTTTGAAGTTTTGAATCCACTCAAGACTAGCTTCGAAAGGTATTTCTGTATTCAAATGTAAGTGGAACTCGAGCGCTTTTGTTTGTAGATTTTCGTTGGTAATGATGTTATTGTTTACACGCTCATTAAGAAACCAGTCATACAAAGCCCGTTCTATTTCCGGAAAACCGAACGGGCAAATAGAACGGGCTTCATACAAAGCCCGTTCTATTTTCGTAACTTTTTGAATCTTTTTCAGCGGAATTATGCTATCCTTGGTAAACTTCTCTATATTTTCTTTATTTTGTTTGATTCGCGTAATAGAGCTTTTATTAATATTATATAGTTTACAAATATCTTTAGGTTTTTCACCATCCTGTAGTTGTAGTTTCTTTAAAATATCAGTTTTTGATGAAAAGTTAGTTTCTCTGAATTTTTTTTCATTATCTGATACTTTTTACGAAGAAACAAATTAAATTGAATATAATTTTTTTTTTATCTAATTTGTTGCTTTCTCCGAATAAACAATTTAAAGTGATGTCAAAAAAAGTTGCAATTTGAACGGTTGCGTTATTCAAAAAGTTGCTATATACGAAGTTGTTTTTTGCAAAATTTTACTGTATTATATAATGAAATACCAACCCGAAATTATGATATTTTGATATTTTTTCCAACCAATCAGAATTACTTGCTATAAAAAGTAAAAAGTTACAAAATATTGTTTAAAAAAATTTATTGGTAACTTTTTAGTTTTTATAGCAAGTAAACACAACAAAAACTGGGAAGAAATTACAAATTATTTCAATCTATCTTCCTTAACTAAATTAATTTGATAATTGAAATTCTTTTGTAAAAGAAATTTGCGGACAAATATTTTATTTTAATGAACTATGAAACTAAATTTTATGTAATGTGGTTAACATAAATTTTCTGAATAATATTATTGTTTTAAAATTTGTGAATAATTTGAGTTTCTGTTGAATGGCGGAAATATGATTGTAAAATTTATTTCACTATTTACCAATTTATTTGTGATTTAATGTATTTAATTATTTTTAAAATAGTTTTTTAAATTTGTTACACAAATAGAACAAGTTTTTAATTAATTATATTTGTCAAATATCAAATTTAATTTGTCAAATATCGAGACTATTATCCTATTTTATACATTTATTTTTTGATTTCTAATATATAATACCATCAATATGTCAGCTACATTAATCTAATTCTTGATTTTTGAATTTTGGCAAGATATCAAAATTAAATTCAAATATATAAAACATTCCTTCAACCATATTCTTATCCGTTGCAGATTTTCTATAATATCTTAAATTAGAGTAAATATATTACACAAAAAAATTAACTTTTTGGAGTTTTTTCGTAGAATTTCTCTAATCTGACTAAATATTATATACTTATACACTACAATTGTGCCATATCCGAAATGTGGTTTTATGCAGAATATTTTAGTATCACTGCAGTGCCACCTGATATTTTGTTTATTATTACACCCATAACATAGAATTAATTTTCCAGTATGTATACTGTTTTTAGAATTCATAAAATATTAGTTATTAAGCATTTTTGCAAAAATATATAATTTAATCTCCAATAATTTGTAACACATTAACCGCAACTTGTTCGTTGTTTTCGGAAAAATATGGTCCAATGATGCTTTCTGAAGTTATTCCATATCATACTGTGCATCTAAGTGGGTGCATTTGATCTTCAACAATTATTCGTGGATTTTGGGTGCCCCATATTCTGCAATTTTGTTTATTCACGTGACCATTGAGGTGAAAATGGGCCTCATCGCCCATTTGACTTTGACTTTGCTTTGCGCTGGTTTGCCGTTCTTAACACAGCAGTCCCTATCCACATTAAACCAAATGAGCATTATTAAAAATATCTAATTTTGGACAGTTAGAAATAATTTTAATTTCAATAAACAACATTTTGAAATAAACAATTATTCTTTCTTCATAAATAGATTAAAATACGTAAATAATGGAAAAGGGCATCATGTTCAAAATGGACATAAAAAATTTATATTTTCAATTGAATAGCACCGTAAATTAAAATATTGCTGTTTTGCACACTCAACTTTACCCAACTTTAAACTCGATTTCGTCTTAACTAAAAATTTTCAGAAAATGCAATGATTTATTGGCGGTGCGATATGTTTTATTGACGATTGGGGCGAACCAATTATTAAATTCGTTTTACATTAGTTTTACTTAAATTAAGTTACATTAATTATTTGACAATTAAATTTTATGCGGTTTCTTATAACGTATGTCCTAAGAATTAAAATTATGCAGAATAATTATCAATAAATGTTTTGCCAACTTTTAGTTAAAATTAATAATAATTAAATTAAAACGCCCGTTAAACCGTTCTCCTATTAATAATAATATAAAACTATAAAAATGTTCTATTTAATTATTACTAATTAATTATTCCTTTAGAATTGTTATGAATAATATACTAAAAATTAAGTTGTTACGTCAATGTCTAGAAAGATAGAAACACATAATATCTAATTATAAACTTTTACTTAAAGCTAAATAGTCAAATCAGAAAGTTCTCATAAAAAAATTCCGAATTAAATTTGTATATTGGAATATATTTGGCGAAAATTCAATTTATTTCTAATTTAAATAAATTATTTATAATTATAATAAATTAATCATATTATTAAAAAAAAAACTAATATTAATTAAAATCATTTTATTTTTTATATTTTATAAACCTGGAAAATAATTTTTCTATATTTTATAA
This sequence comes from Empis livida, assembly GCA_963932195.1. Classification (NCBI taxonomy): domain Eukaryota; kingdom Metazoa; phylum Arthropoda; class Insecta; order Diptera; family Empididae; genus Empis; species Empis livida. Next base: position 27,615,589 of record OZ010648.1, read on the forward strand.
AAAACAGTTATATTTATTATTGTTGTAATTAAAATATATGTGATAAACAGTACTGAGTTCACCTCTGTTTTAAATTTTAAATCCATAATTAAATTCAACGAACAATTGATTCTTAAACAGAAAAACGTATCAAAGAAAATTTTTTTTTGCGACCCGTTACATTTCTAGTGTAATTACTGTTCCAATTTTAAGTTTCATTAAAATACAAAATTAATTTAAATACCAAGATAGGTTTAAAAGTTTAACATCAACAAAATTAAACAAATGAGTGATGGAGCTCTTAAAATTGAAGATTTTGGAGCAGTCAGAACCCTATGGCATTACCTCAGCCTCAATTACACTCCTCCAGGTGTACTTTTGGTGCGGAGTTATGAGTGATAAAGATTTCGGTCCACATGTTTGCAAAAATGAGGAGGATCAACCAGAAACTATTTACGGCACTCTATGATTGATAACTTTTTTGAGGATCAACCAGAAACTATTTACGGCACTCTATGATTGATAAGGACTATGATTGATAACTTTTTACGTCCGGAAGTCCAGAATAATCTGAAGATATGGTTCGCATACTGCAAGAGCTACGACGGAACATCTCGGTAATCTTTTTGGTGAACGAATAATTTAAAGAAATTCGGATTTCAGTTGCTCTCCTCGTTAACCAAATTTGATTGCACCTAGTTTCCTTTTGTGGGGTTCCTGGAATGGGCGGGTATATGCCAATAAACCTCAAACAATTCAACAGCTTAAGCAGAACATTTATGCTGAAATAAGAAACTTGGATCCAAAAACTTGCATTAGAAAGAGCCAATATTTATCAGCCTGAAAATGGAAAACATTTAAGAGATGTAATATTTCATACTTATTTGTAAAAAATTTCCATGAATAAATTATTCTAAGAAATAAGAAAAACATAATAAAAATAAAAAACAAACCAGATACCCTTATTTTTAACCCTTCAGTCTTATTTCGGCCACCCGGTACAGTAATGACAAGCAAACCAATCTCGACAGAGTCGAAGCAGATTTTTACGAAAAAATTGCCGAAACAGTCGTCACAAAAATCAGCATTATACCATTTCGCCTTCATTTTACATAGAGGTATACAAAAAACAAATAGTAAAGGTGTTTCTGAATAATATTATTTTTAGCATATATTAGTTTGAATTTATGAAAACAGATTTTCATTTCAATAATTCCATTTAATCAAATTATCGGGCATATGATATATCACCTATAAATGCATTACATATGCTAAGTAAAAAACATTATATCTACATATAAGGATGAAGTCATATAAAAGCAGACATTTTTATAAAAATCATTCATGTTAACGTCAACATTATTCACTATATAAAAACTATATTCAATTTCCAATAAGACTCAAATTTAATCAAATATTTTTCTATAATGTAAAATTCTACAAATCTCATAGAAACTAATTTCGTGTCTTTACATAAAATCTCAAAAAAAAGAAAAGAATTATCTACTTCAGATCTAAGAAACTTAATATTTTTTATAATTAAACTTGTTACTAGAAAATTTAACTTTATTTCACTTTGTCTTTGAAAAATGAATTATTAAAATTTTTTTGAATTTGTTTCAAAAACAAAATGCATTTAACTTATAAATCATTTTAAAAAACAATGCAAAATTGCAAATTTTCTGAATTCACAAAAACTTCTAACTAACTACTCACTTATTTCTTTTCAAAGAGCAAAAAAAACTTCTTGTGTGAGCATAAAATCATATGAAATTATTAACTACAATTTAATCAAAAGCATAAAATAAAAAGAATTATATACTTAAAAAAATTGTACTTGATATGTTAAATACCGGTAACATATAATTAAACTGTGTTTGAAAAAAAAAAGGCTCAGAGTAAAGTTTTGAAAGTACTTCAACAATAAACAACATAATTTTTTTTTATAAATACATATATCTGGTAAATTTATTCTTGAAATTAAAGGTTAAGTATTTAATTAATATCTAGCACTCTTGTATATATAAGATTTTATTATTTACGTTTATTTAATAAAAGAATAAATTCACTTCTTGGCTTTAATTTCATTTATTTTTTTAATATCATATATGTATATTTATATACCCTCCTATAACACTGTATGCATGATCAGCAAAAACATAAATATTTAACATAAGTATTTTTATGTTGGCACTTTTATTGCTTACGAAAAAAGTTTGTTAAAAAAAAGTTTATTAAAATGAAGAGCTGAATTATAATATATTAAAAATTATAATTTAGCTCTTCATTTTACGTAATTGTAGCAATTGAATTTTATTTAGAAAAATGTAGAATTTTCTTAAAATATTTTAATAGAGTTTTGCAAAAATCTGCTTTATACCCTAATTTAGTTTTCGAGGCGAACTTTGAGGAATCTTTTGTTTACTCAGAAATTAATTTCACATTTTATCTCGAATCGAATTCACTATAACTAGATAATTAAAATTTTCGAAATTATAAATTTATATGAAATAATATTCCAAAATCTAATTTTTATTGTACATAATCATAAATTTTATTACAATTATAAAGAATCTATCAAATATATCGAAAAAATTTTTATTAATATTAATAACATAGATCCTGAAAAATTCCAGTCGAACAAATTTGACATTAAATTCCTATTCACTCGAAAACTAGAATACATACAACTTCCAATTGGACGAAAAACCATAAATATTGAACTCGAAAAATTTCCGAATATTTTCAATCAAAAATAAGAATGGACAGAATGAGATATTACGATAAGCGTTCCGATCGAACTTTCCTCTATTCGATTGAAATACTATATTCCAATAGCTGCAGCTGTCCGTGGGGTTGTTGAATAATATGTTTTCTATTCCAGAAAAGGTTACGGCACACACTAACTGCCTGAAAAGTAGTCAAAGTATTTTCATATAAATTTTTTTTAAAACTATCAATAAAAATCAGTTGATTAATCAGTTGATTAATCAGTTGATTACTGAATTACGAATTTATTCCGTGGTGAAACATCCTGCCGGACTACTGGAATATAAGCATGATTATTTAGAAATATCTTTTGTGATTCATTAACATACTTTTCTATTTAAAAACTATAGATAATAAAAATACCAATAAGTAATTCAAAGTTTAAGTTTATATTATTCTGTACTCGTTACTAGAAATTCAATCAAACAATTCAAATGGTTAGATGTCACGTATTTGATTTACGATCAAAAATAGAAAACTATTGAAATTGCAAGAAGAAACAAAAAATAAAATGCTATCAAATGAAAATATATTTTACTACATAAATGAAAATCAATGCAAAATATATAAATTTTTTTTTGTCCTAGATTTTATGTATTAATCAATTATTAAAAATAGGTACAAGTATATTGGCAATTTGTCTTACTGTTGTAATATTATAGAACTGTTTAGACTTTATGTTTAGCAATAATGATAGACGATACCAAAAATTGACAAAAATCTATGTCTTCCATGATAAAATTGAATTTTGTTGATATTAATCTTTTAAACCTATATTGGTCTACAATTTGAAACAAATTTTCAGGAAATTAATAAAAAAAATTTTTATATCCCTACAAAAATGTTAACCCTGGTTGAATTCAGACAAGACATTTTTAAACTAATAAGACAAAATCTTGTCTACAAAAAATTATGATTTCAAAAATATTACTTTTGTTTTATAAACAAAGTTATTAAAATTATTCAATTTTTTTTGGTTTGTTTAATGGTCTTAAAGTCGTACAAAATAAATAATGTAATAAAAAAAGAATTTTCCGAAATGAAAATTTTGTTTATTACTTTAATAAATTTCATTGGTTGTTTCAAATTTTTGAGCTTTTATATCATATTTGTTGCATTTTATTTTGAAGTGTTGTCAACAAAGAAAATTCAATTCAATAATAATAATAATAATAATAAAAAAAATAAGATGAAAATTTATCTGCATTTTCTATATATGAAAATGAAAATTATCTGGGGTAAGTGCATCCGTCCTCAAAAGAGTGTAACTAGAAAATCTTCATACTTTATTTTGTTTTTGGTTTTTATTTTTGTAAAGTACATATTTTCAGTCAGAAGAAAAACTAACTGGAGCGGAAAATATGAAAACACATAAAAAAAAAAATAATAACAAAATTTATTTATATCTATTTTTTTTTATATATAATATTTTTGTATACAATTATAATGAGGATTTTGGTGGCAAACAAGAAAATTTTTATAGATCTATAGCTAAAGAATTTTCTTTTTGTGGTGTAAGAGCAAGAATATAATTTATATTTTATTTGCATAATGATTTTCTGGTAAAATGATGGTACTTTAAGATATTGATTTTATGTTATTTTTTTTTTTTTGTATATATTATTATTTTGTATTCAAATTTTAGAGTACAAAGTTATTTTATAAGGAAAATATCTTAGAAAATATTATTTTTTTGGTATGTCAAGTGGATTGGAATATATGTATATAAGAAAATGATGCCGAAAATTAAGAAAAAAAAAAAAATTTATCGATTTTATTTAACATTAAAAAAAAAGTGATGAGTTTTCAATTTTTTTTTTTTTTATAGATCAGTAATTTTTTTTTTTTTTTTGGTTATTACATAGAAATAATAAAAATATTAAATATATTTAACGCAAAAATTTAATGCTAAAGAAAATTGTAATAAAGATATTTTATGATATAAAATACAGAAATCTAATTAAATATAAATTATTCATAATGAAACTATGTAAGTTAATGTAAATTTTATAAACATATTTTAGAGCTATGCCAATTCTTTTCGAATTTCTCTTTAACTAGATTCAAATAAATTTGTAATTTATTTGGGAATACTGTCATGAACATTAATCATGCCACAACTGTTCAAACTAACAACCAATACTGAAATTATAGCCTATCCAAACTATAAACAAAGCACCCAAAAAATAATTCTTTTCATCCAATAGCACCGGTACATGGAATTTTTTTAACGGAAATAAAAGTAAGTTCTCGAAAATAGAACTTATTTTTATTTCAGCATTGTTTATTCCAAAGAATTGGACACCAGGGTCGAAATTCATCTAATATAATGAGTGAGTGAGTTGACATCACTGCTTATACTTTTTTAGAAAATGATTTTGCTTTTAAAGTATGTTTTTTTTTGAATAATAAAGTTTTTTCCAACTTTAATGAAAATATAAATAGTAGAAAATCTAATCCAAGCCTGTAACATTTTTTTAAATACAAAATAGATAATATTTTAATGTAAATTTAACCTGCATTGTGGTCATTGTGGAAGACCGGGAGATCTCAAATGTTCAACTTGTTCAACTAAGTTCTTTGGTCTTGGTCCCAGTGTACGACAGTTTCGCTCAAAAATATAATATTATAGTTTGATTTCATAAAATCAATTAAAATCGGATTGCACAAAATTTTTGATATGCACTTCTGCAAACAATAGTGTTATTATTGCTCACAAAGAGTAATTAAAATAAAAAATTATTAATTTTGCGTCTTACTATTTTTTAAATTTCACTGTAAAAATATTTGGTGATTAAAATGACATCTCACTGAGTTCACTGCAATTGGCACTTTATTAGTTAAATCGCGTTTTACGATTTACTAGCTCACTGACTCTACTGACTTACCTACTCACTTTGCTAGCTGAATTTCGGTGCAGACTAGTTCTGTGTATTAAACTATATTTTTTTGATCTCACAAACTTTTTTTAATGAATGAACTTATCCTAAAAACTAAGATTGCTCAGTTTCTACGACAAGCAAAATACATATAATTAATCTCACAGAAAGTGATTTTATAATAATCTATTATTAGAATATGAAATTAACAATTTTTAATTCAGCAGAAAATGGGCCATAATATGATATAAAAATATAAAAGTTTCATTTTTGCATTCTGTTTCGCATTACCTGTGTATGATATCTGCCGCATGACGTACCTGTGTTCAATATCTCCCGAGTTACGCTTTTTTTAAAATTAATTTGTTAATACATATATTAATTTTTAAGAGCCTGACAGAATATATTTTTGTAGCTGCCGTTCTTCTCTGTGAAGTGTAAAGATATTATAAGGCCAGATAAAAACCTAATGTTGGCGTAAAACTAAAACTATTTTGTAGTTAAGAGTTGAAAATATGGAAAACAGTATAATAATCTCTAAAGCTGGAGTTGACTGTAAACTTTGACTAAAAAAAGGGTTGAGCAATGTTCAAAAAAAATAGTTCAGTTACGGAACTGCCAATCGTAATATTTTTTTTTAGAATTTTGTGTTGGTAGCAATGCATTAAATAGATATTTTTTTATTAAATTGATATTATTTCTCTATTAAATTTATTTAAACACCCCAAATAAGATTTTTTGATGGTTTATAAATTATTAAATTTTATTTTATAGACGAGCAAAATGTCAATTTTCTTAGTAATACGTGGCGGTCTTCATTGCCAGCTACACTTAGTTTCTTTTATATTATTGGCAATATGTACTATAGTTATGATTTTTTAGCTTTTAGCCAACGCTGACATTGGAGCATGGATGGCTTTTTTCGCTTGGTTAGAAATATAACCTTAAGATAGTTTTACATCAACATAGTAGAAAGACTTTAAAAAATTAATAAATAACGTATCTCATATTATTTACCACAATGATGTCACCCCATAATTGTCGCAGTTCCTATATTTCAATAGATACGTTCGCTCGTCGCCGTGTTTTGGAAAGTTCAAAACATGGCGACGAGCGAACGTATCTATTGAAATATAGCAACTGCGACAATTATTCTTTATTTCGTTTAATGCGATTGTGGAATTTTGTTTTTAGATAAAAAAGGACACAATTGGATCAAAAATTAATAGAAGTCAATTAACAAAAATTAATTTGAAATCATATATTTTTTTCTGATATATGAAAAATTTAAGGACAGCGCAGCCGCTAATATCTGTTTTATCATTTTTATTGTTGTTCAAAATATATAATATATTTCGTATTTCGTATTTTTATACGAGCACCCTAATGAAAATATAATTTACAGAAATTATGACAATTGACAGTTCGTTTGATGTTCGCGATGATATATAGTGTTTGGTTAAGGGTAGAGATTGTAATTTCTCATACTTTTCATATTCTCGAGAAAAGAGAATTCTCATTTTGCCAACTTTTAAATTCTCGAGATACGAGAAATTTGTTAATAAAGGGTCCGCCAAATAAATTTTTTTTTGTTGATAACGCGATCTTCAAAAACAGGGCGCAAAACATCGGGTGTAGCTTCGGCTGTGTGGCACGTAGCGCCGTCCTGTTGAAACCAAATGTTGCCAATATCCTCTTCTTCAATTTTTGTGAACAAAAATTCGTTCAACATGGCCCGATAACGATCGCCATTGACTGTAACGGCCACTCCTTGCTCATTTTCGAAGAAAAATGGCCCAATTATGCCTCTGGACCAAAATCCGCACCAAACAGTGACTCGTTTTGTGTGTACCGGCTTTTCAATGTATGCGTGCGAGTTTTCTGTGCCCCAAATGCGACAATTTTGCTTGTTTACATACCCGCCAAGATCAAAATGAGCTTTATCCGAAAAGATAATTTTTTTGGCAAAATCGGCATCTTCTGTAAGTCGATCGCAGGCCCACTCAGCGAAGCGAAAACGCATTGGATGGTCAGTTGGCTTCAATTCCTGAACCAATTGGACTTTGTATGGCGTCATACCAAGGTCTTTATGCAAAATTCGTCTCAATGATGTCTCCGAAATGTTCAATTGTTGAGAACGACGGTGAATTGATGTTGATGGCGCATCCCGCACACTTTCTGCCACAGCATCAATATTCTCGGGTGTACGCACTATTTTTGGCTTTTCACGCTTTGGTTTATCGATGAGGATGCCAGTTTCTTTCACTTTTTTCACAAGATAACGAACATACGGAGCTGACGGTGCTTCTCTTCTTCCAAAATCCGTACGCAATTTTCGCACACATTCTGCAACATTACCATGATTTTCAAAGTAATGTCGCAATATTTCCCAGCGTTGATCAAGCGTATACACAACAATTCGTTCAGCGGAAGGATAAAACTAATTATCTGTCAAATCAGACATGAGCTAAGTGTTACCATTCACGAAATAAGCACTAGTTGAAAAAAAAAACTTTAGATGGCGGACCCTTTATTTTCTCAAGAATTCTCAAGAATTTTCGAGAAATAAAATACAAGAACTTTCAATTAGAAATTTTTTGAATTATATTAAAAACAAAACATAAAAAACACTTCATTGTGTTAAACAAAATAACAAAAATAATTCATTGTAACTAGAAAATAAGTTAACATAATATTTATTAATAAAATAATTTAATATTAATATTGCTTATTAATGTTATATTAATTTAATTAAAAATAAATTATTATAAAATTTTATCATATTTTGAGAAATAATTCTTCAAAAAACATAAACAATTCAATGACTTGTCAGATAATCTTCCTCTCCTTTTTGATGTGAAATTACTGGAAATCGAAGAATTCCTTTCGTTTTGTGTTGATGTTGGCCTAATCGTGCCTAAAGCATTTTTAAGCTGCTGTAAATTATTTGTAAGGTTTCCAGTAGCTTCATATATATTGATTTCTTTCAATAAAGTGCGAAAGTCATCATCAATTATGATTTGAGTAGGTTTGAGTGTTTGGCGAATAGAATCTTCTAGCTTCCTCTTAAGATTTAAACTATTAGTTTCTTCATTAACAAGTTCTAGTTCGTCATCATTATTATCGCATTCATTAATTTCAGTTTCTGGACAAATATTTTCAGTATTATTGTTATTTAAAAAATAAAAATTTTAAAATACCTTCGGCTGTTAAAAGGTTTGTATCGTGTCGGCTAAGTGCGTCAACTGCAATTTTAACTGGTTTCAAAGCTTTCAATATATTTAATGCTATTGGATCATCATATTCAGAATTCCATAAGTGACATAAATTAAGATCAAACAATGCCTTAATCACAGCACTTTTGATTCTTAAAAATCTCTCCACCATTATTTCTATGGTATTCCAACGTGTTTTGCATCTAATACAAGTAACTCATTTGCTTCGATAGTTTTTATATAATTTTGTAAAATAGTATTACGTACTGGCGAATTTTTGAAAAGCTTAACAATTCTTCTAATTTTTTTAATAATTTCAAATTTTAAAGTTTCTGTCGTCATCAGATTCACCAAATTCTGCTACAGAGTCAACTGAATCTTCTTCTTCATTCAAATTTACGTTAATATCTTGATTTTAATTTTTAAAAAAATCTCGAGAAATAATAAATTTTTTCTCGAGAAATGAGAACCCGACAATAACAATTCTCGAGAATGAGAAATCCAAAATAATACAAATTCTCGAGAATTCTCGAGACAAGATTTCTCGATCACAATCTCTAGTTAAGGGGCGACAATGAAAGTATCGCTGGTGAAAAGCACGACGACAGACGAGACAACGACGTATTCTGTGTGAGTGTTGCTCTTTAGTCACAAGACTCTGTATGTTTAATATTAATATGAAATTGAAATATACGTAATTTTTTATTTGAGATGAAGTCTTTTAACTGAATATCCTCTTCAACTTCCGGTTTCAAGTAATGAAATGTAAATGTACAATTTGGATTCTACTAAAATTCATTTTTGTCACACATTCACTACCAATTGAAGTAAAAAAAAAATATAAATGCTAAAAAAAAGAGATATCAAAAGAGATAACTTCGCTGGACACTAAAACATAATATTTTGAGCTACATACTAATTGACACAAATATGCTATAGTTATTTCTCGATTCAAAGGAACTTTTCATTCATTTCAGCATATTTGTTTTAGCATAACTCAAACATAGATACTTTTAAAAGTTTTAACATGATCCTTTTAATAGTTTGTCACTAAAAGAAATTTACAGTTCATTTAGCGACAATGCACATTTTGTTGATGTAAACTTGGTAAACTTTATTTTTGTTTATATATTTTTAATTCCATTAACTAAAATTACAAAACTTAAAATATTGTTACAAAACTTAAAATACAAATTTACTAGAAAACGTATAAACAATATAATTTACAATATTTCTTGTCAATAATATATTGTAAATTTCTAAAAATATTTTCGTTATAGTTTCTATAAATACAGTATTATTGTAATTTTCGTGAACCAAGAAAAGTTTATTTTTATATAACAAAATAGAAATTGTAAAAATATTATCTTTTAAAAATAAAATAAAGCTGGAAAATGTTTCAAAGTGTTGACAATTTACTCGACAGTGGAACAGCATTTTTACCACTTAACATTGAAATAGAAATTAATTTATTTGTCGTTTTCTGAAAATAGGAAAAATTTATTTTCTTTTTGTGAATTTATAATAAATTTTATTTGATTGTAAACATGACACTACAAGGAAATAATTAAAATTACAAAAGAGAGGGTAAAGTGAAAGAAAATTACTACAAAATAAAAAGTTTTGGTTAAAAATTTTACAAGGAATTAGTATTTAATGTTATTGAAATTTTGTCTATTTTTTTGTTGGAAAATTATAATTCAAATATTTATGTACATGTTCCATTTTAGCTTCTGAAAATATAGAATAGAATACTACACCAAAACCTCGATTTGCGTCGTCCCGATTGGCATCGTTTTTGAAGTTGCGTCGTTTATAAATTTTCGTCGCTTAAGTTTATATAAAGGGGATTTCCTATTTATTTCAGTAAGTCCAAATTTTATAATATAAAAGTTAGGTCTACAGTTCGGAAAATCCAAGAGCTTTAAAAATTTGCAAAAAAGTGCTCTTCCGCTTTATTGGCGTACGAATAATACCGCTTGGACTTGGATCACTGCATCTCTATTTAAAGATTGGTTCAAAAATTGTGCTCTTCCTGAACTGAATAACTGAACTGTCTCCAAAATATTGATTTTATAATGTTGTTATTAATAGACAATGCTCCAGGACATCCAATTTATGCATATGATTTTTGTGAAAATATAAAAATTGTTTTTATGCCTCCAAATACCACTTCAATCTTACAACTAACGGATCAAGGTATTACATCCAATTTTAAAAGTTATTATCTGCGACGCACGTTTGGTCAGCTCATTGCAGCAACTGATGGTGAGGACAAACCCACCATGAATCAGTTCTAGAAAAATTATGCCATGCTGAATGCTATCGATAATATCAATTTATTATGGATAGAAGTTTAAAAATAATAATATGAACGGAGGCTTGAAATATGGCCAGAATGCCTATCTAAAGATATGTAGAAGAAATTGATGTTGTACCAAAACATAAAAATGTCTAAATATCCAAAATTTTTGAAAGTAACAAAAATAAATGTACTGAAAAAAGACCGTATTTTTAGATAACTTTACTCTTAGTAAAATATATCCTCTAAATTTTCCATAAAACAGACGTATTCCTTTTCTATTATTTTTTTATTGGAGATCTCAAAAAAAAATTTATTTTATCAAACTTTTCTAAATATTTTAATAAAAAATAATTTATTTAAAGATTTATAATATTTTGATAGTTTCTCTTTTTTTATAATCAGATTACCACAACAAATTTTCATCAAAACTTTTTATATACTTTCAAAAAGACTAAAGCTAAAAGTCAAATTTTGGCAGATTTTCTGAACAAAACCATATATTTTTTTATTTCATTAAACCAAATTATTTGAATATACAGGAAAAAAATCTTTTGTAACAAAATATTATTTGGGTTCTTGCCAGTCTATTCACCGTTTTCGAAAAACAACACTCAAATTTTTGGCAATAACTCACAAAGAAACTAGATAAAATTTAAACGGAGTTAGAAAAAATCAAAAACTCAAATATCCTTTAAATTTAGTTAAGTATATTTAATAAAGTTTAGTGTATTTGTTAAATTATTTTGGACTATGAAGGAAGATATTCAATGCAACAAAGAAATTTTGAAAAGTTTCATGAATTTTTGAAAATATATTAAACTCAAGAATATCTATTAATTAATTCTTTACTTAAGAAAAATATTTCCTTATTGAATTTTCTTTAATTCCGTTTCATTACATTTAAAATTAGTTTCCTTTGTCCAGGCCTTCGAATGACGCGTTAGTATCGTTTTTCGCGGCATACAAATTACAAGTTTGACTATAATTTTATTGATACTTATTTTTTTATTATTGATGGAGTATGTCGCGGAAACAACTGTACAGACTATTACAATACTTTCGTTTAGTGCAAACTAAATTTCTATTACTTTTACCACAAACGAAATTCTAGAAAAATAAATTCAGTTGCAGTAAAAGTTTCTACCAAAAGTACTTTTAACGGAAACAAATCTCGTTTACTACAACCGTCATATTTTTAGAAAAATTTTCTGATTGGTTACTCATAATTCATTTTATATTTGAAAATTATACAAAAATATTGTCAGATAACCAAGAATATAAATTTTTAATTTCTTCATTTATATTTAATTTTCAGCATAAATTTTATATTCTCCACAAATTATTTTTACATTTCAATAACGCCATTATCTGTCCAGCTGTTATATGTATATTATTTTCATTTCAACAAACATAACATTTTTTGCTGACATATCATTAAAATGTTATATAACAAAAAAAAAAGACTGCGGTGTTTATTCTATAAAATTAATTTCATAAAAAAAAACCCATTAAACTTAAATGTACGCAAGCCAGTAACAAATAAAATTAAAAAACAAAATATCCTTCATAAAAATTAAATGCATTTTTTATTATTATTATTTATTTTTTTTCCAGAAAATATTAATAACTAATTTTACAAAAGTAAGAAACAAAAAAAAATTTCTTAAAATTATTTTTTTCATAAACAATTTTCTTTATTTTCCTATTTCCATTATTAATTCCATAAAAAAAAAACCAACTAAAGTTATGTTTAAGGAGGCAAAAAAACAAAAAAGAAAAAAATTCTAACTAAAATCTAAAGCTTATTTTCTAATATATATAGTTTTTGGTAAGGAAATTTATAACAGAGTGTTAAGTCTCTGCGGATAAGGATATCTTTTTTTTTGGTTCTGGATATCCTGAAAATTTAATGAATTTTTATTACATATCACACAACACTTATATACATAAACGAAAATAGTAAAAAAGAGGTTATACACATTAATATAAACTAATATTTTTAAGAAGTATGGGACTAAGAGAATACATAGATGGCCTAAGAATTATGGCTCGTAGGGCTGTTAAAATTTCCATTTTTATGAAAAACAAACTTATTTTAAAACAATTACTATTTCCAAATAAGACAATTTCGGGTCTTAGCTTGGTTTTCACAGGCCACAGCCGATTTAACTACCATCTCAACCTCGAGCTATACAGCATCATTCTGTAGAATTTGTAGCAACTACAACATGACGGCCAAGTACTTACTTTGCCATTTCGAATATCATTAGGTGCTAGGTCTTCGTCTTAGGATTTCTATAACCAGAATATATTCAGCTGTCTTAGGGAGCTGTTTAAAGGTTTTAACAGAACGGACATCTTGAATACCTTAATAAGATCACGAATAAGGAAAAAGGGACCAAAATATCTGTTAAAATCATTCATTAATAATTTATTTTTCCAATTCTTATCTTTATTTAAGAAAAATATGGCGATAATTTATCAATTTTCTTCGACAAAAATTCTTCAATTTTGAATTTTCTTAATCATTTAGGATTAATTCTTTTAAGCTTTAGCCTCATTTTTATTCAATCCTTAAATCCAAACCTGTATTTTATATAAAATATTAGACGCTAGGCGTTAAAACTTTACACAAAATAAACAACTAGAGAGAAAGTTTCTTTCAATCTGTTATTTCGTAGGTTATTTACGTTTTAATCAAAATTAATGGCTTTGTCTTGGTTAAAAAAAAAACGTTTCTTTCAATTTTTTTTTTTGTTTTTTTGGTATAAAAATCCATAGAGAATTTTCCTACTTTCTTCTTCATCTTGATTTTCGCATATATACACTAAGATATAAAATAATATATAAATTTTCTTTTATTTTACCTCAACTAATTTTATCTGGGATGGATATCTCTAAGTTGTTTTCTTATTTTTTTTTTTTTTTTAAATGTTATTTACATCAAGAATATGTGTGCATTATAAATTGTCATAAATAAGAAATGTAAATTGTTTTTATCATTATATGTCAACTTGTATAACATTTTAGGTCAAGTGTATCATGCCAGTTAAAAAATAATATAATATAAGAACAAAAAAAAACGTTTATTTTAAAGATAAAATTATTGGACAGAAAATGTTACTTTTTTTCATAGAAAATTTTGTTAATTAAATATTATAGACTGGGATATTATGTTCTATATGGGAAAAATTATTTAAATATTAATAGAGACAATTTTATGAAAGTAATACAGAAAAAAATTCTTATTAAATTTATCATAATTAATTTCAAATCACTGAAAATTAATTAGATTTAATTAAATTTAGTTACATGATTTAAAATAATTACAGATATAAGAAATTAAGAAAAATTAAACAGAATAATTCTTATTAAATTTTACATTACCGTTTCGGTACTACAAATTACAGTCACAGATATCGTACCACTTCCTCATAATACCATTTCAAATTGTAAACACCAGGGCTGTGGAGTCAAAGTCCCGGTGTTTGTATCGCAGTTGGAGTTGGAGTCTTTACAGAAACTCGCGACTCCGACTCCAATAGTAAAATTTCTTGGTATTTCACGTGCTTGTACAAATATGTACATACAAAAATTCCAAGAATTTTTCAAATTTGCAAAAATAAATATCTTCGCGAAGTAGGCGACAGCGACGTAATATTTTAGAGTGTATCTAATGAATAATGTAGATTTTAATTTATTTTATGAGAGTAAGTTCTTCATAAAAAGTAATAATCGAAGTGTGCTACTAAAAATATTATCTATAAACACAGGTTTGGTAATAATTACATACTTTATCATATTTAGTGGGTCCGAGTAATAAAGAAGCATCAATAGTTACAACATCAGACAAAAAACTGACATTTCAAATTGCACCTGTATGGATCTGTAGGGTATTTGGTTCATTCAGTGATCGAATTACAATGCATTTGAACAGAAATCTATTTGTGTGAACTAGATTCTAGTTTGAAACACTAGAACTATAATCTCAATTGAACAAGTTAATGAAACGAAAAGATATTGCAACAAGCTCTCTTAGGGAATTTCCTTAAGAGAGCTTGTTGTAATATCCACTGATTCTACGAAAACTTTCCCTGCAGAGCATGTATCTGCTGATAGACCTTTACAATCCCAAACAGTGTGTTCGGCCATCACATTGTTCTCGCCACCAATTCTTCAGAGTGGTTCATTTGATATATCAAACATGGTCAGATGGTAAGTAAGCCGACCGTGGCTTCTTGAAAAATCGAGTTAACGAAAAAATTCTACTTATGTATTTTGAAAAATCCTTACAATAAAAAAATTGTACTTCCTGTTAAATCTCAATTCAAATTTTAAATCTCAATTCAAACTTTTTTTTTTACTAAAACTTTAATATTTTCGTTTTAAATACAAATATTATTTAAATTTAAAAAAAAATATCTTTATAATTATAATTAAAATAATCTATGATGATAATAAAATAAAAAAAAAATTATTTCATCTGTTGTTTTGTTAAAATAAAATTTTCAAATTACTTTACTGCAGATATTTCAACAACAACAGTAGAAAAAAGAAAATTAAGAAAAATAACCACAAATCTTAAATTCACTAGATACATATACGTATAATACGCAGTAAAATTATTTTATATTGAATAATTAATTAAATTTAACTACCTTAGTGATAAATTAAAAATAATATATATATGTATATGTAGTATGTACATATATAGTACGGTATATATTTTAAATTATTTCTATGGCTATAAAGATTCTATAAAATTCTCCAGTACTTCTTACAAATTAAAACTAAAACAGGAAAAACATTTTTTTGTTGTTGTTGTTGTATATCCTGATATCCTTTAACAACAGCAAAAGCAACAACTAAAAGTAATAAATAAAAAGTTCCAAAAAATTTATGTTAAATTTTTGTTTATACAAAATACTGTGAAGTCTAATGGATATAAATCTTACAAATATAAAAAATTTCTTTGTTTTGGTGAAATTATTTTGTTGAAAATGTGATAGAAAATTGTTGCAAAAAAAAAAAATGAGATGAGAAGCAGTCCAATCCAGCTCTAATAAACTTTTTAACTTAATTAACCTAATCATTATAAAAAAAATTTATTTCTTAATTTTTAGTGATATTATTTTTAAATTAGAAAAAGGATATTTACTATAAACACCTAAAGAATTGCAGAGTCCTACCAAGTTATATGTTTCAATCATTAATGACTGAATCAAATAACTTCAACTTGTATAAAATTCTTGTTATTGAATACTCTTGTGTGGTTTGGATGTGGTCTATGATTATAACCAAAATATCACCACTAAAATTTTCCTTTATACTTTTTTTACTTTAGTTTTTTTTTTACTTCACATTCTTGTTTAACCCTAGTTTTTTTTTGTAAGGTAATTTAAATAAATTCATTGTTTGATCTACATATGGTCTACTGTTACACAAATATGCACAATAGTAACGTAAATCCTACAGAGTTCTTTGTGTACCAAAAAAAATTATTATATTTTCCAAAAAATAAAAAAAATAAAAACAGGAACACGTACAAACGATGAAATGAAGGCAATTACCTTTTAATGAAATTTCTTGGTCCTACCTTTAATTTAACATGTTGACATTTGTTTTAATTCCATTCGAATGTATTTCAAAATGAAAAAAGATACAAAATAAATAAATGTTATAACTACTACTGTACATTTTTTTTTTATTATATTACATAAAGCACACACCAAGAATAAAGTACATTTGAGTGTTTATACATTAATAAAATATACACTAAAGTTATAAATTCTAATGAGAAAAAAATCTTCTGTAAAGAAAGTGTTGTCCTTTTTTTATATTTTCAAAAACATAAAACAGGGTGTAAATTTTTATTTTATTTTTTTTTAAAACTTTTTTGTTATGTTTCAGAAATTATAATTAATTTTTATTTTAATGAAAATTAATTTAAATAAAATTATTTAAAAATTAATTGGCACAGAAAGAGAGAGACGATAGATGCTTGACAGACGTTACTGTTCAAAGATTATATGACACTTGGCCATGAATGATCTTTAATATTTGACATTTTAAAAATTTCCATTTAAAGCCAATGTTTTTGGGTTGAATTTCAATTCTTTTGTTCTTATTTCCAAATCTTCTACAATTTCTCAAGCAAATCTACAAATGCTGATAACTATGTGCGCCACTAATTGTAGATTTTTCATACTAAAAATATTCTGAGAACGTTCTAAAAGTTACGAAATTAACCGCAATATATGTTGTTAATAAAGTATCACTACCACATGTAGATCAAACAATGAATTTATTTAAATAAACATGGCCGAGAGATCCATAATTATACTTCATACATTAATGATCACTAAATTTTGTCTCTTCTGTCGAACATCAATTTTCATCAAACTTTAAATAAACATAAACAAGTACAAGTGGAGTGTCAACATTTTCTTTCTAGAAGATGTTGAAATTGTATTACTAATATTGTGTCAGTAAATTAAAGTTTATGTTTAAACTACCCTAACAACGGCCTCAAGTCAAATTAATAAAGTAAATTATGAGACATCCTGTTCTATCTTATTAATTTAATTTAGAGAAACATTTGTCACTTATATACTATATCCTTGTTTTTGAACTGGACAACGACCGGCGGTGACCTCTCATTTTTCTTTTACAAAATAAAAACAAAATTATTAAACAAAAATTTTATTTATGTGGTGTTTTTTTTTTTGGCTGGTATTACCAGAATAGACAAATTAGTTAAATTAACATTAATTCATTTAATCTACTAGAAATAATTATTATTATTTTGTTTTTTTTTTTTTTTTTTGTTTACATAAAGAATTATTAAAAGGTAATTTCCTTCTAACCACAAACAGAAATTATGTAATATTTGTTTACATAATTTTTTATAATAAATTGAATTTTTTATTAGTGAAAATACGAAATAAATATTATTTAAAAAAAATATCTCTATACTTTCTTTCAGTTATGTAATTTAATTAAAATGTGTTTGATTGAAACAAACATAAAAACCACCAGGAAACATTTACTAATAAAAAATATTTAATTTAAAAAAAAAAAAACCAGAAAATATTTCAATAGTTTTTTTTTTAATAAATTAAAAAAAAAGCATATAAAAGGATATTTGTACTTTTATATATAAATATAGGACTCTCTATCTAGTAATCAAAGACTGTTGGAAAAATTTTAATTAAATTTTCATTTAAATATTCATACCTTTATTTGCACACACATATGTGTATATATGTTAATCAAAAAATGTGAATTTAATTTTGTAAAATTATTTGCTACATTTTTTTTTTTTTTGCAAGGATTTGCAAGGATTGTATTTAAAACAATATCCTTTATCGCCTTTAGAAATATAATTAATTCAAAATAAAATATAATTCTACTTTTTAAATATATGTAAATATGGTTTTTTGTTGATATATTAAAAAAAAAATTCTTTGATTAAATTAAAGAATACAAAATCCAAGGATATTTATCAAAGTATAGATATATTTATGATTTTACATAAACTTCTTATTGTATGATATTCATTATTTTTAAAATTATATTCTTTACAGTTTACAAAATAGTCTAAAAATAATTATTTATTTTGAATGAGATTAAATTGCGTTCCATAGAAAAAAAGATATTTTTCAAAAACATCTAAATTCCTGTCAAACAGTTAAAACAATTTTTGTGAATGTTTTATGTGGCAATTTAAAATTTATGTGTCTTATATTTTGTTCTATGACTATCACTATATAGTGCTTTTTTTTTATTAAGTATATTTCGAAAAACATATAAATTTAATATAAATTAATTTAAAATTCTTGCACATTTAGTGATTTAGTGAAAATAATTTTTAGTTTAACCTTCACCTAATAATAATGTTTAAGTATATATAGATATATATAAATATATAGTTTTCAATTACAGATAAATATTAATAGTAAAATCACATTACATGTTACCATATCCGTAGGTTGGTCCAACAAAACCCGGCCAATATATTCTTTAGTTTACGCATAATTAATTTAAGTAGCAACATGTAATGTGATTTTACTATTAATATTAAAACTTTTAAAATAATATACCGTGCGAAATATATTAAAAATCGTTGACGAAACACTTCTCTTTCATATACAACAGTAAAAACACGGATCAACAAGTTTTCACAAAGGCAGAGAACCAATTCAAGAAAACCTAACTCTAAAAGATCTGATAGCGTGATTACTACAGAAAATATTGAATTAGTTGAAAAAATTGATCTTAGTGGCCGTCAAGTGACAACAAGAAAAATACCTGAACAAAATGATATTTCGACAACAAATATCCTTCGCGTATGTTAAAAGTGTACTTAAGATAAGTTTCTAAACCGCTGTTTAAACCAAAAATGTTGAACTGTTCTAAAAAAGCGTTTTTGGAATGAAAGCATATCTGGAGCCGATTGTAACTGAAGATAAAAGAGTGGTCTTCTAGTATAAAAGTACAACAAAAACCGAGCTCCGAAATGTCCGCACAAGAAGTATAAAGCTACTAAATAACGAAAAATAGTGGTTACAGATTTCGAAGGAATTCTTTTAATGGATTTCCTGTAAATTAGTAATATAATAATTGCAATGTACTCTTTGACTTGCTGAGGTAATTCCAGGGACAAATAAAAAAAAAAGCGGTAGGAAATGCGTATATAGAGGAATTCATAATTTATTCGACAATGCGCCAGTTTATGCTAAGGCCGCTGTCGATGTATATGGCTAAGTGAAACCAAACATCTACTGTCTAAACATTAGCGATTTTGATATATTTGAAAACCAACTCCTCAATATATTAAAGATGTGAAGTATATTGAAGATTAATAATGATTTTTATTTCCACCCTTAGACATAGGTTAGACTAGGTTTCACCGGACCAACCTACGTACGTATACGTACTATATTTATAAATAACAAATTTTACCAATTTTAGATGTCAAGTATAGTTAATTTAAATACACATTATTAAAAGGATAATATATTACAATTTTGTGTTGTACCGTATATATGTAGATGGGTAAAGTGTATTATCTAAATAATTTATTTATTTAGTTAAAAATTAAGAATTGTAAATGACATTTAAATTATATATGAATTCTGTTTAGGACAGACAAGTTTTCCCCCGATTACATTCTATAAGCAATAATTTAATTAAATAAAATAGTTTTTTGATTGAAATTTTTTCACAAAATGCAAATTACAATTACAATTACAATTTTTTTTTCTAATCCGTTTTTTTTTTTTATTGATGAAAATTTACAGCATAAAAAAGGTAAGTACATTTAAAGGTGGTAAAAGTTATCATCATAATTTCCTTTTTCCTTTATTTTTTTGAAACTATACTTAGTTTTTTTCTTTTTTTTTATTTATTATTCTATAAATATACCCTTCATTGATCTTATGTCCTTGTGCGTATTCATCTGGATATTTAACATATATATATATAAGAAAAAAACAAGGAAAAAAAATCTTTTTTCTTGCTCGACTTCCCTTAAGAACTTCCAAAAGAATTCACATTCTTATATGTTCTTAAAGAGTATATGTATATACTTAAAATGCTTGAACATATTTCTTCAGTTTTAAGTATATATTTACATGGCAATGAAGACTTTTAGAGGAAGAAATATGCTTAATAATTTAGTTTTTTATCTGTACTCAGTCCGCAGTACTTTTTTTTTTTTTCAATTAACTATTTAAGTGCAATTCAATAAATCTGGTTAACGACAATGAAAAAAATAAGCTTTGAATTGAATATCACTTTTGGTATTTTTTCTATGACAGCTGTCAAAAAAATAAATTATATCAAAACTGATATCTTCATTCAATTAACATTAAATTTTTATGGATATAAGCTTTTAGCAAACCCACTTACTAATATTTTTTTATTATTATTTTGAAGACACGATTATATATTTCTTCCATATATCCTTTTTTTTCTCTATATATATATTCGGAAAAACTGGAATATTCAGAAAAATATTACATTTTTATACATACTATACACTAAATATACCATTTCATTTTTTTTTTGTTATCAGTATTTTCTAAGTCTCCTGTTTTTTTGGCTAGTGTTTTACATATAAGGATATTTATTTCTTGAAAAAAAAAGGATTGTGTATTTTCTGTTTAAAAGAAAGACTAAAAAAAAAAACTCATAACATAAGAAAAAGAATAGAAAAATTCCTTCGGGTTCAAATAACTTACAATGAGTGATGTCTCTCATGCATGATATAAAAAGGATTCAATGAATTGAATTGAAATGTGTTAAATTGTAAAGAAGATATTGTTTATATAAACACATATTACGTATATACATTATTATTTTTTTAAAGTATTTATTTAAAAATGGAAAATAAAGAACTTAGTTCAAAATAATAATAATAATAATATACAACTTAGAAGATAATATTAAAATATTGATATAAACTTTTGATTAAAATATTACTAATATCCATTGCATAAATATATTATCATTTTCAGTGTAACAATTTAATTGAAACAATTATCATAGATTTTCTGTATAAATATATAATCTTAATTAAATACAAAATTTCCAGGACATCTATATATAAATATTTTATACAAGTATTCTATAATCAATTTTATTTGTATGATATATAAATTTATTGCCTAACCTAATTATATTTTATATATTTATGAAAATAATTTGAATTTTCCTTGTTGTACCCAAAAAAAAAAAATAATCTCCATTTTAAGAAAATTATCTAATTGACAAAAATTTATACATATATAGTATATACGTACAATTTATTTATTAAGGATACTTGTGTTTAGTTCACAAAATATATATATCTATGTATATAGGTAATAATAAATAATTAAAGGATTTCTGGTATACTAAATTTTATTAATCATATCAAGATGACGTGATTGAAATATATTTGAAAATTTTCTATATAACTATATCTTATAAATAGTATTATACGAATAGAAAATATCTGTATTAATAATAATTGATCCAATCAATATTTATTACAAGAAAATTATAAGAAATTTAATATTAAATACAGTCTAGCAATTTATTAATTTGATTCTGTAATATAAATAAAGGATTATTTAGACTTAAAATAATAATTTTTGATTTGTGCTAAGTTTCTTATTATTTTTTTTACTAAAATAATAAATAAGTTACCAGGCTATTAGACAAAATTATTAATAATTTCACAATTATTTGTACTTTATGTTTAAAAACGGAATTTCCATTTTGATAATATATCCGGAATACTAGTCAGCATACCTAACATATTCATCTACCATTATCGCTTATAGTTCACAGTTTATTCACTATTTTGGGATGATATTGCTGGTCGTAATATCGGCCAACCATGAAACAAAGTGTTAAACAAATCTAATACCACTGGAACTTGTTGTTGTGTCAATCGAGTTACTCAATCTAGTTTCTAGTTAAATTTATCTCAGCGAGATGCTGACATTGCATTTAAGTTTATATCGACTTGAATTTATTATACACAATTTTTTTTTTTAATGCAAATCAGCACTTTTCATTATTTTTAAATCAAATTATTCTTAGTATTCCTACTCATTTAATGCTGATCTACTATTCAGTAGAACCAGAGATACCTGTTTTTATACACTCTGACATATAATTTTATAATTTGTGAGGAATTATTGAAAAGAATGAAATTTCTTGATTTGTAAATCCACTTAAGTAATTGTCACACTGTCAGTATTCACAAAAAGATTTTATAATTCCTTGAATAAAATTAATTATTCACAAATTCTCAAAATTGTTGAATATTTCAGACAAAAACATATATTTTCGAAAAATAGAAGCTTCTATGTCAAAAATAGAAGCTACTTAATTTAATTGTATAGAATTACATAGTTTTTGTTTTCTATTTGGTGTTCATAAAATATTTCAAACATCCACACAACTTCACGTAACTGAAACCATGTTCGAAATTGAAGTTTATTTTTTCAACTTTAAATGTTTGCATATTTATCCTTACTGAAAATGCGTTGAATTTTCCATCGTAAAAAATGATTTAGTATATTCTAAAAACTTTCAATTTTTTTCAACGAAAATATTTAAATTTTGGAATTTTAAGGTGTACTATCATATGCTCACATTTTTAACCTGAATGAAATCTAACTTTAAAGTTGACAATATTTACTAACAGGTACCATTTTTTGTTTAAAATTATACCCACAAGGATAAAAGCTTTTTCTTATCAGCTATCAATGCCAATTTTTGTACCAAATATTTTAAAATAATTCAACTTTCAAGTCCTGTGATAGGATTTGAAATGATCCTGTGATAGGTTTCCAAATATTTACATATTTTTATTTAATTGGGAGTTTTAGACAGGAATAACTTTCCCAACTTCCTACATCTAGTTCAAAATTATATTTTTTCGATTTTTATGTCAAGGAAGGAGGAACCAACAGAACCAGTCAAAAGTTTTCGAACCATGTGTTAAATAAACTAAGTTAACACCAGTAAAAACAAAAAGTTGTAGAAAGTTCAAATCGAGAGAACGCAATAATAAGTTTATAAGAATAATGGAAACAACAACAAGTTCAAAATTATTTAATTTCCCAAGAGTAACGACAACAGGTCCCAACTTTTCAATTTTACCAAATATGCTATATTCGTCAACAACGACCAATAGAATATTAGACTAGCCAGGGACATTCAGATTAACACAAGCTATTCGCACAAGCTACCGGCACATATTCAACAACTTTTCAAATTATCTACTAATTTTATCACTAATCATTGTAATACCGATTTAACATTAATTAATGAAAATCCATCATTTCAATCTTATCAACAAATCCATTCTGATTCTGAGATTAATGTACTAAATCTAAATTTGAAGTTGAACTGGTTAAAAATTTACACCATTTTTTTATTATTAAGATTTCACCCAATAGTTCTAAAGAAATCAATTATGACTAAAAATTATCAGTGGTTATACTATTTTGCTGAAAAAATTTCTAAGTTTCAATGGTTAGATTTTTAAATCATTTATTATTTCAACCATCGGTTAAAGAAAATCAACAAAATCGTTAAAAATATATTTTTAAACCCAGATATTAAAGTAGAAAAAATTAACTTTAATTTGAACCGTGTATGATCTCCTAATTTGACTATACAAAAACTGAAATATTTTAATAGTTTTATTATTTTTTATTAGATTAAATTAATCCAATTCTATTCAAATATTAATCAATTTCCTCTTAACATTCCGTAACACCAAAAAAAAAATTTAATTTAATATTTTATTAATGCTATCGTTTTTCTAATTTCTATAAATTTTGTACTATAACTTAAAAGAAAAAACAAAACCCATAACAAAATGAAAATTCACTTTAAAAATATCTACTAACTATAAAATTCGTACTTATTTTATTTCTATTCTACATATATATATCTAGATATATTTATATTTATTTATTCATTAGATAAACCAAAAAATTTCATTATTCGTCCTTTTTATAATACGTATAACATAACGTGAAATATAAAAAAAAACAGAAACGAGAAAACCAACAGTTTATCTGACTCACCAGAGCTTATCTAAAAGCTTCTTGCATATTTAATTTTATTAAGCACATTCAGGTCTTCAATAAACACGTTTATATGCACAAAATGCAGAAAAAAGGATATTTCATTTTTTTTTTGTGTAGTAGTAGGAGTAGTAGTAGTAGTAGTAGTATACTTGTATTAATATTACTTTAGATAACACTGTATATTTTTTTTTTCCATGGGGATCTAATATTACATAATTTTTCACGGTTTCAGATTAGATTGGTTTTTAGCATAATTCATTTTTGGATTAAAATTTTTTAAATGGATGAAGATTTTACATTTAGATTATTATATGGAAAAAATTTCTAGCATATTATTCAAATTTCATAAACCGTGTCAGTAAGTAGCTTTTAAGGGTTAAAGATATTTTAATTGTATTAACAAATGGATAAGGTTCATTTTTTTTAATATAAAATTTATGATTTCAGTAAATTAATTTAAGGTAAGATAAAAATTTACAGTGAAAACCCCTAGAAGTTAGTATATTTCAAAAATTTTTTATTTTCTCAATTGTTATCTACTTCACAAATTATGTTCACAAATATAATAATTTTCTTAATTTTCATTTAGTGTCCTTTTCTCATCAATTAAGTTTTCTAGATTTTAAAGAAAGATAAAGTTTGGTCGACAATGTATTGATCAATAGGGATTCGAATCGAAATGTCGTTAAGTAAACTATAGTCCATTAAATTGAGTATCATTTTTAATCTATAATTAAAAATGATACTCAATTGACCATGATATTTTTCAACTAATGAACTATACATAAAATAGCCGCTACAAATTATCATAATGCAAAAATTCATTTAATTTCGGAAAAACGACCAATATCATTGAACACAAGTGGTCTACGACTGATCTTCGGGATTATGACAAGGATCTGTCTATTGAGCAATAACAGAGGGGACATCTTTTCCAAGATATTGCAAAGGTAGATGATATAATATCTGCGACTGTTCAAACAAACTTAGAATACTGTACGAGGTCATCGATTTTAATGGATTGGAAAAGATGGGACAGATCCCTAATATGAAAATTTCAAAGTTTGTGAGGAAAGCCGCATTGATCCGAGAGTACATACATGAGTTGGATTATTGTTTAACCAATTAGACAATCAGTTGGGTTGAGTCTGATTTCACATTTTGCAACTAAACTAACTTAGGAGGCGAATAGAGAAAATCCTTTAATTAGACAGCTCCTTCATTACAGGATTAGTTATTATATTTATTATTTAGTTTATAAGTTTTTTTGGTTTTGTAGTTTTAAAATTTACTTTTAAGTTTTAATTTAGATTTTTCATATATTTTCCTAAAATTTAATAAAATAAGAATTACATAATTTAAAATCTTACCAAATAATATTAATACAGTCACAAACATTAATAGACATCTTAAATTCTGTAAAATTTATAAATTTAAATTGTTAAAAAAAATTAATAGATGTTAAAATTATTTTTTATTAATTCATTTCTGAAAAATTAATTCCTTACCTTTTTTTTAAAATGCACTTTCAGGTAAAATTAACAAAAAAAAAGAAAATTATATATTAAATTCTCCTCACCAAAATACTAATTTCCTGCAAAAAAAAAAAATTGAAAATTTTTTTTAAACATTAATTTCAATTTTTCTTATTTATTCTTTGTTAGTTTCAAAATATAATTTTAAAGATTTTAGCCAATGCTAACACAATAACCACATTAAATTTTCTCATTCCTAAAGAGAATAATTTTCTCATTCTCCAACAAAAAAAAAAGAAAATTTTTTATAATCAAGTCAAAAAAAAAAAAAATATAAAAATTGTATTTTTTTATCGTATAATAATCTACTTCCGGCAGAGTAAATTAAAAAGGAAGTAATTTTTCACGAAAATGCTAATTTTAAAATTTTCTTTCTTTTTTTGTATTCAACACGCCTTATGTTCAACTGAAAAAAAGTTTTTAGTGGGTAAGGGTAAATAGTAGAGGTGGTTGACGTAAAATCGTTTTTTTTTTTATAGTAATAATAATAATAGAGAAAAAAAAGAGAGATTTTCATTCTATAAGTTTATGCAAATTATATTTATGTATATACGTATAAATTTTACAAAGGATAAAATATAAAATCCATACAGAAATTAAAGATTTTCTTTTTGTATCATTTTTTTATTGAATTTATCACACCCTTACTTTTCGTATTATTTAATAATTCGCCATTTTATGTTTCTAAAAAGAAAACGATATTTTTATAGCATCGCGGTGCCTAAGCAAAAACATTGAAAAACACATTAGAAAATTAAATTTTATTAAAAAAAAAAACCATTTTTTTTAGAAATGAGTTTGTTGAAAAGTTAAAATTATTTTTGAAGAATTTGATAAGTTCAAGAATAAAGTGGCATACCGTAGTAAATATCCTCGAATAATGTGGCTGTGACTTAGCAGGACAGTGATAGTTCTTTGACTAACAATTTGTCATCAAGATTTCACAGTTGTCACTACCTTTTCGAATTACTAAAGTTTTCCAGATGAATTTTTCTTATTAACTAGTAGACTACCAAAATCAAATGAATACTTAATAGTTCTTTTTTTTGTGGAAAATAAAAATGTAATTTTAAAAATTGTATTTCATTGTGTTTTTAGTTAAGGACAAACCGGAACATAATTAAATTTGTTGCATTTACGCTTCGTCACGGTGTGTAAATGAAACAAAAAATATAAAATATATACCATCTTCTATATATATAATACCCACTCTATTAACCCTGTTACAAATTCCTCCTCATATATAAATTTTGTTGAAAATTTTGTTGTATCGCAAAAGGAAGTGTTAGAAATATATGGTCCTTTTATAAGGCAATTTTTCTGTAAAATTTTTTAATGTAATTTTCGACTCCGTCCCCGATATTATTCCAAAAATATTCTTTATGCGAGAAAAAAAAAACAACAGAAAAGCTTTTATAAAAAATTATAAAATAGTAACCAACAAAACCGCAAGAGTCTTTGTCAAAAACTTTTTAATGGATATTTTTCTTAGCTTTTACGTTACGTGTCCTGTTTACCATTTCAGAGACAATAAGATGAAGTCTAAAGAGATAATTTTGTCCTCTTGTGCTTTTACATTTTTTTTTTTATGGACATTTGTGTTTGTGGTTTGGGTTAACTTTAATTTTGTAGAAAGTTTTTATTTCGATTTACGTTTTTCGTATTTTTTTTCCGTAAGGACATCAGTAGAAAAATTAGTAGTTAAAAGTTATTGTTTTTTTGTTTTTTTTTCATTAGGTGTGAGTTATTTGTGTAGTGAAATTGAATTTAAATCTTCCAAATGTTAGCACAATTTTTAAGAATTTTTTTTTTTTATTATTTATTTGATTGTGGTTTTAAGTACCATAGGGAATATTTTTCTTTGAACATTGTAAAGGATATGTTTAACACGTTAACATTTTAGTCATTTCGAGAATATTTCGTGCAAAGTAATAATTATATAAACGAATACGTCAGAAAATTACAATTTTTTAATTTAGAGAATTAATTAAGAATTAGTTTAAATTTAATTAGCAGAGAACATAATCAGAATGTTTTATGGTCAAACTAATTTTAGGAACCTAGTAAATTTATGGCTAGATTTAAATACCTTAAGTTAGATTTAAGTTAGATTTAAAATTTAACAGCATTGTTCAGAAATTCGTATACTTATCAAAAATTAAAAGGTGATTTAGTTAAAATTCGAACTTGGGATATGAAATATCGCAGTAATCTGAAATATTGAAAATTATTTCGCTTACAACAAAAATTGAGCCTAATACTGGAGTTAAACTCGACGGCGTCCCAACATTTAATTTAAGTAGTTAAACTAAACGCCGTTCATTTTAACTCCAGTTGCATGATTTTTCATATAAAATTTTATTAACTCTCACTAATTCAATTAATTGTTCCTCAAAAGTCATAATTTTTTCATTTATTTCACAAACACTAACTTTTAAATTATGATTTAATTTCTGACATTAAACATATGATTTCAAAATATCATTTGACGCTGATTTAACCCAGTCCTCCCCACTAAGCCGCCGCTGAATATATTATTATTATTTACGTAGTTAATTAATGAACATTTCAGGAACATTTTTTAAATTTAATTTAGTTTTAAATTAAAAAAATGTTAAAACTATTTTAATTATTACAAAAATATATGCAACCTGGAAAAAACTATTTTTTACTTACTTTCATAAATTTCACTAAAACTCCTTTTAAATTTTTAAACTCGAAAAATAATCTTTTAGTTTAACAGCTCCACTTAACAATTTAAAACTACTTTAAAATAATTACCTTCACAATCGCTAAATAATATCCCCTGAAAAGATATTTATGAAAAGATGAAAAGATATTTTTTCTTTTTAAATTTATAATTTTCGTTAAATAAAAGTTTCCATAATTTTTTTTTGCAGCTTCATTAAATAAAATACAACAAAAAAAAAAAAAATTAAAAAACAAAATCAATTTTTACAAAAAAAAACTTTATAATTTCTACAAAAACTTACAAAATTATTTTTATAGAAAAAAGATATTCAGAAACAAGTCAAAAATTTCCCTAATTAATATACAACATAATTTTCATTGTACAATACATATAATTTATATATTTTCTTAAATTAACTGAACAAGAAAATGAAAATGGAAAACAGTTCATCGAAATACATTACAAATGAAATAATTAAGTTTGATATGTTCATCATTATTGTACCAGCACATATGTTCAAATCCTTAGACATTTTTAACATTAACATATTTTCAAAAAAAAAAAAAAAAAAAAAAACGAAATTTTAGCAAGAAAATCTACAATAATTTCCAAAAATTATGTACCCCCCAACAAGAAAAAAGATAAATATCAGAATAATTTACTTACAACTTTTCGCATAATATAATTTTTTTTTTTCAGAAAATGAATTTTTTAACATAAAAACATATTTATGTTTTTATGTTAAAAAATTCATTTTCTTTTTTACTTTTTTAACATAAAAGTTCATAATTCATTAGATAATTTATAAATATATAGATATTATTTTTGTATAAAATATTATTGGAAAATTTAATTCTTCAACACTGTCAAAAATCATCAATCATCACACTTTAAAATTAACAAACATAAAAAATACAAGAAAGAAAAAAAAGATATAACAGAAAACATATATGAAAGGAAAATAAATTATATTTTCCAAAAAAAAAGAAACAAACATTAAGTCATAAGAAAAAAAGAAAATTTCTATTTTTCCTTTTATATTTTATTGAATATTGTTTTATTTTTACACGCAAAGCTAAAATAAAAAAATCAAATCTAAATATTTAACAAGTTCAACATAAGCTTCCCATCATCATTAACATAATCATAAATATTTCATCCTGTAATCCTGATTTTTGATTTTTGTTGTTTTGTATTTTCTTTTATTAGAAAATTTCATATTTTTAGTTTGAGTTCATAGAATTACAAACGTTTTTGTCATTTTTACAAACACCAAATTTGTAAATCACTTCATGCGAATATGTTTCCCCTGGGCTCAATATGATCGATGGAAAATTTTTCTATAGAAAATATATTTTAGAAATATTTATAGACAAAAAAAAAAATAATATTAGAAAAATTATGAAAAAAATTTGTTAAATGAAAATT
The DNA here is from genome assembly GCA_963932195.1 of Empis livida. NCBI lineage: Eukaryota > Metazoa > Arthropoda > Insecta > Diptera > Empididae > Empis > Empis livida. The sequence continues at coordinate 27,645,989 of OZ010648.1, forward strand.
ATGCTAAAATAGTAAATTTTTTTTTATGTATTAATACGACGGCAAATTAACAATCAGGGTTGAAAATATAATTTGAAAATGTAGACAAATTATAGACATATTGTCAAAAATTATAGAGACTAGGGTTTTCCAGTCAATAATGAAATTGATTAAAAATAGAATCTATCACGAAGGTCTTATAATAAACATTTAGAGATAAGTAATGGCAGATGCATTTTATGTTTAATAAAGAGATAAATTAAAGATGTCATATACTGGCATAACTCTTTTTTTATCCTTTGTTCACTCCAAGTTAGTAGTATCAAGTGCAGAATTATCTGTTTACTATAGTTGAAGTAACAATTTTAATACAATTTTGAGCTCCTAATTTTATATGGACTCCGAACCGTATCTTTATGCGGAAGGAGATTTTTATTTATGCAAGTGGTGTGAAACGTCAGTCTTACAACATTATACATTTTATTGTAATTTTATTCCTAGTAAACATGTAAAGTTAGACCAACATCGATACCCCAGACTGAAATCTAACCCATTACATTACGAGTAAACCACCGTACCTTGCAGTCGAGTCGCTTACGGAGAATAATTTATTTGTTCGCGCCAGCAAAGATAAATAATGTGACAAATTTTATGCTTTTAATAGTGAGGTAATGTTTCTACCTCTAGCAATTGACTAGAATATTGCTTTCTAGAAATTGAAAATTAATAAGGTTCTAGTATTCGGTTCAAATTTTTAAACAAATAAATCTTTTACAATTTAGAACTTTTTGTACAATCCTAGTAAATAACAATTTTGAAACAAAATATGTATTACAAATAAATAAACTTACATGATTGACAGCATCAGGATATTTTTGTGTTTCAAAGCATATAGCACCATGTTTAAAATATTTTGCACCACCTTTCCCAATGATAGCATTCTAATGATGAATTATAGAAATTAATAAATAATATTAATAACAATTTAATATTGAAAAGTAAAATATACTTATTTTTTTGAAAGTATGTAATTCATTAAAAATTTTACCTCATTCTTATTTGGATCTGGCATACCATTCGATGTATAAAATTGTACACCAGGTTGATTACTAGCTACTTCCATCCAACGACCAGATTTTGGATGATAAACTCTAGAAATATTTTTTTTGTTAGTCAAAATTAAATTTTAGATTTTAATAAAATATTTATGATTCGACAGTCACAAAATTATTGCTTCTAGTATAATTAAAACATATTCATATAAATAATAATCTTCACTTACTTAGCAATAACAGTTGTCTTATTCTCATCCAAACTAACACAAAAATTATCATCATATGCAAATGTTGGTAATTTTCTCATATGTTCACCCAAATTATCCAATCTTCTTAAATCATAATTAGTCCCTTCAACATTTTGAAATTCACCGGTCGGTATTGAATCTTCATCTGTAACTGTTATTAAATCGGCTTTTATTTTAACCAAATGATTATATATTTCTTCATTTCCAGAACCCTATACACAAAAATAAAACCAATATAGTACAAAACATATTCTCTCATGGTTTAAAAATATTCATAAAAAATATTTTAACTATCAAAAATTTCTTACATGTCCTGCTAAATTAAAATATGAATGATTTGTTAAATTAACAGCAGTTGGTTTATTTGTTGTTGCAGTAAAATTAACATTAAAACAATTATCTAACGTTAATTTAAATTCAACTGTAACATTTAATTCACCAGGATATCCTTCATGTCCATCATTAGATATATGTGTCATTACAACAGTATCATTATTTCTTATATTTGCTAACCAATGTACTTTATCAAAACCAATTTTACCACCATGTAGTTGATGTTTATTATTAAAATTTTTGGTAACATTTATTTCAATACCATTTAAATTAAATTTACCATAACCAATACGATTACAAACACGACCAACCGTAGCACCAAAATATGGATTTTCTGAACTTTGATATCCTACATCAAAACAAAAAAAAAAAAATTAAATTAGGAAATTTTGGTACGGTACAACAATTGTAATATGTAATAATATTTCAAAATTGTACGTAAAGATAGAAAATTTGTCAATAAAAAATAAGATAAAATAAACAAAAAATAGCTAACCATCAACATTATCAAAACCACAAACCACGTCATCAATTTGATTACATTCGTCAGGAACTTTAATTGTTGTTATGGTAGCTCCCAATGTGATAACCTTAAAAATAAACAAATAATATAAATAAAATTATTGAATCTAATATTTAATCAATCAATAGCATAACAAATTTAATAATAATATTATCAGCATAATAATTGATAAATGCATACAAATTTCTAATATAATTTTCTTGATTAAAAAGTTTTCAATTTCATAAAATATCACTAACAGATACGGTGATATATTTCTAGATATCATAATAATATTAATCATTCAGAATTTAGATACACGAGGAAAAATATATTTAGCTGTTTTGTTGTGCATTAGAAATTTTTAAATTTAATAAAATGAACATGGCTAATACAAAATTTAAGATATATGCTATCAACACAATAATATATTGGAGTAAGTATGTAAATATGTAAAAATTACGATAAATTTTCAACAAAACAAACCGGCAAATATTGAATAAAAGCCGGTTTAATGTCAAATTATGTTCAACTACAATATAGATTTTGATTATTAAACGTCACTTACACAAACTCAATTATTATAATTGGCTCAAAGCCATCTCAACTTATCTCATTTTTATTTTATCATTTTTTTTTAAGTATGTACAAATTTCTCTGAGTGTATCTCATATTCTCATACAACAAACATAGAATTACATATTTTACCCTAAATTTTTTGTGTTAGCAAATTTAAAATTTCTTATTGCTTACTTGAACTGACATATTATTATTATTGGTAAATGTAAAACGATGAATTGTATTATCCTTTTGTGTGAAAGGGTCTTTGGCTGTGCCAAAAACATCTTCAATAATTTCCACTGACATTTTAAGTGTATATATGTACTTTTCTATGTCAACTATTACATAAAAATGATTATTTTAATTGAAAAAAAAAAAACAACCGAGACACAATTACACTGATCTAATAGACAGTTTAACAACAACTGAATATTCTGGCAATTAAGTTTCTCTTTTTATATTATGTCCAATAACTAAATTAAAAATAGTTACTCTTCTGTACTCATTATTCACATGTTTTTTTTACTTTTAATCTTTCGTGGAATATAAACAAATAATCGGCACAAACACTTGAATTTTTATTTGCAATTTGTGGTTTTGTTATCATATTTTTTTTACTTTTTTGATAATACAGTAATCAAAATTGAAATGGTATTCTGTTTTGAACATGAACAGACTATTTTATAGACGAAGCCTTTAAGTTTAAATGAAAATAAGAGAGCTTCCAGACTGAAAATGCGAGCAAATGCGATAATAATTTTCCATACAGACCAAAGCAATATCCAAAATTGAAAAATAATAACTAAAATTATTTTAATTTTGATCAATAATTTTCTCAGTACTTCGAAATTTCTCTATACAATAAGTAAAAGCAGACTAACCTGCTTCTATAACGCAACAGCCCAAATCAAGCCAAATGCCTTCCAATAAGGATTTTTAAACATAATTTAATTGCAATTTGGACCTAATAATTTTTATATGGATTCCGAATCATCAATTTCTTGATTTGTGAGACATTTGTTGTTAGTAACTGGTCTGAATAATTAATATTTTCCCCAATCTGAAATTTAATTTTTTTCCAATTTTATTACTCATTGAAGCTAGAATAAAGTTACACCAAATTGAATACAGCACCTACCACACCACATAACTTAGTACACTACACCTGTACCTCCAAACGATCATTTAACCATGAAATGGAAAATTACTTAATCACTCTGTACTTTTACATTTTACTATAAATTAAAGTTTTTCAACTTTAATATTTTAATTTTCACAAACTTCTTTATGATTTAATGCTAAAAGAACTTTCAATTTTAATATAAAGTTTAATGTCATTTAAGTCTAATCAATTAATTTCGGTTAACCAAAATTTAAATTCACTACAAATACTAAAATAATCTTATCAGGGTTAAATTTTTTTTTTGTTAAATAAATTTTAGATACTAAAACCATAATGATACTTTAATTATATAAAAAAATAAATCATAATTTGGTTTAATATAAGGAACTTTAATATAAAAATATTGTACGCATAAATTTTACCACTAATTTGCGTAAGAAATTGGTATATTATCTAAATTAGAGTGATAGATCTTTTTAATCACCAAACCTGAAAATAATTATTTTAAAAACCAAGGCCGCCAGTGCAACAACCTCGAGAGGTGCTAAAAAGTTAAATAATATTAAGTTATAATTACAAAAATTTAAGTAAATAAAATGTAGTCTTCCTACAATCCTGATGGATTACCAGCAAGAAATTATGCTGGATGGATTACTCCGGCCGTGCTTAAAACTACTGAATGTACTAATGTACCATCACAATGAAATTTCAAATTAGCTGTATTATTAGCGTATATACAAAGTGAGTTTGAAATACCTGAACCCCGGTATACAACGGTTGTCATTGATTCAAATTATTGGATTTATTTTATTTTGGACATTATCCAGAAGGGAGTATAAATACACGCAACTCATTTGATAAGTATATAAACAGGGTTGCCCGGCACAGAATGAAAATATATTAAGGGTCAATTCCTTGGATCATTTAGTGAGATAATCATATTAGTTCAGGATTCCATTTTTTATACACACACGGGTGTTTAAATAAGTTCCTTCAGCATTTGAACTTAAAAACTTATTAAATCAGAACTTCTAAAATAATTAAGCTATACTATCGAAAGTCGAGTCTTTTGATAGATAATGGTTCGCCTCTTTTTAAGCATTACCGTTATTATTTCGACTTAATAGCTCAAAGTGCAATAACAATATTTTTTTTTATTCATTTTTTCAGAAAATGCCATTTTGCTAAAAATTTTGAATTTATAAATTTTTTTGAATTATGTGCGAGTGCCGTAATCTTATCTACAGATTTGCCACTCAATTTTTACATCTAGGCATTATGGTTTACCTGGTATAGCGCTTTCAAAAATAGCTCTTAATTTGAAAAAAAAAATATATACTTGACATATGATATGAACCATAATGCAATTTTCAGGTACAAATAACCGTAAACACAAAATGCGGTTAATGAATAAATCACATTAAATTCTCCAAAAAAAACTGAAAATTTATATACAAAATTAATACTTTTCAATCATTTCGCTAGACTTTACATAAATTGTTATCCTGTCATTAATTCCAATATAAAATTTATTTTGTTAAATCATTTTTTAAATGTAAATTTGATTAAAATATCTTTTGTATATTGTTATGTTTATTATTCCTTTTTAAAGAAAATAATTATCCTGATGTTTCTATAGAATTTATTTTATATACATTTTTTTTTTTGTACAACAGAATAATATCGTATATTTTCCAAATTAATTTTCAAATTCTAAAATACTATTTTTCCACAAAAAAAGAATTCTTATTATCCTTTTTTTTTTTAAAAAAAAAAGGTAATTTGTTATCTTTCCTAGAAGAAAATATAAAATTATGTTTTTTTTTGGGTATTAATATTGAAATTGTGAAAAATTTGCCTAACCAACCCGGAAAATGTATACAAAATTAAATTTTTTTTTGTATAAATAAAAGTAAAATTAATTCCGTCTCAAAGTATTTTTTTTTTTTAAGAATTTGTTTTGTATTTTTTTGATACCATTAAAAATCATAAATTTCGAAAGCTAAAGACTAAGGAAAATGCGACGAAAAAATTATGATCATTCTGTAATTGCTATGATATTATGAAACCCGTTTATGAGTATAATATTTTTTACTTTTTAATATTCCAAAACAAATATTTTCTATTATACTGAGTTTTTACACCTACCAAAGACACTGTTTGTCTGTTTTATGTGACATATAAAAAATGAGTATTCCAGAATGTCCTTTATTTTAGTTAAGGCAATAATAAAGACAACATACTATTTTAGTTATATATATATAAATGTAGGTGGAAGGTAAAGCGGGGACATATTTTTAGGATTATATTAACAATAATAGAAAATATATATAAAATAATTGTTGGATTTTCATTAGGGTGGAAAAGTTTTCTTGATATATTTATTAATACTATTATACAACTGAAAATGAAAATGATTATATTATTATTATTTTTTTTTTCTTGAGAAATTATCATTATTATTTTTTTTTTTTAGAAATGGTATAAGATTGTATTTTCGTGGTATTATGCTACGTAGAAATTAACAGGAAAATATCAAAAATTCTATTTAAATTAGGTAAAATAAGACTATAATAAAAAAAAAATGGGAATTGTTAAAAGGACTTTTATTGATGCGTAATTTGAGAAATATTGTTGTAGTTTTTTTTTTACTTGTCAGCAGTATTTTCCTGTTAAAACGGACGGCAATACTCAGAAATAGACAATTTTATTGTTGTTGAAATCTCAATAGCTTCAGAAAATATCTGGTAACCATTTCATGATATTCGATTGCAGCATATTGATAGTCGTTTGGTTGTCCAAAATGGTTATTGCGATTCACTAAAACGTGATTTACAACTTTCGAAAATATGCGTAAAACATCTAAACTGTTTCCTAAAACTCTTACATACGTTTTTTTCCGATTGCTCCCTTAGTCGATGCCCTGCAATTTATTTAAATTAAAATATTATCCATTTTCTGACAAAGAGTTCACAACAATAATAAATTTAATTTGATGTTTAGTTGGCCAAGTGATAAAACTAGTACTTGGAGTCCTTTAACCATTTAAGTTAATAAATTAAAAAAAGGATCCATTTTCCTAATAATTTTCACCAAAACTCAGTAATTTTTTTGGTTTTATTAATAATAATGTCTGACAGCGAAATAAAATATTTTACAAAATTTAACTGGCACATTTCTTTCGTACGTTTGAAAATACACTAAAATCATAATAATATTCATAAAATTGAGACAATAGTATATAATTCTTATAATAATCTTTTAAATAATATTGATATAAAAACGTAAAAAATGATAATATTAGAATATTTCATACAAACAGCTAAAAGTATACTGCATAAATTGAACCAGGTACAAATTTGAAATGGGTTAAAAAAAGCATAGAAATTTTAATTAGGCTATATAGCTGAAACTTCTTACAAAAATAATATAAGGATTATAATTTTTTTTTTGTTACTTTTTGTTTTTGTTATAGATTCGTAAAAAAATTTATTTTAATATATTTAAATTTAAAGGATACTTTTATGTATAACCAGAAACCTTATTTTATTCCTTTTGAAGTAAATTAAGAAATATTAACGAAAAAATAAATATTATATATTTTTTTGCGTTGCAGACTTGACAAAGTAATTCAAATCATTTATAAAAAAAAAAATAAACGAAGCTAAAATTCATAAAGGAATACAATTTTTTTTTGAAGAAAATTCCTTTTTTTTTTGGAAATTCTTATTTTTTTTTTAGTTGAAATAATCTAAAGGATACTTTCATCAAAATTGTACTTAATTAAAGTACAATGGATTTTTATTATTTAGGATATTCAGTCATTTACCTCAAGGATAATCTCTGTTTATGATCAAAGGGCAGGTTAATTTACTTAAATAAAGACTAAACAGGAAATATCTTATTAAACATAAAAAACAATATTTAAGAAATTTATGATTTTCTTTGTATAATATTAAATATTAAACAAAAAAAAAATTTATATAATTTTCGAATCACTTTCGAACATCATCTTATATTACCAGGATTTGTTTAAATTTGATTATCCTTAGTAAATAAATTATTCATTAATCAGTTTAATTTTGATTACATCAAAATTTAAACATAAATTTACTAAAGTTAGCTTTCATAATTTTGTCTTTTATTCTGTACTGGAATTATCATAGCAAAACGTATTAAGTTTCGTTTTAGGCAATTTAATCCCTAAAAAGGGATCAATCACCTATGATTTTGTTATAATTATAGGCTTCACACGTTTATTGGCTACTAAGTTAATTAAAAAAAATAAAAACATGTAAAAAAAGTTTTAACGACTGATTAATTGCATAGATAAAATTTACAGGAAAAAAATTCGAAAATAAGAATGTTTAAACTTTCGAAACAGGACTCCATCTACTCGTGATTTTTTTTATTTAAGGTAATAAAAGCTAAAGATGTTTATTTTATCAGATAAATAAACCTAAAGCTAAAATATAAATAAATTTTATAAAATTTAAAAAAAAAAAAACTTTTTGACAAAACTTTTAGCTTATAGTTTGCTTTTACGAGGGCTGTTCAATAAATAAACGCCCTACCGTTGTCTAAAACCAAACGCTTTCCCATAAAATAAAATTTTCATATTGTCTCTAAAGTTTAGTACAGTTTTTATTTGTGGGATTTTATTTTATTAAGACATCTCAACCATAACTTTCTTGTTCTACTGAAAATATTCTTCCACAATAGACATCACCTCACTGTCGTCACCACATTGAAAGCCGCTTGCGGATTATCAGCTCTATCGACTGATGCATTGTCAAATAAAGTTAAAGTTTTTCTTTGATATATTATAAACTCTGTTATTGTTTACTAGAGGGCAGTCATTAATTGTCAGAATCTTCCTGAAGTTCCATTAAGTTAATTTATTTTTGGATTGATTTCAATTAGCTGGTGACGGCGTCGAGTAGTAGTAGCATTCTTTTCAGAACTGTGATGCAAGTGGTAACCAGTTAATCCATGTTTTTTGTGTTAATTTTATTTATTTATTTAATTTTTTATTAATATTGATTTTTTATACTGTTTGTATTAAATCGTTGTATTCGTGTTTATTATGTTGTTTGTGTTCGTGATGGAAATATCAGAGCCACTGCGACGCAACAAGACACGCTTAATGGCAATAGATATTCTCTTTTTGTTGTAAATATACTATCTACTTCTATTCTTCTTAATATTTTATTTAAATCTTACACCACAATAACAATATCTCTCCTTATGTTTGTGACCAATATATTGATACTACCATTATCAGTAATCGAAAAATAGCGGCTCAGCGATAAACAACTCAAGTAAATATGAGATTTTCATACACAGTTTTGATATACTTAGTACTTCTTCTGACAAAAATCTTTCGATTACTGATAATAGTAGCATGAGCATCAATATATTGGACGTTAATTATGTTGAAGAGAAAATTTCTTACTTATACGAGAAGCTAAAAAATCAAATCAAGTTAATAATAGTGGTCAAACTACAGCCTTCCCTCGATATAGTGCGCGCGCGTTCTTTTTGAGTTTTCACTATTTGAAATATTTAACTTTTTTTCTAATATAACTCGCATTTCAGTTTTTTCAAATAAAACGCGCAGTGAAATATAATTTGAATTTTGGCTTGTCTATCTGACAGTTCTATATAATAAATAAAAATAAACTATTATAATAAATTTTATAGGCAAAAAACCACCTGTCGAGAGGTAAAAAGCCGGCAAATTAGTCTTACTTCTTCTAGTGATCAATTGGATCTACATAAACTTAATAGTAAATTAGGAGTAATTCATAAAAATTTTATGCATCTCTCATCTATTGCGATGGTTATTAGCTATTTAAACTCATCTGAGCCAAAAATTTTGTAATATAGCCATATACCATTTTCATGCATAAAAAATCAGCCTATTCAAATATTCACCCATATATGTTATTTGTGTATAATAACATTAATGTAGGTAGTATATACAAAAATAAAAGCTTACATTTTTTCTAACATTTTTGAGCTAACGAAAATAAAAACGCTAAAATTTTCGATCAAAAAGTTAAAAAAAAAACGCTTACAGAACAGAATACATCGTTCGATAGAGAATCGACAGGCTTTCAGGAATATTTTATTTTTATTCATAGCCAAATATTGAGAATATTTTCCCTTAACTGTGAACAGAGGTCACAGTATTTGGCTCTATAGGGAGGGATGGGTAATTTTTAAGTTGGGAAATTTTAGGATAGGAATTTTTTGTCATTAATTTTATTCGAATGACGAAAGGTACCTAAACCGGGTTAAAAATTCACAGAAAAGTTCATAAGCCTTTTCTGATTGGAAGGCGGGGGCTCTAACCACTGCACCACTTAGCTCTTTTAGAAATCAAAATTACATTTATGTTAAGAAATTCATTCATACCGTTTCCAGGAATACACGGCCAATTTTTATTACTAACAAAAATGACAATGCGATTTATTTATGTGAAGATAGCAAATTTTTAAGGCTGCAACTGCAAGAATTTAACGTTTAAAAAGGAGCATAAATCAAATTCGATTTGATTGAAAAGACGTTACTCTTTCAAAATTAGACGTGCGGAACTGAAAATACTAAAAATATAATATGTAATTTAAAACTATTTTACTTAATTATATTATAAGTTTTATTTTATATCGGAATTTCTACATAAATTTATAATAATTTACAAATATTACAATGTGATTCATTCAATTTTCTTAAACAATTAATGAATAATAATTACTAATAAGTTATATTTTAAATAAATTTTTGTTTTTGTTTTTAACCATCTGCTTGATTACTTAAAAACCGATTTTTTAATATTAATGGTTGTAAATCTTTATTAATCCAAATCTTTCCACCAGTTTTATATAATTTTTGTGCTAATTTTACTAAATTTAATGCATTATCTCTTGCATTATGACCACCTTCAAATCTTAAGTTTAAATATTCAAAGGCATTTTCTAATGTAATTTTAGCATCAGGATTTGGATATTTTGAAATATAAACAAATATAGCTTTTAAATTAACCCATTGATTAAAATATGATGGTATTTCAAAATATTTATAACGAATTTCTGGAAATAGAATATATTCAATTGTATTACCCCATGTTACAAATGCACAATCATAATGATTTTTTATTTTTTGCATTTTTGGTAAAACTAAATCATGTTCATGTAATTCAGCTTTTAACCATATATCAAATGTTTGTAAAACTTTTGTTAAACTTTGACCCTTTTCAATATCTTTAATATCGCCTTCATTTGTTGGAATACTTTGACTAAGAATTATTGTGGGTCGAACATATTTATGAAATGTTGCAATTGGTTTTTTACCCATATTAAATAGATCATAAATAACTGCAGAAAAATCTATAAGAAAAAATTAATATTTAATTTATAAATTATTAGTTTATTAAATATATTTTTTAACTAATTATGCTGTCTCTACTACCATCCAAGCACATAGTATCAAACCAAAGAGCAATTATATATCTAAAGTTTTGGGTTTCCATTTTTTTTTTGGTTTTTTGTAAAATAATTGAAAATTTTGAATTTTTTTTGAAAATTTTGTGTAAGTAATTTTTGAATTTAAAAATATTTATGAAAATATGAAAATGAAAATTAAAAAAGATTGCTTCAATTTAGATTTTCTCAGTTACTTATATCATAGAATAAGTAGCCATGGAAGGACCTTAAATATTTTTTCAATACCAATTTGACAAGCAAAATATCGAATCAAAATATGTACTAATATTAGTAACTAATAACTAATATTAGTTATTAAAATAATTTTGTAGTAAAAATATTTGAGACATTATCAATGTGAAAAATTATTAATATGAAAAATGGACAAAAATATTTTCTAAACCCAAATTGTTTAAAAATAAAATGCTTAACTTTTAAAATCAATTAAAAACATTCAATTTTTCCCAATTATGTCACTGATATTATAGAATTTAATTAATATTAAATCATAATACCAAATATTCAAACAGTTTTTTAAAAATTTATTTGTGGCAATTAGAGCAATTAAATTTAATTAATCATTAATAAATTTATTTATCAATTATTTATCATAAATATACATATTGCTATCAAAATATTGGAATTTCAATTATCCAATATTTTTTTCAATTAAAATTTTCATACCAAATTATTTAACAGACAATCATGATACCATAAAAAAAAAATTGAAATATAGATACAAAAATTATAATATTGGTACTTACTTAAGATCATACGAAATAAAAAAGCTTTTAAATTATTTAATATAGGGTTTGTTAAAAGCATAAATTTTTTCAAATTAATTTTTATATTAACACTCTAACTGCCACGTCAGTCAAAAAGGCCAGATACTGTAAAGAACGGCCACAATGAAAATGATTAAAATATTCGATGCAACCGCAACGATTTTTGCAATTTTTAGTGGAATTTTTTTCTCTTAGTGCATTTTTTCTCTTAGATACCTTTTGAAAATCAGAAATTTTTGCGCTCCAGCTTCAAAAATTTTCTTGATTGGTCTATAATGCCTGTCACACTCTTAAATGTATTAAAATATATTCGAAGGGTGTCTGACAAGGCAAGTTTTGAATAGCTCTTTGTCAGGTCCAAGTATCTGACAAAACAATTTTGTATTTTATTTTTGTCAGGCCTTTTTAACTAACAACTAAATATTCGAAAAAGGCTTAAAAATGTCGCAGTTGGAGCATTTAGAGTGTTAAACTAGAGTGTTCTGTACATCAACATTTCAAATAATATTTCAAATTAGCCTAATATCAGCTGTTAAGCTCAAAATAGCAATTAGTCTAGTCATAATAAATACAATATTAAATGAACAAAACTTTATTAAAATATTGTCGTAATTGTGCATCTAATAAAGATAACTCAAATTTAATATTCATAAAAAAAAAACAATAAAAAATTAGTTCCATATTAGTTTTTATTATTGAAATAAATGAATTTCCGTAATATTGAAAGTAAAATTAATGTCATTATGATTTTCTTGCTATTGTGGGTGGTTTTTAATACCTTTTAAGGAAAATATATTATGTGAAGCTGCAACTAATTAAATTGAATAGAAATTTGTTTCAAGCATAATTGATTTTTAATCAATTAAGACAATTCAAATGACTGTAATTGCTAAAACTATTTTAATTTTTTATTATTTGAGAAAATTACTCATGTGTCACTTATAATATAAATAAAAAAAGCTTAGCAATATCCCTCTTTTATCTGTATGTACTACTGTTTATCATTGACTCAACTATAAATATATCTGAAATTCTTTCTTTACTCTCTTTTCATGATTCAAAGACTGATAAAGTTTTTTTTTTTTAAAAATATGACATTTTTAGTAAATGAGTTTTATTAGCAGTAAGCAATTACAAGCAATATCATTTATTTGGTACAGTGAAATAAAACCATATAGCTAATCAAATAAAATTGAGAAATTAATGAGGCGTTAATCCGAACGTTTTGATTCTTATTTAAAAAATATTTCGGAAAAATAATTTTATAAAAAATATTATTTAAAAAATATAATTACAGTACAAGTGCGCTAATTCGAATGCCTTATAATATAAACGTACATATATAATAATCAGAACGTATGCTTATCCAGAAGTGCGTTCGGATTAATGTATAGTTTTAAACACCAATGTATTTTGAAAATATTTTAAAGGCCGTTAAGACAATTTTGAAAAAGGTTTAGTATAAGAAAATTAAAAACATGCTGAAACAGGTTACCAAATTGTACAGAATTTACCGAAAACTAAATTTAATGCAATAGTGGAAAAACTAGCTTACTGCAGCACAAAATTTATGATGCGAGTCTGCGTTATTCTGGAAATCCTTCGACCTAAAATTTTAGTTATCAGTAAGAGACTCAAATTTAATCCGAACTTTCGATAATCCGAATAATGCATTAAAAAATTTACTTTCGGATAAACAATAATAAAAACATATTATGGCATACGAAACAAAAAATTTTCTACCAAACTCTCCCCAAGGACAGGAACATTATTATTCGATATATTTGTATAAGGTACATTTCAATTCACCTTCATGATAACTATATTTTTTTTGGAGTCCTAATGATCCTGTGATCAATTCATATTTCTTCTAACTAATTTTTTATTTTTCTGCAGTATTTTCTCTTATTTTAACTACGTTTATCCTTAATTTGCTGACTAGTTTTTATGTGATAAGAGATAACATAAACACGCGGTATGTAATGAGTATTTTCGGATAAAATATCGTGCAGTGTCAATAAATTAAATAATAATTATAAATTATATTTATACACAAACTAAAAATAAATAATTAACTCAAATTTTTCTAAAAGCATTAGCCTTATTTCTTATTGAATTGCGGATTAAAGAATGAGAAATAAAACTATGATTACTTTATAACGTATGGCTTTATTAACGTATGGCCTTATTCTCCTAAACGTGTATTGCGCAGCAAATAAGGCATACAAGCAGAAATAAAAATATAACTTTGGGCAGCTGGTGTAACAACAAAAAATAAAGTGCGTGTGCGTTATATACGAACATCTACGAGGCACTTTTAAGTTGTTGATATATCCGAGAAAAACTATGTGAAAAGAGACTTTGTGATGAGCATCCCAGTGCCAACTAGACCACCAAGCAGACCAGCAACAACATCGTTAAGTACAATAATTAGAGATATGAAAGCAGCGAGTTTGAACCTAACAAGAACACAAGACACATATTCTTGGCGCTTGAAGACTAGAAGGATCGACCTTTTAGTCTTAAGTGATTGGGAAAAAGATCATTTTCCCAATCACTTAAGACTAGAAGGTGGGTCTTTCTGTTGTGAATGGGTAATTGGCATTCATTTGCAGCAAAACCAATTAACTTGCAACAAAAACAATTCATTTGCAGCAAAAGCAGTTTCCGTTTTTTTTTTTTTAATTTATTGACTTCTTTCCCTGCGAAATATAAAAAAAAAGTAGTTATTTAAAGAAAACATTTATTTATATTTGTTACCTTATTAAACATTAATACCACATAAATACAATTTTTTATGAAATCCTTAAATAACCAACAAAAATTTATATTTGGAGCAAAACAAAAAGTCAATCACCTATGCTAACTTATGATAATAAAAAAATTCCACCTTTTTTCCCAATATAAAATTTTTTCCCAAGTTTGTGTATTAAATTTTTTTTAAATTATTCTGGTTTTCTTTAATAATTTTCCTTCATTTACTATTCAAGTAAAAAAATTACGCATAACAACGTAGTAATATCATAAAAAAATTCAGCTTAAAAAATAAAATTACGCATTTTGTGCAATAAAAAAAAACATACAAGTAATTATTTTTTGCATTAAAAATGTTTTTTTTTATTTGAATAACAACGACAAAAATTTTTTTTAAATTATCTGTTAAATTTATGATCACCTCCATATTCGACATTTCTCACTTAATAAAAATTTTCATTATTCTACCAAAACCACATAAGAATATAAAATCATAAATTTAATGCTTCTATATAAAATATAATTTTTTTTTTTATTAACTTAAAATCATTATTTAAGAAGCTTTTATAATTTTGAAAAGCTTTTACACATTCTATTATATATGACTTTGAACTTTAGTTTGTTTATTGACAAACTGTTGAATTATTTTCAAAATATAATACGTCATTTAAACGTATTATGTAAATTACGTCATTAAAAATTTGCATTACAATTAATTATGTACTATCACTAGAATTTTATTCTCTGTTGCTTAAATAAAATGTATAGTAAATATAATATAATTTAAACTTGTTAGTACGAAAGTTTATAAAGATATTACACTAAAAAATAATGATAATTTCGAATAATTTAATTCATTTAAATTGTTTACTAATACTAAACTTGTAACTAACAATCAATTATATAAATAACAATCATTTAAATTTACCAAAAAAAAATAAAGAAGCTTAAATATTATTTTCAACAAAACATATAATTCCATATTAAGATTATCACCACATTTTTAAGCTTTTCAAAGTTCACCATACATATACAGTCAATTCTCAATAATTTTCACAAAATATTCTTAATTTAATATTATTTTTATATTTTTTTTTTGGATCACACTACTCTATAATCTTTAGAAGTTATCAGCAAAATATAAAAACTTTCATATCGACAACGACTGTTGAATAGAAAAGACCATAAAAAAAACTGTTGTCACGGATTCATTCCGCCAATTTGACTATATACTTGCTATTAAAGTGATTATTAAAAAAAAAATTATAAAATATTTTATTAATATTTAAATATAAACAATTTTTCCAAAAACTTTGAGATTATATTTATAAATGAAAAGATTTATGAAACTATTATTGGGATTATGGCCAAACTTAATACATATACATAAAATTTAAATGTGTTACAAAAATAAAAATATTAAATATTTCAATTAAAAAATTTAAAATTGTGAAAAAATAAAAATATAAAATATAATAAAAATAAGTGTATTTATGTCACAAAAAAAAAATTGTGCATTTTTCTCAAATTAAATAAATTTAGTTTTGCCAAAAGTTCAGAAAATTCTCTTATGGATTAATTATTTCAAATTACTATTTCCTGTAAGTTTCAATATATACATACATGTATGTAATTTTAAGTATTTTATAGTATTATAATTTTTTTTGAAGAACTACTTTTTTACCGAAATTATCTTATTTTATTTAGAAATAATTATAATATCACGTTTTACTTGAAAATAAATTACTGAAAAAAATTATTAGTTTGTGTCCTTCATAATCAATTTAAATATTTTTAGTAAAACGAAATATTGTCATAAATTATATAATTTAAAAAAAATTATATCTTAAAACAAATTTTGAAGCTGAAATATCTTTAGAAATTAAGTTTTTCTTTACTTTTATGTAAATTTGCCCTCTTTTCTTTAGGTGATGCGATGACAACAAAAATTACATTTTAAAAAAAAAAAACCACAACCAAAAAAAACTAATTTTACATAAAAACGTGATTCAATAAAAATAAATAAATCTAATCGAAAAATAAACAAAGTTATTGAAGGATGAAAATTTTTAAAAAAATAAATGTTTACATTTTTATATTTCATTTTATTACTAAAAAAAAAAAAATTGTCAACAAGTTCAGTCAAATAGGACAGAAGATATTTAGATCCATTTTATTTCATTCTGATTGCAACTACATATTTATTTATCATAAAAATGTCCACCTGTTGACTGTAAGTTATCTTACTCACATATACATAAACTATTTTCATAATTTTCGAGTCTTTCATGATGCATAGTAACGATCACAGTTTTTCTCGATACAACCATCAGTTAAAAGTTTAGTTTAGTCCACCACTGCTGTCACGTGAGGTCTGACGCTTGGTAATTATTTAGCCCATAGATATCTCTTTGTCAAAAAGCAATTTAACTCACTCCACAAACCTTGAAATTAAAATAAGTGGAATTCCTCCCATTTCATTAATTCCATTAAGTCAATGATTCTGTCCGATGATTTCTAAGTAAGTTTATTGGTATTATGAGTGGGTCAGTCAGTATATCAACTACAGCTGCAATGCCTTCCTCGACAGAGGTTCACTTTTTATTCATTTTGCTCAAAATGCCAGGATTAGTAGACCGCTCCTGTTCATTGAATATAAAATCCTCGTTTTTTTAAAATCTGCTTTGCCAGAGAGACCTAGTCACCTAACATGAGCTGTTTTTAACACAGATTCTACTACTTTTAATATCACTTCTCTTCAATTCTTTTAGCCTTTTATGTCTTTTATAAATATCTTTTAGCCTTTTACAGGTCCATGATGAAATAGAAAGTACATAATTTTCAAATAATTTCTACAGATTCTAAATGTTCATAACTTTTATGTCATATACAAAAAAAAGGATATACATTTAATTTATATTTTGCATAAGATATATTATGTAATGTATATGATTATAATTTCAAAGATTGTTGATTTATTATATGTATATGCAATTTCAGTATTTTGAAAAGAGGTGATAAAACTATATTTCTCGATAAGAGTTGATCATAAATTTTTGCCAATTTATTTATGAAATTATTATTTATCAAATTTCCAAAATATGATAATTTATTTATTAAAAATTCAACTATAATAACAACAACATGGAAAACTAATTTGATTACTCAAAATATATATTTCAAAATATTAGAACCAGATATATAATATATAAATCTAATAATCCGGATAATGATAGTTTCAGGTACAAAACTGAATGAACTAATTATATTCATTAAGAATTTACTATCAACAAAAAATCAATATATAAATAAAATTGAGAGAATTTTAGTTATTTTAACTAAACTAACTAAACTTTACTTAATTAATAAGTAAACAAAAATAAATATTTTGACTTTTACCGCTTAAAAAGGCGGCTAATTTTATTTATTTAATGAGTATATTCCAAGTTAAGAAACATCTGCCAAAAAAAAAAAACATTAAAACTATACATATTTCAATTGTTTTTAAATTCTAAATAAAAAATTTTTCTATCACATTTTGTCATTTGAAAAAATATTTATGATTTTAATAATAAAACAAAAATTTTAAATAATATTTCCCAGCACTTTAATTAAATAGAAAATTTCCAAATATTCTTTTGTATATTTTTCAAAAAAAAAAACGTTTAAGGTAAAAATGGGTGATATGATACTGCATATAAAATGGCACCTTTAGAATTTCTCTGACTTTCTCTGTTCTTAGAACATTTAACATGATTTTTTACCATGATTTATTACCACGATTTTTTACTAGAATTCAAATTGTAACCGCAGTATTAAATTTTTTGAAATAAAATTATATGTGTATGTATCTTGAAGTGCCAATTTTTAACTGAATGTAACATATTTTGACTAAAACATATGCAATAATGAACTTGTTTGATTGATTAACTATAGGTTATTGTAAAAAATTACATATGGTAGGAATGGCAGCATACAATTTTGTGTCATATGATAAATGCTTGTGAAGCCTGATTTGTATTTTATTTCATAAAAGTTGACTTATATGAACCGAAATACAAATCAAATACAAAGGCTTCATTAACTGAATTTTAACTTGTAGTTTCAATAGAAAAAAGAATTATCTGTCAAAACAATGTTCAAACACCCATTTTACAACGGTTTAAAAGATGTGTTAAGGATACTATAAAAATCCTGAGTTACGTTCTATTTCTTGTTTGTTATTAAATTTAAATACAAATTTATGTACTTAATTTTTTTATGTGTCAATATGGTCTCTTGGATACCCTTGAACTGTCAGATATAATTTTTTTTAATTAATTTTAGTTTTTGCAGATATATTTTTGTGTATATTAGATTTTGTTGTTCATTTTTACCACAGTTATATTAGCTTCACTTGTTTGTCTGCCTGTGCGGGATTTTATAATCGATATTTAATCCACTTACTAATGTCCAATGGAGCTAAAATTTTGCACGCAGATGTATTCTCGATGATAATACATGAATCAATTATCATATTCACTAATTAACCAATTAATTCATCATAATTAATTAATGAAAGTTTTATATGGGAATTTATTTTGATGAGCTCACCAAAAAAAATGGCTAATTTGCTATCGAAGTGATTTTGTATATAATTTCCTATCGAAGTAATTTTGTATATTTTATATTTAGTGGAAGTAGGACTTTTTTAATAAAAGTCGCTGAAAAATTTCCGTCAATATTTTATAGCCGAGTTAATTAAATTTAAGAGAAATATATTTTTCATGTAATATTTATTATTTAATTTATGTCCTTTAAACAATTCATATCCTTTAACTAAATTTATTTCCTTGTTTCATTTTCTGTATAATAAAGGTTATTACAATAATAAGAAATTGGTGACATATTTCCCAATGTTACCCTACAGAATAAATGTCAATACTGGTAAAAAAATAAATGATATTTTATGTAGAGCTTCTATTGTCAATTATAGCGAAGAAAAAAAAACACAATTATTAGTGAAGGTGATAATTCAAAAAATAAATAACCACAAAAAAGCATGATTTTAAACCTCAAACTTATAGACAAGACATAAAAACATATCATAATATAAAAATCTTAAATCATCAATAATAATTAATTTGAATAATTTTTGTAATTAATAAGTTTCAGAATTAAAATCAGAAGCTTTTTATTATAATTATTTCTTCATTAAAACAATTTAAGAATAATATTTTGATTTCTTGTGGTTAATCATTTGATTCGACTTTTAGTAATTGAAATTTTATTAAAAGCTTCATTTATGTTGTTGTTAGTCAAACAGCTGGAGTGGAACAAAAGTTAAGATTCTGTATTAGATTGATGATTTAGTACTTTAAAAATTTCACACTTATTTGATTCGCAAAAAAAAAATTTCGTTTCAATTTTTGCTGATGACGTTACAATTATAATTTATGTCAATTCATTCAAATCAGATTGAGTTTATATTAAAATAAATAATGGATTATATTAAAACAGATTTTGGTGTGAACAAATATTATATAAGAGAAGAGACAGATGAAGCATATTTTCAATAATTATAATATAAAAAAGTTAGAGATTTGCATCATGCGAGAAAGGTTTAGATGTTATGGTACATTCCTCAATTTTCTAGAATATACTATAAGAAAAAAAATGTTGCATCAAATGTACTTCTAATTTGCAGGACTTTTATTTGTCGCAAAACAGCTTCTTTGCGAGGTAAATAGTAAACACTTTAAAAATACGCACACTGAGGAAAAAAAACTTTTTCGGATTTTGAAACAGCAAAACTTCTTCTGGGGGAAAAGTAAGATATGCGTTAACAGATTAGTTCACAGATTATCTTTATACATTCAATTGATTTATATATCGGAATGCAATTAACCTTTCTTTAGTTAAAGAAAATGCGGAGTTTGCAAAAAAAAAATTTTTTAGTTGGAAATGAATGCCAACAATTATTTTTATGCATCCCTGTTTTTCTTTATTGAAATTATTTAAATCCTTTTTTTATTAGACCTTTTACAAATGACACATTTAACCAAAAGAAAGATTAATTGCAATCAATTGAATATTAAAAATAAGCTGAAACTGCTGCTACAGTTACTACAAATGAATTTCTTTTCCTGCAAATTAATAGTGATTATGATTATTCACAGAAGAGACAGATTTTTCTCTCTGTGCTGTGAATGGAGTTGAATTTTATTTAAATCCTCTTTTTATTTTATTTTCAAATTGCCTCTTTGTCAACCGGTACTATAATTTTTCCTGGCTTTATAGTAAAACATTTGACTATAATTATAAAAATTTACAGATATGTACTTTTATAATTGATACTTACATTTAAAGCTAACATCGAGGTATGTCGGAGTGAATCGAACCCGCAAGTCATCATAAGAAAGGTTATATTCATATAAAGGTAAGAGTTGGCGTATATAATACATTATTTGTTAATTTACTTTACACGAATATGTTTTTGACACAAATGTAATTTGTGTTTACTGAAAACTAACTTTTTACTACCTTTACTACAAATGTTTTAAACATTACCAGAGAAAAAACTTCATTTACAGTAAAACTTTTTTAAAAAAAAAACATTTCTAAGAGAAATAAGTTTCATTGCTTGAAAATACAGCAGAATTAAATTATCAGTGTACTAGTTTATTAAAGTCATTGTTTTACCAATATTTTACAATGAAACATAATATTTAAATAAAAGACTTGGCTTTTTTTTTAATTTCCTTATATCCTTAATTAATTTCTAGTGAACTAAAATGAAATTAGAAACTTTTGCAGAATATGTATATGGAATTATTTAAAATAATCCCTAAAAAACATTTTCTCTATTTATGAAAATTGTTATTTATTTGATATTACAAGAAGTAAATAAGAATTAGTATGAGAATATTTTAATTAATATCAAGAATCACAAATTACCCTTTTTTAATAATAAGATTATAATTTACTTTTTTTTCTTGAAAATTTTATCTGATTAACATAAATTAAGGATCCACTAAGATACTCTATGAATAATGGGAAAAATTAACCTTGTCACAAAAAACATTGATTCTCTTTAAAAAATTTACCACTTCTTTGAAAGTTTTTTTATAGAACTTCTTTAAGAATATTTGTTCTAATTTAATGCTTTATGATGCAATTGAAATTATTTAGAGAGAAAACCAACTCGCGCTAAAAGTATTTTTGAAATTCTTTTGGAGAATTATTAGCAAAAATTTAAAAAAAATCGCGAGAACTACTGTTGGTACAAATGAGTTGCTTTTCATGCAAATAAATGGCGATTCTGAAAAAAAAGGAATTTAATTTGCAGTAAAAGTTTCAAAAACAGTATTTTTAAAAGAAATAAATTATACCGCTTGCCAGTACAGTTTGTTGCCATTACATTTATTTTACTGCAAAATCAGTATTCTTAGATATTTACATAGTAAGTTATCAAGGTAACCAAGCTACCAAGGTAATCTTTAAAACAATATCGCTTTATTAGGGTCAACCTAAAAATTTACTTTAATCATTCAAATTATCCATTTTTTTAGTAAATTATTCCAATTCCAAAACTACTTTAACTCCTGATATTTAATTATTAAAGAGTTATAATTTAGTAATTTAAATTGATATGTTAAAAAAATAAATTAAATAAATTAATTTTTAATTTAGAAAAAGGTAGATATTACTATTCATAATTGTACAGAAAATTATTATCATCTTTTTCTACATAATCATTATATAAAAAATACACACCTAAAAAACCAATTTTCTATTTTCATTTAATTTTGAAATAAAACATATTATCATAATTCTTAAACCAACTTCATCACACAAAAAAAAAAGGATAATTCATTTACACATAAATAATTAGACTTTCAACAAAATGACTTTGCATGACATAACTTACATTCTAATGGCATGTTATCCTTGGAAAAACAATTGAAATTAATGAAAAGAAAATTTTATAGAAAGTAAAAATTAATTGTATAGTAATCGTAAATTATCAAAATGTAACAATATTTTATAATTGTCCTTGGTTAATCTAGAGATAGTCATAAATTACAGAAAATTATCTACTAATCCACATATTCTGATGTAGAATTATTTTCGCTTAATTTATATCTACGATTATTTATAAACACATGTATAAATTTAGATAGCAAAAATTTAAACTATTTCCCAATTATCACTATAATATTGACACGAAAATTACCATAAATTTTGATAAAACATTCAGGATTTCACCATCATCCAAAAAACAAGGATATTCCATTTTTATAGAATATTCTTGTATAAGTACCAAATGAAATTTTTCCTGTTGTTGACCTTTTTTTTTTTTAAATCCGTAGAACAATGACAGTGGAAAAATATATTTTTTAGAAGTTTTATGGATATGTATATGTATTTTTCCATAACATAAAAAGGATCAAATTTTATGTGTTGTAAAATGTAAAATGGTTTGTTCTACAAAAAAAAAAACGCAATAATGGTAAATTTATGTAAATTAGTTAAAGAGAAGAGTGCATTTTGAATTTTTAATTTACTAAAATACGTTCTAATATTTAATGTTCAGATTTTATAAAAGGAGTTATTAACTTTGGGAAATTTATTTGTATAAATTTATGGTAATTTTGTCATGGATATGGTGAAAGCTCAGACTTTGTAAATACACTGTCGCGAATTTTCTACAATCAAATATATTTCGTTATACTTAGTCCCTCTTAATTTAACATTTTTGTTAACAAAATATATATTTTGCACCAGCACCGCCAACAAAAGACAGTTTTATTTCAAAATTTAAATATTTTGAGAAATTGAGTTTGAAATTGGATAAATTTTTCTATTTTTTATATCCATTTTAAACATGCCACTATTTTCTATTGTTTCATTATCTGAAAATGCAGCAGAGTTATTTAAACTTTATTTTGGAAAATCAAGACTATTTCTCCGAAATGCCATATTTTTCAAAATGATCATATAAATTTATATTTTCAAGAATTTGGTTTAAAGCTACAGTTAAAATTGTACCAAAAAACCTTATGTATTACAACCTGAATTTCTTCGGCATATTTCGGATCTGAAGATATCTGTGTGCAAAATCTGTAAAAATCTTATTTTAATTACCCTATAAAAATAACTCAAATTTTAAGTTTTTTTAGATCAGTCTTTTATTGGCGGTGCGAGTGCGATGTGATGCCACATAATAGCAATTACTTTATTTTACTATGAAATATTTTAAACTGTCATTTAACTGATATTTTCATTTTGAATACATTATTATTTTTTTTTAGATTCTATTCAAAATTGTAGTCAATTACCAAAGCATAAATATTCTAAAATTCATTCCAATTATCACAATTTGTTGTAAATTATTTCAATTTACATTTCTCGATTCCATAAATTGATCATCTTTGATTATATCTGCTTCAACGGAAATTCCTTTACGTAACCCTCTCAATTAGAATCGAGAAAAAAAACCATTATAAATAATCTTTTTTTAATCTTGTTACTGTACTCCATCAAAATAATAATTGTTACCTAAACCCAAAGATTTAAAAGCTTTTAAATGTTTCTTTATTTTAATATTAACAAGGTTTTCTGTCAAGTTCCATATTAATAAAAAAATTTTTTGGGAATATGAATTTAAATCATGAATCATTTTGTTTTTTAATTTTATTTAGCCCCAAAAAAAGAGAGAATTTTCATTTCCATGGGGTTAATTTGGCTTTTCTATTATTTACCAAAAGAAAAATGTTTTAATTGAAAATCGTAATTTTGAAAATATGTACGTAGTAATATTTAATTTTCAAATTCATCGTTTTCTCAAAAATATTAGGAAAATAATAAAGAAGTTCATTTAAAAAAAAAAGAAGAGATCGATCTAAAGAAAATACGTAGAAACCATAAATCTTCGTATGAAAATAACAATTTTTCCAGGCTGACATTGTTGAATAAAAAAAAAAATGAAACAAATCTTATTTTTTATAATTTAAATTCTAAAAAGAAGGAAAATAATTTATATGTTAAAGAATTTCTTTTATAAAAACGGAATTGATATCCGGAAGGCAAATTATAAATGTGACAATTGTAAGTGTGACAACATAATGAAAATAGGAAATTGTAAATACTTCAAGAGCAGTGTATAAATTTAGTTAAAAAGAAATATTTATTTTGTATATTATATTCTGATAGTGAATTTATGTTAAATACATTAACATTCTTTATGTTAAAAGTTCAATTATTCTGGTATTTTCAAAACTTTTTTTTCTTGACATGAAATATAAAAGAATATTCAACTGGATGTCACACTCTAGTATAAAAGGAATCCAAAACGATTAAATTCTATTTGTATTAAAGTACACGAGGCAAAATATTTTAGTGCAATCGTCCTAGTGAGTGTACAAATTGCCCACACACTCTCAATATTGTTTTATATACTGTACCAATAAAACATTATAAAAATTATTATTATTTAACATTATAAAAATTATTTTATTTTCCCGAAACGTGAAAATTTTGATCCCACTCTGACTTGTTAAAAAAAATTTTTTTTTTTTTTTAAATTGCATAAATTATTCATTTTGATTTTCCTTTTACACATATTATTGACAAGGACGTGCTAAATATAATGAAATATATATATACATATATATTAATTTTTGTAAAAATAGCATTACATGTTTATTAAATTTATCTCATTACATGAATTTCTAAAATTTGTTACATATTTTGCTTACTAATTAGCTAATCAGTTGTTAAAGAGAATAACATAAAAGTTACATTAGATTATATGTCAGGCAAATATTACATAAGACATCTATAAGATAAAATGGATGAAATTATAAAATATAAACACTTAGCACAAAAAATTAAAATTTTTTTTATTTAAAATTCGCTTCACTTATCTAGCTATACAAAAAAAAAATTGTAATATAAAGGACCAGTTGGAGTTGAGAGTTGAAAGTTAATTTTTAACTTAAGCTCATTCGATTTCACAGGGTGATTTTTTTTATACATTTACTTAAGCTGAGTAATATTATTTTAATTCAGAAGCAATCAGCTGATGTAGTAAAAATTTAATTTACTGGCTTAAATTTGTATGAATTTATATTCTATTTAAAGTAAGAATGTGGACTATATAAAAATGTCCCGCAATGTGGTAAAAATGTGGATAAAATTAAAAAAAATAAGTTAGTCTATCTATCATGCTACAATTACAAATGCTGTTGTACTCCAGTGTCGATTTTTTTAAATCAATCCACAATACAGTCCACATCTAATACATCCGTATAATTCTGAAAATTTCATATCAACTTTGTATATAAATTTATTAAAACTTAATTCATCTGTCGTTTAAATTAAACTCATGTTTAAACTCTGGTGACAGTTTGCTGTCGAACTGAAACTTAAATCTTTTTGTGCCTCAAAAATTGTATTAGTTTTTCTTTATTTTTTTTATCTCAAATTTATTTATGGATATTTTAACTATTTATAAACTAGGATACCTTTAAAATATACATTATTGACATAAATAAAATTCTGATTAGTCTCATTAGTAATAGTCAACTTTATTAAACAAATTTCTTACAAAACATTAAGTTTTACGTACCCACGAATATAAGTTTTCTCTCTTATCGAATATTACGTATAAGCTGCCAAAATTCAATCAAAAAAAAATCTATAAATAAAGGAAATATTTATTTAAAGAAAATGATTTTGTTTTTCATATTTTCGTTTTTTTTGTGTATACATCGTGAAACTTTTATAATCAAATCAATAATTTTTAGCAACATTAATAAGTGAAGATAAGAATAAATAGGAAATAATTTATTTGAAAAATGATGTATATTTATTTTTGTAATCTTAATGAGTTATTCGATTAATGTTGTAAAGCATATCATCAAAATAGTTTGTGAAAATTAATATTTAATTAATATTAATAAATATTTTTCTAATCTATAAGTTTATGTGACGTACTTTTAAGGATTTGAAGTAGATTCACCTTATGGAATTTCATAAATTTTCCCAATAGTTTCAAAATATTTTCTTCAATTTCATGATTCCTTTCCTGGGGAATGATATTTTGTTTAAGTATATTCAGCTGTGGAGAGGAGAAGCCCTCCCCGTACTGAGGCCTGATGGGTCCGTTGTACACCCCATACGAAGACTATATTTTTTTGTCCCTAAAACACATCGTTCCACCCCCACTCGTGTGTGAACGCAAGCAGTCTCGGCGGGCTTATATTGCTCGCCTCCACTAGGTTTGCCAAAAAGTGTCTCTCCAAGTGTTTCAGTCTATTATTTCGTACCGTGGGGCACTTGCAGAGGGCAGAGGAGGTCTTCGAGAATCTCCTCCTCATCCGCGCAGCCTCTACAGGTGGAAACATCGGTTAATCTTAATCTCGAGGCATGTTTTGTAACTCAGTTTTAAAGGAGTACCAGTAAGGAAATTACAATAAAATGTACTAGAAAAACTGAGGCAATTTGCTATCAACAAATTTCTCACTAATAGATATGCTATAAATACTGCGCTTGATTGCAGTCTGAAATCTCGATGTTTGGTCGAAGTTTATCCAGCTTTAAATGAGTAATAAAATTAATAAATGGTATTTTAACATTATTTAAAAATTGAGGTGAATTGCTATCAACAATAAAATATCTCTCTAATAAACTTGTTGCAATATTATTAATCTTCACTATAAAGAATACGGAATCAATATAAAATTAGTATGTTCAAATTAAATTATTACAAGAAACGCTGTGGCCATACGCTTCCAAGTTAAAATCAACCAGGAAAAAAAACATAATAATTTTAATTATTTTTTCGATATATGTAAATACATATAGATAAATGATTTTCTATATTTTTCATCAAACTAATTAATTGGTGTTTATTCAAGTGTTTTTAATTATTTTGGTAATTTGAAAAAAAAAAAAGAATTTATCAGATAAATTTTTCTGTTCGAAAAAAGTTCAAATTATAATCACTATTATTTTGACTAACGAAATCAATATTAGATAGTATCTACCCATATTATTGGTAAATAAAATTATAACTAAATTCAATTTCAATGTTGTTAAAGTTCAAAATCATAAATTATTTTTTCAATGTTGAGAAAATATTCGCAATCAACATGTGTGTGCAATAATTATATATTTTCAGTAAAAATACATGATAATAAAATGATAATTCTATTAGATTTCATTTAGTGTTAATTTATAATTTAGTTTTTTGCTCATTCGAGCGTAGGAAAATTAAAATTGGTGAATCGAATTTCAATTTAAAAATATGTGTTTGTTATGAACCATCTTCCAGGAATTTGTTATGAACCAAGTAATAATATTCTTTATTCAAACTTTATTTATGTATTAAATTTAATTTACTGAATTTATCAATAGATAAAACTTAGTTGAAAGATTTTTCTAAATTTACTAAGAGTTAGTCCCTGCAAAGAAATATTTTAACCACTCAGTTTATTTATAAAATATTCGTTAAAAAACACCAATTTATCTATTTTTATCTCCCCAATTCATTTCTTCAGTTCGTCAAAAAAAATCTAAACCAAAACAAGGAAATTAATATTTATCATTAAAAGTTTACGATGAAAAATAATTCCCAAAAAATTTTCATTAAATTAATTTATCGCCCCTAATATTTAGTCCAAGAAAATTAGAAATAAAGATAGATATATTTCAAGGACAAAATGAAGATTATAATTTGTATATAGATAATATTGCACAGCATGTGATTAGCCTCTAAAACCGCAAGATGTTAATTCTCTCAACCGAAACTATGAACCAAAATTTAAATGATGTTTAAATATTTGCTGTTTTTTTATTATCTTGCAGCGCGAAAATCAATCAATCAATTTATGTTTATACATGTTTACTGAAAGGAAAAGCGTTGTCGGAATCTTATTCCTTCAAATAAAAATATAGACTTTTTTTCTGTGTCAGGGCTTTTGTAAATAAAAAAATATTGAATTTTCACAAAAATAATAAAAAATAAACAATAGAAACATAATTTAGATATTCACATAGAAAAAGGATATTTTCATGTCCTTATATAAAGAATGTGTAGCTCATAAAATAATGTCTATAATGTTAGACTAATAAATTTTTATTAATATTTTATTTTAAGGATGTGTTGTAAAAAGGATAAATTTATATTTAAGAATATTTTTGACCGTAAAATTCATATCACGTAGAATTTTATAAGAAAAAAAATTCATTCAAATCAACAAGAAAATTAGAAATGAGGATTCATTCTGTTTATTTTTTCGGATTTTGATTAATTATTTCAACAGAAAATAAAGTTTTTATTAAAAATTCTTTATAGTTTTTTTTCTTTTGGTCCATAAATTTAAAATTTAGTTTTATTTAGTTAATAGACAATTTATTTAAATAGTCCAATGGAAAAGTAGCATAGAAAAAAAAATTTTTAAGTTGTTATTCAATGTCAGAGAAAACTTTAAGAAAATTATTTTCATTATATTAAAAAAAAAAAAAATCTGTACAGTTTACTGTCCCCGCAAATAAATTTTTATTTCATAAAATATTTTTATGAAGCTTATTTGGATGCTTTTCTTTTGTCTGTTAGAGAATTTTTATTAACTTAATTTTTAATAAGGCGCCCCATCGTGATATAAAATTGTTATTTAAGTATAGTTATGTAGTATCACTATAAATTTCTACAGAGTTTCAAAACAAGGCAAAGATTTTAAGATATTTATTAAAATTATTAAAGTACCTATTTCGTATAAGTATTTTTTCAAATATATTATTAAAACTTCATAAAGATATATCTTAATTATTATGAAATATTTGATATAAAGTTGTTATAAAAATAATTCAGTAGTTTATGGATGGACTAAATCATTAAATTGACTAAAACTAAATCTGTAAATATACTATTTAATTCTGGATTATCAAACAATTTCAAATTCAGTATATTTTATAGAAATAGAATACAAAATTCCTGTGTTTGTGCTAATATATTTAATTTGGTACTGCAGTATTAAGCGACCATGAAAATACATAAATTCCTAACAATAATATTAATTTAATTTTATAAACTAGTATAAATAATAAAATATTTAAATATGTGATGATTTGTGATATTATCATAACAGTGGATTACTTAAGCTTAATAAATATATGTAAATTGATCTTTTTATTGTGATTTATTACTGAACATAGCAGTGATTTATTTTAATAATTTTATTTAAGATATCAAAAGAGAAAAATCTTATCAGTTAGGTAAATGTAAATTGGTACATATATGAAAAAATTAAACAGCAAAATATATGAGACTATGAAAAATTTACCAAATAAAATGATATAATTTTTCCGAAATTAAATATTATATTTAATTCAGTCTTAGATTCTTAATGGCCAATCAGAATATTACACTGTTAAATTTCGCTGTCATCTCTTGTTGTAAAAAGTCAAAAAGAAATTTAATACTATCCATCTTAAGCATGAACAAGCAATCATGTAGCTTAATTATCAGAGTCGCTACTGGGCATATTCTTCTGAGAAATCATGCTTCACAGCTAAATTTATCAGAAGAGTCCATCTGTAGAGGCTGTGGTGAAGAAGATGAAACCGTGGAACACCTGCTATGTTGGTGTCCAGCGGTTAGATGTAGGAGGTTAAGACATATGGGTTACCACTTCTTGACAGATCCTTCGGAGGCTGGTACCTTTAAGCTGGCAAGGACGATCTCTTTCATGAAAGATGTAGGGTGGGCCGACGCGCTGTAGGGAGACATAGTATTCAGCCGCCGGTGGGGGTGTACAACGGGCCTCTTTAAGTCTTGGTGCGTGGTGGACTTGTTTCTGCCCAACCTTTTAAACCGTATTATGCGATTACAATACTGTCACGCGGTGCTTTCGTTGTTGCTGTATTTGGATATAGATAGTCGCTGTGTTTTGACAATTTGAAATTTGAAAAATTTAAATTTAAAAATATTTAAATGTCTATAAAATTTTTAAATGTCTATAAAGCAAATTTGTAAATTGTGACATTTATGACGTGAGTGCCATATTCTGTTTGCGCCCTTAGACCTTTTCATACGCCATCTACTTGTTTTTGTTTATATGACCACAAAACACAAAAATATGGCCGTATGGTCTAAAATAGCAGTCAGCCACGAGTTCACAAATAAATAATTCAAATTTATTACTAAGAATAAAAAAATTACAATACTTTGATTATTCGAATTTTTTAATATGAATTGACACTTCAAATCGTTTGTAAAGCGAAAAACTTAATAAATTGTTTTCATAGCTGCGAAACTATGAGGTAATTGTAATAATTTCATATTTAGAGATTGAAAAGAATGCCTGTCATTGTATATTCAGTCAAATTAAATCCAAGCAAGGTCGCCAAGTTCATAGGTAATATTCTTATCGTTGTCTTTCCTAGTGCAAACACAATATGTCACACCGAAGACCGAACCTAGGTACAAATGCCACATTTCTATATATTTTTTTAATGTGTTTTGAAAATTCAATTAATTTGTTACAGTGATGACGATACTCGGCTCAACGAGACTCGGCTTGACATCATTGTAATCGCATAATACGAAATAACATACTTTTAATTTTTCTTTTGCCTCTTACAGCTACATACTCTGCTTAATCCTTAAATTTTTATTAAGTTACTTCTTAACATATTTTGTCTGAATTGAATTTACTTTTCTGACATTATCAAGATTAAACGATTATGATAATAATTTTGACAGCACACTAAAAAATCGATCAATTATAAATATGAGACATGAAAATGAAAATTATTTTCTAGAATTTTTCTTTATTTTATTTTCATATTTATATTTTATCCGAAAACATAAAAAATATGTTTATGAAATGAAAATATCTTATTTTTTTCCAATTTATCTAAATGTAAAAAAATAAAATAAAAAGTATTTACATTTTTGTATGAAATGTATGTAACTAATAAAAAATATCTTTCATTTTGATCCTTAAAGTTTCATCGTCAACGGTGAAAAAAAAAATGTTTTTATTTGATTCAAGTGCTAAAAGTATTTTTAAAAAGGAAAATCTAATCCAAATAAAAA
Source organism: Empis livida (assembly GCA_963932195.1). Lineage (NCBI taxonomy): Eukaryota > Metazoa > Arthropoda > Insecta > Diptera > Empididae > Empis > Empis livida. The sequence goes on from OZ010648.1 coordinate 27,677,902, forward strand.
GGTTTTTTTTTTAGTTAATTTTCATTTCAAATAAAATTTGAAATAAAAATTACTTTTCTTTTCAAAAAAGTTTTTAGAAATTTTAAATTTGTTTTGAATTCACATTTAAATAAGCATAAATTTTATGTAAAAAATTTTACCATTCAACAATTTTTTAAACAACTATTTTCTTATAAATTAAATTTTTATGTAGATTCAGGAAAAATCATTATATATTTCGTTATATGTAAGGAAATTGTGGAAATTTTATTCGATAAGTGATTTTTTTAATATGATATATTCCACTTTTAAGGCATTTCATCAATTGAAACACAAACTTCCACATAAAATTTGTTCTAATAGATAATATCTATAAATGAAATTTTAAATTTGCTAATGAAAATAAATATAATATTTTCTACTTAATGTATTTTCTCAACTAGATAAAAAGTTATTTACGTTTTCCTTTGGAAATTTAACGACTTTTTAAAACCTTATAGAAAATTAGTCTACTTTATATTTTCCACTGTTACAGTTTTGTTAAAATAATACTTTTTTAAATAACTGATAAACTACTTAAATTCATAAGGAAATATTTATCTTTTGCAAGGACATAATACAACGGGGAGATAATAGAAGAATATAATATAAAAAATGTACCTTAATTTTTTTTTATATCAAGATAAATGTCTGCAGATCCTTGGAATAGTTGCTGGCAAAAAATTTTATGCAGCAAAATAAAAAATTACATATTTATGATGGATGTTGAAAATAAATTTTAATTCTATATTTTAACATAAAGTTTTTAAGACAATTATTTTTAATTTTTTAGCTTAACATTGTAAAAAAATATTTTAATAAATTTTATTTAAAAACTTTGCAATTATTTTGATTTTTAGTCATGAAATTTTTAAATAACTTTAAATAAAAGGTTCATGACATAATCAAAATAATTTACTCAGCTCTGTCTGCATGACGATGAATAAGACAATTTCGTACTGTCGACATTAAATGTGTTCTTTTTCTTCTTTAACGGTGCAACAATTCAATTCAAGCCATCTCCCTCTAAGGATTTCTAAATATTGCAAATTGAACTTGATTCCGAATCTTAAATTTCTTTATAGTGCACTTAATCACAATAAGCTAATGGGGTGTTACCAAACAATAAAAGATGAATTTTTCAGCTTGTAATGCAAAACAACTTTTAATGTCCTTAATATCTTCATCAAATATTTTTACATATACATACATATTCGATTTTCAAATCATATACTTCCTTCTTTTTCATTTAAAAAGTAATAATTCACATTCAGCAAGCCGTCTTTACAGAAGTTATCTAGACAAAAAAAGGTCAGAAAAGTGGTTTTTTGTTGTTAGGTTGTTAAACAGATAAAAAAATTACGTTGTTTAAAGTTTCTATATCATAGGAAATAATAAAGTTAAATAAAGGGATTCTCTATAAATTTCCAATTTTCAAAAAATTTAATTTTTTATGAAAGTTTTTATTTCAATTTTCTTTTCAGCAACAAGAAAATTTTAAAAGAATATTCTATTTTTTTCTTTTTTTTAAAAAAATAAAAAATCGATTAAAGTTCAAAGTTCCAAAATCAATGAACTATTGATGAGATATTATGCTGTTTTATAGACAGAACACTATTCTTGTACAAATAGGTGAAGTTATAGAGAAAATTGGGTGTGTAGTTTAACTTGTACGAGCTTTTAGATAATATTGTAAATATTAAATTATAATTGTTACCGAAAAATTTAGTCTTCAGTTAAATTAAATGAAAACTAAAATTATGTGATAGTAAAAGTAGAAGATTTTGTTAAGAATTTTTTTAAGCTTCCACTGATAAACAACATAAAGAATTTTAAGGAAAAATTACGTTTACAGGGGAACAATTCTGGAGACTTTAAAAATGGTTAACCCGCAATATATTCGAAAACACGAATATATGACTTTTTCATTTTAGCGATTTTAACCTATAGATGTCAAACATGGTCTCTTACAATTAGAAATATGGAAAAGTTAAAAGTGTCAAACGACAATGGAGAGATCTATTTTACAAGTCACAAGACGGACTATACTAAATACTAAACTTTTCCCTAAGTGGAAAATGAGTGTTGAAACGCAAATCAAAAGGTGTAAAAAATCTCTACAATGGGCAATCAGGGGAAGGGATTTGGTTCACAATAAACATATTATATAAAGTCTGGTAGAAGCACAAAAAAAACTAAAGCAGGCTTGTTTAACCCGCGGCCTACGGCTTCAACAAGCATGCTTTAGTTCTTTTCGCCTCATGCGGCCCACAAAATATCACAAACTTCTATACTTTATGAGATAACGTATAATAATATCATGCTATTAATTTATAAGGGATAGATTTTTTAATTTAACAAGATCTTTGGCAATGAGATATTAATAACTCATTCTCAAATAATTGTATATACACAAAATTACTGCCCATGCGAGTAGTCACTTCTCGAGATAATAAATGTGGACTTGTAAACTTCCACATTTGAGACCGAAGAAAGGTTTTCGATAAAGGAATTTGACTTATTTAATTTTTATGAGTTAACAAATGAACTTTTAAATAATATATTGATACATTCATTCAATAGTGTAAACCTATAATAATAATAATAACAAATTAAGTAACTAAGTACATATATTCGTTAAATTAATTTAATTAACGCAATATACCTTTTCTCTCCATATCTTATGTTTTGTTTGTTAAAACGGCTATGATTTCCAGCAGCTATGATTTTCTAATGCGGAATAAATTTAATATAAAAATTCATGAACTTTTTCTAAAATAAAGGGTTCTCAATATAAAAATTAATGATCACAATAAAATTATAATTGGAAAAAAAACGAACAGATTGATTAATAATATCTTTGGTTCATAACAAACTTTCCCAGAGAAAAAAAAATTGCGGAATATTCTGTAACAAATTACAATTAAAACTTTAAAATTATTCGTTGTTTACCAGATTTTACCACAAAATTAATAAACTCACCGATTATATAAAATAACTAACTAAAAAGTAATGTTTTTTTATAATTAAATTTTTTTCCTTTTGGATTTAATAAAAAAATAATGAAAATTAATTTTTTTTTATTTTATTAAAAGAAAAATTGTAATTATTTCATAATTAGAAAATATTAAAAGTTAGAAAATGTTCACAAAAAAAAAACTTTCTTAATATTATTTATGTTTTTTTACAACTGAATCTTTGAAATATATAATGAAAATAAGTTGTCCTTAACTTATTCCTTTATAAGATACTTTTTCTACGCAACAAAACTTGTTCACTTTATGATTAAAAGGATAACGAAACAAAATATAAATTAATAGAAAAATAAATAAAATTCTACAAATTAACTTTAATTAATTGGACAAAAAATTTATAGAAAAATACAAAACAGAAAATTTTTGAATTAAGGACACCAGTAAAAAATTTCAGTTTGTGTAAAAATATTTCACAATTGTAGGTCCTTTTCTTATTAGAATTCTCTTTAGTCTGATCTCTAAATATTTGTTATTATATATAAAAGTATCTACCTGCCCTGAGAAAGTATTAAATCCTTATAAAAACGCGGTTACTGTTGTTACTGCAACTGATTTGCTTTTCTTGCAAATTATTTTGCGTTTATTGCAACTAAACTGCTTTTTCTGCAAATGAATGGCGTTTATGGCCCATTCACAAGAGAGACATTTTTGTTTATTAAAATTTATTTAAATTTTTTTTAATTTGTTTTATCGAATGACCCCTCAAGCGCTAAAATCATTTTTCCCAGCTTTCAAATGAAATCACTATAATTTTATTATTGGTGCTTAATATACAAATAAAGCCGACATTGATTTTACCGACATAAAATCGAATCCAGTATCTAATGCACCACACCTTAATACACTATACCCAAACCATCGCCAGACAGCAAAATAAATGGTAATTGTGGTAGACTGATAGTTAAATCAATGAATATATAAACCAACTGTGAAGTATCTAAACGTAGAGTACACAATTGGTTTATATATTAGGGCGTAATTATTTGTAAATTTATCTTAAATGAATATTCTTTTGACACATATGTCAATTGTCGTTTACTGCAAACTTAGTTTTTACTACATTTACCACAAACCTTTTAATGATTACGAGAAATAAAATTTCATTTGTAGTAAAATTTTCTAAAAATAAAAGTACTTTTAAGAAAAATAAAAAAGTGGAGTTTTGCAAATAGAGTTTTCCTTATTACAAATAAATCTCGTTTACTACAACTATCGAATTTATATTTTCAAAATTCCTTCACATTGGCCGATTATTGATGTAAAATTTTATATTTAGTTTATAAATTATTTTAAATATATTTATTTCACATTAATTTTAATAATTTTTTATAATTCTTTATATGGAATTTGTGGTACAACTGATTTAATATAAAATATACAATACCATTCTCTTTTCAATTTAATATCAAATGGTCGATTACCATCTTGATCCTTATATAAAGCATAATAAATACGATATGCTTCTGTCATACCAGCTCTTAATGATCTTACTTGATTATTAAATGAAAATGCAATATTTGTAACATATGGTATTCTCATACTAGATGCAACACGTTCAGCTGCTAATAATAATTTTGTTTTTAATTTAATACCACAATAATTTGATGATGCACATAAAAAAAAACTATGCAAACAATATAAACATTTTTCAGATTTTGGTTTTGTTTCATTATAACTATTTAGCATAAAATTTGTAACATTAAAAATAGCTTGTAATTTCTTTGATTGTGGTATTTTTAAGATTTGTGTCCTAATAATTATAAATTTTATTTATTATACATATTTAATATTTTATTTTATTTTTATAATTTACCATGCATGAAATTCTGTATCCATTACTTTTAATATTATAGCACCAATAATTTGATTTGTATTTTCATCAACTGCAATTAATGACGTACGATCTTGTAATATTACACCAATAACTTTATTAATATCATCAATTGCATATTGTGCTTCTGCACCTTTAATTACAGCATTACGATATAATAATTGTGTTGATGTTGTATCAATCATAGCATAATTTTTAACAACTTCAAATTGATCTGGATGTATATCTAAAATTTTAATATTATCATATCTTTCCCAAACAACTGGTTCATTAATATTTATAATTTTAGTCGACATTACAACTTATTTATGTTGTTGTTTGGGAAAATTTAAAACGCATAAAATTTTGAGCATTAACGAAGAAAAACATTGACAGTTTTCTTAGAAACTAAATACTTTTTTTTTTTACAATATTATTATTGCAATTGAAATTGTCAAAGAAATATCATAATTAATTTGAATTTATTTATTTTTTTTTGAATTTTAAAGTATTTTAAGTAATATTCTGGAAAAAAATGAATCTAAACTAAAGATTGTTTGACATATCCATAGATTTTTGTCGGTAGTAAAGTTTTTTGGAATTCAACTAATTCGAAATAAGAACTGCGCGGATTTTTGGGAAACAACTTTAACTTTTTCGGCGCGACGAAAACTCATCAAAATAAAATTTATATAAAAATCGATAATGTCAAAATATTCTTCAGAAAAATTGTAAAACCTATCTCTATAGCTGGGCAAATATAAAACCTTTTTCTGTAGCTACGATGCGACACAAATTGGCGAAAATGTAAACGAGGCTTAATTGAGCATTGAGGTTATAATACAAAAAAAAAAAAACTTTTCAAACAAATGTTTTAAACAAACTTTTAGCAATTTTATAATTAGGATTATTATGAATTCCCTTTTGATATCAAATGTTTAACATGAATTAATTAAAAATGTTCAAATCAAGTTATTAACTAAATTGAGATAAAGTTTTTATGTAAGAAAATATGTTTTAAAAAATATTCAATTTACTGAAAACTTTTAATTTAAAACAATATATTTTAAACTTTGTAGAACTTTAAACTTATAACAAAACAGAAAATAATATTTTTTCTACTGACATAAAAATTTCATAATCAATATGTTAGATTTGTATCTATAGTAAGGATTTGCTTTAAATTTTATCAACATTATACAAAGATTTGTTCAAAAGATTATCTGTTATTAAAAAATCATTAAAAAAATATGCTAATTTTTGTATTTTGCATATTTAAACTGAAAATTGTATATTGCAATTTTCCTAGAAAATTTTTAATCATTTTCCACTTTTAGAGAGATTAATTTTTAATTTAATATACTGAAAAATACAAAGTATTTAATACAAGGAAATGTGAGCTTTTTTAAGAATTTAATAGGACAATTCCGTACTATCATCAAGCACAAAAGTTCGAAGAAAAATCACGCAATTATATTTTTTTATATGAAACGTAACATTTTACTTTAAACATTTTTTGCAGAATATTTTAAAAGGATTCTCACTGTATATACTAAAAAGTGAAACATTTAAAGTGAAATTTTCTATATAGTTGCACGTAAATTTTTAATATCCATGTTGGAATGAAGAATTTTTAGAATTTTCAATATATAATATAATAGCTTTTCTTCACAAAATACAATTTATCACATGCTCCTTTTTAACTGAAGTTATCTTGACTTAAAGATAAATTTATATGTTTTTTTTTCTCTTGAAACTTTACCAGTAGAAAACATAATAAATATATTTTCTAATATTTTCTTATTTTTTTTTATACGTTTCTTACGTTTTTCAAAATATTGAAAAATATTCTATATATAAATATTATTGATTTCAATTTCATTCTCATCATCAGAGAGTAAATACTATTTCTTTTAATTAAATTTATTTTTTTGTATTTATTCAGGTGAAATAAACGTGGTAATTAAATTTTAAAATTTTTACAAAACAATTCCAAGTAAATTAAGATTTATTTGCAATACAAATACAATTATAATAAAATTTCATACAAGTAATTTTTAAAACACTGATTTGTACTTCTAAAGATTATTACTAAATAAACACAAAATTTAACTCCTTAAAGCTATTCAATTTCATTAAATTTGGAAGCTCAGACTTATTGAAATGAAATAGTGTGTAAAAGTTAATTATTATATTTGTTAGAAATTATAAAAAATAATGGAGTAAATTAGATATATGTAAAACTAATTTCAAGTAAAATTAATTTATCCAAGTGTAAATTAAATTCTATATATGCAAATAAATTTAAAGTTAATATTTAGATTCACAATTTCATGGCAATAAATTAAAAAAAAAAAATCCTCCTTTTCCTTTTATACACAATGATGAAGCTGACAGATAATAATATTTTTTTCAAAAAATATTTTAAATATAGACCAGGGTTGGTAATACTAACAATATTATTGAATCATACAACTGAAAGTTACAATGACTATGAAAATATTCTTACAAATATGTATTAGTATATTCAGGACTAAATTCGTTTTTCAACAGATCATTAGTCCTGTTTCTTGAAGCAGAACTATAATATTAAATATAATTATTAATACAAAAGGATAGAAAAATATGCTACTTCCACACATTCAACATTATCTCACTATTTATCAAGTTCATTAACAAATATTATTTATGATTAAGTGTCTTACCACTGACACATAGAAATTTCTTTTTGGTTGTTTCCCAATTTTGAAATAAATCAAAAGATTCCTAACTTTTGAATAAAATTCTATAAAAATTGTTTAAAAAAAATGAAAAAAAATATATTATGATAATACCATAAATTTTTCTAGGACATTATCATAAATATTTATGTGTCTGCTTTTATATAATGTTAAATGTAAAATAAAAAAACATAGTTTACTACTCGTATAAACGATAAATTGATAAAATATGAAAATTAATGAAGATTCGTATTTTAATGAAAATAAAAACTACTTTTAGTTATGACTTTTAAAGTGTTATAAAAATAGAGTCAACTATTGAATTAGTAATTCACTGATTCGTTCACTATTACAGTCTATATTATCATCAGTGAAATACTTTTTTCATAATTTTAAGAAAAATATGCTACTTCCACACATTCAACATTATATTTTTTCATAATTTTAAGAAAAATATGCTACTTCCACAAATTCAAAATTACAAATATTGAAACTTCAATTTAGTTCAAATATGGATTTTTTTCCCCGAAAATATATTTAACGAAATTTCCAAAATTTTACTGGAAGCGCTAAAAACTTCCGATTTATTTTTTTAAGCCGCCTATTAATTCTAAATTTTCAGTGATAAGTACAAAATTGCCGCAAATAGTAAACTGATAATAAGTGAAAATATTATCTAACTATTCTGATAGAAACATGAAAACTGCACTTAAATATAACATATCATCCAAACTATTATTTTATTATAATACATAGTCTTTGAAAATTTTGTGGCATAAACTATTTTCACGACAAAAGTGTCGATATTCTTTTAAAAAAAATTTGCACATCTTTTGTATTGTCAATTCAAAAATCCATACAAAAATTGAACGCTAATTAAGAATACAAAACAAAATCTCAAATTTCAAATTATTTAATAAGTTTTCATCCAAATACAAACTATTTTTCCATACTGTAACACTTCATTAAAATAAATGAAATTATTTAACTAATAAACATGTTCAAAATATCTGCAAAAAAAAAAATCGTGTTAATTAAATTAATACTTTGAAATTCTTATTGATTGTAATTATTTAACTGAAATATTTTTAAATAAATCACGTAGGATACAATCTTAAATTACTTAGTGGTATACAGAGACACAGACAAAACTATAACAATTTTATTAGATCTTTTTTTTTTTTTGAATTTAAATTTAACCTCTCTTAATAAACATTTGCGATAAAATTTTATTTTTTATGTAAATTAAATTATTTCATTAATTATTTTTAAAAAATTGAATGGCATATAATTTTTAAGAAAATTTTTATTAATGCTAACTGTTTAAACTTAGAAATCATATTATTTTAAAAATTTTAATCAACTCAAATTAATGGGTTAAAAAGTGATTATACCTCAATATCAAATAAATCAAATTCTATTATTTCAACATTATAAATATTTATTTATAATCATAAACATTTTGACCAAAAATTAATATCCTGAAGGTTATTATCTATTTTTTTAAAAAAAAATAATACTTACCCATTACCATTTTATTTTTTGGAATAAATTACATATTATTACAAATAACCAAAAATGGTATTTTATTATAACACTGCCAATCAAATTTCTATTTTTGTTTCAAAATGATACTTGTTGCGTTGTTACTATACTATAGTCCTAAGAATCCTTTTTTTTTTTATAAATTTATGTTAAAGGATATTTTATGGCACCCAAGGGCAAAAGAATTACGAGAAAAAAAACTACACTAACAAAATATTAATCTTCCAGCACACAAAACTTAAAATAAAAGCATAATTTTCGTATATCACAAAAATTTAAACTTGTATCTGTAATATTATTTTATATTAACACGGTACTTTACAACCCACTTTAATAAAAAATATTAAAATCTTTGCATAATAGTATAACTTTACTTTAAGGAATAATTTTACAGATCATTTTATCATATTAAAAACTATAGTCCAATTGAATTTCAAGAAGTTTTTTTTTATGTTGGAAATCTGAGATATGAAAATAAAATATATATGAAATTTATAATGTTAAAGGTTTTTTAATGAAACTCTAAGCTTTTTTCTTGTATCTACACATTGCGTATAATATTAAGAAAATTATGAAATCTTATAAATATTCAAAAAATTTATATTTTAATTTTTGATAATTAAGTGAAGTAAATTATATGTAAAAAACCCTTTTTTTTGTGGGTATAATAAATATGGACAAAAAGTATTAAAAGATTATGTATTTTACGTAAATTATTTGACAGAATTTCTACACACAATTTATATATGTTTAAATAGGAAAATTTTTTTGATAAAGGATAACAATGTAAATATAACATTTTAATGATGTAATTTGATATCAATATATTCTTGCCCTTGGAATAAAATAAGAATATGTTTAAAAATTCAAAGGATTAGGTTTATTTTAGGACTTATTAAATGATTATGGTAAATAAAATAAAAGTATTAAATATCAATTTCATTTATAATCTTTTTCCTAGATAAAATTTATCCTAAAACTTCAAAAACATAAAATATTTTTTAAAATATTTGATATTAATTAATTGATTGTTTTAATTAAGTAATTTATTAATAAAATCATTTATAATTTTTTTCATTTAATCCTTATTATTAAATTCTTATAATTATAGTACTATTTCCTAATAGTTATTATTATAGTAAACTATTTATTAAATTTACAAGTTTATTTATCAAATTCAGTAAAATATTAAAGTAACATAAAACCACAACACCTTGGATATTACTATCTTTATATCCTTTAATATTTTTTTGAAAGAAATATATTAAAAAAATATCATCGTTAATAAGTAAATAAATAAAGTTTTCCAATTCATTTCATATGAAATATAGTAACAAAACCAAAAAAATAATAACATTTATTTTTCTTTATTGTTTTTCGTGGTTTTTCCAAACATATACATTTATAGAAATTTTGTATCCTTAATATAATTTGAACACTACATAAAAAATAATTCAATTTATTTCACATGGTTATATTTGGTGGACTATATTTACAATTAAACAGAAAATATAATCACTTTTTTTTTATGTGACTTTTTATTTAGTCTTTTTTTTAAGTAAAGAGAAGAAAAAAATTTATCAATTTTAATTGCTTTATTTATTTATTTTTTATGATTTTTTTATTAACATATTCATTGACCCAATTATTTATATACTTTAATAAATTATTATTTTTTATTTGATTTAAATCAATTATTTGCTAAAGGAAATTTGCCAATTTAAATAAATCATTTATCTAGTTAGTTAATTTAAAAATAAAATTTAAAACTGAATAAAATAAATTTTTAATTAAATATATCTATCAATTAAATTGTATCTAATTTGGATTTTCAATTTTAAAAAAAATATTTCAATCTTTATAATATCTTGCTTTAATGTACTTAACTCCATTCATTAGAAATATTCGAAATATGTTAATATTCGAAAATTTAAGTTAAATTCTAAATTAGAAATAAGCTAAATATAAGGAAAGAGACCGGGAACTGCGCATAACTGGCTTAGCTTTATTGCATATTCATGCTTTATTAGCTTTATTGCATATATGTAATTAAAAAAAAAAATGAAGCCACGATTTAGTAACATACATAATTTTAATTTTTATGTTACAAACAATATGTTATTGTCCTTGTTTGTAACATAAAAATTGAATAAATATGGATTTATTTCCATAAAAAAGATGCTGCTGCAATTTTTTTATTTAGATAATTTGAAGTGCTTATTATAGCCCCCCTAAACTTGTTGGCCAGACAAGCCCCTATATTGGATGAAAGCATATTTTCATTTCTATCTAATTTTCATAATTTAGCAAAGTTTTTAAACAATAAAAACTGCAAAGCTTAAACGCTTTTACTCAAAATCCTCTGTCTTTAAATTTTTTTTCAAAAAGTTAAATAATTGATTTTTTGCCGTCGATGTGCCTCGTTTAATTATAAGCTAATTTTAAAAAAACTTTAATTTGGACAATTTTTATAATAATATCTTAACTCATATATCATTTTCATCACAAAAGGATGATATGGTAATAGTCCGATATTTTTCAATATATCATTAATCAGTGACATTGTAGTATATTAATTAGTTAATTTTATCTCTTACTACGATATTTATATTTTAAATATATAATTTTTGTGGCAATTATTGCAATTTCATTTACGCACGAAAGTCTTCTATACAATATATAATACAATTTAATTAAATTAGTAAATATTTTTTTGAAAAACTGATCAGAATAGAAACTACGCAATTGTAAGATATATACAAAACTTTTCTATTTCAATTTGTTAATTATATTTTTTTTACTACTATTTACTATTACCACAACAATACTTTAACAATATATCATGTTAATTAAAATAATTGAAATATAATTATTTTTATTATTTACAGGTAAAATTCAATTAATACAAAAAAAAAAAAACGTGCACCATTTGTAATACAATATAATATATATATATTTTAATTTTACACTACTAAAAATGGAAGGATAATTGATTAAATCAAGTAAACTTATAATTTAGTACGTGTTATGAATACAAAACTATTAGTTAAAATATTCACATTGTCAATAAAAAATATTGTGATGTCATTTATATTAACATTAAAATTGTCATTATTAATATTATATCAAATATATTGGAATGCATTAAATCAAATTAATATTAAATTGAAAAATATTAGAATGTATTTATTGCGAAAATTAATTGTAAATTGTTCAGCAAAAAATTACACTTGAACGTGGTTTGTTTATAAAGATTGAAAAATATGTATACAATAATTAAAAATTAAATAAAGAAAAAAAATTGAAAGAATTTTATAAATTTCCATCAAGGATACCAAAGAAGATTGAACATTTTCCTGTAATAAAAGAATCTTACTAAGTGTACTTTTTAAGCAGAAATATTTACAAAACAACTGAATTTAATTTAAAACTGATTTCTAGGATGTAGTGTCTAATATTGTAAAGTAAAAATGTGCCACAGACAAAATAAAAAACTAAAAAAGTTAATTTGAAATTATACAACAACAAAAAAAAACCAAAATTAATTAATACGATTTCTATATTTACAATTCTACAATATATTTTTTAATTTATATATATAATTATATATATATCATGACTGATTATCATTATTTTTCACTGTCTCCTTTAACTGACAAAAAACCATTCAATAATGATCATTTATTATTAAATAGAACATATACAGATGATGTACAATTAAATATTACGTATACAGCATTTGAAATTTTAGTTGGTATTATAGCAGTTATTGGTAATTTAATGGTTATTATTGTATTCAAAAGAGATCGAAAATTACGTAGACGTACAAATTATTATATTGTATCATTAGCAGTAGCTGATTTTTTAGTTGGTTTATTTGGTGTACCATTTGCTATATTAACATCAATTGGTCAACCACAACAAAAACATGCTTGTTTATTATCATTATCAACATTAATAATATTATGTACAATATCAATATTTTGTTTAGTAGCTGTATCTGTTGATCGATATTGGGCAATATTATATCCAATGGCATATTCAAGAAATGTTAGAACTAAAACAGCAATTGGTAAGTGTATAAAATAAAATATTAAATTTAAGTAAAAATATTCTTTTACGGAATTTAATTAAATTATTAATTTTATATATAAATATTAATCCATATTGTTTTTACTATAAAAATTAATCCAAAATGTTGTTAGATATTTCGTCTTTAAAGATTTTCAAATGAAAAGAATATTTATATTTCAGCAATTACGTGTGGTATACATTAAACTGGCAAATTTCTTTTAAAGTAACCTGATATGTGTTAGTTAAAAGAAATATTACAACAGAAACAAATAAAATTAAACACAAAATAGTATACACATCTTATAGTCATAATGCAACTTCATTGCTGAAACGTGTCTACATTAAATTGTTCATAAAAAAATTAACTATAAGAACAATTACAATACCATATATCCTTTTAAACTATATAAGCTCAATTACTGAATTGACCTTGACAGTGTAATTTAGTTTGAAATTGAATTTAAAAAAATTAATAATCCTTAACAGTGAAATAATAATATTCGTTTAAATATATTTTTTTTAATTTAAAAAAACATTTTGTCTGTAAACGATTATCAAAAATTTGCAGGATATTTTATAGAAAAAATGAGGCATATAAATTATATAACTATATAATTATTTAAATTTAGTTGCATGATAGAAAAAATATTTAATACATATATTAATTTGTAATTAAAAGGATTTTAAATATTGAAAAATTGGTAAATTTTTATTTAAATAATTTCAATATTTACCAATTGCTTGCTGTTTCACTTTGGTTTCCTTATGAAAAAAATAAAATTGATGAACATAATTAATATAAATATCTCTTGGCTTGGGTCATATTAAAATTATTGATCACTTTTATGTGGTTTACCTAACTAATTTATGAATAAACAGGAAATGAAATATGAACATTTCGTTTCTAACATTTACTTGTCGGTTCCAAACTAATCACAATATTCTTCGATTGGTTATTATTATCTCTGGCCAATCGAAGTTATTAATATCAAAAGTATTATGAAATTCACATTTAAAATAGGTTAATATGGTAACATTAATATCCAAATTATTCACCATTTCACCAAAAGTTTAACTTAATAATTAATTACAATTACAACATAATTAAAGTTTATCTTGCAAAACAGAAAAAAAAAACCATTTCATTAATTGAATTTTCTCTTCTTTTTCTTTTTTTTTTGACGTACATTTATAATTTTATTTTAGCAAAAAGCAATGCATAAATATTACTATAGTGACCATTTTTTTTATATATACATTTCAACTATGACCAACAATTGAATCCAACAATTGAATCCGTATAAAATATTTACGATATTTTCAAATATCGAGTACAATAAGTGACGTACTAACTATAATAAATTAAATTTTGCTACTTAGTCAATAAATGCGACCCCCTTTCTTTTTATACTTCAATAAGGACATTTTTGATATAAATAAGTTTTATTCACGCAATGATTTTTTTTTTCAATTAATTTGAATTTTTTGGTAAATATTTAATGTGAATAAAAATAATAATAAATTTATTTGTTTATTAGAAATTAAATTTAATTATATGTATATATCTTTTTTTTCTATAAAAATTTTAGGTATGATTTCAGTTTGTTGGGTGGCTGGAACAATATTTGGATTAATTCCATTATTTGGAGTACATCAAAAATATAATGATAGTTGTTTTTTTGAAAAAGTTATGGACTATAATTATTTATTAGTTTTATATTTTGCTACAATAATTACACCAGCATTAGTACTATTAGCATTTTATGCTCATATTTATCGTGTAATAGTAAGACAGGTAAATAAATTTGTTTTATATAAATATCTATAAAAAATTATAAGTTTATGATAATTTTCAGACATTTGTCTACCCCTTTATTGAGGATTTTCAATTTATTAATTAATTTCAAATTTTGTTAGAATAAAAATTGATTATTCCAAATGAACTTTAATATTCATTCAGTCACTCCAATTTAATTATATATATATGTATATAAAAAAATGTCTCATTACAGATTCGACAAATTGTAACAATGAATCCAATTGGTGATGGTAGCCGGAGATCATCACCAAGTGCGCATGCAGTTCATACAATATCCACAAATCGTAATCATGGTGGTATGTTAAGAGTATTAGGTGCAGCGAGAAAACGTGATGTTAAAGCAACACAAAATTTATCAATAATTGTATTATTTTTTATGTTCTGTTGGATACCATTATATACAATTAATTGTATAACTGCATTTAATCCATCAATACCAATATCTGATGAATTTAAAATGTGCTGTATTATAATAACACATTTAAATTCAGCTGTTAATCCAATATTATATGCATACCATTTAAAAGATTTTCGTGCAGCATTAAAAAGTTTATTATTAAAAATATTTGGTTTCGAAAATGATCCACCACAAGAAATAGCATATCGATTATCATTAGCTAGTCAACATCGTTTACAATCAATGAATAATGAAAAACGATCATCAATACAAAATCGAATTTATGTTGGTAAGATTTTATATGAAATTTAAAATCAAATAATATTAATATATAAAACGATATAAAAATTAATATTTTTTAACAAATATATAATTCTAGATTCACCAGTTTGGTTAAGACAACAACAACAACTTCAACCAAAACCTAATTCAGCAATATCATGCAGTCTAAATAGTGTTCATCATACAGTTGCAGCAGTTGCAACAGCTACAGCTGATATAAATCGTGATATATGGAAAATTGTCGAAGTTTCGTCTGGTTCTAATGATGATATAAGCAATAATTGTAAAAGAATCTCTGGATCATACCGTAAAAATAGTGAAATTGAAGAAATCGATCAATATTCATATCAGAATAAAAATTTCACAGTACCATTGGATATAAATGATTACGATGATGATGATGTATTTTTACCAAAAGAACATAAAAAATCAAGAAAATCAATAACATCATTAATTCGTGAAAAATTACATCCACCAGAAGAAGATCATTATGAAATGAATATATTAAAATTAAATTACGATCAATCTAAAGAAAGATATATACCAAATTATAATGATTTACCACAAACTTCTATTGAAAATAATAGTATAAATAATGAAACAAATAATTATCACCGAAATAATTCAATTAAATCTGTAAATTCAATATATCATATTGAAACGATTACAAAAGAATTACCACAAAATAAATGTAAAATTGTTAAATCTCCAACAATTTTAGCAAAACCAAAAATTTATAATAACATTTATCGACGGTCAATTAGTTGTAATAATAATTTAGCTGATTCAACAATTGATACCGAACAACGAGGTGACAGTTTTAATAATTCAGATAAATTTAGTCCCATCAAAATGATGAATAATTTAATATATCCAAAAAAAAAACTTTCAAATAGTTTATATCATATTTATGATATAACAAAAGAAAATGATCATCAAAATATTGAAATATCAAGAAAACGAACTACATCTGCAGAAAGTTAAAAATTCATTAAATTTATTGTAAAAATATTTTTAATCAAATTAAATTTTAAAAAGTTAAGTCGCTTCGTGTAAATAATTTTTGGTTTTAATTAAAATTATATGCAAAAAAAAAAAATATTTTTAAGCAAGTTTAAAAAAAAGGATTTCCAAAAAAAATCTGTGAAATCAATCAAAAGAAATTAAAAGGTTTTCATTCAAAGTATACCTTATTACGTACATTATCTGTGATTCAGTATAATAATATATTTATATTATTATTATTTTTCGTTTTTTTCGAGAATTAATGATTTTTCTCTACAGTTAAAAGAAATATATACAATTTGCTTTAAATTTTTCAAAAATATAAAAATTATTTTATAGATATTTGAATTGTTATTTCCAAAGTTATGTTCAAATAATTTGAATATTATGCTCAAGTATTATAATATTTAAACAATATTTATATTATAGCTATTTAATAAGCGTTTTCAAAATGTAAAATTTTTTAGTGTCATTTTAAATGTTTTTTTTTTTTTAGAAAATAACAAAGAACATTAAATAAATTTCAATTAAGTATAATAAATTATATTGTAATTTTATGTAAATTATAAAACTGAGATATTTATTCTTATTAAAAAAAAAATGTTATAATTTTAAGATAAATATATAATATATATTACAAATTATGATGAATGTTTTAAGTCAGTGTTTAATTGTCAATTTGTATCAAAAACAATAATTTTCTATCGAAAATTCTGAATTCAAATTTTAAATTTCAATTACTTACGAGTTAATTAGCAATAGCTAATAAATATTATACCTTGTTGAATAAATCTATAACTTGAGTACATATTGAAATAAACAAAAATTTGTTGTAGAATTGTTTTTATATTTTATATAAATTTATTTTGAAAAAAAAATATAATAATAGCTCTTATTCTAATATGTATTACTTTTTATCTAATTCTATGATATAAATACCATTTTTTGCTTCTTTATTTCGCCACCATCGTCCAAGTTTATGTTCTTGTCCAACAGCTGCAATTAAATGTGTTCCATTTTGGGTAAAAGCTAAACTATTAATAAATCCATTAATTGGAATTTCAAATAAATGTGATAATTTTTTTCCATTATCTGTCATTTGCCAAATTCGTATAAAACCATCACAAGAACCAGATGCAATTAAATCTGTATTAACTAATGTTGTAATAGCACTAATCCAGTTAGCTTCACCATTTTCAGATATACCATGTACTAAATTTTCAGTATGAAGTGGTTTTTTTTTCAGTGCACTCCATAAACATAATGAACTAAACGAAAATTTATTAATTAAAAAAATTTTAAAAAATATTTTTTTATTTACCCATCATCACCACATGATAGAAAATTTTCATCATTTATTAATTTGACATTTTCTATACTCCCTCGATGACCATTATAAATTAATTGTGATTCTTCAGTTATTTTCCATATTCTTAAACTACAATCAATACCACCTGATGTTAATGCACGTTCTCTAGACAATGCATCTATACCAGTTATTGATGATTGATGCCCAAATCTATAACCATTAATATAAGTAAGTGATTAAGTTACAAACAAATAATTTTATATTTAATATAATTATTACTTACAAACTTTCAACATATGCCATTTCATCTATTGACCAAATTTTTACAGATCGATCTTTACTACCAGAATAAAGATCATGAGAGTCACGTCTAAATACTAAACATGTTACAATATCTCTATGTCCTTTAAATGTTTTTAAATGTTTTAGATCATTTGGACACCAAATCTGTATATGATTACCACCTTCGGCAACTGCCAAAAATTTCATATCAGTTGATAATGCCATAGCAAGAATATGTGGTCGTCTCTTTTTACCACTTGGATCGGGTGCATTAACAGATTGGCAATCAAAATTTCCCAAAGTTTTATATGTATCTAAATCCCATTTCACTATAACTGATGTTTTTCCACCACTAAACATAATTTTATTATCATTAGAAGCAATTACCACTGTTAATGGTAGTTTCTGTAATTTATGTTTTAATATTTTTATTGAATCCTTTTTATATCCTTTATAATTAGATGCAATATTTTTACGTAATTTACCAACACTGTCTAAATATTCATCTTGTAATCTTTTTGAAATATGATCATTTAATTCTTTATCTTCTGCACGATTTTTTTCCTCTTTTTCAATTTCTTCTAAATATTTTTTAGCTAAACGTAATCTTTTATCTTGTGCTGTTTCTTGTTCTTCATCTGAGACAATGTGATTTTCTGTAGCATCTTCATCGCCACTATTAAATGCATCATCACTATCAATTTCTTCATCTTTTTTAGGTTTCACAATATTTTTAACTTTATTTATTTTCGGTGTTTCATGCTATAAATTTGTATAATAATCAACTGTTTTGAAGAAATATTTTTCGCAAATTATTTACCTTTCGTTTGTTGGTGACTTTCTGTTTAGATTTTATGAAAAACGAGGACATTTTTTGGCAACAAATGTATAAACTTCTGAAATTGTTCAGCACGAAAGGGACGTCCACGTGAGAATGCGATTGACACTTTAACTCTTTAATAAATACAAGATTCTATTTTTTGACAGCTCAACATAACCGTTAAAATTATAATTCCAAGACACAAACCAAGAAGAATTAATGTTATTTCGGTTGAATTTTGCGAACTTCAACCGAAAATCTTCACCATTTTTATTTGTAGGATAAAAAAATCTCGAAATATAAAAAAACGGATTCATTCCAGTGCTTCATGTAGGAAGTAGTAGGTTATGATGAAGAACAAAAATATGATTTTAAAAATTTTCCTTTCTAAAAGATTTAATTTTTAATAATAATTCAGAAATAAGGTAATTTATAAATTTAATTTTTTTCTACTCAAATTTATTACCTATTAATGGAAAGTATGTATATGAAATGAAATTAACTAAAGTAATGACGTTTCTAATGGACTATTCTATTCTTTGCGTATTAATCGATTTAAACTCGTCAAGATCATATCAATATGACAGCCTATATACCATAGTGCTGGTAACCTACTATAATTCTACTAAATCTGGAACCACATTTTCTCTTTCCTGTGCATAGGTAAATATTTTATCTGGCTTCATAATAGACAAATATGAATTACTAACAGTGGTTTAATAAATTTTTCTATCTTTACCTGATGATATATGTAGCTAACAAAGACAATATGTTCAGAAAGGACACAAATACAATACTGCATTTATTCTGTGGAAGTGTTGCCAACTGGCTGCTGCTCTTCTTTATAGGAAATATGCACCATAAATCGGCGTTTATGCTAGAGATACTCTTGCCAACTTGACGCGCGGGCTGCATGATGCTTTCACTGTGAAATGATGCTGGTACACGGGTGAAGTTTAAGTAGACAAACTCAAAGCGTCATGTCATATTTTTTATTGCTGCTGTTTATAGATATAAAGTTGGTCAAGCTTAAAATCTGTTGAATATTATTTTGATAATAATATATAATGAAAATAAATTATAAATTTTGCAGCACATTTACAATGTTGAAATCAAACATTAATGTTGACGACATTTAAAAGCCGCAGCACGTCAAAAACTTGAAACAGATTGCACTTTTTTCGGGAATGGTGTCATGCAAAAGGGCGAGTTTGTTTACTTTCATATATTTTCATATATTTCAACTTTTTTTACTTTCAAAAATTTTGCGCCATAAGCGTCAACGGCGTGCTGAAAGGCGTGCACGGTGAGATTATCTCAAGCATTACATGCAATATCCAACTGCACGAAGATTGTATTTGCCTTGCTGTCACACAACTGAAGACTATACTTTGCATTCCGTTTTGGTCGACTTCATTGTAATGAATACCATACTTTAAATTCACATCTGTAACTAAATGCCAAGAGCTAAATAAAATAAATTATTGGCAACACTGCAGTTCGACACTACTCTATCGTCTGTCGGCCAGCATTACAAAATAAACCAAAATTTATGTTTTTTATTTTAATTTAATTTTCACTTTTAAAGTATTTTACAATCTATAATTTATATATTAAGTAATTATGAGTGACGAAGAAATTGAAGAATTCAAAAGTGAAGAAGAAACTGATGCTATTGTTGAATATCAAAAAAATAATACACCAGTCAAACAAAAACACAGTAATGATGAAAGTGGAACACCTAAAAAATATCATAATACCAAAGTAGTTGCTACTCATTACAATGAATTACAAGAAAAGGGTTTAGCTGAACGATCTAAATCACGCATATTTTATATGAGAAATTTTAATAATTGGATTAAAAGTATGCTAATTAATGAATTTTTAAGTAAAATTAAAGGAACACAAAAACTTGGTGAACCATTACGTGTTTTGGATATGTGCTGTGGCAAAGGTGGTGATTTATTAAAATGGGATAAAGGGGGTATTACACATTTAATTTGTACTGATATTGCTGATGTCAGTGTGGAACAATGCCAGCAACGTTACAGTTCAATGCTGGATAGAACTGATCAAAAATTTGGTAAAAAATTTACAGCTGAATTTTTTTCTTGTGATTCGACTTTAGTACGATTACGCGAAAAATATAAAGATCCATCAATGAAATTAAATTTAGTCAGCTGTCAATTTGCATTTCATTATTGTTTTGAATCATTAACACAAGCTGAGTGCATGGTGCGTAATGCAGCTGAATGTTTACTACCAGGTGGCTATTTTATAGCCACAATACCAGACGCATATGAAATAATGAAACGACAAAGAGAGACTGGAAAAAAATCATTTGGTAATGATGTTTATAATATTGATTTTGTTTGTGATATAGAACGACCACCATTATTTGGAGCCAAATATAAATTTCATTTAGAAGATGTTGTTGACTGTCCAGAATTTCTTGTCCATTTTCCGACATTGGTTAAGTTATGTCGTAAAAATGGTTTAAAATTAGAATTAAAACAAGGTTTTGCTGATTATTATTTAAAATCTATAGATAAAGGTTTGTTAAAGAGTAACTAAAATGTTTATTTTCAAAATTTTTCTATATTTTTTTTATGTAGGAAAGACTCTGTTAAGTAGAATGCAAGCATTAGAAACGTATCCACCGTATAGACAAAACGATCTTGTAGCATCTACTGATGATGAATATCTGCATGCTAAGAATTATATTGGTACAAATTATGGTCGCCTTAAAAATATTGGAACACTCTCTAAATCAGAATGGGAAGCAACAAGTACATTAATTTTTTTAAACAAAAAAAAAGTGAAATTTTAATTAAATTTTTATTTTAGCTTTGTATTTAGTATGTGCCTTTAAAAAATGCAAAAATACATGGGATGCTGAAGGAAAACCACTGTACGAATGGGATTGATCATGAAACAATAATATTTGTAAAATATTTATAAATCTTTGGCAATGATGTGTTTATTTTACTTTTTTCTATATTATATAATGTATATGAATAAAAAATAGATTAAAGTTGGTTTTATAGTTAAGAATTAAATTGTTTTAATATTTTTTTATTGTTTTCCTGTTAAGTTTTTTTTTTGAAGAATTGCTACTTTACATTTTCATATTGAAAATTTGAAATATAAATGCGCCATCTATCGAATATTTAATTAAATTAATTTTTTTACAGGTCGTTATAACTTTTATTTGAATGTACAAGTCGTTATAAATTTTAATAACGATCCAAGATACTAACAATCCATGAGACACAAACATCAACTTTCATGTATCTAATTTTTTTTCTATAATCTAAAATTATAATAGAGTAATTTTTTCCTATATTGTTTGTAAAGAAAAATTATTATGGGAGATAAACTTTATACATTAAATTTTGTATGAAAAATACCTTAATATATACAGCAACATAAAGAATTAGCTAAAAAAAAGCAGAAAAATATGTACGTATATTCAACCAACTAGTAATTCCTTCTAATGATTTTATAACTAATAACATTAACTTAAAAAATTTGATTTATTTTTAAATTATTCATATAATAATTTTAAAATTTTACCCAATTTATAGAAACTTAAACAGATAACAGAGTAAAAAGATAATTAGTTATTATATTTTTAAAATAGAATACGTTATTTAATAAATTCAAATAAAATCTTTTAATCAATTATATATATTATTTTTTAATAATTAAATTAAAATCACAAAATGTCTTTGCTGTGTTTAACTTCTTCAGCAACTATATTCAAAATCTTGTAGAAATTTATTATTGTCTTCAAGACTTTAATTTTTTGGAATAATATTTTGATAATTTTGATTGCAAGTAGTTCTGATTGGTGGAAAAATATATTGATTTCAGGTTAGTATTTTTTGAAATAATATTTTGATATTTCAGTTAAACGCTGTCACGTCAATGTTTAAGGTTATGTCAAATTTAATTTTGTTGTTAGACTTTGTAAATGGTGAATATTTATTATTAAAAGAAAGACGAAGAAATATATTTTTTACTTTAATTTAATATTTTAAGTGTTGCCATATTGTATAAATTCTGTAAATATATTTCAAAACAAAAAGTACAATAATATCATTTCAAAAAATTGCGGTTCTTAAGAGGCCTATAATATTTTTCTTCCATTCGCTTTTATAATTCTCTCATGCTTCTTCCTTCCCTTTAATAATTTTCTCTAAACTAACGCCCACTTTTTTCGCTAATTCCAGAAAAAAGATTATTCTTAAAGTTTATGCTTTGCTTAAAGTTGTTGTTCTTGTCTTATCGTATATAATACGAATTTTTAGTTCTTCTTCACTTTTTCATTTAAGTAAAATGTCATAACTTCTAAAAAGACTGTTGAAGAGAGCCCTTTATCATATTGTAAAAATTTATACTATTGTTTTGACATTTTGTTTATTCATATACATATCAGCTGTTTAATTGGCACATTTTTTTTTTATAAATATTCCAAATATTTGTATTTATACAACAAAATATTGGATAGTTTATTGTTTTTGATAAGTAAATAAAGCAAAATACGACATAAAAACTAATCTATTTTGATCGATGGGGTCAATGTTTCAAAGCAGTAAAAATTGCCAATATTTTAAATGTTAAGATTTCAAATAAAAAAAAGTATTCTAACACATTTTGCTTTTCTAATCACATCTTTTTATTGAACTTGTGATGTCGAAGTGTTTATTTATTATTATATAATATAGCATTTGTATTTACCTAAATTAAATTTTTATTCATACATTTTTTTTTTGGAGGTCAAGTTTTATTGAAATCTCCAGAAACGAAATAATAAATAATACTGCGTAGTGATAAGGAAAATTCGAATGTCATGATATTTTAAAAACGGGTAATTTATAAAAATTTTGGTATTAAGAGCTAATAAATAATGTAATATAAATTTTATATTTTTTATAGAAATTAAATTTTTGTTAAAATATGTCACGTAAAGTTACATCTACTGAAGACCTTTCACCAAAACAACCGCAACAACCTCCCACCCAACCAAGTCCTAGAAATCAATTACGTCCAGTAAAATTTGATTATGCTGATTCATTTGCATGCACTTATGTAATTAGTATAATTGCAGCATGCTGTTCAGAATTTGGTAATTAGATTTAGATATTTTTTAAGATAAAAACTGAATATACTATTATTAAAAAAGTTACATATCCTTTGGATCTCACTAAAACTCGTTTGCAAATTCAGGGAGAAACTGCTGCTAAATTGACAATTCAACACGGTCCTCTGCAATCAAATGTAAGCAACTTATTTTCTAAGAATGTTTGTTTCTAAATAAATGAAACCTAAAAAATAATTACAAATTTTTTGTACATATTTATATAGGTGCAATATCGTGGAATGTTGGCAACGGCCCTCGGAATTGTTAAAGAAGAAGGAGTAGTTAAATTATGGCAAGGAATGCCACCAGCTTTATATCGACATGTTGTGTATAGGTACAAAATATTAAATTTTTTTTTAGAGATACGGAATATAAAGATTATTTTTTTCCATTTTAGCGGCGTTCGTATTTGTACATATGATTATTTACGAAAATTAGCTAATGATCCAAGTAAAACAAATATTTTACCTGTATGGAAATCAGCTATTTGTGGCGTTACAGCTGGATCTATTGCACAATTCTTAGCATCACCAGCTGATTTAATAAAAGTACAAATACAAATGGAAGGCAAACGACGTTTATTAGGATTAAAACCTCGAGTTCATAGTACTGCACATGCATTCAAGGATATTGTCCAAAGAGGTGGTATTAAAGGATTATGGAAAGGTAGTATACCAAATGTTCAACGTGCTGCACTTGTTAATTTAGGTGATTTAACAACTTACGATTCAATTAAGCAATTAGTAATGAGGAAAACAAACTTACCTGATTGTCATACTGTTCATATTATAGCATCGGTTTGTGCTGGTTTTGTAGCTGCAATAATGGTATAATTAAATTATTTTTCGAATTGAATATATAAAGAATAATTATTTAATTTTTATTATTTTTAGGGTACCCCAGCTGATGTTATAAAAACAAGAGTTATGAATCAACCAACTGATAAAACTGGACGGTAATATCGAATATGATCATTAATATGTATATCATTTAATTTTATTTTAGTGGATTATTATATAAAGGTTCGGTAGACTGTTTTACACAAACCATAAAAAAAGAAGGTTTTTTTGCTCTCTACAAAGGTTTTTTACCATGTTGGATCCGAATGGCACCATGGTCTTTAACATTCTGGTTAACTTTTGAGCAAATGCGATCATTCATTGGGGCCTCTGGTTATTAATATGTATAGCAATGTTATATAAGTATTTTAGTAATTTGGATAGATATAAATTTTATTTTTATTACAACTATATATTTACGAATATTGTTTGGAATTAGTTTATAACAAAAAAGATTTATTAATTTATATACTTAAGAAAATCTTATATATTTTAGTAGTTTTTCGCTTCTTACTAGTTATTATCTTTAAATTTATTTATAATAAAATTCTTTTAGTGCCTAAAATTGCTAGTCAATAACTTTTTGGTTTATTTAAATAACTGCCCGAGAACAAATTTTTAGTTAATTATCATAATTTTTCCCTGCATTAAGAATTAATTTAATTAAACAGAAAGAAACAAACACTAAATAAAATTTGTAATTGTTGAAAAAAAGAAATTGTTGTATAATATTTAGTGAAACTTTTTAGAATTTTTTTATAAAGTAATGAATAAAATGAGAATAAATATATTTTTATTTAATGAAAAACAGTGTGGCTTGAACATTATTAATTAGTAAATATCCTTAATATTTATTCGACGATTTGTGATTTAAATCGAGATAAGTAAAAGTAAAAGGCTGATTGGTGTAAATTGCATCAAAAGTATTAATTTTGTTGCAACATAATTGTAAATAAAATAAAATTCTATACAGTCTGCTATAGAAATTATGATAAAAAGACGTTATAGCAAATAAAGATCTAAAACAAAAAATATTGCATTCAATTATAAGATCAATTCAAATAAAATAGAAATTGTTATATAGTAACTGTAGTATAATTCATTTTTATTAAATGCATATTTATATTTTTGTATAGTTAAATATGTATATCAAAATTTATAAAAATAAAATATTAAATTACATTTTATATTGGAAACTTAATATATTTATCAAATATGAGAAACCAAATAGAACAATTATTTATTTTAAAAAAATCCTATAATTTGAAATTATGAAAAATATTTATAAAAACATTATCACTTATCAGTTTAATACTATAATTTCGTTCTAAAATTCATGGATTAAATAAATAGTTAAATACACATATTTAATTAATTGGTACCCAATATAAAAAAGCATTATATCTGTATTAAGGTAAAAGCACTTTCAATATTATAGTTAAATATTGTTGTATATTAATTATTATTTTTTAATATAAAGAGTAAATCTTATTTAAATATCGAATATAAATCTTCAGTTCCAATAGAAATTTTTAATCTTATAGTTATTAATTGTGTTTTTATTATAAATGCAAAGTACTCAGTTAATTTCTATTATTTTTTTAGCCCATATATTGATAGGTAGCACAAACCGGCTCTGTAACTCTAGCATGAGGTGACGATTGCAAAGACAATTTTTGTAAATGACATGACCTGCACATCAATCGACCATCCAGTGGATAACAACGTTTATCTGGTTCATCAGTTAATTGCATACCACATTCTTCGCATATATAACAATCTACATGAAAATCTTTATCCATTGAAACAACTCGTACAGTTTCTTCGGTACCTTCAACTGGAGTAATACCTATAAAAATAAAATTTGGTATTGAAGTATAAAAAGTCATCATTTAGATTTAGATACAATTTAAAAATATATTTTAAAACTAATGTCTACCGAAAAACCGAATACAAAATTGAATTTTAAGTTAAATATATTTTTTAAATAATTACCTTTTCCACAACTAGCACATTTTGGGGCAAAAATACTATGGTAATCATTTACACAAAAAATTCTATGATCAACGTCAACTGTAAATGGTACTCCATCCAAACATTCATTACAAATACAACAACGGAAACAGCCTGGATGATATGATTTTCCCATAGCTTGTAATATCTAAAAACAAATTTTATTAATTTTTAATATTTTTCAATTGATTCTGCAATATTTTTTACCATTTCCATAATTAAATGACCACATATTGCACATTTCTCAGCAGTTTGTTGGAAACCAGAATACTGAAATATTTAAGATTAATTGTATTATTTCTAATTTTCAAATAATTTTTCTTACCATATAATCTTCTTCACAATAAACTCTTCCATGAACATTATAAAATGCTTTACCACGTAATGCTCTGCCACAAGAACAACAAATAAAGCAATTCGTATGATATAAATTACCCATTGCTTGACAAGCTTGTCCAGCACCAGTTACTTTTTCACCGCATGTATGACAAATTCCTTTATAAAGAAGAAATGAAATAAATTTATTATATAATGTATTATAATAAATACCAAAATATTCTCCTTGCTCTTCACTACGTTCGAATTCTTCTTCCAACTGTCTTGTTAGCTCTTCAATTTTTCTTTCAGCCTCTGTTGGTCCAGCTGGCCGTGGAGGTGTGACATTATAAGGTAATAAATTTTTCGAGAGTCCTGTGAATGAAAAGTATTAGTTTTTTAAAAATTTAAAATAATGATTGTATACTTTTTCCTGAACCACTTCCAGTACTATTTTGTGATGGTGTTGGTGAAATTGCCTGTGGTTGTGGAGAACCAGAAGAATACATTTGTTTTGGTTCGATATAATTTGATTTAGCTGATGTTGCAATATGTGTTGAGACAATTGGTTTCGGCTGAATAGCATACTGTGGTCTTGGACCAGTATTATTTCCATTATTAACAGCACCCATATTGCTAGGACCACTAATATTTTTCTTTTGACCAGAAGCATTACGATTTCCTGTCATGCAAACATAATCTGAGCTATTAATGTCCTCTATGAAATTTGGATTCATAGAAATATTCATTTGATTTGAAGGAGCCGGAGGTGGTGGCGGTGTGCCAAGCGATTGATAAATAGTTTGCTCATAATTTGGCTATAAAACAAAAAATAAATTAATTTTAAAGAAAAATTTATTCTATTTTTAAATTACTGGCAACATTTGCGGTTTCATTTTCGAATTTTGCGGATAACCTTGAATATTATTGATTGGGGATGATGATGTTGAAATTTGTTTACTGTTCGGTAAAGATAAATTTCTGTATCGAGGCGATCCCGCATTTGTGATAATTACTCCAGAACCTTTTATTGTTGAATTTGATGAATTTGAACGTCTGTGCTGCGGTGACGGCAACACATTTGTTAACGCCGGTTGTGCTACTATTACGCCGCCTTGGAGAATCTGCTGGTGATGGTGAATATCTTGCAGTTGATAATTGGCTGGCGATGCTTGGGGTTGGGCACGTTGCCCGGAATGTGGAATAACATTTTCATAAATTGGTATTGGGTCCATATCTGGCAAAGGTGTATGTGCATACCGTCCTAATGACGACTGCATTGGTAACTGTTGCGAATGTTGATCTTGTTGTAGTGATAAATATGATCCTGTCATACGGGAGCCTTGTGGAACTTGTGGCTGAGCACGCTTATTTCCAGTATCAAAATGTTGTTCACAGTAAAAATCTAAATTTTCATATACTGGTGAAGATTTTAAATCACCACCAATTGCAGACTGACCGATTACTGGGCCAGTTTTCATATTATACAAATGTAATGGTGATCCATTCCTACTATTAGTACTACTAATGCTACGTATATCTTCATTTAATTGTGCGTGCACATGATTTGGTGCAGTAAATTTTGTTGGTGCAACTACGGTGTTATGTTCATATATTTTGGGCGTTGTATTTTCTTTAACAAAATTTTCAATTGCAGCACCCGATGTAGATTGATATTGTCTCTGTGGAGGATATTGCTGTTGTTGTAATCGCAAATTATTAGCATGTTCAGCTATTTGCATTCGTTGCATTAAGATTTCATAATTTTGTTCGGTTAAATTGTGATTTTTCTGTTGTGATGCCATTTTTTTTTCTCTCAGCTGACTAATTCTTTTTCTGTCCCCTGTGCGTAAAAGCAGGTTTAATATTTGATGCTATTATATCATTTTTTTTTAATTGGAAATATTTTTTAAAGAAATATATTATAGTATACTAATATAAATAATACTAAAGATAAATAATAATATTATTAATGTGAATATAAATTTAAAATAAAACAAAGAGGCCCAATAAGACTTTTAAAATGAATCAAAATGACATCTGTCAAAATTATTCAAGAGAATAAGATCCCCAGCAATCGAATTTGAAAAAAATGACTAAAATAGCACGAAAAAATGGGAATTGTCGAGAAAATTTGTCAGAAAATATCGTGAAAAAATGTGTTTGTAATCTTGTAGCCGAGAAATCTATGCTACTTTTGTAATAGAATTTGTCACGTTTTTCTCATCAAATTGGTTTTGGAAATAAATTTGTCATATTTATGTTACATTGTTGTGGTCAATTAAAAAACAAAAATATAAATAATATTTATTTCATAGTAGTAATTTTGTTAACGTCAGTTTTCATCAATTTTAAAATAATCTTAATTTTATAAAATACCTTTAAAAATTTAATAACAAATTTGTTTTTTATGAAACCAACAAAATATGCGCACAATACAGAATATTAACACTATTTTCATAATATTGTGTTAAATTAATATGAGCATAGGTGTTAAAAGAAATTTAACAAAATTTATGTTCCGAAATAGTCACAATAATTTGAAAAATGTGGAAAAAAATTTTGCTTTTTTGTCACATTTCGAAAAATCATTTAAAAATTGATAAGACTGCAATTGGTGTACAATTAACTAGCGTAAGATTATTGGAAATTGTTAAATTCTTTTATAGAAATATTAATTGTCCATATACACCAATACCTCGCTTTGCATCGTTTCGTTTTGCGTTTTTTCGAAGTTGCGTCGTTACTGAATTAAGACTCATTTTCGCTATGAGTCGTTGTTTTTTCGTATTGCGTTGCTTTTTTTTCATTATTTTTTGAATTTCGTTGTTTTTTTATTATTATTCGGAGAACCACGAAGCAATTGCGATTTTTTCAAAAAATGATCCTGACAGCGAAAGAAGTGTAAAAGTTTCTCGAGCGGTAGCAAATGATAGTAATTGTTACAAGGAACTTTACCTTAACATCCGAAAAAAAGCTGTTCAGCAAACTTTGGACAAATTTTTTGAAAAAGAGACTCCAATAGCCATAAGCTCGTCTACAGAGTCTGAATAATTTCATAATTTATTTCTTTATTTTGTGTACATATTTTTAATTTTTGATTGAATTACTAGTCATTTTTAAATGAATTAAGAAAGTTTTACTTTTGTTTTGTAATTTAAATATTCTTCTTTTTTTAACATTTAAGGACTGAAAGAAAATTACGGTAACCTATCTTTGATGTTTATATGATTTCCAATAGAAAATAGCAATTCACTTTGCGTCGTTTCGATTTGAGTCGCGAACGTATCTACGACGCAAAGCGAGGTATTGGTGTAATATAAAAGACATTTGACATTACTTATTAGATGAAAGTGAGAAATAAAATAAGAAAAAATCACGTTATGTTAATGATTCACAACAACATAGATTAAAATTAAGAATTATTTAAAATAATTATTTAGCAATAATATCTCGTATGGAATATGCTTGCGATAAACGTTTTTTAACAACATTTTTAACAGAAAATAATCAAACTGATGTAACATGTATTATACAATTCTCGTATGGAATATGCTTGCGATAAACGTTTTTTAACAACATTTTTAACAGAAAATAATCAAACTGATGTAACATGTATTATACAATTAATTGTGGAATAAAGATTGGAAAATGAAAGTACAATAATTGATTTATTAGAAAAATTAATATAATTTAAGTTTTATCATTATATTTTCAAATTTAAATTTAATTTTTTAAGGCTTCTGATTATTCTCATAGTGCACTTGTTAAAAGCAAACTAACTAATTTTAGACTAGAAATTTAATATTTTAAATCAACGAATTACACAGATCGTTTTGCTTTGTAAATATTAAAATAAATTTTTATCTTTAGTACTAAATTTAACTCAAAGTTTCGGATAATTAAGAAATTATTAAATTTAACTTTATAGTATATAAATATTTATAATTATATTGGAGAAATGTAAATAATTAGTTAAAAAAATTAATTACATAAAAATAAAATTAATTATATTTAAATTAATTAATTCAATTGATTTGAAATAAACAATTCAAGTGTAAAAAGAAATTAAAGAAATAACACTCGAAAGGATAAAATGGAAATAACGCCAGAATTTCAAATATAATATAAAAGTAAATATAAAATATTTGATTAGTTATCGTTATAATTATCTACAACAGGTTTAAAACATAGAGCCAATTAATCTGACCTATTTAGCACAATTGCTTTAGTTAATTTTTTTAGTTAGAAATAAAAAATCTAGTTTTATTTTCTGATTAATTATTTACGAAAAGTTTATAGAAATCATATTTACTAAACTAATAGTAAAATTATAACTAGAATAAAAATAATTTCAAATTAAAACCAAGGCAACTGTTTAATTGTCAATGTGTTTCTACCTTTATGATTTGATCCAAAGTTGAAAAAGTTTAATTAAACATTTATTTTAAAAATAGGATAATCTTAAATGATTAAGAACTGCATTACCATCTTCTTCCATTGTTGTTGACAAGTACAAATTTAAATTTAAAATAAGCAAACAAACAAATTATTTTATATGTGTCAAATTTCTGTACGGACTACGAAACTGATCGTAGGTACGTACGGAATTTGACAATCAAAATTATAACGAAACAGATAGCGAAAGTAGCATATGCTTATTATGGGTGGGCCTAAATTATAGTATATTAAAATGTAAACAGCTGTGTTAGAATAAAGTATACAACATTATATATCTTTGACTTTGTTTTAAATCCTCAATACTAAAAAATAAAAAGTACAAAAAATGCTAAAAATTTGTGATTCAATAGCTGTTAGAATATTCAATGAAACAGAACTTTTAGCGAGTAATTTTGTGATTAGTTTTAAATGTTTAATTTGTTATACCATTTTTTTTCTAGCTGTAGGAAATGAACTGAGACATTATAAATCAAAATCCAAAAATGAAATTGTTCCTTGGAAATTATGTGGGAAAATACATGGAATTGAGTTAAATAAAACTAGTAGTAAAATTTTAATATATGGAGAAAAAGAGTTCATGCTTTTATCCTATAAAAATGTAAGTTCAAGTAATTTTTTATTTAGAGTTTTAACATAAAACTTTTGTTTACAACAGGGAGAATTTACAGAAATTACTAAGGACGTTTTATCGGATTGGATAAGCAGTGCAAAGTTCCTTGAAGATGGCAATTTCTGTTTGCTTACTGCCCATTTAGTACTCCTAGAACTTGAATATGAGGACTTATCGAATTCATGTAAAATTCTTCAACAAATTTCGTGTGAAGATAAGTCTACTTTATACTGCTCTTTTATAATTGGTGATATATGGAACAATTTATTAGTTTTTGGAGGTAAATAAAGTAATAATTAAAAGTTGTGTTATTTATCTGAATCAATACAAAATTCTTAACACTTTAAGGTACTGCTTTAGAAGTAGTAATTTGGCAGCCTATTTCCAAAACTGTGCTTTCCAGATTAAGTGGAAATAACGTAAATTATATTTATTTATTTTATGGGAGTTCTAATTAACACTTTATTTTATAGGGTGTAATTCTATCGATAAACGTAAATTTAAAGTTTAATTTACTAACAACAACTTCTGACGATCGCTCAATAAAATTTTATAACATCAAATTGGATAGAGACTCGAATATACCAAACAAACTTGTATGTACATTTCCAGACTCATTTATACAAGGATACGCCCACACAGCACGAGTGTTTCAGGGAAAAATTATAGAAGAGAGTAAATAATATTATAAAATATTATAGTAAACAAATATTTATTTTTTATATATTATATTTTGAAGATGGCCAGCCATATGCAATTTCTGTTGGTGAGGATTCAAATCTTTGTCTCTGGAATTGCCAAGGTGAACTAATATTTAAGCGAGAACATCATTTTGGTGCTACAATTTGGAATTTTGATTACGATCCTGCCACAGCAACAGTTTACACAATTGGATCAGATGGAAATTGTATTTCATATAATTTAAAATCTAAATTTACACAGGAAATCCCAAGAACGTCAAAAATACTAACATTGAATGAAAATGAAAAATTAGTAAAAATTAAATTTCTACATAAAAATCATATCATCGGAACAACAAGTAAAGATAATTTATTATTTCGAAGAATTGAAAGTGATGGTTGGATATATATCAATGATTTTACTCCATTTAAATGTACCGTGTTACAAGTTTTTAAAGAATTTGTTTGCTTAGCTGGTTATAAAAAATTAATTCTTTTTAAGTTCGATTATAAAATGGAGGAATTTAAAAAGATCTTTGATAAGGAACTTTCAAGTGGTGTCATTCGATCAGTTTGCTTTCTATCTCATAATGAGTTTTTAGTTTGTGATGAAAATGGAAATTGTAAATATCTTTTAAATAATTTTGAAACAATTCTGGAATTAAAAACACCACAATGTAAAGAACCATGGATAACAAGTGCTTTTAAAATTGACAAATTTATCATGTTTAGTAATCGTCAAGGAAATTTATATTTATATTTATTCGAAAATGATATTTTTTTATTGAAATCTATGATTAAACGTGTCAATGGAAAATTTGGTATTACAAATATTATTTTAGAAGAAGATTCTAAAAAATTTGCAATAGTTAAAACATGTGGTCATGATAGTACAATAAAAATAATAAAATTAAATAAGGAATTACATGAAATTCAAGTAATTTCTAGACAAAATGTTCCAATTTCATGGGTAGAAAAAATAGAAAAGTGTGAAAAAAATTGTGAGTACGTAATGGGTTTCAATTCAATTGATTTTGTTTTATGGTCAAAAAGAGATGATATAATAGCAGAAATAAATTGTGGGGGTGGTCATAGATTTTGGGATTGTAAATTAAATGAACCAGAAAATAATGTACAACTAATTTATATTAAAAAAGGTCAGCTATATATAATAAAAAGTGAGTTAAGGAATATACAAATAAATCAATTAGTTATTCCAAGAAATTCATGGCATATAAAACAATGTAATTCAATTAAGCTTGTAGAATGTGATGGTAATATTAAAATATTTTCTGGCGGCGAAGATAATATATTAAAAATATCAAAATTAAAAAATGATTCACTTATAATTGAGCAAGAAATGTCTTCGCATATTTCTAGTATAAAAACAATTTCATTTGTTAAAAATTTCGGTGATTTTATAATATTTTCTGCTGGCGGAAGAGCACAAATTTGTATCTCCACATTCGATCCTATGACCTGCAAAATTGAAGAGAATTGTAATTATATGTTAAAACTTTCCGATTTTAAAAGAAAATTTGTACGAAATACCCAAGAAATTGATTTTGATGTAGAAACTCGAATAATGTGTATTGCTATTAATGAAAAAGATGAAGAAATATTTGAAATTTTTACAGGTTGTTCTGATGGCTATATTCGAAAATTTACTTATACCTTGCAATCAAATATGATTAAATTTTCTGATGAGCTATTTTACAATAAATGTATTTTACATATAGCAATTATAACAAATTCTATTCTTATTACTGCTGCGACTGATGGGTATATAAATTTTTGGAAATTAAATGAATTTTCTGCCAATTCGGACACCTGGTATCAAATTAAACATCATGACAATGGTATAAATTCTTTAGATGTAAAAATAAAAATGGATAAAATTTTAGTAGTTACTGGCGGAGATGATCAAACTGTGTCAATTTCGTATATTGACATGAATTTGAATGGTTTGAACCGTCTTCATACTAATATTTTTACAGATTTTCATTCGGCTCAAGTAAATGGTGTTAAAATTAGTGAAGATTGCAATTTTATTTATTCCGCTTCAATTGATCAAACAATTTGCAAAATAGGTATTAATTATTATTGTAAATTAATAACACAAATTCCAACTTGTATACCAGATATTAAAGGTATTGAATTACTACCATCATGTGTAGAAAATGAAAATATTGTTATAGTTTATGGTTGTGGAATAGAAAGTTTTCAAATATAAATAAATAATTAAATAATCAAACATATTGTTAATTATGAACAAAATTTGTATACATATAAATTTTATAAAAAATAAATCACTTATGTATTTTATTTAATGATTTTTTTTTAATCGCACTGATCACTCGGACAACCAGGTAATTTTGTTACAGTTATATCAAAGTCAATGTTTTCATATCTACCCTCTTTTTCAGCTCGGTAGTCCAACATTAATTCTTTGAATACACAAAAATCCATTAGCGATAATATTAAATCAAATATTTCACCTTCTAATTGTAGCTTCTTTTCTCTTAAAAATAAAAAAGAGAATCAATGATTTGAAGTAAAATTACTTAAAAAAATTAGCTTACTGTAATTCACAACAAAATACTTCCATATCAAAATTATCCATTCTCTTTTTTAATTCACAATTAATATAATTTTCCATTATTTTCGTATACGCATTAAAAATTTCCATATATTCACATTTATTTTCTTCACAAAAATCAAAAACATGCCAATGTGCATCTAAGAAACCGCGTTGTAAAGTCTAGATTATATGATAATTAAAAAAACATTCTGAAGAAATACTATTTTTTATATTACCTGAAAAGATTCTTCAACAACAATATCTTCAATATAACCAATTACTCTATCAAAATATTCACTGCCGGGTGATATTTGAACAGAAAGATTAATATCATCAGCTCCCCCACATGCCCCATTTTCATCCATTATTGATATATATTACAAAAAAATTAACTTCAATTTAGATTTAAATTAATATAAGTCTAATTTTGACAATGTCAACGACATTTTGTAAACAAATATTGGGCTGTTTCTAAGGTAACTTGTTTTAAATTCAGACTCAACCTATTTCAAATTACTACAATAATTTCTGTACCTTATTTTACAAAGTACAATATAATACAGTATTCTTGAAAATTTTCGAACACGAGATTTCGTCGAATATCCCCTTTGGTATTTTTGTAAGCTAAAAAACTAGTTCAAGATGTTATGGTGCCTGCTTTATATCTCCAATCTAGCTGTAGACATAGATGATTTATTTTTCATATTAATAGAAAAAGTATTTTTAAGAAGTTTTTCGCTAAATAAGTTTGAAATAGTTTCGCTTTTAAAAAATATAAATTTTGTTTTCAGTTTAATTATTTTATTATTTAAAAAAATTACAATTTATTTTAATTTTAATAGTAATTGTAAATTAGAAAACATATCTTAACATTTGCATTAGAATTATGCAATTTTAATTCATTAAAATTTCCGTTTGAACAAGTTGACTATTTGTATCGCCTGGCATTCTATAGGGCACAGTTGCTGCCATATTCGTTAATGCTTTCGCTTTTTCTCTCAAATGGGATAATTGCTATGAAAAAAAGTATTTCAATTTTTTAATATAAACATAAATAAAAATATATGTACCCTGTCCTTTCCAGAATCAACAAATGTATTGTTATTAATTCCCTTGATATTTTTATATTGAATATATAAAATATCCATTGTAGCTAGTAATATATCTGGATATACTTTACAAATTTCACCACTTAACCGTTTAAAATTATTTACACAATTTTCTAAATCATTCATTGCTAATGGTACTAAATTGGTATCGCCAACAATTTCTAGTGCCATTTGGTATTTTTTTTCATGATAACAATCAAAAAATAACATTAATTTGGTAAGTAGCGAAAATGTATTTAAAATTTGTGGATCACAATTTAACTCAGTTCCTAAAATAAATATAAATAAAAATATAAATTTTTTTTAGATTTTTATTAAATAATAACCTTCAATTCGTTCCTGTAAATTTGTTGTTAAAACTTGTAATCTTTCTCTGAGTGATCCTTTTTTTGTAGTTTGATGAACAATTTGTGAAAGTAAGATTGATGTATAACGTAATGCATGTTCATAGTCCTTTAATTTTATTAAATTAACGCATTTATATAAGATTTATAAATTATAAAATATATTTATTTACCCCTGCTAAATCGAATAATTTAATAGCATCTTCGAAAATACCCTTTTTAATTAGTTCTTCTGCAACTGTTTTAGCTGCTACTTTTGTATCAAATTTAATGCTTTCAAACTGATCAAATAGTCCACTGAAAAAATTTAAACAAATTATATAAATTAATATTATATGCAATACATTGATAAATACCGTGAACGGACCCCATTCGGTTGCATTTTACCAAAAATTAAATCGTAATCTCGACATTCAATAGCCAAATCCGAAACACACACCAAAAATAAATTCCTTGATTCTGGATCATGTAAATTTCTGAAATATTAACACATTTTTCAAAGATTGTTTTTTTTAAAATTATATTCTCTAATGACCTCAAAAAGAAGAAATATTGTAAAGCTTCTGATGGATCAGTAATTTCGAATTTTTTAACGTACAACATAACCAGTCGTGCAACATTTAAACGTCTCATTGGTATTGGGTCTTCAATATCAACAGAAACTATATCAAAAAGTAAATAATAATATAAATTTCAATTACTTGGAAAAATTCATACGTAAAGGTTCTTGAACATTTCTGGGTCCAGCAATAATAAACATTTCATTTAGTGCCAATGCCATATGAACAGCATGAGTACGATATTTTTCTGTACGTGACAAAAATTCAATAGCTGCTTCAAACTGTCCAGTTAATGCCAAAACTTGAAAATATAAATGCCGTTGATCGGCTGCATTAAAATGTTTTTCACCATATTTTTCTAAAATCATTGTTTGAAGACCCGAATATGTAAGTGTATCAGCAGAATTATCATTATTGTTATCTGTACGTAATAATGATAACTGAATCCACAAGAAATCATCTGTAGTTTTAGCAACTTCTAAATGTTGTTCAGATACATCACATCCAGCTATTATACAATAAACCTTAAACCAAATTTTGTACATTAATTTTAGATAAATATCAAGAATCAGTATTTGTAAAATATTACAGCTTTCTTATATGGGTCAGTTGAATTTTTTATTTTATTACAATATAAGAGTTTTAATTGATTTTCCAATTTTGCATTTAATTTTTGTTCAGGTTTGTGATATTTATCTTCAACAGCTTGGACAAAATCTTCATGACCGGAACTTTAATATAATGAAAAATTCATGTTAATTATTAGTTAAAGTTTAAAATATAATATTACCCAGCCATTTGAATACATTTAAGAGCAGATTGTAAATCACCACATCTCAAACAGTAATAAACCATTGGCCATAATGGTTTACCCTCAACTAAAGCATCTTGTAAACCAAAGCAATTTCCTTTGTTAAATGTAAGTCCAACAAATGATGAAACTAAGTTAAATATGCTTGGAACACCACCACGTTGAGCTTCACGTAAATTGCCAGTAATTACAGTAGACATATATATTTTATATCTATAAGTCAATATATATATTAAACTTTTTTTTTGCTCTATGAAAAAGAAAATTATATATTACCGATTTTCTAAATATTTCTTAGCTTGTTCAATAAATTGATTCATTTCGGCACGACTTTTAATTGGATCACGATTTTTTGATAATGGTGTTACATTCACCATGTATTTCATTATTTCCCACATTTCTGACACTTTCTAAAACCCATTGAACTATTAGTTTTAAAATAAATAAATAAATATTTACTTACCGGTTCATTAAAACAAGCAGCAACTTTTGCAAATTTTTGCACAAGATTTGGCCGTAAAACTCCTTCTATTACAAGTTTATTATACTCATACACTTCACGAGCATAAGCCATTTCCTACAAACAGAATTATATAAAACGAGAAAATAAGATTTTTATTAAAATAAACAAACAGTACGATCCAAACAAGATCTTCCACCTAATGATGTTTCGTTTAGTATAGTTTGTTCAGGAATCTTTTGTATATCAATCCAATTTTGAGATGGTCCAACTAATGCATTCAATAATTTCACTTTTTCTTGACGCCAATCAGATTTTATATGTTCCCATTTTTGTTTTTGGGCAGATTGATATGACTACAATAAGAAATATTAAGTAATCTAATAATATTAGTTTAAATTTTATTTTTTTACATTTTTGTGAACTTCCTCGATAACTGACAGTATAGCATTTTCTCTTTCATTCTTAAGAAAACTTTGAATATCTGTATCGGCAATAGGATCTAATGGTTCAAACGTTTTACGTGAACTAAGGGTTTCTAATTTATGGGAAATTTTTGGTAAATCGAAACCTTTAGAGCCCAAAAGAATATGACTAAAATAAATATTAATTATGGAAAAATGAGTATTCATATTAATTTGCAAAACATACGCTTGAATATCTTGCGCTCCTGTTTCTGTAACTCTTGAGTGTAATTCTTGTGTAGCTTGAAGAACTTGTGGTATTGTACGCTCTACTCGTGGTAAATTTCTAAAATTTTGTGTTTCATTTGTAAGCTTTTGAGCTTGTGTTAAAAGATTAGCGAAATCATCCATTATTTATACAATTTCTTATTTTAGTTTATTTTATAGCTGAGAAAGCCTATTTGACACTCGTTAAAATTTGAATGGCACGGCGCGAATTTTACATAACCTCAAGGAAACCAGAGCTGTCACTTTATGCTCCTTTTAAAGTAATTTTCTAAAGAAACCTTTAAAAATCATATTCAACCAGCTGATTAATTAATTTTTTTTTACAAATTTTTTTATTTACCTTTGTGGTCTGTGAAAATGTGCCAAATACAACACGATATTTTACTGCATAATATTCAAACTGATGAAGTCATCTTCCACGAATTACTACTTATTAAAGGTTCTGTGACAAAAAAATGTTCAATTGAAAGTGTTTCGATAAAAAATCTACAAACTAATAAAATTTCAAAAACCGATATTAATTTGGGTTCAGCTTATTTTAAATTACTTGTGCAACTTGTTCCCGATGAAAATAAATTGGAAATTAGCTACTGTAATAAAATTTATAAAGTAAATATAAATTTTAAAAAATCATCATCTTCATATCGAATTCAACCACTTTACATTGTTTGTAAAGATCACGACGGTTGCTTCAATAATAAACAAGGTGTATCGAATGATTGTTCTGCTGCTCTGAAAATAATTGGACTAAACGTAAAATTAATTCAATGTTTATATGCTGAAAAGTTACTTGAAAGTGGATTTGGACGAAAGACATTTTCTCTTAAATCAGATTGTATAGTATTTTCAAGTAAATTATCAGTTGATTATTGTCGACAATTAGATGAGATTTCTTTATGGAATGAATTTGCATATGAAATAATCAATTCTGAATTAGGTATTGATACGAGTTTAAAATTTATAGCATTTATTGGTTGTACTCAATATAATGGTTATGAAATATTGAATGATTATTCTTATGAAAATATTAAAAAGCATACAAAAGCACATGCTGCTTTAGGTGGCGGAGGTTTAGCATTGTTTGGATCAGGTTGTTTTTATTGTTGGCCAAAGGAATTTAATGAAATTGTTAATTGTTTTAAAAATACGGATAAAATAGATTTGAAACTATTTTTAGATGAAAGTAATTATCGACGAACATTTGGTGGATGTTATGCTACATCTTTGGGTGCTGTTTGCCATGAAATTGGACATTGTTTTGATTTGGGCCATACCAAAGATGGTATAATGGGCAATGGATTTGATTATGTAAATCATTTCTTTATTACTGAAAAATATACTGAAAGTTTGCCAGAAAGAAAAGTTGATCCAAAATCTGATTGTTTGAAAAAAGATAAACGATTGACACAAATTAAAAAAGATACTAATAAATTTTTGGAAAAATACCATGAACAAAAATTAGGTGATTCAACTTATTTTGTAAAAAATTGTGCTATTATATTAGCATATCATAAATGGTTAAATATTAATGATAATTTACATAATGAAAGTAAAATTTTTTTAACTAAAAATATTGTAACATCAACAGATAATTTAATTTTAATTGAAATACGGGAAAAAACAAATGGACTTGTTTTAGAATATTTTGATTTAACTAAGGAAAGTGTTAACATATTTGAATTACCTTTAAAATTTTATGATTCAATTCAACACAACGTATTTGTAATGACAAATGAAGGTACTGTAAAATTGTTTGAATAAGAAAAAATTAAATACACAATTTATATATGTTAAGGAACACAGAGGAGAAACATAATTAGAATTAGAACATTATGAAACTACAATTATTTGTTTGATAGCTGGATTATATTTATAAATAATCTATCAGATTAGCAAAGGAAAATGTTGGAAATTTAAATCTGTAGATTGTTTCATATTTAACTTAATTTTCATATACATATACAACTATAACCAGTTTTCTAATTTGATAATTTAAAATAACAAATGATTACTGCACATAGATAACACAAAAAATAAAAATATATTACATTTACTGATAAGATAATTTAAAAACCAGATTAAAATATTAAATTGAACTTTATAAAGTTAGTAAGTCACTGCTTACAATTCATTACCAATAATCATCATAACTAAGTCTAATTCTACAAATATATAATTATTAAATTGAGGAATTGAAAAGAATATTTACTTTAAGATGTCATCAGTACCTTGCTTCAAAAATCTTAAAGGTTTTCCAATAATTAATGATGGAAGTAAAATTGAAGTAAAACAATTTTTAGAGGCATCACAGGAAGTTGTTAAAATGATCGGTAAATATTATAAACAAAATCTGTTATTGTTTTTTATATCATTCGCTGTCTTTTCAGAGTTTTTTGGAAAAATTTTTACACCAGTGGTAATAGATATACAGGGAAATATTAATGTAACAAATTTGTCTTCAATTAAAAAAATTTTATTTATTTTTTATTTTACTTAGATACTTAAAAATTGTCACCAAAAAGATGTAAAAAAAATTTTATATTTAGATAATTTACTAGAAGTTAATCCTAATGGAGAATCTATAGTAACTGCTCTCTTATGGCTAAAAAGGTATGGCTATTTGTTTTGTTTATTAATTGATAATATATTATAAATTTTTTATTTCTACAGAACATTTCATTTGCTCTATTTATTTTTAACAAATATGCTAAACGATGAAGAGTTGTCAGAAAATGTAAGACACCATTTACATAAAGCATATGAAAAGACTTTGAAACCATATCACGGAATATTAATTAAAGCTACTGTATCTGTATGTTAATATTATTATAAACTATTTTAAATGTTCTAATTAAATTAATTTATTGTATAGTTGGTTTTTCGTTGGTTGCCAAAACGTTCGGATATACTAGGTACAGGACTTATACACGATGAAAATATTAAAGCTATATCGGAATATTTACCAAATATGCAATTACATATAATCAAGTTAGACGAAATGTTAACTTTAATAGAAACAAAATAAAATTGAATACAATAGTTAAAAAAAATATTATTGATTTTTATTTTTTTCGCATGATTTTAAATACAATAGTTTCATTTGATATAGTTGAGCTTGGTGGATTGAAAGTTTCCTGGAAGCAAATCCACCAATTGGTATTCCAAATATAATAAATATTAATAAAAGATACTGAAGTGATTTTAAAAATATTGCATTCGTTTCTGATAAGTTGTATGAAAAGTAAATATGAATTGGAAACTGTATTAAACTAGTAATTATCCAAAAGCCTGCTAAATCAGAAACCTGTTATCAGAAACAAGAAATATATGTAATTATTTAAATTAATTTTGAAAACATTTCAAATATACTTTGCCTCGCAGATTACCAGAGTATCCCAAATAAAGCCGTAAACATTCGGCTGGTGTGGTAATACAAAATCCAAAAGTAGACAGTAGAGTATGAATTTTATTAAAATTTGATAGCTAGGATTAGATAAGTTAGATTTTTAAATTGTAATTATATTTTTATAGATTACTTTACATTATTAGCTAGAAAATATCCACAGAAAATTACCCATAATGATGATACATAAAGGTTAAAGTACAGAATAATTTGTAATAAAAGATTTGCTTTATGTGGTGTTTCTAATAATGATAAATTTCAAAAAAAATAATTTAATTTAAAAACCAGAATATTTATACCTCTCCAATTAATTTTTTTAGCCATTATGTAGGGAGTTAAAATTTATATATATATACATATATTATAAAAGCTACTAAAAATTTGATATAAATAATGTAAATTAAATACATAATAATCTTTAATAGTTCCCATAGTAACGGCGTGCTTTTGTGTACAAAACAAAAACATGTATTATGTTAATTGTGCAAATAAATATTTGTTTTTGTATCAATAGCGTACCCATTGGTGTACTAGCATTACCATTAATTATGTGTGATTGTTATGATAATGATGATTTTGAGATATTATGTATATGAACTCTGATTTGTTGCATTCATATTATTAGATCTTTTGGTTTCTTTCTCTTCAGCCTTCTGGTGTTGTCGTCTGTTTCAAGGAGCTTTTTCGCTTCAATATTTTGATAGTTTTCAAGTCTTATTTGGTGTTTAACAGCGAATCTCTTGATTTCATCTATGACCAAGTTGTTTTGTAGATCTGTATTTCTCACGTACCAAGGTGTAATAACCATATGCGACACACTTTGAATCGATTGGATATGACAATGACTAGTAGGCACACCCCAGAGTTGAAAATCGCATAACCAAACCTGTTTTGTTATTTGGTTGTAGATTATCTTATTTTTATATTTAGTTTTGACTTGTAACCAATCAGCCATTGTAGCTTTCTCTATTTTATATTCAGCTCATTTAATTTTGTCTGCAGGTGCAATTTCTTTATTAGTTTTTTCTTTAACCCATACCAAGGTATTTAACCTTCGTTTCCTGCGGCATTATGTGGCTATTTACATAGTCAGTTAAGTTTTGACCTAATATTCGGTTCATGAAGTTTATGTATTGTATACTGATCTTGACTTGTCTCTTCATTCTCCATTTCTTTGTCCTTTCCTGTTTTGAGTTATTGGCTAATTGCAGTTAAATTTGGTTAAGATAGTTGGCCTTCTCTAGCTAATATCGCCATATGATCGGCAAATGTTGCGATAATAGATAGCTACACCGTCAAGCGATCAAAGATCACATGCATCTAGTAAGTGTAGGAGCGGGACTAAAATGCTACCCAGGGCCATCCTTGGCGATATCCAAAAGAAATCCTT
The DNA here is from genome assembly GCA_963932195.1 of Empis livida. Taxonomy (NCBI): domain Eukaryota; kingdom Metazoa; phylum Arthropoda; class Insecta; order Diptera; family Empididae; genus Empis; species Empis livida. The sequence goes on from OZ010648.1 coordinate 27,722,432, forward strand.
GATTTCTTTTGGACCTTCAACCTCATATTTTATCTTTCAGATATGATGTGATGAAATCGACTAGGTAGGAAATTTCGAATTTTATTGATGAGGTAGGAAATTTCGAATTTTATGAAGCTTTCGTGTCAGATTTGATCGAAAACTTGCGAAACATCCATCTACTGCTGAGCATATTTTGTTATTAGTTAAAAGTTCTTTAAGAGTAATTTGAAGTAAAGTACTTGCGGTTTACACTAAGTTTTACGTTTCAAACGGTGTATTTAATTCAAAGGCCATTCCATTTATTAATAAAAAGTATTATGTGACTACATATAATGAAGTATGTACCTTTACACTGTTTTTTTGGTGATTGACAAATTATTATAATGATGTAAAGATTCCAAACTATAAAACCGATGTCAGAACATCCAGTGTAACCCTATACTCGAATAATAGAATGGAGTATAACTATTATACGACCTTTCCATTCTACCGTCTTTCCTTAACAATAAGGCCCAGTCCTTGTAATTGGGTTTTTTATATAGATTTGATCAAGTTTCTTGAATATAAGGACTGGGTGGAAAGAATGACTACAAAACGGTTCGCTTTATTAAACTTTTTATGAATTACAAAATGTTTACCTTGGATAACTTTTTACGGGACACAAAATGGTTACTTTCGATAAACTTTGACACCACCGGTCCCTCTATTCGTTTACAAGGACTGAGCCTTATTGTCTCTGGCAGACGCTAGAGGGACGATATGTAGAAGGGACTTAAAAATTTATTGGGAATACAAAAGAAAAAATTTTCGGGGATTATATCTATGGTTTTGACAAATGTCAAAATAAAAATTCAAATAAATAACAAAATTATGAGATATGAAGATGAACCTCTAGTAGTAATAATTAAACAAACATTCAAAATTTCTGCAATTAATTTAAAATAATGTCTGCTGCTGCTGATGAAAGACATGAAATAATTCGAGAGAACATTGTGGAATTAATAAAAAGTTTAACAGGATTTGAGGTAATTACGATAAATTATATTTTTTTAAATTATTTTTAACATATGTTTTCATTTATGCATAGAAAGATGAAGAAAATTTTAAACGTTGTGAGCAATTTGCATGGTATACTATAAAAAATCATAGAAATCTAAGTGTAAACAGTCATGAAATTAAAAGAAAAATTGAAGGAATGCAAGAAAAATTTATGGTAGAAAATTATAAAATATATGGAGATCATTTAGACAAACTTTGTAATGGAATTATTAACCATCCGATTTGTTCAAAACACTATGAAGTTGATATTCAATGGGCAGTTATTGATTTTTTGTTTAATTTATCATATAATCCTGTTGGCGCCCTTCGAAAAAATAAACATAAGATTTCATTAGATATTGCCAAAGATGATGATGATGATAAAACTCTTCAACAAGAATATTGGACAAAAGTTCTTAAGGAGGATTTTATTCCATTGGAGAAGAGTCCAAGTCTTGATGATTCTGAATTAAGTGTTAGATATGAAATATGAAATATGAAATATTAAAATATATTTTAATAATTTGTATTTCTATATATATATAGGATTGGTCCGATATATCATCAGATGATGTGAAATCAAAAATTATTTATATCGAAGATGAAAATAAACTTTGTGTAGAGAAAGTACCAAAACCTATTAACATTATACCAGGTGTAAGCCTACAACCACCAAAAAAAGGATCTATCTTCTCATTGTTTGACTCAAGTAATTCGAAACAATGGCTTTTTCAAAATTGTCAAAATTCATGGTGGATGAACAACAAATCAGAATATAATTTGAACAGTAGTTATGAAAATGCTCATTTTGCACAATCATGGAATCGATATTTAACTGAAACTTCAAATAATTTAATTAAGTATGAACAAATATCAACTGATAGTGAATATTGTTTAATGCGTGAAATTGTTTGGATGTTTAATTCTCCACAAAGTTGTAAATTTTTTATTGTTGATCATGATGAAATAATTGTTCGACCAAATGTTACTATACCAAGCGTGACTGTGGTAAATAACTAAAATTAGAAATTTTGAAAAATATAATTATAAAGTTTTAAATATTTTGAATTTTAGAATGGCCTAAAAACATTTTTGAATGGTTCATTTATACCATACATGAAACAGCATAATATTTTACGAAAATTTATTAATTCAATTTATGAATCAGGCGAAAAATCACCACCTAAAACGTATGAATGTTATGCTGCCAGTTTACATGAAATTCTTCAGCCATTTTACATAAGAATATTAGAAATAGAGAATTTAATAAAAGATCAGCCACCCGCTATAATTACAACAATAATGCAAATTCGTAAAGATTTAAATAAAGATTTCCAATATTTAGAAAATATTTACGAGATACATCAAATAGTAATTTTAGATTTCAATAAATATTCATGTAAGCATCATTTCTCAGTACATTACTATTTAATGTTATTTACAATAAATTTGTTAAAAAATCTAACGGTTTTGCAGCTCACATTTTATCGGCTCATTTGTTAGCCGGCTTATTAAGATGTTTTCGTAATTCAAGCTCTGTAGAATCATCTAATTTATGTATTACAATATTTTTATCATGTGTAAGAATATTTTGTAATATTATAGATACATGGTGGACGGAAGGTCAATTGGATGATGATTGGCAAAATGAATTTTTGTTTGAAAAGTAAGTAGGAAAATTATATAATTTTTAAAAATATTTTTATAAAACTTATGATTACATAACAAGGTCAGGTGATCAAAATGAAGAAATAATTCTAAGACCTTATGAAAAATCAAAAGAAATCTCATTCTTTGTACCAACCAATATATCAAAATGTATCCTTGAAGATAATTTTTTAAAATTATTACGTGACCATTCGCTTGAAGCTGGCTGCACACTAAATTTACTTTATCAAATAAACAAAATTGGAAATTTACGAAATGCTAGTAATTTTTCAGGTAATAATAATTATTAGGAGTATATAAAAATTCAAACTTTTCTATAAATCAAATTTTTTTAGGAAACTTGTATGAAACTTTTATGGAAGATGTTCTTAAGAGTGTTTCAGAACTTAAAATAACAAATTCTAGCAAATTGAAAATATCTCAAAACTCAATTGTTACCGATGATAGTTTAAATAAATCTACAACATTTTTCGAAGAAAATGAATATCCTGTAAATAAATTTCTCGCTGAATGTTCATCAATGAATGATGAATTTTTATTAATGGCTTTTGCTTGTAATTTACAATTAAATGAATCTATAAATGAAGAAACAATTAGTTCAAATGATTCTGGTATACAAAAAGATGAGCATGATGTATTTCAATCAAAATCATTAGATATTTATGGATTGTTAAATAATACTGCAAATATAATTTTACCATTAGAAGAGATTATTTTGCGTTCAATAACTCGAATTTTAAGAAATCGTATTTCATTTGCAAATAATTTTGTTATAAATATGTATCGAAACGAATTTGAAATTGCAAAAAATTTACAGAATATTCGTCGAGTATTATTACTGGAATCATGTGATTTATTACATTATTTTTATATTAAAATATTTCAACAGGTAATTTTATAATGTTGCTAATCAATATAATATAACTTTTTTCAATATGTAGATTGAAAATGGCAAAAATTGGGCAAATCCATTTGCACTTACGGTACAATTAGATGATATAATGTCTTCAAAATATCCCGATGTTTCATCGTTATTTCGTGTTGAAGTTAACTCCAGTTTTAACTGTAATACAAAAACGGTAAGAAAAAAATTGGAATAGAATAATTTTCTTTTTTAATTTTCCTTAAATTAAACTCTACCAGGTAATTGAAGCAGTTGATGAAATTTCAATTTATTATAATGTTAAAAAAGAATTACAAAATATAATAAATGATAAAAGTATTGAAGACTATAATAAAGGTAAGAATAAATCAGTTATACTTTAATTAATATACAAGTAACCGTAATTTTAATTTTTAAGTTTTTCGGTTTTTATTAAAAGTAAAATGGGGTCTTTGGTCACTGGAGAATTTATGTTTTCCAAATTCACATAAAAGACCAATAGCATATTCAACATTAGCGATTATAGATTTATATATGCGTCGATTGGAACAGCTTCGATTCTGGATGATGTATTCAATACAATGTATTCATTTTCATTTAATGACACATGTTCTTCAATCAATGGGCCAGCAACTCGATAAAAAAATTAATAATTGCTTAAATTTAACTGAAATGAAATCTGTTCATAAATCATACATAAGCACAGTATGTGAACATTGTTTTCTAACAGAAAGTAGTAGTGAAATTCAAATTGGTGTAATTCAAGTTAGTTAGAAAATTGTTAAATTTTTTTATTATTAGTTTCGCAATATGAAAATTAAAATTTTTTTTATAATTTTTTCAGTTATTAAATTTAGTGTATGTTTTAAGAGTCGAATGGGAAAATTGTAGTCGTGAAATTGAAAATAATTTTGAATTAAGTGATGTGGACAGTTCTAATGATGAGGAAAATTCAAATTATATATTATCATCACAAATTGAAGCAATTGAACATACTTATATTCGTTGTCATCAATATTTAGCTAAAACGCTTAATAATGAAGTTTATTTAAAGCAAAATTTATTTTGTACGTTGGAATTTTTCTATTTGTGTTCAGAATACTGTTTAATTATTTAAATTTTTTTTGTTTTAACTTTTCAGTGTCAGGTTTGAGTGCAGCATTCAACACAAGTATTCCGTATTAAGATTAGAAATAAAAAATTATCATTTAATTAAATTGTTATTGTTGTTAACTATTTAACACTCATTTCGATTTCAAATTATTAATTCTAATAAGTTCAATTACTTTTGCACTGAAATTAAGTTTTTGTTTGCAAAAACAATACATAAATTGTTAATAAAATACTAAATACATTTAATAAATTTATTTTTCATTTTAGCAGTGTCAAGAATTCATTTTTACTTATGATGGGGAATATGATACATAAACCAGTTAAAAAAGGTTCTTTACATATGCAGTGAAGGGTTAATTCTTAATTATAAATTAACAACTTTACCTGCTTCCAAATTTGTTTTTTATACCTGTTTTTCCAAATTTTCTTTTCATATAGAAAACAAATTCAATTTTATGGACTTTTCGAATTTTATTTTAATTTTAATTTTTTTTATTTATTATATTTTAAATATTATTTTAATTTTAAACTTATTTTGGTGCTTATTCTTAACTAATATTATTTACAAATTAATTTAAATATTTCATAAAAAAAAAGAATTTAAAAAAAAATAAATTTAATTATAAACCATTCTTAAGTATCATTTAACTCCAATAATTGATTCAATAGAAAATGATAAACGAGTTCTATTTAAATATTTGCTTCCTGCCAATTTCATTAAAACAGTTGATTTATCATCATCAACACTATCAGATTTTGTATTATTGCTATTGTTTGGTTCCTCTTTAAATATAATCGTAGGTGGTGTGGTAACATAATTCATAGAACTATTTATTTCATCGCCATTATCATCGCCACCAACACTACCTTCAACCCTATGCAAAATATCAGTTTGAAAATTTATCATACATTCATTCTGTTTTTCATCATCTTGTTTTAGTTTTTTTCTTGCGGATATAGTAAAATCACAATAATCATCTTTTGATTCAATTGGTTCTTTATCACATTTCACAATTTGATCAATAAATGCTGAAGGTATATATGAAGAATTTTTTTGTGGTATACAGTTTAACATAAAATAATCATGAGAATTTCGATGACCATCTACCACCTTATTATTATTATCATTAGACAGAAATCTTTGCTGATCATTTGATTGGTAAAATGATTGTGGTATTGATTGTTGGGTAGAAGATTGAAGACGATAATTACAATGAATTGTTTGGTAATTAAGTTTTTCATGATTGTATTGTTGTTGATTTTGTTGATATTGACCTTCAATTTCATTATTGATTGAAGACGGATTATAATAAAATGTTTGTGGAAGAAATCTTAGAAAACTTGATGGATTTGATGAAGGATGTAAGTTTGGTAGAGCTAGTGGTGGTGGTGATGGTTGTATAATTAATTGCGATGATAAAAATTTCACATCAACTGATGAATTATCTAACTCTGGGTCAGCAAATGCTTTACGTTTTCTTATTCGATCGAAAATTGGTGAATCGTAACCAGGAAAACGTTTATAATCTACGAAATATAAACAAATAAAATATAAATTGATTATATACATTTTGTCTGAATTTATCAAACGAAAAAAAAAATTCAATTTTTATATAATAATAGAAAATAGGTAAAACAAAATTAAATATTTAATATTATTCATTAGTTTGTAACTATAGTAAAATTAATTTTATTAATTTATTTTGGAATATTAGTAATTGCAGGATGTAACAATTTAAGATCTGAAAATAAAAAAGATTATTATTTTCGCCAAAAAAATAATAATATATCAGAATTCTTGTTAAATTAATAGTTTTAATGTATCTGAACACTTCTATGATTTTATGTTAATTTTTTCCAATATATATATAATATAGTGCAGACAGTATGTCTAGAAAAAATTACAAGGATTATTAAAACGACTTTGATTTTATTTTAGTTTTATAATTTATATTTATCTACACAGTATATATTCAAAAAAAACCATAAATATAGGAAATTTGATCCCATCAAAATATAATTCGAAATGTAAAATAAAAAAGAAAATGTAACAAATAATTATTGTTTTAAAATAAGGACCTTTGCAAAAGGTTTGTTATTTTTGCTTCCTCGATTTTCAAAATAATACATTTTGCTTCAGTAATTTCAAAATATATGTAATGTGATTCCTAGCACATGTTAATCGATATTCTCGACATACTCATTTGTAGTAAATTTTGTGTGTAGTATAGTAGAAAAAAAAACCTGCAGGATACTTTGCATGAATGCATTCCGTATAGTCAATTTACAAAAAAAAAAGAATCTCTCAAAGACTGTGAGTTAAGGATATACTTAAAAAGAAGTGGAATATAGACAATTTGGTGCCATACTGTCTGGTTTCTTAAATTTTTCAAAATTCTTCAATATTTTTTTTTGTCATCTATTTAAAAATATATATTTAATTTTATGTAGTACATTATAACAACATCATCAAACATTTTCCATTTATTTTGGATTTAGGTCAAAATATGTAGACTTTTTATTTGGTAAGAGTTTTCTTTTTTTCTTTCTTCAGTGAGTAAAGTATATTTTATTAAATTACAAAATAAACAAAACGAATATTAATTTTTTTCTTTTGTAATTAAATTTATGATTTGACAAATTTTCTGAGTAAATTGAAATTAGATGTTAATGTTATAAATTTAATATATTTTGAAGTTAGATTCAGCGTTAAAAGAAGCAGATGCTTTAAGGAATTCTATGAAATTATATGCATTAAAAAATATTTAAGTTAAAAAAAAAACAAATCAATTTAGGTGTAAAATAACGAAAATTATTTGACTGTTTTGAAAAATTTTGTGCATGAACGGATCGGTAAAATTGAGTTTCCTCAGTCATTCAGTTAAAAAAAAAGGATGTAAAGGATTTTCAAATGTGATGATTGATGTTATTAAAGAAGAATTTGATACTTTTTATTAAATTTTGTTGAAAATTTATAATTTAGATATAATGGAAATTGGTAGCATGAAATTAAGATAATTGTTTTAAGTTTTTGTACAAATTGTAATATTGAAATTTATGGGAATATGTTACGGACTTGATTAAACGATATGGGGAATTATGTGATAATTAACATATGAATTAAAATTATTTAAGTTAAAAGTTATTACTAAAAGTATAATCTTTGTAGAAGCTGTGTAGAAGATGATGAGACAATTGAACATGTTTTTTGTCAATGTCCCGTTCTGTGTAGTAAAAGGTCCACACATTTTGATTTTTGTATTAAATAGGAAGCTTAAGTTCATACAGGACTATAAAGCTATACAAGATGATGATAAACAATAAATGAGCGCTTGTTTGATGCACTTGGAATTCGTTTTTTGACTTAAATTGTAGTTTTCGTATGCATACATATCAGCAGAACTAATTGTAAGATAGATATTAAGACTTTAAGATATTTTTACTCTTATATTTGGCTAAATTAAAAAAATAACAACTATTGGCATGAACACAGTAACTTAACGCATACCAAAAGCTTTATACCATCGATCACACATGATACCACATACGTCTACTAAATTAAAAATACAGTAAAGTATTGTGCAACGGTCTGGTTTATTCTGTTGAATTTAGACGCGTTAGATGTAAAAGTCAGCTACCTTTATTTTGTAAAATTTTATATTTAACTCAATTTTAAAAATAACAACCATTGCCATAGAAATATGACCATAATATTCTCCAATCTGAAAATGCAATATTTTAATTTACTGCCATAGAAATTAATATTTTTAAGCATTTGGCTTTAAAACTACAATGATACATATCTACTTATGGCGGAATACAATTAATGGTAAAAATGTACCAAAAAAGTTTAGGTATTAAAACCTGATTTTTTTTTCCAGATACCTGTATGGTAGCAAAATGTAGGGAATTATTAGTTTATTTCGAATCGAAATATCTAAAAATTTATGTTTTTCAGAGATGATACAGTCTTGTATTGGCGGTGCTATAATTATTATATATATTTCAAGTGCTTAAAGATTTTCATTTAAATAAAATATTAAATATCATTTTTAAAAGTATGTATATAAAATAAATTTCTATCAATTTGAATTTAATAGCTTATAATTAGACCAACGATGGCTTAAGTGGTAGCTAAACTGTAGGTATTGGATTCAACTCCTGTACGAGAAATCAATGTTGGTCTCAGCTTTAAAGGAGTAATAAAATTATAATAAAATGTAATTTAAGACTGGGAACAAAAGTCTCACTATTAAAACCATTATCTTGTTGCAATAAATAGTTTCTTTACTAAAAATAACTTTATGGTTCGGAATCCATATAAAAATAATAGGTCCAAATTGTAATAAAATGTTAGGAAACCCTTTAAGTTAGGCCCAGGCTCTTCACAAGCTGTAGCCCCAAAGAGAGAGGTTATAATTAATGAAATAATAACATATAACAAAATAATTAAACAAAATTAGATATCATTTCTGTTATATTTTTATGAAAAAGTCAAAAATATGAAAGAGTTTATATTTTTCGCATCAAAAAGTCATTTTTTTTCGTTTCTTGTGTAGATAAATCTATAAATCAAATGAATATTTTAGTTTTCTTTTATTGTTTTTTTTTTTTCGTTTTTGGAATTGCTTTCAACTAAATAAACAACAGATGCTACCAAATGGTAATATATTCATCTTAAGGAAAATCCCTAATAATAATCAATAAAATATACATGTACATATATATATCCAAGATATATTTCGTCTATAATACTTGAAGTTTATATAAATAATATAAAGAAAATTTAAATAATGGTAATGTACACCGGACATTTATTTATTTATCTTAACATAAAAAAAAAACTTATATTTACTGAAATTAAATTAAACTTTTTTCTTTTTTTTTTTTTGATAAATGTATAATTTAAAATGATTTTAGTTTTAATTTTTATGAGATATCAAAATATATCTAAATGTTTATTATTGAAATGAACAAAATTGTTATAAATTCCAATATATACTAATAAAATTGTAAAGAGTTTATTTTTTTTAAACACTTTTAATGGATTTTTCCTATTTTATTTTTATTAATAGTAAATATTTTTTTGGAAAATTGGATAATTATTTTAATTCTTTTATAAAAATATATAGATGAAAATATAAAGAGTTATTATTTGGGTGCCCAGAGAAAAATTAGTCTAAAAATAGTACAATTGCAGTAAACGTGATTTATTAGCAGTAAGCAAATGTAAAAGCAATATAATTTATTTCTTTTAAAAATGATTTTTTAAAGAAAACTTTTGTTAGTAAATTAGTAAAATGTTAGAGAAAACCAAAATTTAGATTTGTGTCCAAAGAATATTCGTTTAATAAAAGGTAAATCAACTATGAATCCACTATGAAATATAGGTTTACATGTTTAGTCCACAGTTGGTTACGCTCACTTTTTATTACAAATACTACTCTACCTGCAATGGTGGGCGATGCAGTAGTATGTACTGGGTTCGTTCATGTGTGTGACATTGAATTCGCCTTTAAATTTAAGTATCAATAAAAAAATTCTAGTCAAATGTGTTTCATTTGAGAGATATTAATTATCGAGCCAATTTGAAAACAAAAATAAAAAGAGGTAGTTAAATAAATTTCAAAGAAGAGAAATATTTTTCTCCTGGCAATGGTGGATAACCATCACAAATAGTCGCAATTCATTTGTAATTATAATTTATACTTTTTTCGTCCAAAAGAAGTTCCTTTGCGATAAATATGACTGTTTACAAATACTTTTGGATCAAAATTTTTTTTTTCAGTGTATAAATTTTTAATTTCAATTTAACTTTAAAATTAAATTTATTTTGTAAAGTTATCTTTTACTCTAGTCTTAGCTCTAATGATACTTATAAGCACTTACGTCAAACTGAATGATATTGTTTAATATCTGTTCAAAATTTGTATATTATTATTAGACTATAATATAACCGAACAATTAATTTAGATATATAGATAAATTGTCATTTCATTATATTATAAATAGAGAGCTCTTGTCTGTTTTTTAAAAGGTCAGTATTTTCCTGATATTTTAATAATATTTTTAAAGTGGGTCAACTGTTCTCATGTCAGACAGTGAAATTTGTCATATGTCAACATTAGTAAGGTGAAATTATATAAAGAGATATATAATAACACAAATTTTATCAAAAATGTATCCTTCTGATTAATAGACACATTACCGACAAAGTAAAAAAATACTTTACCTTCCATTGCACATTTGGCCAATGATGATTGTTGTAAACTTTTCAAATGTTTCTGATAAATTCTTTTCTTTTCTAATAATGATTCCATTGTTTGTACTGCTGCTGATGATAATCCACCTTCAACACTTCTACTATTACCATTGCAATCTAAACCTTCATTTGATTGTTGTCGTCTTAAGGCTACTTGAGCTGCCATAACCCTTTGCCGTTCAACAACTAATTGACAATTTGGGCATTGACATTCACGCCAACGACATAATTTTTTATGTCCTTTTAGGCATGATATAACACCATGATTTCGACATCTGGCACATTTTGGTGTACGTAGTAAACGTCTTTCTTTTATTGAATTATTATTATGAAGATGGTGGCGAAATATATTTGGTGATGGTAATGGTGATGATGATGATGATAATAATGTTGATGTCGATATGAAATTATTTTGATTTTTATTGATATGATCAAGTGGTGATAAATCATCATCAGATGATGTGATAGACATGTTTGTTTTTTCGTTATTTCTTTATTGTAAAAATTGATTTTTATTAACCTGGAAATTGTATTTTCATAAATTGATTTTGTTTTATAAGGGAAAGAAAAATTTAATATAATATTATTATTGAAAAGGTTTAAAGATTGGTTATTGCCAATTTAAAAAGGGTTCAAATAAAAATGAAAATTATATTCTTTTTAAAGAATTTTATTTTATTTATTTGGTTAGCATATTTTTAATTACTTTAAGAACAATTTTGTCTATTTGTCTGTCACAGCGATTTTTACAAAAAAACTTTATTGTACTATAGAGATTTGCCGATTTGTCTATAGAAAAACCGGAGGTGGTTTCGTGTTAAATTTTCGATCCCTGTCCGAGGCATTGATTTTTGGTTTCAGTTTACTCAGGTTTAAATGAAATGTAATTTTCGACTGGGAAAAAACCTTACGGTTGAGGCTATTTCATAACAACAATTGTCTCACTAATAAGTCATGAGCTTGTTGTAGTTAAAGTTTATTCACAATAAAGAACGAAATTTATGGTTTGCAATCCATATAAAATTATTAGGTCCAAATTGCAATAAAATATTTTAAAACAATTTAGGATGTTTGTGCTATTGACGAAGAAGAAGTCTGTCTACATGATAACATTTTATAAAGAAAGTTGAAGTGTAATTAGAAGATTTTTCACTACTTTACAAATATTTAAAAATATAGTATTTATTAGAAAAATAGTCAGCACAAAAGCTGAAATTAATTATTATCTAACCTACTTTTCATTATTTAAATTGATATTCACATATTAATTGGGTATAAAAAAAATCTTTTATTTTTTAATATCAAAACTATAAAATTATTTTTTTAAAGTAAATTTTAAATTACCATAAAGTACGTTTGTCATCTTTAAAGTATGAATTAATTTATTTATTTCTTAATTTCTACTTAAAAGTTAAATTTCTTTAAATTGACTTACTTTTAGTTGATGCCACAAATATCCAAAATTTTTGAAATTTATTTTGTTCACAATTTGTTTACATTTTATCACTTTTCTAAAATATTAAACGCGCCAAAATACTTTTTTATTAAAAAATATATATAAATGCAGTTTTGTTAAATAATATCTTCCGGTTTATTCAACGATTTCTGTAAAACTAAATTTATGTTAAAAAATTTATACTCAAAATTTACATAAAATTTTTTTTTCACATTTTCTAAAAATAGAAATAAAAACACACACCCCAGAGATTGTTATTAAAACGGAGATAAACTATCTTTCTCATCAAAATTCAATTTGTCAAAAAAAAAAAAAATAATTTTTTTTCAAATCATTAAATTTTTTTTGTATTTAGACATAAATGTATCCTATTTTTGTTGAAAAATATCTTGAACTTATGATTTGATATTTTCAAATAAAGATAGTCTAATGGTCTCAGTGATGATTGGTAATTAAGAAAATTGTAGGTGGAGTTATTTTTACATATAGTTAATATTTTTATGCTTTAAAATTTTTTTTTCTTTTTTGGTGCTCTAAAAATAATTAAGTGACTATGCTAATTGGAATTTTTTTTTTTTAGAAAAAGTTAAGAAATTTCTAAAAAGGGATTTTTGAAAATTAAGAAATTATATAAAATTAGAAAATATTTATGGTTTTATGTAGTAAATAATATTATTTTGATTAGTAATTAATTTTTGGAATTTATGGCACTTTTTTGATTAAACGAAATCATAAAAATTTTGGAAAATTTTGTTTTGGTAATTTATAAAAAAATTATGTTAAATAAAAGTTTAAACATTTTTTAATTTGTTTCAATTAACTTTTATAGTTTTATATATATTTTGTTTTTAATAAATATTTTTTTTTCTTTTAATAAAATAAGTATTAGCAATAAATATTTTCATAATTAATTATTTATAAAGAACATACAATTTTCCTTTTTAACAAATAACTCACAATTTTAAATATTTTCTTAATAAATACTGATAATAAATATTTATAAATACTTTTTTTGGAAAAATTTAATGATTTTTTCTTTTATGCATAAATTTACAATAAATTTTAATTAGTACATATTTAACAATTTATATTTTAAAATAAATTTTATATATATATATATTTTTAACAATTTTAATGTAAATAAATAACTTTGTTATTTTTTTTTGTTAATTAACACGTATAAAAATAATATTTATGGAAATTTTATATTAGGAAAGAAAAAGGATAAGAAATTTTATTACATTTGATATTCTCAATTAATAAAGGAAAAATGATTAGGATAATATTGGTTCAACGAAATACTTTAAGTGTCAATTATAATTAAACACTACCTAATTGTAGTTTTAAATAATGAAGGGTAAATTCGAATAAAGCATTTGGATTCTCGCACCTTTACTGCATAGTCCAATAAGTGATACTGTGATATAAGGTTAGGGCAAGTTAATAAATGCAAAAATGCTTACATTATGCGCGCAATCATTTTTCTTATTCTTTGTGAGCAATAATAATGTTATTATTTACAGAAGGGCATACACAGCCTTTATCATTTTACCTCAAAATTTCCAAACACCAAAGGAGGATATTAAAGTATAAGAATTTGGAAACTTTCCTAATAATATAGGGAGCAAGACATTTGGACAAGTCTGTTGGAGCAGTTCAACTATTGTGATACTCCAAAATCCAATACATTAAAGAGATTAGTAAATATTATCTTTCTTTTTTTTAAAATCGCTTTTTTTTTTTAAAGTGAGTAGAAACTATTTGTGGCATCAATACACCTATTCACTTGAAGCTGAATTTCGGGACAGTTGTAAAAATAAATGTCACTTTACCTGTTACTCAATTGACAATTGAAAACAATTATATGTAAAACTATTGTCCTGCTATTTTTCATTTTCATGATACTGAAAAATTATTTAATAATTCGTATACGACCAAAGAACACAAGTATATTTTGTTGGTGTTTAATATAGGTCCATATAATTTTAAATATAAATTTAAAAATTCTCAAAAGCAAAATGAAAATAAATTTTTTTCTCTTGGTAGTAGTTTTCTTGCTCTTTTTTCCAACTCAAAAATGTTGAATTTGTCTATAAACATACTGTGTAACTTTCAAGCGAAATTTTTGAATTTTTCAGCACTATAAGTGAAAAGAATACAGCTTCGCAGCTCTTCCTTGTTTGACTTGCACTTTACAGCTGCGCAGCTCTTCCTTGTTTGACTTGCACTACGGAGGTGTTGGTAATTGAAAACTTTTTAACTATAGCCATACTCCGATAAACGCAACAACCGTCTATTGATTACCGTCTCTTGACAAGTATGTCCTTGCCCTACATGTCATAAAATGCTATAATTGCTTGCCTATTTAAATAAAAATCTAGCCAATATGTGGACATTACAATTTTCATAATAATAAAACCCTATAAATGCCTGTGCACATTTCCATTATTTTGCTTTCAGGCGTTGTACAGCAGAAGAAACAGAGCTTTTAGCCCAACGTCGAGAAAAGGTTAATAAAAAAGTCGACAAAGAGTCGATCAAAATTTCGATAACAAAGTGAATAAAAAATGTTAATAACAAAAAACCAATAAAAAAATTGATAAAAAAAACGAAGTCGATAAAAAAAAGTGTGAAGTGATAACATCCACATACTGTTAGACCTGTACTTGGCCGGGTCACAGATGATGGTGCTAGTACAGTTAGAAAACACAATTGACTGAATGATTTAAACCAATCTGTCCAATATTTATGGTCTGATATCGTGACTACTAGAGACGTATAGCTAATAAGTTTGATTATCAATAATTCTTGTTGATGCCCTGAAAGCCTTAGTCTTCAACAAATTTAAATAATACACTTAGACTTGAATTATTGAAATAAGAAGTTATTTTTCATTTCAGTAATTTAAATAAAGTCATATTTAGCATTTAATCGGCTGTTGTTTACTGGTAGTGAACTACCAGTTATGTTAGGAGTTTCTATTGTTTTGATCAAATTTTAGTTTCAACAGACAAAAAATGTATACAAAAATTGGTCTTTTTGTTTTACTATTATAAATATTAAGACAATATGAAAAATGGAAATTTTATAGTTATTTCTGAATATTACATATTTTAGAATTTTTGTAGACTTTAAGTTCATAATTTTTACACTCCATTTATTATTTGAATTTTATATTTAACTATTATCATTTGTAAGATAGTACGAGTACTTTTAGATTTTAGATTTAAATTAAAATTATTTAATTTTTATACGTGCTCCAACAATATAAATTACATACTTTGATATTGGAATTATTTTGTATAATATATATTTTTATTAAATTTTATTCTATTTTCAAAATAATATAAAGTTAGAAAATTTTTTTTTTTTATATTCAATTTTAACTTTCACTTTGGTGCATTTTTTTTTACCAAAAATTTAATTTTAATTTTAACTTTATTGTCGCTTTTATATTTCCGTCGTACCTTGTTTACTTTCTTCAAATATTTTCTTGCAATATGAAATTATGTTAATTATTATGTTTATTTTATTTTTTTTTTTAAAACGGCCAAAAGTAAATATTTTATTTTAATTATATTTTTTTTTATAACAAAAAATTTATAGCAATAACAATTTTTTTTATCAATTCTTACATGTTTTCCTTTTTTTTTATATTAATTTATTATTAAATGTTTTTCTTTTATGTTGAATTTAATTTAAAGTTTTTCTTTTTTATCACAAATTGTTTCTTGTTGTTTTTCTTGGAAGTTTTTGAGTTTTTATTTTTTTTTTGAATACTATTTTGTAATATTTTGTATATAAAAGAATTATTTTTTTTAAAAAAAGGCTTTTTTTTAAAGAGTTTTGGTCTAATACAAATATTTTAATAATTTTAGAATGTATTTGGATAAGAGCTGTGCTTAAATTTATATAAAAAAAATGTTGAATTTTTTTTTCAATTTCATCAATTATAAAAGACCGATCAATTAAAATTTTTCTGACATCATCAAGTGGGACACTAATTTTCTACAACATCTTCTCACGCTGCCGTTTTTGATTTTTCACATTTTAGGTGAATAGTAAAATTATATTATTTTTTAATTATTTTCTTTACTTCTTTATTGTTTTTGTTTCCAATTAAAGTGAACATACGATATTTTCGCGTAAAGTGAACATACGATATGGCTCCATCCATAGTGCAATCTTTGTTTCATATAAGGGCAATGATTTGAGCATTCAGTGTGTTTAATTAATAAACTATGAAGTCTTGTGGTTGGAATAGCGTCGAGTTTTAGTGAATATTTTTAAATTTAAGGACTTTAATTTCAATTTTAAAAATACCATACAGCTCAAATTTTATTTGGGAAATATGGTATTCTAATACCTTCCTGAGAATACTCCAAAAAAAATTTTGTAACGAGTAAGAGTAGCGATTTTTTGGAAACCCATGAAAACCCGAAACAAAATATTTCAATGATATTTCACTGCAGTTGTATGCAACTCGTTGTGGAAAAGTTGTGAAATCTGTAAATTATTATTTTGTCCTAATAGATAGAGTGTAAATTCGTATTTTCTTTAACAAATTCCAAAAACAGGTTGTGTGTATTAGGTAGTTGCATATTTCACTATATGTAAAAAATTTAAACAGAATTAATTTAATTAGTAAATCAACTGATAGTAATTAAATATTAGTAATATAATATCGATCGGTTATTAATTTTTTAGGAATAAAACCGAAATACATTATAATTTACAACTTATTGAAATAGAGTTAATGAAGATTGTTCTCCCTTATATGATTAGTAATAATTTTTTCGGACAAATATTTCAATATGCTCGACCTGCATATATGCTTTAAATAAAATAAATTTTGTTTAGAAAATTAATAGCTTGTCTTGCTCCTATTCTTGTTGTCACAAAATATTTTAACACTTTCGTTTCTTGAACCTAATTTCTACACAACTCCTCCAAAATACAAAATACAAAACATCAGAATTTGTAGCAAAAAAATGAAAACCCTTAAAACTGAAAGCAATCCCCACATATTTGGTATCTCCGTGTAAAGAATTTAATTCCTAGCGAATTTCCGAAGACCTTTTCGAAAAATATTCAAAATTGCCCGAGAAATCGGGAAAATATGGAAATTTAATGAGATTCAATACAAAACATCAGAATTTGAAGCAAAAAAATGAAAACCCTTAAAACTGAAAGCAATCCCCACATATTTGGTATCTCCGAGTAGGGAATTTAATTTCTAGCGCACTTCCGAAGACCTTTTCGAAAAATATTCATAATTGCCCCAGAAATCGGGAAAGTATGGAAATTTAATGAGATTCAATACAAAACATCAGAATTTGTAACAAAAAAATGAAAACCCTCAAAACTAAAAGCAATCACCACATATTTGGTATCGCCGTGTAGGGAATTTAATTTCTAGCGAATTTCCGAAGACCTTTTCTAAAAATATTCAAAATTGCACGAGAAATCGGGAAAATATGGAAATTTAATGCGATTCAATACAAAACATCAGAATTTGTAGCAAAAAAATTAAAACCCTTAAAACTAAAAGCAATCCCCACATATTTGGAATCTCCGAGTAGGGAATTTAATTTCTAGCGCACTTCCAAAGACCTTTTATAAAAATATTCAAAATTGCCCGAGAAATCTGGAAAATATGGAAATTTAATGCGATTCAATACAAAACATCAGAATTTGTAGCAAAAAAATGAAAACACTTAAAACTGAAAGCAATCCCCACATATTTGGTATCTCCGAGTAGGGAATTTAATTTCTAGCGCACTTCCGAAGACCTTTTCGAAAAATATTCATAATTGCCCCAGAAATCGGGAAAGTATAGAAATTAATGAGATTCAATACAAAACATCAGAATTTGTAACAAAAAAATGAAAACCCTTAAAACTGAAAGCAATCACCACATATTTGGTATCGCCGTGTAGGGAATTTAATTTCTAGCGAATTTCCGAAGACCTTTTCTAAAAATATTCAAAATTGCCCGAGAAATCGGGAAAATATGGAAATTTAATGCGATTCAATACAAAACATCAGAATTTGTAGGAAAAAAATGAAAAACCCCGAAAACTGAAAGCAATCCCCACATATTTGGTATCGCCGTGTAAAGAATTTAATTTCTACCGAATTTCCGAAGACCTTTTCGAAAAATATTCAAAATTGCCCGAGAAATCGGGAAAATATGGAAATTTAATGCGATTCAATACAAAACATCAGAAACAGAATTTGTAGCAAAAAAATTAAAACCCTTAAAACTAAAAGCAATACCCACATATTTGGTATCGCCGTGTAGGGAATTTAATTTCTAGCGAATTTCCGAAGACCTTTCTAAAAATATTCAAAATTGCCTGAGAAATCGGGAAAATATGGAAATTTAATGCGATTCAATACAAAACGTCAAAATTTGTAGCAAAAAAATGCAAACCCTTAAAATTAAAAGCAATCCCCACATATTTGGTTTCTCCGAGTAGGGAATTTCATTTCTAGCGCACTTCCGAAGACCTTTTCGAAAAATATTCACAATTGCCCGAGAAATCGGGAAAACATGGAAATTTAATGCGATTCAATACAAAACATCAGAATTTGTAGCAAAAAAATGAAAACCCTTAAACTGAAAGTAATCCCCACATATTTGGTATCGCCGTGTAGGGAATTTAATTTCTAGCGATTTTCCGAAGACCTTTTCTAAAAATATTCAAAATTGCCTGAGAAATCGGGAAAATATGGAAATTTAATGCGATTCAATACAAAACATCAGAATTTGTAGCAAAAAATGAAAACCCTTAAAACTGAAAGCAATCTCCACATATTTGGTATCGCCGTGTAGGGAATTTAATTTCTAGCGCTTTTCCGAAGACCTTTTCTAAAAATATTCAAAATTGCCTGAGAAATCGGGAAAATATGGAAATTTAATGCGATTCAATACAAAACATCAGAATTTGTAACAAAAAAATGAAAACCCTTAATACTGAAAGCAATCCCCACATATTTGGTATCGCAGTGTAGGGAATTTAATTTCTAGCGCACTTCCGAAGACCTTCTCTAAAAATATTCAAAATTGCCCGAGAAATCGGGAAAATATGGAAATTTAATGCGATTCAATACAAAACATCAGAATTTGTAGCAAAAAAATGAAAACCCTTAAAACTGAAAGCAATCTCCACATATTTGGTATCGCCGTGTAGGGAATTTAATTTCTAGCGATTTTCGGAAGACCTTTTCTAAAAATATTCAAAATTGCCTGAGAAATCGGGAAAATATGGAAATTTAATGAAGTTCAATACAAAACATCAGAATTTGTAGCAAAAAAATGAAAACCCTTAAAACTGAAAGCAATCCCCACATATTTGGTATCGCCGTATAGGAAATTTAATTTCTAGCGCACTTCCGAAGACCTTTTCTAAAAATATTCAAAATTGCCAGAGAAATCGGGAAAATATGGAAATTTAATGAGATTCAATACAAAACATCAGAATTTGTAGCAAAAAAATGAAAACCCTTAAAACTGAAAGCAATCCCCACATATTTGGTATCTCCGTGTAGGGAATTTAATTTCTAGCAAATTTCCGAAGACCTTTTGAAAAATATTCAAAATTGCCCGAGAAATCGGGAAAATATGGAAATATAATGCGATACAAAACATCAAAATTTGTAGCAAAAAAATGAAAACCCTTAAAACTGAAAGCAATCCCCACATATATGTCCGAGTAGGGAATTTAATTTCTAGCGCACTTCCGAAGACCTTTTCTAAAAATATTCAAAATTGCCCGAGAAATCGGGAAAATATGGAAATATAATGCGATACAAAACATCAAAATTTGTAGCAAAAAAATGAAAACCCTTAAAACTGAAAGCAATCCCCACATATTTGGTATCTCCGAGTAGGGAATTTAATTTCTAGCGCACTTCCGAAGACCTTTTCTAAAAATATTCAAAATTGCCCGAGAAATCGGGAAAATATGGAAATTTAATGAAGTTCAATACAAAACATCAGAATTTGTAGCAAAAAAATGAAAACCCTTAAAACTGAAAGCAATCCCCACATATTTGGTATCGCCGTATAGGAAATTTAATTTCTAGCGCACTTCCGAAGACCTTTTCTAAAAATATTCAAAATTGCCCGAGAAATCGGGAAAATATGGAAATTTAATGAGATTCAATACAAAACATCAGAATTTGTAGCAAAAAAATGAAAACCCTTAAAACTGAAAGCAATCCCCACATATTTGGTATCTCCGTGTAGGGAATTTAATTTCTAGCAAATTTCCGAAGACCTTTTGAAAAATATTCAAAATTGCCCGAGAAATCGGGAAAATATGGAAATTTAATGAGATTCAAAACAAAACATCAGAATTTGTAGCAAAAAAATGAAAACCCTTAAAACTGAAAGCAATCCCCACATATTTGGTATCTCCGAGTAGGGAATTAATTCTAGCGCACTTCCGAAGACCTTTTCTAAAAATATTCAAAATTGCCCGAGAAATCGGGAAAATATGGAAATTTAATGCGATTCAATACAAAACATCAGAATTTGTAGCAAAAAAATGAAAACCTTTAAAACTGAAAGCAGTCCCCACATATTTGGTATCGCCGTGTAGGGAATTTAATTTCTAGCGAATTTCCAAAGACCTTTTCTAAAAATATTCAAAATTGCCCGAGAAATCAGGAAAATATGGAAATTTAATGCGAGTCAATACAAAACATCAGAATTTGTAGCAAAAAAATGAAAACCCCTAAAACTGAAAGCAATCCCCACATATTTGGTATCGCCGTGTAAGGAATTTAATTTCTAGCGAATTTCCGAAGACCTTTTCGAAAAATATTCAAAATTGCCCGAGAAATCGGGAAAATATGGAAATTTAATGCGATTAATTACAAAACATCAGAATTTGAAGCAAAAAAATGAAAACCCTTAAAACTGAAAGCAATCCCCACATATTTGGTATCGCCGTGTAGGGAATTTAATTTCTAGCGAATTTCCGAAGACGTTTTCTAAAAATATTCAAAATTGCCCGAGAAATCGGGAAAATATGGAAATTTAATCGAATTCAATACAAAACATCAGAATTTGTAGCAAAAAAATGAAAACCCTTAAAACTGAAAGCAATCCCCACATATTTGGTATCGCCGTGTAGGGAATTTAATATCTAGCGAATTTCCGAATACCTTTTCTAAAAATATTAAAAATTGCCCGAGAAATCGGGAAAATATGGAAATTTAATGCGATTCAATACAAAACATCAGAATTTGTAGCAAAAAAATGAAAACCCTTAAAACTGAAAGCAATCCCCACATATTGGGTATCGCCGTGTAGGGAATTTAATTTCTAGCGAATTTCCGAAGACCTTTTCTAAAAATATTCAAAATTGCCCGAGAAATCGGGAAAATATGGAAATTTAATGAGATTCAATACAAAACATCAGCATTTGTAGCAAAAAAATGAAAACCCTTAAAACTGAAAGCAATCCCCACATATTTGGTATCTCCGTGTAGGGAATTTAATTTCTAGCAAATTTCCGAAGACCTTTTCTAAAAATATTCAAAATTGCCCGAGAAATCGGGAAAATATAGAAATTTAATGCGATTCAATACAAAACATCAGAATTTGTAGCAAAAAAATGAAAACCCTTAAAACTGAAAGCAGTCCCCACATATTTGGTATCGCCGTGTAGGGAATTTAATTTCTAGCGAATTTCCAAAGACCTTTTCTAAAAATATTCAAAATTGCCCGAGAAATCGGGAAAATATGGAAATTTAATGCGATTCAATACAAAACATCAGAATTTGTAGCAAAAAAATGAAAACCCCTAAAACTGAAAGCAATCCCCACATATTTGGTATCGCCGTGTAAGGAATTTAATTTCTAGCGAATTTCCGAAGACCTTTTCTAAAAATATTCAAAATTGCCCGAGAAATCGGGAAAATATGGAAATTTAATGCGATTAATTACAAAACATCAGAATTTGAAGCAAAAAAATGAAAACCCTTAAAACTGAAAGCAATCCCCACATATTTGGTATCGCCGTGTAGGGAATTTAATTTCTAGCGAATTTCCGAAGACATTTTCTAAAAATATTCAAAATTGCCCGAGAAATCGGGAAAATATGTAAATTTAATCGAATTCAATACAAAACATCAGAATTTGTAGCAAAAAAATGAAAACCCTTAAAATTGAATCCCCACATATTTGGTATCGCCGTGTAGGGAATTTAATATCTAGCGAATTTCCGAATACCTTTTCTAAAAATATTAAAAATTGCCCGAGAAATCGGGAAAATATTGAAATTTAATGCGATTCAATACAAAACATCAGAATTTGTAGCAAAAAAATGAAAACCCTTGAAACTGAAAGCAATCCCCACATATTTGGTATCGCCGTGTAGGGAATTTAATTTCTAGCGAATTTCCGAAGACCTTTTCGAAAAATATTCAAAATTGCCCGAGAAATCGGGAAAATATGGAAATTTAATGCGATTCAATACAAAACATCAGAATTTGTGGCAAAAAAATGAAAACCCTTAAAACTAAAAGCAATCCCCACATATTTGGTATCGCCGTGTAGGAAATTTAATTTCTAGCGCACTTCCTAAGACCTTTTCTAAAAATATTAAAAATTGCCCGAGAAATCGGGAAAATATGGAAATTTAATGCGATTCAATACAAAACATCAGAATTTGTAGCAAAAAAATGAAAACCCTTAAAACTGACAGCAATCCCCACATATTGGGTATCGCCGTGTAGGGAATTTAATTTCTAGCGAATTTCCGAAGACCTTTTCTAAAAATATTCAAAATTGCCCGAGAAATCGGGAAAATATGGAAATTTAATGCGATTCAATACAATACATCAGAATTTGTAGCAAAAAAATGAAAACCCTTAAAACTGAAAGCAATCCCCACATATTTGGTATCTCCGTGTAGGGAATTTAATTTCTACCGCACTTTCGAAGACCTTTTCGAAAAATATTCAAAATTGCCTGAGAAATCAGGAAAATATGGAAATTTAATGAGGTTCAATACAAAATATCAGAATTTGTAGCAAAAAAATGAAAACACTTAAAACTGAAAGCAATCCCAACATATTTGGTATCGCCGTGTAGGGAATTTAATTTCTAGCGAATTTCCGAAGACCTTTTCTAAAAATATTCAAAATTGCCCGAGAAATCGGGAAAATATGGAAATTTAATGCGATTCAATACAAAACATCAGAATTTGTAGCAAAAAAATGAAAACCCTTAAAACTGAAAGCAATCCCCACATATTTGGTATCTCCGTGTAGGGAATTTAATTTCTAGCGAATTTCCGAAGACCTTTTCGAAAAATATTCAAAATTGCCCGAGAAATCGGGAAAATATGGAAATTTAATGCGATTCAATACAAAACATCAGAATTTGTAGCAAAAAAATGAAAACCCTTAAAACTGAAAGCAATCCCCACATATTTGGTATCTCCGTGTAGGGAATTTAATTTCTACCGCACTTTCGAAGACCTTTTCGAAAAATATTCAAAATTGCCTGAGAAATCAGGAAAATATGGAAATTTAATGAGGTTCAATACAAAACATCAGAATTTGTAGCAAAAAAATGAAAACACTTAAAACTGAAAGCAATCCCAACATATTTGGTATCGCCGTGTAGGGAATTTAATTTCTAGCGAATTTCCGAAGACCTTTTCTAAAAATATTCAAAATTGCCCGAGAAATCGGGAAAATATGGAAATTTAATGCGATTCAATACAAAACATCAGAATTTGAAGCAAAAAAATGAAAACCCTTAAAACTGAAAGCAATCCCCACATATTTGGTATCGCCGTGTAGGGAATTTAATTTCTAGCGAATTTCCGAAGACATTTTCTAAAAATATTCAAAATTGCCCGAGAAATCGGGAAAATATGTAAATTTAATCGAATTCAATACAAAACATCAGAATTTGTAGCAAAAAAATGAAAACCCTTAAAATTGAATCCCCACATATTTGGTATCGCCGTGTAGGGAATTTAATATCTAGCGAATTTCCGAATACCTTTTCTAAAAATATTAAAAATTGCCCGAGAAATCGGGAAAATATTGAAATTTAATGCGATTCAATACAAAACATCAGAATTTGTAGCAAAAAAATGAAAACCCTTAAAACTGAAAGCAATCCCCACATATTGGGTATCGCCGTGTAGGGAATTTAATTTCTAGCGAATTTCCGAAGACCTTTTCTAAAAATATTCAAAATTGCCCGAGAAATCGGGAAAATATGGAAATTTAATGCGATTCAATACAAAACATCAGAATTTGTGGCAAAAAAATGAAAACCCTTAAAACTAAAAGCAATCCCCACATATTTGGTATCGCCGTGTAGGAAATTTAATTTCTAGCGCACTTCCGAAGACCTTTTCTAAAAATATTAAAAATTGCCCGAGAAATCGGGAAAATATGGAAATTTAATGCGATTCAATACAAAACATCAGAATTTGTAGCAAAAAAATGAAAACCCTTAAAACTGAAAGCAATCCCCACATATTGGGTATCGCCGTGTAGGGAATTTAATTTCTAGCGAATTTCCGAAGACCTTTTCTAAAAATATTCAAAATTGCCCGAGAAATCGGGAAAATATGGAAATTTAATGCGATTCAATACAATACATCAGAATTTGTAGCAAAAAAATGAAAACCCTTAAAACTGAAAGCAATCCCCACATATTTGGTATCTCCGTGTAGGGAATTTAATTTCTACCGCACTTTCGAAGACCTTTTCGAAAAATATTCAAAATTGCCTGAGAAATCAGGAAAATATGGAAATTTAATGAGGTTCAATACAAAATATCAGAATTTGTAGCAAAAAAATGAAAACACTTAAAACTGAAAGCAATCCCAACATATTTGGTATCGCCGTGTAGGGAATTTAATTTCTAGCGAATTTCCGAAGACCTTTACTAAAAATATTCAAAATTGCCCGAGAAATCGGGAAAATATGGAAATTTAATGCGATTCAATACAAAACATCAGAATTTGTAGCAAAAAAATGAAAACCCTTAAAACTTAAAGCAATCCCCACATATTTGGTATCTCCGTGTAGGTAATTTAATTTCTAGCAAATTTCCGAAGACCTTTTCGAAAAATATTCAAAATTGCCCGAGAAATCGGGAAAATATGGAAATTTAATGCGATTCAATACAAAACATCAGAATTTGTAGCAAAAAAATGAAAACCCTTAAAACTGAAAGCAATCCCCACATATTTGGTATCTCCGTGTAGGGAATTTAATTTCTACCGCACTTTCGAAGACCTTTTCGAAAAATATTCAAAATTGCCTGAGAAATCAGGAAAATATGGAAATTTAATGAGGTTCAATACAAAACATCAGAATTTGTAGCAAAAAAATGAAAACACTTAAAACTGAAAGCAATCCCAACATATTTGGTATCGCCGTGTAGGGAATTTAATTTCTAGCGAATTTCCGAAGACCTTTTCTAAAAATATTCAAAATTGCCCGAGAAATCGGGAAAATATGGAAATTTAATGCGATTCAATACAAAACATCAGAATTTGTAGCAAAAAAATGAAAACCCTTAAAACTGAAAGCAATCCCCACATATTTGGTATCTCCGTGTAGGGAATTTAATTTCTAGCGAATTTCCGAAGACCTTTTCTAAAAATATTCAAAATTGCCCGAGAAATCGGGAAAATATGGAAATTTAATGCGATTCAATACAAAACATCAGAATTTGTGGCAAAAAAATGAAAACCCTTAAAACTGAAAGCAATCCCCACATATTTGGTATCTCCGTGTAGGGAATTTAATTTCTACCACACTTTCGAAGACCTTTTCGAAAAATATTCAAAATTGCCCGAGAAATCAGGAAAATATGGAAATTTAATGAGGTTCAATACAAAACATCAGAATTTGTAGCAAAAAAATGAAAACACTTAAAACTGAAAGCAATCCCCACATATTGGGTATCGCCGTGTAGGGATTTTAATTTCTAGCGAATTTCCGAAGACCTTTTCTAAAAATATTCAAAATTGCCCGAGAAATCGGGAAAATATGGAAATTTAATGCGATTCAATACAAAACATCAGAATTTGTAGCAAAAAAATGAAAACCCTTAAAACTGAAAGCAATCCCCACATATTTGGTATCTCCGTGTAGGGAATTTAATTTCTACCGCACTTTCGAAGACCTTTTCTAAAAATATTCAAAATTGCCCGAGAAATCGGGAAAATATGGAAATTTAATGCGATTCAATACAAAACATCAGAATTTGTAACAAAAAAATGAAAACCCTTAAAACTAAAAGCAATCCCCACATATTTGGTATCTCCGAGTAGGGAATTTAATTTCTAGCGCACTTGCGAAGACCTTTTCTAAAAATATTCAAAATTGCCCGAGAAATCGGGAAAATATGGAAATTTAATTCGATTCAATACAAAACATCAGAATTTGTAGCAAAAAAATGAAAACACTTAAAACTGAAAGCAATCCCCACATATTTGGTATCGCCGTGTAGGGAATTTAATTTCTAGCGAATTTCCGAAGACCTTTTCGAAAAATATTCAAAATTGCCCGAGAAATCGGGAAAATATGGAAATTTAATGCGATTCAATACAAAACATCAGAATTTGTAACAAAAAAATGAAAACCCTTAAAACTAAAAGCAATCCCCACATATTTGGTATCTCCGAGTAGGGAATTTAATTTCTAGCGCACTTGCGAAGACCTTTTCGAAAAATATTCAAAATTGCCGAGAAATCGGGAAAATATGGAAATTTAATGAGAGTCAATATAAAACATCAGAATTTGTAGCAAAAAAATGAAAACCCTTAAAACTGAAAGCAATCCCCACATATTTGGTATCTCCGTGTAGGGAATTTAATTTCTACCGCACTTCCGAAGACCTTTTCTAAAAATATTCAAAATTGCCCGAGAAATCGGGAAAATATGGAAAATTTAATGCGATTCAATACAAAACATTAGAATTTGTAGCAAAAAAATTAAAACCCTTAAAACTGAAAGCAATCCCCACATATTTGGTATCGCCGTGTAGGGAATTTAATTTCTAGCGAATTTCCGAAGACCTTTTCGAAAAATATTCAAAATTGCCCGAGAAATCGGGAAAATATGGAAATTTAATGAGGGTCAATACAAAACATCAGAATTTGTAGCAAAAAAGTGAGAACCCTTAAAACTGAAACCAAACTCCACATATTTGGTATAGCCGTGTAGGGAATTTAATTGCTAGCGAATTTCCGAAGACCTTTTCGAAAAATATTCAAAATTGCCCGAGAAATCGGGAAAATATGGAAATTTAATGAGAGTCAATACAAAACATCAGAATTTGTAACCAAAAAATGAAAACCCTTAAAACTAAAAGCAATCCCCACATATTTGGTATCTCCGAGTAGGGAATTTAATTTCTAGCGCACTTGCGAAGACCTTTTCTAAAAATATTCAAAAATGCCCGAGAAATCGGGAAAATATGGAAATTTAATGAGGGTCAATACAAAACATCAGAATTTCTAGCAAAAAAATGAAAACCCTTAAAACTGAAAGCAATCCCCACATATTTGGTATCGCCGTGTAGGGAATTTAATTTCTAGCCCACTTCCGAAGGCCTTTTCTAAAAATATTCAAAATTGCCCGAGAAATCGGGAAAATTTGGAAATTTAATGCGATTCAATACAAAACATCAGAATTTGTAGCAAAAAAATGAAAACCCTTAAAACTAAAAGCAATCCCCACATATTTGGTATCTCCGAGTAGGGAATTTAATTTCTAGCGCACTTCCGAAGATCTTTTCTAAAAATATTCAAAATTTCCCGAGAAATCGGGAAAATATGGAAATTTAATGCGATTCAATACAAAACATCAGAATTTGTAGCAATAAAATTAAAACCCTTAAAACTGCATGCACTCCCCACATATTTGGTATCTCCGTGCAGGGATATTAATTTCTACCGCACTTTCCAAGACCTTTTCGAAAAATATTCAAAATTGCCCGAGAAATCGGGAAAATATGGAAATTTAAGGAGATTCAATACAAATAGGCTTTCTGGACTCGACTCGACTCGGACTCGTCGAGTATTTGGGTAGTTACGCGGACTCGGGACTCGGGACTCGACTCTAATACTCGTCGAGTCCCGAGTCCAAATTAAAAAAAAAAAAAAACTTGAATCGATTTATTAAATTTCATTGTCGCTTGCGCCTATATCAAGGATTTCTTAACCTTTTTTTACCTAATATTTAATTTGATGTTCTTACCTCCAGCATAACTAATTTTGAAGAATTTTTTTAAAATTATATTTTTTTTTTGTAAATAATTTTAATTTTTAATTTAAAAAAAAATATAACAAAAATAAACAAAATCTCATACCTCCCCTAACACATTAGTATACCTCACCAAGGGAGAAACCCAGGCCTATATTAATATTCATTCTACAATGTTGGTTTAGTGAGAAATTTGGTTGTACGAATTCGCAGAACAACGGCACTTTTATTTTTCATCGTAAAAAAAACGATGAGAAGACTGTAAAACTCAATAATGAATGAAATTTAAAATCAAATCTATTTCATACGTGGTAAGAGTGTAGCTAGTGTAGGTTAGTAAGTCAGTAAAAGTAAAATTAATAGTTTTGAAAATAAATGAATTAATTAATAAATTTGAGTACATTTTCTTTTTAATTTCTTGGCACGACCATTAAAGCAGAAATTTCAGTTGATTTGAAAATCATATAATATTATTTTATCAGATTCTTGTAATATTTTTTGTTAAAGACAACGGACTCGGACTCGACGAGTTTTTTTAATTTTGGACTCGGACTCGTCGAGTCTTAAAACCCTGAGTTTTCAGAAACCCTAAATACAATCCTTGTAAATTTAATGTAACCTGAAGAAATTGATTAGTATAAGTTATTGAAAAATATGTTTAAAGTCTGACTTTTTTTTTTTTAAATCAAATCAATTCTTTGAATTAGTTTTATTAACAAAATTTATTAATAATTTTAGTTTAAAAATGATTTGTTGTTAAATTTTTTATTTTGAGGAAATTTTAATATTTAATATGTAAAAATATAAAAATTTATATAACTATTTAGAATTTTATTTGAAATTGTTTTATTATATATATTATTTTATTTTAAATTTTTAATTTTAATTTTTTAGTATAGTAAATTTTTTTTATGATTTATAATTTTTTTAAAATTTTTTTGATTAAATATTAAGTAAAATTTTATATGGTAACTATAGTCAAACAAAATTGGTCCAAGAACCATATTTTTATACTAAAAATATAAATTTTTAGTTATTTTAGATTATTAATTATTTTGAACAAAAGTTAAATAATATTTACAATTTTAATAATATTTACAATAAATAATTTGTGAATTAAAAATTAAAATAATTAGTAATATTATTTTTAATCCCCTAATATATTTAAAAGCAATTCACTTAAAATTCCATATTTAAGTCAAATTATAAATAATTTTTAAAGTTATCGCCAGTTTGGGAATTTTGAGACGGAGGATTACAGATATACTATATTGAATGAAATGGTGGAGCCGGTAATTAATTGGATAAACCGAGATTTATTAAACTACATATTGTCTAAATGAATTAAGCTGGAACACAACTCCTAATTCAATTAATTATAATATTGTGAAAAATTTCAGAAAAATAATTACATAAATTTTTTACAATTAAACAGTGGAAATAGAATGTTCACTCGGCTTCTCATTAAAGTTATATTTGAATCAATAGAATTCTGCATATAAGATTATTTTATAAAGTTTTAATAACTTATTTAATTGAAGGAAAATTAATATACAATTTTTTATTAGAATACAGGTAAACTGATTACTAAACTAAATAAATTTTCTTAACATATTTTAATTAAGAGGTTTAGAAAAATTCCCTTTTTATATCTTTTATTTATGATTTAATTTTAATATTTAATTATATTTACAATTTTTATTATTAATTTTTCAACGTTAATATTATATTAATATTTTAAAAATGTTTCATATAATAAATTTAAATGCAGATTTAATAAAAAGATTTTTATTAATTATCAGAAATTAAATTAAATTATTTTTTTCATGGTTACATATTTTTACCACAATCAGAATTAAAAATTAATTATAATTTATGTTTGTTTTTTTTAATAAACTTAAATTTAATGAACAGGCAGTGGAAAGATATGTAAAAGTTATTTTTTTATTAAAAAAATTTAATTAAATCAAGTTAAAAACATTTTTTTTTCCATTTAAAATTTTGAAGACATCAAATATAAATTATCTTTTCCAAAATAAAATTAATTTACAAAAAATTCAATAAGAGAAAAATCTGATTGTGGTACATGACATTTTATATATAATTTTCATTTTTTTTTTTTTTGTAACAAATTATCTTCCGAATAAAATAATTTACTTTCAATGATAATATTCAACAAACATAAAACTGATTTTACCTTTTTATATACCATATAAATATTTTAACAAAATCTCAACAAAAAACTTTCCCGCAAAGTGAAAAAGGAACTTTCGATTAATAACAAACAAACAAAATATACAAAATGAAGAAAAATCTCAGAAATGGAAAATAAAATAAATTTCTTATAAAATCACTGTTATATACCTAAGCATAATAACATAATAGAAATATATAATTTATATAGTAAATTAAATTTTATGTAACTTCTGTAATTTTACCAGTTTTTCTTAATGGATGCCACATTGCGACAGGTTTTCGTAATGATGATAACATTTGTTTCCAATGTTGTCTACCCTTACCATTTGTATTACTACCAACAATAATATGACCAATTGGTAAAATTTCTGTATCTGATTCACTAACAACAGTTAAACGTACTTGAATTGAATTAAGAATATATGGTGGTATACTAAATATCATTGATTCATTAAATATTGGACAACGATCCTTACGTTTTAAAGATGTCTTTTTTTTTGAAACTTTTTTATCATCTTTTAGTAAATAAACCTAGATATTTGAAAATTTTTTATTATTAAAATAATAAAAGAAAGAATTTAAATTAAATTTAAAAAAAAACGGAAATTTAAAATTAATTTATAAACTTAATTTAGAAGTTGTACAGTTACAAGTTTTGACTATGTCATGGTTATTCGAGTCAAACCTCTTTTGCAGTAATAAAATTAATGAGTCAAACCTCTTTTGCAGTAATAAAATAAATGAGTCAAACCTCTTTTGCAGTAATAAAATAAATTAGTCAAACCTCTTTTGCAGTAATAAAATACAGTAACATGGAAATAAAAAATAGTAAGAGTTATTGTGCAGTAAAAGAGCCGAACTACTCTGTAGTAGTTTGATATGTGTAATGTGTAGGGTTTTTTGCGTGTGGACACTTAATTTCAATGGAAACAAAGTACTAAGTATTTGTGATAACCTTATTAAAAAATAAAAGAAATTGGTATTTTACAGGATACTGCCCTAACGGGCCAAAGTAAGAATTGTCTAACTTTTTATTTTATTCTACGCCTTATTACTTTTCAAATGAGTCATCTTAAATCGTTTTGGGTGAATGTTTATTCCCTGAAATTGCATTTTCAAGTGTAATATAATTTGCGACTTCTGATGGTATAATCTAGAATCATACTAACTACATATACTAAATACTACCTATAGTATTTAATATTTTTCTGTATTATTTTTCAAATTAAGACTCTAGCATCAGTTACGAACACCATATACTATATAAATTAAATTTTATAGATTATTATTGTTCAGTATCATTTTAATTGGCAGAAATTAATTATTTTTGAATTAAAGGGTAGTTTTACTTTATAAAAATAGTAAAGGTTTTATTTTACTCTTTAATACCTTTACAATGTTGGATCTATTAGCAGTTTTGGAAGATATTTACTGCATGTTTTGTTAAAAAAAGACGTTTTGAGAAAACGTAAATTACGCTGCTTACGGAAAATGGTCTTAAAAATTTTTTTACTTTCATCTTATAACAAATTTTTCAAATTTTACAACATGGTTTTCAAATTTTGAAACATGCTTTCCGCTTTATTTTATGTACACGTTTCCTACGCTAAATCATAAATCGAAAAAGTTATACACGGACGGATGACAAAGCTTTAGTATAAGGGATTTTTTTTAGTTTACGTAAGGAAATAACGTTTTTCTACAGTTCAAACTTTAATTGAAAAATTTTCTGGGCTATTCTGGAAAAGACGCGTTACACCGGGTTTTAATTTGCAAAAAATGTTGTTTATGTCGTGAAACCAGAAAGAGATAATCATATTTTTTACATATTCTTATAGAAATTTTAATATGCCAGAAAAAAGCACCAAATTATCACTCATCGTCCATATTTTTTTTGTAAGGTATATTTTGTTAATTTTATCTGTGATAAAAATTTTATCTGTAATCAAGACTGCGATATTCTTGTTAGCATGGCAGCAGATTTTTATTGTTATTTCATATAAAAGTATTAAAGGTTTTGATTACTGGAATTTTCAATTTGCAATTTTTGAGTTAATATTAATCTTATATAAATCAAATTTATTGAAATGGAATTTAATTAATATAAAAAAGTAATAACTTGTGGTTTTACCAACAATAATATAATTTTATTGGAAAATGTGTTAAAATGTGTATATTTAAGTGTAACATTTGACAAATTTCCATATGAGTTTGGACAAAATGATATATTTCCCTGCCAAATACATAAAATTTACCGGCGGCAGTGATCTATTTTTTCTAATGTAATATCATATACATATGATGTTACATTAGAAAAAACTAAAATCCCGTCTATAATATAGTTTTCACTTCCAGCTCCAACGTATTCCAGAATACATATTCGAAACAGAAAACATGTTTTACAGAATAGCTCAAAAAAAATTTTCAGTTAAAGTTTTAACTACTATTCATAAGAAAACCCTTATTACTTTTCATATATATATATGTAGTACATATTTTGAAAATTTTTAAATTTCTCTTGATTAAAAAATATATAAATTTTTAGTTTTTTTCGTGCTATAATTACTTTACCAGATACCGAACAGATAATATTTGCCCAAACTTTGTTCGACTTTGCAGTTTCTAGAAAAAAAGTTGATCTCAAATCTATGGGACTAACTAATACAATTTTTAAAAATTTTAGTTCTATTTTTATCACATTTTGTATAGTCACACTTCCAAATTGGATTATGAAAAAAACTATTCAGGAGAAAATTATTCAAGTTTTTTTTTTGGTACATAAAGTTTTTTTGTGCCAAATTAAAGAGAAATTTCTACTTTTGTACATCAAAAAACTTTGAAATTCTCATAAAAGTAATTTTAATTGTGAAAGCTAACTTCATTGTATCCGGGAAATTTGATTACTTCCGGGAACTATGTTTGATTAACAAATTCAAATAGAAAAGAAATTAAATTGCAAATTTTCTTTTCAATCAAATATTTCACAATTAAATTATTTACTTTAAATTTGTCCAATTTTTTTAATTAAAAGAAAAACTCCAAACAAAAAAAAAAAAATAAATCCTGTAAATAATCTGGATTTAATTTAATTTAACTATGTAAACTTACCTTAACAAAAATATTTTGTGTATCTAGTAAAATTTCTCGATTATCTTTTTTATCCAATTTTAAATTTCTACCTTTAACAACTACAACAGTTAAACGTTCAGCTGTTGGTAGATAACTTAATGAAAACATTAGCTCACCCCATTTAGCATTGTTTTGTCGTGAATCAGACAATGGTAACCAAATGGTTAGAGGACGTGCTACTGTTACATCACTTATTTGCATTTCAGCTTCACCTATTTAAAAAAAAGAAAAGCACCACAAAAAGTATAAATTATTTAAAAAAATTTTGGTGTGTTGGTTTGAGAATATTTTTTGACATCATTAACAAATTTTTATTTTGGGGAATTTCGTTTTTTTATGAAGAAAAAGGGAAATTTAAATATGTTTTTTTTTTGTTAGTAGGAAAAATAAGGATAGGATAAATTTTTGGTTAATTAAAAATTAATTATAACAAATAATTGGATTAAAAAAAAACAATTTTTATTAATTGGCTTACCTATTAAAGTGTGTGTTGTTCCACTGTGATATAAGTGAAACCATAAAGAACGACGACCACGATTTTTATTTAACCAAAAACAAAAGGTTTCATTGTAACTCGGCGATGAGGTATTTTTAAATAACTGAAAAATTTAAATTATTTTATTATTCTATTAACTTCTTGATTATCCTCTATGTAAAATAAGTAATTTTCATTAAAATCCGAAATTTTTGTAAATTTATGCAAATTTATGTAAAATTATGGTTTCTTAGTGATTGATTTATTGATCTATTGCTGTTAATATAATATAAAATTGAAAGGATTTTGATTTCAATAAAATAAATTTTTATTAAATTAATCGAGTACTTGCACTGCAATATTTATTTTGGCAAAATATTTATTTGGACATCAATTCTGTTGAAATTATATTGGAATGTGAGAGGTTAAATAGTGTTGCAAAATGTTACATTTAAATTGAAAAATTAAAAAAATGACCAACAACTGAGAACAAAATGATCAAAAATGTATAATTTTGGGGCGGTTTGTTTACTGAATATATTTAGAATAATAATTATTAAAAGTAAATTAGAAATTTTAAACAAATATTTGATTACATATTTTGATTTTTTATACCATATTATGTATAAACATAATTTGTAATCTTATGGAAAGGGTAATTTTAAAAACACTAATGGACTGAGTTAAAAAACAGAATGTACTTTGACTTTTCAAATTTTTTGAAGTTGATTTAATTAATTTGATTCCCGTAGGACACTGTGAATGCTACTGATTCTATATCTAAATCCTATTAGATCTGAACCCCATGAAAACTTATAGCATACTGATTTTAACAAAACATTTTGTTTTAAAAAAAAAATTGTATACAAGTATTTGTACTGAAATATATTTTTTGGCAAATATAGATTATATAATAGGAGCTCAATCCATTGAAATGATATTGGGTTATGTGAGTATATCGTTGCGAAATATTAGAATTAAAATGGAAAGCGTTGTAAGGATAGTTTTACTAACAATCAGGGACTGAGTGTTAGTAAAACTAGGCAATATTTTAACTAACTTAATTTGATTAACTTTGACATATTCCATAGCAGTTATTATAAAAAACTTCATAAAATTAATTGTAGTTTATGTTTATTTTGACAAATTAATCTATCGTAAAAGAATAAAAAACCACTTCAGACTTCACATTTTTTTTTTAGAAATATAATCGATTTTCTTAATTTTTCCCAATTTGATTCTCTGTTGTTTTCGTCATGAGTTTTGAGATCAAAGTCAAACAAAAAATATGGTTTTCCATTTTGAAAAAATAATTGAAAATAAATAATTGCATTTTTTAAATAAGTTATTTTGCATTTTTTCCCATTAATGTTAATATTTTTCGAAATACATCAGGAAAAGCTTTTTCATATTTTCATCTTTTGTTAATTTCTTCATTTTTCGACACACAAAAAAAGAGAATTATTATTTATATTAAAAAAATGATAGAAAAGAAGTTTAAATAAAAATAATTTTAAATTAAAAAAAGATTTTTGTCTTTTATTTTAAAATGAAAAGAGAATTTAAGTGAAAAGCATTTTCCTGAAAACATTATAACATCGTTAGTTTTATAAAAAAAATTGGTTTTCTGATGAAATTCGATTTAAATTACTTTAACCCATTTACGAATTATGTCGCATTAATACAACATTTAAAAAAAAATTGTATTTGAGCCATTTAAAATATTATACAAGGATTTTATATTAATTTAATACTATTTCTAGCCTATTTTTGTCCAAACATTATTTTAACAAAAAAGGTTTAAAATATTCAGCAATATTTAAAAATGTAAGCCTCCACCCTTAACTAGGATTTAAATTATTTTTTACCGAGTAGTGCTGATAGTTCATCCTAATTTTAAGATTTAAGGCAAATATAATTCTAAGATTATGTCAAAATAATCTACTGGAGCTCCGTTTAAGTAATTATGGACTAACAATTATAATGTTACTTTTTAGTATATAAATTTTTGATTCATAAATACTTCGTGTATTTTTAAATTTATTATGAAAAAAACCAAAATGATTAAAATTTTATTACCTTAGTTTGCATAGCACCAGTTTCATCAGGTACTAAATAAATTCGTACAAATGTATCAAAACTTTCTAAATTAGATGGTCCAATTAATTCTTTAGCTTCCATTACAGTTACAACCAATTCTACACCATCATCTGTAATTGTATTCCTAAAACACCCAGATACAATTATAAAAAATTATGTAAATTAATAAAAATTGTATACATAGAAAATTTGAATAATAAATTTAAATTTTTTTCTTTTCAAAAACTTTATCTTTATTAAATAATTCATATTTAATAAACCATCAAAGGTAAAAATAATAAACTTTAACATAAAAAAAAAAAATTAAAAATATAAAAAAGTTAATAAGATTTAATTGGAATTATGGCCCAAAGAATTTTTTTTTTCTCTTATATTATATTATATATTTCTTTGATAAATGATGTACTTTTCTTCCAAATTTTTTTTTCCACGAATTTCCTCAAGTAATAACGAGAATTTTCCATTCAGAAATGTTCTTTTTTTTATAAGTACTTGTTGCCCATAATCAACATAAATTCTAAATGACTTATTTTCCCCATCAAAATAATGTTTTTTTTTTTTTGCGAAATTTTTTTTGCTTCGAATAATATTGAAAATGAGCCACAGATAAAGAAATTTTTTTTTATTTTCAGGTAGATAAAAAAGAAGCTTAAATCTTTGGCAGAAATTTAATTTTAAGATTTACTACTTTCGTATCTATGAGTTAAAATAATGTCACTGAAATAAAGTTAAATACAAATTTGGTTTGAATACTTGTGAATGCTACTTGAGTGTTAAGAATTTTACAATAACTTTAATATTGATTAGAGAAAAGAAAATTAGGATTGAAAAGAAAATGTTTTTCAACAAAATCTAGAAAATTGAATAAACTTTTGAAATTGATTTTTGAACAAAAAAAATTTTACTCTTAGATAGGCGAATTCTAAATAGAACAATAAATTTCCGATAGACACCAGTTGAATTCTTATATTTTAATGGAAAGTTTATAGTGAAAATGTATAAAAGAAAATGTATTTTTATATAAAAAGATATTAATATGATATTTAGTTATGTAAAGGCGTTTATCGTTAGTTTTTCTATATTTTTTTTCCATGTATAAATATTTTATTTTCGAGGTTGAATTGATTTTTTTTTATATACAAAAAAAACCGAAATATTTTTATTGTGGAGACAAAATGTCGCCAACAAATATTGCTTTAAATTTTAAAGACTGTAATTTTGAAAAGTACTATGATTATATTAAAGCATTTCCAAAGTTAATTAGAACTTTTCGTAAAAGAAAATAATTTGATTTTTAATTTATGTGGTGTAACATATATATAGTGGAAATTTTCGAACGGCAGATTTTTGAGACACGAAAATAAAAGGTAGTTAACGAATTGTTGGCCGTTGTCCTCAAAAACCTTATTTCCAAAACAATATTTAGGAAATTCTTCCAAACATATTTTGCACCAAAGATTCATACAAACTATTACAATGAATTTCGGAAATTTTTTGATGTTTGGAAGAATTTCTTAAATATTGTTTTAGAAATAAGGTTTTGTTTTAATTATTTGTTCACTCCAACTTAGGCGAATAGAGCCGCAAGTGCAGAATTATCTGTATTTGAAGTTTCTCGTAACAATTTTATTCCAATTGTTAAATATTCTGAACAAGAAATTTCTTTATAATGAAGAAACACTAAGTGCAAAGAGCTAATGCTCTAAATGAGCTATTTATTATTTTATGCTTGCAAATGGCCTTGACTGTTAGCAATCTTCCCAGTCTTAAATAGCATTTTATTGTAATTTGATTACTTGTACTAATTTAAAGCTGAGTGAACTTTTATCAAACAACCTCGAACTGGAAATGAAGCCAGTACTTACCGCACCAGAGTTTAGTACATTACTTGGAAACCACGGCCGGTTTTGTTTTGAAAATATAGTAGCAATAAATTAATGAGGACATTATAAATTAACAAATTTGGTCTAATAGAAATAATTAGATTTTATTTTAAATTATCTACTAGGAAAATCCATTTAGAAATAGAATTGATTGTTGGGAAAATTTCGAAAAATATTTTGAGGAAATATTTGAATTTTTAAAGCAAAACTTCAACTTCTATGTAATAATTTTCATAAAATAATATTATATACTTAAATATTAATGATACAAACGATGACTATCAAAATTGTTGAATAACAATATTTGAAAACAACATTCATAATAGATTTATTGTCAAAATGATTAATTATTAAATCGGAACCCTAAAAAATCTAAAAAACAAGACAAAAAATAATAATATAGGGTCATTAAAATATGTGAACTGACAGTATGGTCTTCAAAATATTTTTCATATTTAAATTATAGATTATAAAGATTAAAAAACAAACTAAATTGGTTCATTAATATAAAAATTTGGACAGTTTAACTTTAGTAAGTTTCAATTATTAATATAAATCACGAAAATGAAAATTATTAATAATTTTCATTTTCGTGCAAAACTTACTTATCATATTGTAATCCAACACAAAGTTGTCCTGTAACAGGTGGCACAATTGGTTCTAAATCTGATAAAACAACTGAAGATTGTGAACTAACTGATTCACATGATAATGCTCTTTGTAAATTAATATTATCTAATGAACCACAACTATCATTTAACGATGATTGTGAACTATTTCTTCGTCCTAATAATATACCAAATGAATCATGTCTTGCTAATGATCTACCACCACCAAAACACCATGTTTGATTTGAATTATTACCAACACTACCACCAACAGCAACACCTCCTCCACCACTTTTAGTTAAAAAATTTTCGGAAAATGTTTTATGCATTTGTGATGTTTTCTCCAAAAATGGATTTGTATTTAATGATTTTGAATTACTACGATTACGTTTAAATATTTGTAAATCTGATTCTGGTGTAGCTTCTGTTTCAGAATATGAACGATTACGAAAATGTTTTTTTAACATTGATTCAATATCATCAAAAACATCACTACACGGTGAATCTAAATATTTTTTTTGTGGTGATGATATAATTTCATTTGGTATATTTTCATTTATTTTTGGACTATTAATTGTAACTAATCTATCACCATTATTCGTTATTGTTGGACTATTTTCCAGATTTTCAATTTCTTCATCAATTAATTTAATAGAAGAAATATTATTTTTGACCAATGGTGATGATGGTGTTTGGTCTAAAATTGATGTTATACGTTCTGGTTCAAAATTAAATATATTATATTTACCTATATCAGTTTTAGGTGGTTCTTTCATTTCTGGTAATAAATCAAATGTATTATTTTCACTATTACTACTGCTACAATAATGTGGAAAATTTTCAAAATTATTTTCTTTACCATATTGTTGTTGTACAATACGTACACAATCAGCTGTAAATGGATTTTTATTATGATGAATTTCATTTCTATAAGAAATTTTCATATTTTCTTTATTGCTATTATTATTTGTAATTTTTTTGGTTATATCACAATTTATACTATTATTAATATTATTATAATTATTATTTGTTGTATTAGGGCTAGTAGTAAAATTTTTAATTGGATTGTCACAATTTTCCGATAATGTATCTAAAATACCATTTAAAAATGGATTTGTACAATTTGATGTTGATTTAGTTCTTTTATGTTGTCCCTGTTGTACAGATGATGATAACGATATTTCTGATGGTGGTAATATTGTTGTTATTGGTGTGCCGGCAGCTCCTGTTGTTGTTGATGTAAATATACCGGATATTAAAGATGTTGTTGAATTTTTTTGTATATTATTGATTATATCTGTAAAATTTATTTTCAATGGTATTTCATTATTATCTTTTTTTTGATTATAAGTTAATGAACTATCATCATTATTTCCATTTTTTATACCATTTAAATGTATATAACCATTACCCATTTTTGGTATTGGATTTGACAGTTGACGTTTTGTAATTGGACGTGGTATAGCCATATTGATTGATGATGGTAATTTTTCAGTTTCAAGACTTTTTTGTTTTATTGGCTTTTCAATAATTTGCGATTGATTTATTTTGTCAATTTGAATTCTATCATCTGTTTGTACTGAATTTGTTATTGGTTCAGTTATAGATCTGTTGGGATTAGATTTCATTAACAATGATGGTGCAGGTGCTGGTCTTAGTGGTTGGGGTGGTATTATTGTTTCCGTTTGTGATATATTCCATGTTGGTGCTGGTGTTAATGAACTTTGACCAATTTGTTTATAATCACGATCAATTGAATCAAATCTTTTAAAACTGCCAGTTGAACTAAGATGTAAGAATTCAGAACCAGAATGAATCTAAATTTTTTGAATATAATTATAATTATAGTTTTTATATACTAAATTTTTACTATTATATAATAAATTTTACCATATATCCGTTTGCATTAAATATTTTACTTTTTGATAGACCAATTTTTTCTTCACGATTTGATCGAAACCAAGCACTTGCACGTGGTGCCAAATACCGGCAAACAAATGCAATAATTACTAAAATTATAGCTAATATAGTGAAACTTAGCAAAACAATTTGATAGCTATCCATTTTATTTTTTTGTTGTTGTTTAGAAAATTGATTTTTATTGGTTATCTTACTTGAAAGTTTTTCTTTCTGTCTTCAAAACATCATTAATTTTTATTATACTGAAAAAAAAAAAACAAAAGAAAATTTATTGGTTTTTCTTTTTAATACCAAAACAAGAAAATTCTTTAAATTCTTTACATGAAATTTTTGTTTGTATTATGCTTTAGGCATAAAAATAATCAATTATGAAAATATTTTTGACTTTATAATAAAACTATATATGTAATATATTTTATTTGGGAAAACATTCTGTAAAATTTTGGGAAATTCTTTACTAACTACTCGAAAATTTGTTTGATAAATAATATTTTCTTCTAATATGGTTGGTTAAGGATAAGAATTCTCTTAGGAAAGAGAATAAATTTTGAAAGTTTTGTCGGTTTAATTAGATTTTTGAATATGTATTATGTTTATGTTACAGGAAAATAGAAAATTTCAAAATTTTCTTCCATTTAAGTTTATAATTTACTCTAAAGTAAAGAATTCTGTTTTAATATTGGCATGAGTCAATGTTAAAATTGTAATTAGTCAGTAACTTACGAATATCAAGCTACTTACAATATCTTACCTATTTTTCTTAAATATAAATTGCTCACTTAGATGTCTACTTTAGAGCCGCATCAGCCGATATTTATGCCTCCAACTAAGAACAAATGTTTTAGAAACATTTTATTGAAATTTGGTCTTACTAATTTTTAGTAACGAAATTTGAAGTGTTTTTTATTAGCATATGGCCTCGACACTTAGAATTTTTATCAGACTTTAATTACATTTTATTACCGATACTAATTGAAAGCTAAGTCTTTAATTACATTTTATTACCGATACTAATTGAAAGCTAAGTAGATCCCAGTACCTACCACACCACAGCTTAGTACACTATAGCATAGCTTACTACACAATCGCCGGTGTGCTCACTTATATATAACTGAACGTTATTGAAGAGAATTAAATTTCATTAGTACTCCTAACAACGTTAAGTGTATAATCGTCAGAAAAATTTAAATTTCTTTATAAGCAGTCATATCGATCCACAACAATTTATAGTCTGATACAAATTTTTATATTTTCATCTCCAAATGTGGAATGAATCACATTAAATAGATGGCCTGAACTCCCTAATGTAATTTAATCTAATTTTTCTTGAAAATTTGTATTTTTTTCATGGATTTTCCACATTAATATTTTATGACCGTCGGCAATAAATTTTTGTTTTTAAAAATTTTATGTAAACTTTTATACCAAATCAATTATCACCGAAAAATTTAAACGAATTTTTCAAATCATAATAATGTTTTTTGTATCTCATTTTGTTAAGATATTTAAAAGTAAAACTCAAATAATAAATTTAAGATTTTATTATTTTTAAAGTAATTTAATATTTAATGTTTATCAAAAAGTTTAACTTATGAAAACTTTAAAAAAATATTTTATTTTTGAATTATTATCCTTTTTCTACAAAACAAAATTCTTTACATTAAAATTTTTTAATGTTTAAATCATAAACTATAAACTAAGAAACTACAACTAAATTTATGTAATTTATTTAGGATAAAATATAAAGGTATGAAGGTTAACGAATTTGATATTTTATAAATACAAAATTTTTAGCTTCTCATACCTAGAAAGCTGTTGAGGAATTCAGTTTCTTGTACAATAATTTATATCCTCCGTTCATAATTATTCTTTTTTGGTTTTTTTGGAAGATTTATGTGCTTATTTAACACAAAATTTATTAGTTCTATAATCTGATAAATCTTTTTCTGTATGTAAAAACAAAAGGATGGGAGAACCTTTTAATACAGAATTTGGTTTAGAAAATCGATATGGTAATGTAGATTGTACTGATTGAATTTTATGGGTTCTGAGAGAATTCTTTACATTACTGTTAAACTGATTTAAAAGATACTTTACAATGAACAAATAAATTGGTAATAAGTTGACTAATATGTTGTTCAAAAAAATGGACAAATTTTTAAACTTCCAATAGAGAAGAATTATTGGCGTGGAAAGTATTTTTAAATGTTGATATAATTAGTTTTACTTCTAGTAAATATCTACTTACTATAAATATTTTTATAGAACTGACATTAGAAATGTCTATATTACAGAATCAATCAGTATCTAATAGTTACAATATTGAATAAATCATCCCCAGAGAGTAGAACTGGATTTAAGGCAATTTCCGCAATTATTCTAATTTTTCATTATTATACTAATAATTCGCGTTCCGGACGTCTGTATTGGTCTCTGCATTGCTGTAAGTACATTTAAAAAACAATGAATAATCGTATAATCCAATATGTCTAGGGAACTTTATTCACATTTTAGGATATTCCGCATATATAACAATATGCCATTATATGAGGGGTCAGCAAATTTTTCATCAGGTTCAAAATTGTTATTTTGTATCCATTTTCAAAATATTGTACAGTACACAGTATTCAAAGAAAGATCTCCTCTTTTAAATATATGAAAATTAGAATGTCCTTTTTTAATTTCATAAAATTTATCATTTATTTTTTAAGAAAGAAAAACTAAGACCGATACACTTAAGCTTCTTATTATTTGTGAAAATAAGTTTTCGTTTTTGCTTCAATTATGATTTTTCATTCAGAAAATCACAATAAAAAATGATTTGAAACGAAATAAAAAAATAATATTCAGCTATCATCTCTCAACATGATAAATGAAAATGATAAAAATTTAAAGTATTAGTGAAAAAAAAAAAAAATGAATAACCTAAAAGTGATAGATTCCAGAGTTAATAATAAATTCAGCATGAATTAATCTGAATTGGTGAGTTGGGTATATTTTCTGAAATTTCCTTTTTTTTCTGATTGTTTGCAGAAAGAATATAAAATTTTGTTGATTTTATTTTGCTTTCTTTTTGTGTTATTATTTATGAATAATTTTTTGTATAATGCTTAAAGGATGATAAACAGAAAGATTAAAATAAGAAGATATTGTGTCATAGACAAGGTCAGTCTTTATATATCAGGAATTTATATTCACCATAAGTGTTCAATGGTGTATGATTTAATTGTTTAATTGAAATTCAACGAACCATTTACAAAAAAAAAAAAAATATAATAAAAGGAAAAGGATAAGAATTTCAAAAAAAAAAAATATAAGTTTTTATTTTTTTGCATAGTTGCAAATTAATAATATTTTTTTTTGTTGAAATATGTCAGGTTAAGGAATCAATAGAAGAAAGTTTTATAATTATTTATTCCCATCTGAATTTTATTTATATCCTTGTATTAATTAAGTTTTTATTTTAAATTTAAAGTTGCACCCGTTTTTGGAAATTAATTTACATAATTTGTTATTAAATTTTATGGTAGTATTAGCAGCCATGAAATTGCTTTTAATATTTTGTCTATAGAAATTCCACAAACAAAGTTGCCAACCAAAACAACTAAATAGTAGTTATCTTTCTAGAACTCCTCGAAATGTTATTGCTATTTTATGTAATATTAATTAAAAGAATCAAATTTCAAAACAAATTTACTAGACACACAAGTCAAACTAATATATTTAGTTCGTC
This sequence comes from Empis livida, assembly GCA_963932195.1. Lineage (NCBI taxonomy): Eukaryota > Metazoa > Arthropoda > Insecta > Diptera > Empididae > Empis > Empis livida. Next base: position 27,767,141 of record OZ010648.1, read on the forward strand.
TTGGTTTTAATTAATTAGAATTAAATTTCAAAAGTTCAATTTTCGTATTTTGATATTTTTTTGACAATTCTGGGAGTAACTGAAAGAGAGAAAGATAGAATAAACTTGCCTTATGGACGGTTTATCAAGTATACGTTGTTTAAATACTACTTTTGAACACGCAGTGATTAAATGGACATGTTTCTATGAAGTTGTTTATTAAATTTGGAAAAAACGGACAAGTTGATTTAAATTTAAATACTACGTGTCAGACGAAGTGTGTTTTTTGATGGGACTTTAATATTTTTTTTCATAAACTTTAATATTTTTTTTTATTGATTGTACAATAAATTAAAACAAATCAAATTAAAATCTAATTTGATCATAATAAGAAAAGCCAAAATTAACTTTAAAATGGTAGAAGGCCATTGGATATTATTTAATAAATTATTGTGACAATCAGTTGATGGGGCTTTTCTTGATTGAAAAATACATACTAAAAAAAATACCAAATACCAATTACTTAAATGTAAAAAAAAATTTCCGGATTCGACTTGTGATATAATATTTTTATTAGAAATTAATTTAATTTGTTATTCAGTTTCAGGCAATTTTAATGAATGCCTTTTTCTTTTTCTAATTGAAACTCTAAATTACGTATTTAATTAAATCTAAAAATTAAATGAACTTAATCGACATACGACAACCAGAGATTTTAAAAATATTTAAACATATTAAAAAAATTTAAGACTATGTATATGAATACACTTAGTAAAATACCTTCATGTGCTCACAATCCAAATTTTGAAATTAAATTCTTTTGAATAAATATAATTTTATTTTCAAAAATTTTGTAAGAAAATTTTACAAAAAGTCAATTTTTAATTATGAAAATTAATAAAATATAAATTAATTGTAGTGAATTAATTTTAATCTAATTAATTTTAATCTAACACAAAAATTCTAAGGTTTGAACCGAAATATGAAAATACCCGCTTATTTGTGACATTATAATGCAACAATTTTCTTTTTTTTAATTATGTCAACATGCCATTTGATACTATTTGAAAAAAAAAATAATTTTTTTGTTTGAATGAAAAATATTAGTTTTTTTTGTTTTATCTTGTTTCAAATTTCGGTTTAGTAAAAGATAAAAAGATTTTTTTATGCTTTAATGGAGACTGACAGGCGTTAAACGGAAAAATCGATCTCGCAGTTTTTTTTTCAAACAAAATGTAATATTATTCTTAAAGAAGCATCTGGGTCTGGCGAAATTAAAAAAAAGAAAGAAAATTAATATTATTTTGAAAATTTTAGTTTCCGAATTAAACTACAGTAACCGAAATTGTACCATCTTTCTTAAAGAAAGTTTCGACTGTAATGATTGTAACTTGTAATGAACTAAATAAATACTTTACGCAAACCCAATTTTGTGACATCGAAAACAAAAAGTGTTACGGTCTGTTAGAAAGGGCATGTCACCCCTCCAGCCAAGTCTATAAAAGTATTTCTTTGGTTTCTCCGACGCCCGCTTCATTTTAGCAATTCCAGCCGCATCCTTAATGAATCTAAGAACTCACGTTAGTGGTATATTCGCGTAACTCACGTTAGTGGTAGATGGTGGTATATCCACTAAGTCTTCAAATTAATGGCATACCCTAAGTCTGATCAACAAAAGTTGTGGGCTATCACAAAGAATGTAGTTTGTGTTCTAAATCGCCTCGATACCTTAACATCCTCTACAAAGATTGACCAAAATTCGTCCCTTTGTTTTTGTCATACTGCTCAGCAGTCAGTGTTTCATCAGAACAACCATGTCTCATCAGTGTTTCATCAGGATAACTTTCATAAGATTATTCCTATGAGTTGTATTTCTGATTTTTTTTTGTTGCTAGAGTGGTTTTCCTGATTGTTAGAGCCATCTGATATATTTTTCTAATGGCTATAGCCAGCTGATATCAATGCTTCTTTTAGTTTCATTAGCTTGCTCATTGCCTTCTATAAACTGTCTATGTTATTTGATCCAATTTTAAATTTAAAGGACCACCGATAAGTGCACCATAGTTAATGTAGATAAGAAAGCATATTGCATAAAATTGATAACATTATATTAAACAATTGTTGATCTATTTATTCTCAGTATATTCTATATTATATTTTACATTTACACTGAGTTCTTCAATTTTTCTGCAGTACAAAAAAAAATATTTCATAAAATTCTTTAGAAACCGTTTTATAAAAAGGATGTTTATTCAGAGATTTTTTATTATAGTTTGAATCTCTTAGTTAAAATTAAATTAAAAAATTTACAACATAAACTTAAAGCTGAACCCGAAACTACTTTACTCAAATTTTAAATTCATTATTAAGAAAATATTTCATAATAACATAAAATTTAAAAGAAAATAAAAAAAGAAAATTCATAAAATTTTTTTTACCGCGGTCGCGGTTTATTTAAGTGAGTGTGTCGTCGAATATTTCTTGTTTTTTAGTAACAATTCGTTACAGAAAATTACCTTAATTCGTTTCAGTTTGATGATTGTGAAAAGTTACATACGGTTCACAAAAAATAATCATTTTTTTTTTGTAATTGTGTAAAACAAAAGTTTAAGTATTGATTTTCACAAAGACTAATTTTTTTCGAATATGTTTAGCAGATTTGTAGATTAATTTGAAATAAAAATGTTCATTTTGTTCGATCATATGTCTCGCTTGTCATTTTACAAGTAAGAATTAGAAAAAAAACTAGTACATTTTGCTTTCGGTTTTTTTGGTGAAATTTTAAATAAGTTGAGAATATTTTTGCAACAGACTGACACTATGTCTAAAACTTTCAGCATAATATTTTAAAATTTTTATTTAGGTTATTGGGTATTATTTATATTAATCATTAGTAAAATATATGTATTCATTTTCCTATTAATTATTTTACAAAACAATGTTTTGTTTCAAAAACGAAGAAGAAACCAAGATTATTTCAAACTTATTTAACTCAAAATAACATGATTACATGTCTCTTAATAACATGCTATTTTCATACACAATAAGGAATAAGGAAATATCCTTTTTCGAACAATGAACTCATTTTTGTTTCCTTATCATTTAACTATAGTATCCAAGGATTTTCTACACAAAAAAAAGAAAACCAGGAAAATTTTTTATATTTCTACCTTTATTTTGGGGAGTGTAAAATATTCCATATATTTATGAATAGAAAGGTGAATATAAATTTAGAGTTGTAAGTATGAGATTGTTAAAGTTTTGTTGAATATATTTTTATGCCGTAAAAGTTTACAAAAACAATAATAAAGATCAAAATTTTTGAGGGAAGGTTGGTAAATGAAGGCTGACAAGTTAAAAAAATATCCTATTGCTATATGTTTATGGGCATAAGTAATAATGGTAAAGAGAGTATTAAGGACTTAAATATTTTTTGTAAAGGAATAAATTTTTATTCAACTATTTTACATAATATTCTTGTTTATAAATTTTCTGTTTTTTTGTTTTTTGTTTTTAGTAAATGCGCCATTGCTCATTGTTGTATCTGTTCTGTTTATTTTAGTTATGTGTATACATTTATGGACCAAAAAAAAAAAAAAAAGAAACGAGGAAAAATTATTAGTCATTTAACAATTACATATTTTTATTTTATGTTATGCATAGACACGAATTTTAAAATTAAATTTCATAATTTTTATGGAATAAAAAGAGGGGAAAATAAATATAGTTTTAAAATGTTGCGAGAACAGCGATAATGAATTTTTTTTCTTTTATAATGAAATTAAAACTAATAACGCCAAAGGTTGTAAATTTTAATTTAAATTTGCTAATTTGAATCATCCATATAAAGGTACGTTATCCGTAATGCCGCATTTTAATGAAAGATATAAAGAAAGTAAATAAAAAACATAATATTTATTATAATAAAATTGAATTCAAAGTTAAATGATAATTTACCGTTGTTTAGTGACATATTAAAACTCCCATAAGAATATAATTATCTATGTTGTGTATCCCTGGAACAAATAACATTTCCTCCTATTAATATAAAGCATATTGCGTAGAAATAAGAAATTACTTTGTCTCTTAAAAGCAATCTTTTTTTCTTCCATGACGAATTCCTGACTGATTTTATTGACCGTTTAATAAAAAATAAATTTGAATTTCGCTTAAATTAAATATACCAGCATATACTTGTTAACAAGGATAAATATTTTCTGTGGAAAAATTTCGATCGTAAAATTTAGTAGCATAGAGGTCTCACTATAATTTTTGAATAAAAAAACTTTATCTAAAATTAATGAAGGGATTACTTAAGATCCTTTCCACAACAAAGATTCTTAATTCCGTTTATTATTACCAAAAAAAAAAATACTAACGTAATGTAAGTAAGTAAAAAAAAAACAATAACAAAATATTACAAATTTACTACAGAATATTTTATGTTTACTTATAAAAGCTTTTGACATGGTTAATAGCTTAAATGTGCTTTTATTAGATCAGTTAAAGCGGAAACAGCAAATTACTTTTATTTTCCCAATGGTATTATTTTCTTTAAATGAATAATTAATTTTTATTGTAGTGTTTTGAATTTTTTGTACGTATCAGTAATATTACGGTAGGTAAATTAAAAAAATCATCTTCTGTATAATAGGATTAAATTATAGGTAAAAATTGTATTATTAGCAATAATTTAAATATGTTTAAGATTAGAAATTATCTAGTCTTAAGCATTTTCTAGGATAGAAATACAACTAAAAATACACAAAAACATTTAAAAACGTAGTTTCTGAATTTCCATAATTTTCCATGTCTTTAGAGAATTTCAAATATTATTGAAATTTTTACTTAAATGGTGTACAATAAAAATTATTTTTAAAATTGATTGGTTTGGAGAGGAATCTCATATCTATCGCACGTGGACGCATACATTGCATATATGGAGCCAGTTTATGCTCCGGTCGCTGGCTCAATTATTTAAATTACTAATGCTTACCATCTCCTTAATGAACTTTCATTAAGGAGATGGTAAGCATTAGTAATTTAAATAATTGAGCAATGAGGAATCAACCTTCCTGCCTCCTCCTTGTTGCCTAGAAACTGACATTTCAAGTTACATAACATTTTTTCCCTTAAGTGAGAAAGAAGGTTTTCAAAGGATTCCTATTTGTCTTCGTATAAATTGTAAACGGCATGGTCTTTGATGTGCAGTATCAATCTTAGAATAATGTGGCTCCTGGAAAAATGGGTGGACAGGTTGGTCTTTTGCTTATTGGCTTGTTTATTGGCTTGGGATTGCTTGATTGTTTATTGGCTTGGGATGGCCCCGAAACTGTTCCGTATTAACATAGGCAGTCAATTCCAACCATCTAAAAGTATTTTTATAGCTTGCTTAATTTTTCAGTTATCCTCTATTGTGAAATACGGTTTGTCCTATTACATAAATCGCTGGAGAGCTATCAATTACCACGCATCCGCTAGTTCTGTTGACTTTTCATTCTTAAAGTTAATGTAATGATACAATAACAATTTAAAGTATAATAAGTTTATTAATTTTCCTGTAATTTAAGGACCTAATATATCACACAATAGTACCGTCAATATATATGCTGCAATACAAAAAGATTCTAAATTCAAATTCTACCGAAAAATTATTCAAGAAAAAAAATAACAAGTTTCCATCAAATTTTAAAAGTAACTTTAATATTTTACAATTTCCTAATATTTATAAATAAAATCAAATAATGTTCATTTGAATCAACAACCAAGAATAAACACCCCAATAAAAAAAGTTTTACTTCTTGTACACAGATCAAAAATATATTTACGACATTAAAAACCGGAAATGTTATTTAAATAATGGTTAACAACAAGATATTCTGACTGACGACTGTAAATTAGGTTATAATCTATTTATTAATAGATTTTTTTTTTTAAAAGATAATCTATATTTTATCCTTATATTTTAAAACTAACACCGTCTGACCTCAAAAAAGGAAAAAAAAGGATATTATACAAATTTTTGTGGTTATAATTTTGCAATGAGAGTTGTAATTGAAACTATGTTGATGTAAATTTTATATTATACATAAATATATGAATATATAAGTATTTATAAGGGAGTTTGTGTTTTGTGGCATCAATCCAAAACAAAATTGACCTAAATTTTTGTAGATTATACATTTTGGCTTTAGTACATTCATAATAAAAATGAAGAAAAATAAATATATATACATATATATTAAATTTTTATAGTTCGAATTGTGTTGCTGATTGTCAGGCGCTGAATGTGCCCAAAAGGCATAGAGTTTTTAAAATATTCAGTAAAGTAACTTTACTATTAAAATTTTTCAATTATAATTGATAAAAAAACTGAAAATTTTACATATAAAAATTTAGAAATTCCTTTACAAATAACCTGAAAGTATGCAATTGAGTAAGATAAATTATCCAACTTAGAATTTACTGGGGTCTCAGGTTATTATGCCATTGAAGATAAAGAAAAAGTGGATTCGTTTTCAAAGAAGGCCGAGGTGGTTTAATCAGATGACACTGGTGTAAATGTCAATATCGCCGTCGAATACCCAAAAGGAACGGGTGATGAGAGACATGTTCGATGTAGGGCTAAAAACGTAGAAGCCACACTAAAACATGTGGTATGCGAATATTTTTTTGCGCAATCTAGGTACAAATAACTCAGCTAATATGACTCATCGGCACTTGCTTACATACCTCTATCCACAATCAAACTCTTTATAGCAAACAGCAGAATTTTTAGCCATTAATAGGCGTCTTTATTGTTCCATTGGAAAAAAAATTGTATTTAGCACGAATCAACCGCAATGGTCATTTGCCAAGCCGCTTGAGATCTCTCGGGGCTCGTGTAAATATATTTTGCCACACCTCTTCTAAAGTGATTTGCCACGCCTCTTTTAACGTAACTAAAATAAATTATCCTGCAATTTAAAATATGCAATTTAAAAATTCATTTTATAACAAAATAAAATATATTTTAATTCCAGTCTTTTTTTTATCTAATTAAGCTGCTTTAAATTTGTGTATAATTAATAAACCAAAAATCGTAATATTTTTTCATTATTTTCTTTTCATCATCATCATAAAAAAAATTTAATTAAAAATAATCTGAGAATCTAAAAATATTTGATTTATCTACGATACCATTTCAGTCTAAATAATTTAAGTTAATTTTATTTAAATATTTAAATAAATATTGAACTTAAATTTGTTGAAAAAAACATTTAATACAAGCATAATAAAATACAATTTATTAAGAAAAAAATCTATATTCCTTTTATAATTGGTAATTAATTTTATGACAGATAAAACATCTGTGACCATATCACAAAGGACTTAAAATCAATTTATCAATTTATCTAAAATAAAAAATAAAATAATCTTAAGAGCATAATATGGAAATAAATTTAAATTATATATCTTTGTATTTGTGTCAATTAATTTTTCGCAATATTATTAGTTTAGGATAATATTAAATTATGAATTTCAGAATCTTTTAATTAAATTATATTTTAAAAGCAAATTTCAAATTTTCCTTTTTTTCTTTATTACAATCTTCTATTAAATATTTTCCAATTCTCCTTAAAGTTTTCAGAAATTTTATTCATTTTAAAAATATTCATTCTTCTACTTTCGAAAAATCTTGAAAAAATATTTTATTTTATGATTTATTTGTATGATATTTATTATACGTTTACAAAAAAAAAACATATAAAAATTATATAATCGTATATATGCTATAAGGATTGTTAACCACGTTTACAAATTTATGATAAAAAATATCTGAAAAATTTATTAAAAAAAAGCTGCGCAAGAGATCAAGCGTACAATAATTTCATTTGTAGTGGATATCTATAGTTGCCGGTAATTATAAATTACCTAATCTAAGTATACTAAATCCATTTATCTCCACTGTCTTTGGTTAAGATGGAAGAAGTTAACCATACCCAACAGGTTACAAAATCATGCCAACAATTTATTTCTACACTTAGTATTCAATAATAAATTAAACTGTTTTGAGACAGACGAATCGACAGATAGCTGGCATATTTTGTTTTTCAAAAAAGTTCTAACAAAAAAAAAAGTGTTTTGGAATAAATTGGTGGAATTTTAAACGAAATTTTCTATTTTCATATTTATTTATATTTTCAAATTTCAAATTCATTTCATTCAGAAATTGCAGTATATTTTCCTTTTTTTTGGCTGAATTTCTTACAAATATGAAATTTTATTAAATAATTGTCATAAATTGGAAGGAATTCCATAAAACCATTCAATTTAAATACTGAAGAAAATTTAGTATTAAAGTTGTAGATGATAAATCTTATCGGAAATTTATCCTCTTTAATTACGAGGATAAAATATACTTAAGTTTAAGAATAGATAATAATGTTTAATTGGGTAGAAATTTCTAGATTGTTGGTATATGATGCCATAAAAGTTTATCTTTAAATTTTGATATAGATATTAAAATGTATTATGTGAATTTACAAAGTTCAATTAAAACTCACATTCCATATTTTTGGGAGCAGTATCAAATTTCTAATCAAGCCGTTAAATATAATCAATACTCAGTTGAACAAATACGAAAATAAATTAGGAAATTTCCGATTGTAGAATAAATAACGATCAGGAAAACATTACATTTACATATTAATACGATTATATTATAGTAAACAATATATTTCCGAGTTCAAAAATTAAAAATTAAATTCTCCAAAAAAATGTTGCAGAATAAATAACATTCAGTAGAATTACGAAAAATTTGCATAGTTCAAGCTCCGATTACTTAAATTTTATTTAGATCGAATGAATACATTTTTTTTTCTGTTTTATCTATTCTGATATAAAAAAGAATATTAATTTTTCATGGAAAAGTTTCTGATTTGAAAAATGTTCTCACTGTAAAAAATTTTATGAAAGAATTTCCTTTTCAGGTTTTCAGTGTAATTCATCTCCAGTAAATTTTCACAATTTGTTCCAGTAAGTTAGACAAAATACATATGGTCAAAAGTTGTTTTTTCTCAGTGTACAGACTCACTGAATTTTTAAACTATTATTTCCGACAGAATGAGATCTTGTGGAGGAAAAGAAGTATATCATTTACTTAGAAAAATTATAAGTGTTTATTATCGCATAGCAGAAAGATATTAAAGTTTCTTTAAAACATTTTTATTTCAAATGGCCTCCATCGTTAATAACATTTGCCAGTCATCAAAAGTTATAGTAATTGTGATGGATAAATCAATTAAATATATCAACCAACGGCTTTATTATTTGTTAATTTACCTTAAACGAATATGCTTTTCACAAAAAACGTAGTTTTCGTTTACTGCAAACTAATTTTTTATTACATTTACTACGAATGTTTCAAAGATTATGTCAAAAAAACTTTAATTTGCTGTAAAAGGTTCGTTTATATGAAATAATTTACGTCGTTTACAAATACAGCTTGATTACTGCAAATAAATCTGGTTTACTGTCGTATTTTTAGAAAACATATTTTCTTGAACGTAGAGATTCTCTTATTTATATGGGTCAAGGTAAATCGTTTGAGCATCTCAAAGTTCAGCCTGAAAAACAAATATTGAAAAACTTCGCTTCAGGTTTTAGCAGGAGAATTTTATATTACAGCTCTATTGTATTGAATTTTCTATTGCTGTAATTTATTATTTAATATTATTATTTAATAATTCCATTTTGCAAAAACATAATTTTTATTTTGAAGTTATTTGAAGCCCTCTGTAGGTAATTGGTTCTCACCTTATTTCAATTTTATTTTTGTATATGGGTGAGAAAAAAAAATTACTTTAAAAAAATTTTTTTAATAATTTATTGTTGCCATAAATTAAATAAATCAAATTGTTTTCTAAAATAATTTATTTTATCTTGTAAATTTAAGTTGAAGTTTTCACAAATTATTGGCGGAATATATTTATTTTTCAACATTTTTTAAATAAAAGAGAATAAGTTTTGAATATTTGCAAAAAAAAAACAGCCGGAAATTACGTTTTCTAAATAAATTGGTTCAAAATAACTACAATTTTGAAGTTTTGACAAATTTTGGATTTAAATTCACGATATATTTCATAAATTGAAACGCAAGAAATTAATTTCAATTATGATTCTAAAATGGTTACCAAATTTTTAGTTTATAGGGAAAAAGTTTTTTTTAGGGCCAAATAATAGTCACCAAAACTATATTTTAATGTTACTCAGTAATTAAGTATCATTTGATTCAGGAAATTAGAAATAATGGGACGGAAAAATTCTGACAAAACAATTTATTAAAATTATAGATTGCACGACTATCACAGTCCTATTGTGATAGAGTTTTTTTTAAATTTCAAAATTAAGGGCAACCGAAATTTAAATTAAGGACAAACAAAATTTCCGGAATGTAATAAAAATTACAATTTTTTTTTTATATATATTTTAGAGTACAAGAGGTTCATTATCTCTTAATTATCAAAGTGTATTTAAATTCGTTTCACCATTTTGCCTAAGGATTAAAATCTAACACACAAAGTAAAATTTTTTTTTTAAACAACGCATTTTCTTCTTTTTGCTATTTATCATGACATGAAAAATGTGGAAGAAAAATAAGTGAAGAAAAAAAGTTGTCAAATAAAAGTCCAAATTTGCGTATCAGTATTTCATCTTTTTTATGTCCAGATTATTTAATTCTTTTTCTTTTTTATTTTAAAATATTAGTATTTTTTTTTTAAAAAAAAGTAAAAGAATCTCAAAGGATTTTCTAAATATACGTATAGCATAAAATTAAAAAGGAAAATTTCGAGTTTATAAATACTGTGCACGATGAATGAAATATTATTTATCAGAAAGATTTCACGATCTATGAATTATTCATGGAAAAGGCGCAATAACCCAAATGTAGAACAGTGGTTTGCTCTTCACTGACAAAGTATTTCGAAATTATATAAATTACAAATTTCTTTATAGTGAAGGTACTATTAATTGCAGCCAGGAAATGGGTTTTTGTGAAATTTTTTTTTTTTTTGAATCATTATAATTTTCTACCCTATTGCAGCATACAGTGTACATCCGCTTTGTTATTTTCACTGTGCTACGAATTATTAACATGCCTTTCTTTCTTTACTATTGGAAATACTATGTTCTAATAAACTTATTTAATATATATTTACGGAGGTCCTTTCCATACTTCACCGTTACGTCCTTTTCGTCAATAGATTTCTTTTACTCTTTCTAAGTTTTTAAAAAAAAAAAAGTTATTGAGGTTTTTACAAACTTATGTTTATTCCTTTCCTTTAAAAGTACTTTAAGTAAACATACATTCTTGTAAGAATCCTTTTATTTTAAAGATTATAATTCAATATACGTTTAAGTTAACAAAAAGTTCATCTAGTCCTTAAGAATTTAGTCTTTTTTTTGTATACTTAGTTTGATTTGTAAAAAACTCAATAACTTTTTTTTCAATTCAGATTTTTTTTTTTTTTAAAATCGGAAAAAAAACTTTATATTTCAATGAACTGTTGGCAAGAACTAAAAAAAAAGATCTAAAAAGAATCGCAAAAGAATATCTTTTTATTTGTAGAAAAATAAAAAACTTAATTTAGATTGCGTAGAAAAGAGGAAAAGATTAAATGTGAAGTTTGTTCCACTTAAAAACAAGTCCTTTTGAGTAGCAAAAGAAAAAAAATAATATTTCTAATATCTTGACCGAAATATGCCACTATTTAAAATTTTATGTAAAGAATCAAAGTTTTTTTTTCATAATTATTGACATGTACAGAATTTTCTTCAGATACCAGAAGGGTTAATTGAACTTAAATATATTTTATTTATTAATAAAACCTGTGTCAATTATGAGAAAGGTTACATTAAGAAATTGACAGAAATTATAAGTAAAATTTTGAACCTTTAGAATTTTTTGTAGAAAGTGGAGCGGATCACAGCTTTATATTAGATAATGTACACTCGGGACGGACCTAAATTCAATAGCACCTTCAATTACAAATAAAATTTAAAATGTCAAAATACCAGGCAGAAAATATATTCCAACTACAAATTCAGGTGCTTGAATTGCAAATTTAAATTATTTAAGTTATATTTAAGATCAGATCCTTTAATTTAAAATTTTTAATATTTTTATAAGATATTTTGTAGATAATTTCCAAATTGCCAGTTCAACTCTCACGGTATGGTACATTAATTTGTGTCAACTGGTACTGGACAATTCCGTGAAAATTTGTTAAGACATGATAATTACTTTGTGACATTTTGAATTAATTTCTGATTTCAACTGCTATGGTGACAATCTTCAAATTTTCCAAAATGGAAAACTTTCCTTTATACCAAATATAAACTTCTCAACTTTTAGAAAATTAGCTCTTTAGTAGTCAAACTTATTTTCTTATAAAAAAGTAATGATTGTGTTTATTAAAATTTTATAGAATTCGTATTATATTCATCTTCAATTAATTTACCACGATAAACACTAGCTAGCGTTTCACATTTATTAGATGGTCTTCTGCTTTATCAAAAACATTTATAGTCACTTCAATCGACATTTTTCTTAAATTTATTTATAAAAGTTTATAGTTTGGTTTTGGATAAATAATGAGCACTTTACTTTGATTTCACTAAATTAACTTTAGTAGAGTCAGTAAAATTTAATGTAAAAAAAAAATTTACTTTAAAATTTAAATATCACTGTTATTAAAATGCATTAATTTAAATTCCTTTAATATACACTTCAGTTATATAAATTTCACCTAACCTGTAACCTTTTAGGTGGTTATATTTAAATAGATAATCCATGTAATCAAAATAAATGACGGAAACTTGTTACACGCTAAATTAACTTTGAAAATGAAGTGAAAAAAAAATAAGAATAACTAAGCTGATGACAAAATCCTTTTTCCAATATTATCTTATATGCATTTTATAATATTAACTACAAAAGTTTTCGTGTTTTTCAGCATTTTTTTAGTGTCCATGAATATAGACTCCTAATTATACAAAGCATAAAAATTGTTATTGTTTTTTCAGGTTAAACTTTTATTAGATTTTATGCTAGACGTAGTTTTTCTTTAATAAATAATTATAAATTTTTAAATGATTATCTAGGACATATTTAAAAAGAGATAATTTATATTAAAAGGTTATTTGGTAATTAGGAATTATACTAGATATGGTATAGTGTAACATAAAATTATTCCATTGGTGATAGTTAAATAAATTATTACTGATATACTGCTGAGAAATTTTGTAATATAAACTTTTAAGGACCAAAATAAAAGTAGAAAATATTTAAATGACAATAAGATTAGGAAAAGTTGTAATAATATAATGAGGTAAAGTAATAGTAATTAAGAGGATAGTAAAATTTTTTAGTTTTCCGTCTATTTACTTTACATGTATCTTAATTATTGTAAGCAGTCTTAAGGTTCCTTGAAAAATAAAATATAATATTTCCATGTTTAGTAAAGGTATTGCTTTTATTACATTATTTACAGTTGTTTTCTTTTTATAATAGGATTAAAAGTTAGTTTTAAACCTTGTATCCTGAATTCCATAGAAATTTTTTTAAATTTTACAAGTTCCTTAATTTGCAAATGAAACATTTGACTATAAAAGATTGAAATTTATGTAATAGATCAAATATCTGAAATGGTTTATTTTTTTAACAAAGCTTACACACTGTGGAAGAGAGGGGATTAACTATATAAGGATAGCGTGTCATTGTGAAGATGATTTTTAGGAAGTTGTTTAAAATTCTGTAAATTATATTCATGCATAAAATATTTGACGGCACTTGATTCTATAATCTGGTAAAACGTAAAAGAGACACATTTCATTGTTCAATAAGATTCAGAATTTGAAAAAGAGTATTTGTTTAATTGCTTTTAATGACACCATAATTTCTTTCATATCATCAAATGACTAATACTTAATATCGAAAATGTGGTAAAAAAAAGATTTACTTTGTGTCTATGCTCGAAAGTAGTAAAAATATAGGCGAACAATCTAGTAGCCCGTTGCTGAACTCTATCAAGGCACGACAAAGTGAAGTGATTGACAATGTATTTGTCATAATTGTAGTCAAGTTCAGGACAAATATACGACTTGGATTTTTAGGTAAGAAAGGAGCTACATGAAAAATGAATTTTAACGAGTAGCGTCAATAATTGTTCCAACAAAAATATGTCTCATATTTCAGTCAGAAAGATTATTTAGTAGAATTATAGTATTATCTGCCATACTATAAGTGTACTATAGTATATACGCATTATGAAAAGCTTATTGTTATGAAGTTAACCTTTATAGATTTAACCCTTTCGCGTCTAATGGGATAATACATCCCAAAAAAATCCATTTTTAGCTGTTGGGGTTTTTTTGTATATTAAAACTATGCATATCGTAGTTTTTAGTGTTTTATGATGAAATTGTTCTCTTTTCACTTCGTTTCTGTGCAAAAAATTCTATCAGTAGTGTTGGGATACTTGTTGAAGCAAGTCGTGTTTTTTAGTGGAGTGATTTTATTCAACAAAAGTACGTGTTTTAGCGGTATTATTCATTGGTAAGTAGATGTTTTGTAAATTTTAGAATAGGAAATCTCTTTTGAACTATATAAGAAATTTTCTGTACACATATATAATAGCCAGGACGTAAGTTTTTAGGTTTTTTTGGAAATTGGGATAGAATATCCCAACGGTTATATTAACTGGTACAATACATCCCAATAGTTTTGAATATAGCTTTTTTATATTTTCAGTTTTTATTATTTGAAAATGGAAAGGTTCACAGAAAATCAAATCCGAGCCTTGATAGAATCATCAGATGACGAAGGCGTTTACGTTTTTTCAGATTCTGGGTCTGAGTATGCACCGAGTGATGGAGAAGTTGATTCAGAGGCACATTTGTTAACACTTTTGTCTTAATTTGTTAAGAAAAATTAAGACTTTTTTATATTATTATTGATTAACTATATATATACTTTGTTTTTATTATGAATTTTTGTTATTATAATCCGCTGAATAAAGGATATTTTTTATTTTTTATTCTTGTTATTTAATTTACTCACATTTGTTGGGATGTATTGTACCAAATTAACTGGCTGTTGGTACGATATATCCCTTCCCCCCACTCCTAAACTATGGCATGAAAAATATTAGAGTAAAAGTAATTTTCATTACACAATGCATATCTAATTGATTCCTTATCTAGACTTACTCTGTTTTTTAAAAAAAAACTCCGACGCGAAAGGGTTAAGTAAGATCTATAGCTAAAAGTAATTTAAGAGATATTCAGCAATGGAAATGTCTGGGAGTAGAAAAAAATATTCTTACAAATTTAGATAAATATTCTCAGCCCATAAGAGGATGCTCAGCCAAAAGCATAAAGTTTGAATAATAAATTCATTATTCTGTTAAGTGTACTAAAAAAATGTAATAAATTTAATTGTGAAACTTCCATAAACTTCTAAACTTATTTTATAACATTTTCTATTTTTGGTCAGTCAATATAAATAAATTAAGAATATATAGAAATTTTTTTGAATTGAAATATATGTAAATAACTTTCTGTCTAAATTTATCATTAAAATATTTATAATAGATCATTCAAGATAAATTCACTGTTCGCATTTAATTGAAACATTTTAAATTGATTTTCTCTTTATGATATTTTACGTCATGGAAATATATTTTTATACATTTATTTTATCCAATATATTAAAAATACTGACATTTTGTCAGAGATTGACAAGTTTTATAATAAATTTCTAGTATTTTTTTCTCCTTTGAAAAACTATATTCAAATCGTAGAATGAATAGCCAAACTTTTTCTATGATTCAAATGAAGTCACAAATTATAAACAGTGGATTTATGTAATAAAGAGTAATAATTCATTTCATTTATTCGTTAAAATATTTAAATTACAAAAACTACTAAGGTAAAACACCCTTTTAACGATAGTAATCCCCCGATTTACGAACAGGATACGTTCTGTGAAAGTGGCCGTATATCGAATATTCGTATATCGAGCCCAATATTAGTATGGTATTCTATTTAAAATAAATAGATACGTTCCAGCGATCGAAAATATTCGTAAAACGAGATCCATTTTAGTATAAGTTTGTGTTAAAACTACATAGATGCGTACCCAAAATTTTCGTTAAACGACATCCTATTTTTAGAAATATTTAAAACAAAGTGATTAGAAAAGAAAAGAAAAAAGAGTTTATTCATTTCAAAAATATAATAAATATTACATTATTCATTTAAAAAAATTAAACATTATTTGAGAGAACTGAATGAGAGAACTTAATTTATTGTTTTCGGGGAGTTCCAAATTGAATTAAATTTTTCGTAATAGCGAATTTTTCATTCGTATAACGAATTTTATACTTTAAGAATGATGTTCGTAATATCGAAATTTCGTAAACCGAGCCTTCGTAAATCGGGGGATTACTGTACTTTCAAGTTTCAACAAAAATATTTATAAAACTTTAACCAAGAGAGATTTTAACCGATTGGCCTTTGGTGTACATTTAAATGTACCTCAATTTTGCAAAACTATAGTCAAACAAAATTATCTTATTTTTACAATATTTGACACGAAAAGTACATTTTAAATGTAAATTTCCAAATACCTATTTCGACAAGACCTACGTTCAAAACCAGAAAACTAGTACAGCATACTTTTCCGTCCGCAAATTAATTCCCGTCAAAGGGTTAAAGAAATTAATTTTAATACTTTATCGGAAATATGTTGGGTATAATAGTAACCATAAGATCTTTCGTTTCTTTCCTCTTTAGTAATTCTAAATTTGATTACAAGTTAAGGAAATCAATTTTACATGTGTCCAGCCAGCACTATTAAACTTTATAACTGTGTATGCGGTACTTTTCATATGTTTAAGAAGAAACATCATGCTACATTCTGAGACAAGAACGACAGTTCCAAATCCCAAATTTTAAATGGATTTACTCGATTGTAGTTGGACAGACCCAAATCCCAAATTTTAAATGGTTTTATTCGATTGAAAGCTTGAATTAGGGGGTTTTACCCTAAATCATATATAAAATAATATTCTGAACATTAAAATAGCTAAGGAATGAAGGATTATGATTTTTTTTTAAAAATAAATATTTGTATTTACGGTCGTAAATATTATTATTTATTTATATTTTGCATATAATATGAATGAAGCTCTAAAACTGCAGCATAATATGAAGTCGAAAATTTATTAAAAATACGAGTAAATTTAATAACAAAGTTTTCCTATCTAATTTTCGTTAGTATATATTTAATGGTATAACTTTATTTACTCAAATATCAAGTGTATTTTGCAATATCATATTTTAAATTTAATTATACAACAGACTTCCTTAACGAAAAAAATGTAGTGCTTTTGTTAATAAGTATAGTAGATTGGCCACGATTGGTTAAGAGATGTATTAGGTTAGGTTAAGAAGGCGTGTGACAAATGAGACAAAAGCTCGGTTGATGAATTTAGTTCCTTTGCGCACTTTGTCAAGTAACAAGTTTTCTTATAGAGACAAAAACAGCTAATTAATTAAGGAATGAATTTATTAGATCGAGTAAAGAGTTGGTCAAAGTTTGCTTCTCAACCGAGACGGTCATATTGGTTTGATGTTTTTTCTCTATAGGATAGGGTTTTAAAGACCCTCCTAGCTTTTTAAAGACCCTCCTAAGTTTCTTTTAAGGGGTCTTCTGCATTCTGCATTGGCAAACATTAATTATACTCGGAATATATTCTTTATAATTTATATCATATATTCTTCAGTTCATATTCAGTAAATAATGTCGAATTGTTGCTAAAATATTATCAAGGTTCAACTCGTATTAAGAACATTGAGAATAGTTTTTTTTTATAATTAATGATTTTATAGTATTAAATATAATAAAAGTCATTATTTTATTAAGATTTAATTTTTCTTGATCAGATTTCACCAAATAATAAAATTATCATTTAAACAAATCACTTTTTTATATACAAAAAACTAAAAATAATTACCAATTAAATATTACATTGATTTTTTTACTTCAGATATAACTTACCATTTATTTTTTATGTTATAATGCCCGTAAGTCCTAATAGTAAAATTCCAAATTCCCTTGTTGATCCTTATTTGAACACAAAACACCACAACAACAACAACAAAAAATGAAAAAAAAAAACCGAATCATTTACGTACTAAATTTCTACATTTTAATATTAAATAAAGTTTTTTTTTTCGTTATGCTGTTCCTTTTCGTTATTTCCATAACTTCCTCAATTAAATCGTATATAAATATATATTTCTGTATTTCTGTATGTAGTACACCCTTAGCTGCGTTAATGTAATTTTCAATGTCAACAGTGAATTTTTTATTAGTATGTTTTGTTGTTTTTTTTTTTTGGTAAATAATTTCTTGCAACTGAAAATTGTCCTTTTTTTCCGTGGAAAATTTATATATACATACATTTACACAACATTTATATTACAATGTTTTATTGCGGAGTTAGAAAAACTTCTTATGCTCATTTTCATCTCACACTCTCTCTTTCTCACGGTGTGGGTCCTTGTGAAGAAAGTTTTTTTTTTTTTTTTTTATAGAATAGGAAAAAATGTTCTTTCAAATATTTTTATTATCCTTGAAGTAAAAAGGGAAAAATATATATATATATATATTTTTTTTTAGGACAAAATAGTAGCATTTATTACAAATACAGTGATGTGTTTAAATGTTATTTTTTTATTATTATTATTATTATTTTTCACTTTAAATTGTGTTAAAAAAGTTAAAAGCGCATAAGGACATGCAAGGCTATTTGGATAAATGAACAAAAAAAAAACCATATTCTTTAACTTTTAAAATATTTTTTTAGTTTTTTATCAGAAAAACAAAAAAAAAAAGGATTTAAATAAATGTGGAAAATGTGGAAAATTTTTAATTTTAATATTTCAAAAATTTTTATAGAATAAAAATATAAAGGATAAGAATAATATTAAGGGCACGTACACATTTAATGTTCAATTAATGAAACTGAACATAAAAAAAAAATAAAAATATTATAAAGAAAATGTTTTTCTTTTTGCTTCGAATTGCATCCTAAATTTAAATCGAAATAAAGGATAATGCATATATCTATATTATTTGCTCCAATTAAAGGATATTGACACACACACAAAAAAGAAATAATAAAAAAATAAAGATTGCAAGGAATTTTTTAATTATTTACCATTTAATATTTTTTTATTATAATTTTTTTTTAGAAGTTTTATGTAAAAAATTTATTATTGTTTATAAACTTTTTTTATTAAAAATGCACACTGAATACTAAGTGTTTATTTTTAAGGACGAATATATAATATAGATATATATTTTTTTGTAATTTTTTTTTATCATATTCGTTCAAAAATTAAATATTTTATAATTTATATAAATTTTGATTTAATAGAAATTTTTCAATTTATTTAATTATTAATAATATTTTTAACACTTTTTTTTTTGCACATAATTTTTTATTATATTTGTTATGTTATTAAAAAAAATGCAGATGTCCCTGTGACTTGAACTCTTACAACACGTGCTCCATTCACGCCCTCCCAAATTAAACTGCTAAATAACAAAAAAAGAAAAATATTATTTTGAGCAAGGAATTTTCTTTACCTAAAATATCCTATCGTAGTTTTATTCCTATCAGATTTGAAATGTTTTCAATTGAAGTACAAACACTTATTAAATACTGTATGAGAATTTTCCCAAAAAAAAAAAATATTTCTCTAAAATAAATATTCAACAGGATCAAGGATAATTTTTGGGTAAGGTGGATTTTGCGCAAAAAAATAAAAGAAGTTTTAAAGCTTTTCAACAATAAATAAGCTTTGTAAGTTTTTTATTTGGAAAATATGTTTAAAGACCAGGCTATTTGGAAATTTAACATGGTGTAACACTTGGCTAAGGTTTGTGCTTTGGATAATAGTGTACTAAAACCTTACAAATGTCGTTGGTGCAGTGGTGGGGTGGGTGGGGTAGATTTTATGGTTTTCGTCTCGGATATTTTCCATTTTGTAAAATCTTGTTAAGGGTAAATGTTCCCTGAACATTTCAATAACAAATTACATAAATATTATTATTAAAATTTCTGAAACATTTAGGCACATAATACTTTTTATAATACGAATTTAAGTTCCTTTTTTAATTTAGTATATTTCAAATTCAAATTTAAATTTAAATTAATAAACTTATTACATTTATTTAGTTTTGGTTACAACTATAATTAATTTGATAACAAAATATTGTAAAACATATTTACAATATTTCAAATTAAAAAAGATATTTTATTTCTTAGAATATCCTTAAAAATCTTTTTTATTTATAGTTATTTTTATTACAGATTTATATTTATTTGCCGCATCCACTTTGATTGATTTTTGAAAAGTAATTTCCAATAATTTTACATAATTTAAATTATATAAATTTTTGAAGGCTAACATTGTTTTTTTTGTATTTAAGGTAATTTAATTTTTAAGTTAAGTGATTGTGGGTATTTCTTCTTTTTTGATATTCTTTTACTACCTACAACTTTTACAGAAATAAATATAAATTAGTCTATGGATATGAAGAATCTTTCTATCTCTACTAAATACTATCAAACCAACAATAAAAGAAAATTGAAATTAAAATTAAAATATAAAAAAATAGCATCATAAACATAGCTTAATTACTTAATAAAAATATGTTATAATAAATAATAACAACTTATTGTATAAATAGCAACAAAGCCTGGCGGATGGCAGTAAGAATGGTATATAAAAGTAGGTATGGGATAATTATTATTTTTGAACCATAACACGCCGAAAGGCATTTGAAACTTACCTTTGTAATTTAAATACTGTGCTAACTTGCGCACGAAGCTGTGCTAACTTGTGACCGGCAAAAACTGTTTTGATTTTCAAAATCAGCGTCAAAAACTGAATAAGTATACTGAATTTCATTAAAATCGGTACAGTGGTATAAAAATTATTTGGTTCTGAAAGTATGTTTTGTTAGATTTTCAGTTGTCTCGGTCAGTTCCCAAGGATAAAATTTCAGGGAAAAAACATGGAATGAGAAAATGAGCTAATATTTCAACCAAAATGGGGACCCTGGATTCAATGGTACCCTTTAGAACCCTTGGATCTATCTTAATAGCTTAATTATATCGAATTACAGACAGACAGACGAAATTAGCCAATTATTATATTAGATTTGATAATTTTTTATATTAGTAAATTATTGAAAGATATTAACGAATATAAAAAAGTTCTCTTAAGCTACAAGCTACAATTATAATCTACTTTATTAAATATGAATTGCATTTTTAACTCAAAATTTTTATTTGCATATTAATTAAATTTATTTAGGAAAAAGATTTATCCATTTCCATTTGTCTGAAGGCTATTATATATGTCTAAATGGTTCAAATTGAGTAAAGTAGATCCTCTCAGACTTTAGAAGTCCTGCAAATTCTATAACATTTGTTCCAGAAAACATTAAAATATTTGTGTATTTGAGATTAAATAATGAAAAATTTAAAAATTGATTGATAATTATTGAAAATTTATAAAAATATAGATGAATAATTATGTTGAAACGTTTGTAATTAATTAACGTTTTGCAAACGGTTTATATTTGCTATTAAGAATATATACTTTCACAAAATCTTTAAAATTATTGTTATAACTATGAAACTTTTTTTGTTATTATGATACTCTTTATCTTAAATTAATGTTGAAATTAATAGCATTAGTATTTTACTAGAAAATGAACCTCGAATGGCACTACAAGTATCAACTCGATTTTGCATCGTTCTCCCTTGTATTAGCAAGTATTTTATGTTTAATTTTGATTTGATGAATAGGTGAAACCGGGTGGAAATAATAGTCTTCTTTTCAGAATTGTGAAAATTCTTAAATTCAGTAATTTGTTGTTTTTCTTTTCTATAATATAATTCCATTTTGATGCTGGAACTACTATTATTATGTTCCTCTTTATCGCATACTTTTGAATTGATGCTAGAAGCAGGTCCTGTCAGACTTTAGAATCCTGCCAGTTCTATTAAATTTTATAAAATACCTAGTGACGGAGTAGTAACGTAGTAAATTTCTTTTCAGAGCTGTAAACTCCAGAGTAAAACCTTCTACTTTGTGTTTTCGTGCTAAATTTATTTAGCAGAAACTGGAAAAACGAATATGGAAAAACATTTAAAATCAATTTGAGTACATTATCCTCATCATTTTGATGCCACAAACCCTATCTTTCAACCACAACCTCTCTTGCAGGAGTTCTAAAGAAAGAAGGGACTGAAGGGACTTCCGATATATTTGATATTATTATTTATTAAATCTTTTAAATTTTAATTACATTTATTTATTTTCTGCTGTTACTAATAACCAATTGTGTCTAACACCTATTATATTTGTGTGTTTCATTCGCTGAAGAAAATATCTGACTTTAATCCATTGCGGATAGTAAATATTCTCTTAGTACGTGGAGAAAGTGGAAGAAAGCAAACTTGATGAGTATAGGTAGACGAATTTTTTGTATATCTCTTAAAAAGCCTAATTTCGTTAAATTATAGATATCTCTCTTGAGTCCTTTCTTTCTAAATGCAAGAAGGAAGAGCTTGTGGTTGGTACTGATGAGGATAATGTACTCAAATTAATTTTAAATGTTTATGTTTCCATATTCTCTAATCCAGCTTCTGATGAAGAACTGCGCTGGTCTTTGGTTCAGTGATTACTTCTTTGAGATAAAGCTAGGCGCAAAATTAGTTCAATATAATTTTTTCCACTGTATTGCAATGGGTCAGCATTTATGTAGATAAAATTTTAATTCTTCTGTATAGTTAAACCTGTAAAAAAGATAAAAATTACCAATTTGTGCATAATACATATTCAGGTATTGTTTAATTACATAAGATTTATTAAAGATTTCAGCATTTACACTTCTAACTTTTTCTTATTTATATTCAACATAAAATTTTCCAATTATTGGTTATCGTTTATTGTAAGAATCCAATATATTTAATATTTATATAGTTTTATCGAGATGCTCCTACATCTTTATATGTAGTGAGAATTTTCCTTTAAGGTTATATTATTTTTTTTAAGGTTATAAAATAGTGATTTTAAATAATTCAGTGAAAAACTATCTGATTCACTTATTTTATATAAAATAATTGAATTATGCAACTTAATTTTTGTTTTTGGGGAAATATTAGTTAGATTTTGAAACCAATTATGGGTTTTTTTTGATAAAATTTGTTAGTTTGTGAAGAAAAATCAGTAAATTGTCAAAATAGAAAACAGATTTCAAAAACTGGAATAGAGCAAGTCTTGTGATTTCCATAATATGGTTATGATTTCATTATTTATTTACACTTGTATCCAATTTTTATTTAAAGCACCACAAAAACATAATTAGTAGATGCAAATTAGTGTTTAGTTGTGAAAACTGTTTTGAAAATTTATTGATTTTTCTTTCCAAACCAGATTATTGTCGAAATCAATTTCAAAACGTAACTTAAAAGATAATTTTTCCCAATAATATTTAACTAGCTTAACGATTTATATTAAAAATTCATTTAATAAGACGACGAAGTCTCAATAAAAAGTTTAATGATTTGTTTTGTTCATTGCAGTTTAAGTAATTGATAGGTAATTTTTCTTAATTAAACTACTTTTCACATTATTCTGGTTCAATCTTTCGGTGTAATGTGAAAATCACAATATTTTGTTACATATTTCTTTAGTGAACGGCTATTCACTGAAAAAAGTGTATTTCTTTGGAATTAGTCAAAAATAACAAAAACGATTAGACATTTGAATATTAATAATTTATAATCTTAAAGATGTCCTTTATTGAAATTTAATTTTCTTATTTGTTTTGTTTTTAAGTAGACTTGTTGAATTTAGTATCTCACAATAGCCGCTGTCACACGCACAAGAGTCATAATCTAATCTTGTGCAGTGGCCAGCAGCTGCAATAAGTACTATCAATCTAAAATAATTACAATAATAATTTAATCAAATCAACTTTTATCACTTTCAAGGAAAAATTATTACTATGAATCCTTTATTTTTGAATTAATTCTAATTTACATACAAATTCCACTTCCAAACACACTCACCAACACACACACAACCCAACAAAAACTAAACAACATAAACTTTATTAAATATTTAAAAAAAAAAAAAATATCAAAAATTAATAATAATTCTTTCTTCGATTTAAATATTTAATTAGATTAACACATGTTAAGTTTTGAAAATTTTCCCTTAAAATCCTTAAAATTATAATGTAATGGGGGTCATTATTATTAAAATATTGTTTCAGTGAAAAATTAATTCAATTATTTATTAAAAATTTTTAATTTTTCACGATATTGATATACCAAAAAGACCAATAATGATGACGGTAACTAAAATGAGAACATATTAAAAGAAATATTTAATAATTTACAAAAAAAAAACATTTTTAAGATTAATTTTTATATACCTTTTTATTATTTATTTGAAAATTTCTACTTCTTAGTCGAACCGTTGACCAACGACTGCTAGAAAAATAATTTTTTTAAATTGGTAATCTATTAGGTTTTTGTTGTGTACATAGTTTTCCTCAATCCTTAGTATTATTTACATATTTCAGTATCCGTTTTTTAGTTCTTCATTATTTTGTTAATGAGCTTTTGTATAAAATTCACAAGCCAGAAATAATAATAAAAAAAAATAATATGTAGGGCTTCTTAAAAATGTATCGTTGTCTTAACCGTATAAGGATTAGGTGATCGATTACGTGTCATGCGTGAAAAATCTGTAATATTGTTGTTCTTTTAAATCGTAGTAATAACCTAAAAGTGTAATTGTAAAATAATATATTTTTTATTTTATTTTATTTAATTTTCTTACGTTTTTTTTTTTCAAAAAAAAATTAACGTATTTATGTATTTAAAACTACAGAAAATACCTTTGGAAATATTACATATGTAATTCATATATATATTTAAGGGTTGTAAATATATGTAATTGAAACTTTTCAACAAAGTCGAGGGTGGTATCGGTAGATTATTTAAAATAAATTAAAAATAAATATTGTTAAAAAGGAATTTATATTTTATTATATACATACTTATAAAAAAAAAATCAATTAAATTATTAAATATGCATATTTGTCAATACATAGATAATAATTGTTTTAATGTCCTTTCTTTTTTTTTCTTAGACTATACAATTTTAAGTTTTAAACTATGTTTTGGGGTCAACTTACACAATTTTTAGAAGTAAAACAGGAAATATAAGAAGAAGGAAATTATGGAATATATAGAAATGAGGTGAGTGTCCTTATATATTCAATAATTATAAGACTTTTCAACAGTTTCGGGGGAAAAATAATTTAAAGAAATAATTGATTAAAATTGATATATTTTGTAAATATTCTTTTAATTTATAGTTCTATATTTTATTAATATGATTAATTTTGACTATTTCTCATAATCTCGTCTTTAACACATGATTTTTTCTTTCTGTTCCCTACGCAACAAGTTCATAATTAACTCCATTATTTGTTTTGTAAAAGAATAGTGTGCAATCAAGAGTCCTTAGTCATTTCAAAGGTTTTTATGGATCTGCACTAATAATTGACTGGTAAATTTTATTGTGCAACTAGATTTTTCATTAATATCTGTATTTAAATTATGATTGTTGTGTTATCTAGTTCTTCTATTGAGTTAACTAGTAATTCTGTTTTTTTTTTAGAAAAAAAATTTGAATTTCTTAGTCATAGTGAAATTTTGACTTCAGTTCTTCTATTACCTTCTGCATCTCTTCGGTAGAATGTTCTTTTTAAATTCGGCCCAATTTTCCAAATTCTATATTACAACTGTTAAATTGACTATAAAGTTTGTTCCATTTTTATCGAACTTTACCTTCAAAGTAACATTTTCCATATTTTAATGATACTATCAGCTTAACTACATCAAACTTTCATCGGATACTCCTTCTAAAAATCTTGTCACGTTAGAACATTCAGCATTTCAGCTTAAAGTTGACTTTTCATGCTAAATTACATATAATTTTCATCTAAGATAGTAGTTTTTCATAAATCTATTAAATTTTAAACATTTCCTGATGAAATAACAAACATTCAAAAAATTTTGAATGAAAATTTAGTAAAGTTTGATGAAGTTGTACCAAATTTTTAGCAGTAAGATTCACGAACTGCTATATAAACTTATGTAGTTTCAAGTCCAAATTAATGAAAATATGCGGATTATGATTAAATCTTTTGTATATATTTCAACAAGTTTTCTATTTTCCTAGATAAGTTCGTTATTTTACTAATTCTTCATTGAGTTTTGAGTAATCTTTGAACGTTTTGAAAACTACTAACTCAAAATTGTCATAGCAGAATTGCTATATTTCCTCCACATTAATTTTTAATTACACTAAACTTTTAATTCTCAGTAATTGCGAATCGTAGATTTAATGCTGTTGAAATTTTTTTTAAACTAAATTTTCGAAAATTATAAGATCACTTTTTCCAATTTTTACAAACTTCTTTTTAAAAACTAATTTTTGGAAAATGAAAATATATAAAATAAAATTAAAATTAAAAATAAATTAAATACTTTTTTTTTAATACAATTATAATTGACTAACTCACTGAAGTTAGTCGCAATATAAACCAAGAATTGATCGAAATTAACTTTCTTTTTCAAAACGTAAATTTATCAAAAAAAAAATGATTTTTTTTATAACCAATATAAAATTAAATTAAATTTATTTAATACTTTCAATATAATTAATTTATAAAATTTTAAATATAAAAATAAAATTATTTAATATCCTTTTTAACTATCAAATTACCAATCGTGTAATAATCTTTCAGTGAAATAATATTTAATAAAAGTGGCAGTCAGTGTCATCATATTTTCCCAAAAAAAAAAAAAAAAAAACAGAAACATAGAAAACCTGTCAAATGTTTCAGGATTTCCAATGTATTTGATAGTGCGCATTAAGGATATCAACAATATTCTGTTTTTTTTTTTTTGCATATACTGAAAAAATATGTTGTTTTCATATTTAATAAATGTCAAAAAAAATACAAGATTTATGTCGAAATTACGCAAAAAAAGAAGGATACTCCACTAAAAAATTCAGTGAAAATAATTAATTTTTGAAAAATAATATGTATTAGAAATTTTAAAACTAATTTATTATAAAAGTGTAATTTCTATAACAAAAACTAGGATAATTCATTTCTACAGTTTCGAAATATTGGAATTTATAAAATTCATTTATATTTTTTTTTGTAAAAAACTTACAATTAATATTGTTTATTTTGATAAAATTCAGGAAAATTTTCATCACCAATTAATTATTTTGAATTTAATTCACTTTTAGAAATATTTAAATTCATTTAGTATCCTTGAAATCACTTTGTATTGATCGATCAATTCCAAAAAAATAGGATCTTAAAATTATAGATAAAAAACAACATAAAATTTATCTTATAAAGTGATAAATTCCAAAAAAATAATTAATATCCAAATAAGAATGTTTATAATTATTTTATTTTAATGAAAATTAAACTAAAGTAAAGTAACACAATGTTTCCCGAGTGAACGATCACGACT
The DNA here is from genome assembly GCA_963932195.1 of Empis livida. Classification (NCBI taxonomy): domain Eukaryota; kingdom Metazoa; phylum Arthropoda; class Insecta; order Diptera; family Empididae; genus Empis; species Empis livida. The sequence goes on from OZ010648.1 coordinate 27,794,830, forward strand.
GACTGTTTTTAAACAACCAAGGGTTTCAACCTTTTATAACCGCTCAAAAGAAATTTATACCCCATTTTGATTTAATATATAAAAGAAAAGCGGGTGTCAGTGTCATTTAAAATAAAATAAAAACCACTGCATTACTAAAATGAAAAATAAAAAGGTTAATAATAATTTTCTTTGCAAAAGAAAAGTGGTTAAAAAATATGTTTTTTTTAATTTGAAAATGTATGAATTATTATGGAATGTCATTGAGAATTGATGAAAATTTATTTAATTCCTTTAATTTTAGTTTGTTGAGCTTGTAGATCTCGGAAAAAGGACAAAAAATCGGAAATAATCTTAAAAAGCTGTTATACGTTTATTTACTAACTAACCATGAAACAAAGTTTATCTAAATAAAGGAAACTACTAATTCTGTGTATGCCCATTTGATTAGATTATATGAGATTATCAAAAGGCTTACGCAAGTATTTCTGTCAGCTACCACTACAGCCAAAAATTCACCTTAGTTGCGCTGAGTACTACAGCATATCCAAGAATTTTAGTTTTTCTGATATATGTACTTGAACAAGCAGAATGTGATGTCAGGTAGTTCCAACAAGATCTGAAATTGATATCAAATAGCGTGCTAGATCGAGTTTATAGTCGGGGTATATTGTAGTCGGGGTATATTGTGTCAGGTCGTGATCATAGCGGAGGTGTAGACTCATATCCTTTCACCTGATTTTGATATTTGCTGGTAATGGTTGAATGCAGACTGTGAATAAACCGGTTAGATCATGAAGGAGCATATCTAGTGTGATTGCAATAAATCGAGAAAGAAGTATAGGGAACACTTATGACAAACGAAGTTAAATTGACTAACATTACCTAATTTTCATAAGCAATATCTTTCCTACCTTGATAAGTGCGTCATATGCGACACATTTGAAAAAAATTATGATTATAATCAGCAGGGTCGTCGAGAGCCAACGATATAACAATAAACTCAGCACACTGCACTAACATGAACACGAAACAAAAATTTCTAACAATTCACAGCCTAATTGTTACCAATTTACTCGTTATCATTTGAATGTAAACAAAAGTAGTAGAAGTAGTCAGTCATAAATTAATATTCTGTTTTGTAAATATAAATAGTTTTAAATGCCGTTTTCAGAGCTGACAAAAAAAATAAAAAAAAATAAAGAAACGTTAGCTAAGTCCGAGTCGCTTAGCAGTCCGGGGTCAGGGAATTCTATCAGCCTGCCCCTCTCACTTGTCGACTGCTCTGATAATTATAAGTAATTAAAAATATTTACTTAATTTCATTAAATTTAACAGCAAATTACGGATATATTTTAAATAACATATATCGATATCAGAAATTTAATTATAATTTCTCCCCAATACACAAACAAGCTCCTATACCTCGAGCGCAGCATTCGAAAACTTTGTAAGTACGTTAACCGTACAAATTTTTTCGCCTCAAAAACTGCTGCATGTGCCACCCGGTAGTAACTACATCCGAGCTTGGTTACAAATACCACTCGCCACCATCATTACTAACGTCACTATGACATCACTTAAGGAACCGAAGCTGTCTAAGCTACTCTAATATAGAATTTTTACCATCCGCCAGACACAAACCCAACGTCGTGATTGAAATAGTTGTCACAAGCACAACGTCGTGATTGAAATACCCCGGACGTTGTTAGTGTACTAAGCTAGGGTGCGGTGGGTACTGGGTTCGATCTCTGTCTGAGGTACCCATATTGGCCTAAGTTTAGTCAGCTTTAACCGACTACCAGTAATGAAATAACAACAAAATTTATGACCAGAAAAATGCAGAGGCCATTTTGTTAACAACAATTCACTTGTTGCTATTAAACGTTTCTTCACTATAAAAATATGTATGTACGTATGTATATAATGGGGTCTAAGCCACTACTTTAACCTAATCTAATCCATATAATGTGGTCTAAGTCACCAGTTTAACCTAATCTAAGAAAAAAAATTTCACCCTCCGACTGTCACAATGTCCGAGCTATTGGATAAATATACAAACCCGGACATTGTGTCTACCTAGAAGAATTCGAAGCAGTCTACGCCGCCACTTTTACCTAACCCAACCTAGGCTGTGTCTCAAATATGGATTGAATAATACATTGTATAATATCATCATGGCCTACTCCAAGAATTATAAAGTATTAAAAAATCTTTATTATTAAAATAATTTTAGAAACATAAAAATAATCTAATTTTAAATTTTTTTTTATGTAAAGAAATAACAAAAAATTAAAAATTATTTTTTTACTGCATAAAATATAAAAAAAAAGTATATATTTTTTCATGTGCACTTAAGAAGCCATCGCCAAGCTCATCCAGGTATACAATACAATTTTATATGTGCAATACGATCATCAGCTTAAAAAAAAAAAAAAAAAAGAATAATTATACTAAATAATTTCTATGGCATCTTACTATTTATTCATCGTCAAGCCTTCAACTCCTAAATAATATACATACATAAAGGTAGTTATTGCCTACCTTTAATGTGCACACCAAAATAAGAATAAAAAAATAATAAACACTGATTGACATAAATGAACAACTGACCGGTAAGATTCAGGAATGGGTTGATTAGTAAATATATAACTTTACAATTTTTCAAATACATAAAAATATATAAAATATAAGTGTCAAAAAGGACACTAACCTTTTATCAAAAAAAAAAAATCTTAAAAATTTATTTCAATTTTATTTTAAATAATTTTCATTTTTTTTTTTCAAATTTTTAATTTCTCTTAATTAAATTAAATTAATATTTTAATGAAATTTATTTCATAATGGCGCTTAGTTAAAATTGTGGAATGGGGGAATGGGTTTATAAGGGTGTGAGACAACACCCCACTAAAAACCATTGTAAGGTATTATAGTTGTTTGTGACATAACTCATAAATACTTGTACAAAAACCATATTCTATTTATTTTATTTTATTGTTTTTTTCTACATTTTTGAATTCTTTTTATGGCTCCATAAGGTTTCATTATTTTAAATCAGGTTGTTTTTTATTCAATTTTAATTTTATGCAATTATACTAAGAATAGCATATTTTAACTGCAATTTGTGACGTGACCTACCCTAAATTTTATATTATTTTCAATAAATTTTTTTCAGGAATTATTTTACTGCTCAGAGAATTGTAATTTTCAAATTTGAATAATTTGTTCATAAAACATATTATTAACTGAAAAGTGTATAATATTAACTAATAAACTTTAATAATTAATTAGTTAACAATATTCAATATCATATTATAATTTAATTATAGAATATTAATTTTAATTTTAGGAATTATTAATTTATTTTATAGTATTTATTTAATTAAAAAATTTAATTTAACTTAATTTAATCAAAACTTTAATATTTTTGAAAGAAATTAAACTTTTAATTTAATTAAATTTTGAAACTTTAATTCTATAAAATTAATTGCACTTTAAGAATTACAATTATTTGGGTAAAGTTTCAAAGTTTTGTTGAAATAAAGGAATATTAAAAAAATGATTTCATTGTGTTATTGCACTTAAAAATTATTTCGATAATTATTGCACTTTAATTATAATTTAAGTTTTTTAAAGAATAATATCTCTAATTTATTAAATATATAAATTTTATTAAATTTCAAATCATTATCAAAATTCAAAAAACTTTACTTTAATTTAAAATATCCTTTTTTTAATATTATTTAAATTTAATAGCAAACAAATTAAAGCTTATCACCACAACACATCACAGACTCATACCACAAATGTTGAAATTTCTATTACAGATTCAAACCATTAAATTAAAAAAGCTTGTATTCATTTCACATTTAAAAAAAAATTTTATTTAAAAAAAATCACTTAAATTAATTTACATTTTAAACACATAAAAATGAATTATTTAATTTTAATGCACTTTTTAAAGTCCTTAAACAGTTTTTCATTAAATTTTAATTAATTTTCACATAATTAATAATTTTTTAATAAGATTTTTGTGATCACTTTTCACCAAGTTCTTTTTTCACTCAAATTTTAAATTAAAATTTTTTTTTTAAAACACTGTTTTTTTTAAAAATATTTAATTGTATAAATTTTAATTCCTTTTATTTTACTGGGGATCCAAAAAAAAAACAAACTGCATTATCTGAACTGTATCCAAAAAGGATGTTAAGGTTCTGAATTAAAATAACGTTCATTTTCATATTTAAAAAAAAATAAAAATCTATGAATGAATCATATAAACTTGAATATTCTTTCATAAGATCAAAAAAAAAATATGTACATCATTGACTGCACATCTGCAAAATACGAAGAATGATAAAATAATCTGCAAAAGAAAATTTTTATTAAATCTGCAAAAAAAAAAGAAGATAATTTCCAATTGTCAATGAGTCATTCATGAATTTTGGAGTAAAACTTCACTGATTTGGTAATTTTCAAACCAAAAATGAGTATCATAATCAAAAATTTGTCTGTGTATTACTTTATATTAATAAAAATGTTATAAAACACTGACCTACTAATACAATGGATCCTTATTCTCAAATTTTTCAACATTTTGAGTAAATATATATGCTGAGCACATGGATATACTTAATAAATTTAATGTTGACTTGTGTACATATTTTTTTTTATATGAAGGAAAAGGAATTGAAAAGCTTTTGTCCTAGTGCCGTACATATTTGAATTTGATAATCTCATTTACATGATTATACATTACATAAATATGAAAAAGATTTTCTCAAAAATGTAAAAAATTTTTAGTATCCAAGGAAAATTTATTACATAAATTAAATTCAGATTGTGTAACTCTGACGTTCTTCATTACAACGTTACCTTTACTAACAAACAAACAAACTTTTTTTTCCGAAAGGAACAACACCAAAAAGTAACGTATAGAAATCAGGACAAAAAATATTTTAAGTTTTAATTGTAAATTACGGTAATATACGATACTGAAATGTTGGTTTGATATTATAATTTTTTGTATGTTCGTTTTGTTCAATAACTCTTCAGTTAAATAAAATATACAACAAGGACGAGAGATAATTTTGTTTTTTTTTTGCATTATGTATATGCTATTTTTTTCGTCCTCTTTCTTATCAATTGGCAAAATAAATTCTATTTTTAGAAAATCATAATTTTATTCATATTTGTATAGATACACATATTATATTATATACTAATACTAGTATATTTGTTTTTTTTTACCTTCCAAGGATTTTTATTTTTCTGTTGAACTTTTAGTAGGACAATTCTAAAAATATATACATTTTGTTTTGTTATATATTATGATATTTAAATAAAAGGATTTTAAAATATTCAAAACATAATTTGAATGTATATACATTCAATCTAATAGATAAAAAATTTATGGTGGTATTTTTTTTCAGTTTACTAATATAGTAAAGTAATTAGATAAACTATTGTTTTGTAAATAAAAAATTGAATACGTATAATAATGGTTGTTAAGTTAATCCGTACAACCTACTTTAAATTAATTACTATCTATTAAAAATTTTTAGAATATATAGAATATGTAGTTCTGGTAAGTTCTGAAAATGATAAATTTATGAAAATCTGTTAAATGCTAATATATGGATGAAAATTTATGTAGGTATATTTTTTTTAAGCTTTATGAGTTATTTTTTTTTGTATTTTAAAGGATATTTAATTAGAAAATTGACTTAGTAAGCTATAATTAATTGTCTCAAAAAAAAATAATATTGCGCTATTCAAGAGTCCTTGTCAAAAAAAGACGAATCAAAAAAATAATTTAGATTTTGAAATTACTCATTTTTCATTTTCTGAACTAAAGTCGTAAAAGTTTAATGAGTATAAAAAGTTAAAAATTATCATTAATGAAATTTATTAATTAGGATTAACATTGGATTCCTAATCATAAATTTCTTTATAGATGCTTTTAATTGCAACAAGGTAATAAACTTTATTAGTGAAACTTTTGTTCTACTCATTTAAAGCTGGCTAAACTTAAACCAAATCGATGACTTGGATGGAAGTTGAATCCTACCACAACATAACTTAGTAAATTACTACTTAACAAAAATTAACAATAATGTTACTATAATCTAAGATAATTATTATTGCTTTTTATATAATTTTTTAAAATTTATTTACTTGATTTCTGAATGTCCTTGAAATTTTTTACCATAATTTTTCTTGTAACTTAAAAAAAAAATCACGTATAAATTACAATTATCATAAAACTTCTTTTTCTATTTAATTTATTTATTAAATTGAATTTTATCATAATTCTAATTAATTATATTATTTAATTAATTAATTATTTCAAAAATTTTGTATTTCCAAAAAATTTGATTCACCTGATCACAGAAAAAAAAAATCGGATTAGAAACTTTTCAACACATAAATACACCACCAAAAAAAAAAATATCCTTTTAGAATTTTTTTTTTGTCAATGTGTGTATATATAGAAATGAAATACAAATACAAATATATATATATGTATACATATATATAAAAAAAAATAGCAAAAGAAAAATATTTGTCAGTTTTTGTAGGTTACAGTCCTATTTATAGAATATTTGTATTTAAAATTGCGATTTCTATTTTTAGACAAACTAAATTGCCATTCACCCTTACTCAACCCAAAATGACTGCGCATCTCCACCCTTAAAACAAAAAAAAAAATTATATATATATAATACATCCGCCACGACCTACCTATACATACTGTGTTCTATATTTTTTCGAATAAATATGTATGTATTTAGAAGATAGATATAAATGTTTTACTTTATGATGGGATACATACACGAAATTGTATGTTGAAAGTTATGTTTTTTTTTTTGTGTACTTTTTATCGGAAAAATTTCATTTTCATTTTGCACCAATCATCCCTCTGCTCCCTCTTTAGGGTATATTTTGTATAATATTGGAATTATTAAATAATATAATATACGTGAAGACATTTTTACATAGGCCCAAGGACTTTTACACAATTTATGTATATATGCAAGGATATCTATATATATATATATAGATGAAAATTAAAGTATATAATGTTAAATATCTATATGTACATAAATATGTATAGATTTTTATTATAACTTTAAGAGGTATAAAGGATAGGGAAATTTTAGGTTAGTGGATCAACGGCGGTTAAACAATGACGTCAGCGAATGAAGGGTAAATGTCCTCGCAAAATAGTCTTATATATATATATATATATATATATATATATATTTTTATGTATATATTGATATATGCCATTATTATTATTATCAGTTTTTGTATATTTCGTGTATGTATGTATAATAAATTGGCACGTTTCTCTACCAATTGCAATATTATATAATAATAAGGATATTTTTTAAGTTAGCATATATTAATAAAAGAAAAAAAAATGATGATAAAAAAAAAATATATTGAAGATTTTTCGTCCTTTTTTATGCTGTTGTACTCTGTTACAAATGCAAGGAGAAAATTAATTAATTTTTAATAAATTTTTTTCCTTTTTTTTTGTTTGAGGTAAAATAATTAAGATTAATTCAAAATCTCTTATAATATAAAGTATGAAACGAACAAAATCGTTCATAAAAATATGATCAAATCATAAATTTAATTGTATATGTTTTCTATCTAATTAGTAATTACAAACTAGATTCGAAATTTACTCAGTTTGATTAATAATCATTTTTAAATAACTTTATTTTTAAATTTAAACCTTTTTTTTTTGGAAAATTTTAAATATCAAATTTAGATTATAATTATAGAAAATTAATGCGGAGATATTTATATGAAAATAGGTTATTTGTTAAAATTACAAAAATAGGAAATCACAATTTGCAGAAATTATAAATGAGAAAGAAAATTCTTACAAGCCATCATGATATTCGAATTTGACAACGCAAATTTATATCAACAAAAATTGACAAGAAAAATGTATGCTATCCCCACCATATTTGATATTAATCGACATGGAATGTAAATTGTAATTCTTTCATTAAAACTTTTTTTAAAAAATTGAAGAATTACTTAAAATACTGCAAAATTGGTAAATATTAGTCCAAAAAAGTAACTTAGTTTCCCAGTACAGTCGAAGAATAATGGTATAATATAGTAATTTGGTAAACAGTTCGAATAGTAAACTATAGTTTGAAGCTTAGTTACTTATACTTGTATTAAATTAATTAAAATATTGAGTGAATAGAACTTGTTTAAAGAAATTAATTTAAATAATATCTGGAATAAAATTATTTAATTTTGAATCTATAAACTGTCTATAAGTTTTAAGACCAATTTCATGTCCAATTAACAGTTGGTTAAAGAATTGTCTGCTTAATATGATCCAAATTAACATGAAAATCCTAAACTTTCAATTAAAATTTTAGTCTTGAACTTGCCAATAAAATTTACAGGAAATTGAGATTATCACAAATTATGAACAGTTTATGTCCCTAAAAAAATTCAAGAACATAATATTGAAATAATTTAGACTTGAAAATATATTTCACTTCATAATTCGTGAATTACAAAAGTCTAAATTAAAAAACTCATATTTGACAATTTTAATTTTGAAATTTTATTAGTTTTTAGTTTTTGTAAGCAGTTCTACATCACAGCTAATAAAATTTGTAATTATTACTTTTTGTTTTTTGAATAAATTCGGTGAATATTAAAAATTATGATTTTTAAATTGATGTATCCAAAAAAAAGGATTCTTACCTCTTACTAATAAAAACTCATATTTTAAGATTTGATTTTTTTAAAAAAATGCTTTAATTAATTTACCTACAATTTAATCATTTTGACTTCAAAATTTTTAATTCTGTATTAAATTTTGAGAAATTTTTTAGTGATACACAAAAGTATGTTTTATTTTATTTTTTAAAGATCTTCTACACTCAAGAACTTATGACGTCACTAGCATTAAATTTTTTGCAATTTTTATATAATTATAACAATTTTCTTATATAGATATTTTTTTTTTCGAATATTTTGTTAAAAATTCAAAATTTTATTTTGAAATATTTCAAAAAATATTAAATTTTTTTATATTTTAGGACCAAATTAATAATTTCTTCTGAAATATTTGATTTGAAAAAAATGAAACAATCACTGAAATCGTTAAAGGATCAAAAGAATTTTTTTTATTTTGAAGCGACTTGATAGCACGAATATTTAAACAAAACTGAAACTTCAATCCTGAATAACGAAAAAATGTTAAAGTTCTTTTTTGTTTTATTTTTTTGGATTTGGTAGGATACATTATTTTATGAAACAGATTTCAGAAAAAAAAATTACATCTATATACATATAAAATAAATAGGAATATAACATTAATTTGAGTTTTCATCAAAATCTCCTGCTACCAACTCCTCCTCTCAACAAATTCTCTTTTTAAATGTTATAATTTCAAAATAGGAATCTAAAAACATCCTTTTTCTGTATATAAATATATTTTTTTGGGTATAAAATTCTCTCGAAAAGCTCATAGAAAATTAAACTTTCTATACATATTTTTGAACTTAGTTAATGTTATATGCTAAATGTATGGAAAATATTATCGCTAAGGATAATTTTTACAGAAAAATAATAATAATAATTTTTTTTTCATATTTTTTTTTCTTCAAAAGCTTGGTTTTTTTTGTTTCTGCAAAAAGTGCAGAGAAGCATAATATAGTTTGTGTTAAATAAAAATTTGAAAAATTAGTTTTTATTGTATTGGTAAATTTTTGAATGAAGATTTTTATATACGGAAATCATATAAAATAAACTATGTTAGTATAATTTTAGAGAATGTAATTTATTTCAAATGCATATAAATGTAAATACAGGTACAGTATATAAAATGTATATAAGGATGCTGCACTATAATTTTCTCAATGAAAATTATTTCAATTGTTTAATGAAATCAATGTTGGATTTATAAATATTTTTTTTTCCTAGAATTATTAAATTGTTAAATGTTAATAATAATTGAATATCGGCTTAGAATCGTTTAAAAAATTTACTTAAAGATATTAAGGAGTTTTTAAACATACATATATTATTTACCAAATCAATGTAAATTTTATTTGATATGATTTTAAAAACAAAAATGAATTAAAATTTAGTTCAATAAATAAGAAAATTAATAGAAAACCTTTGAAATTTTTTAATCTTAATTAGAACTGAAATTCCCAAATAAATATTTTAGGGCCTACGGAGACTACTCATAATATTTTATCTAGGAAAACTCGATTAATATTAATATTTCTAGTAAAGTTTGTTAAAATTACTCAGAGTTTGATTAATTTATAATTTGATACTATTTTAAAGCTAGTCAAACTTAATTTGGTTAAATAAACCAAATTTGACTTAATTTGGTTAAAGAAATTAAGACTAATAGAAGCTAAATAGAGACTTAAATAAATATTTTCAGTTCCTTTTATGTCAATAAATTTAAATTGTAAAAAATATATTTTTTCTATACGTATTTCGCGACATAGTCGAAAATCTGTATTGCTATATTGAAATTTTTTTTTATATTACGTTTGAAATGTCCTTACTGATCTTACTATTTATATTAAAAAAAAATGGAGAGCAAGGATACGTATGTACGTCATTCAATATTAATTCATGCCAACATTATAATATGAAATATTTATGTACTCTATATACTAAAATCCGGTTGAAAAAGAAATTTAACATAACAGTATACGAATTTAAAATTGCATTTTAAATATTTAAAAATAGTATCTATATGTTGTATACATACATATTTATATATATATATATATATATATATATATTATTTTAAAGTTAGTTAAAGTTCAGTACATGTGCAATTTTTTGCAGACGACACAATTTTGTACACAAGACATAAATTTTATGTATACATATATATTTTCTACTAAAATTCAGGTTAAACTTAACACTAGGTCACTGTGTTAGCAGGACCAATATTTTTTTTTATTCTAATATACAGTGACAATCAAACTGTGTCGCGACAAATACTAGCATGACGCAAAGAAAACTTATATAGTGAAAGTTTATAATGACCAAGAGACAGCAGTACTGCGGTTATTGTATTCAGTGTATGTAGTGTGATCGTAGTACTGCTTTATTAGAGAGTTTTTAAATGTCATTGTAAAAAATTTTCGGTATGCAATTATACGAAGGCAAAAAGGGGATTCTGATAATACGTTGCCAAAAAGCTTAAATATTAAGCTACTGGAACTGATTTTAAATTATACATATGACTTAGACCACTTTCTTAATCATCGACACAAATATCAAATGCCAAATATCTAATTAGAGCTGCTGATATTTTACATTCTATATAATTTTGAAACCACCTAATTGTTTCCTTTGCTCAAAATATAAATATTACAACATTTTCTATTATCAGGACAGCATAATTATGAAAAATAGCAAGAAAATAGTTTGACATGTAAATTTTTTTAAAAATACTATTGACATGAAGTTTAAATTTATTGACGTGACATTAAATCTATTGCGGTGACTTTAAATCTATTGAGGTGACGTTTAAAAAATTATATTTATTAACGTTAACTTAAGTCTATTGATGTGACGTTTTTGAACTTAAATTTATACTAATTGCACTGCAGTTTGGCTTTAATATCACTGCAAATTAATTTACGTTCATAAGATTTTGGCGCCATCACTATGATAATACTTCAGCAAATTTATATGAATTTGTCAATATTTTTTTGTGGCTCAAAGTTACATCTACAAATTCAAAATTTTCAGAAATCGAACCATTTTTCGTTTAATTATACAATTTCCCATTTTTCCGTTTATAATTACACAAAATTCTATGCTGGCTATCATTTATGAATTATTTTGACCCGAAATTTATGAATTATTTTGATACCAGATCGTGTAAAATGTAAATATTTTAAGAAGCACTGTTTAAAGTTATATGAAATTTTACTTAAATATTATAGAAAATATATAAAAATTGACTAAGGCATATCAGGACGAAAAAAAGCTTATAATTTTCTATTTTGGTTTAAAAGAAAAAAAAAACAAAAACAGATTTTCTCTCTGTACAAGTTAGTGACGTAAATTTTTAATATTAAAATTTCTGTATACTTAAATAAAGGATATTAAAAAAAAAATGTTCTCTTTGGTACAATAAGTTTTCATTTTTCATCGAATTAATATAAATTATTTTTTATTTTTATAAATGAAATAACCCATTTATTTATATATGAATTGAGGAGGACATAAAAAGGAATTCTTCTCATTCCATTATTACCATGAATTTGATGTGTGTAGTTTTGGTACCTGATGTTGTGAAAAGATAAAAAAAAAATATTTTCATAAAATACAAAATGTATATATATTTTTGTTACTATGTAAACCTGACTCTTTGAAGACTTGCCGTCATCATCAATACCAAAATCATCATCATCATATTTTTTTTGTCATGATGAAATAAACTTTAATGTACGTCAATCAATGCCTCAATGTTTTCTTTTTATTTTATTTATGATTGAATCCGTTTTCAATGAGTATTCTTCAATTTTTTTTTATTAAACCTAATAATAAATTTTCTTTTTTTTTTTTGGAAAATATATTTTATATAAATTATAATTTATATTTTTATGTGCTGAGAGTCAACACTAAAAAGGAAAAGAGGGAAAAAAAAAGAAAATTTTTATGTATACATAATACATTTTATATTCCAGGATATTTTCAGTTACTAACTGCATCATATATTTTAATGACGTCATTGTTGAATATTGAAAATGTATATATGTATATTTACTATATATTCTTTAATGTTTATCCTTATATTTTTAGGTTTTACAAATTTTATTTTTGATGTATTGTACAAGGATTTTTAGTATAAGTAGAAAATTTTTTTTTCATTTTGTATACAAAAAGGAAAATTCTATTTTTAGAAAATTTATATAAATGAGGATGTTGTCATGGATAAAAATTTAATGGTAAAGTTTTTTTTTTAATTTAAGTATACAATGTATATTTTTTAATGCAATTTTATTTGTATATATTGGTATTCTTAAGGACACTATTTATATTATTCACTTATGTTTAATTTTTATTTTATTAATAATTACAAAAATTAAATTTAAATATAATTTTGTAATTTATTTTATTCAATGATATTATTCATTTCGACTTTATTGTATCTTTATAATTTTTATGTATAATTTTATGCTAATAATTTTCAAATAATTTAGATAATTTTAAAATTATTATTATTTGAAAATAATATTAAAAATAAGTAATTGAGAGTAGTTTTTTTTCAGAAACGCCCTATTTAAATTTTATTTTAATCAATTCTCTGTTGTTGCCCATTTTCGTATTAATCCACCACTTGTAATGAAAATATAGATACATTTTTCTCTGAGTTTCAGTTACTATTATATTGAAGTAGCTATTTAAAAATAATGTTGATGTAGTATACTACAGTCGTTCTCAACCAATTAGTCGTGATACAATATTGTTAAATTTTTAATGGGGCACGAACTGATAAAAATGTTTTGCTCCTATTCGAAAATAGTTTTATCATAGATTTCACCGATAATATTAACTTCAATTTCAGATTTTGTGATGATCACGATGTTCATTTAGTGATTGTTTGAAACAATCGCTCTAGCTACGATTTACAATAAGAACACCAATTTGGCGGAACAGCCTTTTTATTTAAAATAGTTAGTTTAGATTAGAAAAGAGATCACTCGATCTAACCAGCCGAAATCAGTTACTCGGCCTGTATTTGGGCCACAAGTATCTTTTTGTTTTCTCTTCGACATGAACGGATAATAAATTTAGCCTCCATCCTAAATGAATGTAAGAATATCCATTAGCGTATAGTGTGCTTAGGTTTTGTGAGAGCAGGCTTAAGTTACTAGATAACCATGAATTTTACAGTAGACTTAAGTTACTGGGAATAATATTTATAATTCTCATTCAAGCAGCCAATAATGTTGAGAAAGGCTGATATAATTCTATACTATGATATAATAATAATTCGTGCGTTCAATTTGTGAACAAAACATTAAGTTGAGACTTGAGAGTACAGACTAAATTGTAATTAAAACTGGAACATGAATTCTCAAAAAAGAAATCAGCGAGAATATTTCTTGGCCTGATTAGAAATCTAATTAAAGTTTAAAGTTATTGAACAACATTAAACCAAGACAATCATTTTGGTGTGATCGAAATGATTTAATATTATGGAACTTTATTCTTCCATATTACTTCATAAGGATAAAAGCTCACGAAAAATGCATAAACTTTTATTTAACTTTCTAAATTACTAAATGTAGGATTGCTGGTAAACGTAAAATTTAAAAATTAAGGTTGATGATGGTAAACTTTAAAATTTAAATAATATGTAATTTTATGTCAAATTAAATTCATCAAAATAATTTCAAAATAAAAATATGTCCGCAAATATAAGTAAATTAATCATTTTTTGGTAGTGCTTTACTTTTAATAAATTTCATCGATTTCCATCTCGACAATTTTGCTTTTCAACGATAATAATAGAAAAATTGGCAATCTATGTAGTTATAAGTAGAAAGTAAGTGAAAATTACAGAGGTGCGCAAAAAATGATATGAGCAGAATAATGACAGTATACGTTTTGTATATATTTTAGAAAAATATTCTTCATTGAGGAAAAAAATTGGGTTAGGTTAAGAGGTCGACGACCCAAATAAATCTGAAAAAAAACTTTTTTATCTTGTGGTACTTTTTAATGAGGTCAATAAACTAGATTCGATGACGTCAGTAACACTTAAACATTATTTTAGTTTTTTTTTTATTTATTAAATTAACTTAATTTATTTTTTATCATTGAATTTCCAAAATTTTCGCATTGTCGAATAAAAAAATTAATTTTCTATTAATAGTTTATGCCGGAAAATTTGTTCTATTCTCGAAAATATCCTTGGAATTAAAATGAATGTATAATAAAAAATATTGTTTTATTTAATAGTATATATCCTTGATATAATTTCCTTGTTGGTGCACTGAATATTTGTTCGGTTATTTTCAAACGTTTTTTTTTTTTATTATTGGAGTGCAGGTTTTGTTTTTAAAGAAATATATAAAATAACTGTATTTAAATGAATGACGTCAGTATTGAAAATGTTTTGACGTCATTTTTTGTTATTATTTACTGCACTGTATAATGAACGAAGGACATCATAATTTTATAATGAATGAAGGACATCATAATTTTATTGAATGTTAATTTTAATAAATATTTATTATTTAAATAAAAATAAATTATTTTTTATATAAGTTTAATAATAAATTTCATTGGAATTTTCAATAATATTAATAAATTTTAAAATATTTCAATAAAAAAAGGGCTGAAAAGGATAATCGCTGTCGTATGATGCTGTAAACAGACAAAAAAAAATTTAAAACTATTAAGTATTTTGTATTATGCAAAATACTTATAATGTTGCCGCTCGTCGCTATTAATCGATCTGTTTTGGTAATTTTAAATTTTGCTCTTCAATAAACTTAAAATATGTCTAAGAACTGATGAAAAACTAATTGAATTTTCCGAGTACACTAAAATTAAATAAAAAGATTTACAACGACAAGGTTAATTGAACTCAACAAAATACGACAGCGATATATGTATTCTGTTTGGTCCTTAACGTTTAAAATATTAAAATATCTTAAATTTAATATATGAAATGATTAAAAATATCTCTTAATTAATGAATTAATAATTTAATTATATTATTTATAATTAAATTTAAATACTTATTTTTTTTAAAATTTAATTTTAACAAAATTAAATTTAAATTCAATTCAATGTACACAAAATGTAAAATAAATAAAATTTATCTATATTAAATGTGCACGTGACTGACGTCATTTCCTACTTTTATTTTTCATTTTTGTCTCTGGAAACTGGGTCACTGTGTTATATACTTTTAGTTCATTTTGGTAAATTTTTTTTTATTGTAGTTGTTGTTGTTGAGATTTGTAGTGCAAGTGTAGTGGTTATTAGATTTTGTGCAAGTTTTATATTTCTATATTTTTTATGGTTATTCATTTATTTTATGTTTTTTTTTTTTTTTTTGGTACGGAAAAGGTTATAGACCTTTTGCAGAATTGAAAAGTTTTGCAGAAAGGATTTTTACTTTTTATATTCTTAATACCAAAAAAAAAAAAAAAATTAATAACACTTTAAAAATAATTTGTAATTAAAGGATAATTAAAGTTTATTTGAGTAGCTAAATAAATTTCTATTCGGCAATTTTCCGAGTTGGAAGATTTTAATATTTAAGTTTTCAAGGTAGTAGAATTATTATTCGTAATACCAGTCGAGTCAGAAATTTTTTATATTCTAGTTCTCCAGTGAATAGTAATTGCAGTTCAATCAAATAGTAATTTAATGTTCAACTAGAATTTTCCAGGGTAATCTATGTTATTAATATAAATATAATCATAAAAATTTTTTTGAAATAAAGATCTGATTTCATAAAAATATATAATTTCACAAATTTTCATGATCTGAATTAATTCGATTCGATGGAAAACTAGAATATTAAATAAATTTTCTAGTCAACACAAAAAAAAATCCACTCGATTAAATTACCCTCGAAAACTAGAATAGGACCGAATATTTAAATTAAAAAAATTATCCTTAATATTAAAAGTGTTCTAATTTTTTACTTATACTAAAATGAATTAATAAATATACTCCTATAATTAATTTTCATGAAAAATAAAATTTAAATTTAATATTTTTGATGCCAACTAAACTATTTCACGAAAACTTTTTGTGTATTCTAGTTTTTTTTTTTATAAAAAGTATATAAATTTCATTAGAATTTATACTTTAATTCTAAAAATAGATTAGAAAAACAAAATTAAATTTTTTTTTTTTTGTAGGAAAATCAGAGCATTAAAATATCGAAGAAGCACAAAAAAAACTAGATAATTGTATCTGTATCTATATCGGAGCTATGTAATACACTAACATTTTATGTATATATTAATGCTAATAATAGAGGATTTAAATATTTAAACTCTGTGGTCTATGCTAAAAAAAAAAGTTAACTATTGAATAATATTGATATCTAAATATAATTAGAATGAGAAATTTTAATGGAAATTGAAGAAATGCTCTGAGTCATATGAGAAAAGGTGCTAATGTTAACACTTGTCGTGGGTATATATCAATTTATGTCTCACTCTGGCATTATATGTAATTCATTGTTTTTTTTTATAGTAACCCGAATAGACTGATTCGTAAATCCCTATCACATTAAGTATGTGTTCAAACGAATTATTTTCGGAAAATTGGCTACTAATTTTCATAGTAATGAGTTTACTGATTAAATTTATAAATGATAATTTATTTCTTGTAGATATGATATGTTTTAATTATAAAGTTATTTGACTTTAGCTTAGCAATTAACGTTTTTTTTACAACTAATGCCTCTCGAGCGAAACTGCAACTAATGATGCCCGAGTAAACTAAATTCCGCCGTTAAAAAATTTAATTGATATTTGCAAGAGTAGTGCGCAGCTCATCGTGTTAACTTGTGTAATCTGTGAATTAGTCTTTAGTCGAAATGAAATTCAGTGTAAAAATCTCCATTTATATTTTCATATAAGTGAAAAATTATTTAGTTAGGGTCTGTTAACCTATTCTCAGTAAAATTGAAAAAAAATAGGTTGTAGAAGGTATAAGAACACATTGAATAAGACTATATAAGAAAATTGAAATAGAAAGGTATGTTTTAGGATTAATTTAAGTAGCAGCAAGTCAAGTGATACTAAGCAAATGTAAATATGTAATAATAGGTTATTATATATTTAGGGAATAACAACTAAAGATATTAATTAATGAAGGTTCATTGAGAATCTGTTCCTTTATATCTTCTGATTATTTTAAAATTTGAACTGAAGTGTTAAAAAAAAGATGCAAAAAGGATATTGAAATAAAAGGAAAATATATTAAAAAACGACATAATTTATTTCTTATTTTCGCTCTTAACTGGTTAAGCCGGGTTTGACTGGATCTTATTGTGTAAAATTTCAAAAGTTTTGAAATTTTAAAAATATCTCATAAAATACCTCAATAAAAATTATGTGTAGGGTTCTGGCAAAAAAAATGAATGAAGATAATGTCGATAATATCAAAAGTACCGAACATGTCGAAATTTATTGAACTGGCTTTTTGTGGCCAGAGCGAACATAGAAATATAAGGTGAATTGAAATATTAATAAAATTTTCAAGATCAGATTAACGTAGATCACAAAGTAGACTTAAAATAATCCATTTTTTATATAGGTTATTTATCTAATTTAATTTTACTTCTATATTACCCATAATGTTAAATGGCATTCTAATTAACAAATTTATTTAAAATAATTTTTCTCACAATTTAATATATTTAAAAAAAAAAAACATTAAGTCAAAATCTAATAAGGACTATTAAATATATGTATAAACAAAATATCCTTTCTTTTATTCTTATGCACAACTACTATTAAAATATAATTTTCATTCATTCATTAGTTTACTTCAAAAAGAAAAAAAAGAAAATTCATTGAAAAATTATTTAATTTTCTAGATTTTTATCCTATATACAACGCATACATAGACACAGAACTATAAACGCAAAAAAAATTCCATTCTTACATTTTTTTTTGTATAAACACCATTAGGAAAAGCAGCATAAAATAAAGTCAGTTTAGGTTTAAAAATTTTCTTCTTCTATTTTTTTCCCTAACATAGTATTAGTGTGACCTAATTTTTAGATTCTGCAATTGGAACAAACGAAAAAGAATATTTTCAAAATCATTTTAGACAAAAGCTTCAAATATTCTGCACAATTTTTTTTTTTTTACAGGTTTGCAGATTTTCTCTTATTCGTGCGCGTAAAATTCTCTGAAAACTTGTACTATTATCCTTTTGAAAAAAAAAAAATACACATATGAAATGAACGTTTAAAATTATTTTTGATCAAATTTGTTTAATTTTTTCTATAAAACTATGGTATTTTTTGTGCAGTGGTTTGTTGTTTTAAAGAAAATTGCATTTAAAACCTTTTTTTTTTTACATTTATTTAAAGCTATAATTTTTTTATGATACAGCAATGACGTCATATATTTTGTTGAATATAACAAGGAATATAGTGTAAATATAAAAATTATTACTTTCATCGACCTAAACTGTAATCTAGGTCAAATAATAATAGACAGTTTTTATATAGAAAATTACATAGTTATAAGATATGAATAATAAAATTAGATAGAAATTTGAAAAAAATTATATTAAGATAATTTAATAATTTATTAAAATTTGGAAATAAAATATTTTTATTATTATTTCTAAAGATCTATATTTTTCTGCCTTATCTGCACTTTTTTTTAAAAATTTTATATTGGCTATGATTTAGCATAGCATAAATGATAGGCAATAGAGGTGCTGTGGCTGAAGCGGCTGCTGGAATAGAAAATTTCTATTGAATACGGGAAATTTTGATAGGAGGAACATTTACACAATTATATCAGTTTAAACAGTTTCGCTGAATTAAATTGTTTTTTTAAAAAAAACTATCGGTTATTTAATTTAATTTACTGAATTTACTTTTGATCTGAAAGCACTAAATCATACTTATTGTCCAGCGGAACGTGTTTTAAGGAATAAATTCTTAACACAGTAAAAAAATTAGCGGATTTTTAATACCCGTAAATAAATTAAAAATTGAAATTCAAAAATATTTTCAAAATTTTTTTTATTTAAAAACACTTTGATACTTTTCAGACAGTAATTTGGTTGCAGAAAAAATATAGATCTATAAGGGTTGCTGAATAAGGTTGCGGCTTGCGGAATGGGAGAAATTTTGAGCTGAATTTTTTTAGCAATGGACAACATCAATTAATGTTAAATAATGAACAGATATGAGAAAAAATTAATAATTATTTAAGAACAGATAGTTGCAAAAATAATTTAAATCAAATTATAAATAAATTAATATTATTTTTGGTTTCTAAATTCTTCAAATTAAAAGCCAAAATAAAATATAGTATTTGTTTAAACAAGAATTATTTAAAAAATGTGATACAAAATAATAATATTATTAAATTTAAATTTGCAATCTATTTCCTATAAATTTAAAATAAAACAAGAAAATTGCATTTAAAATTATTTTGCAATTTTTGTTAAAAACATTGAATCTGATTTAGACCAAAAAGTGAATTTGTGTTCTTTTGGGTTCATATGAGAGCATAAATCCACTAGGACTAGATTATAAAATATTAATCTGTGCAATAACACCACCTTTGTGGACTATTTTTGTCCACAGTGTGCTCCCATTAATTATATTTGGTGCAATTAAAAAAATTTAATCTTAATAAATCAAATATTTTTATATTTATTTGCATGTGACCGACACAATTTTAATATTAATTGCCAAAAAAAAATTATTAATTTCTTTTTGTCTAACATACTAGGAAGTATTATGTACAATTTTAATTTAAAATTTCTTTGTTCATGATTGATAAATTTAAATAGATATTATGTAATATTGAGATTATTTGATCAAAAACATATGTTTTCATTTATACTATGTACTATGTAGTAAAAAAAAATGATATATTCAAGTGCCAAATCATAGTCAATGCCAGTTTTTTTAAAATTCTTGATTTATTTAAATAATATAATTAATATTTTGATATACAAAAATTGAATTGTGGAACCTATGCCG
This sequence comes from Empis livida, assembly GCA_963932195.1. NCBI lineage: Eukaryota > Metazoa > Arthropoda > Insecta > Diptera > Empididae > Empis > Empis livida. The sequence goes on from OZ010648.1 coordinate 27,815,564, forward strand.
TATTCTGTTTTGGCCGTATGTTTAAAAGGAGTTTTAATCAATTTAAATTCTTTGGTAGCAAAATTTTGTATGCTTGTCTATCTCTTAAACGTGCTTTTACACGTTTTTCACACCAAATTCAATCTTTCCAAATCAAATTTAACTTTTGCCAATAAAATTCAAATATCAAAAAATTAATCCTTTAGGTTAGTCCATCGTTAGTCTCTATGAAAAGCGATTTAACATCTAGTAAAAAATTACGCGGACGATTTCAATCTGTGATATGCAGTCCCACCGTGAAATTTAACTTTGTAAAAATAAAAATAATGAAAACAATTTCAGTGTAAAAATATTTCACTGGTGATATAATTTAATTTGTTTTTCCTCATAATACTTTTTCACCACCTTTTCACAACTTTTTCTTTCTAGGGTGGAAACTTTCGTTTCATGCCCACAGCTCAATAAGCTTTTATGGAGAAAAAAATATTAAATAGTACTGAAAAGTATAAAAAAGCACAGATTTAGTGGAATTTCACTTAAATTTAAAAAATGTCCTTTAAAATATTATATTAGTTATAATAATAATTTAGGTAAGTTAAATAAAATTAGTGATTCAGGCAAACTAAATTCTCCATACAACATTCTGTTGTGAAAAGTAGAGATAAAAATTTTCACTGATCGAAATCTGAATTAAATGGGGAAGGAAATTCGGAAGACCTTGCTGTATGTACTGTATATTTTTATTTTAAAACATTTAGTAATCAAATTTTAAAAAGAATATATGATTTGTTTTTAATCTTAATGTCAAATATTTATCTCTCTTTTTTCATTTCTAATTTGTTGTGATTTATTTCACCGGAGACTTTGGAGATCACATTAAAATTTATTTTCGCTCGAGACACATATTTAGAATTATAGGTAAATATGAAATTTCGGTAATAATAAAATAGAGGCGAAAATTATTTAGAATAATTTAGGTAAATTAAATAATTATGTTTAAAATTTTCATAAATATTTTGTAAGCTAGAAATTTTTCCATGAAATTTGTTATCAGCAACAATACATTTTTCTTATGTTGAATATTTATTTATGAACTTATCTTCCATAACATTTTTATATTTTTTACCAATTAATTTATTTTGGTGTATAACATTAGGTCCTCGATTTCTTTTCATATTTTCTACAAAATATTTCTAATACTTTTAAAATTTAAATGTACTTATTAGAAATATTTTAATTACACTCTTTTTTCCCCCCAAATCTGACATTTCAATTTAAAAAAAAGCAAGTTTGTGAAAAATCGACATTTCATCGATTATAAATAATCCATATATTTTCAATACATATTTCATATCGCGAATTCTAATTTTAACTAAACGTCTGTATAAATTTTGATGATCATATACGAATACTTAATAGGTCTGTTAAACTTTTAACTAAAGCTAGTTTTAAGGAATTTAAAAGGCGAGATGTGTAATATGAGCCTAGTTTTGTCTAGTTTTTGTGACCAGTGCGTAAATATATTAAGACGATCTCATATAATTGATTTTACATTAATTATAAAAAATGCCATTATTTCAAAATTTAATCATTTATTTACTATAATTATAAAAATCTAATACTTACGACATTTATTTCTTATTATGTATTAAGTTTTGTTCCAGAAAAACCTACTCAAAAGCTTGAAATTCATATTTTTGACGTAGAAATTTTAAGTTTCTACAATTTTACAATTTCTTGAAAATATTATTTGAAATATTGTAATCGATCTATTATTATGCACATAAAAAAACATCAAACATACTTGTGTATTTTAAAGACAATTATTGCTATTAAATTATTTCCCTACCTCAAACATATTCCAAATAAAATTCAATTATAAACATATTTAAATTTAAATCTTGTATATTTATATAAAATTAAATATTTGAACGTTCTAATATAATTAATGTTAAGATTATATTCAATTTGTTAATTAATCAGCAGCAAATATGATAAAAATAGAATTTTTAAAAATTAGCAGAAATATTAAATAAATTTACATTTTGGATGTGTAGGCTGAAATAAGAAAATCCAGTAAAATTTCAAAACATATAATTTTGATAGTATATGTGTATTACCATCAAAAGAAAACAGTGTGTAGGTACAAAAATACATTTTCAAATGCACAAAAAAAAATAGAATATGTGTATGTATTGAGTTTTATTCAAAATTTTACACATAAATATTTCAATTATTCGCCAATTAGTTACCTTATCCCCCTCTCCCCTTTTAAACATCAAGACATTGGAGAATCGTTTTCAATAAAAATATATGTTAAAATAAAAATTTAGTTAAACCTGTCATCAAATATTTTTCATAAAAATATCTGACAATAATTATTATAAAATATTCAATTGAAATAAGTTTTAATTAAATTTTTGTACCCAGGATATTCAATTATTTGATTACATAAATTCTTTGAATATGTTTAAAGCCAAAAGAAAAAAAAAATCAACAAACTAAATTATCACTTTCTCTGCTGAAAATGTTTTAAAAAATGTTTTTGTGAAATAATATATTTTTAAATAAGTAGAAATGGTTTGTTACATATGTATTGGAAAATTATTTCAAAAATACACTGTAAAATTACAACTGGTACAATTTTTGCACTCGAAATTTAACCTTTTTAGTTTTTATATTCGAAAAATTAATTATTTCCTTAAGCTTTAATAATAAAAATAATAATTTAATTTATTTTTTTTGCTAACAAATTCAAAATATAATATTGTGGAAGCATGGTTAATTATGTATAACGCAGGAATTCCACAATCTTTTTTTACAGATGTAAAATAATTAATAGGGTTTGGAGAATATAGTGTCTGATAACAACACATGTCTACTCTAGTTAGTCTACCACTATATTCTCCACACCCTATTGAAGAATTTTTTCCCAAAATCAAAATGTGTACGGAAAATATACTAGCTAATGCTTCATATTGTCTAAATTTATTATATGTAATTGAACACTCTATTGCAACTGTTACTCTCGTAGGCTAAACACATATTGGTCTCAAATGAACCCACAGAATACATCCTAGGCACAGATCAACGGCACCCAACACATTTACTCTATATCCCTAGGATATAAGGGAAATCTCACTAGACATCTGTACAGATTCATTGAAAGTACAGGCTTAATCAGCGAGTAAGTAACAGAAGGATGCCGCAATGAACCGAATGGCTGCAGTGACATGCAAATCAATCTTAGGTTAACTAAACATAACCAATCCTGCTCCGTCAGATTGTAAGAATTATTATACGTATATGTCTATTTGGAATTGCCATCAACCGGTGCTGAAGAACCACTCAAGAAGACTAAATAGTGTCAATATTCATATATTTATTAATTTACATCTGTAAAAAAATTAAAATTAATTTTTCGAATCATTTTTGTATAATTGGTTTGAATTTGATGTTTAAAAGGTTTCAATTTCATTTGCGAAAGGTTGAATTTTAAGTAAACAGTATCAATATCTGTACTGATTTATTTTTATTTGATTACCTTCTTTGAGATGTAGGCTTTTTTAATGGTAGGACTTGGCAAAAGCACGTACGTCCAATTCTCACAAATTTTGGAGAATTTTTTTAAAAATAAATTCTTAAAGTTTTTACTATGTTTTTTCCATAATTGATAAGAAATAAATATGAAATAAATAACGAAATTCTTTATAATACAATTGCTGGTTAATAATTAAAATAGAAATGTTTTGGCATAATTTTATATAAAACTTTTTTTTTTGAATTAAAAAATTTGGAAAAATTTTAGTATTCAAACTCTTTCCGACTACAAATTTGCTTCAAATTTTTTTTTGAAATATCATAATTTAAAAAATATGCAAATATTATTACATCTCCAATTTCAATTGAAATTTTGGGTATGGTATATTTTAGAGCTAATGGAAATACTGCTACACAAATAATTCAAGCTTTACAAATTCATACATTCAGTACGCAACAAATAGCCGAATATTTTGAAAATATTTCAATTTCTGTACAAAAATCTATTACAATTACAAATAAAAATTTTCCGCACAAATTGTATAAAATTAAACGAAAATTTAATGGAATTGCATGAAAATGTTTCATACAGATGCTGAAAATTTGGTTTTTTTTTGGAATTTGCTAAATCTGTGAAATTAATTAATGATTGGATTGCAATACAAACCAAAAATAAATCTCAAAATAAAAAGATATTACTACACCTTTTCGAAGTGTAATTCAGAAAGTATCAATTTTAATTCAGAAAGTATCAATTGTAATTCATATTAGTCAATTTTAATTCAGAAAGCGTCAATTGTAATTCAGAAACACTATTACTGGGGGTGACTGTTTAACATTGTTTATGCTAGCTTAGAGTCCTTTATTCTATTTAAATTAAAACCCATTCCTAAACATTAATAAAATTAAAATAAGTTAATAAATATCGTCGTTTTTTAGATACCAATAAAGCTTTCTGAATTACGATTGATACTTTCTGAATTATAATTGCACTTTCTGAATTAAAATTGACTAATCTGAATTACAATTGATGATTTCTGAATTACACTTGGAAAAGATGTAGTTTTACTACGATGATTCCAGGGGATTTGTATTCACTTTAAAGGTAAATGTACAATTATAGGAAAAAAGGTTATTTTAATTATTTTAAAATAACCTTTTTCTCATAATTTGAATGCAGTTGCGTGCAATTGCAGTATTTGAATGCTATTGCATTTGAATTGCCATAAAAAAATAGTGAACTTTTAATGATGATCATTTTACCTAACCATACTTGTTAATTAATTGAACTGATAAATAATCTTCGTAAAATTAACTTTAATGAAATATCTGAGTAATTTAATTGAGATTAATTTTCATATTAACATAATAATTTTAATGATATTTAATAATTCTCTTGAAGTGTTGCGTACAGCATTTATAAATGTTGATGAAGATGCAACAGAAGCTGCTGGAGATATCCACGAATTTTTACATATATATTACATCTGTTAGATTAAACTATTCCCTTAAGAAAGATACTTGTTGGTGTAGCTTCTTTACAGCAATTTGGATCATAAACGCAGTTTTTTAATAGTATTTCTAATATCATGAATTTTTTGTGAAGTTGAAAAGATCAGCTGCTCTATTGCTAGGAAAATACTTGCTTATCAGTTGCAAAAATATCTGTTGTTGCTTAAAAATATGATTTTTAAAGTTTTATATATTATTTCTAATTAAATAATAAAAATAATAAATTTAAAATTAAGATTAATCAGAGTATTTTAAAAATTATTTATAATTAAACTTATATTCGCAATTTCACCAGATAACTATGAAACTTCTAAGTATAAGTGATTCGATTAATAAAAAATATTAGATACACAAGTTGAATAATTCAGTAAAATTTTTTAAGATAATATTAAGAAAGCTGTATGTGATATATTATTTTATTTGGCGAAAATAAAAAGTTCGTATCCCTAATTTTTTTTGAAGATTTAACTTCATAAACGTTGAATTTAACTTCAAAAACATTGTTTTTAGTTTTCAAAATTGTTGAATTTAACCTGAAAAGAGAAAGGATTATAAATATATTAGGTTTACGAATTATTTTCACAAAGATAATTATATAAATACCGAAAAATGAACTGTTTGAGATAATCCTACCTATCTAGAATTAGTAATATTCGAATTGTCCTATTTGGAAAATACTTGAATAAATTCTTGTAATTGCATAGTTTGGACAATCTCATGTATTAGAAAATCTACAATCTACTGTTTTCAACATTTTTTAAATTACATTTTTATAAATTACTTTAAATAGTTATTTCTTCGAGATAATATATGTCGTCACGTGATTTGAGTTCCGTCGTTAGAAAAAAAATAGCTGAAAATTGACACAATGGAACCGCCAGTAGTTATAAATTTTTAAACCAGATCCATTTCCAATTACGAAATATTATAATAATGTCTACCAGCCCTCCCTAACACCGGCTCTAAAATATATGTAGTAACATTTATACACACCAGATGGCTAACGTTATGAGATTATTTAATGTTTAATCGTTCAAACAAATTACCAATATATAATCAATTTTTACGAATGGTTTTAGTTTTCAAAAATTTATGCTTATATTATTTACTGTGTAAATGACTTCCTATTTTTATAAACTTTTTCTGTAACATATAAACAACATAAATTTGAAAATTTTATAAAAACTTTTTTTTTTTTTTAAATATTTATCTTAAAAATAAAACATTAGCTTTTTTTCAGTCTACACACAAAAATTTAGAACATTTTTAAACATATTTTATAATGAAAAGTTCTCCTCTTTCCCATACTACATAAATATATAAATAAAATATAATATATATATAAAAAAACGTATTGAAACGTATGTATATCTATTTCGGTGCGATCCATTTTTAGCTGTGCCCAGCTACTAAAAAAAAAAATTTTTTTTTATTTTCTGTACGAATATCAGCGATTTAACTAAGAATAGTCAGCCGTTGATCGTCGGACCGTTCAGTTTACAAACTTGTCGTTGTCCGCGCGTTTCGTTGTCTCCTTTTTGAATTTTTTTCCCTTAGAGGTGAGTTTTAATAATCCACCAACAAAAAAAAAAACTGGTTTCAAAAAATTATGAATGGATATAAAAATGAAATTTTTTTTTTTTTTTGAAAATTATTTAATTTTCCAATAATTTTTTTTTTTTTGGGTAAAATATTAAAATGGTGAAAAAGTATTTAATTAAAAAGTGATAAAAAAAATTTGAATTTTCAAATTTGCTAAATTTTTTAATTTAAAGAAAAGAAATAATGTCCTGAAAACGTGATTTTGAAAAATTTATTAAATATATTAATAATTATTTGTGTTTGCAATTTGATACTTGATAATCCTTAATTTTATCCTTAATATTTAATATCACTACGTTTTTTTTTGCTATTATGGATTACGCAACTTTAAAAAAGCAGAAAAAAAAAATTTAATAAGAAAAATTAACATAAAAAATTTTTCAATTCAAATTAATGAAAAGTTTAAAAATGTGAAAAATTTTCTTAATATTATAAAATTTTCATTTATGAAATGAAAACTTGAATTAGGTCTAAAAATACATTTTTTTTTTCTGAAAATTTCTTTTGGCAAATATTTTTTTTTATAGATCATCTGCAAAAAAAAAAAGAAAAATGAAAAAAGTGTGTGTTTGTGTGTGAAATCTATTTTCAGTTGATGATATTATGATCAAAAAAAATTGTTTGTGTATTTATTACACAAACACATTATAAGAAAATTAAATAATTGTAATAAAAATTAATTTACGATTATAAAAGTGCAATGATATAATAAATTAATGATATAATGTGAAGAAAAATTTAATTAACATAAAAAAGAGATGATTTTGATGTGATTGAATATTTTTAATTATGAATCAGATTACACTGAAACGTCATATATACACAAATACACAAACACACTCATCTATTTAGTAAAATAAAATTTCCAACAAACTTTCATTTTTCGTATTTGAAAAATATTTTTATTAATAATTTTAAAAAATTTAACGAGAACATCCGAGATTTTTTTAATGAAATATATAGAATTTTCTAATCTATTTCTGATACTTTTCCACCCACATGAAAATTGAAATTTTTTTTTTTTTTAATTTTATATCTGTGAAAAATCAAAAGAAAATTTAAACATAAACTTTTGTGTAGGAGTTTTTGGAAATAAAAAATTATGAATTTTCCAAAAATATTTCAAAAATTATGCGCTGAATTGCATCAAATGAAAATTAAACCGAGCTGAATTGAGCTGAATGGCTTCATAAATAATATTTATATTAAGGACAAATGAAAAAACTAAATTATATGAATTAGGAAATATCCTGTTGCATTTTGAATTAAAATAGTTTAATAAAATTTGAATACTCATTTTATTTTTTAATTATATTTGATTTTCATGATTTACTTACAGTGATTTTATATAAAATTATCGGACATTAAATTAGCAACTTGGCAATAAAAATTATATACCTGAAATAAAAAATTTTTGGCACACAAATCTCTAGGTTTCGAAATCTTTTTCAGAATATTATTTTTTTGCGAATTTGTGCAATTTTAATAATTGAAAATACATTTTTTTTCGTTATTAGTTTTACCTTTAAAATAAATAAATTTCGTTCTCGTAATCCAGAATTTCTATTTTTTTGTAAATTTTCAACCCACATAAAATAAAAATGTTTTTTCAACTTTTCTTTAATTTCAACTTTCCCCATCGTTACAAAAATACTGAATTTTCGAAAAGTAAATTTTGTTGTATACATACAAATACAATGATATTTAAATGAAATTTAATACTTTTTTTTTTATATAATTACATACGAATAGAATTGACGTTTATTAGGTGACGCGCGCATACATAAGCGCCCCAAATACGGTAACGTAAAAGTTTCTATTTCGGGGGGAAATTTTATCTATTTTATTTACCTTTCAAATTTTCATTTATGTATTATTTCTTTTTCTTGCTTCGAATTTAACAACGAGAATATTTAATATATTTTCCAGAAATATTTTTTATAAAAAAAAATTAACAATTTTTAAAAATTTTTCAACCAAAAAAAAAATTAAACAAAATTTTGTTTATTCCAGCTTTATATAAAAACACATAAGCACCATGGCAGATGATGAGGTGAGGTAAGTATCACAAAAAAAAAAATCAAATTGTATTAATTTACAATATTAATATTAATAATTTCTTTTTCCTTTTATCCTTTTTGCTGTCAATCAACAATTAATTTCAAAAAAATCATCATATTAAACAATTCTACAGTTTCTCTACTTGTGATCTTATTGAAGTGTGTCCTGTGTAATATCCGGTGATGTAATGTACAAGGTAATTTTTGTTTAAACTAATTTTGAAATTTTCAATTGCTGAATTTAAACAAAGAGATTTATAAAAAAGGACAATAGTTATACATTTTAATTATTATTAAAGTAATAAAGAACTTTGTGAGTAAAAGAAAAAATTAAATGTTCTATTTAATTGTATTGTACATTAATGTTTTATGTTTTTTGAAGACAAAATATTTAAAAATCTTGTCCTATTTTTGTTCAGTGTCAAAAAAAAAATTATTTCTCTTCAGACCAAAAATTTAAATTAGAAAATTATATTTATTGGATATTGAAAAGAAATAGTTTTTAATTAAATAATAATTTAAATATTTTTTTTAATCAAAACTTAAATATTACAGAAGAAAGCAGCAGCGCCTGCACCTGCGGCAGCCCCGGCACCTGCTGCTGCAGCCCCTGCGCCAGCTGCCGCTCCTGCAGCAGCTGCAGCGGCTCCTGCAGCAGCTGCAGCTGCACCAAAACCTGGAGCTCCAGCTCCAGCTCCAGCTCCTGCAGCAGCTGGTGCTAAAGCAGCTCCTGCAGCAGCTGGTGCTAAAGGAGCACCAGCGGCAAAAGGTGCAAAAGGTGCAGAAGCTGCTAAGCCAGCTGAACCTGCAAAACCACTTACTCCAGCTGAGGAGGTATTCTTGTACTTCATCATCTATTCAACAACACAGTGTGGACAATAACTATATTATTACAAAAAAAAATACATAAAAATATGAACACAGTTTCATTAAAAGTGAAATAGTTCATAAAATAATTTTCTGAATTAGTAATTAAAAATTAATTAAATTAAAATTTACTATCAAAAGTCTTACAGAATAACATAATTTGCTATTCAGCTATCTAAAATATGAACTATTTTATTTTTAATGGGTTATTTGTAAAAATCTAAATTATCTATTAACATTGTTTTTTTCTGTGTGTGCCGACTATGAATAGGCTAAGAAGGCTAAACAAGCCGAAATTGAACGTAAACGTGCTGAAGTACGTAAACGTATGGAAGAAGCTTCAAAAGCCAAAAAGGCAAAGAAAGGTTTCATGACCCCAGAAAGAAAGAAGAAACTTAGGGTAAGACAAAAAATAAACTTAAATCTTAAATTTGATTATTTAATACTGATAAGAAATATTTAATAGTTGTTGCTCCGTAAAAAAGCCGCTGAAGAATTAAAGAAAGAACAAGAACGCAAAGCCGCTGAACGTAGACGTATCATTGAAGAAAGATGCGGCAGTCCTAAAGATCTTGGTAGCGCCAGCGAAGGTAACAATTTTAATTATAGTTATAAGATAAAGAATAAGTTATTAGTAAACGTAAAATGAGGAGATCAATTCGGAAGTCGTTTTCGTAATCCAGAATTTAATAAAGTTATATTATTCTTTATTATTAAATTATATAAATTTTTAGTAGTTACCTATAAAGAATTTAATTTGTGTTAGAAAATCAATACATTGTTCATATATTCAAACAATTTTTTTGTTAAATAATAACAAAACATAAATTATACCAACAAAAAAAAACATTTTTATGTACATAAATCTACAAAAAAAAATCCAAAAACATCAAATTTTATAGACACACTCAGGAAATTGGTCAAAGATCAGCATGCAAGGATTTGCAAATTGGAAGACAACAAATATGATCTTGAATATGTCGTTAAAAGGAAAGATGTTGAGGTACACACACACATAATACAGAAACGCAATTTTTTTTTTAATTTACTTTAAAACAAAATACAAAATTTAAAGCTTTTCTTACAATTTTTTTTGTTTTTTTTTTTTTCTTTGATTGGCTAATATTTTCAAGATAAAAAAAATACTTTTTTATTTTTTTCGCAAAATCTTCTTTTATCGTTTCTATAATATATATTTTTATAAACATACAAAAAAAAAAACACTCACACAAAATTTTAACACTAAATATTATAAAAATATCTTCTTTTTATTTAATTTTTTTGTTACTTGAATTACAAAATTCTTTCTAATTAACATTTGGCTAAATACAAGAAACGATCAAATCTAAATCAAAATGCGATTTTAAAATAAAAAATAAAATTTAAATTAATTAAAGTTCATAGTTTTCAGTTTGGTAAAATATCAGTTAAGCATTTTAGTTTAATATGTTAAAAAAAAAAATTAATAAAACTAAACCCAATTTATATTCAGCTTAGCTTAGACCTAAAGTTAAGCTGAACATGAAATTGGGTTAAAAATCTATAAATTTAATATGAAAATTGAATCATAGGTGAATATGAATTTGGTGGAATTTTATTTTAGAAAAGATATTGAGCCAAATTTATAATCAACTAAGTTGTCCAAATTTATATTCAGCTAAAAGTATTGGCCTCAAATAAAGCAGAACATGAATTTAGCTTAAAATGTTTGCCATAATTTTACAAAAAAAAAAAGACTGCACAAAATTTATAATATATTCAGTTAACCTGAATATGTTGGCCTAAAATTAAGTCTATAATTTTAATATGAATTTGGCAGAATTTTTTTAGCTCAATATGAATTTGCTGAAAATAATAAATGAATATAAAATTATATTTAAAATTTTAGTTTAAATCGCATTTTGACATAATTTACTATAATATAATTATAATCGTCAAATATAACTTTAAATATTTTTATAGTACAAAAGTTTCGAATTTCAGCTTTAATTTGCGACCACACTTGACATCTTTTCGTTCCAATTTTTTTTTTATATTTATTTGTTGTTAATAAATTTACCAAAAATTTCCAACTATCAGTTTTTTTCATATATAAACATATAAACTGTTCTTTGTGTATATTAAAGCTTTCGAAAGCTTATTTAGTTATCATAGATTTATATAGAAAACATAAAAAAAAACAAATATGTTTGATTTTTGTAATAGATTTTTTAATGCATTTTTTTTAGATCCTGCGTTCCAAATTTCAGGTTTTCTTTTTTGTTTCGAACAAAAAACAACTTTTGACAAAAGGATAACAAAAATTTATTTTTGATTTTTCTTTCATGTTTATTTTTTTTTTTTTTGAATTTTACATTTTTGATTTTTGTGTTTTTGGAAAAATTAAAAGATGTCTGTTAAAATTTTATAGACACGCTTAAAAAGACGGCTAAACAATTTCATGAAAGAATATGTAAATTGGAAAATCAAAAATACGATCTCGAAATTGAAGTTTCACGAAAGGATTTAGAGGCAAGCATTAAAATAAAAAAAAAAATTTTTTATTGAGAAAATTTAATTTATTCATCATTTTAATGCTAATTAAATTTTTTTTATTATTATTATTATTTTATTACATAAAATAAAAAAAAAAATATAATCATTTGCCATAAAATTTTTTTAAATATTACATTTTTAACTTAATTTCGTATAATTATTTTTACAGTTGGAAATAACTTTAAATATATACTTTGTTAAAAAAAAAGTAGTTAAAAATTCTAACATTTTGGTTTTTTTTAAAAAAAAAGTATATTAAAAATTTTTGAAAGTAATCCAGAAGTAAATACATACACTTTTGCTAAATATTTAATATTTAAAAAAATAAAAATCAACTTAAAAATAACAGGCATTTATCAAGACTTGAGAAATAATTTTTATTAAAACTGTAATCCTTTCGTTAGCTTTTTCTAAATTTTGTACAAATAATTTAAACGTTTTTCTTTCTTTTTTGTAAACTTTATCTAAATTTGTGAAATGACATAAAAAAAAAAGAAATCAAATTACAAATATAATTTATTTTAATATTACTGTACGGAAGCAGAATTCAATCATTGCTTAATTTATGCAATGTAAATATTTTTCAGGATGCATTTTTAAGACTTCAGCTGCATAATTAGTGAAATTAAATAAAGAAATCTAAATTTTATATTTATACGACTCTTGCAGTCTAATTTCAGTGATTAATTAAATTTTAATATGGTAAATTATGCTGCTTTCGACCTTGCATCGTCAAAAATTGAACTTTTGATCGTACACTAATTATTTTATTAACGAATTAATTCAGCAAGATAATGATATTATCAAATAAAATTTAAAAAAAAAACGCCAAAGCAAATATAATTATTTAAAATATTCTTTTTGGCTATGCTAAGTAAAATGATTTGATAAAATCTGAATTAAATTTATTTTATACAGATTTTTGTTTTTCTTGGTATTCAGCTGAATTGATTTTCAAATGAGCTGAATATGATTTTTTTGATAGCAAAAATATCAGAGATTTATTAATATTTTTTTTTGTAATAAATTTTTGATATTTTTAAATAAATTATCCATTTTTTGAATAATTACTTTATTTGAATATAAAATTAAATATTTTTTAGCCATCACAAATAGATAAATTGTCTTATATATACATATTATTTGTTGTCCTTATTATACATAATATTTTTTTGTGTAGATATTATTTTTTTGTTTAGCTTTTTTTTTTAGTATAAAAGCGTATTTTTTTGCTTTTTGAGCTTTTACTAAAAAATAATAAGAAAAAAACAAATCAGCAAACTTTCGTATAATTACCAAAATAAGTAAAATATTTTGATTTTTCAAAAAAAAAAAAATCTATAAATTATCAACTTAGGATATAGTTGTAATATTAAATTACATAATTTTTAAGTTAAGCAAGGCAGAAAATATAAAATTTTTTTTAGAACCAAAAATTTTCAATAATACAAAACCATAAAGCTAGAAATTTTCATAAAATAAATATATATAATAATTAAAAACTAAAATATATTAAAAACAAAAATACAATTTATACATTAAGAAAACTCAAAATATATCCATTAAATATCTTTAACTCTCTATAATTAATATATCTATATACCATTTTCATTTCAAAATTAAAAAATTTTTTATTTTTCATTTTGAAATTAACAAATTTTCTTTAATTATTTGAATTAAGAAATAAAAATAATGATTTTTTTTTTGGTATTAATAAAATTTGAAATTAACTTTAAAAAAAAGTTAAAAGATAATTTTTAAAAAAAAATCTTTAAAAAAAAATGAAGAAGGTATATTAAAAAAAAATATATAAATATATATTTATATATATATATATAGATGTGTATATGTAGATATATATTATATATATTGCCAAAAATTTAGCTGAACTTCAAACATTATGTAAACAATATTGGAAGAAGATATATGATTTGGAGGGTGACAAATATGATTTAGAGCGTATGCAAAAATTAAAACAATATGAGGTAAAAAATTAAAAAATTTTACTTTAAAAACAAACGAAACAAAAAAATAATATAAAAAAAAAAAACAAATTAAAAATCAAATAAAGAACATAAAAAAATATATAAATATAAAGATAACTCAAACTTATAGTACATAGTTTTAAAAAAAAAAAAAGATTTAAAACCCTTAGACACTATTTTTCTAATTTAACTATCTTTAATCATTGATTAAGAATAATAACAGATGAGCAACTTTCATATTATTGTAGTTTTTTTAAAAATTAAATTTCTGGTATGTGTTATGGTACAATTCAGCATAGTTTTCTATGATTATAATTTTGCTTGAATGGTACCTTTTGATTCCTTTTGATTCAAAAGATGTTGAAGAAAATTGAGAAAATTGTTTATTAACCGGCAAAGCAAATAATATTATTATCCATTTTTTTTACTTCGCTGTAGACTTAAAACCAAAATCTGTACAAACCATTTATCCGCAATTAATTCAAAGGAAAAAAAGAAAAAAAAATCAGATATGAAATATTTTATGCACCAATCCAATATAAACGTACCAATTTTAAGAAACTATGTTGAATTGTAACATGACACAATACAATGAAAAGATATCACAAAATTTGATTGTATAAAACAATGTACAAAAAAGTATATGGAAGCTGCTCATCTGCCACTAATATTAATCAGTGATTTAACGTGTAATTTCCTTTAGTATAATTTTTTTGTTCATTTAATAAATTAGGATAACACCTTTATTTAAGGATTAAAATTTTTAAGTTGTTTTTTTTTGCATATAATTATTTATATATATATATATATGAAAATCTTTTACCAAAATCCATTGAACGCTAAATAAAAAATATAAGATTTTAAATTAATTTTTTTTTAGAAGAATTGAACTTTAATTCAATACGAAAAAGTTTCAAATTCTTGTTTAATATAGTATTTTCTTTTTTTTTCTTGTTAATTATTATTATTATTTAAAATTTAATTTAATATATAATTTTTAAT
Organism: Empis livida; assembly: GCA_963932195.1. Classification (NCBI taxonomy): domain Eukaryota; kingdom Metazoa; phylum Arthropoda; class Insecta; order Diptera; family Empididae; genus Empis; species Empis livida. Next base: position 27,830,646 of record OZ010648.1, read on the forward strand.
ATAAATGTAGTAATATAAATTTTTTTTTTCTATTATATTTTTGAAAATTGAAATCGCAATAAGAATGTGAAGTCATAAGTTTACCAGTTTTAATTTTGATTTTGATTTTGAAACATAAAAAAAAAACCCTCCAATTTTTCCCCCCGTCATGAAAAATAATTTAATTTAAAAATGATTTATTAAAATAAAATCGTTAGAACACATAACATTTTCGTTTAAGAGGAGTTCGTGCTGAATCTGAGCTGAATTCTCGCTGAATTATTATTAACAACATCTGTATGAAATTATATTAATGGAAATAAGAAAACTATGAGCTGAATTATAACTAAAATCAAATATTGGCATTTAAATACATATAAAGTATATTTGATATAATTTGGCTGAATAGAGTTAAATATGTACTGAATTGTAGTTTGCATTTCTTTATTTTACATAAATTTAGTTTTCTTATTCTACTATGTAAATTTACACATTTTAGCTGAATTCAGCTATGTTAATAAAATTCTGGATTCAATTTTTGTCATAATAGAAAATAAAAAGACTTTCACGTTGATATTAAATAAAATATTGAAATACATTTTCATTATTTTATTTCTTTCTTGTTGAAAAGCATAATAAAATACAAATAACATTGTCTTATCTACTATATAATCATAACATAAATTTATTTTTATTGTTTTGTTTATATTTCAAATATATTTTGTTGCAATTTACAAAACTTTTCTACAATGAATTACTCTTTAAAGAAGCATGCCAAATAGCTAAAAAAAAATGTTTCTCTAAAAAGTAATTCCAACTATAAAAAATGTTTAAAAACACAACATATTTTCGTTAAATGTTATTTGTTTGGTGGTGTTAGCCTAGAGTGCAATCAGAATAAAAATATTCTTCTTGCAATTCTACTTTAATTTCGTATCTGTCTACATTATATGTAACTGGCACAGAAAAATAAAAATAATATTTCATAAAAAAAATATTTTGAAGAAACCCCAAATCAAGAAAAAATATCAAATGTTAATGTTTTCCAGACGAATTGAAGGAGATTGTTGAAGAATATTTCGAGCGTATGTATTTATGTGAAAGCCAGAAATGGGATCTGGAATATGAAGTCAGGAAAAAAGACTGGGAGGTACTGCAAAAAAAAAAAATTAATTACATTAAAAAAAAAAATTCAAAGAAAACTGAAAAAACAGAAATTTATTTTCTTATACATTTCCATTTCAAAAACACTTTACATATACGATTTTCATATTTACAAAAATATTTAGCTTCAGTAAAATATTTTTACTCAATATTTATGTGTATACAAATTTTTTGAGTCAGGTTTTTTTTATGTTTCTATTTTACATTCACTCATTGACATTATTTTTAATCAATGTCACTCAATATTTTGTGTTTTTTATTTGATTTTTGAGGATTTTTTGGAAAAATTTTTGAAAAAAAAATATTACATTTTTTTTAAAATATAAATATTAGACAATTTTATCATAAAAAGATTGATATGAAATACACTCTCCAAAACAATTCATATTTTTAATTTAATTTTATAAAAGAAAATTACTTTTTTGCATAGTTTTTATTTTGCATTATCCTTGCACTATTTTCTTTTTATTGTAGAGAATGTGTAGTCTTCCTTCCATTATTTTTGTTAGTAAAAATTCATTTTTAGTACAATTGCATTTGAGTAAAAAACTATTGTAAAAGTCAGTTTTTCACCTAAATTACAAAATTACTAATGACTGTTTAAAATTTATTAATTTTTAAACTTATTAATTTACATCAAAAGATTATTTTATAGAAAACCACTCATTATTTTATGGCAAAAAAAAATAGTTATAATTTTAAGTAATTTGTGTTAATTTGGTATAAATCTGACTTAATGAATATTTTAAGAACTTCCCTTGATCCTTCATTTTTAAAACAAACATTAAAATTTTTTTTTAATATTTTATGTTGTTCTAGTAAATTGTACCTAAAATTAAATGAAAACAACCAACCATAAGACGTTTTCACAATATTACGAATTTTAATATGATTTTTTATTTATAAATTGAGTTTTGTTTGGAAAATTTCTAGTTTAGTCGATTGGATTTTGTTTAAAATATAAACCAAAAGATACATGAAAAAAAAGAGTAAATCAATAATTTGCATGGCAGAAAAAAAAACATTAATGAATCTTATTTAAAAAGTTTTTGAGTTTAAGACAAAAATATTTAATTCATATAATCAAAACCATCAAATACGATGAGCACCGTGAATATCGCTCAAATTTCCATTAATGCATTTATTTATTTACATTTTATTTTCATCAAAAATTCAAAAATTTCGTTTATTACAAATTTCTTAAACGAGAATAAATCACAAAATTGTATAATGTGTTAATAAATGAGAAGCTTTTATGCTTTCATTACAAACTTTTATTATTTACAAAAATAAATACGGGTAAAAATGATGATTTCGAATAATTAAAAAAAAAAAATATTGATGAAATTAAAACAACAGAAAAATTATATTTTATTCGGATTTAAATAATTGCATCAGTATGGCACACCAGCTATTTATGACAATAAAGATAACTAACAAAAAAATTAGCAGGAAACTGATTTAAGGAGCTCTCTTTTAAAAAAAATGAAACTTTTGTGTGTCTTACAAAATAAAAAAATTAATTAAAAATAAAATTTATCCATTCACTTATTTTTTTGTAGCATCAACTAAATTAGACTTTAATTCAAAATTTTAATAGTCTTTAAGCTGAATTTGATCCAAAATTTATTTAAGATTAAACCAGCTAAAATAAATACATATTCAGCTAAGCTGAATTGAATGATATTTATATAACTTAATGAATGTGCATTTTTATTCATGTCAATATGATTTTTGAAACATATTCAACCGATCTTATTCAAATCTAAAAAAAATGAGTGAATGTGTATTAAAATCAATATTAATAATTAATAATATAAATTTGTAATATATTTAAAAAAAAAAAAAACACGAATAAATTAATTTTAGTTTTTAACCCTTAATGATTTTTTATGCTGAATTATAATGCGTGCAGACTAAGAGTGGGTGAATAAAAGAGTCGAATATCAATCTTGCTCTGCTTGTTTGTTTCGATCACTATGAGTCTGTATGATTCCTTAATAATAATTGATAAAAGTGGAATTATAATAATTGCTCTAGAAGCTTTTTTTTTTTAGAAAATTTTTATATATATTTTCGTCATTTTTTTGACCTCAAATATACTTTTAATATTTAAAATATTAATATTTTTTTTATATATATGTTTATTTATGCATTTTTGATTTTTGTAATTTTTTTTAAAAAATATTTATTTATAGTAATGTTTATATATTTCTATTTTTTGTTCTTATTTTATACCAATAATTTCTTTTTTTTTCGTATACTTACAGTAAAACAAAAATATGAAATTATTTACATATATTTTGTTTATTTTTTTTTAAAACTTTACAAGCTTTTATATTTACACATTTTATTGGTTTTTATACTTACACATAAATATACATAAAATCATACATTGTTTTTTTTATATATATAAATTACAGTGGGAATAGAATAAAAAATTAAATAAAAAACACAAAACTAAAATTTAATAAAAAAAGAATTTAAATATGATTATTAAAAAAAAAAACATCATAAATGTGCCATACTGTGCAGTACCTCGTCTATATTTTTCGTTTTATTTTAACAAATTATATGTTTTTGTATTTAAATGTCATCAAAAAGTAGTTTCAGTTAGTTTTAATATTATTCAGCACAAAAAATTTCTTATGCTGAATACGATTGTTAGTATTCAGCACAAATAAATTATTATGCTGAATATGTTTGTTATATTTTGTTAGGCTGAATATAATTATAAATATTCATAATAATAGAATTTATAATAATAATGTTGATTAAGTACCTAAATATTGTTATAAATATACAACAAATATTTGATTGCGGTGAATCTCTTTATAAGCATTCAGCTACTAAGTTTAGTGATCATAAAAAAAGTATTAAAAATTTTGTGTGGCATATAAAGTCAAAATTAAAATTTTATTTAATATTTTGTATATTTTATAAAATTAGCAATTTTAGTATATTTCAATATAATTTTTGCTACTTTAATGAAATTTATTATATACATAAAAATTCATTTTTCAAATCATTTAGTTTTTGATATTTAAAAAAATAAAAACATAAAAACCATATTTTATGATCCCCCAAATAAATATAATTTAAATTATATTATATCATTATTCATACCCATAGATATTTTTAAGGACAATATACCAAAAATTCCTGGAAAACGGTAGAGATCAATTTTCACTATATTTTCACTTTTTAATGTGCACTTTTCATAAATTTTTTTTATAAAAATTCTTCAAATGAAGAAATTGAGTAAAAAAAAATTAGCTTTGTATTTAGGTTTAATTTGGTAAAAAAAAATTAAAAATTATTAAAATAAAAAACTTATTAAATTAATTTTGGATGTTATGTGGTTCGCGACATTATTTTGTAGATAAAAAGGTTTTCTATTTGTAAATTGCCAATAACTTTTATAATAATCTAAAATTTTCTTAATAACAAAAAAAAAAAAATTATTTAAAATATAAAATTTTATTAAATAATGCTGCCAACTACCAGCGATATAGAAAATTTTTCTTTAACTTCTTATGCTTTATAATTTTATGTTTTTATTTTTTTTTGTGTGAAACATTAAAGAATTTTATTTTTATTAATATATTTTTAATTTAATTAAAATTCTTAGTTAAAGTATGTTTAGAATTTTCAAAATTATTGATTATTTAATATACATTTTATTGTAGAAAAAAAAATGTTTTTAAAAATACAATTTTTTATGTTTTTTAATTGTTTAATTTGTGTTCAAATGTGTGTCCTTTTTTATGTTGATACTGAAACAATAAATACTTCTAAACATTATTTCAGTTTTAAATTAGTTTTCTTTTAATTTTTCTTTTTGCATTATTTTTGGAAAATATAAATTGTTTTATTGTAGTTTTTAAATTACCAAATAATTTTATTAATTTATGATTTTTTTTCCCCATAATTTTAATTTAAAAATTTATAGATCAGCGATCTTAATGCTCAAGTCAACGACCTCCGTGGTAAATTGTAAGTATATTAACTAAAGTTTTTCATGGATCAAATCAATATCTTACATAAAAATACTACCATTTCACTTTAATGACTTTTCATTTTATGGAAAACGAAACGTTCCGAAATTACCGGCATTCCATCGATATTTTCTAGCATCATCCTGACACAGTATATCCTTAAGGTTGCTGAATAATATTTTGCTATTCTAATAAACGTTACTGTGGGCAAATATGTCATATATAGTTGTTGCCACACCACGGTACGTTCCTGGAAATTATTCAAAATATTTTTCAAATAAAATTTTGTTTTTAAATATTTTATTTAAATTTCAATACAAATCAGCTGAATTAAAATCAGCTGATTTAGCTCGAAACAAGTAAAATATCCAATTTACTGAATAACGAATTTATTTCATGATGATACTGACACATCCCGATGTGATACTGACCACTGTCATAAACATGATTAAAATAGTCTTAATATTAAAATTACACAGCCAACATATTATTATGAACTGATTTGATCCAAACTAATTTTCACAAAATCAAAATCAAATTTTTATGAAAATTATTATCATATTTTTAAAATATTTGTTATTTGAATTTAATTTTTTAGCGTTAAACCAACTTTGAAGAAGGTTTCCAAATACGAAAATAAGTTTGCCAAACTCCAAAAGAAGGCAGCCGAATTCAACTTCCGTAATCAACTTAAGGTTGTTAAGAAGAAGGAATTCACCTTGGAAGAAGAAGAAAAAGAGGTAAATAATATTTTATAAAATTTTTGGTTATAAATAAAAATTTATAATAACATTAATTTTTTATCATTGTTTACGATGATAAATTATTTCGGTAAAGGACTTAATTATTTTAAAAAAAAATATAATTTATTTCAGAAAATATATACATTAATTTTTGGTGTAACTTAAATTTTTATTTTTGAAAACAAAATTAAATAGTTTTTTTTTTTTAAAATATTTTATTTTTATAATTTTAATGTTGAATAGCATAAAATACAACATTTTTTATGTTAAAATATCAATTTTTATTAAAATCGGATAATCATTTAATTTTGAACAGACAATAAATCACAATTTATTTAAGTGTATAAAATAAATGTAATCAGTATTTTAAAAATAGTTTCAATTTAAATGTTAATATCATAAAAAAAACATTTTGTAATTATTGTATTTTATTAAAGAAAAATACATTAGTTAAAAGTTAAAAGTCGTGAACAATTTGGTGATTCGAAAGTGAATTAAAAAACATTTAAATCTTACTGACTGATAATAGAGAATAAAAATAAATTCAGATTAAATTAATATGATATATAGGTTCTAACTTCTATCGCTAAAACTAATAATGCTTGCGAAACAATATATCAATTCTTTTTTTACTATGCTATAAAAATTCTTTCAAAATTACTTTAAAACAAAAAAAAATTATTCTAGAAAAAAACAACCAAAATATAATAACCAAAATAATTTTAAACTTTTTCTTAAAAGGCTAAAGCTAATAAAAACCAAGAAAAAATTGCTGCAAAACCTTCCGAAATAAAACTGCAAAAGTGTAAGACAATTTGTGTACAAAAAATCCAAAAAAAAAAATTTTCAATGTCAACTTCTAGTTAACACATAAACATATTTTTACACATCATAAAAACATCTATGCTAGTGATTAAAAATATTTTAAAAGTTTTAAACGTAAAATTTTTTTCAAATTCAGCTAAAAAAATCAACTAAATTATGTAAAAATAGTTAAATTCAATTAAAATTATATACATAATTAATTAATTTATTTCAAATTAGGTGCAAATATTTTGTTTAAATATTACTAATATTTTTTACTAGGATTAAAATATCTGCATTTTATAAAAACTATGAACTATATTAAATAAATATTTATCAAAATTATGTATACTTAATTAATAATAAATATATGTATTTATCTATATTTTTACAAAGGTATTAATTTCTGCACTTTGTACATATGCTGAATTATATTTAGTGTTTGCTGAATACAAATTAAATATTATAGAAATTTAAAACAATTAATTTTAAAGTGAAATTTACATTTCAAATATTTAAAAAAACTTTTATCTATGAAAACATACTGTAATATTTTTAATCACTACAAATTTAAACATTAATAACATTTTATCTAATTTATGTCATATAGTTTTGAACACTCTGCAAAATGCATGCTTACATACGCAATTTAAAATTAACTAAATTTCTTTAATCAACAAAATATTAATTTTGAACAAAAATAAATGTATTTTTAATTAATTTATTTAATGTAATTTTTTTAGTTATACGTATTTTATTTTTAATTAGTTTATAGAATTAAACGTATTCTCGTTGAATTTTTGCACCATTTACACCATCTTTGTTGTATTTTGTTGTACGTGTTTTGACTATGGAAAAAAAAATCAAGTTATTTTTTTGAACATGATTATAAAATTCATGTTTAGCAAAAAAAAAAAAAAAATATCGAAAAGTGAATCTTTTCCTTTTATTACAAAATTTCCAAAAAAAAACTCTTTAAAAAATTTATCTAAAATATGCTATTTAATCCAATTACAGAAAAAACCAGATTGGTCCAAAGGCAAACCCGGTGATGCTAAGGTAAAGGAAGAAGTTGAAACCGAAGCATAAGGAGTTTTTTTAAATATATAATTCAGAATCACACACACAATTACAATAATGCTAATATATATTACATCATCAGCAAGAAAATTAAGCATGCCAAGAACAAATTTATAAAAAAAATTTAATTAAACTTTTTTCTTTCCTTTTCAAACACATTTATAATTAAAACAAACACAAAAAAAAATCTAATTTATATAAATTTTATCCATGAAAATCAAACAATATTGAGTTTTTTTTTAAGAATAAATTTTATTATTTTAATATAAATATAATAACAAAAAAAAAACATAAAAATTGTTAATATATAAAATGTGAAAAAAACTATAAATATCCTTGTGTTTTGTTCATTCTATATTGGCCTAACCAACCCCAGCAGGAATTTCACTGCATATCCTTTTCATTCTGTTTCATGTTGTTTTTAAGTTTTACACACATTATTGAATTTGGAAGTTATTTATATTTCAGTGTGGTGGTTTGACTCATTTCCAAAATGTTTGTTTCCACTCGTTAAATAATATATTATCATTATCAATTGTTAGCGTACTGTACTGGTATTAATGAATTTGACTATAATTTAAATATCATAAGACATTTTCAACATTTGAGGTAATTTTCGATGACTTCTTTAATACTGAGTATGATTTTTTATAAAAATGTAAAATGGAGCTATGGAGTACAATGTACAAGTGACCAATGAAAATAGAAATAATTTTAATTAATATGCAGATCAGGATCCACATTAGAGATCAGAGCAGTTTATTTTAAATTTATTTATAAATTAAACATTAGACGATTGAAAATAATTATACTTAATAATAGATGGAATAAAGCGGACCAATACAAAATATCGGTACACATATATTCAGCGCCAATTATGATATATTTTTCATAGTTGTAAGATGTTGTTTATTCTCCATACAGATACCACATATTCGGATGTTATACAGATTATACATATTTGCACGATCTTCCTTTTGTTCATCAAAGTACACCAAATTACATTTTAAAATGTAAATGATGGACAAACAATGACTACTAAATCTATGTAACACTAAACAAAACTCTACAATTGCATTGATTAGCATGGAATTTTCATCCAATCCTTAATATAAGTTTGAAAGATTTCGATCCAAAAAAAAAAAAATAATTTGATACAACATTGTTTTTTTGAAAATACATAAAACTCATTAGAAGTTGTATATATATAAAATTCCACAATTCTGTATATAAAATTTTTATTTTTACAGGAAACACCAGCTTAAGGAATACATAAAAATAATTAAAAAGCACATTATAAAAAAAAAAATATAAATACAAAATTACACCAAGAAAAAAACATCTATATAATTTTATTTATATTTTAAAATATGTTGTATTAAAATTTATATTTAAAAAAAAAACACAAAAAATGAACAAAAAAAACAAAATAAAATAGAAATAAATATTTTATTATTAATTTATATTTTAATGGTATAAATATTACGAATGTAAATGTTAAGTTTAATTTCGCTCTGTTTCTAATTATGTTTTTCTTTTTCTATTTTTTATTCAAAATTCTTAAAATTTTACAATAAATTTATATTCACTTTTTTTTTGTTTTAAAATAATTTTCATTGTTTTATTTTTACATATCTGAAAGATACTCTTTTTTATTATATAATTTTGTTTATTATTTTAATTGATTAAAAATGATTTTTAAGAAAAATTGAAATAAAATTCTTTGAATAAAATAAATATATTTATAAAATACAAAAAAACAATATTATTATAAAACAAAAATTTATATAATTTGCGATATTTATTTTGTTCAAAAACAATTATAATTTTGTTATTTGGTGGACCTGTAATATGAAATATTTGCAACAATCAGAAAATACGGTTTTGTCCAAAATCAGGAAAATAACTATCACTGACTTTTTTATTGGTAAAATAAAATTTCTAAAATCCGCAACAATCTATACAAATTTGGTATTAATCGACGATAATCTCGAATAAATTCTTTTTTTTAAAAAAATATTCAATATTGAAAACATTTTGGTAAAAAAGTAAATTTGTACACCCAAATAAATTGTATATTACTACATGGAGAGCTATGGAGAGTCATTTTTAAATATGTTTATATTGAAATGATATTTTTTGAAGATCTAAAATCTTGTTTTATAGATAATTAGTCAATAATTCTATTTTAATTCACTAAACATAATTTTCATATTTAAATTTTTGTATGAATCTGAAAAGCAAACTGAAAATAAAAACCTGTAAAAATTCAAATTAATATTAAAGGAGTAACATAATGTGCACAAAAGCCATAAATATGGTTCTATGTGTCACATTAGGATAAAAATTAGTCTTTTGTAATCAGCTGTACTTACATTTATGAATAAGTATAAAGAAAACCCGAAACAAGTATACTAGGTAATCAATCAGGAATTATGTTTTAGCGAAAGAACAAATTTCCACCACGCTTTATCTACAAATAAGGTTTTGTTAAATAAAAAAAAATTATATTTGATCCATTAGTTATTATGTTTATTGAAAATCTTTTCGAAATCATGATATATGTTTCTTTAAAAAAAACTCTACAATCACATTTTACAAATATGACATTAATACAAATGCATTTAAAAGCTAGTAAAATATCAGTTTACTATATTTCATTCACGTTATGGAATGAGTATCAATAAAGTTAATAATTAAATAGTTTTATACTACGTTTTGCGAACTTCTAAAAAAAAATTATTTATCACTTAAATCTACGAGCATATATGTAAATATTAAATGGGAATTACTTTATTATTTTTTTAATAATTTTAAAATCTCAAATATTCTTCGGTATCAAATTCTTCAAAATCCATATGCTAAAAAGTCTGAACATTACGACAAATACCACAACCCAAAGCAAATTCTTCCCCTGTAGATGGATGAACAACATGTAATGGGCATTCTTCGCCTAATAATTGTTTTGCTTTTGGGCCGGCTGGACATTGTGGTAATTTATTTTTTGGTATATTAGTTAAACGTTGAAAATCATCGTGACAAGTATCACAGAAATGTGTTGTTCCAAAACAGAAAAATACAGCAACCGAACAGCAATATCGGCATTTATATTCAAGAAAATCAGTTCCATGTTTTGGACACATTTGAGCCCGTGCCACATCACTACACGCACCGCAAACTAATTCTTCAGGATCATATTTTTCGCCAGCTTCAGCATCACACCGTGCCTCACCACCGTAATATGCTTTTTTACATTTGAAACAAACATAGTATGCATAACGGTCCATAGCAATATTAGATAGATCTTTATTATCAGCTGATTTAACCACACCTTCATACTTAAGCCTGAAATGGTATATTTAATTCATTTATTAAATAATACTTGGAAAATAAATTACAAATATTTAAACTTTGTTATACCTCATCATAGCTTTACGTTTCACATCCTGTTTCAATGCATTTATAGGCTCTAAAATATTCCCCAAAAGGGGATGCTGAATATCAGCCTACAAGGAATATTTCCAAAAGTAATTAATTTTAATTTTAATTTATTTTTTTACTTTGCATATTGGACACATTGAAAATCCAAAAGCAATCCTGGGTCCAACCCATCTTTTTTCCAGTACAGTTTTACCGCAATGATAATGGAAAACATGTCCACATTCCAACTATTTAAAATAAAAATAATATTAATGACTAAATACCTCGAATAAAATAATTTTACTTGAATTGATGGAGCACATGATAAAGCCTCAACAAAACAAATCATACACATATCGTCAGCATCTTGTGTTAGTTTTGGTTCTTTCATACTTTCGGCTAATTCATTTTCTCGGGCATGACAAAGATGTTGTAAACATGGTAAACATTTTTGTTCCCCAGCAACACCACCACAAGCATGTCCACATGATTTAATTTTTGGACAAGAATTTGCAGCATGTTCTTGACACTGAGTATCTGCACAAACATTACCAATTTCCAAAAGACCAGAATTACCAGTTACACCACAAAACCGACAACGTCCAACAGTTTCTTGTGGTCCAGAAATAATGGTATTACTACCATCACGAAATTCGACCATACCTTTAAGAGTTTTTGAATCAGCTAGAGCTAATAACCAGAAAAGTTTGGTTCGTCCGCATGATTCATGGAGTTCAACCCGGATTGCTTCTTCTTCTTCTTTACAGACCTAGAACATAAATGTTATCGTAAGCATATTGAAAGGAATTTTTGAAAATTATGATTTTACTGTTCGTCGATGATTTCTTGTTTTACGGTTCAAATGTAAAAATCGATCACAATCACCACATAATGAGCCACAAACTTCACATTGAATAATTGCCGGAGTTTCTCCGTCATCATGATTTGTACAAAGTGGTCTTGTATCAGAAATTTTTGACCATTGTCCTGATGATAATTTCTCAACATGATCTTTATCCAGTACACACAAACTAGCAAGGGCCAGCCAAAGTGTTGACGTTTTAATACAATTTTCAGGACTACGGAAAACTTCATCTAATCTTGTCAGATTTAAAACTGATTCAGCAATAGCTGCTTTCGTAACTAATGACCAACGTTCTGTTAATTTACCCTAAAAGTGACAATATGCAATAAAAAATCTTATACAATTAACAATTTCTAACTCTTACACTGGCCATATCCTTAATCAATGATATAATACTTTCAGCTTGTTTTATAGAAATTACTCCTTTCAGAAACCAACGATGATTTAAATTTTTCGTACCACCAATAACTTTTGGCTTCTTCCTGATAACATCAAACTCAACAAACGTTTTACCCATTGGTCCAGTATCAAAAGAAAATTGTGGTGGTATTTCAACAGTAATATCACTATTACAAAAATTATTGCCATCGGATTGTGTTAGTTTTTTCTTCAACGAATGTACGGAAAAATCAATACAATTACACAATTTTACGAAAGATGGAGTCTTATCTAAATTTGCTTTAGTAGTTGTTTTAATTTTGACTTGTAATTGCAAAGATTTTGCTATTACTGCTAAGAATATATCAAGGATACCCAAACGATTCATATCAAAATCACCAGCATTTTGATTAACAATATTAAAATCTGTTGGTGGCATTTTTTGAACAGCTAATAAATCACCTAAACTTTCTGGTGAAATTTCTGGTAAAATACGTCGCAAAAGAGCAGTCACTTGCCTTTGTACACGATCACTTCCAGTGTGGAGTAGACTTAAAAGATCTTTCAGTAATCCATGCTGATGGGAAAGATATGAACGACCTACAGCACTGCCAGATAATGCCAAAACCATACTTAACATTTCAAAACAATACGTATCAGGGGCACGACAACGATCACTACTGGAATCACTTTTATGATCACTACTGAATGGAATTTCTTTGAAATTTGCAGCGGCATTTGTTATTTCCCATTCTTCTTTGGCTCGTTGTGCTTCTTTTTTAATAGCGTGGACTATGTGCACTATGACTTGTTTCTGTAAATGACTTAATTTACTGCGACTAAACAATATGCCAACCATATGTTCACGTAAATCTAGGGAATCTGCTAACAAAGAATTTGCACTTGATTCCATTAATGAAGGATGAACTGCAAGATTAATATTATCATTCATTATATTGTCAGCTGTGGAAATAAGTTTGCCAAAAACCTACAAATTTATTGCTTATTTTATATTCTACAACTAAAAAAATATTTTTTACTTGAGCAGTGATTAAGCGGAATACGCGCAATGTTTCAGATTCACAAATTCGTTGCTGTATTTGTATAGCATTTGTTAATTTCAAATTTGGTTTACCATAGATAACAATATCATCCATTGTAGTTGGTAATCCCATTAATTTAATCTGTCGCACACGTAGAGTATTTTCTGGTCCACGAAATTCCAAACGGAAATGGGTATACGATTCATCTAAATAGTTTATAAAAAATTAAATTACATTAAAAATTTAATAGCACTAAAAATTGCCTGGTATTTTAGCAGATATCCAAGTACACGCTTTTGAATCAATATCAATAGTCTTTATTAGATTTGTATCACCAAGAGATTGACCAGCAAAGAAAACAACATTGAGCACTTTATTCTAAAATAATAATTAAAAATATTATCTCAGTATACAAATTAATTATTGCCTGTTTAATTTCATTTGAAAAGAGTTTAATTTATTTTTAAGAATAACTAAATTTTACCTGAATATCACGACTGTTATCAATATGAATAAATACTGCTTTACACACATAATTCATCTTATTCATGGATATCTCTATAATCTTACATTTATTACGATCTTCTTCATCGCTTTCCCAAAATGTTTCGGTTGAATTATCTGTTAATGAATCAGCCATCGCTTGTCTTGATGATACAGTAATCTTTAAATTAATAAAATTATATTTAAAATTTTAATTTCAAAACAATTAATCTTACTTCAAACATTCCATTTAAATCAGTATGACTAAACAGTTTTGCTCCTGTAGTATTTACTTGGCTACCGTAATTGTGGTCCAATATATGCGAATTAGATTCAGCCATTGCAATTGATGATACAAGCATGGCTTCATTTTGTTCATCGGATTTAGAAAGAATTTTTGAAATATTTCCGAAAACATGCGAACTAATATTAAAAATAGATTATTTCCTTATATTGAAATATTTCATAAAGTATTAACCTATGTAAAAATTGGTGATCCGCCTGACGAAATTTAATACCAAAACATTGAATTGCAATTCTCTGTAGTGACGATCCAGCAGGGAGCAAAAGTGTTAAATCAGCAACAGATTGCAAAAAAATATGTAAACTCTGTGACAAAACTTGTGAAACTTTTCCACTCATTTGGGTAAATGAGACTGGATGCTCTAGCGCTGGTTCATTATCATCATTTCGTGTTAATTCATCAAAATTTACATTATTAAGCGAAGCCACGAACCACCACATTAAATCATGTAAACAACATGTTTGAGTTACCGATCTGATTAGCCAATTTAAAGCTTGTAATGAATATATTCGACAAGTAGCTATCCGTAAGCTTCGTTTCATTGTATATCGCAATTTTTCGAGATCATGCTGTTGACTTATAAAAGCCATTGCTGGTCGAGTATAAAGTGAACTTGGATGTGGTTCTAAATCAACACAATTTGTAATTTCTTTTTGATTTTGAATATCATTATTGGTATTGGATTCCTTCTCCGCATATTTCATTACAACTGAAGTATTTGGAAATGTGAAGTCTTTATTTTTCTGTTCATCATTTTCTGTAGTTGGTTCTACTATTGGAATATTAGATTTTTCTTCTGATGGCTTTATA
The DNA here is from genome assembly GCA_963932195.1 of Empis livida. NCBI lineage: Eukaryota > Metazoa > Arthropoda > Insecta > Diptera > Empididae > Empis > Empis livida. The sequence goes on from OZ010648.1 coordinate 27,845,717, forward strand.
GCAGTAGATGATGGAATTATGAATGAAGTACTTAATACGTTATCTGGTACAAGCTTTCTTAAATTTTCTGATGGATAGCAGAGTAGAAGTGAACCTTCTGCATCACCACTGGCTGAATTATTTCTGCGGCGCATTACAACTTTATTAGTTGTTTGTTGATGATCATCGAAATTTTGATACAGTTGACCATTAAATATATTATTTTTTTGTGCTGACCATCCTTGTCCCATTGAATAACTACGATGAAAACGAGTCAATGTACCTGTACCGTGAGTAGCTGCAGATGCAGTCATGGCATCTGAATTATTCGGATCACAAGAATCAAACGAAATTTCCGATAATGGTCTTTCAAAGCAATTCTCGGTTGTGTTAATACCGAAAATTTCATATGGTAAGTCATCAAGCATAGAAGCTCCTAAAGATTCAAAACAAGCAAATGCATCGGGAGCGGCCCACATCAAATCTGGTGAAATACAATTTGGAAAACCGGAACTTTTTCTATGAGGTGTAGACGAAAATCCACCTATTCCACCACCATTGTAACAAAATTTACCACCACTATTTATCATTTTCATCATACCAATACGGCTATTGCGATTTGAATTTGGTATTGAATCTCCACGACTTGTACTTGGTTTATTTAAATCTGTAAATAGATTTAATTGATCTTCTGTTACAACTGGCATTGGTTGCGGAGAACGTTTTTGATTTGACAGTAAATTTGTTGTAGATGAAGACAATTCCAATAAAAAAATTGCATTTTCCTTCATCATTGCATATATTTCTGAATTGGCAGCAACCATACTTGTTGTTTTGACACCAAATAAATTCAAATCATTTGGTGAAATTAAATTTGCTACATGATTTATATTGTTTACATTTTTATTGGATGAAATATATTTTTCTCGACATGTATCACACATAAGAAACCAACTTGATGCTCCCTTTCCCCCTTCTCCACAATTACCAGCCCAACCTTCACAAAATATTCCTACAGAATTGTAGCCTTTTCCTATATAAATATTTGTACACAATATCAAAGTTTATTTTTAGATTTTTTTTCAAGTTTTTTATGTTTTGATAATTTTATTCAGAGTTATTGATGATTACCTTTAGCTGATTTACCGCAACCCGGATGAACAATACGCATATGATAAGTAACGGGAATCGGTAGAAAAATTTCACATAACTCACACCAAGATCCATCATCTAATTATAAAAACAAAATATATTTCAATTCAATAAGAAATAAATAAGTTATACCTTTTTTCTTCTTGCGTAGTTTTTTATTTTCTTTATCATTGCTATCCAATTTATCTTTAGAGCTTAAATGTTTTGGTGATGACCTAGAATATATTTATAATTTTAAACAATTTCTTAATATAAAATAATTTACCAACTATAGAAAAGCAACTTACGATTTTTGTTGTTCCAACGTATTCGAGTGCACAATATGCGCGCAATTTGTACACAATTGTTCCCACAGAAACACTAAACATCTTAATGCTGGTGGCAATACTGCAACCACTTCTGGCAAAGACTGTAATTTTGGTTTATCTGATGTAACATCACCCTTCAAAGGAAATTGTTTTTAAAATATACCTAGTTACTCTAAATGAAAATCTATAATAAAAATTACTTCTCCATTCGTTTTCCGATATCTTCTATTATTAATACTTGAATTTCCTGATTTCGTCAAAGTTTCTAAAGTCGAGGGACGAATATTTAAATAATTGCCAGCATTTGCTACTTCAACTGAATGTCTTTGTTGTGCTTTTTGTTCTCTCGACAAATTTAATTTAGCATCACTAGCATCTCTTCTAGTTACAACAATAGCGCCCTCTTTTGGCAACGATGGATGAAATTTTAAAAAAGATGCACATGCCATTGCATCATGTACAATACCCTCATGCCATAGAAGTGCAGCAAAAACTGCACGTAAACTTTCTGCTAATGATGGTGGCATAGCACGTTTTGGAGGACCCATTAAAGTATTACGCAAAATTTTATCATCACTAAGTTTTGGTGTAGCAAATTGATTTGGTGCAGCTGGTGGCCAAACAGGTGGACTAGAATTATCTGTACTAGCTGAAGAAGTTTTCTGATCCACAATATTATTTATATTTGATGTGGTTATTTGTTCTGCCATTTTTATATCCAAATTCTGAAGCGGTGGTTCACCAGAATTTTTCTCATTAGATTTTTGTATTAAATTTCCTTAAAAAAGACAACCAGACAAATTAAAACAATGCATAACAAAATTTAATGAGTTTCAATTATACCTGGAGATATTGGACGTTTATTACGAATTTTTCGTGGAGTATGCTTAGGAGTATTGATACCAATTGTTGAACAACCAGGACCTATTGCAAAGTTACTTAAACGAATTGCTGTAGCATTGATGTCGGATTGACTAGAAGTTATATCGTTAGTAGCTTTTGGAGATCCAGATATATCCTGGACCAATAGTGTTAGAACTTGTTATTACAAAATTTTCGGTCATAAGAAATATTTACCTCTCTCATGCTTCCTTGACTAGGCGACTGACTTAAATCTCTTGTCAATGAACTGACTAGAGCGGAAGTGTCAGATATTTCAACAGATTTGGAACTACTACTATAACCGGATTGACCTTCAGGAACTTGTTTTCCTAGAATAATATAACATTTTTGAATTCGCATTTAATAGTTTGTAAGTTTAATTATTAATTATTTTATACAAAAACATAACCGATTCCGATTATTTATTGCAATTTTTTCCTAAATATTTATGAATTCAATTTACTTACAGTTTCGTAATTCTAATCAAATTTTAATACTTACTTAATGGTATCAAAACTGGACTGGAACTTCGACTTAATTGTACTGGTGTAGTAGAATTACCATTACTTTTCGATTCTTGTGCACCCATCGCACGAACTAAATCTCTAACTGAGACTGAAGCAGTTTCAGAAATTTCACTACAATATTAAGTTTTAAAATATAGATTTTAGAAAATTCAAGTACTCTTATATGGATAAAGATATTCAAACCTTCTTTTCTTAACATTCTCTTTTCCATCTACACAATCACCCTTGAACCATTTCTGTAATGCTTGTAATTTACTAGCTCCACCACCTACAACACCAGCAATAGCTGATCCAATATTTGATGGACTTGAACTATGCATGTTGACTGATTCATCTTGTGACATTTGTTGTTGCCGTCTTAAATAATCATTAGATGATCCATCGTATTCACCATCATCCTTATTATCATTTTCATTTTGTAAATTGGCAGATTTCTCTTCGAATAATTTGGAATTTGTTGAAAATATAAAGGGATTTGTTGGATGTGACAATACTTCGGCCGGTGGTGGAGGAGAAAACTATTTTACAAATTAGAATAGCAATTATACGAAAGTTATCAAAAAAAAAAAAATTATACTTTTGCAGATGTGAAATCAAATGCTTCTTTCTCTTTGTTAGTTGGTGAATTAGAAACTTTCGGTGTTGATTCGTTAGAATCAGCAGTTTCAGAAATACTGGAAGAAATAAATACTTAAAATAAAATTTCAATTAAACACTTTTTTTAATTACGGCTTTGGTTTGGATTTTGAATGAGTGGTTTTAGTTTGTGGTTCAATTACAGGATGTAGAAGGGTCTTGCCCAAATGTTGATTGTATTGTAAACACCAGGCTTCAGTTGGATACCATCCAGTAGTGCAATGCTGCCGTATAGATTCCGTAGATAAACGAACCCAAACTCCATCATCGTTCTCTATCTATAAAAAAAAATTAAATAAATGTACTAACGATTCTTTGTCTGCTTGGTTAATTTTAGTGGTTGAACTGCAAATGTCAATTTAAATTAATAAAGCAACCTTTTACCTCATCAATAAATGATATAACACCATTCATCTTAACAATTCCAACTTGTTCAGATTGTAACGTTGGATGAGATCGTATTCTCAATCCAGCTGAATTTTTAGCCACAAATTTTCTTAATTTGTTTGGGGGTTGCGGTTTCTTTAATGAACTTTTTTGTGGTGGTGGTGGTACACCACCTTCTTTAACTTCAATCCGATAAATTTCTTCTAACGATATACCATCAACAGTAACAGTTAAACAATAACTTCCAACTGAATTTGGTGTCCAATGAACTGTAAAAGTTCCATCTTCCATATCTTGAGCATATAATGTTTCTGTAATTCTAGTCTGATTTGGACTACAGAATCGTAATTCTTCAAAGGAATAGTGACTATAGGCCTTCAAAATACAGAAAATTAATTATAAATGGTTTACAATAAAAATCCAAACAGCTTACTTTCATGAAAGTGATTGCTTTAAAGCACATTTTTTCTTTAATTGTTGGTTCATAGTTAACTCTAGGCGGTGGTATCATTCCACCCAAAGAATTCGTATCATGAGAAGAAACTCGACGCATTTTACGATTACCATTTGCAATAGCTCCTGCTGGAATTGCCTTAATTTCAACCTAAAATACAAATAATAGTATCAATAATGTTTCACGAAAATTACTTATGATCAATACTTTTAAATCAGGCACAATAACTGCATCACCATATTGATCTCTAATCGTAACTATAAGTTGAGTTGGCCATCCATAACGTACTGATTCAGCAATTGGATTTAATTCGCATCTGTTTGGATCTAATCTCGGTTCTGGTTGAAGCCATGCAGCTAAACGAGCACCTGATGAACCTGGTGCTCCACTAATAAAATCTTTTAAAAATTGACGTTCATTTGATTGAGATCTAAATTAAATTTTTAAAAAATACTATAGTATCTATTTTTACATTTCAATTTCTATCAGGGCTATTAATAGGGCAGATATAAAATTAATTATAATAACGAATCGATTTGTTAAATAATTTTAAGATGTTAAGAAAATATATAATTTCCAATTGCATTCCAAATCAATATTCAAGAAATTTTATGAAATCTAAATTGCTACTGAAATGGTTTGTTAAACTCATCAGGTCAAATTGTTACATTTATATATTTATTTATTAACTTGTTGGGGATTGGGACACACTTAAAACTTACGCAATATACACAATATAAAATACATATAGGTCTGATGTCTAGTTTTTACGGTTTCACGATTTGTTTGTTTAAAAGAGACATATCGCACAGCGAGATTATCAATGACTGTTGCAGTGTGAAGAAAGAATTTTTTTTTAAATGAAAGAATTGTAAACAAGATCATTGATTCAACAAGTTATGTATGTATATAAATTGACTGCTCGGACAGTATGAAATGAATATTACTTTTCTTAGTAGTAAAATATAGTAAAAACTGACAAAAAACTCAACTAATAACTTAAAATATGGTTTCTTCAAATTATTATTGTTCAATTAGTTATAGGTTCATTTAAATTTTGGAACACATTATTCAAAACTTAATATTAATAACGAAGACAAACAATTCTTCAAGCCTAATACTTCGAGATTTGTTCCCATTAGTATTTTTTTTTTAATTTGATTAACTAATTTCCCTTCTCCAGTCTTTTCCGCATATAACGCCCTTATAACTTGACTTTTTTCCCTATGTTAATATTAGATACATATATTTAAACCCAGTGCATTGTCAATTTATGCAGTTTTAATTAAATCGTAAACAAAAAACATGTGACTACAAAATGATGCTAACAGAATATAATAAAAATATTTATCCATTATTCGAAATAACTTTTATGGAAGCCACAAAAATTATTGTTCAAATATAAATAATGAGTACATAGATTTTAAATAATTTGCCGAAATTACATGCTTTCTGGATATTCAAGTGAATTACAATGCAACAAGTTTCGAGTTTTAAAAATTGAAAACAACAAATTCAAAGTAAATTGGACAAAGTAATAGTTTTTTTTGTTTTGGTATGAAAAAATAAATTCAGTTAAGAAACGTGTACTTGTATGACTTTTATCACGCATAGCTCTCTCCGACATCACAATAAAAGTACCTATGTAATTTTCTGTTTATTATCGTAAATGTTAATTATATTTTTTCGACAATTTTCATTATGCGTGTATAATTTAAATGATAATTAGAATTTAAATATATTTTTAATATTATATTATTTTTAAATTGTAAATGTGATTAAACTTTATATTTCTGATAGTGAAGGTACAACATCCGGCCGTAAAATTTTTTTTGTTAGGTATACCAGTAGCATGACAGAAATTGATAAGATATTTTTATGTGATTTTTAAATAACAAGTTTCATAAAACTAAGTTATATATACAAAGATGAATTCTTAATCAACGGTGGTAATAAACCGATTTAGTTATAAAATTTGAAATTTTTTAAGCATATTTAGTTTTTATAGCTAATTAAAAAACTTAGTTGATTAAGATTATCAGAATAATACCCAAGATATTATTTTCGAAAATACGAATAATGACTAATTTTTTTATTTTTTGCTATCCGTCGTATATCTGTATAGTAAATATTAACTTAATTTATTTGATAAGGCCAATAAAGTTATATCTCTAATGAATCAAAATTCAAGAATATCTCCTAAACAGAAATATGCTTATAAACAAATTTAAAATTCTAACAAGAATTTTGAAAAAGATTTTAAATGACAAGTCATTAAAAACCTGAAATCATTCACTGTCCATGACCAAATTTCCAAATTTTAAACTTTATAGATAATAAAAAAAAAACAAGAAATTCCTCGTGCCTTTAAAAATTATTTTCCGGTATTACTAGACAATTATACTATAGGGTTTTTAAAATCAAATTCATTCATATAACAACAAACATAAATATTTTTATCATAACCTAATATGTATATAAAAAGATTTTGAGTGCATTAAAATGGACTACACTTTAAATATATATATTTGTCTGATACCACATTTTGTATAGGCTTATCTATATTTTAATCTCTAGTTCTAAGGGTTTTTGTGGGCTGCTTTCAATGATAAAAACAACAAAAAAACTACATTTTTTATAGACCCTCGAAAATTGAAATATACAAAAAATAACATTTAAATGCTGTACTCGAATGAAAAATTTCACTATAGTAAAAATGTTACAGTTCCGTACACAACTAAATAAAAAATATACCTGATTTTACGGATGGGAATTTTATGTTGGGTTCAGTGTACAATTTCATTTTATGTTTCTATCATTGATACATATTACAACAATGTATTTAGAATTTTTTTTTGCTGTTCTTTAATTTTATGTGAATGACTAGAATTTATAAATATTTTAGTTTAGTTCGGTTTTTGAGATTGTAATTATGTTGTGACTAAAAAGATATTTCACATTTTCTTATCTTCTGCCTTTTAATTTGACGATCATGTCGAGCTCAATAAGAAAGTGATCTTTTAACCACAAAAAAAAAAAACTTTGCTAATGTATTAGATTGACACTTGTGGTTTTTCTATATACGGTATTAATTTCAGTTGTTTTATGGTTAGTTTCATATAATTTATAGAAAAATAATAATGTTTATTAAATCTTGTTATGTTTTTTATACGAATGAAAAATTCTAGGGTTTATTGTATATTTCCAGGACGTAATAACGGGCATTTACATTTAAGGTAAATTGTTGAACATGTGTATAAATGCGGAAATGTTTTAATCTTATTTTAAATTAAATAATGTATAAGTTTAATTTTTAAGTTTAATAAGTTTAAGTTCTTTTAAAAGAAATTCAGTAATTTTAACTGGAAAAGCAAAAAATTTATAAAGTAAAAGAATCTTGGTTTTGGAATCGTATTATTAGACATAATCCTTTAGATTAGATTCTTTTTTTAGTAACATAATGTTAGAGTTCATCAAACTTAACAAAATAGGTGTTGTAAGTTGTTATTACATATAATTAAACGCAAAGCTTTAACATAAGGACCTACTTTCAGTACAAAAATACATTTCGTTAAGAAGTAAAATCAAATGACATTTATATCGAAATGTCAGAATTATTAAATTGTTTAACTCTTAATTACATACGTGAAACACGATTTTTTTTTTTTTAAATTGCAATATCAGTAGGTTGATCTCAAAATCCTCCGAAAAACGGAGTTAATGTTGCTGTTAAAGTAGGTTCCGAATTAAAAAAAAGTACCTATAAAAGTATAAGTCAATAGAGAATAGTAAATAAATATATCAATTTAAACGACTGTTCCTATAGGAACTCTGAGCGCTGAAGGGCTAAATGGCAGCCGAAAGAACAAATTTTATTTGTAAATATAGTAGCTCAGCTACCAAATAATAAGTGGAATATCAATATATTTAATATAGTAGCTCAGCTACCAAATAATAAGAGGAATATAAATATATTATATGAATATTATATTGTAATGAAATGAAGTATTTTTTATTTTAGTGTGGTCTGGTCAATAAACATCAAATTATTTAATTTAAACATGTTATACTTATTCATTGCATATAGAAAATTAAGATCGAACAACCTGTCGGAGTCATTACATGATTTTAAATTTAAAACTTTTACTAAACTTCAATTAACAATTCTAAAGTGTATCTTCTTCAATTCCCCGCGTATATATGTACACAAAAAAACAATGTAAAAACATTAATCCCTGATAATACAGTAATAAGAGAAGAGATCCGAAAACCACATTGACCAAAACAGCTGAGTTTATCTGTTATAAAAATTCAACCAGCAGTTTTATAGTCACACACTTGGAAAAAAGGTAATAGGACGACGAAGCATAAACAACAAAATTTAATAACATATCAATAACATATGGAAATAATATGGGTGTGTTAAACTCTCATTTATTACTTTATTTAATGACCCTCTCTATTTCTTTCAAGCTATATATATTACCGGTTCGAAGTTCGACATGAATCAACTTGCAACTACTCTGTTAGAGCTATGTCTGTGCACCAACATGAGTGAAACAAATGTAAACATATAATTCTATAGTTTTTCGTTTTGTTTATTTTCTGATGATATAATAAAAAAATATTATTATGTAGAGCCGTTCCATAATAAGTTTATGTTCTAGATAAATATTTTACAAACATATTATATTACTAAGCAGTCCCTGCTGTATGATTCAGAAACACATTTTAACAAATATAATTTTCTACATTAATTTGTAAATTCAATATTTAATATATTAATGCTCAGAAGAGCCGACAATGGTTTAATGTTAGTACACTAAATTATGTTGTGGCAGATATATTGTGTTCAATTCTAGTCCGAGGAATGTTTGCTGTTATAGATTTAAATGAGTACCAGTAATAAAATTAGAATAAAATTTACTTTTAAGACTTCCAAAATATTTTATACTTCAGTTGCTAGCTTAATTTGTTTTAATTAAAGTTTCTCCTTTAAAGCTAAAGATTATAAAGAAATTTATGGTTCAGAATCCATGTAAAATCAAAATTAACATAGAATATTTCGAAAAACTTAGTGGTAACGGCAAAGTGGAGTAGAATTCTTTAAGACCATTTAAGAGACGTAATGCTCCTTCGTGTGTAGTGAAACCACACAGTAGTAATAATAAACAGACAAGTTTTGTTACTGTATGTTCTCACTGTCTTCGTATAAATATAAAATATTGAAAAAAATTGATAAATAAATGTCAATTTTACTCTGGAATTGCTCATATTTATCATATTAATTATAAAAAAAAAAAAAAAAAAAATTTTTTTTAAAAATAAAAAGTTGATTCACTCTCGCCTTCTTAATTTTTCCACTCTCTGACCCCTCTGTACCGTCGTCCATTGTTCTAATAATATTGTATGGTACGGACTATTCATTCGACTTTAATTTTCTTCATCTCTTTTTCGATATTATTTTGACTGCACTCTCACACTACACAATTTTTGTTTTTTTATAAATTTTCAGTTTTAGTTTAGACGTGGGTCGGTACGGTAACATTTTAAATAACGCTGTAAATATGCTACGCTTGCGTATCACTAACGATAAATATGTAAAGATATTTTTGTATCTTTTAGATACATAGATATTATAATTTTTTTTTTTTTTGTTTTTTTAAAGCCATTTATTTTTGGAAATTATTCAAAATAAATTAATAATTTATAAATTGCCTAGACAAAAAAAAACAACAAAAACAAAAAATGAATAAAAATTAGTAAAAACTTTGACACAACAATAAAAATAAAAATATTTATAAGAAATGACATTGGATATGTTGAAAAGTCTTGTTTTGTAAGCTAATTAAATGCAATTACAGATACTGACGTGTAATTTATATGATTTTTTTTACGCAAAATAAACTTTTAAAGTGAACAAAATAAATAAAAATTTATATAAAAAAAAAATTAATTAATTTATGTAAAAACTAAAAAAAAAAAAAAAAAAAGTGGGAAGCATAAATATTGGAAAATTAATATTGTCTGTGAAAAGATCATTAAAGATCAATTTTTACATTTTGGATAAAAATTATTTATGTTAGTTGAAGAAAGTAAGTAAATGTTTAATATATATGATTTTTCATAATATGAAATTATCATTTAATTTAACTGTATTTTTATCAACCGGAAATTGACAAGCATCAATCAACTTACTAGCGGAATATTTTATTAAAATAACGTAAATACTTTATTATTTTTATACATAAACTTCCTCTCTGCTTCGTTTTGGTCACTTTGATAGTAAAAACATGGTTGAAAAAATTAAATAAAATATTTCATGCTTTTTAAATACTTATGGCAAATAATTGTTAAAGAAATTCCGAGAATTCAGAATTACTTTTATGGAATTAGAAATTAAAAAAAAAATACGAAATTAATTTAATTAAAGAGAATTATAATGGAAAGAAGGAATTTATTAAATTAGTTGAGAAGAGGTTATATGGCATTGCAAATTTTGATAATTAATATACAATTAAATTGTGTTTTTTTTTTCAATATTATTAATAGCTAATTTAAGTCTGATTTATAATTAAGATTCAAAATTTAATTCACTTTTAGAACAAATAATAAGATTAAGAATTTATTTTAGCTGGTACTGATAATTAGTCTTTTTACCCTGAAATACATATTTTTTTTATAAATTTTGTACTATGCGAAAGAATTCAAATGAATCAAGACAAATTTATATTTAAATATGTATGTATATTAATACAGGTCCTTAAACCAACTTGCCAGCATATAAGTACATTGCAGGAAATAATATGTCTAATGTAGTATATAGAGAAGGTTCAGAATAAAACGTCACTAATATTTTCAAACTGCCTATTTGTACAAAAATGCCAAATAAGGAATACATAAAATGTAATAAATCTTTTAAACTTTGTGTCACTCAAACTTAGTAGAAGCTTATTAGATTTTAAGATAAAGTTTAGCTATTTATTGTACTTTTCTGAACAATAAAATATTTAATATTTAACATAGAAATTTTAAATAAATTTTTCAATATACAAGTTTCAATAAACTACAAACATATTTATTTAAATTAATTTAATTCAATTTAAATCAATTTTATTTATCATTAAATTGAAGTATTGTCAAATTATGCTAATGAAAAACCAAAGTTAAAAATAAAATTCTATACTTTTACATAAAAATTACATATTAAAATATAAAATGTATCCCTCCCAAATTCTATAAAGTTTAACATGCAAAAATCTGGTTTAAATTTAGAGCAGATTAATGTAATAAAAACTATCTTTTAAAGGAAAATATACTAAATTCATTATTGAGTATTAACTTAGCAAAATAATGACTTAAATAAAGCATAGTAACTTACTCAATAAAATTTCAAAGATAAATTAATTTTAAATGTTTTTCGATAAATTTTGCGGTTCAATTTATTTGTCTAGTAAATTTGTGTAGGTTAATCTATGTTTAAACTAAAAATCGATTTCGACAAAAAATTAAATTAATATCATTGTTAACAAAATTAATTCGCTTTTTTTTGTACATTTGTTTTAATTTTGAATAGAAAAAATGATTATGCTTAAAAAATTTCACGGTACATTAAAAAAAACCACAAAATTGTTTATTAGTTATCTACTAAAAATTTTCAAGATATTTTTTTCTCATAAAAAGCATAAAAAAAATGTAATTTAACATTTTGAAGTATGTATTTATACATAAATTCATGTTATTGGTGTTTTTTTTTTTTTTTTTTTTGGTAACACATTTGACAACAAAAATTATGGTTTTAAAATTTCATGGACAAAAAATATGTCATTACAACTAACAACAATATTACAATTCTCATTCAAGACAGAAAACGGAAGTCACATTGTTGTCAACGGTTTTCTTTTTTTGAGGGGGGTCAGAAATTAAAAAGGGTGGAAATTCTAAGAATTTTCTTTCATTTTTTAAATTTCAATTTCAATCAATGAAATAATTGTTTTTTAAAAATAAAATTATTTAGTAATGAGAAATTAAAACACTTAAAATAGTAAAAATTATTTTTTTTAAAAAAAAGGAAAAGGATTAATTAATTCTGTACTAAACTAAGCATACTTTTTTTATTTCCCTAAATAATCTGAACTGACAAAAATTTTGTAATATATTTTGTAATTTTATATGTACAATTTATACAATAATGTTGTATAAATTGTACATATAAATTTTTTGTTATAAAAATTTCATTTAACTTTTCACGTTCAAAGCGAATCATTTTCTACTGTAACTAATCGTAAAATTGACAAATTAACAAGTGTCAAAATTGTTAACTGAATAATGTTCCACAAAATTAAGTTTTATTTCATAATTTAAACAACATCGATTATCAGTTTAATAAAACATATTTAACCCATTTTTCGCTAATTGTACTGGGGTTTTAAAAAATAAGCAAATTTTAGTGCATTTAGGGTCCAAATAAGACATTTCAAAAAATTTTAAAATTTTAGATTGCCATGCTCTACCGAAAAACACGGTGCATTAACTCAACTGCAGTGTAATAAGCTAAAATTTAAAAAAATATATCTTACGAACATCAAAAAAATATTTCAAATATGTTTACATCGCATATTTTTCAAAAATACCGCACATGATTAGCAGCAATTTTTCAAAAAGACCGTACATAATATCTCCGTTTATCCTCATTTTTTGCAATGATATGACCCACAATATCATAGATTCGGGAAACTGTTCGAGGGTGTCTTGTGTGATAGTAGATTTTTAACATTTAGTTCGAATTTACGACACATGCGGCTCTACAACTATACTTTACGATGTGGATACGTTTTTAAAATATGAATTGAGTCAGGTGAGAAACTCGCAATAAACATATGTAGTTATATTGATTTTTTTCGAATTATATACGAACATTTTACAATGTATTTTACTGAAAAATTAAATAATCTTGGCAAAATCAACAGGTAGAGTTCATAAAACCCTATTTTATAATATTTTATAAAAGGTTGAATTTGATTTGCAAAAAGTTAAATTTGATTTGCAAAAGGTTGAATTTGATTTGCAAAAGGTTGAATTTGGTCTGCAAAACCTATAAATCAATGTGTATAATATTTTAAATTTGCATAATATTTCAAATAGTGTTTAAAATATACAATTATTTTGTAATTTAATATAATATTTCAAAAAAAAAAATGCATCAGTAATTATAAAAAAATATTTTTTGAAAAGTTGCGATAACGTAACGCGGGCGTAAAATGGGTTAATGAATTAACCATTAATTATAATTTTAATTATTTGTTCAAATAAGAATTTTAAGAAATCAAGAAACCCAGGCAAATATTTTTATCTAGGCGATATCAACAAACCCAGGGGAATATATTTTAATATAATTGAAAATTATATAATTATGCTATAAATGATTATTTTAGTACAAATAGGTTAATTCACAATTGGATAAAAATTTTATGGTCTACAATTCGATATTAAATTCGAAATTTGATTTTAAATAAAGTGTACATTTTTTTTTTTAATTTTCAATTTAAATATTTTTCCGAAATTTGAGTTTATAACAAATTAAAAGCATTAAAACTCCAATTCATAATTAAATATATTGAAACTATAATATTTATTTAAATATTTTAGCAGTCGTAATTTGAGAGAAAATATAAATTTTCACAAATTTATTTTTTAAGTCTGTATTAGCGAAATTGATATCTAATACAATTCCCATATCTTTATAGTCCAATTCTAATAAATTATTTAAATTATTTTGATCATAATTTATTCACAATTTCGAGTAAACAATTTCGATTTGTTATTTATAGCATAATTTATCCAGCATATTTTTTTTTTGTTAATTCCAAAAAATATGAAATTAAATTGAATTCCAAAAAAGTGGTTACACATTTTGTTTTTCAATTTTAATAAAACCATTATTATGATATTTTGTTTGTGGTGATATCATAAACACCTGATTTCCGATTATTTGAATAATTTCATTTATTGACGAAGACTGAAAGCCAAAAGCTATAAATAAATTGTTTTTGTTAATTTTTTTATTTTGTCTACTCTAAAAATTGTAATTTGAATAAATTATTTGAAACTTTATACTTGAAAAAAAAAGCCCTAATCCGACACTTTTCCAGAAATAATAAAAAAAAAGTGAATTTATTCAGCTTTCGTTTTTTTTTATATTAGTTTTGTGGTTTTTTCTATGAATTAATTTACTCACGATTAAGAATTATTACTAGTTTTATGCTTTCATGTTTCCATCATCATCAATTTTATTTTTATATTTTTTTTTTTATGTTACTAATAAGTATATGTAAAAAGTAACAAGTTTACAAGTCTAAAACAAGTTTCTTTCTTCAAAGCAATTTAATATATTTTTCGCTCAGATAAATAAAAAATATATATATATTTTTATTAATCAGGGAAACACGATTAAACAAGTTTTGATGCGAAAAGTGGGGAAAAATAATTAAATTTATTTTAATTTAAAAGTTGAATAATTCTTGAAGTGGTTTATCAGTTTTATGTTTTTTTAAAAAAATAATTAAGTTTTAAATTTAATATTCCAATAATTATTTTACAAATTCTTGATAATCAATTAGGCTAGGATTTGCAATGAGCATTTCTATAGAATAACTTCATATTTTCGTACAATTATTCCAGTAATCATCTTTAACCTCAAATAGTTATTTATCTTTGATCATGAGACCAATCTTTCTGACCTAGATAACTATTTTCAAGCATTGTTTTTTTTGGAAAATTATCATCATCAAACTAAAATATTTATATCTCGAAAGCAAGATTAGTCCAAAATAATTTACATCTAACAATTTGAATATAGCATCAATTACATTGAAACAAAAAATCTTGATCAAAAAACTTTGGCAATTATTAGTTTGCAGACATGACTGATTACTGTTTTGTTATTGAACTGTTTACGATGGTATTATCTGACAATTGACCCCTTCAGCAAAATTATTATCAATATTTCATCGTGATTAATATGTTTTTATATACAAAATTATACAGCTTATCTAGATTTAAAATCTGTAGTTAAAAAGAATGTCGTGCAGCAGAACTAGTGCGCAATAGTTTCATACTATTGCGCAGTTTACTTTTTATCTTTCTAACGAAGGCAATACTATAAACTATAACATAAGTTATGAATACCGTTATGTTAAACTATATTCTGAAGAATATTATAAATACATTCTTCGCAGTTGCGCCAATATTGGCAGAATTTTCAGTTAATGGAAAATGCTGTCTTTAATAACTTTTCAACGTGGGCTTCTATTATCAATTTTGGAAAATATTAACTGTCATAAATTGCTATTTTTCGTTCAAACGCGCATTTTTGCATCTAATAGAAAATTCTTCAATTTTACGATGAGATGTCTCCGATCTGGCAATACTACATTTACTATACTAAATCAGGTATTGCAAAAATTTACACTTGTCATACGGGCGGCAAAGTTCTGAGGGATTTTCTTCAAAAAAATTCATAATTGCGGCAATTATGGACTGTGGGGACAACATTTAAAGATTTTTCGCTTAACAAAACCACATGGTAAAATGTTGTCAATTCAAAATTTGCAGACTGAAATTATCATTTTCATATTTTAATTTTCAGGCAATCTAAACAAAACTTTAAGTGATATTTTTTTGTTGAGAATATTTAAGTTTAAACCTTAAATTATCCAAATGTGATGAGTAATAATTTCCAAATTTGTATTTCTAATATTTTTTTATAAAATTATTTAAAAATATATATTGAAAATCATTTGAGAAAAAAAATAATTTCTAAGAATTTTCGTTAATATTTTTTTTTATATTTATAATATTTTCAAGTTTTAGACACACGGAAATCGGAAATACCATTTTTAACTATTCTCGTCATTATTACAACGATAATTTGTTTCTAAAATTTCCTAAATTGAAAGTTTTATTTTAATGTTATTTAGTGTTATTTTACCAAAAAAAAAACATTCTATTTCAAATTTAAAGTTTATTAAAAAAAAATAAAAATCATTTTATCGAAATATTTATTTTAGAAATTTTCTCTAATTTTTTCCAATAGTTTTTTTTTAAGCATTTTTTTTACACATCACAAAAAGTTAGTGTAATTTTCCCATTATCACGTCAAGACTATTTATTTATTTATTTTAATTAATTTTTATATTTTAAATTTTTTTTTATTTTATTTCAGAAATTTATTTTATTTGCTCACCAAGCAACATTAACAGACCCACTGAACGATCAAAAAAAAAAAACACAAAAATACATAAGAGACAACATTAAAATTGCTGATTTAGTTGCAGCAGTTGTGCATCTCTTATAGTACGAAGTAAAAAATTTCATTTTAAATAAAGAAAAAAAAAATTGTGAAATTCAACAAAATTATAAATTTTCATCCCACCACCATTAAAATTTATCAGCAGCTAAAAAAAAAAAAAAAACTCTGCAATCAAGTGGAAAACGTATTACACTACTCGTCCGCCTTCGTCACCAACTCTGATCTCTTGGCTTTTTTTGTTTTTTTTTTTTTTTTGGATATTTGTAATCGAAATAAATGCATTAGTGACAATTTTCGGTATTTTTTTTTTTTTGTGAGTTGCTTCGTAAATTTTGTGTGTTGTGTCTCTAGGGCTGGAAAAAAATATTTCGAATTTGGATCTGTAAGACATCCAGGCACAAAAAAAAAAAAGCTAAAAAGTTTTTTTGTAGACGAAAAAAATTAACAAAATATAAAAACGCTAACAAATAATTAGATTTCATGACGAAACACAAACTGTGCGGATGTTATGATCAAATGGAGGCGCTCAGTTTAATTTTAATAAAAACTCATTTAATTTGTAGTTTAACTAGGAAAAACTGAATTTGTAAACAGAAGAAGAAAAAAACGCACTTTCGCTTTGTGTCTGAATTAACTACAAAAAAAAAAAAAAAGACAAAATAAACAAAATAATTTTTGCTGAAGACAGTTTGTCTTTTTAAGCCCAAGAAAATTAGAAAATTTGAGTGGGAAAAGTCAAATTATAATTGGCTTAGTTTTGCGAAATTTTGGAAAATTAGAAAATTTACTACTGGAAAAAGTAGTTTTTTTTTTTAAAAAAAAAACTAATGGAATTTTCAGCTTTTCATTATTGGTTTAGTAAATTAATTTTAAATTAATAATTAAGATCACTTTTTTAAACCAAAGACATTTTTGAAGCTGACTCGTATCAAAATTTAAATACAATATAAAAGACAAATATTTAAGAAAATTGTATACAATTTTAGGAAAAGTTTGTCTAGATAATATAAAATAAAATATTTTAATAATTTTCCGAAAGTAAAAAAAAAGACATTAAGTCAATAAGGAAGAAATGATCATGAAATTAAGTGCATCAAACCTAAAATTCCAGTACTACAATTAATAAGTTCTAGGGATTTCTGTTCTCTCGAGATTTGAATTAAAAAATTTATAATCAGTAACTCAAGTGAATTTTTAAGCTGAATTTCTACAGAATTATAAAAAAATAATTAATTTAGACTTTAATTTAATATATTTTCAATAAAAATTTTACTATTTTTTTTAGAAAATTTACACATTAATTTGAAATTAATTAAATGTAATTTTACATAAACATAATTATTATTACTTTTTATCAGTGAATTGAATACGGAAATGTGAAAAAAAAATTATATAAATAATTATTTTAATTTATCAAGTCATGAAAAAACGAAAGAAAATTTAAAAAATTTCACAAAAAAAAAAAATTTATTTTAATGTGCAAATTTATTAAATAGTGACGTGATTAAAAATTGGGAAATAAAAATTTATCTTTGTGAAAAATCAAAATAAAATTGTGCAAAAGTGAATAATTATTTAATATTTTTTTTGATAATTTACTCAAAAATTATAATTATTACATAATAACTCATTAAATTTTACACAAACTTTAATTTAAAATAAGTGAATTTTCCAAAAAACATAATTTAATTTATAAAAATAAAAAAGTGATATTCAATTCTAATCAAAATTAAAAAATGGCGTCTATAAATAATATTAATAAAATATTTAATTTGATCATAAAAATTATAATCATTTTTCAATGTTTTATTATAATTTGTCATTCGACTGAAAATAAAATTAATAAAAATTCAACTAAATTTAATTTAAATCATCAAAATGATAATAAAAATTTCCATCAAAATATGACATTAATCGGTGATTACAGTTCTGTTGATCAATTTCGAAATATTGTTGAACATAAAGTGATATATGTTGATGATGATGAAAATAACGACGAAATTAATAATAATAATAATAATCACCGATTGTATTATGATATTTTCAATGAAGATCATATTTCTGTCGGATCTAAATTTTATAATAATTCAATTATAAAAAATGATAATAACAGACGACGACGAAAACGTGATGCTAAAATAATGATTTGTGATTTTGGATGTGAATGTAAAAAGGATATTAATTCAATTACGGTTATATGTGATTTAACTGTTAATAAAATGGTAATAATTTTATATATTTTTTTTTATAAGAATTTTTTGATATAATTTTAATTTAGATTAAAATTAATTATACAAGTTAACTTTGTCAATGATTGGAAATGTTAATTAATCGTCTTTGACTGTTCGCAACAGTAATTAGCAAATGATTAAAAAAATCTTATTTTTTCTAAAATAAGGATTTAATCCAATTTTTTGTAAAATAAGTGTACGCTATACCCAAATGTTATGAAAACTAACAAGAGGATTTTTAATATTTCAGTCAATAAAATTTTCCTTGAAAATTTTAACTTTAGTCAATAAATTTACAATTGACACCGTAAAGGATTAACAATCTTTTGAAACTTTTTTGGTTTCGAGTTTCCATCATATAGGAAATTATGACAGGGCTTGTATTTAAGCTCATTTCTATTTTTTACTACACATACACGACTTATAGAATTTCTAAAGTCTAAAAAAAAAAACTAGCATCGAATGAGTTTTAATAAAATATGATTTTAAAATTTTTATTACGCCTATTAATTTTCCAAAGTGCGCCTATTAATTTTCGAAAGTACGCTTATTAATTTTCGAAAGTACGCCTCATTCAGTTTCTTTACAGTCGTACAGAAAATGAATGATTGTGTCGCGCTAAAACTTCCTCGCTGTCATTTAACGATGTTATGAAGATCAATAACTATTGGCTTTTGAATGTTTCTGTCAAATAAATTTTCCTTTAAATGTTAAACTTTACTAATCATTGATACGGTACAGGATTAATTTTCTTCTCAAACATCCGTGTTACAGAAATTTATACCCTGACTTGTATCGATTAATTCAATAACCCAAATTTATTGAAACAAAATTGTCAGATTTTCTACATTATTAATTCGTTACTTAGGAAAAGACTAAGTCATTTTTTTCTTGGTATTCTAATGTTAACCTTCTATAATTTGACATAAGAATATCAGTCATTTAATTAATAAATAAAATACTTATAAAAAAAGAACACTGTAATTATTTGAAAACTAAAATACAAATAAAGAACATCACAATTTTCTATTATGAAAATAAACAGAAAATTCTATAATAAAATCTGTTATTCTTTAAAGTTTTTCTAGAATCTTAGATAAAATAATAAAAATTTATAATTCAAATGACTCATTCCAACCATAATAAACATTCGCCCCAATCTTTAAATAAATAAATAAATAATAAAAGACCATTTCATATTTTACAGTCGGTTGATTAGAATCATAATAATAATAATAATAATAAAAAAGATTATTTTATTGAATTTTATTTTTTTTTATTAACATTTATGCAAAAATTTTTTTTAGCGCACTGTGGTGCACACACTGATTTAAAATAATATTACATAAAATGGAATAGATAAAAATATATTATTTATTTATTATTGAATTATAAAATTCTGAGGTCATCAACTTGATGCCATACTTGTTATACTGGCACGCCGCATTGTCATTTATGATAAAAAAAGAAAAAAAAAATTATTATCATAAAGTTAGCGATTAAGCGGGCACCATTTCACCCAAATACAAATATTTATTTAATAACAATTTAACTGAATATCTTTTGCATATTTTGAAAAAAAAAATATATATTTTTCAGTTTAAAAATTATGAAAGTATTGTGATAGATCATAAAAGATTAATGAATTTGAATTCTCCAATTAATTTAATCATTAATTACTATAGAATTTTATTTTGTAAAAATTTTAATTGGACTTTGAAGAAGGGAATAAAAATGGTTGTATTCATTCTGGAAAAAAAATTGATATCTGAATGAAATTCTCCCCCAAATTAGATTTTTTTTTCCATCCTTAAATTAACAATATTTTTTTTTAATTTTCAAATTTTCCAAACGGATGTGTAGAGTTGTAAATATCGAAATTAGACAATATGAAAAAAAAAAACTTCATTCTTTAAATTCTTGTGTCTGCTATTTCCTCTTTTTGAGCATAGAATTTCTAATTTTGGTCTTCGTTTTTTGATATTTTCATCTTTTTAAATACATTTTTTTTTTGTTTATAATTTAGAGAACGTCTTTTAAGAAACTTTTCCAAATATATTCTTCTTTTGGTGTAATGCGTTCCAAAAGAAGAATCAAAAATAAAGTCATTTCAAAAGTGAAGGATTTTAAAAATGTAATAAAATAATAAATTTAAAACACAAATGTTACCAAGCCCACACATTAAAAATAACAAAATAAAAATGATAATTGATTATTGAATTTTCAATATTAAAATAGGTAATTTGTTACAGACTAAGAAGTTTATTAGAAATTGAGTTAGGCCAAAAATAGATAAATATTAAAATTATGTTTCAGATGCCAATTAAAAATACTAATATTATGAGTCCTTTTACATTTTTCTTTCGTGAACAAATTTGGATTATGTAAGGTCAGGTTTAGGTTTAAAATTGTTCTATAAGACTGGCCTAATTACTTAATTACTTAATTAAGCCGGGTGTAGGTTAGTGGGAATGTGGGTGTTACATAGTTGTTGGGCTTAGTTTAGTCGACTTAAAATGAGTAAAAGTAATAAAATTACAATTAAATGTAATTTAAGGAAGGAAAAAGAATACTAATAAAAGGCATTGAAATTAAAAGTTTCACTATAAATTTATGGTTCGGATTCTATATAAAATTTAGTAAAGGTTCAATTTGCAATCGTATATTTAGAAATACAGTAATGGCTTATGCTCCTTTTGGGCTGTGAAGAAGAAGATTTACAAAATTAATTAATTAATTTTTGTAATAAACAGCACCGAAAAATATTTAAAAAACACAAAAAATATTTTTCTTCAAATATACTTTACTACTGAATTATAAGTGGGAAATTATAAATGTCAGTTTCATTAATTTCTCAAGCACTTAAAAATTGCAAAGATAATCCTTCCCATTTGAAAAAAATCTGCCGTACACTCAAAACTAAAAATATTATTATTTTAGGAATGGAATTTCTATCCAAAAATATACTTAAATACAAAAATATTTTTTTTCCAACATATGCAAAAAAAAAACAATAATGTAAAAAAAATTCTCTTCCTTAAAAAGCATTAAAAATTTACAATTTTACTTTTTCATTTAAATTTTTCATCTATAAATAGTAACAGCAAAATATTTTATCTTTAAGATGAATATTTCTGCATATCAAGAATTATAAGAAATAATTTTTTTTTCAAAATTTACTAAAATTAGCACAAATTTTATATTACAAGTGTTTTTTTATTAAGATATGACAAATTTTTTTTCTCTACGATTAGTCAGAACTAAATTATATTATCACAATAAATTAGACAGCTTGCCGTTTAAAAAAATTTCATGTACAAATATTTTCAAAACTGTGATAAGATTTTTGTTTATCTAATAATTATTGATATTTTGATTTATTTGACATATTTTTTTTTTTCGACATTTAAATGATTTATTAACAATCCAAAAATTATATTTGATGTAAGTCGAAAATTGAAAGTTCATTTTTAAAACAAAATTGTTGTTTTACAAGAAAAAAAAATCCCTTGTCGTCAGTTTGTCCGTCTGGAGGACGTAAGTTATTTTAGAATTGAAATGGCGTTCATCAAAAATTATTTAAGAGGATATATTAGAAATGCTAATCACGAGAAGAATAAAATATAAGATTGTTTTTCACCTAAAAAAAAATAATCTTGAGGGTTAGTCAGCTAAATAGCGGCATTCGGTTTTTGGCAGTTAAAATTTTAATTTTAAATAATTTTTTCCTACCAGAAAAATGAAATATCTAAATAGCCATCAGTGGTATAATAAGTGAGTTCAAAGTGTCAAAATTGCGATTGAAAGAATGGGAATAGTGTTGTTTCTACACTGCAGGTAAAATATACTTTCCTGTTTAATGCCGTCTTCACAAGTCCTTATAGCACAAGATTATTATAATTGACATAAAAAGCATGTACGAATAAGACTACTGCACAGTAGTTTTACTGCGCAGCATTTTTTTTTTTTACATTGATATGAAAATTATGAAGAAAATTTACATTTTGATTATATAAATTGTATAAGGAAATACAGACAAATGTTGACCATGTGTTTTTATCAAGAAAATTTAAATAGAACAAAGACAAATCTTTGTTCTCTAGTTGAGTCAAGATTCTAGCAAGTCAATATGAAAGTCAAGATTATTTTTGTTATTATAAATTCCCTAAAATTGATAAGTAAATATTTCCCTTTTCCAAAATTGCAGATATCGTAAATTAAATATACAATTTAAAAATTCTTATTAATTTCAACTTCAAATTTATATTTTTTTTTTATGTTTAAGTTGATTTATTTTTAAATCAAGGAAAATCAGTTGAAAATTGTTTTAATTTCATACTCAATTTCTGCATTAGTCATAAAAATATGTTGTGAAATTATCAAATGTAATTTAATATACCTGAAAATTTTATTGAGGATCATATTTCAATACAATTAGGAAGCAATTATTATAATATGCTTTCATTATGATTATTTAGCTTTTATTTCGGTATTAAAATACTGTTTGTATTTAAGATAATGAAAAATAACCCTGGTTGAAAATAATAATAGATTCGTGATATATGTAAAAAAAAAAAAGGATAAAATTTAGATTTTTGAGATATTACTATTACTTTTACCTCATTTCGTAGTAATTTTTAACGAGCGATAAAAGATAAACGTACCAACAGAAACGCTCTAAAAAATTTTTGTAATTGCATTAGAAGTTAGTGATCTAAGTCTTAAAATACATCCAAGAATATTTGCACGCTAATATTCACTGAATTTTAAAGTTGGTTTATATCAAGAAAACTGCTTAGAGTCTACAATGGGCAATATGGTTCCATCTTGGGATAAGATACTTCACTAATACGCAGAATTTAAGTGGACGACATTCATTGAAAGATAAACCAAGAGAACGACATCAAAAAATAATTTATAGATAAAACTCTGTCTCTGTCTTATAAATTATTTTTGATATCGTTCTCTTGGTTTATCAAGAGAATGACATGAAAGAGACAGAGTTTTGACAAAGAATAATTGTCAAAACTCAGTTTTTGTCTTTATCTCTATCTCTGCTTCTGTTCCTGTCTCTGTCAAAAAATTTCTAATAAATTGATGTTTAAGGTACATATGTTTCTTAAGAAGTTTTTTTAAATTTATTAAAATTATTAAATAATGATCTAAAATAATGGTGAAATTTTAAAAATTATATACAAAATATAATAAAAAATTTAATATGTAATGGCAATCACCGTGAAATTATATATAAAGAAAATGCAGTGAAATCACTCTGATAATTTTACTAATATATAATTTAAAAATTAATAATCAATCTTTCGAAGATTTTTATTCGAAAAATTGAATATTAAATTTATGCTATAATTTCCATAATTAACAAATCTGTAGTATTCAATCAATATTTTTTTTTTAAATCTCCCATTTATAACAATTTTTCGGGATCAGTAGACGTTTTTTTGACAATATCTTTAATTTTAAAAATAACCCAAAAAATTATGTTAAAATAACAAAAAAATTAAAAATCCTGTAAATTGAGAAGAAAATCTTTGTTTACTTATTTATCTAAATCTAAATACAAAAATGATATTAACAAAAGCAGAAAAATATTTATGATGAATTTAAATTATTTTTCTACCTTTAACAAAACTAAACAACGTATATTTTCATATCGCAAACTATCTCTTCGGACAAACAATACACAAAAAAAATATATTTATTACCATAGTAAAAAAGATACCAGAAAATGATTTTGTTTCCAGTCACATAATCTTTTAAAGTCACGTTTCATAGCGGCGCACTATAGGAGGTTCTACAAAGTCAACATAAATATATCTGTTTATAAGTTACATAAAATATCATAAAATTTTATACTATTACGAAGTTAGTTAAAATTAATATTTATTTCTAAAATTCCTATTTTAATGGTTGTAATTGATAAAATAAAGACGTGAAACAGTTTACGCTTCATTTATCCTTTCTGCTAAATAAAAAATAAAAAAAAACAGGATGAATGAATTTTTAATTTTTATTAGAATGGGAACCAAATTTATGTTTTGGTTTAAAGTAGAAACAAAGAAGCTACTTGAATCTGTTGAAGCCAATAGAGATATAAGATATCTTTTAACTAATTGTTTTTATAAAGTGTTCCACTTAGTTGGAAACGTGGCTTATATTCTGCACAATGCCAATTTAAAAAT
This sequence comes from Empis livida, assembly GCA_963932195.1. Lineage (NCBI taxonomy): Eukaryota > Metazoa > Arthropoda > Insecta > Diptera > Empididae > Empis > Empis livida. The sequence continues at coordinate 27,870,780 of OZ010648.1, forward strand.
AAAATATATAATATTGTAAAATTTTGTGTTAAGACATATGTTGGTTTTTTTTCCATTTTATTGCATGGGAATATTTTGGCTGAAATATCTTTAAAATGTAATTGAAATCTAACAAAAAAAAAAAAAAAAAATTCGGAAATATTCAAGTAATAAAATTTATCTTTTGTTGATTGTTTTTTTGGATAAGAAAGTCATTTTTAAAATAAACTCTTAAACAAAAGTCTACTGTAATATTGAGAATCATTCACCTATGAAAATATTTACAAAAATATTTAATGATGATTACAAAAATTATGCAAATTATTAAGACCAATCAGTGCTTTTGAATCTTCCATTCAAAAAAATTTTTATATTTTATTTCATATTGTTTTCCCGTATCAAAGTTTATCACTTCTTTTCTGGGAATTATTTTAATAATTCTGATGAAACAGAAATTTTTTTAATCACAAATTATGTCAAAATTTATAATTTTATGATAAATCTTTTTACAATAAAATCACTTTAATTATTGTAAAAGTAAATTTTGAGATTTCGATTAATTTCCGTGATCAAATTCAAGACGATTAAAATAGTGACTAAATTAGAATAAAAATAAATTATTGATCACGAAATCTTAAATAATTTCTAGATTTTCATATTACATGCTTATAATCTGTGTAGAGTACAGAGTATAATACGAAAATCCAAATCAAAGTAGTTTTTAATTCCAAATGAAAAGAATTAACTTATCTGATTAATTCATTTGGATTAAATATGTTTGATTATCTCATATTTTACGTTTTGGGAAAGTCAATAAATTAGTCAATGACTTAAACTTAATCTATTTTTAAAACTGTTTCCTTATTTATTTGAAATAAATTAGCAACAGCAAGGCATTATCTGTAATTTTCAAAATTAAATAGTTTTAGTTAATTTAATTATCATCGTTATTTGATTTGATCAGAATTATTTTATATGTTTCAAGTAAAACAAACTAAAATTTGTTTCAGAATGTTAAACAGGTTAAATAGAAACAAGAAACAATTTCGTACGTGCTTCAATCAAATCAAATAACTGAAGGTCTGCAAAATTGAATAAAAAATCATATTTTTTTAACCAAATTTTCTAGAAAAATTTATAAATAATTTTAACTTCACTAATTAATTTGTGTAATGTATTTTAAAAATAAAAGTTTATTATTTATTTATTTTAATTCATTTTGACAGCATAATTTTTTTTTTAAATATATCCAATTAGCTTGCAAATATTTCTTTCCGAAAAGCTTGTTAATTTTTTTGATAAGTCAACAAAAAAAATATAAACTATAAATAATTGAATCAAATTAAATTCCGGAAATACTTTATTCAAAAAGAAATTCGGTAATCGCAAGTAAATTTACGACTGCGTATTTTTAATAATTCCATTTTTTACGAATTTGCTTATTTTCTCCCCAATTTAGAAACTAACATATTTCTGGACTGGAAATTATTTCCTCTCCATTCTATAATTTATAAAAATTTTAGTCTAAAAATATTTTTTCGCTTATTTTTTTTTTTTTTTACAAAAAAAATCATAATTTTTGTGACGTAATTTTATTTCACCTATTTTTTTAATTGGAAATATTTTTTTTCAAAATTCCACATAAAAAACATAAAAAAAAACAAGCAAAACAAAATATTTAATTAAGTAGTTTGACAGAAACATTAAATATATTTTTCTTAATTTTAAATTCATGATAAATTACAAAAACATGAATTAAAACATAAAATTTTCATAGTTAAATCCTTCTTCTTCTCTTCAAAAAACCACAAATCACTTCATATTTTAGTTAATTCTTAGGGGCTATAAAAAATATTTATATATATAGAAATATATTATGTTTTGAAATAATTCTTATGATTTTGTTTCTATTAATTTTATAATTTTATTATCTAAATTTTTACATATGTTAGTACAGAGTGATTTAGAAAAGATATATTCGACGAAAAAGATTAATAAAATGTAGCGAAAATGGAACGATTATTAGAACAGAATAAACAGACTTAGCATTCGCTAATTCCAAATATAATATGAAGTGAGGGATGTCAGCAAGTCACAAATAAAAACTGGTACTAATAACCATGACGCTGTACTGTTGCTTTAAGTGTAATTTGACACAATTCCGATGAGGTCAGAATGTAACCGTTTAGAATTCTTTTAAAATGGTGTGCTTCTTTCTTTTGTGCTACAGCTCATGAAGAGCCTGAGCCGCTTTTAAGTGGTCTCATAACATTCTATTGCAATTTTATTACTGTTACTTATTTAAAGCAGAGTAAACTTAGAGCAACATTGATGAATCCAGTACCTATTGCACCACAGCTTAGTACACTACCACTTAAGCGAGAGCCTACCAGTTAAGCCATTAGTTATTTGCTCTGCCGTATCGTCCTCGTGTTCGCTAAATCTGCGTATATGTGCGTTCACCCATGTTTTTAGGATTTTTCATTTTTTGAATAACGAAAAAGATTTAAGAACACAAGTTCGAAAGGAAATGAAGGGTAAAATAAAATGAAAAGTTTTGAAATTCTTGCTTTTGCCACTAGGTGCACTACATTGTAAAATATGTATCTATTAAATTTTAATACGGTTTTCACAAGTACTTAGTACAAATATTTTTATTATTGAACAGTAGTTCTAATGTGCGACATTTTGTAAATTTATAGTGGGCCATGATTCAATGTTAAATTCACTTCGGCAAATTTCACATTAAATACCTTTTTAATGAGCCACAAAAAATGACAATTAATGTGAAATAAAAAAAAATTTAACTACTGCACGGAAAAAACTAAAAGTATTTAATTACAAATATAAAATTTTGTGAATTTTTTTTTTATTATTCTTCTGGACCTTTTTTTTTTGACCCAAATTATTAATTATTTATGTTTTCAACTAAATACATAAAATATGTTTCTATAATTTCACATGTTTATGTGATATTTTCATAAGTTATATTCAGTTGATTATTTCTGGTGTTGCATTCACATATTTTCCCACTTATCATTTTTTCCGAATAAACAATCCAAAAATGAAGAAAACAAATAATATTTATACAAAACATAGATAAATTAAAAAAAAAAAATGAGAAAATATTAATCATAATAAAACAAAATTAAAGTCAATATGGAAATTTTAAAGTAGCAAAACAAATTAAAAATTATATGTTTTTGTAAAATTGTTCACTTTCTCAGAAAACATAATTTATTTATGATATATTTTAGAAAAATAAAAATTAAAAATTTGTGTAAACAAAAATGATTGCAACTGATCAAGTGGAACCCTTGAAAATTGTAAGGTTAATTATTATTTACATATATTTAAAAATTACTATGTGTTTGGGCATAAAACCTAATTTTTAACTTACTGTACTTATGACTGACTGACTGTCCGTTTAACTTGTTATTTTAAGACAGTAAATATTCATTTAAGTTATTACTCACCCGCTAATTGAAAAAAAATTGGACAGAGGCTACATATATTTAAAAATACAATCAAGAAGTAATATTAAGTGATGCAGAAACTAATTTTGACTGTATATAATTTAGTGTCATTGAAAATGAGACTATAATTTGAGATAATTTTCAAATGTTTTTTTTTGTCTTTGAAGTCTAAAACGCAGCGGTTAAACGTATATGATGTTATGCAATACAGTTTTACACTTGTTTAGTCATAGAAGGGATTAGGATTTATAAAGATATTGGAAAGCTTTTTAGAATGTTGTAAATTGTATCGTTGTCGATATCTGTCTGCAACTCATTTCATAATCTCAATATGTCTGGTATAAAACATGATATTTGGACATTATTTTGATCAATAAAGGACGATCAATTGCAAGCTTTCTTATTTAATTTGACTAAATGTTTCCATAGGTGTGAGAAATTAAATTATAAAAATAAACTGAGTTATTAATCAGTCAGTTTGTGGGAAAAAATCATTGAAATTTGTATATCAAGAAGAATAAAAACTTCACTTTATTAACAAATCATTTGAAAAATATAACATTTCGTTTTCTATTTCACTTTTAATTTCAAGCAATTTCCAATATAAATCATACTTCGTCTTTGCCAGCTACAAACAATTTTATCGGTCATATAACTAAAACAGACTGAAAAAAACCATTGAATTTGAAGTAAAATAAACATAAACTTGTATAAATCAAATCTAAAAAGATGCAAAACATTTTGTTTAGATAATAAAACTGAAAAATCCAGTTTTTTTTTAAAAATAAAACAACATAAGTTTGTAAACAGACAAAATTCACAAAGAAACTTAAATTGAAGAAGAAATTTTGACCGTCAGTGACACCAAATGTCAACAGACACCAAACCATATAATTTTTTTTATATTCAAATCGAATGAATAAATTAAAGTTTTTTATTATTACTAGCTTTTTTTAAAATTTAAGATTCAGCTTTAGATATTTATGATAAGAAACATTTTATTTTATGCTTATTTATAAATTTTTATTATTACATTTAAAAATTTGATATTTTCTTTGTATGAATTTTTAATTTGGTTTTTGGAAAATTTTGGAACGAATTAGTAATTTTAAATAATTTGCAAATAGTAATTTATATACGAAAACTTTAAATTTTATGAGAAAATTTATATTAAAAAAAAAAACATTAGTTGCCCAATAGTATAAAAAATGCAGCGCAGCAGAACTATTACATATGGGAATTTTTTGCGATCAATTTATGTAAATGTAAAAATAGTTGTATAAGTGATGTACTATAAGTACTTGTGTAAATAGCACTAAAAATTAAAAGATTAATACATATTTATATATTTTACAATGTAACGTCCCTAGTGGCAAAAACAAAGTTGCACAATTTCTTAATTTATTCTACTTGTCATTCTATTTCAAAGGTCGGCTTTAGCGAATGTTTACTATATAAAATTGCATTTTTAAGTGAATATAATTTGCTCTTTCTAGTCACAAAATTACCTTAGTTCTATGTTTTGTTATATTTCTAAAAAAACTTCTAACATAAATTGCGAACGACATTATATCATGTTAAATTACATTTTAATAATTATTACATATAGTATATAGGTATATTTTTCGCAGTAACGTCTCTATTGGCAAAATATTGAATTAAAGGAATGTGCTGCTTTATTCTTCTCATTAATACATTTCCAATTTGGGGTTTATTATCCATTTTTTTCGAGAATATGTACTACATATCTTAAATTTCCATTTTTCATTAAAAAAAACCACGATTTTCACCGTCTACCGGGTTGTCTTATGACAATTTTTACCTTCATGTGATAGGAAATTCATTCACTTTCCAATGTCGTGTCGTGAAATACTTTATGTGTACATTCGCTATGACAACTCATAATTTGAAACAGTTTACATGGACATGCTAACATAAGGGATTTTTTTTTTGTAACAAAGCATAACAATTGCTCGCCTAAAAAACTGCTCATTGTTCCTATTTTCATTATGTAACGAAAATAGGACTAATGACTAAGTTGACACGATTTTCGAAATTATTTTATCAAGAAAATACCACTTTTCTTTTAATTAATGCGTTTTCCAAGAAAACCTTTCAATTATGAAGAAAACAACTTCTTGACCCTTGTTGTATCTTTTTAGAGTTATTTAATAGTCGATTACCAAATATAATAAATACACTCCTACTACATGTAAATTGAATAAATAAAAATGATAGTAATTTCCATTAAATATTATTTCTTTCATTTACTCTCTGCATTTTAAAACAACCTTTTATCCAAGCGCAATAATTATGATAGCCGCAAATATATCCTATTCTTTATGATTGTTACTTTACCATAAAAAATTCCAATATATTTCATTTATTTGTGTAATATTCCGGTTACATCAGGTGAATTTAAATGTAAAACTACACTTTTAAACTTTTGGATTTATAATAAATAAATAAATTGTACGATTAAGAAGCCATATAGAAAGAATAATAACAATTTTATAAACTGCACCACAAAAAAAAAAGAAACCTGTCCATAAAACTGCGCTTAACAAAGCGAGACTCATCCCAACAAATAATAAAAACATTTTTTACGACTTTTGGTTTGATAAAAGAATAAAATAATAAAGGATCATCTGAAATGTCTCATAGACGTCCCCATACTTAGCAAAATGTAATTATGTATTCAGTTTACATTTATGATTCTTTGAAGATATTTAAAACGGACCATAACAACAACAGCAAGTGGTTTGTTTAGTTTTTTTTTTGTCATAATAATAGTCATAAATAGTTTTGAATTGAAGTAAAGGGGATTGTGGCGAAAACAGACTCAGAAAATTGTGAAAAGAACCAAATTTCAAGTTGTGAAAATTTTTTGGTTCAATCAAATTTGAGCCCAATCACAAATGTTAGCTAAGTCGAATTTAAAAATTCACTCATATTTTCAAACAATTTACACGGACATGCAACATGAGGGATCTTTGTGGAAAACTGGCTTTGAGCCTGGGACTCTTGGAAAGCAGTTGCTGTATCCACTTTGCTGTTTGATTTTATTTTTGAAGTGAACAACAGTGGAAAATAGGTATTTGCATAAATCCTCATCCAGCAAACGTTGCGGAAAAGACATGAAATCAACATCACAATTCAATTTCTTAAAATAAGTAATTTGGATTGGAGCAGAAGTCCAAGAAAAAACAGAATTTTTTTTTTTGGGATTAACAATCATAAAGTTAATCATTGATCCAAGTTATTAAATTATTTATCATATTTCACATAAATATGCTATTAAAAAAGACAATTATTTATCTTCTCAATTTGTTTTGCCACATAAAAGGTTTATTTATTTGAAGTATTTTATTATTTATTATTCGGACAAATGTAAATATAAAAATTCAAACCGCAAAATCAGGAAAATTTAAACATAATGAAAGAAAAATGAAAGAATACAAAATAAAAAACCATAAAAGATGGATTATACTTTAAAACTGACTGAACTGAAAATAAAGATATAGGATTTATTCTCCCTTTATTCACCAAAACAGAAATTGACCACAAAATTTGGAGACGGAAAGTCTCCATTGACTTGAAATTAATTCATTTTTAAACAGATAATGACAATCAGTGACAAAATATTTTTTTTTCTTTGTCCAGTTTCACAAAAAAAGATTTTTCAATTCAATTAGATTCAATTAATAATGAAAAATTATAGTTAAATATGTAAAGGTTTTTTAGTTGGTTTGAGTTTGGGATTTTTAGCCGGAAATTTAAAGCTGATTCTGTACAAAAAAAATTGTTGCAGTTCAGAATACTAAAAGAATGATTTAATTAAGTACTTAAAATGAAATTTAAATGATAAAATAATTTTTTTTTCTTATTTAAATGAAAACTGATTTACCAATTAATTTACCCAAACTGAATTACGAAAAATTTTCAAACATGAATAAAAAACTTTTGTTATTTTCCGAATTTTCAAATTATTATATTTTAAACACACTATACCTTATTTGTCATACGTCATACGTGTTTTTCACGAAATGAACCAAAGAATCAACCTGTAAAATATTTCCACCCTCCTGATCCAGACCACCCTGTATACCAAATTAAAGCTCAATATTTGTATGAAATGGTAACAACAATTCTTTAAAATGTCAATCGAAAACAATCCAAAATTATTTTCAGAAAATTTTTACAATTATTTTAGAAACTTAAATATTTTTGGAAAATTTGTGCATAAGCTTATTTGAATTTCCCGTTAATTACTACTAAATTTGCAGGGGTTGGTGCAGGTTTTGAGAAAATTTATTTTTAAAGATGATTAATTATTTATTATGCGTTTTTTCTGATTTTGTAAAACACAAATTAATTATTTTATTATGCGTTTTTTCTGATTAAAACACAAATTTTTTTTCTCAAAATTTAAAAAATAGAAACATATTTCTGTTCTAAAAATAGTTAAAAAAAAAAAAAAATTATTACACAATCTAATTCAGGTTGAAAAAATATGCTCAAATCATCACTTATTTTACTACAAGGCTAAATTTAAGAATGGCATTTTTCACAATTAATATAAACAAATCGATTGTTTTCTAAATTCTACACAAATTCTTATTAAAGAAAATTCTGTTGATTGTTTTCCTTGGCAAATGTGTATCCAAAACATCATAAAAGAAAATTAGTTTAAGATTTGTTTTTATTCACATATTTATGAACAAAAATAGGGGCGCGCTAATGAATGTGATTCATAAATCTATTTATAGAAATAAAAATTAAAAAAAAAAGTTAACTATGTAGAGAGGGAATCATTATGAGATTGATAGCATTTTAATATAATTTAATATTAATTTTTAGAAAATATTATTATAGCAATGTTAATAATTAAGTTGTTTTAGAGATTCAATCAATCTTACTTGATCAAGTAAATTTGTCATTATTATATTTTTTTTTAATTAAAATGTTTCTAATATCGATGAATGACAAATTTTCAATTATTATTTAAGGTTTTATTAAATTAGTATTATTTCTGCTCATTCCTAATTTCATTATTTGTTGCCACAGTCAAATAATTAGCAAACCAATCTTGATAAATTTTAATCTTTCTAACCAACGAAATAATTTTATATAAAAAATTAAATCTAAGTTTGAATAAAAAAATATATTTTTAATTGCAGCGTGACCCAATTTTTGGACGAAAACTTGAAATACCGAAATCAACACGAGCATTCATCATTAAACTAGATCAACATTCAAATATTCGAATTGAAGATGGTCTTTTTGATAAAAATGTAATAAATCGATTTTTAATTGAAGGACCATATGAAAGTTTAACACAAGTTGAAATTAGTACAGATGCATTTAAAGGAAATAATGGTCCATATCCTGAAATTAATTTTATAAATTGTGGTAAAATTGTTTTACGTTCGAAATCATTTTCTGGTAAGAAAAATTTGTAAATTTTACAAAAAAAAAAAAAAAAAAAATTTTAATTTCGAAATTATTTTTTTAAAAAAATGTTTTTCATCAAAAATAGGTGATTTTCAATTAAATATTACAAATGTCGATGAAGTTCATATTTTCGAAAATGCATTTACGAATACACAATTTTTTGGTTATTTTGAAAATATCAAAGATTTACGAATAAGTGAAAAAGGATTTAATAAAGCAAATGCCACAGTAATTATATTAATAAATATTATATAATATTTTATAAAATAATTTGAAAATTTCGTTGTAGCTGAATATAAAATCATCAATAATTGAAGAATTAAATCGTTTTGAAGCATCACTGCGAGAAGTTCGATTTACGAATTGTAATATAACAACAATAAATACTGGAACATTTGATGTAATTAATATAAATGCAATTGTTTTCGAGCGTTGTAAAATTGATACTGTAAAAACGAAGGCAATTACAGAAAAGGTTAGTACCAGAAGATAAATTTTTGATTTTAAATGGTTGTAGGACAATTGCTTCGGGGCAATTAATTGCAAAAAGTTTAAATTTCTTTAACAATTGGTATGACAAGTTCTAGAATGACATGTTTATTCTGAAGCGTACCAATGAGTAATAAACCAGGTTTGAAGGTAATATAAATTTTTGCGGTGAATTGTGTAGAAACCAGTGTGTTACGATTAAAAATATTATATTTGATATATATCTTTTTATTCTAGCTTCTCAGCAATCAATTCCAAATTACCGATGCAACAATTCGTTTAATTGAAAGTGAAGCAATTGCTGGAACTGGTATTACTGAATTAATCTTATCACACAATGAGTAAGAAATAATTTTCAAATACATTTTGAAATAAAATATTAAAATGTTTTTTTTTTTACCATTTTACTTTTAGAATTGATACAATTCAAGATAATGCCATCTATGTTTCAGCTGCAAATGCAACAATAACACATAATAAAATAAAACATCTTGGTAATGAATGGTTACGTGTTGAAAATTGGTCAAATATAACAATATCAAAAAATCAATTTGGTGATTTTGGTGCAATGATATTAAAACAAACCACATCACCAGTTATTTGTAAATTTGAAGGCAATTTTATAACAAATCCATTACCAGGCAGTTTAAATATTACAAATCGTAATTGTATTATACGTGAAACATCATTCTATCAATTATGTTCATGTAACATTACTTGGTTAGAACAATTATCATCACGTGATTTACGTTCAGAAACATATTGTCAAATTGATAATTCATTAAAATTTTGTTTTAATACAACCATATTTAATGTATTAAAATATTTAAATGAAGTTTGTGATTATACAAAACCCGAATTAGATTGTTTAAAGAATTTAAAAAATAATAAGAAAATTAATGGTGAATTTTTATCACCAGAAGAATTAGAAAAAAATACAAATAAATTACAATTAATTTATATATTATCTGGCATTGGTGTATTAATGATAATTGTAATTATAATATTTATAGTAGCTACAAAATGTATATCACGTCAGAAAGCTACAACAATGCCAATTAATGATAATATAACAGCACCATCAACATCAACATTAAATGGCGGTAGTGGTGGTGGTGGTATTGGTACAGCAAATAAAGGTGAAAATAAATTATTTTCAAATGAAGATCGCCGTTTAATTAATATGACATTAGTAACATTAGAAGAAAAATATCCACCAGCTGTTTTTGATGAAGTCGAACGTAATACAAAAATTTTATTAGGTGGTAATATTACTGAAATGCAAAGAGTACAAGCAATTGGTAATATTGTACAAATATTAAGTGAATGTCCAAATTCTGGTACTGATTTTATTGTATTTACGGAAATTTTATATAAACATTTACGGTCATCAGGTGGTACTGCACCACCATTATTACCAATTGAACCAACATATTCTGAACCAGCATTACCAGATAGAAATTTTTTAATTGATGGTGCTGGTGGACGTTTAACAGGAACACAAATTGGTGATGGTCAAACAAATATTGATCATATTTATGCTGAACCGACTAGTGTTCAACAACCATTATTAACAAATGAATATGCATCACCAGCTGATCGTAGTGAATCGGACTTATATTCAGAACCATTTACGAATGAAAGAGGTTAGTTTAAAATGTGTTACTTTGATTTTTTGTGGTAATAACTGAATGATGTGATATTTTTAAGGACTTTTATAAAATATTCAGTTTATTTTTTCTAAAATGAAAAATTTATTTTTTCATTACTTTTTCTGCAGGTAAATTAAATCCTGTTCAGAAAAAAATAAAATAAATATAAAAAAATTTTGTTAAATGGAAATTATCGTAAGAGGTATGTGCTAAATTTTAAAATGAAAATTCTTTTACCAATGATTTTTTTTTGGTTTTTTTTTGGTTACAGTTTAATTTTTGCTTTAATTATTTTGCGAACATTTTACATTACTAAAAAAAAATTATAATTTTCAATTAAATATTTCAACAAATATAATATTTAAATTTCATAACATCATTTTATAAATCTGTGGAAATTTTGCCAAAAAATGATACATATAGTTACAAATTTACAGCCGAGCAAATTTAAGAAAATTTAAACTTGTCATAATAAAACTTTTCATAATAAAATAATAAATTCTTTCAATTATTAAGATTTGAATAATGTTTTTTATGTTTTTGCTAATTTTTCTTCTAAGGAATTGATTCGTAAACTATAATTTGTTAATTTATTATTTATATGGTGGGAGGAGTTAGTTGTCATGTTTTGACAAATTATTGACAGAAATTAGCTTCAGTATCAATAATTTGGCAAAACATGATATTGATATTTATATTGTTTTGGCAAAGTCAAACTTTACCAGTTTTTCTTCCGTCAACAAACAATAAAAATTTATCAGGTATTGGTAAATTTAAAAATTAAATGTTTCGCAATCTAAATCAGTAGTCATATCATAATGACATAAAATGTAGATATACAAATTTCCACAGAAATGTACAAACTGTCATATAAAAAAAACTGATAAACTAACTTCCTAAAAAAATTAATCTTAACTTTAAAATCTTTCCTGATGGTACCAAGAAACTGGTTGATGTAATACATCCATATCTAACTAAAAAGTCTCGAAACCATAAATGTTGGCTTTCTTTAAAATCCTATTACAACTACAATCGTTGAATCAAGTCATTAATCTTACAGTTCAACGCCGTTTCTTTAATATAAGAAACATTCAAAATCCAATAAATTTTCTTAATACTATTAAATTTTAAAGCTTAGCAACACTAATTTTCCCTTAGAAATGATAATTTTTGAATTAACAATCTTTACTTAAATTCAATTTAATTTAAACAAATTATATTTTTTTTTATTATATATTTTGTAGATCGCAAAATCATTCCACCTTATGCAATTATTAATCCTAGAAATCATTTACAATCTGCAAAAACATCATTAACAGGAAAAAAAATTCAGCCATCAACACCATTACCGTCCACATCAAAAGGAAATTTACCAGATGTTCTAAATCCATCATCAATAATTTCACAAAATACTAATAAACATAATAATAATAATAATAATTATCGACAACCACAATCCATGACAAATGTACAGAAAATTGTTAATAATTTTTCAAATGATCCAAATTTTCATATAACACGATCACCAAATTCAAATCGTCGTATACCCCAATATACAATTCCAGTTAATAAAACAAAATTATCACCGGCACCACCTCCACCACCACCAATGGCGTCAACATCAGCGCCACTATCATCATTTGATCCAATTGATCATAATTATAGTGGGGCGTCTGCAATTAGTTTTACACCAGCCTATAATAATAATAATTCTACTGGTAATGGTGGGGATAATCAATCTGATCATTCAGGGGGAAGTGATATTACAGTTCAAATGGATGATATTATTGAATATGCTGATGCTGGTGTATAAAATTAATTTTTGAAATTTTCGTAAATTGTTATTGTGAGTAATCATAAATTTAGTGATGATGTAGTGTTTTATTATTATTAATAAATTCTTAAAGCTTTTTTTTAGTTTTTTTTTTGTCATAAATAAAACATAAAGTCTTGATGACCTTGAAGCCATAAATAATTTAAAGATATTTTTAGAAAAATTGCAAAAATTATTGATAAATTTAGCAAGCAAATTATTAAAAAGAAAATTAGTTAAGAAGAAAGTTTTTTTTGTTTGTAAATATTATAATTAAATTAATTTAATTAATAATTTTATTCAGGCTTGTGATTATTTAGTTCTATATAATAATTATAAATGTATTTTTAATTTAAAATATTTTTGTAATTTAATCGAAACATAAAGTTTTTATGAAAAATTAAATATTTTATAGTTTAAAAAATAATATTATATAAAATAAAAATAATTAATTAAAATTCATTATTATTTAGGAAATTAAGTTTTGTTATAGAATTATATATTCAATATTAAATGAAAAAAATTAACATAATTTAATATTTAATGATTATATTATTATTTACGATTATTATAAATATTTAAAATACATATATAATTTGAAATTTTTCGAAATTATAAATTGAAAAATTGCAAAAATAAAAATTATAAATAAATAACAACATACACGAAAATAAAAATCAAATTTGTTAAAAAAAAATTTAAAGATGAAAAGTTATTAAATTTGTATTTAAATAAATAAATATTAAAAATAATAATAAAAAAATAAAATATAATATTTATAAATTATGACGAAATGAAATTTTATGTTGTTTTACTTGTTTTGAGATTTGCGCATAATTTATCTGTTAGGTTGCGATATTTTAATATGATAAAATTATTGACTATGTAACATTAAAGTTTTTCAAATCACGAAGTGAATTAGAGTCAAGAAATCATTTTTAATTTATATATTGCATCTTCAATCTGCGTTTTCTTTCGCTCACTACACGCACCCAGCTGTCAAAGTAAAATTGAATGTATGAATTTGTATGAAAGTATCTGCAATAAATGTAGCCGTTTCGCAGCCATGACAAAAGTTGTTTAAAATTTTTTCGCTTCTTCTACGCAGTCAAGTGTCAAATTACGCAGTCAAGAGTACTTTATCAACTGTCTTGTGTTATACAAAATGAACTTAAATATATTTTTATAACTGCTGTCATTTACAAATTACAATTTCATTGTAGACAACTCTTTTGTATAGGCTGTTACATAGAGAGCGAAAGAAAGTGTTGATTGTAAATGCAGTATTAGGTTTTATGATGGAGTATAGTTTTTTTTAGGCTGTTATAATTTATTAATATTTAAAGATTTGGTAATAAAAATAGTAAAAATTACGGAGTTAATTAAATATATATTTTATTTATGTTATTCACATTAAAAATAAATCTATTCTTCTGTGTATTAATATTCAAGAATTAAAGAATAGATTTTTCAATTACTTGACGAAGTTGTTTTAGTTGATTAATAACAATATGATCTATAGAATTTAAGAGCTGAGCTGGTGAGCAAGTTAATTGAACTGAAGTTGTAATAGAAAAAATTTACTGCATAGTGTTTTACGATAAAGTTTTGAAGTCAAATGATTTTCTCCTAACTTTACTACGAATTATCAAAAAAAAAAATACAAAAGAAAATAGTTGCTTATATTGCAAATGCATGATTTTAAAGATTATCAAATCAATCTACTGCAACACTTTTGACTTGTAAAAAACTTCTATACAACCCTTCAATTTAAACATGCGGTTAAGTCTATCGGATTTAAAAGAAAGTTACATTAATGAAGCGATTGAGAGGATAAATTTAAAATCTATGTAATAATTGCAATACGCAAAATTTTTATTTTTCGAAAATGCACTTAGAATGAGAACAAAAATATCACGAAAAATGTTTTCATAATAACATATATGTATATTTTTCTTTAATAAAATTTTATTATTAAATATGAAAAATTAAAATTTAAGAAATAAACGCATATGTTGTACATACGGCCTAGAAAACGCTGTGATTATAAAATGTGTTACATAATCATATGCAAAAAAAAAGGAAGAAATTGCAATAACTATTTATTTCAGTCAATGAGATAGTTTTTTCTCATTTTATTTGTTTAGTTTGTTTTTCAAATGTAATAATTGATAATTTTTTAAAAATTTTAACAGCAAATCATAAATTTAAATTTGTTTAGAATCAACTGCCTTCACTTTAAAGCATTGTATCTGGCAAGTTTCTGATTTTAAATGGTTCAATTCATAACCATCTGCTCTACGAGATATTAAAATTAAAGACAGTTTATAGTATGAACAAAAATAGCGAAGGAGATCTCAATAGAAGATTCTCCTGCAAATAAATCCACAGTGAACTAAAAAAATTTCTATCCGGTTAATGACAATTACATTAATTACTACAGTGATTAATACTAATTATTTAAGCACCCAGATGCTGGGACGGTACGATAGAACCCACAAGGAGTGTAATTCATGGTATACTTTGATAAAAATTGTTAATATAATCAAAATAACATTTTAAATAATGGTGCTATTAATTAATAAAATATTATGACTAAAAATAAAAACGGATGAAAATCAAATAAATTAACATTGCATCTGGAAATCTGCACATTTCCAGACGCAATGTTAATCTCCAACAACGTGTCATATTACCTTACGATCTACACCCAGCCAACATATAGATCTCCAACAACGTGTCATATTACCTTACGATCTACACCCAGCCAACAAATAGATATCCATGTATAAGGAAATAATCAGGATTCAACAATATTCTATACACTTACACAATTACAAGATAAACCCCACTCACTGCTATGTGTTACACATAAACTATGTTTTACGCTCTAAGTATATACCACCCAACCCCTCTCCAACTGACGGACTCGTATTGGAAGCTATTGCAAATCATAATATCTAAAAATCTAATAATTATCATCAACACCGAATTAGATCATATAAAGAAAATCAGTTCATGTGGATTCTTGGCCATGTGGGCATGTCGGTCGGCAATTAAATGTTGCTTTATAGCTCAATCAAACCATCCGATTCTCTTAATAAACGATCTAATTATTAAGAAAAAGGAAATATTAATAAAATATCATCCTTAGTCTTCTTTCTTGTACGCACAGAGAGTGACAGAGGACGCGCTTGATTGATTGGATTGCAATCATGTTTGGTGGAATCTTGTTTATTTCTTCAGGTAATTTTTCTTTGCGAAACGTAAAGAAATACTTATTCCCCAAAATAAACTAAAAGTAACAGATAGAAGTAAAAAAATCCCAGTATTTAAATTCTCATTATTATTTTTTTTTTGTATATTTTCGGCGTACGTGAGAAATAAAACTATAAAACTAGTCAGTAAAACTTTAATCAGTGGTGTAAACTAAATAATAAAACAAAGAATCCTTTTACTTTTTGCTAATTGAAATTCTTTAACAAAACAGAATGAAAACATAATTCTCAAGATCAAATTACTTAATTATAACAAAACATAAAAAACCAATTAAAAACTTGAAAAAATGAATGCAAATATATCAAAGTTCAATTGAATATTTCCATATTAGATTTTAATATTGTAGTGAATTTAATGAATAATACAGTCTTTTTTTAAAACTTTTTTAACAGCATTTGTAATAAAAATTCACGCTATTTAAAATTCTAGAAATAATTCAATTTTACGAAAATATAAAGATATTTAAATGACAAGCACGATTTTTTACAAAATTACAAGATTTTCAAATTAATTGTAATTAATTAAAAATAACAAATGTCATTTACTTAAATCAACAAGTTTACTTCAATTTCAAACAGTGCCAAGATCATTAATAATAAATTAAATACAGATGAAAATATTTTATACTATCACCTAAATATATATAATTTTAATAATACGTTTAGAAACTAATAATTCAATGAATAATATACTAAATATCAGGTTTTAAATATGCTAGATGTGGAAGACAGTTTGACTTTTTATTTGACCATTTCCGAAATATGGTCATTAATATATTGCGATCATCTAGTTTTCAACTCTAAGTTACGGAAAATTAATATCGTTCTCACACGAAAAATCGAAAAATTATTACACATCTTTTTAATTTCAACCAAAAGTTAAAATTGATTAATATTCTAATCATTACCACCTGTTGATAAAATTTTGAATTTTATAATTAATTTTAGTAAGACTTTTCATGTAAACTAAATAATTGGGCGCGGAAAATGGCTTAAATTTTACAATTAAGTATACTAAAGTAAACATAATTTATTTTCTGTGAACGGATCCTGTCTGTAAACCGGGTAAGGTATTTTCAATTTTTTTTTTGTTGAAATTTGAACCAACACTGAAATTTGTAATATCACTGCTCCTGTAATAAATTAAAGACCGACATTGAAAAGGCAATAAAAAGCACCAAAAAGCACTAAAAAATTGTATGTGTATGAAACTACTGGCGTTGACTTAGTGTTAGTAGTAGCTAGTGTATTAAGCTGTGGTGCGGTAGGTGCTGAGTACGAGAGATCGATTTGGTCTAAATTTACTTAGCTTTAAAATGAGTACCAGTAATAAAGTATATTTTAAGACTGATAAAAATACTAACGGTCGAGGCCATTTGCTAACAACAAATATCTCACAAAGCCATTACCTTAGTGCAATTAAAAATTTCTCCACTATAAGGAAATTTTTGGTTTCGAATCCATATATAAAAATTAGTAGGTCCAATAAAATTATTACAAATTACAATAAAATTTTTGAAGTTCAAATATAGAAAATTCTGCACTTGAGCCGTCATTGGCCAGCAAAAAATGTGTAACAAATAAAGAAATTTAGCTTATTCCAATTAAAACTTTTTTTCACTATAATAGTTTGGAATCCATGTCAAATTAAGAGATCCAAATAAATGTAGAGGTAGATTTCTGCATTTGCACCACTAAAAATATTACTATAAATGATGTACATAGTTGAAGAGTATCAGTGATTAAGAATTCTATTCTTAACCAATAATAAATACGTATTTTCGTTAAATGAATTATTTATTACATTAACTAATTGTAGTTATTTATTATTAAATAACAAATCAAATTCAAATTAATTAATTAAAAACTATTAAGTATTGGAACAATTTATATTTATTGTATTTGTATGACAAATAAAAATATAACATCGCGAAAATTTTACTTTTTAAATTTCATGAAATTATTACTTTAAATATTAATTATAGTACCAAAAAATCAAAATGAAGGCTTATTAAAACTTGTTTTGCTTTTTCAATTTATACTAAAATTAAAAACTAATAACATTCTATTATATTCAAATAATATTAATATTAATATAATAATATTATGTACATAAATAAGAATTACGATCTTAGAAAATTTGTTTTGGGTATAGTTTTGTATATGTTTTAATCATTGTTCCTACTCACGACTTGGCAAACAAATAATCATATATCCAGCATACAAAAATAAAATATTTTTAAATAATATATTATTTAATTTTTTTGTTTCTAATAATATAACTCGTAAAAAGCCAAACAGTGAAGGAAAAAATATCGTTCCGGTTTCTTAGATTTCTTATTTAGCATCTTAAGTTGTTGTGCTCTCTGACCAAAATTTCAGTAGATACATATATGTATACAGAAATAGCAAAATATATATATAATAATAATAATAATAAAATTGTAGTTGAAAAAATTTCAAGATAAATACAAAAATTAAAATAATATCAACAATAAAATAGGAAAATTTAAAAAATCAATCTTTATTTAACAATACAAAAAAAATTTCCATAAAAACGGATAAAATTTTTTTGGATCAAAACTGGCGGTTTTCTAAATTTATCTTCTACAGATTTTAGGATCCCTAATCTGTAAATTAAAGAAACGGAACTTATCCAAAATAACTCAAAAATATTTTAAAAATATTTACAAATAAATTTTATGATTTTTAATTCTAAATTTTGTTAGAATAAACCAAAACTGATCTTCATGTGTTCCAATATATTATTTATTTATTATGACGTAATATATTAACTTTACGATTAAAATAATAGTTTTACTCAGCAAACAGAATTTAATGTTCAAAATTTACTAATACTATAATAAAAGCTCTCCAAACAACGGCCACGAAAAAAAAAGCACAAACAGCTTAGCTATCTATTGTGTTTATAAAGTAATTGAAACCGTTTAAGAAACTTGATTATACAACGTTGCCATAGACTCGTTTGTTGTTGTTAACATTATTACTTCTATCTATTTATATAGTGCCTAATATGAATTAGCTGGTCTTTATGTCTGTTAGACAACAGGGTGTGCCAAAACCACTTCATATCAGGTAAGAAAAACATTTTCTTTTACAGTCAAATACAAAATTTATTTTGGCTAGAAAGATTTTATAATTTTTTCTGAAATTTCAGTAAATTTGTCAATATTTGACAGAAGTTTGATTTGTCAATATTTGACAAAAGTTTGACAACCTTTATGTCGGTCGGTGGTTTGGCAATTCATGTCTATCTTCTAAAAATTGTAACATGCTTGTATTATACGAAGTATTCACTAAATATTACTATCAGAATTCGATTCTTTTAAATGTCAATTTTCTTGTCTGTCAAAATTTGTAGTCTGGCAAATTATACGACAATTTTCTGTGGCCCGTGAATTATGTAAAAATATTATTCATACCCTGAAAATCATCTTCAAATTCACTTCAAACCTCTAAAAACACAATACTAGCATAAAAAAATTTCTATGAGTTTGTATTTAAAAACACAAATATTTTTTTCGATCGTAATAAAAATAATTCTCATCAGTTTTTTTTCAGTTATCGATAAGAACGGAATAAGGAAAGGTTGATCATTTAAAAGTCTCATAAAATTTTTTTTTATTGTACATAATTTAATTTTATTAATTTGTCTCCGTGCACAATGTTGATTTATTAAAGTCAAATTTACAATTTGTTAAAAATCTAATTAATTCAAAAATAAATTATCTCAAAGACAAATTTTTTTTTTAAAAATTAAAGTTTTTTTTTATTTTTGGATGATGGTTAAGTTAAATTTTTTTTAACGCGTGAAAACACTTGTTTTAAAATCGTGAGACGGTGGCGGCACAGTGCAGTGATGTAAGAAATAAAAATAAAAAATAAAACCGCGCAATAACGCAAATATTTATTTATGTATTATTTTAATTAAAAAAAATGTGAAGTGATAATTTTTACCTATGTTCAAAACAGAAGTAAAAAAAGTGTGGTTAACAATAAAAACATATTTTCAGCTATAACATTTTTTTTTCGGTGAACATATTAATTTATTTAATTAATTAGTATATTTAATTTATAATATTAATTATTATTAATTGTTTAAGAAGAATTCAAATTTCGAAAGAATTTGTCAAATTTGTTTAACAAAAATTGTGTTTTTTTTTTTTAAAAAAGAAGTTTTAACAAATTTTTCATTAAAATGCTCTGAAAATTCCGCGATCATTTGTGTTGAAATAAAAATATTTATAGAATTTTTAATTTTTTTTCTATTTTTTGAAATTTTGTTGATGTTGTATTCTAGTTCCGATTCGGATATAAGAACGTATTGAAATTCCAAAAAAAAAAAAAAACCAAGAAAACAATGTCGAAATATTTATTTACGAAATTTTAATTTGAAAGAAAAGATCAGAAATTTAAGAGGATTTTTTTGTTTCTTATGTTGGAGGCATCTGGCAAATTTAAATATTTGTATTTTATTGCAAAATCTAGGAATATTTAATTGATTTTCATTCAATAAATATAAATGAACAGATTCGAAAATACAAATTTAAATTGCATTCTTTTAATAGAATTTTTATAGAAAATCTGAAGTGTAGGGTGAAAATAGTTTATTGAAATTTAATTTAATTGGAAAATATTGTGTTTTGCAATAACAAGAAATATGGGTCAAATTGTTTGTTAAGTTAATACATATTTAAATCATAAATGTTACTTTATCAAATATTCGAAAATATTCGTGTAACAGTCTCATATTATATTATTTCGGGTCCTCAAATGATAAAAATATGTTTTCGAATATTCGAGACATGAAGGTCGCTTAAAAGTTTGTTGAACCTTAAATGAATTCGAGTAAAAAATATTTTGTGATTTGCGGACTGCTGAGATACGATTTCCTGATAACAAAATGTCTGGCTATCACAATTCATTAGGTTATTTATTATGTTTAGTCTCTTCATTTATAAAGATATTTTTATTTCTGAATTCAGTTCTAATTTATCATACCCCCTAGAGAAAATAGACCGCCAATTTTTCAAAGCCTGTCATGTCACAGCTTTGTGTATATTTAACAGTTGAAATTAACAATTATTATTCTGTACATTTCTTTTATCTAGTCAACTTATATTTAAGTATTTTTTAAAGCATCTGCTTAATTTATGCCGAAAATTGACACAAAATTTATTATTTAAATAAATATTGTTTTTGTGTGTAAATGAACCACTTTAAAAATTTAATTTCGAAAATATTATAAATAAATATCACTGTTTTTTTTTTTTTGAAACCATATGCTCTATTTATTAACGTAATAATCTATAATTATTAACATTTCCAAATTACTCAACAAAATAAAAATTATATATTTATGATTTTTTATATAAATTTTTTCCATAAACTTAAAAATTACATTTTTGCAATAACTTTGAAAAAAAATTATATTACTACAACAAATTTTTTTATAAAGATTGATTAAATATTTTTATAAAAATTAATTAACGACTTCCTTTAAACCAAGCATTTTTTTAAAATTATAAAGAAAATATTTAACTATTTTAAGTAAATTTCATTGAAAATTAATATAATTAAGTTTTCAATTTATCGTCGTTTAATTTTCAAAGTTTTTTTACATTTGCTAAAAAATTTGAATCCATTTTCATTTATATTTTTGATTTTCTATTACGTAATATTTTTTTATATTTTGAATTTTTTTCTAATTAATTCTGTAATATATTAGAAAAACCTTGCTAATTAATTCTAAAATAAAAATTAATACGAAATAAAATATGAAGCAATTGTTTAAATATAGTTTTTTATATAATTTTAATATAAATGGAGGTAAATTTAAAATAATTTTTTTTATCGCAAAATTTTAAGGATCTCCTTTTACAAAAACACAAGAACGCAAAATCAGATTTTACAAAAATACAACATTTAAAGTTAAATTTACCAGTGTCTACCAACTCTAACCAACACTTAACAAAATTCGAAAATAATTGCAATAATTTTGAGGAAATTTTCTAAACTATGATAATTACTTATGTTAATTTAAAATTTCTATTGGTAAACATTCAATTTTCAAATTTAATATTTACCAATAGAATTTGCAAACTCGAGAAATTTAATAAAATTCGAAAATAAGTGTTGGTACAAAGCAAAATATCGTGGTTTTTGAAATTTGCAAATTAGATGTTTACTAAACGAATTCAGAACTTATCTAAAAATATCAAAATGCTTTTGCATATGCTAACAGAACAGCAAATCATGAAATTCTCAATTCAAGTTCAAAAAATTAAAAAATTTCACTGCATATAAGTGCATAATAAATTAATTCAGCAGGTTTTATAAATTAATATAATAAGGTAAACGGAATCGGTCAACCTGCTGAATTAATTTAGCAGGTTGTCAGATTCCGTTTATAAATTAATTCAGCAGGTTGTCAGATTCCGTTTACCTTATTATATTGTTTTTGGAAATAATATGACAGTTAATAACATGTTATTACGAGTAATGTGAATACACTATTAGTCAAAATAAATTGTTTTATATAAAAAAAAAAATCTCAATTTTAGCACACAGAAATGTCAACAACAATGTTGCCAATACTCATAAATAATTATACTATCTAAAGATATTCTATTAATTATTTAAATATCTTACAAAAAACTAGAAAAAAATAAAATAAAAATAAACTTGTATTTATTATTTTTATGTATTACTAAACAAAAACTCATAAAATCATCTCATCAAAATTTACAAATTGTTTCATTTTACATTCAAATTAAAAATGCAATGACGCATTAAATTTTGTAAATTTTATACCACATCAAATTTATAAACAAAAATTGATTTTTATCAATAAATAAATAAAAAATTATGTTATTTAAAAAAAAAAAACCAGATTTTGACACCACATTTTAAATTCAAATTAAAAATACAATTCTGCAAAAACAACTAACAAAATTTGTTTATCTGAGTCTACAAAAACATCTTTATTTGGTCATTTGTATATATTTGTCCAGTAAAAAAAAATTACGTAATTTTCACAATTGTTTTTCATTTCCATAAAATTTAAATGGAATTTTAATGGCTCTAAATAAATAATATACTGTATTCAAAAAACAAATTATAATCAAATCAATAAAATTAGGCAATATTTGACTATGTAACACCTTTTCCTTAATATTTTTTATTTTACAATTTTATAAAATTATGCTGACCTTCTAAAAAATGTATCGCAACCAGATAAATGCAAAAAAAAATATTTTGAAAATGATTATTTTTGCAAAATAAATTTGATCAGCAAAAAAATTTTTAACAGTCATGAATGCCACAATTAGTATAATTAATATTAGTTAATAATACACTAGTTTCATATTCATAGGCTTTTGTTGTAATAGTTTCCGAATAAGATAAATGGTGCAGTGAGTAACCTCCAATAAGAAGATTCCGGTTACGAATGCAGTAAAAAATCGTGTCAAACCTTTATCTGAATTTTCAAGTTCGGTTTAGTAATTGCGCTCAAAATAATGAATTAATGATAACGAATACCGCCATCTGTAAATTACGTGGAGTAAACCAAAATAGGTTAAAAATGGATTGAAGAGCTGGGATAAATTATTTTTATCAATATATGCCCATCCATTAGTCACACACTTTCCCAACATTTGTTTTATGATAAAATAATCACTCTTTAAGTATAATTTGAAAAATTTACTTGACCGCAAAGCAACAGGAAAAAATTTAAATACTAATTTGATGAAGGGTGTTCGCTGTAGAATATTGTTCCTCACTTAAATAACTTTACAACAGACTGCACGACAAAGCGTTAACAAAAAACAAAAATTGTTCGTTTCTCACATAAAATATTAAAAATCTCATTCAATTTAATTTAATTAAAATTATTCTGTTCTAATGGACGATAGTAAAATTTCATTTAATCAAAACTTTCGAAGTGTAAATTTATTTTGATTTTGTGATAACAAAATGCTGTACTTTAAATAAAATTTAGTTTAATTTGAATTATTAAATGGTGAACGAACTAATTGAATTTAATAAATATTTTTTTTTGTTTAGATAGTTGAGTTAAATTTATACTGTGAATATTTAAATTTTATCTCAGAACCTCATTACAAGTTATTATTATTTGATCTAATTTTAAATTTACATAGTGCTCTGTTTTGAGTAACAAATACACATTTTTTTTTTTGGTACACATATATTCGAAAATATAACAAATTTACACATAAATTTTGAAGGCGTGAGATGGTTTTAAATGCTTAAAATTTAGTTACAAAATTATATAAACTTGAATGGTAAATAAAGTCGCACTCTTTTTGGTAATAAAAAATTTCATTAATGTATTTATAGAAAATATACTTTTATATTTGCGTCTAAATCTTAAAATCCATTATTAAAATTATTCTTAGTTTTGACATGCGAAGGTCAAAAAATTGCTCTCTTAAAATGAAACTATAAATAAAAAAACTAATTGATTTTAGTTCAACACCTTAATTCTTTGTTGTCATATATGCTATTAAGATTAAATAATGATACAATAATATTTTCAGTAAGAAAAATTGTATTTTATAGCATTTTTTTTTTATTCAAGAATAATTCTTTTTATTCAGTTTTAAAGATTTTCTGAAAAATCTAGTAAATTTATCCAAAAATTATTTTTAACGTTTGATTAGTGAATATCTGATAACATTATTTTAGATTTTGTTGGGTGATTTTTAGAAGAAAGTACTAATTTAACTTGTTTCCAAAAATTTGCCTATGAGATATAATCTCTACTTGAGATATATAAAAAAATCACGAGCCGCAGAAGTGCACACAGTATAAAGGTGCATTTTATGACAATGTAAAATCAATTTTAAAAATGTTATATTATAAGTGTTTCCGAAAATCGCATTAAAAATAATAATAGTCATATATTTGTATATTTTGCAATGTTTAGGTGCAAAACGCAAACCTGCACAAGCTTTTATTTCATTAAACTCGCCATTTACTCTTTCACTTTACAACGTTTTTGGTGAATATGAAATTGAATTTTGAGTAGTAATATATTTTCCGTCGGTGATCCTTGAAATGTATATTTAGTTCTACGATTTATTATTTTTCTAACAACAGTTAAGAATATACCATATTAAATTACATTTTAAAGATTATTATAAATAGTTTTCACACTAGCGTCGCTCTTGGCAGAAATTTTAATTATAGTGAATGCTACTGTATTCTCTTTAATACATTTCAAATGTGGGGTCTAATATAATTATTGGCGAATATTTACTAAATTAAATAGTAATTATTCATTAAAAAAAAACACATTTAGGCGAATAACACGGTCTACCAAATGCTTCAACTTGGTTAATCTGAGAATATAAAGTAAATTATCACTACTTTTTTTGAAACTTGGTGTTCGGGAATATTTTATGTGGACGTTTATTATGATAAATCATAAGTTGAAACAGCATAGCGTTGTCAACGTAAACGTTGCATAGTCGTCGCCTTAATATTTCTATTGAATATTTTGATTCTGTGGTAAAGTATATAAAACAACTCAGGTGACGAAATTAGTTTAAGAACGAAAAAAGCATTTAAATATTTCATATCTTGAACAATTAGAATATTTTATTGTGCAATACTATTTTCAATAATTTCGAAATTAAATTGATAAGAAAATGTAATGTCGTTAGTATTATTATATTTATATAGACAAGTCTCGGCGCTGTCACGTCAAAAGTTAATTCAATAATTTAATTGTAATGTTTTAATTTGTTTGCTGTCTCTCAAATAACACAGTAGAGAAAGTTTTTTTTTCTCTATAAACTAAATAAACAAATTGTGATAAGAGTTTTAGAAACTAATAAATTATTTAATGCGATATTTTTATAACCGATAACATTTCGAACTTAGACTTTTCACGTGGAAAAATAATTGATATTTATTTTTTGACCTTCCATTTGTAAGCAATTTATTAGAATGGAATTTTTTTTCAAATTTTATATATTTAAAATTTTATAGTTTTAGTGCATTTTATTTAATCTGAGAATATAAAGTAAATTGTCACTACTTTTTTTATGATTAAATACAAAAAATAAGATTATTCCATATTTTAATAATTTATGACTTATAATTAAATGAATTATTTTGATGTATGGTAATGAAAAAATTTATAAAAATTTTTAATAAAATCTATTTAATTGGGATAATATTTTTTATAATTTAAATTTTCATATTTCAAACATATTTAAAAAAAATTTTTAGTACTGTGTACGAAGACGAAGATATAAATTATTATTTCCTTACAACTTATTTCCTGCATTGTAGAATTTTAAAAATTAATAAAGAAAATATTTCAATTTTCTTCAAAATTTTATATAAATATTATTTCCATTTAAACATGATATTAAAATAATATAAGTAATATTTCATAAAATATATATTTCTTTTTTTTAAATTATATAATTAATAATTTTAATGAGCTTAACAACGAAAATATCAAATCATTTTACAACTAATTTCTGAATAATAAATTATTTACATTAAATTTAATATTTAAATATGTCATATGATACTAATTCTTATGATTTATAGCTGATATTACAGAAAAGGTTGAATAGTTTGCAATATAAGAATAAAATAATAAAAACTTATAACTAGTTATAACATGGAACTTTACAACATATATCGATTAGATTAGATTAGATTAAGACATTAACCACTCAGGTTATCTGTTGACTCATAAAAAATATATTGCAAAAAAAAACTAATAACCTTCTGTAAAATTGTTGCTAATTATATTTCTAATAAAATGTGACCAATATGTATGCAATGAGTTTTAGGGAAAACTACAATCGCACAAATGCGAGTCGTTGAGCGTGTTATGTTAAGGCTTTGCAAAAATGTCTCTCTGAATCAATTAGAATCGCTCATTATTCCAAATAAGCTGATCTTAGTTTTAGAATATGAGATGAGTTTGCCTTTGTGGTAATGTCTTTGAAAATAGGCTATGGTGCGGTAGGGATTGGGTTTGACTTCCGTCCGAGTCATCGATGTAGTTCTAAAATTTAAATGAGTATGAATAATAAATTTACAATAAACGCAGCTATTCAGCTTTAAAGTGTAAAGTAACAAAATTACAATAAAGTGTACTTTTAAACAGGGAAAATTGCTAACGATGCCGGTAATTTGATTAACAACAATATTCTCAATAAAAGACATTACTTTGTAGCAATTCAAGTTTCTTCAATATAAAGAAATATAAGATTCAGAATCTATATAAAATTCTAAACCCTATGCTATCTTTTTGGGAAATATATTCTATTCTCTTCTTAATGGCGCAACAGTCCAAATCGAACCAGGCCTTGTTTCGATTTGGACTCTTGGGCCATTCACGAAGCAATAAGATAGCATGGAACATATTTCGCAATAAGATACAGTGTGAAAAATTTCAAGCAATAGAGACTATTGCAAAAATTCATTTGATTTAACCTGAGTTTAATCTGAAAGTAGCAATTCTTGATGACAAATATATTAAAAATATTAGATTATAAGCAAACAATTGAATTTAGTGATCACCGATTCGGATTACTCATCTTCCCAAATAAATAAAACTAAGATCAGCTTTCGCATATAAAAATAAAAGCCATAAAAATATTTTATTTGAAATTAAATCTAATTTGTTCCATTTTCCGGGCACTACCACCACACACAAAAACAACAAACTTTTCTTATCTAATCTGCAAAGTATACAAAACAATATTTAGAAAATAAAAATCATATTTTACTTGTCTAGGTAATTCAAAACCTCCCATTAATATCACAGAAAGCGATAAAGAAAAATATTTTAATTTTACTGAACGAACTCAGCAAATTAATAAAGTTTTGTTTTATTATGTTAAAGAGCAAATATTAACTATTTTTTTTGTCATCCATTTTTCAGTTTTATTTTATCAAATTAAGGATTTCGAAAAAAAAAAAATTTATTTACCAATCAGTGCTACAAAACTTAAAAAGAAAAAAAAATGTGAATTTCAAAAAGTGAAAAATTTCGTATTAAATTTCTTTAAAATCAAAAAAGAAAAATTAAATAGTAATTATTATAAATTCCTTAATAAATCATCGAATATTTCTTTTTCTATTCATCAAAAATTTATTTAAAAAATAATAATAATAGGAAAATGGAAAAATTCGATAAATTATTTTCGATAAAGACAACGACAAAAATGATTTATAGATTAATATTAATTTTTATGGTGATAAATTTACTAACAACAAGTTCAACTGCCAATATTGATGAAAAATTTGAAAGAATTGTGGATTATATTAGTTTACCATATCGAGAAATGAAAAATGTTACATGTATTCCACATGAAACAACATTTACATGCGATTGTGACAATTCCGATGAGGTAAGTTTTATTTTATAATGGAACTAAGGTAAAAAATTGTGATAAAATTTGTTTAGGTTTTCTGCTCTCTTGTATTGCCCCAAAAAAAAAATATTATTACGGCAATAATAAAATTAAAATGATTCATAGTCTATTTTTGTACGTTTTTTGATTATGTTCAAATGCGATAGACAAAAATCCTTATCTACAAAAAAAATATAATGATAAAATAAATTAGAATTTCTAAGAAATATGCACAATATGCATTTAAAAGTTTAGATTATTGTTTAGTAAATAAATGAAAGCTTCTATAGTATTGGAAATAAATTAAAATATTGTTTTGTAACTACACTTAAATTGAAAAACACATTAAGAAAAGTGTAAAACTTTTCAAAAATTCCGGTATACATAATTCACGGAAAATAAACTGTTAGATGACTAATATTGAATTACTTTTTTCGTATGACAAATTTAAATTACAGCTATGAACAAACCAACAACCACATTACCTAGTTGTTTCCACTAGAAAAATCGATTAATTAAAATTACAGCCACGAATAAAATTATGTGGAACTTTGCCAAACCACGATATCTGCATAATTACAAATTTTCAGCAGACCAAATTTAAGTAAATTCACCGTAACTTGCCATGATAACAAAATGCTTGTAAAAGTGCTCAATGAATAAGATTAGAATAATGTTTCTTTATTTTCTTCGTAGTTTTTGTTATATTAGCTGATTCGTCAAAAAATGTAGATATGGTGTTTTGGCAAAGTTCTACAGAAATCATCATTTTCCAGAATACACAGCGGTTGCTGAATATAGTCCTTCATTAATAAGGATATTATAGGTACACTATTTAGTTACTTATAATTTATATCGCTTAATATTAAGATCGGAAACTATTGGGAAATGACTGAAAATTGACGAATTTTAAAAATATTAGTTCTAGTTGATCCACAGAATAAGTAGCTATGAAAGGAAAATTTCCTAAGAGAATTAAAATTTCCAAATTTCCTTTTATACTTGTCTATTTTATTTACTTACGAAATTATCAACAAAAATATTAAAATACGACAGTTTAAATTACGAAATTTTAATTCTAAAATAATTAAGGCGAACTAGTTTTGGCAGAAAATTTTGTTTGGGTCACAAAATATTTATGGAGCTTCTATGCTTGCTTATTCTACAGAATTTGACGAATTCATTATAACAAAATAAATTTAAAATTTATTAAAAAAATCTTAATCAAAAAATATTTTTTTTTTTGAAAAAAGTAAAGGGAAAATCATACATTGTGGAGTCAAAGTATGGATTTGCAGTCAAGAAAGTATAATAGATATTCAGTTTACTTTTTTCAAGAAAAAGGAAATTTTTTTCGCTCAAAAAATCCTTATTGAATTTTAAATTAATTTTGTTATAACGAATTGTGTCAGCGATTTTTGTAATACCGAGAATCTAGCCAGAGACAATGTGTTATAAAATCATATTTTGAAAAACATAATTTTGAAAGCTTAAACATAACTAATTTTACATGATTTTATATTTCAAATTTAAGAACTTGTTATTTTTCTTGAGTTTCGTATTTTAGTTTTAAATTAGTATATAATGATTTCTTCATAGTTTTTTATAAATTAACATAATTTACGCAAAACATGTTCATTGCTCCTGTTGTATAGAAGTTTTAATAAATTATATATATCAAAATTATTAATGCAGTTAAAATTAAGAACTAAATTTACAGAAATTGTATTATAAAACCTGTTCAAATAAACTGAAAACAAAATATTAATCTTAATCAAATTTGAACTTTTACTACTTCTTTCTACGTGTTTTAATTTAAATTAGTTTATCTGATTTTATAGAAATTATAACAAATTTATTCATAAATTTTATACAATTTTTTCATTTTTTTTTATTTTGTTATTGTAGAATATGAATTTATCACCATTATCCGGACACGTTTATCAGATTTCAGTCAGAAATTGTAAATCATTACAAGTATCATCAAATTTATTAAAAAATACACAAGCATTACGAACTGTAGAATTTACAAATGTTGAAAATCTAGTTTTACAACCAGATTCGTTGTCATTTCCAGCATCTACTAGTAATATGCCGCTAAATTTAAAATTCAATAAGGTATATAAAAAAAAAATCTAATATTTTTAAATGAATTACGAATCTAAATACTAAATTTCTTGACAATCTTTTTGTGCAAAAATTAATCATATCTCATGTAGAAAGAAGGGAATAAGTTTAATAGAAAAATTTCATGAATTTACTGTACTTTTAGGTTCAAATAGAAAAGATTTATTCAAATGCTATCAGTGGAAATATTCAAGAAATTTCATTTTACGGTGGGACAATTGGTACAATACAAGCATTTGGTATTAAAACACGATTAGAGGCAAATATATTAAAATTTGATTCCATGTTTATTGATCGTATAGAAGCACAGGTTGGCAAAAAAAAATTTTAATAATAAAATTAAATTTTTCTAATATAATTTTCGTTCTAGGCTTTTAAAAAATTTTCGGTTAATACTTTGGAAATAACAAATTCTGCGATTACATCAAACTTACCATCAAGAAGTTTTTATGATATTAAAATTACAGATAATTTTATTATTCATAATGTCACATTTAAAGAAGTTCATACAAATGCGTTTTTATTGGAAGGTAAATGTTCTTTTTATTATAGAAATTTGACAATCATATAATTTCATTCTTTATTAACTATTTTTAGATATAAATTAATTATTATATTCAAATTCTCATATTTGGAGTCAATTAAATTGAAAACTTTAAATCATTCTAGTCGAATTTATATTCGCCTTTGAAAACAATTGAATAACATATTACATATTTTATAAAAATATTGTTTCGGATAAATAATTATTGCTCACTTTGTCGCCGGTTGTTCAAGACTAAATTATCGACATTTATAACGAAATTTTAACTAACCATGAAATTTATAAGAAATCTAACTAAATTATTGAAAATGTGCTCGAAAAGAATAAAAAAATGTTTTTTTTTCATTTACAGACGTTTCAAAATTAATTATTACAAATAATAATTTTGATGCTGTTGATGGCGAGTGGATAGTAACTGGAGTCAAATCAAGTATTTTAATAAAAGATAATAATTTTGGTAATACAAGTTCTCTGGCATTTAAAGGTAAAACTATAAAAATCATTTATAAATTAAAATTTTGTTTAAAAAAAAATATTTAAATTTCGTCTAGGTATAAAACAGAATAAAGATTATATTAAAAGTGAACGATTAGAATTTCGTTTACAAACAAATACAATTCATCAAGCAACTGAACCAGTTCCATTAGAATTTAATACAAATTTTAATTTAATTATTACAAATTTATTTTATTTAAATAGTTTTCCATGTTATTATAAAGATAAAAAATTTGAACTTTTTAATACATATCCGGATACAATTTATTTTCAATCACATAAAGATTCTTATAAAAAATTAAGTATAAGAAAAATAATAGAAAATGAATGTACAAAATTATCATATTTAGAATATATTATTGGTGGTTGTATAGGATTATTAATATTATTAATTTTAATTGGTGTATTAATTTGTTATTGTGTTATGAAAAAAAGAAAAGCGAAAAGAAAATTAGATATTGTTGTACCAGAGCCAAGAACATATAAAGAAACACAAATAGTATTACAAATTGAAAATGCAGGATTATTAAAGACTGATTTGTAAAATAATAAAATAAAATAAAAACACCGCTTCGTAATTCTATACAGAAAAATAATAAGTTTTGAAAAGAAATGTTTACAATTTTTAGAAAAATTGGATTAAAGTTTTAAAGATTTGTTATCGATTCACTAAAATATGATTAGAACGTTTAATATTTTTTACCATTACACTAAATTAAATAAAGAAGATAGTATATCATTTAAAAATTTAAAGGAGATAGTATATTATTTAAAAATTTAAAAATGATACTACAATATCATTTTTATTTGGATTGCAACTTTATAATTTTTCCTACAGAATGTAGCTAACTCCGTTTTTACAATTAGTAAAATTTCTAATTTAATTAAAGTTTATATTAAACTAAATTTTAAAAGCAATATTAAATTATCCTAAAATATTTTTTTAATATTTTTAAAATATGTTATTTCACTTGTTTCACAACGTTTAAAAAACACTTGTTTCCCGAAATTTATGTTTAAAATTACTACAAATCACTAAAAACAATAAAATTAAGCATATTTTAAATTATCTCAATTAATGTTATTTATTTGTAAAAAAAATAAAATATTGTTGATAAAAAAAAATATTTGAGCTAAAATGTTAGGAACATAAAACTACGTTTTCATCATTAATAATTATTATTAAATTTTGTTGACCAAAACAGAATCGCTAGTCGTTTTGTAAAATACTTTTTAATTAATTTTTAGATATTGATTTTTTGTATACATATAAATTGTAAATATGATCTAATAATTATACGAATTATTAATAAATTTTATATAAAGTTAAAACTATAACAAAAAAAAAATATAGTCTTAAAATTTAAATTTTAAAATAATTGAATGAAATGTTCCTCAAAAATTAATAATTTTAATATATTTTTTGTTATTATTATGAAAAATCAAATATAATAATTTATTAATTTATAAGAGCCAATAAAAACGAGTTGAATAACGAATTACAGATTTAAATTATATTTAATAATTTCAGTTTATTACCACGTATTACTAATTTATTTGCTTTTCCCTGGTATATATAAAGCAATATTTATAAACAGCGATGGACTTATTATGATATTTTTATTAAATATCGTTTCGATATCTGAATTGATCAAGAACATCTACGATAATACCGATATAAGAACATCTACGATAATACCGAATTATTTTGTTTAGGAATAAAATAATACCGTATGTACATAATAAAAAGATAATACCGTATGTACATAATACCGTCTGGTATCATAAACAGCATACATGTATTTAAAAACAATTTAAAAGAAAACTCATTTTGGACTTACCCCACTGGTAAAAATGATTCAAGTGCCTGGTGCACTGTTAAAACAGAATCAGATAAAGCCAATCCTTTCGATAATAAACTGTGATGAGTAGCCAGCGTTTCTTCAACACCTGCTAAATCATCAATATTTTTATCATCTGCAAAAATAAAGTAAAAACTTTAAATACGAAAAACTTTTCTGCAATTGATAATCAAAATTTAACCTGGTAAATTTAAATCCTTTTTCATTAAATTCGAACTACACATTCCACCTAAATATGCCAATTCATATTCTAATCGTATCAAACATGAATTAATTGCATTCACTGAAAGTGGATTATCATAACCAACTACCAAACATTTAAAACCAAATTTATTAGCTTGTGGATCTTGAGCGTATAACGATGCTGTTTCTAATGAAAATTCAACACGATTGCCAGGTAATACTAGAGAATTTTGTGACCAATGTGACGCACTAAAAAGAAAAAATCTGGTAAGTAAAAAAAGTTTTGGAAAATATACTAAATTTGTTTACGTATTATATTTTTTAATAATAATCCAATCTGCATCAATATTTTTATTATCTCTAGAACCATCGGTATCGTCCATTAATTTATTATAAGTACTACTAATAATACTTGCGTTTTTACAGCTATTCTTACTGGAACACATATTATTGTCTAAAATTTCAGAATATTCATCATTTATTGCTGCACATGGTTCCGAAAAATGAGTTTTTGTTGGAATTGTTAGTAAAAGATAATCTTCCATTTGAGCAGTACCACATTGAGTGTCAAATTCAATTGTAATCCATTGTACGCATGATGGAAATTCAACTCTACAAAATAAAATTTATTGAATTTACACAAATTGTTGCAAAAAAAATATCTTACTTGTAAGTATTTATTGATGCACTTCTATATGGATGCTCGCTTTCAACAACACAATAATGATTACTGGTCGTACATAAATCTAATGAATTTCGATCAATATCATCAACTTTTTTCTTATCGTTATTTTCGCCACGATTTATTTGATTATCAACTTTAGTTGGATATCCATACTCTTTGCTCGCATAAAGTTGATTTAATGCTGCAACTTGA
Organism: Empis livida; assembly: GCA_963932195.1. Classification (NCBI taxonomy): domain Eukaryota; kingdom Metazoa; phylum Arthropoda; class Insecta; order Diptera; family Empididae; genus Empis; species Empis livida. The sequence goes on from OZ010648.1 coordinate 27,905,440, forward strand.
GGAAGAATTTCCTTAATTAAGCCAAGAATTTGCACAGAACTCTAAAAATACAAAAGAAAATATTTAATATTAAATAAAATGAATTGTATTTCTAATAATTTTTGAATATATACTTTTGGGTCACTATATGCCAAAGTTCCAACGTGAGCATAAACCAACGGTAGCAAAGTATGAAACATTGTCGATGAATTTATATTAAATAATTCTAATAATTGTACAATAGTTAATTGTGTACTTTCATCTGAATCACTTTTAGACATTTCTTTTATATAACCATGTAAGTCTTGATTATTATCAGTTCGATCATTACCATTAAATTTAGCATGACGTCCATTTTTATAATTACGGTCATTTATTTCACTCTCTTCAATTAAATCTTTTGGATTTATCTCAGTTGCACCAATTTCTATTTCAAAATCATCAAATGGATTTGTTGAGCGTTTATCAAATTTTAATGTTTCAATTATTCCCTTTGAAAAAGATTCAATACGTTTTGTAATATCACGTGCGGTTGATAAATTACTATCTTGAATAACTGAATTACGTGAATTGTTTGCCCAATTTATATCCATGTGCTCTTCAATTGGTGTAATATTATGTTCAGAGTCAATGGTCTGTGTATGATTGGACGAATTTGGAGATTTATCACTTGGTGATAATGAAGCAGCAAGAGCATTTCGTGCTAATATTAATAATTCAGTGCATTTTTTTGTAATATCAGTAGCGATCTGAAAATAATTTTTTTTTCATTTCATACTAGAAATTTAATCTTTAAATTTAATAAATTCTTAAGGCACCTGTAGAGCAGTATCCCTGGCTGTAATTTCACTTGTATATTCAGTAATATGACCTTCATTCTTCACAGGCGTACTAAAAATTAAAGTAACTAAAAATAAAAGTAACAGTATTTAAATATAATTTTCTGGTTACCTGTAATACAAAATGCTTGGAATCTGTCCTCTAGTAGGTGTTGTACCATTGAAACTTAAATCACAACAATAGAATGTAAATGTTGTTCCACAGGGTCCACGAAGAGTTGATAAACCTGAATCGCCTGAACATGTTCTCGCACCCTGAGAACACAACCGCAGAGCATAACGAGAGTTTTCCTTTAAAAAAAAATATTATTCTCATAAAAAAGGCAGTTTTTATGAGAATAAGTTTACAATTTCTAATTTACCTTAATATGTACAGGCCTATCAAATTTAATTTCTGTCATATCATTCTGTACACCTTCTTGATCATATGAACCAGAAATTGATTCTAATGTTTCCCATTTATGTTGTGATTGTGGATCAACTGTATTGTCATATAGTAGTTCCAATTGATAATCATAACTTCCTGAACCAGAATAAACCATCGCACCAGCTATGGCTATTCCTGGGCGATCAACGGTAAAAGCAATTGCGTCAGGACCAAAATTACCAGTATTCCAAGTTCGACTGACATCACAACGTGAAAAACGACTACCAGTTGAGTGGAGACTTCGTGGTGGCATAAATGTAGTATCAAACTAAAAATATCCTGATTAATTAAATAATTCATTTAAAATTTCAGTTCTCTTTTATTTACATCCCACACAGAAGTTTGATAAACTATTTCTGCTAAAACTCTGGCCAACAAATGACAACAATTATTAATTAATCCTTGATTAACATCTTTTCCATATCGGCCATCATTAAAATGAATACTACGATTGTATATATTTTCAATTTTAGCTTTAATTGGATTTGAAATTATATCCAGTAGACGAACTAAAACATCTTTAAATGTCCATGAATTACTGAGGAAGTCAATTTTCTCTTGCTGAGTACGGTAAATCATTTGTTCAACTAAGATTGGATATTGATGATTTTCTGAACTTGATAACATTGGTAATCCGGAATTATCACTAGGGCTTATAATGGATTGGCGTTCTGTGCCGGGTGTCAGCAAAGAAAATGTAGCTCGAAGTTTCACTGAAGGATTACAAAGCCCAGCCAGAATTGCGCTTAGGAAACGAGAATGCAACACTCCCTAAAAAAAATTGATATTACTATTAATTTTATCCTACTTTTGAAAAATTACTTTATCCATTTGAGATAGTAAATCGCAAAGACAATTCCATTTTAGTGAAGACGTTGGGTAAAAAGCATCAAAACAAGAAACGAAGCTGGTATGACATTCTTCAAGAATTTCAAGCACCATTTCGTAACCTGCATAGAAATTTTAAATATTATTTTCCGATAACAAAAAATAATTAAGTTAACCTTCATCTGTGTGAATATCCTTAAAAATATCATCACAAAGTATTGTTATCAATAATGCTCTAACATTTCCAATGCACTCTGCCAATTGAATATTTTCCATATTTGCTTTACGAGTAGTTGGTGTCGGTAAATCATTTGGTCCCAAAAATAATTTTGGTGCAATTGCTGTACCTTTTGTTACATTATCTATAAGAATTTGCAACAATAAATCAAATTTTTTGTAAACAATTTTTGTTCCGCAAATTTCTTACATGTTTGTGTATTCACTTCAGCTGACTTTTTACCACTAAAGTTATTGCATCCTCCACCTGAAACATTAGCATTATTTCCACCAGTTTTTGGCATTTTATGTGGATAAATTTCATTGGCATATTTTCTGAGTAATCTCAGACATGATTTATTAACATATATCAAATGTTCTAGGGAACTTTTAATCTGTAATTGTCTTGACTTATCTTTTTGATCACGAATATTCATTTTAAATGTTTCCCATGACCAATTCAATAAAATCACCAATGATTCAAAACATTCTTTAGTCACGGTATTCGCAAATGCTTTAGAAATTTTCTGAACTGGATTTACATCAATTGGTATTGGTGGATGTTTAGTTTCTTGTGTTATTAATCTATATATAATTAATGGTATTTGTCCGGAATTTACATCTGTACCATTATTAGCCTTTTTAGAAGCTTTAAATGTAAAAACAATTTGATCTTCTGTTGTAATACTATTTTGCCCGGATGAACCACAATCTGATGATGGTCCAGCAATTCGTGCCCAAACTAAATACCAACGTCCAGCGCTGCCAGTTATTGGTTTCGGCAGCATTATATGATATTTACTTCGAGCTGGACATTCAAATGGTATTTCTTTGGTTTCTGATATTAGTGTACCATCTTTTTCATAGCCACCACCATCCAGTCCGAGATCAAACAATTTTAATTTACATGAATATTCACCACGACCACCAAACATTCCAAATCCACAAATTAAAACATCTGTATCGGGTGAGAATCTGATTGCCTCAACACTGTGACCAGAATAACCCCATCCACCACCGAAATTTTCAAAACGATTAACTATTTGATATTCATTTAGTTGAGACTCTTTTGCTTGGTTGGTTTGTTGCGGAATAATTTGTTCAAAACAAGCTGGGCTATAAATTAAAGTTGATACTTATTTATTGAACTTTTTAAAATTAAAAGTAAAATATTTTTACATTGCATCTTGAGCTGATGTTAAAATATCCAAACATGCCAATAAATTCAATGATGCTTGAGATCTGGAAATTTGTGATTCCTTCTTCAGAGATAAAGAAAGTTCCGGTGATAAGATTGCACGGAAATTCGAAGAATCCTAGAAAAAAAATTATTAACGTACTGAAAAACACAAACTAATGAACTATACAGACAATTATATTTGGCTTTTTTGCCGCGACCAAAGGTGAAAAATGTCTAACTCCACATTTCAAATATAAAAATATTACCAATACATAATAGCCTCCTTTATTTTTTTAGTTTGATTTTCTGATGCAATTTGCAAATTAACTTTTTAGCACAAATTTAGTTGTTGTATAGATTTAGAGTTAACTTTCTAATTTTTTTTAGTAATGTAAGGGGATGAAACCTAAATTGCAACAAAAAATCAATTTAAAAAAAAAAAAACAAAAAAATCTAAAATTAAACCAGAAAAAATTTTTTTTCAAAAAACTCAATCACGCTAAAAGTGAGGTAAAATGATAATAAGAGCTTACATATTCACTATAATTTAATGCGCTTTATTTGCGAAATAATGTTGAACATATTATTTTCATGCCATGAAATTGATAAACAGTTGCGCTCTTAAAAGAAAATGGATACGTAGAAAATGGAACTGGATTCCATTTTCTACGTATTAGTATCCATTTTCTTTTAAGAGCGCAATACATACAAAATGGAGCTGAACTAAGTCTACATTTTATAAGAAAAATATAATGGGCTGTATAGTTCATCAGTTTGTGGTAAAAATCTAAATTTTTATAAATCTTTTTTATGTTTCTTACCGGACTGCTCTCCAAAATTTCACTTGCTACAACATTATAACACAAAATCTTTTTAGCTCCATCATCAAAAACCCATAATACATTAAAACTTGGATCTAATGCAAATGCAATTTGTGGCATTATTTTATCGCCAGGACTTTGATCTTGTTTACGTCGTTTTCGTTGTTCAGCTAATACATTTTGATTTTCTTGTATATCAAATATTTGATTTCTTGCTTCATGCATACTGCGTGACATTTGATCTTGTTGATTCTGTGCAGCCAATACATGTGGATCAATATTTTGATTAATTTCCGGCATTGCATTTGGATTACTTTGAATCATTTGTACAAAATTTACTTGATTTCGGTAGTGTGCTGCACAACTACCATCACGGCGACTAATAGTTAAGGAATGAAATGATAGCGGAATTGTTGGAATTAAAACTACAAATAAATATTACATTAATTTTTACTCATTATAAAAACAATAAACTTTACCAATTGTCTCTTTGTCAGCCACAATATTAACTTTAGGTAACATTTGTGTTGTAATTAAAGATTCATCAATTTTAATAAATGTTTGATCACCACCTGCACCAATCCATGTTGCTTTTTTCCCGAAACTAGGACCTAACCCACTATAAAAATGAAGTAAAATAAAACCACTATAAATTTTAAAAAATGCAACATTCATTTTTGTACTTACAACACTGCTCCAGGAGTGCAATTCCATAAAAACTTTTGTCTCTGGGCAAGTAAACTAGCTGCAGTTATTTCTTTGGATGCATTGTCGCTACTATTTTTATCAGCATCATCATTTAAAGAATTTTTATGACATTCATTTGGTAACCGACCTAATTGTCCTTTCTGATAATTACCAAATGTATAAACCATTCCTTTATATGTTAACAATACTGTGTGGTTACTACCAGCAGCAACTTGGCTAATTACACCTTGTACTTTAACTTGTACTGGTTTCATAACTGCTTGTAAATCTCCAGTACCTAATTGACCATATTGATTGCTACCAAATGTAAATACTTCACCTTCCAAAGTTAATACAACTGTATGATGAAGGCCACAAGCAATTTGAACAACTGGACTATTCGATGACAAAGTTACCTTTTGCGGGGATAATGGTGCAACTCTTGGTGTATCACGTTCTAAATCAGACGGTGGATTGTTTTCTTCTGAAGATTTTTTATCTTTTTTACGTAAAATCATGCTTTTAGAACGTTGACGATTCAATAGACTCATATGTTTTGGGTCTTTAGAATCTAGAATTAAATTTTTTTTTATTATTATTTTTAGCCATTTGGTTGGTTTATAGATGTTAATTATATTCACCGCTACTTTCATTTTCTTGCATTGAGATACATGAAGAACATGCTCCACATTTTGAACAACCAGCATCACCATGACCACAAGGACAAATCCTGAAATATTGGTATTTCTTTAGTAATCATCATATAATTTATATTTTAACTTACGCTCCAACTTGTCTTTCCTCCATTGTGACATTTAATGATGAAACGCATGAAATATTATAGCCAGTACATTCTTTACAAACAGAACAGACTCGACACTGTCCTTGTACCAATGCATGATCATCACAATCACATAAATTTGAAAAATCAAATTTAATTTTTTTACCACTACTGGATTTTTGTTCAACTGTTTCTGTCGAATTATTAATAGAATCTTTTTCTTTTGTAAATGATCTGCCACATTGCCCCTTATTATTTAAACCAAAACTGAAAAGTTGCCCCTTTGAATTTAATGCAACACAATGTGCTTTACCCAATGCAACTTTCGTTATATGTTGATCCAATAGATCTGTAACGAAACCCAACGAGTCACAATGTGCCGTATCTTTTCCAAACATAATCAATTTTCCAGTTTTAGTAACAAATGCAGATGTACCGTTATTACAAGCAGCTTGTAAAACCACATGACCATCAATTTTTGATAATTTTTTAGGTTTCACAGCTTTCGGTTGACGACGATTTTTTGAACTATCACCATCTTCCCCACGTCTTGCTGTACCAGCAAAATATACTGTACCATCATCATTTATTAACAGTGCATGAATACCATCATGACCGACAGCAACTTGTACAATATTTGACACTTTAATAATAAGTTCGGTCATTTTCATTGTTGGTGTTCGTCCAACAGACTTCAGTCCTAGCGATGCTGATTTTCCATAATAATAAATTTTACCATTTGATGCACGTACAATACCAAATTCTTTACCACAAGCAATTCCTTGAATTTCGATATCATTGGGAAGTTTGGGTTCAAACATATTATATGATGATTGTATCTAAAAATTATATTTTTAAATAAAGAGTTTAAATTGAATTTTAGTTTTACCTTTTGGATTTGATTTTGATTTAATACTTCGTCCTCGAAAGAAGCATATCCCAAAGTTCGGAATTTTTTTCGAGCCAATTTCAATGGTAATTCAAAATGTGATTGATCATTACTAAATATTTGTTTAACAACAAGTGTATCCTTTTTGAAATAAAATATTTAATATAATAATTTTATCGATATTAATTTTTTTTTCTTACATCTCGATTAGTACAAATAGCATTAATCGAATCTTCATCTGAAAATAAAACAAAGTTTTGTCCTTCTCGAAGAGATGGAATGCTTAGTTGTGCTGATCCTGTTACTGATAAAGTTTCAGTGTTTACAATTAACATTGCTTCAGTACTTCTCTTCGACAAACGTTTAAAATATAATTTTCCCTATTTTAAAGAAAGGATTTAATTTTTGTTCCGTATAATATTGAAAAATTTTAAATTTACCACACAGAAACCCAACCAACCAGTTTTATCTTTACCAAAATCACTGTTCAATGTATAAACATGTCCTTTATATGTTCCATTAAAACCAGTTCCAATTTTATAAAGATAATTTCCAACGAGAAGGTATAAAAATGATCCATCAGATGCCAATGATGGTTGAGTACTGAAATTTGTATACGAACCAAGAACAGTTTTGAGGGAAAACTGAAAACAAAGCAAAATTCATTTATAATATTTTACTATATTTTGATTACGGTTTAACAATTTCAAATTAAATGTACTTGTACGTACTTGATCGATTAATGAATTCTTTGGTATTCCATGAGTATGAAAGTCAGGTTTTGTAGGTTTATTCAATGCGGCTGACATAACAGTCCGTTGCAATGATGTCAGTACCATTGGCAATTGTATTACTTGTGAGGATAACATTTTTGGTGACATTAGCAATGCAGCAATTGCTTTTAATACTTTTCCTGTATCACCACGTGCAACACACAGTCCTAACAAAGCTGAACATGCAATTGATGACCAACTACTAGTCAGGGATGTTGTTGATGACGATACAGATCGTTGTTCTCCTGTTGCCATTGGCCCATGCAGTGTCGCCAGATCCAATAATAGATCATACAATGGATTTATTAAATCTTCTGGTTCGAATTTGAAACTTTCTGGATGTTGACCTTGAATTACATCTAATAAAGCTTTCAAAGCTTTCGTACACAACGCTGGTTGGATATTTCTTGCATCCGATATCAATTCAAATAAACTTCTTAGTCCAGCACCAACAATTAATGGTACTTTGGCAATTATTTCTTTCTCACTAATTTCATCGCTATCAGTTTCAGCATCACTTGTTCCTTCATCTGGATTACGTTTTTCATTTGTATGACAGGCACATTCAACTAAATTATTAGTTTTACATGTACCAGCACATATGAAACAACATGTCGATGATGATATTAATTTTTTAGTTGATTTTTCCTGAAAAAGAGCATATTTTGTGTCAGCTTCTAAAACAGCTGCTCGAATTGCAGCAAAAATTGTAAATTTTGATGCATTTGGTTCCAGATCAATTTGTGCCAAAGAATATGTCGGGTAGATTTGTTCATTTTGGAAATTTTCTGATTTTTTATCATTACGTTTCCTTTTATTCAATTTTGATTTTCTCTCCGGGGGAATTTTAGTGCTAAAGAAAAATTAATATATATTGTATCATAAACGAAAATAAACTATTTTAATGCATATTTAATTCTCATATCAAAAATTGTGATCAAAACAAATTCAACCTTGAACTTGAACCACAGCTGACATTTGTTTACAAACAAATCACTATTAAAAAAAAAACTTATTTTGCGCAATGCAAAATAGTAGCCGGCCGGCCGGTAATCTTTGAATGAAAACAAAAATGAAAAATAAAAACAATAGTCATATGGCGTTTGACATATTTATTTTTTCCAAGTCTCCACTATACTTTGGCGGGATATTCTCAGTATGCGTACGCAAATTGATTTTTCCAGTAAATTTTTCATTATTTTAAAATCGATATCACTAGACTTTTCTACAAATCTAATAATTACTATAATTATTTATTGGATTTAAAAACCAATAATGACTAATTTAAGTAAACTAATTTCTGGACGCATAAAATACTAAATTCCAAATTATACGAATATTTCCGAATTCAGTTCATTTTGTTATAACTAAAATTTTTAATTTAAATTACCTGCTGTCTGAATTATTAGTATACAATTCATGAAAGTTTTCACCATATTTCTGTGGCTCAATCAAACCCATACTTTATATCCTTTGTCGCAAAATTTTTCGCCGCACACCCTAAAAAAATTTTCACTTTGTTATACACACTTTTTTTAGAAAATTATAATTTTCCACAGCATATCTGATTATATTTTTATTCTTATATGTCTTAACAATTTGTATTTGTATATTTAATATTATTTTTTCAATTTTGATAAACTTTATTTAAATTTTTCTTTGGTTTACAAACTTTTAAAAACACCACTGTTTAGATTAGCATTTTCCTATAAGGAAAATCAATAAATTTGACGTTCTACCTGGTCAAATTCATGTAAAAAGTGAAGTTTTACTTGCTCAGCTGTTTGTGGAGAGATTTATTTTTGACATTTTCCTGTATTTTCTCCTAATTTCTCCAACTTGTTGAATACAAAACCGAACAGTGATATCTGACTTTCCACTTGCCATCAAAAAGTACTTTTAAAAAATTAGTGAATACCTAGAAAATAGAAATAAAAAATAGTGAAAAATAAATTATTTCTACGAAAATTTGTAATATGGAGTAAACTACCTGTGATTTATAGTAACAAAAGTGTATTAAAATAAATATTTTAATTATTGCTAATAATACGAAAAGAGTTTTAAGTAAACCTGCCATCACTAGACCGGTTGATATGATAATGTCACTATAGTCAACCCTGTAAGCCCTATTCTGATTCAATTTTTCTGCTTCAAAATTGATTGAATTCTGAATCCAAAAATTTTTTACACAATACACATGCCCATACACTAAATTTGAAATAATTAAAATTAACAGTAAGTATTTCTCAAGATGGTTACAAATTTGTTTGTACAGAAATGTTGATTAATTCAAAATCACCATAAATTTCTGAAAGCAGGCAAAACTATCCAACCGTCACCAATAAAATCACTATCTTCAGAACCAATTTTATCATCAAAACAACCCACACCTGGAGCAACATATTCAACAATAAAAAAAAATCAGTACCATGGAGTAGTGGTAACAAACATGAAGAGCCACAACCATCCAGTTCATCATTGCAGAACAATACAGATCTAGATTTAATAGTTATAAATATAAATATAAAATAATAATTTAATAAAAAAGTGTGTATAATTTTTCAATCAAATTATTAAAAATTTCAATACCCTTTAATTAATTTTTCCATCAGTTTCAATTTTCTTCGGAATAAGTTTCAATCTCAGATTTAGTTAAACTTTTTTCACACCTAGTTCAATTTAGTATCAAATTTAGCTTATTTTTGATGCAAAATTGAAAAAAAAAACCTTATTAGAATTATATCTACTTTACGATTGAATCTATTAATGATTTTGTGATGGTAAATTAAATCGCAAATTTGTCTAATTGTAGAACATTAATTGAATCAAAATTGATTCAAAAATGAACTCACCCAAATATAAGTGAGTTTATTTTTGAAACAGTTTTAAAGCGACTTGCTTACAGGGAACGTAAATAAAATGTCAAAATTTTACTAGGATACACACCGTTAAAGTTATATTCTACTTTATATATTGCTTTTATTTATTTGTTTTAAATTTTTTTTTAAATTAATTTTTTAATTAAATAATATAATGCAAAGCCAAACTTGCTTAGCGCCAGTTAATATTGCAGTAATAAAATATTGTAAGTACAAATAAATTTCAGTATAAATAAATTTCAGTAAGTTATATTATGAACAATATTTGTCCTACATCTTCTTGAAAAACTTTCTCTTTTTCTATAACAATTTCATTATTATATTTACTTTAGGGGGGAAACGTGATGAAGATCTTATTTTACCAATTAATAATTCACTTAGTGTGACAATAAGTACTGATCAGGTATGCTTCAAACATTTATGTAACTAAATATAGATTCAAACAATAGTTTCACCTTTGCCTCCATCAACTTTTTACATAATAGGTTTTTTTTTTATTGTTTTGAAATGTTATATGTAATTGGTAGATGTGTGCTAAAACATCAATTGCTGCTTCTTCTGACTTTAAAGAAAACAAAATGTGGTTAAATGGTGAATTAGTTTCATTTGAAGAAAACCCCCGAATTGTTAGATGTGTGGAAGAATGTAAGTTAGTTTTTAGTTATATATAGAAAACTTACAAAATAAATAAATTAAATTTTTATAGTAAAAAACTTAGCTGCTTCACGCGAAACTAAAAAATTTCCACTCGATTGGAAACTTCATATATGTTCTGAAAATAATTTTCCAACTGCTAGTGGCTTGGCATCTAGTGCTGCAGGTTATGCTTGTCTTGTTTATACTTTGGCTACACTTTATGGTATTCAAGATAAAGAACTTTCTATTATTGCGAGACAGGGTAGTGGATCTGCTTGTCGTAGTTTACAGGGTGGATTTGTTGAATGGATTAAAGGTGAAAAAGTTGATGGATCTGACTCATTAGCTGTTCAGTTAGTAGAATCAAACCATTGGCCAAATATGAGAATTTTAATATTGGTAGTACATGATGCTAAGAAAAGTACAAGTTCTACAAACGGAATGATGCGAAGTGTTAAAACTTCAGAACTATTAAAATTTCGTGCTGAAAATTGTGTCCCCAAAAGAATTAAAGAAATTTGTTGTGCAATTAAAGAAAAAGATTTTACAAATTTTGCTAAAATTACTATGAAAGATAGTAATCAATTTCATGCTACATGTTTGGATACTTATCCACCATGTTTTTATATGAACGATGTATCAAAAGAAATCATTAATTTTGTTCATTTATATAATGAAGCCCGTGGTAAAATTTCTATTGCTTACACTTTCGATGCTGGTCCTAATGCTTGTTTATATTTACTGGAAGATGAAGTTCCAAATGTTTTCGCAGCTATTAAGAATTTTTTTCCAAATGACAATGATGATAATGTTGAATATATTAAAGGCATTCCAATTGATTGTAAAAAAGCGGTAGGTTTTTTTTTAATTTACATGTTATTTTTATATTTTTTTTATTTCTTGTAGCAAAATATTTTTGACTACGAACCAAAACCAATTGGTAACAATTTATTAAAATATATCATTCATACTAAAATTGGTGAAGGCCCCAAGGAATTGGATATCGATGAATCGTTACTTAACGAAGCTGGTCTTCCAAAAAAACTAATTAAATAATGAAAATTTGGTAAAATTTTCTATTAATAATCTCGAACATTGACAATAACGAATAAAATAAACTCCATATATTTTTTAGTACTTAATATAAACCAATAAAAATACTTAGAATTGGTTATAAGAAAAATCATCTTATTTAAATTAAATAAATAAACACATATATTGTTTCGTTTTAATAGTTCAATTTAATATTTTCTGTCCATTACTATTTCTAATAATTCATTGATTTTTTGAAAAAATTATTCGTCTGTACCTGAAAAATACAAAATTTTTTATCTTGATTTCATACAAATATTAAAAACATAAAATTCTTAAGTATTAAGATCGATCCATTAGCAACTCTCATGAAATTTATTTTAATTAAAATACTTACGAGTTTGTACTGGATTACCATTAATCCAATGAACACATTTAACAATAGATTTAGTTCGTTTTTCGGCTTCAATTTTGAACTCTGGTTTTAATGCTTCTCTCACAACTTGAGCACAAATATTCGAGAAACGCAAATAGCTACAAATAATGTAATATTTGACATACAAAATTTAAATAAACAGGCTGTTTTAGCAGACCAAATTAACGTTTGTTTTACCAAACCAAATTAATTTTACTTCTGTACAACTTACTTTAAACCGGCCTTCCTCCAAGATTGTGGCATTATTATTAAATATTAAGTATATTTTGAATTTAAAGGAAATATATAAAGTTTGCACGATCTCGAACCCGCAAACCACACAGTTTCAATAAACACCAATTCAAGAAAAAATCTTGGGTTAAATTTGATCTAATTCCCATGGTAACCGAACGGAAGAAGTTCACTGAGATTTTTATTAAATTCTTTGTTTTATCGCATTTATGATGGTTGTTTTTTTGTCATATAGGTATTAAAAGTTTGGTAAACAATTCTATATGTATTAATTTACGAAAAATTAGCTGCCTACCAATATACTCCTCTTTGTAAATTAATTCTGATTAACAAAATTTGTTATTGAAAAATTTATAATTTTACTTAATAATTACAATTTTTGGAATTGAATAAACAAAGTATCTTCAATTTATACTTTAATCTTCATTTATTTATTTTTTATTCATTATACTAATACATAATATTTTAAAGAAAATAAATTGAATTTAAATCGATGTTATGTTGCCCATTTATGCTGCTGTTTCTTTACCTGAAATAAGAAAAAGACAAAATCAATTATTTGAATCACGTTAACATTTAATTAAATCGTTAATTGTTAGCGAAAAATTCACTCATATATTAATAGGGTTTTTTGTAACAAAAGGGTATATGTTATAATTGCAAACTCAGTAATATCTTCTTTATAAACAGTTAATTTTTCACGCATTAGTGGTTAATCAACTAAAAATTTAATCAATCCAACTAAAATTTGGACTTAACCATTTACCTTGTCTAGCACAAACATAATTTATGCCTTCTCATCTATACATTTTATTTATAAAGTGTAAAAGATTTAAATATTAAAATGTTTCCTTCTTAACAATTTCAAATTAATAAAGAATACTTACGAGCTGGTCTACCATCTGCCCATGGTGTAAACTTCACATGGGACTCATCCCGTTTCGCAGCATCAGCTCTTAAATTAGATTTAATTCCTTGTCTGACGACACGGGCACAAATATTGGAATATTTGATATAACTATTTTTAAAATGAGGTTAGAATTATTTGTTTTTATTTCTTTTTTAAAAGTAATCAAGTAATGCCATCAAACTTAAATAGATATTAAATTAAACTGTTGAAAATAAATCTTATAACTAATTTTAAAATATGAGTGTTTAAAAAATAGCTATAAAAATTTATTTTCTACAAGTGATAACTTTAAGAAAATTACGTAATTTATAGGAAGATATTTAATGCGCATTAATTGAGGAATATAGATTCAATTTTTCACATATTATGCTTACGTGATTCCAGCAGCTCTCCAAGCAGACATTTTTTTAAATTAATTTGTTATATATTAATAATTTCTACAATATTAATTTATTTTAATGATCTCCCTGGATGTTCGTCTGAAAATGTTAACAATGACAACCAAGATGACCAACTTACAGAATTGCAAAGAAATATACAATCACTACCAAATTGAAGAAAATAAAATTTCGATATATTTTTATTTCCAATTAAAAAAATCGATATTTTGATATTTTGGTGTTGAGCAAAAATTAATTTCGGTACCGGAATTGAGCTAATAAATTCAGTTGACTCACTTTCTTTAAAAAAAAAACAAGTGATTTAGCTATAAAAGTTAATTCGAAATCGTTGAAAAAAATTTCGAAAACACTTTGAAAGTAATTGTCAATAAAAAAAACACATGTTTTGACGTTTTGAATTCCGACAAGAAATAATAATTAATAATAAATTTTTGTAACTAAAAAATATAATTTAGTTTAAAAAAATATTCTGCCTCATTCTAATTTTCGAGTAAACAGAAAATATATGGAAATTTTCTACTTGAAAATTTTTTGTATACCAGTGGTGGGATGCTGGTTTCATGATATGTATTTCACAATAGTTTGATTTCATAAAACAAATAAAATCGTTATTTTGTGCTTCATAATTTTTGAATAAAATGACAAAAGTTTTGCACAAAACTTTTTATATGCAATTCTACAAATAATTTTATATGCAATTCTACAAATCATAAAAATATCAGTGAGTGAAACGACAGTTCACTGAGCTCATTTACTTGTCAATTTTATTAGTTAAATTGCTTTTTGCTATTCACTCATTGACTCTACTTACTCACCTTGCTCACTTTCTAAGCTGAATTCCTATTTATTTCTAAGCTGAATTCGTATTTATTCACCTATTTATTCAGTTTCTTCAACAACCAACTGAAAAAAAAAATTAGATAAAACATTTTACAGATCTCTCTCCAATTCCTACACTCGAGAAAAATCCATTAATAAAATAACTTCAGTATAAGTGGGTGACATGAGTGAAAAAAGGAACACCCTATTATTTTTAGTTATGCTAGGTTAGAGAGTAATTTAATATTAATATTATTGTACTATTTAATATTGTTGCCAATAACTCAGAACTTTATTTCGTTCTTTCATTATTACAAACAGATGCCAATAAATTAAAAAATTGATCCATCTTTTTCGAAGTTACTGATTATTTATTTGAAAATTAGTATATTTTTTCTTTCTTTTCTAGCCTTCTTCTCGTCTATTTCCAAAATTTATCTAACCACAAATGTTCTTATCTGATCTCTAAACAGTAATATTTAAAATGAAAAAAAGGACTTTAAAGGACACAAATAATCCATAAATTTTAATTCACACAATTAAAGTAATATTTACTAAAGTATATATTTAAAGCAAGCATACTCAAAACGTGCCTTAAACCATATAATTATATTTATATACTATTATATTTTGAAAACAATGTTTGGTTATCGTTTTATTTTGATAATTTAAAAAATATTATTTATTTAAATCATAATGTTTTCAAATAAACAAAAATTACCAAAACTTAATAATTAAATCTATTTTTATACCTTTAAAACAAATAATGAATTACGTCAATAATATTAAATCTCATGACAATAATTTTACTAGTTTTTAATATTTTTTCAATTTCCTTCTTAATAGGGTCTTAATACGTCATGGGACATTATGGCCCCACAAATTTAATCCTAATTTAAACAAAAAAAAAAAAAAACATATTTTAATTTAAATTTTTTAAATTAGGTAGATAAATTCTTTTTTCATATGATAAAAGTAAATAAAAGAATAATATTGTACAAATAATTTTAAATATAATATTTCGCGTTGGAAAAAAGGTAATAAATTATATTTTAATTTTAAAATATTTTTAAAATTTACAATGTTTGGTAATGAACACATGCCATTACCTTGTTCTAGATAATGAAAATCTCTTTAAAAAAAAACATATTATTTTATTTCAAGTAAATATTAATATGGAAGTTTATAAATAAATAAATTTGACCCCGAGTTTTGAAAATATCCTAATCTGTAATGTTAATAAATTTTAAACAACTACGTTTTTTTTAATATAAAAGTTTAAATGTTTTTATATTTTTGTTAATAGTTTATTCAAAAAATATCTTCTAATTTATTGAAATGAATATAAGTTAATAGTTTATTCAAAAAATATCTTCTAATTTATTGCTAATTAGAATTGAATTTAATAATAAATTTAAAAAATTTGAGAATTTCTTTTGGTAAACACTTAAAATATATTAAATTAATAACTAAATTCCACACTAATTTCCACACTAACGAAACTGAAGAAAATTAAAACCGTATATCAGCGTTTAATTAACTGATTTTATCTGAAGTTCTTTGAATAAATTTATCATTCAATTCAAGGAATTTTAATTTAATCCGAATTATGATTGTCACTACTCACTACTTGAGCTAGTGATTTCTATCTATATGAGTTTGAAAAATATTTAGGCAGACTATAATTTATTTAAAATTAAGTAAAACAATCAAATACATTATGGCAATAAATACTTTATATGTAATTACAATTTATGAAATTAATAAAATAAAATATTATATCAATTTATACTTTACTCTTCATTTATTGGTTTCTTTATATTTATGATATACTAAATTTACATTTTAAATCAATGTTATGTTGCCCAATTTAAATCAATGTTATGTTGCCCATTTATGCTACTGTTTCTTTACCTTAAATTAGAAAATTAATTTTACAAATCAAAATTTATTAAAATTAGAGTAAAATATAGCAATTCTGAGTATTTTCAATAAGAATAAGAAGTATATTATAAATCCTTTTGGTAGGCACTTTAAAATACATATAAGTATTTAATCGTGTGTTCAGAAAATCATGCTTAGTAGTAAAGAATTTCTAAAAAAGATAAATTAGTCCTTTTAAAACTGAATCTGAATATGACATTTGGTTTCGTAATATTTTGTAATATTTGGTTATTAGATTATGTTATTTGCACATGAGAAGGAAATAAGTACATGTACCTATTTCCAGTTCACCAAATTATATGTAACCGGTTATTCCAGAATTGATTCAACCAAAATACCCAAATAGTTTAAAAATTTTGTAAAAATATTATCTATAGTTGAAGTATCTACGAAAGTTATTTATTAAATTTTATCTACAATATTTTTCATTATTCTGTTGTTAAAATAATATTCTAAATTTATTTAATATTTTGAATTTTTTATTTCTAGGTGGTTTGTATATTGTAATTGGCTCAATAGGTTCAAAAGTCTTTTAAAGAAAAATTCTTTTAAAAAATAATCTTAAAGTACAAATTTATTATTAATTTTTATAAAAGTATAGAAAATTATTATGAAGAACTCTTCGTAAGAAGAAGATTTTGAATTTGAAATTAACTTTCGTTTTGAAGTAGCTAATTCATCAAATTTTGGAGTGTTCCCGTAAATTGTATTGTATTTAACGCTTCCCTGAGCCTATCTGCCCTATTTTTAAATTTGTTTAGCTTGTATGAAGTGAGAGCTGTCGATAAAAAACTTTTGGGAGCTCGAGCTATGTAGTTTAATGACTCAAATTTAGTTTTTAAAAAAACTTAGTAGGATTAGTAGTATTTGACCAATCTATAGGTAGATTGTTGTTGTTTTTTTAGGTAAACTTTTGTAATTTTATTAATTATTAAAATAATTAAAATAATTATTTATTAATTTTCAAAATTTGGTTTTATTAATTATCACTTATGTATTTTAAAATACACAAATTTTTATGTTAAATTAAATTTATTTAATATTTTTATGTTAAATTTGAATTTGAAATTGACCTTCGTATAAAATGAAATTTTTTAATAAAAGTACTCATTTTTTCGAGCATTATACAATTCAAATTACGAGTTGCCTGTTCGGATAGCCTTTGGATGAAATCTACACTGTAAAAATGAATGTCAATAAATCACAAAAAAAAAAAAACCATTAAACTGGTAATATTACTTTTTGATTATTGATAATTGATTTTCTTGTTTTTAAAACAAGAAAATTGCTTATCAAATTTTATTTGTTGCTTATCAATATTACATTTAAATACAAAATTTTATTAAATTACATTTTTTATGTAAATATATCTTTTAATATAATATAAATTTAAACTACCAGATTTGAATTATTTATTAACTTATTTTTTTGTAAAATATAAACTATCACAAAAATATTATTTTAGAACATTTTTTACATTTAATTTTTAGTTAAATTATTGAATATTCGGAATTAAATTCTTTAAAAAAACTATTATTTAAATTAAAAATATAAACATAATCTAGAACTTATATTAAGACTTTCGCTCGTTTATTGATAAACTAAATCTTTAAACAAAAATATCACAAATTTTTGTTTTTTTTTATTATTATTATTTACAAATTTCCTTGTAAGCTCCATGATCTAATTTCAAACGTCCACGTTTCACATACCAAATCTAATCATAAATTTAACAAAAAAAAAAAACATAGTAATGTTTGTAATTCGTGTATGTGTTTTGCATAATTTTTTTTTTCAAATGGTTTTATAAAATTTAGGTTTGCAAAAAAAAAAGACATATTATTTACAAATTATCCAAAAAGTAAATATCATATATTAAAAGTTATGTATGATTTCGGGAAGTATTTAAATACATTAGTTATTTTTTAGTATTTTACTTAAGTATATAAATTTTAGTTATTTTATCTTAAAATATTTTTAGTTTAAATATAAAATTTAATAATTTTGCAATTTTTTAGAATTCATTAATTTCATTTTACTGATGGTAGTTAATTAGTAAAGTTTATGTTCCCAAAACAAAGTTTTTCAAATTGTGAAATTATGATAATTGTGGAAAAAAATTAAATAATTAAATTTATTAATTGATCAAATTAATTAGTGTAATATTTTTGATTGGAATATAAGAAGGTATGTAAGTGAATTATTTGAAATATTATTAAATTTACAAATTATTTAAATATTAAAATTTGTGATATATATTTTTTCAATATTTTCAAAATTAATAAAAAGTTTTTGTTAAATAAAATTATTTAGCAAAAATATTTGGATGCTATATCACTTAAAACCTTATTAAATATTAATATTACATAATGTAGTGTAGTATACTAGTATTTTGAAAAATTTAATAGTATACATATTTTTCAAAACTGTATTTTTGAAAGATTTTTTAAAAACATTAATTATTATAAAATAATTTGAAATAAATTAAAACTATAAGAATTTTTCGAAAATCGAAATATGTGAGAATTCATTATTATAATTAAGGGACATGTATTTGTAGTTAGGGGTGTTATTAACTGATCAAGATTATTTTAATTTTGACTCCAATTATAGGTGCTACAGTGATTTACCGACATTCTTTTACAGAAATTCGAATATAATATTAAATTCGAATACAATATTCGAATTTCTGTGAAAGCTTGTCGGTAAATCATTACAATTTATTGGGATATATACATAATAAATTTAAAACATCATAATTATTCGCTAATAACTAATAATCTAACTAATTAGTAAAAAAAAATTGAATTAATATATTTCTTGTTAGATTATTTGGAATCACCTTTATGTATTTATCATAATTTTTCAAGTATTTTTATTGTATTTAAATTTTGAAGTGTAATTTTCTTTGTTTTAAAACTGGGACTAGTTCATGACTGTAATGGTTTACACAAAATATAATTATTATTAAGTAAATTAACATAATAAATAAGGTCTTAAACTGGTAGTGGCGTAACCTGTAATAAATATTTATATTAGAATACTTGCTATATCGTTACAGATGTGTTGACAAAATATCAAAAAAAAATAAATAATTAAATAAAAATGACCTGAAAGTTTAATATAAAATATCATAAGTATTTATATAAATAAATATTATTGTGAAAATTGAACTATTAAAAAAGAAAAATGTAAATATTTTGACTGCCAGCATATGTTTTATTCAAGTTTTTTTTCGAGACTTAAACAGCTTAACATTCAGAATTAGATTTAATTTGTTATAGGTATAGGGATGCATTAAAACATACTTCTTTACAATATAGACAAAATTTAAGATATAAATAACGATATTTATAGATTGAAATCATTATAAATATCTTTTCTTACAATTTTTCACAATAAGTGACTACTTAATATGCTACTTAATTATTAAAATTTTCATATATGTATATTAATTTTTTGTAAATATATTACTAATTATATTCGGAATATACTATGTAATAATTAAAATGTTTTTGTAATTACTGAACAGACTTTCACAAAATTTGTGACGACAAAAAAAAAATAAATAAATAAATAAATACAAAATTTATTTGCAATAAATTACATTATTTGTTTTATTAAAAAGTGTTTGAAAAATAATGTAATTTTAATTTAACAGCATTAATTAACATAATAATGTTAAATACAAAAAAAAAAATTTTAATTCTGGTTTATATAATTTTTTTTTTCGTTAGGTTTTGTTGACACAGCTTACATTATTAAAATTACAAAATTTTATATTACGTTAAACTGAAAAATATTTTCCCCATTTTTTTATTTAAATTATAAAATTTCCTCATTTTTATTTTTTACAAAATTTTACTAATTAATTTAACTAATAAAATGTAATTTTGTAGATAAAATAATAAAAATTAGATATAAAATTCTATTAACTTATATTTTCTAATTATTTTTATAATTTTAGTTTATATTCAAATTATTAAATTAAATAAAATAAATTATACTTATTTGAATAATTATTTGAAGAATAAAAAAAAATTACCTTAACCTAATAATTTTTTATTTTAGAGTTCTAAGTTTATTTAAAACTTTAGCAAATCAATAAAATTTTCAATTATGAAATTTCCATTTTTTCTCTATGTAAAATACAAAATTTTCCTTCCCTTCCCAAATAATTTTTCGCAATTACAATTTTTTTTTTTGTAAATATATTTAAAACGTATTAATTATTAAATTTAAACTTAAGTAAAACATATTAATTCTAATTTATTAAATAAATTTTACAATATTTTTTATTAAATCGTGATAAAAGAATTTGGAATTTATTAACACTGTTTGTAATTGATAATTACGACAGACTAAGTCTCATCTGTCGCAATTAGGAAACTATTAGTTAAATTTTAAATCTTTCTAAATTTGTTTTATAATCACTAATTAAAATTACACAATCAATTTTAACATATTACAGCAATTTATTGGGTAAATGAATAATATAAATTTAGTGTTATCATTTTCGTTCCATTGACAAGATTTTATAAATACCCTAGACCTTTCAATGTCAGAAAAGCTCCACCCAAGGATTCTTATAATTCGCCTGCTGATTAAATAAATCTTTAAACTCAAATAGTTTAGAGATTTATCTAAAATAAGATCAATTTTCGACAAATATTTGCAGTAAACGTTTCAATTATTTAATTTTAAGGCCGGAAAAAAATGATACGAACGGTTTTTGAGGCCATTTGAAGTAGCAACAGCAATTTACGTATTTTTAAGTATTTAACATGTTCGCGTCAATTGCGGCATAAAACGTTATTATAGTTTCTATCCATACACAAATTACGCCTGGAGACGTCAAAATGTTAATACAATTTAAGGCTATGAAATAATTGCGTTTCTTTTGCGACAAATAAAAGTTCGACTATTTAAGAATAAATTTAAAAGAAAAGTGTATGCTTGATCAAAAATTGTTGACAGCATTAATTTTAGATTTGTCATAATTTAGTTAAATTAAATAAAAAAAATTAATTTTTATTTAATTCAATTAAAAATGATTGATAATTTTTTTTTATGTTTAGCAAATTCGTTACAAATTAAATTTAATTAGATGCAATGTCACGACAAATTATAATTAATTCATTAGAAATTATTTAATAAAAATAAAATCTTTGAATAAATTATAATGTAATAATGCCTCCATGTTTAAAAATTGACTTTATCTTGGATAACTGGATTCTGTTGGAACATCATCAAAGCGTTTAATTAAAAAAAAGGATTATTATATTAACATTAATATAATTTAAATAAATTTCAAGTCCTTTATTAACAAATTTTCTTAATTGAAGACCAAACATTGACTAGTCGCGATATCCATGTGCTAAAACATTTATTGCATAAAATATAATTTATTTAAATAATATTAAGCTAAATTTGCTACTGAATCAAAAATATAAACACTTTAACAAATATAATTATTAATTTTTATTTAAAATTTTTTTTTTTTATAATATTTTATCTAATAAAATAAAATTTTAAATAATTTTTATTCTTGAATTCTAATGCAAATAAAGACACAATATATTATATTAGACATGAAGATTAATTTTACATAAACTTAAAGTTATTATGTTTGTAATATGATTATTCAAAATTTAACTTTAAAAAAAATATGATAAAAATATTGTGTTTATAAAAAAACCTAACTAATTCAATGCCGAGGACATAAGCTTTAAATAAAACATGTGTCTTGTTTGTTAAATTTTACAATTATTTATTTTTGAAATGACGTGTGTACACAAAACACTAACTTTAAACTTAATTTTGAATGAAAAAAAAAAAATTATTTATGCTTTTATTTTTTTTTTGGCTTCCTTTAATAAAATTTTTATTTCCTCAGACAATTTTAATATCATCGTCAATTAAACATGGTTATGAACTGATAAAATTAGACTTAAATTATAAATACTCAATTTTGGGATACCACTTTATGTGAATTTTTTCCTTTTCCGTCACGGAAAATTTTTATAGTGTATTTTTAAGGCAACCAAAAAAAATACCTTATTAAAATTAGATTTTAGATAATTAAATTAAAATATTTTCTTGAAAGATATATGCGAAGCATGCTAAGCTAAATTTTCTTGAGCACACAAAGTTCATCTTTAAGGAATTTAGAGTCAATTTATATATTTAGTAATTTCGAGCTCTTGAATAAGCTATGCCTACTGTAAAATATCTCCTACTCGTAACATTCTAACATGCAATTTAGACCTACTAATTTTATATGGATTCCGAACCATAAATTTCTTTATAGTGAAGAAACTTTTAATTGCAACAAACTAAGGGCAACTAATGGTAATATCAGTGAGACATTTTTGGTAATGAAATGGCTTTGTTATTACATTTTACTGCAATGTTATTACTGAAGGTCATATAAAGCTGAGTAAAGTTAGATCTACATAGGTAATTCGGACGGCAGTCGAGTGATAAAAGAATGCAACACAAACAAGAAAAATGAGAATTTCTTAATTTTGGTGGGTTTCTTTAAGTTAGTAAGACTTTTTTGTAAACTCAATTTCGCCCAGTTTATAAGTTTTCCAATATTGGATCGCTTCTCGCATTTAATTTTTACTGGGTCGTGTTAAATGGACCGCGAACTGAAAAATATTTAAGCCAATTTGTGAATTGTTTCATCATAGATTTCATCAATAATATTAAAGTCCAATTTCAAAACATGTACTTTTATCTAAATTAGTTGCACTTTAAATATAAAATATAAATTAAAGTACATATTTATTATAAATTTTAAAATATTAAATTGACGGTATATAATTTACTGATTGTATAAGTTATTGTCAAACCTGCATAATTTCATTTATTTATATAATACTCAATGACCTTAGTCTACCACATTTTTAAAAATTTAAACATTTCGGTCGCAATAGTTATTGCAAAAAAAAAAAGTTGGATTACGCGGCCAATAACGTTGAGAAAGGCTGCTTTAATATGCTTTAACCATTATTTTAAATTCTAACTAAATAAGAGACTGTGTTAAATTAAATTTTTTATTTCCCAACATGGATCGCAAAAAGCATTAATTCTTTAAATATTAAATGAAAAATTTAAATTGTTGGCAGAAATTTAAATGTGTT
Organism: Empis livida; assembly: GCA_963932195.1. Lineage (NCBI taxonomy): Eukaryota > Metazoa > Arthropoda > Insecta > Diptera > Empididae > Empis > Empis livida. Next base: position 27,929,296 of record OZ010648.1, read on the forward strand.
GTATTTTTGTGCATTTTATTAAAAGTGTCCTCAATTTGATGTGACAATTGAAAAATAATTTTATTTTATTTTTGTTGTTTATTAAATAAATATTAAAATAATATATATTTGTAGTAATATTATGTTTTTTTTTTACGCAATTTCATATTGCAAACAACACCCATTTGACGAGGTTAACAATATTTAATTTATATAAATCACGCGATGATTTGCAGAGACGTGCAGAAAATACGAAAATCTTAAACTCAAAGTTCAAAGTTTTTTTTATTAACTTTTGGTTATTTTTTATCGTTATGTTTACAATTTCAATAATATATATTTTTATGTAAAGTTCAATATTCTGGTTCAATATGATCTAAAATTATGTAATTTTTTTTTTTTTCAATAAAAATAGTTTTTTTGCACATCTTTATAAATAAATGTTGATAGTTAAAAAAATGAATAATTTTGAATTTTTATCTAATCAAATTATTTTTAATAAGCTTTCTAAAATGATGAAAAATTAATTTTTTATGCTTTTTATATAAAAATTATTTTAGTTATTTTTTTTATTGAAATGAAATGTTCATAAAATCTTAATTTATCAAATTCCAGGAACTTTGTTTTATTTTAATACCAAGAAGAAGCGCAAATTGTGAAAGTTGACAAATGTGGCGTTCTAAATATCTTAAACTTTACTTTAAAAATTTAGGCTTTTAATAATATAGATTTCCCTAACTGAGCTGGATGCAATATCCTTCGGTTCTAGAAATTCTTCCCTGAATACCATTATCCGGAGAGAGATACGAGGTTGTGCTCGACCCTCTCATTGTGTTTGCAAAAAAATCTACAGAATAGATAGTGTGATCTATCTTGCCTGTTGTATTGGTGGGTTAAGCCGAAAATAGTTTGTTAGAAATCAATGGATTGCTTCCATTACACCAGTTGTACAATAAGCTGATGAATGACCACCACTATTAAAACACAGACCACCACTATTTAAACACATAAAGCGTTCTTAAGTTAAGGAATAACCTTATTATGAATTGACTAAGTCGATTGGTTACTAAATGTTTGTTGGTTACAATTCACAATTTATATGCAAATAATTGATACCCCGATAATAATATAATAAAATAAATTGAATTAATTACATGAATATTTCATTTTATTGAAAAATAATTAAATACATAATTGTATATTTATAAAAATTAATGATTAAGTATCACTTAATTAGTGAACGGAAAACAATTTTAATATTCTTAAAAAAAAAAACTGCAACTATTAAAAAACACCCACCTGCAATATTTTTAACACACTATTAAAATTAGATAACACGTATAATTGCACTCAATTAAAAGCCAATCACAACTAAAATTAATTCAATACGCAAAAAAATATAAATTATTTTCAAGTTCATATCCGTTTTTTTTTTAATTTTATTTTTTATGAACAAAAAACGGAATAATAATATTCATAAGAACATTTTTTGAAGGTAGATTTTTGTTTTAAACAAAAAAGTGATAATCTTATTTTTCCCATATTCAATTTAATAATTTTTTTTTTAATTATAAATTGTTAAAATTATTTGTATATCAAATATTGTAGGTAAAAATGTAAAAAAATGTTTAAATATAATTTTCAATGTAAATACATACTTTGTATTTATGTTCATAATTAAATATTATTTTCGCGCGCACGTTACTAACGTGTTAAATCTACCTGCATTTGTCTATCAAAATAACATCATTTTTTCCAAGTTTAACTACATTGTTCCGGTTTTTACTAGAATTTTATAAGCGAAAGTTTTTATTTTTCATTATTTTTTTGTTTTGGTTTGTGTTTTTTTTTTTTTGTAGCGTAAGCTCTAAAATGAACTTAACGTCAGTTTTTAGATTTATTTTTTTTAATTAAATATCTTGATAAGATAATTTTTTATTTTTTATTTTTAAAATTAAAAACAAATTTTTTTTTTTGCAAAAAACATTTTTAAACTAAAAATTTAATTTCAAAAGATTTAGGATTTAAAATGAAATCGTTTGAACTTTTAAAGGGATAAACACGAACAGACAAACAGATGAATAGACTTATGCTACATGAAAATTATCAAATTTGAATTATCTGTGCGTTTTTAGTAAAAGTAATTCTGTCTGTGTCGGTCAATTTGTATCCAATTTTATTTATCGACCTGAATATACATTTTTTAAAAAGGATACTTTCGGTTACATTGAGCATCCATATACAATCAAAGCGTACTTAGGAACATAATTATCTCAAAATGTCTACCATTTTTTAAGAAAATCTATAATGAAAAATAAATTCTATATTAATTCTATGTTTTAGTCCAAAAATAGCAATTTCTATATTTCTTCCACCTGAATTGATGATTTATTCTTCTATTCACAAACATTCTTTGTTAGCCAATCTTATTTTGAAATATTTAAAAAAATTTATATTTTCATAATCAATTAATCTATGTATTTAAATTATTTAAAAAACAAATTAATATTGTAAGCCCCTAGACTTCTATCATATTTAATTTTTTTAACAAATAATTTAAATACCCTATTTTTTTTTTTTTTAAAACAACAAAAAATATTAATAAAAATAATAAAATTTAGATTGATTATAAAAAATTATACTTTCAAATGATAAACAAATAAAATATGTTTTAATGTATTAATTTGAACTGCAACATAATTATTGTAATCAAGAATTTATATTTAAATTTTACTAATTATAGAAGTTAATTAATAATTTATCATTTGTCTGGCGCCTTAAATTAATTAAATAAAAAATTTTATTTTATTTGTTGCGAAAAAATAAATTTTATTTTAAATATTTTCATTGGTGTTATTGGTTTTAAAAACATTTTAAATTCAAAATTAAATATTAAATTTTTGTTAAAATGTATTCGGGATGAAAATTCAGTAAACAAATTTAAAACTTTGAGTAAATTTTATATAAATTGTCATTTAATATCAATTAGCAATCTAGATATTATTCCAGATTTAACTAGTTTATTTAAAATTAAATACGTAATTAAGGATGCATTAATATAATTTAAATTTAAGAAAATTTCTCCAATTTTTTTTCCTTGTTCACACCAAATTATCTGTACTTGAAGTTAAAATTTTATTACAATTCGGACCTACTAGCTAATTTTTTATGGATTTTCAATAATAAATTTCTCTGTAGTATAGAGTTTCTCTGTGACATTTGTTGTTAGCAAATGATCTTGACCGTTAATATCTTTCACAGTCATAATTTACATTTTTATTTTAATGTCACAATAAGATTTATTCGCTATTTGACACTTTGGATTCTCTTTTTTTATGTTGAAGGTTTGGACCGGTTAAAGATGAGTAAACTTAGACCATCAGAATTGGAATCGAACACAGTATGTACTCCACCGCACCGCCGATCTAAAAATTTCTATTTTATAAACAATATTTTTAGATATTCCAAATTGATGTCCAAACTTTCAAAGAGAATCCAAAATGTCAAATAGCAACTAAATCTTATTGTGGCATCTAACATAAGCGATCAAATCTGTATTTTTACAATGTTATATTTTAAAAAATTTATTTAAATCAATGTTATGTTGAAAATATGAAAATATGCAGCAACTAAAAAACATAAAATATCTTTAACTTCAATATTTAATTGTAACTCCCTAAACTCTGGAATGACCAGACAGTTAATAATCATTTCAATTTAATTTTAAAAAATATTCTACTTTTTATTTCCATCCCTTATTTATGGTAGACGGCGATCATAATTTTAAGCTATAAATTTAAAGAAATTCATAATTGAAAATTTTATATAAATTACTCATTTTAATCAATTAATAAAAACTACTGTAAAACTTAAATATTTTCCACAGTTTCGAAAACATTAAAGCTTTCAAAAATACAAATTTTTCCATTTTGTGATAACAAAAAAAAATTATGTTGTTTTGTTTTTTTTTTTTTTTTTGATCTAAATATTCTATGATAACGTAGATCAAATCTCTTCAAACTCTCAAAATTACACCTTTCCATAGCAAAGAAATAAGCTTTTTTTTTTTTAATATTAATTTCATCTCTATGCAACAAACAAATACACTTAAACATTTAAGCACAAAAATAATATCACGGTTCAAAAATAAAAATTTTCAAATCACATTTATAATAGAAACTAACTACAAGTACAAAAATTTATCTATTTTTCTTCTTTTTTTTTTATGTATTTTTATGTATAGTATTCACAAAAAATACATTTACATATTTTATTCACCAAATGCACAGAGCGCCTCTATCTCAGATAATTATGATTAATAATTTTTTTTTTTTGTTTTTTTTTTTTGGAAAAATTTATTTATATACAAAAATTTAGCCGATTCGTACCTCATACGGTATTTCAGTATTGAAGCAGTAACTTCACATAATAATTTTTCCTTTTTTTACTCTAAAATTAATTAATAATTTTTTTTTTTTAAACATAACTTTAAAAAAAAAAAACTTAATTATAGACGACAATCTAACTAATCAGAATAATAATTCTAACATAAAGAAAAAAAAAAATAATATAGTTTTGTTAAATTTTACATAAAAACATTGAATTTTTTTTTTTTCGCGCAAAAAAAAAAAAACAATTAATATTATATATATTTTTTTACGGTGTAACCTGTATAAACCGTCATTGTTTAACAGTTTTCATTTCAAATTGAATTTTGCATGGAACGTGAATGCATCTAATAATAATTACAACTAAACGAAAACAATTATTATTTAATGGTCAACAAAATTATCAAATTAAATTAAAAATTTTGTGAAAATTTTAAAAAAATATATTGACAATAATTCAATTTTTAAGTGAATTAAAAAAACTTAAAATAAAAATTAGTGATAATTTTATTAATTAAATAATAAAAACTTAAAATATTAACCGGAAATGTAAATTATTCGCAAATTTTAATTAAAAATTATATTTAAAATTATTTTTAATTAATAATTTTAATTAAATTTTTTTTTAAAAACTTAGTAAAAATTTATTTGATTCGAATTTATTTATTTAAGTTAATTTTTTAATTTGATTTTGGTTTTGTTTTTTTTTTTTTAATTTTAATTTTTTATCCTCGGAAAGTGATAAACCAAAATTTAAAAGGTGCAAATTAAATTTTTTTTTATAAAATTACCAAAATAATATAAATTAATAATATATTATTTTAATTAATTAATTTGATTTAAAATTCGTTCAAAAAAAAAAGTGATAAAAAACCAAATTAGATTATAATCTAAAAAAAAAAAAATTTGAATATTTTATTAAAGGTGAGTTTTAAATTTAATCTGAAAATTTTGAAAATTAATAATTATTTTTGAGTTGAAAATTTTAAAATTAATTTTAATAAATGATGAAATAATATTATTTTGTATTTGATAAATTACTTAAATTATTAACCGTGATATGCTAATTATGGGTTTTTGCTTCAAATAATTTTATGTTTGTAAATATTGAAGTTTACTGATTAATTTTACTAAAATTCATTCTAAAAGTATATTAAATCTACTTTAAATTTTGGTAAATTATGAAAAATTAAGAAAACTTAAAAAAATTTGCTCTTTTATTTAATTAATTTCATATCATTTGTCAGAATTGATACATAAAATAATTAAAAACATCTTCGGAGGCCTTGCCTTGATTTTTTTTTTAATTAAAAATGGAAAATACAAGAATATCTTAAATCTCTTTTTGACTTGTACGACGGCTTTCTTTAAATTAACGAAACTGAGCGAATTTTTTGTTAACTTAATATTACTCAGGATAACAATTTAACTAAGTTAAATAAAATAGCAAAATTTTCCTAAATTTTCTCAATTTTTTGCATTATTTGTCCTTATCTTTGGAGCCCTTGGCTAGATTTGGACTGTTCTGTTGCACCATTGAAGAAAAAGAAATCTTCATTTTTGTGGCAATAAAATTAATTAGAATTGTGAATTTCATTGAAAGTGAATCTTTGTCCACAAATTACATTTATTAAAGTTGTTACACTTACTTTACCTTTTATATTAAATTCCTTGTCAATTCTTCCGTGAACTACAAAACTATTCCATAATAATTTCCAGTGTAAAGATATTAAATATGCAAGCATTTATTTTTTTACTAAGAACGTTAAAATAAAGCTTGTGAATTAACCACTAAGTTCATATCAAAATCAGCCTTCACATATTTTTTTATTATTTAATTTTTTTATTAGCATTTATTAATTTTAAATTCTTTAATAAACTTAATTATTAGTCACTGCATTTAAAGTTTATATTTTTTTATTAATTTTCTTTTAATATTTTTAAAAAAATTATTATTATTAACAATTTTTAGTTGTAAAAATTCCATTTCTGAAATCAAAATTAAAAATTAGCTAAAAGAATACTTCAATTATCTAAATAAAATTTAAATTTGTGATAAGACAAGTGTCTACATTGTTTTTTTTTCATATCACTGTCACGTTTTAAAATATTAATATTTTTTTGTTAAATTATCACGCAATAATCGTTAATTTTTTAATTGGAAAAATTCGTCACTTAATTTAATTTTATTAACCTACCACAATACTTCTAAAATATAAAATTGGAATTTTAAATTACGACGTAAACGTTGCAGCGTCAAAATAATAAATACAATTACATTTTATGATCTATAAATTATTTTAATTATTTATCAATTTTGTTAAGTTTTATGGGCTAAGTGAATAAAAATAAAATAAATGCTTTTACTTGACGTTATAGTGAGATTTATGTGAATAAAGTAATATGTTCATACTATTGTTCGGACTTGTTCGGAGTTGTTCTAACTAAATAAATTGTTTAATTTGTTCTAACTTGTTCGAACTAAATAAATTTAAATTTCATCTACTGAGTGAAATTTCGGCCCATGTGCTATTTAATTGATATACCAAAAAAAAAAATGGCATCTGGGCCAAATATAATTCCAGCAGACGATTTCAAAAATTTATCAAACTTCTAAGAATAAAAATTCTAAAATATACTTTGATTTGTAAAATTTTTTAATATCATTTGACACCAAAGCGTTTGTATAGTGAAAAAAAGTTAAAATTTGATCAACTTTTTTCATAGCTGCGAAGCTACTGCGTTAATTGTAATTAGCAATTAGCATGATAAAATTCAAATATTTCAAGTTTATTTTGACAGTACCTGCCTATCGAGACAAAACAAAAAGCTTTCATTGTAACTCCAGTATTACTATTTTCTATTTGTATTTAGCAAATATCCTTTAGCTGAAGTGAACATATCTTTTTAAGCTTGTTCAGAGCAGATTCACATTTTCATAATAATAGAAATGGTATTATTTTTAAGAACTGCCAAAGGGGAAAGAATATCATAAAATAAGGGAATATACCACAAAAATTATTTAGAAAAAAAGATTGGCAATTGACATCCGAACATAGCATTGAAGTCTTTCCAACGTACGGGGCCTTATATCTATATAAGGTAGTATATTTGAATAGAACTTTTTTTTAGGAAAATTGTAAATAGTTGCGAAATTAGATTGGAGTAGTAAGTTTAAATTTGTTCAGACAATTCTTGCAAAGGATTTTCCTAATCCTAAGCCAAGTCCTATTCGTAATACAAAGAATCATGGTCAGAGTACATTAATAGCTTTTAGTGCTACAAATAACAGTAAATATAATTGCTTACATAGAACATTTGTAGCACTAAAATTGAATCTTTACTGTATTTTGATGTTAATTCAAATCATAAAAATTATTTTATTTTCATAAATTTACTGTTTCCATTTTTCGAAAATTACTATTTCTTTTTTTTGTCAACTAATTTACAAGTTTCTAAATCACGGAAGTAAAGTTTTGTTAGCAAAAAAAAAAAAAAAAACCATAAATTTTTACAATTTATCTTAAATTAACTACAAATTTGTGTTTATTAATATCTTCCGAAGAAATTAACACTTTAATGGGTTTTCATATGTTTGCCGAGAAAAAAAAAATATGTATGTGTCGAATTGCTATTAGCAGAATGTTTCTAATGTATATTGTTGAAATATCATATAATCTTACGGAAAAAATTCCTTACCATTTATGACAAAGTGCTAGATATTTTAGACAAAATATCTGGCACTTTAACATAAATAAACTTTTCTTGATTTTACTATCGATATAAATTTAAAGTATGAAATAAATAGCCGACTGACTGTTTTATTATGTTAAATATTAAATCAAATTAAAGTTTTTTTTAAAAATATAATTTGATTTAATAATTTTAGTAGCGTTAATTATTTACTTATATGTATAAATGCTTTTTGTTTTTTTTCTGCAAATTACTATTTCACAACCCTATAATTTATAATATTAAAAATTCAATTATAAATACAGAAAAATATGAAATTTGCAATCAAATATAAACAAACTAAAAAAATTTAACATAATAATCCATAATTATTTTTGTTGGAAATCTTTTAAATAATTTTTGTTGTTTTTTTTTTGTTTTAATATCAATTAACAGAATTAAGTGATTAATTTGTGGTCATTTTATTTTTATGTAAAAACAACCAATTTTAGATTTAAAATTCAAGTAAAATCATATAAAATCCAATAAAAATTATATTATCTAATATTAAAAAATCAAAACAAAACAACATAATTTAAATTGCATTTTAATTTTAATTTTGATTTAAAATAATTAATATATTATTTTTTATGTATTACGTATCTATAGATAATTTTTTATTTATTTTATCAATCATTCACTTTAAGATTTAAATTAATTTCATTAAATTCCATAATATTTTTTCTTTCAAAAATATCTATTAATTACTTTAAAGCATGATTGCTACAAAAACAAACAAAAAAAATTAAATATACTTTCACTGAACAATCTTATTTAGCCTAATTATAATCACGTAATTTAGCCACAAGATTAAATAATAATTATTTAGTCAGATTTATGATTTGGAAAAATTTAAAAAAAACTTAAAGTTGTTTAATTGATAACAAATAAAAAAAACTAATTGTTTTTGATTAAATTTTAAGGAAAATTTATAGTTGTTGTTGTTGTTAATTAGAAAATTCAAATTGAAAAATAATATATATTATAATTTAATGATATTGAACTTGTTTAGAACATGTTTGTCTTACTTGTTTTCATAATAAATATTCTTGTTGTTTCATAAAAAATAAAAAAAATTTTTACGGAAATGTTGTTTTAATTTTTCATTAGATAAATCTAAAATAAAGTAATTTTTTTTTTTTATGAGAATTTTATTTATTTTTATTTTTTATGATGTGTAAAAAGAAAAATAAATTACTTAGATAATAGATAAAAAAATATATATGATTTTATTTACAATAATTATAAATCAAATTGTTAATAACTTGTCATATAAATATTTAAATAATATGGAAAAATTTTATTTAGTTAATGTTTTAATATAAAATTGCAATTGGAAACGTCATGTTATTAAAAAATTATTTAATTTTTTTATATTAAATTGAATTTCCGCATAAAAGTGTGAAAAATTAAATATATTTTAATAAATTTAAATTAAATTTAAAATAGAAGTGGGTGGTCAAAGATTTTAAAAAGGTAAAGGTTCAATAGAAATTAGTATCTGAAAAATTGCAATAGTTTGCTAAATTTTATGTAAATAAAACACCTTAATGTATACAAAATTCGAGGTTTCATTCATTGCTACATAAAGATTTCTAATTTTAAATAAAATTCAAAATATTTTTATAGTAGTTGAATTCTACTAAATTGAATTGTAATAATAAAATATTTAATTATGTAAATTTAAATGAATTAAAATTTTTATGCTATATTTTTGCAGGTTTTAATTGTTGTGGGGAAATTTTACATTTTTTTTATGGTACTAATAAAAAAACCTATAGTATTTTGGCATATTTTATAATACATAACATTCCAGAATTTCCCTTTAAATAATATTTAGAATATTATTATCTATTTTTTCTATAATAATTTTATGATAAGATTTAAAATTCTATAATAATATTTCATAATTTGATGTAATATTCAAAATTAAAATACTAAATATTTTAATGTTTTTAACCGCGTAAATATTTCAAAACCCAACCAACTGTTGTCATATTTACACGGCTAAAACATAACTGTTGTCATGTTTTAACCGCGTAAATATTTAAAACCCAACAAACTGTTGTCATGTTATTGTTTTTTTTTTTTTATAAATTCCAATAAACATACAATATTTTGTCAGATTTATTTACGTCATAATTCCAATCAAATCTGTCAATTTCAAGATGTCAATTTAAAGTAAATATCTACAAATTATTTGCAATTACTAAATAAACTAATTTTTATTTAAAAAAATTATAGTAAATATTTAACATTTACGTAATTAAAATTAGTCATTGGTGGCGGTAATATTGAGCATAATATTTATTAAAAATAGATTCATTATTTGAATCATTATTTTATTTATATTATTTGATCAAAGTTCATAAGACATTTTTATAACTTATCTTATTTTCAACTGATTATGTTATATGAATTTCGCCAAAACTTTATATTCCTTATCTTTATTTTTAATATTCCATATTTCCATTCACACATTAACTTCAAACTAAAAAATTATCAATTTTTATCTAAGAATTTTCTAGTAAAATACGTTTATTAATTTATAATGTCTGTGCACAAATATGCTAAAAACAACCGAAAACATACAAAAACTTATTTTTGTTTATCATTTTAAACTTAACTATTGTTTTTATTAAAAGTTTATCTCAATTATTTGTAACGCTACTGGTTAACAAAAATAATAATAATAATAATATCATAAAAAAAAAAAGATTTCAGTATTATTTTAATTTTTATGATTTTATTGTTACATTTTATGATATGTAAATAATTAGATAGAATTTTTTTTTTATTGCAATAATATTTATATTATTATATAATCCAAAAAATAATAATGATAAATCATTTTTATTTAAGCTTGTCTACAAAATTGGATTGCTAAATTAATAATATATTTAATTTGCAAAAAAAAAAATGGCAAAATTTAATTATTTCCATTAAAAGTCAATTTCTAATAAAAGTTTTTTTTTATGATTATTATTGCATTATTATGAAATATTGCACAATAAAAATATATATAATTAGATTTTTAACAATATTTTTAAATATAATTTTAATAAATCAAGTAAAATTATTATGTAATTATTAAGATTTGAAAAGTTATAATAAATAATTTTCTATTAACTATCTTTAAAAACTTTTAATTTTTTTAAAAAAAATTCTAATAAAATCTGAATATTTCCAGTTAATTCTTGATAAAATTTCAGGAAATAATATCTAATTGGAAAGTTTTCATTATTTTTATGTTTTTTTCTAAAAAAATAAAAATAAAATTGAAAACTAATTTTTGTAAACTTATTAAACTTGAGTAAAAAAAGATACTTGTTTGTTGTCTGTATTAACTTTGGTTTTTTTCCAAAAAAAATTAAAATTTGATAAAAATATTTTTACAAATTGCAATTTTGTTATTAACAAGTTTAATTATAGTTTTAGTTATATAAATTTTATGTTTCGCCAAAAAGTAATAAGTTGAAATAAGTTCAAGAAAATTATGAAATATTAATTATGAAATTTTAGTGTTCAATGGCTGTTACTAAATATGACCTTCTAAATAAAAATCGACTTTTTATTGAAAATAATTTAAATTCTTGTAATACCGTAGTTTATAATATTAAACTGCAGTTTCATGAGAATGAGACAAATTTGATTATAATCGAACATACAAAATTTACGGAATTTTCATTTGAAATGTGAATGGTTTTTTGACATATCGCATACCCAATAAAAGCCATATCTCAAAGTTTATACTTTTGAGAAAATCGTGGTCAAAATTTAGTCATTTTTGGTATGGAAAAGAGAAGAAAGGAAATTTTTGAACTCCAGTATCTTATTGCCCATTTTGAACATGCTGTCCTTTTCTATTATTTAATTATGTATTTTAATGTTTTTATGATTTATTTGAAAATGTGATAGTTTGTTTATAAAATTGTTTGGAAACTATTTTGTAAAAGTCAAATACGGTTTATTGAATTTATAATTCTCCAATCGTAAAATGCAATATTGTTAAAAATGGTGATAATTATTAAGATTTCATTAAGATAATTAACATAAATTTCAGATTTTCAAGTACGCATATTTGGTTTAGAATGATAGAGCTTCATTACTGCTTATGGCGGGTTAAATTTGTACATTACTATATTTGAACATAGAGTTAATATGTAGGGAATTCCAAGTTTATTTACCCAATTGAAATAACTAAAAATTTAAATGTTTTGAGATATGACAGTCTTCTTCTAAAGGTTCGATAGACTATAAAAAAATTTGCCTAAAAGCTATCTTAAAACAAAATAACCTAATTTGCAATAAAATAAATTTTATCTTACAAATTTTTTTCAATATTTTAACACAAATTAAATATTATTAAAATGTAAAAAATTCATAAATTTCTCATTTTATCACTTCATTAATATAAATTTATTTCACCACTTAATAATTTAATTAGATAGTAAATAAGAAAATTAGATAATTCCAAAAAATTTAGTTATATGCAAAAATTCACAGAAATAAATTTGTCACAACATGATTAGCAGTAGAAATATTTTTGGAAATCGCCAAAAAAAAAAGTGATATTAAGAAAATATCAAGTGATTTTAAAAATATAATAATAAGATAAGGAAAATTTCAATTAGAATTATTTTTAGGAAATATTCAATTTTGTTTATTGTTTTATTTTGCAAATATGTAATGACAATTTTTACACTTGTTATTGATAAGACATATCGGATATGTGATGCGATTTTAATTGTTTAAAATACATATAGATAATAAATATAATTTGTTTGTTATTGTTTATTATGATTTAATTCATATTTTATTGGAAAATAAAATTTATTTCTTAATAATCTTATCAGTAAAGGGAAATTACCAAAATTATTTTTGTCTATTATTCTATTAACGATACTGCAAATTGTTATATGAAGAAAATCAAAAATATTAAGCCAGTAACTTGATAAATAATAAGTGAAATGTTAATGGAAAACTGTAGTGAATTTTAATGTCCAACAAAAAAAATTATTGAATTAAGTAATTATTAACATTTTTTAACTAAAGTTGAATTTCAAAAAAAAAATGTGTATTTGGAAATTATAAGCCATTTGCAGTTTTCCTGTATACAGTCTACTGATTGCGTTAAACTGAGTTTATTTTATTGAAGCTTGTAATTTAGCAAAAAAATATAACCAGCATTTATTTCATAGGAGTATTTATTTTGCGGTTATTTCCACTTTTGATTTTGAAGAATACTCCGTAAGAGCTTTTATTAAACCACCTCAACGAAATTAACGATTTACGGCCTACGGACATGTCAAGGTTCCAGAATGCCATGTGATGGATATAATAAACCATATTTCATTTCCTTATTAAGGAAATAATCATGAGGATGGGTAGTATCAAAACTGTGGTATCGTATCAACCAAACAACCATAATACGAATAAAAATCTTTCATAACTTCTAAATATGATTCTTAATTGTTTAAAGATTAGGAAAAGCATTATTTCATTAAGTTTTCCATTGGACTTTAAAATTGTAATTTAATTTTAATGTTATGTTTATTGAAGTCATAAAAATAGTATTAAATATGTACTTACAAGAATATTACCCTGAACTAGTAAAATAAGCCTATAGCTTTGCGTACTATTATTTTTATATCTCTTTATTTATGATTGAATTTATTAAACGTCAATTTAATATTTTAAGAAAAATATTTATGTTACATAAATTTATTAATAAAAATACTTTAATGCATAACTGAATTAATATTAATTAATAAACATTTACAATGTCAAATATGTATAAATAAATATTTTGTGTTAAACTATTTTTGTTTACAAACATAAAATATAAAACAAATATGAAATTTATGTCAAAAACTCATTAATTTCATATTAAAAGAAAAATTGTTTTTAATAATAAAATTTAATTTATGAGACAGTTTAAGAGAAATCTAATGTCATAAAGAAAAAAAAACTAATTATTTGAGCTTCCGCATAAAAATATTTATTATATTTAATCAGAATTTTTAAAAATTGTATATTTATGTAAAGAAAAAATAATTTTCAATCAAACATTAATGTTTTTTTTGTTTATATTTCAGAAGTTAAAATTAAAAACGTGACAAAAAAATAGTTTTGCTCAAAAATAATAATAAATAAATAAATAATTATGGCAATTTTTGTTATTAATTATAATACAAAATGAATCTTTTTTTTGTGGTATTTTACATATCCAAATTATCGTTAGCTATTTGTTAAAATAAGAGGAACGTTCATTATGTCTAACAACAATTTTTCTTTTTTTTTTTTATAATAAAAATTTTGTGGTTTATTAATTTTTGGTTTGGGGTTTTTGGTTTTCAATTTGTGTTACTCGGAACCAAAATGTGTCAATAAAAATTAATAATATTCTAACGAAATGTGATTTATATTTAATTTTTAATTCATTTTCTAATTACATTCAATTAAAATAATATTAGACATAAAAATATGATTTATATTTAATTAATTAATTTCAGGTTTATAATAATTACGAAAACAAAGTTCAAATTAGTTTTACTGTAAAGAAGAGAAACTGACTATTCTCAATATTGTAACTTAAAAAAATGTAATTGTTTCGTAATATAAATTCTAAATTTTTTCGGGCATATCCTAGAATTGAAAAACAAATTTAGGATTTGCAATTAGAGCTAAATTCTGAATCATGATAGAAAACTTAGAATGAATAAATAAGGAAACTAAAATATTATAATTTCAAACATCGAATATTATGATTGACGGTTTTATTTAAAAAGTTTAATATGTGCTTTGACTAATAAATTTCGGAAGCTTGAAAAATTACATAATAGATAAGTTTTGGTGCCTAGAGTAGATAAGTTTTGGTGCCTAAATTACCTAGAGTACGAGTACGAAATTATACGTTATTTACGAGTTGGTGGCGATGGCTAGCTGATATAATGTTCTAAGTTGTGGTATGCTAGATACTGGGTTTAATTCCTGTCCAAGGCGTCGACTGTAAATTAAATGAGTGCCGATAATAAAAGTACAAAAAATGTAGTTTAAGAAGGGGAAAATACTAATAATCAAGGGCATTTGCTACCAACAAAAAGTACTAATAAAGCCATTAGCTTATTTCAAAAGTATCATCACAATAAAGAAATTTTTTGGTTTGGAATCCATATAAAAATTAGTAGATCCCAATTGCAATAAAATTGTTCCAAAGAAATTTCAAGTACAAATAATTTTGAACTTGACACCTTATCCTGCCAAGTTGAAGTGAACAAATGATAAAAAAAAATATATATTAACCAATTTCAAATTTTCGCAGAGTATAATTATCAAGTGTGTATTATTAAATATTAACGTAGCCACAAATTATAGTGTAATTTTTGTCTAGCACTCATTTTTGTTTATAATCAAAGTGTTAATTTGCCAACCAAAAAATATAGATCTCGTTTTTATTTTAGAAATTTCCATAAAATTAATAATCAAACAAATTACAATTAATAATAACACCAATGATTTTATATTATGAAATTAATACTTTTCAAGTCTAATTAAATTAAAGAATAAAAGTGCTTATTAAAGTTTTTTTTTACAAAATTCAAAAAAATTATCATAAAAATAAATTTTAATTCAACTTAGAAAAAAAAATCATAACTTTAATGTTGAATGACATTGATTCAAAAAAAATATATATATATATTCTTAATGTCAACAATATCAGTGTTTGTTTACCTTAATAACTTAATATTCCTATAATTCAATTTAACTTAAAAAAAATATGTGAGAAAAATTTTCTATATTTCAGATACTCAGATAATAAAATTCGAATCATAAATCGCGGGAAAATTGCCAATATATTTATTAGAAAAAAATATACAAAATTATATTTAAAAAAAAAAACTTCCTATTAAATATAAAAATATTTAGAATCTTTCCGGAAGTTATTTAATATTGTGATAGTGTATTTTATAGATTTGAAAATTTTATAATTTATGTTTTGCATGTTTGTGAATATCATAATATAAAAAAAACACATAAAATTAAATTATATTTTAGTAAAATTTAAAAATAATTTCCATAACAAAGTTTTTTTTTTGTAATAACATTTCAAATAAAAAAAAAATTAAGTTGAAATTGCGCAATTTTATGTCAGTCAATGATCAGATTGTACAATACTTGTCATTATTTTTTAGATACAAAAATATTCTTCTAAAAAATGTTTAAAACATTTTTTTTTTTATTTTCATATTTTCATTTGTCATGCTAAATGATATAATTCTAGAAATGAAAAATGATTTTTGAAACCAGTTAGGAAAAATATTTTTAAATAAAAAAAATATAATTAATTTTAACTTTTATTTACATTTATAAATGTCACGATTTTGATGTTTTTCAAAATAAAAATGTTGAAATGTTGCTTGAGAATTTTCAGAAATTGAATAGACAAAATTTGTTGCATCATTTTCCCAAATCGAATTTTGAAAACAGTTTTTATTACTGTGGTTTGTTGTAATCTGTAGAGAGCATATCCTCTGTGATTGTGATGCGATATCTATCAGTAAAAGCCAATGGTTCCTAGAACCATCGGAAATTTTAAATCAAAGATTGGTTTCTTAGGGGAAATCTTCAGTTTTATTACCAACCTTTAATTTTAGATCTTTAGTGTGCCACAAAATGCCAATTTGGCTGTAGTGGTTTTAGGAGTTTTATCTGGTGCAGGCTTAATTTTACGACTTAGAATACAATGATTATATTACAGACCACAATACTCTACATGTCATAATTCTGACCTCTTGCTCAATTATTATGACATAATAAATGTCATAATATGAAGTTTATTATGACATAGAATTTAAATTTGTAGGCACAATTTTTCTGAATTTCTTACAGTTTTAAAATTTTTAAGCACAATTTTCCCGAAGTTCACAGTGTTTTTAAAAAATTAAATGTGCAAAACTCAAAAATTGTTATTAAGAAAACTTTAAAATAAAAAATTTTAATTTAAAGTTAGTTTCAATTTAAATCCAGTTTTCTTGACTGCATTTTCATTTTTTCTTTAACTATATTAATGACATACATAATTAATGGAATTTTATTGCAGCTATTTCCAAAGATTCTTAATTTTTCATTAAAAATTTAATATGAAAAAATGTCAATAAAAATTTTCTTAAATTTATTAATTTTTCTAAGAATATTTTGTTATGTAATAAATAATGTTTTTAATTTAATGCTTTTATTCTTTTAATTGATTAATTATTTTTGAAAAAATAATAATTAAAGGAATAATTATTAAAAATGCATTAAATACAAAGTAAATTATTAAATGATTTAATGGGTCTGTCAGAAGAAAAAAAACTTTTATTTTACAGTAATTATTATTTCCAACATACATATGTTCTAATATTCTAAGATTTCAATGAATTTAATGTTCATAAATCATTATTTGTACAAATCAAAATATTTTACACAGTGTTGGATTTAGTTAGGCAAAGGCAATCAAGAGTTATTTGTTTATTATTAAATAATATGCGATAAACAGTTCTGAGTTCAACCCTGTTTTAATTATTTCATTTAAAAATAAATTCAATGAATAATCCTGTTTTATAACCGCATATATTTTCTAACAGTTCACAACAATGAATATTCTATTAAATACTGTAAAATCTCACATAATCCAGATGCTATACAAAGATAGTAAAGTATTCTTCAAACCGGAGGAGTACTTTAACGAATTATTCACATTTAATTATATAACGACTTAAAGAAATAAAAACCAAAGTGAATTTCCAGCACCATCATTTATGACGCGAATTTCTTATGATTTTCATAACCAATAACATTTAATTTAACTAATTTTTTTCTAATTGCGAAAACCAAATTAAATTATTTTTTTTTAATTTTCTCACAGTTTCAATAAAAATATTGTTTGACATTTTCAACACGAATAAATTGCATTGGTTCGAAAAAATTGCTTCGTTGCACCTATATGCGCCGGAGATTCTTTTAAACTTTTCAACTAAAATATTGTAATGTTTAGTTTTTAAAAAACGTTCTAAAGCAAGTTTTAAAAAATAATTCGTATTCAAAGTGTAGATCTCAGCTTTAAAAATTACCTACATACCTTCCTGAAATGTTCAAGCATACTCTCGAGGCCTTAACGACTCTTTTGCTATTAACTACTAACCTAACTAGAATTTTACATAAATAAATAAAAAAATTTTTACAAATTGAAACAAATTTAATCTTTGAAATTAATTCAAAAGAATTTATTTAACATTGCTATGCTATTGGTGTTTCTAAAGAATTTCATATATACTACTGATATAATGACCTACGTTAATTGGCAATGAATTTATAACTAATAAATATATCTAATATTGCTTCGAAAATATTTGTACTATTATTTTCTTTGTATACAAAAGTTTTATTTATATTTTTATAATTTTATAAAAAATTAAATTAATAATAATTTTAATGAGAAACGAAAAAAAAAACTAACTTTGTTTTTAATACAAATTTACATGTGCAAATTATAATTTGAAAAGATTGAAGCCTATTATTATGGATAGTTTGAAGGTGAACAAGCTCTTTTGTAGCTTTTATCATGAATTACTGTCAGTTTACAACAAAAATCAGTACGTTTAAATTTACAAATCATTTTTATTATGATAATAATTGGACAATATTTAATATAGATCACTAAAGTTATCTACTTTTGACCCAAGTTTTTTGATTACGACATGAAAATGATTCATAGAGCAGCTACGAAGGTGTCCAAGTGATAATATTGCGGATATAGTTACTATATTTATTTCTATGTCGCCTTTTTATTGGAATAACTTAAGAGCAGCTTTGAAAAATAATTTCTGTACAGATTGTAATCATTATCAAACTCACTTTTTATGAGCTCTTAAACCAAAAATCAATAACACTTGAATTGGTCACCTTTACTTAGCAATCAGTATTGCTAAGTAAAAGCCAAAAGCTCCAAAAATATTTAGTATTGTAAGAATTTCATAAAAAATTTTTATTACCCTCAAATTTGTTCCGCCTAATTTGCTATTTCTATCAGGTTTTTATTTATTTCACGGGTCACGGTATTTTAGTTTCGAAAATAATTTGTAATAAAGTTTTTTTTTTTTTTATTTAATTAAAAATTTAATTGAATAATTAAAATTGTATTTTGTCATTGTACCGGTTTTTTTATTTCCTTAAAGTTCAATAAAATGTTCTAGGGCATTTTATGATTTTTATTGTTTCTGTTTCGCGGCTTCAGATATCGAAAATTCCATTCAACATATTAGGAAAACTAACCCACTATAATAACCGATTTTGTGCAATTTATCACTAAAAAAAAATTTTCCTTCTTGAACACTATTACTAACATTATATAAATGGAAATATTGAGTGAAGTAAAACAAGTAATCATGTAAAAACTCCATAAATCTTAACTATTGATATACCATCTTTTTTCTTCGGTGCTAACTCTAATTTGGGAGCATCCATAGAGCAGAATTAGCTCTTCTATTCTTCTATCAGGACAGAAGTATATGTACTTGAAGTTTTTTTGGCATTTTTTTATTATTATGTGGATTTCGAACCATGGTTGGTTTAATTTAAGAGAGAAGGGATTAGAAAGGGTATAACGAAGTCAGGCCTACTTTTACTTATTGTACATCCTTTTAACCTTCAAGTTAAGATTCCGAACAATACATTTTATAATGGTGATGATACTTTAATTGCAACCAACTAATGGCCTTATTAGTGAAACATTTCTAGCCTCGACTATTAGCACTTTTGCTTGCCTTAATTATTAACAATCACTAATATCAATACACCCCCACTGCTGTAAGCATCCAAAATTATATAAACTTTATTTAATTAAATTAGAAATGAAGAAATTTTTAATAAAGAAATCATCAAATTTACGTATTTTCTCAAAAATTAAAATTACGGAACTATTTAATTAAATTTTGTTGAGAAAACATTTTTTATACACGTTTTTACACTGAAATTAATAACGATTATAAGAAATAAATTATACAATCGCTCAAGTGTAAAATACGAAAAGGAAGTGCTTTTATACAATAATTAATTTTATTTTTAAATATATTTATATTTTTTTTCCATTTATTTATTTCAATATTTTTTAAACTTGAATAACACCTTCGTTTTTGGATTGCACAAAATTAACCACAAATTGTAAAAATTAATTTGTAATTATTTTCGATATTTAAATATATTTATTTATTTTTAATGAGTTTATGAGCATAATAAAAAATAATAATAATAATAACTTGTTAACAACGCTTTATACACGTGCTATTATTTAATAGGAACTAAAGAAAATTGTATTAAATTCTCTTAGAAGAAGTTGATTGGAAAATATTACAGTTTTCTAATTCAGTGAAAGAGATTGAATCAAATCGTTTTAAAATAAACAGCTTAGTTTATCCAGAGATGAATAGTTTGCGACTTATGAGATTTTTTATAACTGCATATATAATAATACTGCCATTTGACATTTTAGTTAAGCATGTTTTACATTTATATCAATTTTTGTCTGCAACTGGTGTTTTAGGAATTCAGCCAGTCAAAAATTGGAGCTGGGACGATTTTTCGTCACTGTAAGAAAGATAAACTAACTCCAACTTTTTAATTGAACAGGACCTAAGCGTACAAATACAATGTACATAATATATACAAATTGATAAAATATTTCTAATGAATCTCAAAGTGTCTGTGAAAAGTTGCAGATAAATTGTAAAAAGCTACGGAATCTTTAACAAATTTTTTGGTTATATCAGTATTTTTTTAAAAATCATCTCTATTAATTTCTGTCAAAATTATTATCCCTTGGTAATTTCTTAAACAATCAAATTGAAATTTATAAGTGCATTATTCTTAATTATATGAAATTCTTAATTATATGAAAACCAGTTTCATTGATTTTGGGATCAATTTTGAGAAATTGTAATTAAGCTTAGTATTGTATCGCCGTGAAATGAAATTTTCCACGCTCGTGAAAACTATCGTGAACAGGTTGTGAAAATGTTGTGAATAAGTTTTATGGACAAGAAAACATTAAGTAGTATTGCAAAAGTAATGAAATTGAGCATTGTTTTTAGAAACGAACAATGAAACCATCTACACAAAATGATCAAATGTCAAAATTCTGCCGTGAAATAATGTTTTGAATATTATTTCACTAGCGAAAAATTTTTACACTGAAAAATTCTCTTAATTTTTAACAATTTACAAAGTAAATTATTTCACGATGGAACAGCGTACCACAAAATGAAATTGTTAGCGTAATTTTTCATGAGATGTTAAATTTGTATGAAAGTTTCATTTTACGACGGATAGCATACTGAGCTTTAATGAGTAAAAATACCAAAACTGTTTTCTACAAAAAATTCCTTTTTTGACATAACAACTAATTTTGATTTAAGTTTTTTTGACAATTTAAGATTATAAAAACTGAAATTTTCTTAACATTTAATAAAATAAAAAGAAATAATTTTAAATAAAGATTTATTATATAATTTTTGCATCAGAAATTCACCAAAAATTAAAAAACTAATGACAACAATTTATTAAATTAAAAGTTTTCTGACTCAACTAATTATTTTAAATTTTTTAATTAAAATGGAAAAACTAATTTGACAAAAAAAAAAATTATTACTAGAATATTATGTAAGTATTTTTATTTAAAAACTTCAAATATTAATTTTAATCCAAATACTAGAAGAATACTTTCTAATTAAAAGTTGTGATCAAGTGAATTGGAATTAAAATAAATTATCAAAATCAATTCATTATGATTGGAAAAATCATTTAAATTAAAAAAATTGTCTTAAATAGATTTAAAATTGTCTAACTAAGATAATGGTTAAAAAAATCTAGAAACTCCACAAAAATAAAGAGTTAAATGTCAGAAGTTATTTCCAAGTTTAATCTTTTATTGTAACGCAATATCGACTCATGATTGATGAACATTACAATTATTAAATTAGATGTTTACATAATTATTAAATAAAATTATTCTTTTTACTCAATTAAATTTTCTATATTTCTTTACCCTATATTTAAGTTGTTTATTTTAAAAGCATAGAGATACAAAGAATAAAGTATATTAACATTAATGATAATATTGTTTCGAAAGATTCATCAGAAATGAAATAATTTTTTTTTATTTTTATAATAATGTGAAAATTTTTTAACATATAAATTTTTTCTATCGCATCATTTCCTCCCTAGTTATTATACAAATTAAAATTTTAACATTATAAAAATTCAATTATATAATTTAACATAATTTCATTTCAAAAATATCATAAATCACTATGCAAAAATAAACAAATAATATAAACAAACATTATTAATGAGAATGAAATTAATTAATTATTATTATATTTTTTTTTCCTAACCAAAAATTAAAGATTTTCAATGTTTTTAGGACATAAAATTCTAGTTAGCATAGAATTATATAAATTGAACAATTGAATTATAGTATAGGTGTCAGGTGGGAAATTTTTTTTATTTAATCAATAAAGAAAAATGAAAATTTAAAAAAAAAAATAGTTTTTACTTTTGTTGTGTCATCTGCAATTAAATAAGTAATTTTAAATGCTTGATATAAAAATTAATGAATATAAGTAGAAATGAAAATTAAATCATAAGACATTAATTAAAAGGAAAATTTATAAAATTTTCCATTTGTAAATTAATATGAAATCTGTTATATAATAATAACAAGCGTCATAACGCGCCTGATATTGATTTTTTCTGATAAACCGACTTTTAATCCTGCTAGTTTTAACCCTGGTGGATTTTGCTAGATTGACAGTCTCTTAAAACTGTACACTCTTCATACAATTCTGTAGTAATTTAAAAGACTACATATTAGCTTATAATATCCAATACCAGCCTTTAAACTTGAATCAAATCACAAAATTCTAATTAACGAAATATTGTGAATTTTTAATTGAAGCACAAAATTAACATTTGATTTCATTAATTTGTTTAGTATTTTTGGTCAATGACTTTTAATAATATTTAAATTTCGATAAATTACTAGTGTAAATGATTTAATTTTGATTATATTACAAAATTGTTGACAAGTCAATTAAATATAAACATTTTATAAGTTTATATAATAATATTTTCATATTAATGTTAATTAGTTTTCATTCAAAAAAAACTAGGATAAATTTACGTACTATTTAATTTACATGACAAATCTAAATTTGATTGATTTTATGTATATTCAAATTAGATATAAAAACTATAGCCAAGTTTAGATATAAAAAAATTTTTTCAAAATTGCATTAAAGATTAAACCAACAGAATTCTTACCAATATGCTAATTATGCTCAAATTATTTGAGAAATAATTTAGGTAAAAATATTATATGTTCATGAATATTAAATTAATTTTTATTATTTATTTTTAATTTCAGAATCTTATAATTTTAATCCTAACGAATAAATAGCTACAAAAAGCTGTAGTAAAAAAATAAATATGACGGCAGGTTCAGGATATAAGAATGACGCGTTTGATGGTGATGGACCAGTAAAGGTAAATATATATTGATTTAAGCCACAGAATCAAATTAATTAAAATATTAAATTATCAGAAAATTAATTATGTAAATAATCTAAAAGTTAATTTCCATTTAATATCTAAAAAATTAGAACTTAAAGATTGCAAATTAAACATAAAAACATTTTTTTTTTTTGATAAATTTCGTTCTAAATTTACTTAACAATTATTGATGATAAACAAGTTCATTATTTTCAATTTTCTTTTCCTCGATTGATTTATATTTCACCATATTTGTGATATTATTTAGTAAATATTGTTTTTTTTATTATAATGAATTATGTAGATTTAAGATAAATATAAATCAATTAGCAGTTTAGTTTTTTTTTCTGAATAATTTTTTATTTACATAAAAACATCAAAAATAAAATTCTACGTGAGGACACCGGCGTTTCGTGTTAGTAAAGTTATTCACTTATTTTGAACGTTTTATTGAAACTTGTAAACAATTTTCACAAACAACATAATTTTTTTTATTAAAATGACACGAATTATTTTAATTAAATATTAAGTTCGTTATTTTAATTAAATATTAAAAGCAGAAGTTAACCAAAAAAAAAATGGACACATTTAAGACACGTTTTTTAAATACTAAAAGCTTTATAATTTAAAGATTATGGTAATCAATTCTTTGCGATATTTTGTTCCAGGAAGAATTCTTCTACGAGGACTCCACAACACGTCATTCATTTAATTTTTTTTTTTTTTCGAAATATATTTAACGGGTCAATAATGTCTTTATTTTTAGCATAAATCAATTATATCAGAATTTTTAGCTTGAAAATACTGTTTGCCAATTTAAATTCGTGCAAAAAAAATATACAACAAATTTTTAAATATTAAACTAAATAAGTCCAAGAAAGAAAAATTCAAAATTATTGATTAGTACAGATACACTAATTTATTATTAGTTTCTATATCTCGTGATTCTTTGATTAATTTAATTATTTTTCACCAAAAAATCACCGAAAAGAAAAAAAATACACTTTTTTCTTTTGCAAAAAATAATTTTATTTACATTTATTTTGAAGTTGACTTGAAACGTTTACAGTGGAAAGTCGTATCTGTGCTCATTAAAAAAAAAATTAAATAGAAAAAAAAAGAATATTTTTCATAGTGAAAAGAAAAAAATATTAAATTCGTACAAAATATTAAAATTAATATTAATTTTTTCTTTTTTTTGGGATTCACAAAATTTATTAAAAATAAGTGCATTAATTAGAATATATTTTTCAATTAATTTTCGTTTTTGGCAAAAAGTGGCAAAAAAAATATTAATACGAATTTGCATTTCTTATTTACCAATTAAATTAAAATGCTTATGTGTCATGATGAATATGAGCACTTGCGCGAATTATTGGAAAAAAGCAAGGAAAAAAAGAAGATTTCTGAAATAGAAGTACGTGTGACAGAAATTTAAAAAAAAAAAATTGTAAAAATTGTAACAAGAAGCTGTGAGTTAAATCTGTTTTTGTTGGAGAATAGACTAATACTTGTTGTTATGATTACCCTAACATATTCTCTAAGATACAGTCAGCCTGAGCCTATAACATATAGTGTATTTATTTAAATAGTTTTGGATATATTAAAGGATTGGTTAAGATTGGAGACCAAAAATCACTGTGTACTCATTAGACCTAATTTTGTAAAGATCCTTAAAGAAACTTAGATTTTCAAGAATTTTTTTATGAGGAGCACCAAACTTGGCTAATATTTGTCCTAGAAATTGCAAGTAATCTACATTCGCAAACGATGTGCTCAGTTTTTCGCCTTATCCACAAATTTCGAGTTTATTTAGATTATAACACCTTTCTACGCAATACACGAGAAACAGGCAAAGCTCACAAATGTTTACCTGAGCCCAAATTTCACCGTACAGTGAAGTTTATAAACTTGGTTATTGCAACAACCAAAATACTATGGAACCAACTACCACCCCATGTGTTCACATCAAACTATTCTTTGAATGAGTTTAAGAGGAATGTAAACTGCTCCCTGTTAACCTGGGTCCTTTAATTTAACTTCTTCCCTTTCCTAGATTTCCTATCCTCTCCCGTTAGTTAGTCTAGGGAAAGGAAAGCTTTCGCATTTTTTAGCTACTTAAAAAAACGTGCCCCGTAAATCCTGTGAGGATTCCAATCTGATTCTTTGAACTTCACATACATATAGTGTTCCTTTTTGCTTACTATTTAAGACAATCCCGAATGAATCATATATCTTTTCTCACCATTTTAGTATGGTTCGGTAAATATTGAGTATACAAAGATTGAGAACACTTCTGTGGACTAATTCATTATATATGACCAATTTGAAAATAGCAGAAGTGCGAGTATTGTAAGCCCATCTTTAGACTATTTTTTCTTACAAATATATTAGTTCGACTAATATTAAATAAATTGTCTAATTTATTAATTTTTATTATACATATTAACATTCAAATTCAATATTTTGCCTAATCTGAAATAAATTTTTAACTAATTTAATTTACACGCAACAAAATTTATAAATAAATATTAAAATAAAAAAATTAAAATTAATGAATCACTTTTTCATAAAAAACTTCATAAATAATTTGATCCAAATCATTTTGCAGATTTAAAAAAAAAAACAACTCATAAATAATTTGATCCAAATCAATTTGCAGGTTAAAAAAAAAACCCAAATCATAAATCTCAATCAAAATATAATATTTATTTTAAAAACAATTTTATAAAATCTTGTAAATTAAATTTATAAAATAATAATTATTAATAAATTAACATTTCTGTGACAATTTACTTCTTTCGTAATCAATAATTATTTATTAATATTATTTTTCAGTCATTTGGATCCAATCTTGTTTTCGTAGATTCTAGTATATTCTTATTTATTTTTTGCTTTAAATTTACCATGTTTGTCCTGGTAAATTTCCTTCTAATTTTAGAATAAACTTTTTACCATTTTTTTCATAAATTTATCTGTTATGAAAAATTATCACCATCTAAAAATATAAACTTGCTTACAGCAAACTCGAACATTAACTTTCATTTTTCATATTTTTCCATATTATATAGTTTTTTCCGGTTTTAGCCGGTATTGTAAAATTATTTATTTACAAATATTTATAATCCTCAAGGTAGTAGTTCCACATTAGATGATGACTTTTTTTTTTGTTAATTGTTGCAATACACTCTGCATAATTTATGTTGATGTTTCATGAAATCAAAGTGTGCAAAAATTTCAAATTAGATTATTGATTATAATTATAATTTTTTCTTGCCAAAACAAAAAAAAACAATTTTTGCAATTTTAAGTGTTGTTACCAAAAATTTTATAAATTACCGAAATTATGCTGAGGGTCAAATATCTAATAAGTTGAAAGTACAAGTGCGTAACTTTTAAATATTTAAGAGGTCATACTTGATAATATAAAATACGCAAAACCTAATTTATTTGACCTAATTAATAATAAATTAAATATGCAATTCGGCAATAAATTATTTTCTAATCATATTTTCAATTTAATAGTTAATAAATTTCACAAAAATACTAATAAATCTTGGATGATTAAAATATAAAATTTTAAAAAATTAAGTTGGTGTCGGCTACCTTTAGTTCACTTTCAAGTAATATTAATGTATTCTCAATTTATTGTCAGAATTTTCAACTTTCAGACAACTTGAATAAAAAAGTTCGGTTCCAAGTCCAAATTTACATTTAAAAGTTTACATCTTAAATATGAATTTACAAACCGACCAAATAAGGCAAGAGCAAGTGGTTCAAAAAAGTGGCTTACTTTGGACAATTCCATTTCGAAACCATATTTTTTCCGGCTCAAACCACGGATATATTCCGCAAAAAATGTCAAGTTACAATATTTTCAGGATTAAAATAATTTAATGAAGTAGTTGACATTACCACCATTTCAAAATAAAAAGGTTCGGTTCCAAGTTCAAATTTAAATTTTTTATTGCGTTCCTTTTAAAAAACAAAAATTTAATAATAATTTATATTTAATTTCGCAATTATGTTTTGAATTACTCATGAATTATAATAATTTTTAAATAAACTGATAAAATTATTTCCAAGAAATATGAATTTCAAATAAAAATTCATTATTAAATTTAAGAGATAATCTTAAGATAAGCGAGTATGGTTATTTGATTTTTTATACATTTTTAACCAGTTTTTAGTAGTTGGAACCAATTATTAAACCAATTCTCGTCAGTTTATACTGCAATTAAATATTATTAAATAATATATTAAATTTATTAATAATTTGAAAGTGAAGAGTGTTGTTTATTTTATCTATAAATAGATTTTCTAAAAATAAAATAAAAATTTCAAATTGTCTGATTACTTTAAATTAGGATTATTTTTCAATAATTAAGGTAAAATAAAAATTACATTATCTTTTTCTAATGAAATTTGAAAAGATA
Source organism: Empis livida (assembly GCA_963932195.1). Classification (NCBI taxonomy): domain Eukaryota; kingdom Metazoa; phylum Arthropoda; class Insecta; order Diptera; family Empididae; genus Empis; species Empis livida. Next base: position 27,957,419 of record OZ010648.1, read on the forward strand.
TTATTATCAAATAATTGAAAACTTTAAAAAATCTTTAAGTTTTCCATTGTTTTCTATAATTTGGTGCTTATTGACATATAAAAAAAAGATAAGAATAGATAGTTTTAGCAAATATATAGTTTTTTATTTAGGCAGAATTATGCATTATAATATTTTGCGCAGCTTTTTTTCTGACTCCAACAATATTTAAGATATTTTTTTGGTAGATTTGTATCTCTCCAACAAACATTTATTCTATGAAAAACCAGCCTGAATTCAATTTGTTTCTCGTCGGATGACCTAACTTTTAACTGCTGAATTTTTATTTTATCACAAAATCAGTTTCATCAATTTACACTCCGGCAAGTGGACATTAATATTATGTTCAAATTCGAACTAAAATTAATTATATGTACATATATATATTTTTAATAAATAATAATACCTTTCTATTTTCAGAATCACAATCAATTTGATGATACAATATCAACAATATCATATCGTGAAAAAGTTAAATTAACACCTAATGAAAAATGGCGAATTCTGAAAAATATTTTAATTATTTCCCTCGCTTTTATGGTACAATTTACAGCATTTCAGGTAATATCCTAAACTATTTTTTTTCCGGCAATTTAAAATTTTTGACAATTTCAACAAAAACTGAATAAAATCTATTTTTCTTCAAATTTAGGGCACAGCTAATCTTCAATCATCTATAAATGCTGAAGATGGTTTAGGAACAGTATCACTTAGTGCTATTTATGCAGCACTTGTTGTATCTTGTATATTTTTACCAACATTAATAATCAGACGATTAACAGTTAAATGGACATTAGTAGTCAGTATGTTATGTTATGCACCATATATAGCATTCCAATTATACCCAAAGTAAGTCTTCTATATATAAAATTTACGGCAAAAAAATTCAATTAAATTGTCATTTTTATCATTATTTTAGATTCTTTACATTAGTACCAGCTGGTATATTAGTTGGTTTAGGTGCAGCACCAATGTGGGCATCAAAAGCAACATATTTAACACAAGTTGGACAAGTATATGCTAAAATAACTGAACAACCAGTTGATGCAATTATTGTAAGATTTTTTGGATTCTTCTTTTTGGCATGGCAAACAGCTGAATTATGGGGAAATTTAATTTCAAGTTTAGGTAAATTAAACAGCAAATATAATATTTTCAAAAAAAATGACAATTAATTTAATTAAATATATCTAATTATTTTGTAAATTATTAGTTTTATCAAATGGTCCACATGGTGGTCCAGGTGGTAATAATTCGTTTGATGAAACTGAATTAGAATTATGTGGTGCTAATTTTTGTGTTATTGGTTCTGGTTCACATGGTAATTTAGAACGTCCACCAGATCAGGAAATTTTTGAAATCTCAATGATATATTTGTCATGTATTGTTGCAGCTGTTATAATAATTGCAGTATTTTTAGATCCATTATCAAGGTAATAAATAATTAATTTAAAATTAATTATATGAATTATTAAATAAAGGGTTCTTTTTTTAGGTATGGTGAAAAACGTAAAGGTTCTATTTCAGCTGTTGAAATTGGTGGTATTGAATTATTATCAGCCACTTTCCGTCAAATGAAAAAACCAAATCAACAACTTTTAATACCAATAACTGTATGGATTGGTATGGAACAGGCATTTATTGGTGCTGATTTTACTCAAGCATATGTATCATGTGCACTTGGTATACATCAAATTGGTTATGTTATGATATGTTTTGGTGTTGTAAATGCAATTTGTTCAATATTATTTGGTAGTGTTATGAAATATATTGGACGTATACCAATTATTGTATTAGGTGCTATTGTACATTTTACAATTGTTACAATTATGTTATTTTGGCGACCACATCCAACTCAACCAATTATATTTTTTGCAATGTCTGGTTTATGGGGTGTTGGTGATGCTGTTTGGCAAACACAAATTAATGGTTTTTATGGTTTATTATTTAGACGTAATAAAGAAGCAGCATTTTCAAATTATCGTTTATGGGAATCAGCTGGTTTTGTAATTGCATATGCATATGCAACAACACTTTGTGCCCGAATGAAATTATACATTTTATTGACAGTACTGGCATTAGGAGTTTTAGGATATTTTATTGTTGAGATCAAACATATAAGAAAAGTAAGTATTAGAAATATATTATATATTTTTAAATTATAAGTACTGGCCAAACTTATGTGATTTTTCGCACCGGTATTGGACCAAATTATTCAAACCAACATCGAGAAAATGATGCAATTTTTCCGAGCCGATAAAAAAGCTTCGGTTTGGCGAGTCATTTATACATTAATTTTACATTCTATGTTTTGAATTTTTCTACAAACAATAATTTCATATTTGTATTACAGGAACGAAAACAAAAGAAATTAGAAGAAGAACATGCACGTAAACCATCAGTTGTTTCATTTAAAGCACCACAATCTGGATCAGCAATTGAAGAAGAAGAAGAAGACGATGAAAAAGATGAACTTGAAGAAGATATTGTTGTTACACATCTGTAATATATTAATTATTTACAAATGCTGTTAACCAAATATTTCAAACAAACAAAATAAAAACCCCCATACATAAATTATTTTACATTTATATCACTGCGTTTACGTTTTTGTTTACGTAAATTTTCTTTTCGTGTTTATTGATGAATTATTCTTATCATATTATTATTATTATTATAATAGAAAAACAGAAATATATTTCATTTTATGTTATTAATAGCATCACTAAAAAAAAAATTAATTAATTCATCACTAAATAATAATAATGTTTAAAATTTTCCTTTTGAGATTGCATCAAATTTAAATTTTGATTAAATTTCTCTAGAATTGGGGAAAAAAATTATATAAAAAGTATATTTTAAAATTGAAAAACTTTAATAAAATTGTATACTATTAAAAAAAAAATATTCCTAAATAATAATTATTATAATTATTTAAAATATATTAATTATTATTAAATTAATTTATATATCATTTTGTTCAGTATTATATATAAAAAATGAAAAATTTAATTTTCTTTTTTTTTCTTAATTTTCTTTCAATTAAAAATTTAAATTTAGATTAAAAATTTGTTGTTTTAGAATTTTTCTGTTAATTATTTTTTTTATTATTATTATTATTATTTAAATTAAAAAACTAAATTTTGTTTTGTAAATTTTAGTAATATGTTTAATAAATTTATTAGTAAATTGTGTAGTAACGAAAAAAATAAAATAAAAAATTTGTAATGGAAAGAAAAAGAAAATGTACCTAAAAGTTTATATATGAGATAAAATAAGGTAAAAAAGAAACATATTTTTAGTTTTTAAGTAGAAATGAATATTTAGATTAAAAACAATTAAATTATAACATTAAAAAACTACTTTATATAACAAAAACAAAAAAAGTTTAAGTAAAATAAAATTATTTTATTAGAATCTAATAGTGTTTGGTGAGAATATAGTGTTGTCCCCTCAAAATATCAATTTATGTATCTCTAATTAGGTTAGTATCATTTTTCTTTAAAAAAAAACACGAGACCGAAAGCTGTTGAACGAATCATGTTCTTTCATATATCTTTTAAAGAGAGATTTTTAGTTACTTCCTGGATTCTATATTTTACTAAATATTATAAACAAATAATAAAATAAATTAAAATAATCCTGGAGATCTAAAAAATATGAACTGTACTAAAGGTTGGGACAGATTTTACATCCATGGAGCAAATATCATCGATCGACAATTTTGAAAAATTTCGTATCAATACGTATCAGAGATAGTAAAAAAAGAAATTTCCGAAATCAAAAATACAAATAGTAAATAAAAATAATGTCAACATTTCGTGTATTTGTAAAATGTATTATTTTAATTTATCAGAATGGGCCGGGCGGCTATCAGTGTTGTAGATTAAGTTACAGATTGGTTCTCGTTTAATATTTTGACACTAACCAAGACCCATTTATGCTCCGCCATATAGAATTCTGATAATCTGCTTTCCCTCTTGATCGAAGATAAATGTTTTAATACATTTTGACCCGTTCAGCTGAATGATGTTAAATTCATTTTCTGCAACATCCTTGATTTAAAATGAAAGTACTTTTCCATAGCGGTACATCGCCAACATGGCTAGTTTTCAATCAAATTACTTTTCTGTAACGGTATATCTACAACATGCGTGATTTAAAATCATATTACTTTATTGTAGCGATACATCTGTGAAAAACCACGAATATTAACTCCAAATGAAACCCAGATATTTTGAAATAACGCTTTTTCAAAATAGCTACACCCTACAAAGAGGTTACTTTATATAACGGAATGATTAAGCTCAACAAACCCTACACAAATTCCATAAGAACTCTTGTCCAGAATTTAACTATCTGTTTAAATTTATGTTCGATAAGCGTATCATTAGCATTAACGTAAAGGATGTTGGTCGTAACGTAGATGCGACTACTACTGACTTTAGTAAGGCATTTAATAAACTTTCACATTTTATTATTTTCTTTAAATTTGAAACACGTTTCGACACATATATTACTCTGGTTGAAGTCTTATCTTTTTTCTTCAATTTGGCTTATTTCCACCTGATGATGTACCTCAGGGTAACCATAAGTCAGATGTACCTCAGATAGCTTAGTAATTTCTATTTTCCTAAATTATGAAACATTCGGAACTCATACTTTTGGCTGTGACATGAAAATATAAAAGTCAAATGACACCATATCAAATAGCGTTGTCTTCAAGAGGATATAATTAATTCTTCGGTTTGGTAATTTAACTTTAGAACTGCTTAGTTCCATTAAATTTATTTTTAACTTTTTGACTACTTGAATTGTTTGAAAAAGGTTGTAGTTCCTTTGGAAACGTTTTTTAAAACTTTTACAACGTTTTTTAAAACAATTACAACGCTGTAATAGTTTGAAAAATGTTGTACAGCGATTGTGCTAGAGAATTTCTGTCTTGAAAATTTTCGAGAATTTTTTTTATATGGCTTCGCTCTCGTGGAGAAAAATTAATTTCACTTACTTTCAAGATTGTCATTCCTCGAGAATTTTTCTCCCTTTCTTGAGAAATTTCCTCTTTAGTTTAATTTCTGTATTGGCCAACAATAAAATAGACCCACACATCATATATTACAAAATTTATATTCTGTAGCTCATGGGTCGGTTGACCACAAAATATATAATAATATTAAATCTCTAATAACTGTACTATAATAAAAAAATATGTTTGTTAACAAACATATTTTTTATTAAATTGGGGCGCAATAGTTTTTTTTCCATTAATATTGATTGCAAATGATTATCAGTTAATGCTGCTCTATTGTTAGATTTTACATATTTTATTTTTTTAATAAAAACAAATATGTACTTGAAAAAACGGTTATTAGTTGACGTGCAGATATTATCAAATTCTAATATTCGTCAGGTAAACATATTAAAAACTCCACTCGGTTCTTTTGAAAATAGAATATCTTCAACCTATCATCAGCTTGCAGGTTAATGATTACCAGGGATATTTCCGACAGCGCAATGCAAAAAAATATTGAAAGATTGAAATATCTGTTGATTTGGTATCCCCATCCGACCTTTAATCAACTGCAAGTTAAGTTCGGCGAATATATTACCTCCAACATTTACTCAAAGTGAGAGAAATTTGTCAATATCAAGCAATTATGCTTTAAACTGTTTATGCTTTTCTGCTTTAAAGTGTTTATAAATCTTTAAACTGTTTATGCTTTTTAAAGCCACATTTCCTAAAATACGACTGAATTTTTTTCCTTAATTTTATATTTATTTTTAAAAATTAGTTATTTTGTTTATTTTTATATCGCGAGTTATTTTCTTATGATTTTATTTTTATTTTATTACATTAATAAAAAAAATTATAAAATATGTGGTTGCAATGTATTTTTTAATTTTCTCGAGAATTCTCGAGAATTCAATAAAACTATTCTCAATTCTCGAGATTGAAAAAAAAGACTAAAAATGGAATTCTCATTTCTCGAGAATGTATGTGTTTATTCTTTATAAAATCTTCATTTTTATCTAAAGATATACTAAAAATATCTCACTTTTGCTTGTCTTTACTAGCCCAAACAATTCATCAGTCCACATTTGCTGTGTGTTTGAATTGGATTGTTTCTGATGAGGATCAGATACTCAATTACTAATTTTAATTTTTTTAAGTTGTTCTCATCCGAACAACATGTCCAAGACAGCACAGCCGTTGTATACGATTAGATTTGAGGTCCCAGCCAGCATAGCATATTGAATCCATTTAAATTTAAATATAAAAATAATTTATACAAAGTAAAAAACTGTAACAAAGTTGAAATAGTTTTTATATCAAAGTTTTTATTAATCAAAATTTAGTAATAATATAAAATTTGTTACTAAAATTTTAGTACATGTACAACAAAACATCTTGTTTTTTGGTTTTCTACTTTGATTCACTTTATAACAATTTATCTTTTTGAGGCTTCGAGTTTTGCTGAATCCTCTTCTTCTATCACAATATCATCTTCTAATTCATCGATTTCATCATCTTCTGGATCACCAGTATTTAGATGAAGTGATGGATTTAGTTCTGGTACATGTAAAAGTTGATTCAGAAAAGAATGTTTTGCATATAATGATATATTCGAATGCATTCTAGACTCTATCTCTTGTAGAAATTGTTGCTACACAAAATAAGAATAAAATTATTTAACCATTAGCAAAAAATTTATAAATATATCTAGTTCATTTTGACTCACTTTATGTACGTACTCAATTTCAACTACTATGTATCCTATTAGTCCTATCAATAAAATTGTTAACAACATATATAATTTTGTTTCAGTACAAAGTAGTGTATCAAGACCATATCCAATTGCAAAACCAGCTGATTCCCATAAACGATAATTTGCAAATGCTGCTTCTTTATTACGTCGAAATAATATACCATAAAAACCATTAATTTGTGTTTGCCATACAGCATCAGCAACACCCCATAGACCAGATATTATTAAAAATATAATTCCATGTGATGATTCTGGTCGCCAAAATAACATAAATATTACAATTGCTAAATGTATAGTACCGCCTAAAGCAGCAATTGGTATACGTCCAATATATTTCATAATACTACCAAATAATATTGAACAAATTGCATTTACAACACCAAAACAGATCATTACAAAACCAATATATTCTACACCTAATGTACATGTTACATAACTTCTTGTAAAATCAGCACCAATAAATGACTGCTCAATACCAATCCATATAGTTATCGGCATTAAAAGTAATTGTTTTGGTTTTATCATTTGATGTAATGTTGCTAAAAGTAAACGAAAACTTGTAATTGCAGAATTTGATCCTTTACGTTTTTCACCATATCTACGTAATGAATCCAAATACATTGTTATTATTAAAACTGCTGTGATAACACATGTTAAATATATCACTATTAATTGATATATTTCGCGATCTGATGGACGGAGTAAAAACTTAGAATCATCATTACAAAATTTTGCACCACATATTTTTAATCCATTTTCATTAATTGAATCATTACTACCTGAACCAATATTTCGACTATTTGATAAAACTAATAATTTTAAAAAAATAAAGAAAATTTAATTAAATTCATAAGCATTTTTCTTATAATAGAATTGCTTTTCATTTACCTAAACTGGAAACTAAATTTCCCCATAATTCAGCTAATTGCCATGCCAAAAAGAAGAATCCAAAAAATTGTACAATAACTCCGCTGACTGGTTGATCAGTAATTATAGCATAAACTTGACCAAGTTGTGTAACATATGTTGATACAGCTGCCCACATTGGACCAGCACCCAAACCAAGTAATATACTGGCTGGAATGAATGTTCCATAGCTAATTGTGGAAATTTTTTAATTATATAAAATTGTTTTTTCCCATACGAACACTTACTGTGGATGTAATTGTAAGACGAGAAATGGTATATAACATAACATACAAACTACAATTGTCCATTTTGCTGTTAATCTTCTAATTACAAATGTTGGTAAAAATATACAAGATACAGAAATTGTCGCATAAATTGATGCAAGAGCATTTGTGCCTAAATTATTTTCAGCATTAATGGATGATTGAAGATTAGCTATTCCCTAAAATGTAATGTATAATTAATTTACATTACAGGAAAATACTATATATACCTGATAACTTGTAAAATGTACCATAAAAGCCAGCGATAATATAAATATATTTTTTAAAATTCGTATTTTTTCTTGGATTGTTACTTTTACCTTTTCACGATTAAATGCTTCCGTAAAATCCTACACCAAAAATAACTAATATACATAAATATAATTATTAATTGAAAAAACTTCTTACATTTATCATAATTTTGGTTGGGGCGTAATTACACTTAAGTTTATTGTTTTAAATTTTTTTTGTATTTTTTAAAATATATCCAGTAATTCGTTAACTGGAAATTATGCAGTTTATCATGGTTTTTTGTATTATTTCTATTATTTTTAATTTATATACATCAAAAACATAATTTATTGAAAATTAAATATTTAAATATAATTTTGCTATGAATGATTTACAAAAAAAAAAAAAATTAATAGTGTCAAAAAGTTTTTAAAATTAATAGTGTCAAATAACGAAAAAATACTTATTAATCTTAAAGCTTTATTTCAATGATCTTACAGACATATTTTAACATAAATAATATTTATTAAAAAAATTAAAATAGATTCCCAAAACTGATGAGAACATATTGAAATTAATTGATATTAAGTAGAATAAAATAATAATTACTATAATTCTATAAACATTTTTTAAGCATTGTGATACTTCTCTTACGAAAGTGGTAATTTTTTATCGCGTGGGTTGAAAGATGTTTACAGAAAAATTAAATAAGAAATTTAAATTGTATTAACTATAAATTAATACGATTTATTTTGTGTTGCTCTATAAGGAACAGCGTAATCAAAATCACTCAATTATTTTCAAATTATGCAAATACCATCCGCAGATTACAAGCTCAAATAGTGAATATTTTCAGCACTATTTGTATGGTTTAAAGTATATTTGAATACTTTAATAATTTTCTTTTTAAAAGTACTAAATCAATTTGTTTAAATTTAGATAGTTAATCCTTATAATTTTTATTTTTATAGCGATAAAAGTTTTTCCAAGAAGATATTTCCGAAACCTCTAAAAAACACCAATAGATATATATTCTAAGATACATATATTTTATTGGATATATGACGTTTAATATTCTACCTAAAATTATTTGTTTCGCATGTAATTCTGCTATTAAAAAACAAGATGAACTTTTCTATTAGAAATGTTCATTTTTTTTAAAAATTACACCTCGTCTTCTCATTTTGAAATTTGAACCTTCAAAACAATTTTTTTGAGAAAAGCAAAAACCATACTTTAGTGTAAAAATAAACCTGAAACAATTTACATTAAAAAATCATTATCGACCAATGCAAAATCGGGAATTCGAATTGATTTATCGAATGTTTTGACCGTAAGTTTAAATCCTTAGATTTATTAATATAAGATATATGTATTACGAAAACATTGTTAGATTTATTAATATAAGATATATGTATTACGAAAACATTGTTATTATGTATTACGAAAACATTGTTATAGAAATAAAATACAAAAAATAATAACAACAACAACAGGAAAATGTTAATAAAACAGAATTTGAGCCATCAACATCTCCTTACAAATTCCGAGCAGAGCGAATGCTAACATTAATAAATGTTATATATATCTTATTTTTATAAAATACTTTACATATCTTAATATATTAATTAGTTTTAAATAATCGAGAAATATGTTTATGCGTAATTTAAAATGGTTTAGATTTCCCATAAACAAAGTTCGTAAAAGACTTATAAATACAATAATTTCGTATTTTTTGCTATCAAAAATGATAAGAATTGCTTTCTTTAAAAAAAAAACAAAATATTGATTCATAAAAATTATGATTCACTATGTTTTGAACGTTTGAAGAGAAAAGTTTTTATAGAATTTTTATTCAGATTTTTAATTTAAAATAATTTATTGTGTAAAAAAAGTTAAAATATCAATAAAATTCAAATTTCGCGGTTAAATAATAATGGATGATCCTTGTAAAAGCTTCCCACAATTAACAACCACATTAAAGGAAAAAAATCATATTTTAACTAGAAATAAACTTGAAAACGATATTCAATTAACATTACCAGTAAACAAAGCAAAATTTATTACTGAATGGATGTCTGAAAATGAAAATATATTAGATGAATCAAATACAGAAATTTCATCTAATGATAATACAAGTACAGTATATTCTTCTTCAGTTGCTGACGAAGATAAAGGAATCACTACTATCAGTAATGAATTCGAACAAAAATTTAACCTAGTGAGACAAGAAAATAAAATTAATGTAACAAATAATTTAGAATATTTACAAAATATTTTCAATTCAACAAATAATACCGAAACTGTTGGAAATATTGAAATTGAAAATTCAAAAAATGTTCATATTGGTAATGTTACATATATTACAGGACCAATTCATATAGTACATAATGATAATGAAAACACAAAGAACAGAACTAATAAATCATTGGAAACCACTTTGCCAGAAAATGAAAGTCCAGAAATGAATTCAGATAATGCATTTATCGGATCTATTAATAGGACTATTTCAACTAATGTTTTAACATTTATTGAAAGAAGAACTTGGTTAGCACAAAAACCATTAGAACCACATGATTATCTACAAGAACCAGCTGAATTTATAATTATTTGTAAGTAAAATTAAATAAATAAATTATTATGGAATATTGAATAAAATTTTTAGCACATACTGCAACAGAAATGGCCACAACGCAAGCAGATAATATTTATTTAATAAGACACATTCAGGTAATTATTAAATTAATTGGTAGTACAAATTGGAATAATTTAATTAAACAACTTTTAAAGTGTTTTCACATTGAATCTAATAGATGGAATGATATTAGTTATAATTTTTTAATTGGATGTGACGGAAATGTATACGAAGGAAGAGGTATCCGCAAAGTTTTTTTTTAAGATTTTAAAGAAAATGTATGAAAATAAATAAAATTATTCAATTGCTTATATAGGATGGGGTGTTGTTGGCGCACATACACTTGGCTATAATTCCAAATCATTGGGAATTTCATTTATAGGGTGTTTTATGCTGGAATTGCCTTTGACTATTAGTCTCGATATTTGCAAAAAATTAATAAAAAGGTGATTTTGTTTAAAATCCTAGTACACATCGTTATACATATTTATATATTTTTTCAGAGGTATTGAACTAGGTCATATATCACCACAATACAAACTTTTAGCCCATTGCCAGTGTAGACCAACTGAGAGTCCTGGCAAAAAGTTATTTGATGAAATAAAATCATGGCCAAATTTCTGTAATGATATATAAAAATAATTTGTTTTAAGTACCTTAGTAATTAATAATATTACTATTTTTATATATCTTGCTATTAAAATATTTCCGAATTGGATAATGGAAATTGTCTTCTCTAAGATTTTTAAAACCCTAAAATAAGAATACTTTATTTTTAATCAACTAATTCACAATTTAATTTTCACTTGCTGATCCAGCATAATTAAATTACAATTTGTATTTTGCTTTAAAAAAATAGTAAAATTTGATTTATTAGTATACTGCGTTTTTTTTCCTTAAATATATTTACATATTTTATAAAAAAAATTTATTTAATTAACATGATTAATATTCAATGAGGTACTTTTGCAAAAAAAATTATTAAAAACAAAAAACAAATTTATTAAATACAAAACATAAAATACCAATTATTCAGAAATATCACAAAAAACATTCATATTTTAGTTAACTACATTATTTTATAACAAAATTAATAAAAATTAATAATTTAAATTTATTTAAAATAATAATACAATTTGAAAGAATAAATATTTATTATTTTTTGCTAGGTATTTATAATTGAACTGAAAAATTCTTCATTTATATTTTGTTGACGTTTTATCAGTCTTTGGCACTTCATACAATCAATTTCTAAATTCTTACAACAATTTTTATGAAAACAAGTTCCACATTTATTGCAACGTTTTACTTTTGATTGCCATGGATAAATTATATCTTCTTGGTGACACAGTTCACATAAAAAACCTCTTGCTGTACAAAGCTTTAGAAATACATTTTTTTATTTAGAAAATCATATAATTGAGTTAGGACAAATCAAACTTACAACACATTCAAGAACATGTTCTTCACATTTTCCAATTAAATTATCTAATATTTTAATCAATTTTCCATTTTTCGTATCAGTAAAATCGGACATTGACCATATATCTGGATCAGTTATTAAATATGTTGGAATTTCTTTAAATAAATTCATTTCGCTGTAAATTAAAGCAAATAAAATAGTTTAGTTTGTCATTTAATATAACATTAAACATTAATTCTATTCACTTACTTATCAGCAAAACGGCATGTTGTAATAAAGTCTCTTAAAAATTTTAATTGTATACGACGATATTTTGTTATATTTAAACTTTTAACACGACGATAAAGTGTTGGTGCTAAATCGGCTACATTAAATAAAGGATACATCCAAATTTGTTCTAATAATCGATATGAAAATACACTGACTGGATATAAAGTGAAATCCCAACTAGAAAATATGTACATTTAAAACATTTTTATTATTATTTCATTGAAGAAAAAACACTTACCGACTCAAAACTTTTGCGGGTATTGCTGAAATATGATTACGATGACAGCCAGTACAATGATATTTACCTAAATACGTACAATAACGAAATCTGCTTATATACATTGGTGCAACACGCATACCACAACCAGCACATCGATATTTCTGCTTTTGCATTAGAATTTTACGGCTACAAAATATTTTGATATTTTAATAAAATTCCACCTATGAAAAAAGTAGATATCTTACGGTATTTGCGCATGATCTGTGAATATAATTTGTTGTCTTGGTGGTGCCCAATCTCTTGTACCACGTGTTAATGAATGTATAATATGATCATCGGGATTTTCTGAACTCATATCTGGAATTGGTAGTAATTTTTGCGGAGCATCCTTAAATATTTGTATATATGTTAGTTATGAAATAAAAATCTATTGAAATATATTGCGAATTACTTCTTCTGAGACAAGCCATTTTAATTCCGATACTTTAGGTAATTGTCTATCACTAAATTTTGAAATTAATGATAGCGCAACACCTTCAGCAGATAGAGCATCATGATTATTTGCACCCCATTCTGCGTAAGCAACATGGTCATCTGGCTTTTGAACATTCTTAAAAAAAAATTGGTGTTGAAAAATTAAATGAAATTTTATAATTTGATACTTACCTCTAAAATTTCACAACATTCTCCTTCACTTGCTGATTCAGCGTAATAAATTAAATCAGAATCTTTTGAATCATCCAAATAACTTGTAGCTATAAAATAATAGTTAAATTATCTCAATATTATATTTATAAAAAATTTTTATATTACCAGTTTCAATGGCCTCTCCTTCACTAATATTTTGAATACCAATTTTTTTACTATTATCTTTAGAATTTTTCGATATTTCTTTTTTATTAATTTTATTTTGTTTTTTAATTTCTTCTTTTTCTTTTTCCGCCAGTTCAGTTTTAGTCCATTTAATATGTTCAATTACAGATATAATTGCTTCAGATATCTTAAAATGTGCATTTTCTCTTTCTAAATCAGTATTATTTCTTGAAAATAAATTTGATTGTAATAAACTTGTTAAAGTTTGACCATTTACAATTGAATTTTTTGATAATGTTGAGCTATTAATATTGTCATTATTTTGTAAAATAATATCATCAAATAAACTTTTATTATTTGGTTTATTTAATTTTTCACCATCTCTAGTAGATAAAAATGATCCAAAAACATCACTTGGTACAGATGAGCAACTACTTTCATTTCTTGTTGGCCACAATGTAGAATTTTGTGGTGGCGATTGTGGTGATGACATCAAACATGATAAAAAATTTATTGGACTTAAGCCTTTTAATGATGATGCCGATGTTTGTAATGGTATTGTCCCTTCATAATTAATGCTATTAGATAATTTCGGCGTTGAATTTAATGTACAATTTAAATTTTCATAATTACAATCTAAATGAATTTTAATATCATTACAATTTATAATATGAAAATCTGGTGTTTTACTAGGACCAGCAGTAATATAATTTCTACAGTCACTAGATGTTGAAGCTATACTGGAATATTTCTGTGAACCAAGTTCAGACAAACTTTGTTCACTATCAACTGAGTTAACAGGACTAGCTAATATTTTAGGTAATATTTGAGATTTCGAGTATCTTGTTGTTGGAATGGTTATTGGCTGAGAAAATGTTTTACTGCGCGGCCGACAACATTCATTTAATAAATTTTGTCGAATATTTGGCAAACTTTTTGATTTACGATTAAACATTGTGGGTAATTTTTCAGCATTAACACTTTTTGACATATTAAGGCACTTTGGAATTGTGGTATTCGATTCATTTAATTGTTTGTCATCACTATTATTATTAGATTTTTCAATTAAAAAACTTGTTTTTGTTGGTGAAATTGAAAAATGTGGATGCGAACTAGAACGTTTGTGTTTTTGTAAGCAAGAAATAGGAATTTCTAACTGATAAAGTTCTGTATCAATTTGACTTAATAAACTTGATTGCTTCAATTCAACTGATTTAATACAAATAAACATTGCGGTAGAATATTTTTCATTACGCAAAAATGCAAATATAGTATAATAATTTTCTAATAATTCCTTATCGGCAATTAATAATTGTAAACTAGAACATAAATTATGCAATTGCATGCTTGTATATATCCACAATGATAAGAAATCATTGTTTGGTTTAAATAATTCGGATTTTGTATCTACATTTACAGTTTTTTTGTTAAGTGATGCGACATGTAACCAATTTAGATCACTAACAAATTGTTGATAAGCATTCGCACTCTATAAAACAAATAATAGTTTTATTATTAAAAAAATGATTCATTTTAATTTTTTAATAAATTAACTTACAGTTTCTGGTTTAAGGCCATTTATTAAAATTGATTTCATTGCTGACTGAATGTGTTCTAGATTCTCTGAATCTACATCATCTCGTTTATAAAGAAACCATAATTCAATTGATTTCTTTAAATTTAAAAGTAATTGACTATGATCTAATAATATTTCGGAATCTTGCATTATTGTTTTCACTTTTACTAAACTAAAAAAAATACGTAAAATAACAACTGTCAATTTGTTCATGCAATATGCATGTTAAGCATTGCCAACATTCAGAAAAATGTGGAACATAAACAAGTTAATCGTACTATTAGGAGTAGAACTTGTTGAAAAAAAGTAATGTAGAATTGAAATGGATGAAAAGAACTAACAAAGATCATTTAGTATGATCTATTCTAAACTAAACAAAGCTATGATGAAGTATTTCGACCAAAAGGAGACGCAAAAGACTATTTTATGATTTGTGTGATAGAGGAGCAAGTACATCTACAAAATTTTTGCAGTCGTCAATTAGACAACCATTTTGGTAAGTATCACGGCAAAAATATATCCTATAAAGAAGATGTGAATGATAAAATTTTTTTTTATAGCAGACAATTGTTTTGCTTTTAAGGACTTTTCAAGAAATAAAAATTTTTTATCGCATGACAATTGTTTTGTTTTTAAAAACTTTTCAAAAAATAAAATAAAGTTTCAATTTATTCCGCAAATATCACTTTTACAGTTAAATATTATTTTATATACTGTCAGTATAAAAAGTATTCGTACAGGCACGTTTTTTGAAGTAAATTAGTTATATTTTCTATATGTATTTGGCAATTTTAAGTTTACCAAATAATTAATTGATTTCATTAGCAAACATTATCTTATTTCAGAATCAGATGAAGTATTTTTATGTTGTTAAGCAGGTGCCAAACGTTTTTTTACGATATTGGTAATTAATAACATATTTTTTCTGAGAAGTCAACAATGGTGAACTAGTATTAGTACATTACTCGCAGCGCGTGTAGCATCCTATGTTCGACTAAGTAGTGACAAAATTATGCATGTAAATTTCGCTTTTATATAGGAGTGAAGTATATGAATTATATATAGAAGTGAACTATATGATTAAAATAAATAATAAATAAACTGCCAACAATAATAATTTAAATAAAAAATAATAATTTCATTGCTTGTATACAAAAGAATTGCTTAGAAAAAATAAAGTAATACATATGATAGATTTTATGTAATTGTTTTATTTAACTTTCTTTGTTTATTTCAGTTTTGTTCATAATATTACTATTTAACATTCTTATTCTAAAATACATTTTACATTTAAAAAATAACATTTTTACATCTTTACTTAAATCTTATTCTAAAATACATTTTACATTCAAAAAATAGCATTTTTCCATCTTTACTTAATCTATAATTAATGCGAGTTTTTATCGCCATTATAAACTCTAAATTTTTAATTTCACTTCAAAATAAATCTGTTGGTTTCTAAAAACCGCTTTCCGACACATGATTTGCACAACTATAAGTGGATCCGCTCTGTTCACCTGTTGGAAAACCAAGATTTTTTTCTGTTTTTCGAAGCTTAAAGGAAATAAATCCAGCTATATTTTCCAATCCATCAGTTTCTAATTCACTTAAGTCCTCAGCAATTTCATTTTCAAATTCTTTCGATGTAAATAGATAATTCTCAATATTAAAATTCCCTAAAATGGTGGATGTAATAGGGGTACAGTCTCTTCCTCTGTGATCCCGATTTCGAACTCAGTAGGTTCTGAATACTGTTGAACGTTAGCTGAGTGCGATTGCGAAACTATAAGTTCGTTTCTGCTTAATAAAAGTTTCTCAGCCCATTTTAAAATTCCAACGCAGTTGGATGATCATGTACTCCTCCAATTGGTCGAATGATCCCAAAAAATAATTCCAGCACGTCTTGGTTCAGGCGATATGTTAAGAGGTACTTAATATCGTAGTTTTCTTTAAGGTAATCGAAAAGCAAACTAAGCGCATTAGTACTTAAAAGAATTCCTTTTTGAAATGGAAGCTTACTATTATTAGTACCAACTGAAATACCATTTATTAAAATCCTCATGTCTTCTAAAATTTGATTTTGAACAATTCTAGAAAGATCATACGCCTTCATTCGATCGCGGGAATCAGTTGCGGGAACTCTCAATCTTAATTCTGCTAGCCCATCTTCGTAGTGTGGATTCAGCTGGAAATGTAAATTAAAAAAATATTTATTGTGGTGCAAAATTAAATTTGATTTCTAACCAATTATAAAACAAAATAAATGGTATTATCTTACCAGGCAATGGGTAATTATTTTTTAATAAAAATCTATATGCGCGTGCACCAGCAGCATGTAAGGATATAGCTTTTGCTATATCATTTCCACTCCATTTAGAAATTATTTTAGAAGGATTTTTAATCTTTCTAATTTGCCCAGCAGTAAATATTTTTTGAATTTCTCTTTGTTCTGTCGAAAAAAGAGAATTTTCCTTTTTTAAATTATTTATTTTCATATTCATTTTTTTATGCTGGCGTTTCAAATTTTTATGAGATATTTTAAAACTTTTGTTTGATAATTTTAAAATATTATTCTCCCTTATTAGCTTCATGATCTTCATTTTCATCACCTTTGCTTTATTTTTAGATTTTTCATCAGGAACATTTCTGAAACATATAATTGAGTATAAACATATTTTAAAAAATTTACAAAGAAATATTACAAAGTTTTAGACTGAGCCTCAGTATCACAGACATCAGAGTCTTGAAATGAAAATTCGTTTTCTTTAGTTAGATCAATATTCTCTTGAAATTTTGCTTCTTTACTACAAATAACAAATTTAAATAATATTTATTAAGTAAATAAATATTCTTATTTATAGAAATTTGTATTTACATTAAATCAGTGACGATTTTTTTTTTATTTCTTCCAGCAATTCTACTTTCACGTTCCTTTGATGTTTTACTTTCAACGTTTTTATTTGGCAAATTCTGATTTGGAAAAGCTTCTTTTTTTAATTTTCGAATTGTTGTCGGATGATAATTTAAAAGTTCATGCTTTAGATTACGCACAAAATCGTTTGATTGAAAATGTTCTTGACAAATTCGAGCATTTTCCACTTTAAATTTATCATTTCGGTAACACTTTGTCACCCACAATTGACACATACTTTCGTCTTTAGGAAATCTATAAAAATGATTTACTTCACCATTTGGATTATTTTCACTTCTTTTTAGTTTTTTATTATTGTTTTTATTACACCCAAACACAGCACATTGAACCATTTTATTAAAAAAATTTTTATATAAATATTTTTTGTAAGCAAAACAATTATTGTCACCAGTCCACGTTTTTTGTCAATGACGTTTAATTTTAATATGCGCGTGAGCATATTTTTATGTCAGTATATCATGCCTTAGAGTCGATCTCCAGTGAGAGCTTCGATGTAGAACCTCAGCGTGGAAAAAAGTTCAACATATAGGAAACAGTATAAGCATCTCCAATGTGAGCGTTGGCGTCTGCCTAAAAAAAATACCGACGCCAGGATTGACCAATGTTCAATAATGAAGCTAACATTACATGGTTGTCAACATTTAATTTTTTTTTTTTAACATTATGGCTGCATTGAATTTTACAACAAATACTATTTTAACTTGACATTACAGGAAGAAAATTTAAAATTGAAAACTGAGAGAAGAAACAAAATATGAATTACAAGTTTTCAAAATTTAATAATATTCATTAAATAAAATTATTAAATTTAATAATATTCATTAAGTAAAATGTAAACAAATCAAAATATTGACAGTTTAGCCGAACTTTTATCGACGCCAGCTCTCACATTGGAGCTGGTCTGTCTTTTTTCTTGGCGCTTGGCTTTTTTCCACGCAGAGGTTCTACGACGAAGCTCACACTGGAGATCGACTCTTAGAGTCGATTTATTCCACAATTCCAGTTCGGCGTCGGTACCGACATAAACTTACAAAATTTTTTTTTAAATAAAAACAATTGTCCCAATATTTGTTTGTCAATTTGACATTTCGAACCGACAACGGCAACATCATGAATTTAAGTAGAACGAACTTTACAGCGTCTCGGTCATGAGGGCAGCGAGTTTGTCTGCTTTCATATATTTCTATACTTTGATATACTTTTTTCTGTTATTCCAAACCTAAAACGACAACGGCACAGACGCCTCAAACGATGAGACTATCTCTAGTGTATAATCTGAGATGTCAATGATGAGACTATCTCTATGGTAATGGTTTTATTATGGTCCTCGAATCACAATTATGATGCAGCTTTTATTCTACTTAACTTCCTTGGTTGGCAAGTCGCAATGTGTTCCAATTTCAATATTGTTTTCTTTCCGTTTCCAGTTTATTATTTGGTCGTTGCCATTTATTTCTATTTCTTATTTCATTTCATTAGAAACCATCGTGGATAGTGGATGGGGCGGTAAGATTACTGCACTCGTGAATATTTCTACAATTGTAAAAAAAATTAATTCACTATTGCTTAAAATAAAGTAATTATACATAATTATATTGTTGGAATATATATAATTATATATAAAATTTGTAATGGTGCGAAGACGAATGGTGAATAATAAACTATTTAAGAAAAGGTAATTAATTTTTTTCTCTTAATTTTAACACGTGGTACGTTGAATGCATCCATTTTAAATTGTGTTGAAACATATATAAGATATAACCTATTCAAATCTCATCAAAAATTATAATTGCCTAAATATCAAGATTTAAATTGGAAAAAGATATTAAATTTAAAGAAACCTAAGATATTAAATTTAGAGAAAATTTTTACACTATAAATCACCAAGTAATCGATTTAGTATACTAACTTATTCTATCAACAAAGTTAAACATTAATTGAATATTTTATTAATTCTAATTTCATATCTAGCTACCAATTAAATTTAACACAAAATTTCTATTACAGATAATCACGTTACTATTCACAGTAAAGAAAATGGACGCCAAGCCAGGAAC
Source organism: Empis livida (assembly GCA_963932195.1). Taxonomy (NCBI): domain Eukaryota; kingdom Metazoa; phylum Arthropoda; class Insecta; order Diptera; family Empididae; genus Empis; species Empis livida. The sequence goes on from OZ010648.1 coordinate 27,977,533, forward strand.
ACATGGCACCGTAAGTAAAAGAATTTTAATATAATAAAATTATTAGTAAACATGATGAACTATTACCGCCCCAGTCGGAAGAATAATGTCGATTTGGTTTTTTTGAACTGAAATGTATAATTAAGATTTTTGAAATTTAATCCGAAATTTCAGATAAATAATGCTCAATCTTTTCTCATTTTTTAGGTTGCCTTTTCATTAAAATGACAAAGAGAAAGGAACAGGGCATAGAAGGTAAGATGTATAATTTTTAAACTTCTAACTTAATCTTAAGCGCCATGTAGATTAGATCTTTACATATACTAACGCCATGTAGTTAGATCTTTACTAAAAAATACTCACACATGGTCCCTAAAAACACATAATAAACAGGGCATCTAATCTACAGCCTTAACTATTAAAAGAGTTAATATTTAAAATGATGAACTAATGTTACCGCCCCAGTCGGAAGAATTAATGTCGATTGGTTTTTTAAACTGAAATTCTATAATTTAAATATTTCTATTTTTTTTTACCTTAAAAATTTTAATAGTAAATTCGTATTTCCAGGTTTTTAAAATCGGAAATTACAAATTTTGGTTAAACTGGCTAAATAAGAACTTAGTGTTATGAAGACGAACTTGTAATGTTAAAGCAAAAGAAGTGCCGAATTTGAAAGCTGAATTGAAGTAAGTTAAATTAGTATTTATGTAGTCGCACACAAAATATTTTAGGATGATATTTTTAGTAGACAAGCATATAACTGAACTATTTGTGTTGATTACTTGACTGATAATAATTTTAAATACAATATAAACATTTTTTTTGTTATTCATTATAATTAATATTAAATCATATTTTCAGATTTGAAGGAGATATTAATGTTGCTGTAAATATTTCTAAAGGTAATTACAAATTAGGCTTAATTTATGAAATGTATAAACTGATAAAAATTTTCTTTGGAGATGGTGCTATGTTATATATGACCATATGTTAATATGATAAAAACAAAAAAGAGTTTTGAATTATAGCCTAACTCTAAAATGATACAAATCTAAGATTGGCTGCGGTTTTTATGCCTCTTATTATATTATTTTCTGCTAGATTTTAAGAATTTACGTGATGAATATATTTTGTAACAGTTATCCCTGTCATAAAGACAATATTGATGAAAATGTTTACTCTGAAAAATAAAATTTATTAAAATTCAATTAATTAAATTCAAATTTTCATAGATATATTTTTTTTTTTTTGTTGTTATTTTCAGATGTGGAATAAATGCAATTGTGCTTATGTAAGTGTTCAGACCAATTTTTTAACTTATAATTTAATGTGATGAATGCAATTTATGTAACAGTTATCCCTGTCATAAAGAAACTTGATGAGATTGTTTACTCTGATATTTAAATCAACAAATAAATTTTGCCAAAAATAGGCGTTAGTATAATTTTATATTTTTTTTCTATATTTCAGATATCAACAAAAAGTTTTTAATAAAATATTTAAAAATTATAAGAATAGTTTTTTATTTTAAAACACTTTATAAGGACGGGATAGTATCAAAAATCCCTCGTTTTAGGGATTTTTGATTCTATAATACGTTACTTCAAAATTCGTCGTATATTCCATAATTATTTTTAAATTTTAAAAAGGGTTTTTCTTATATTGAATTCATTTTAAATTTCCTTAAAAAACGTTTACAATTGGAGAATAAAACAGTTGACTTCTACTGTGTTGAAATAAAAAAGAAAATTGTAACAACGATACAATATCCCCAAACTAATAATCCTGTGAACTTATGTAAAAGTATCCAGAAACTTATCTAAATAAATCCCATAAGTGAATATTTAAATTTGTAGGCATTTTTACGTTATTTTTATTATTTTCATTTAGTTTTTTTTTTAATTTAACATTTTTTGTTTCTTTTTAACGTTTTTGTTTTCATTTTTTAATAATAAAGTGAACGTGCCTAATATTTTATTAGGAATTAAAAGAAATAATGAAAAATCCAATTTGTCTCATCCTGTATTGAAAATGTACACGTTCAAAGTTACATGTGATCCGCATGGATTTCTATAGCTCTTAAAACAAAATACATGAGATAACTTACATTAAACACACCTTTCAAAGGCTGAACCACTTTTTTCATTTAGTGTTAAAATATAGTATTGTCTAGTCTCTAGTCCACCAGGTGGAATAATTCGCGTTTTCCCTAAATGAAATTTTCAATGCAATAGTCATTTGGGGACAGGATGAAGGTTAGTGCCTATAGATCTCAAAAAGTTCTATTTCATTCATACTATTATAGTACCAATGTAGAAGTCATGGTAGTAATCCATAAAAGTGCACACTTAGCTAAAAATTTGGGAGTTATATTTTATATCAAATGGTTCTGAAATTCTAGAGCGGCTATGGCATTTTTGGTTTTACGATTCCGCGTGCGATTAAGTTCTAGAATTTTGGTTTTGTGAGATTTCATGCCCTCTAAGAATCTCACATTTTGTACTTTAAAAAAAAATGGGATTTCGTACCCAAGCAAAGTGCTAATGCCATTTGCCAATTTGGAACATTGCCACACCTTTATCGAAATCGCTAACATAGTACATAGTTAGGTTGGTGTTATGAAGACCATATGCAATTTTAAAGTTTCCGGAGGAAAATGACTTCGAATAATATACGCCTATATATATGTTGTAGGGATTATTTACTCCTCTTTTAAGAGTATAATAATTTAATAAATTTGGTCACTCTATTTGGCACACGTGTTACAACATCAGCTGATAATTAATATTTTGACATTTATTTACTATATAATTAAAAAATGTTCATTCAAAAAATTCAATGCAATAGTGCAGTGTTTAAAATTTAAAAAAAAAAATACAATTTGTGAAACTGCAATTAGAATGACAGTGAATAAATCTATTATTTCTTATGATAATAAAACTATACTTGCACCTATGGTAAGAGTAGGAACACTTCCAATGCGACTACTTGCTTTGGAATACGGAGCTGATATTGTTTATTCAGAGGAATTAATAGATCTAAAATTAGGCAAAACAATACGTCGTGTTAATAGTTTGTTTATTTGAAGTAAAATATACATCTTACTATATGTTTATTACATTTTAGATGTTTTGGGTACTGTTGATTTTGTTGATCCTTCGGATGGTGGAATAATATTCCGGACATGTGATTTAGAAAAGGGCAAAGTAGTTTTACAACTTGGTACTTCTGATCCCGAAAGAGCATTAGCAGTTGGAAAACTGGTAGCTACAACTTAAAAAAATTATTTTTTTAAAATAATTATAAATTTTTTTGATTAGGTTGAAAATGATGTTCTTGCTCTTGATATTAATATGGGATGTCCCAAAGAATTTTCAATAAAAGGTGGAATGGGTGCAGCATTAATGGCTAATCCGGAAAAAGCTAAAAGTATACTAAAAATATTAGTAGATAATTTAAAAATACCTGTTTCATGTAAAATAAGGTAGTAATTTATAATTTATTGTGGTTTTCATATAAGATTTTCCATCTTTTAGAATTTTACCTGAAGTTAAAGATACAATAAATTTAGTTAACGATCTTGCATCGACTGGTATCACTGCAATAGGCATTCATGCCCGGACAAGAAACGAACGTCCAAGACATAGTCCACATCCAGGCAAATAAAATATATTTAATATAATTACATTCATTTAAAATATGGATTTTCATAGATGTTATCCAAAAAGTTGTTGAATCGGTAAATATTCCTGTTATAGCCAACGGTGGATCAAAGGAAATTGATGAATATGATGATATTGATAAATTTCGAAAACTTTGTGGTACTAACAGTGTAATGATAGCTAGGGCTGCTCAATTTAATGTATCAATATTTAGTAAAAATGGTAAAATTATTTTATCTTTCATAGAAAATAGAATATTTATATTCGAATTCATTTAGGGTTAGTTCCAATTGATGATGTTATCAGAAAATATTTAAAACTGTGTATTGATTATGATAATTCTCCATCAAATACCAAATATTGTGTTCAATCAATGTTAAGAGATCAACAAGAAACACCAAAAGGAAAAAGATTTTTAAACTGCCAAACATTGCAACAAATTTGGTTAGAAATGTTCTTTAAATTTCCAGTTACAAATAAATAAAATTTAATTTAGTGATATTTGGGATTTGGGAGATTATTGTTATAAAAGACAAATTGAATTTCAAGAGAAAGGAATTTCTGGACGTCGTGAAGTAGTACCAGGCCAATTAACTGTATTTAATGGATTTAAGGGATCGGTAGATGAGCCAGAATCAAAAAAATGTAAAATTTCAAATAATAAAGATGCCATTTTTGAGAAAAATATTGCTTTTTATCGATCTAATTATACTGAAGGTAAATTTTATTGGTTCCATTTATAATTATAATTAATTGTTTTTTTTCATAGATCCTGATTTACCGAAAAGTGTATTACATTCTCATGCTAATAAAAATGGGATTCCTTTGCCAAAATATGAAACACAACGGGAAGATAAACTATTTAGAACAATTATAACATTTGATGGTAAAAAATATGCAAGTAGTTATTGGGAAAAAAATAAAAAATATGCAGAACAAGGTGCAGCTTTAGTTTGTAATTTTTTTCTAGATTTAGTTAGTGAAGAGTCTCTTATAAAAAATGGTAGTATATTAGGATAAAGAACTACATAATTTATATTTTATAATTTTATTGATTTTTTTAATGTATTTTATTTTCATTGTTGATGTTTATATAATGCATTTTTCTTAAAGAATTTGTTTTATATTTAAATTACAACACATATTTTAAGGATATTTTTTTTTGCTAAAATATTTTTTTGTCTTTATAAATTGATTAAAAAGCAAAATAAAAAAATAAAAAGAGAAGAAAAAAAATATTAAATTCATGTCATACTCTTATTCAGATTATAAATCATTTTATTTAAAATTAAATAAAAATTAAAAAAAAAAAAGATATATTTATCGATTTCGTGTTGGGCCTCCACCATGATGTTGATGCGGTTGTGCTGGCGGTGGCATAATCTCATTATCTGCAATAAATCTATATCGTTGAATAAAATCCAACAATAATTCTGTTGTAACAGGTTCTTTTATACTATTCCAAACAGCTAAAAATGTCGTATACAAAAAAAACAATGTTAATAATAATTTGTGGCAAGGCTCAGAATTTGAAAGCAGTAAAATAAATAGTGTTACAATTTGTTTTCTTAAAAACATATTTTGTCGAATTTTTCCATCTAATCCTAATTTTCGAGGGCAACTTTGTTCGAGTGGAATTTTTTGTTCACTTGGAAATATATTTCTTATTCTGATTTCCTCTCAAAATGAATTAATTACGAGATTATTAAAACTATATATTTTTATAAGGAATTATATTTCAAATTCAGATTATTTCAAATATTTTTATTATAATTTAAACAAATTTTAAAATCTATTAAAAATTCCTATAAATTTACGGTAAACAAAACAATTTATATTAACAACATTCCCCTGGAAAACTCTACTGAAGCAAATTTGATATTAAATTCCTATTCCCTCGAAATCCAGTTTTCGAGGGAATAGAAATTCAATTTCAACTTTTTTCGGCTTGAATTTTCCAGGATACCAAAAAATTCCGACTCGGAATATATCCGAAAATATTCACTCGAAAACTAGAATAGTGCAAATTATAAAAAATTTTACTTACCCATAGCAGTTTTATAGCTGTTTGGAAAAAGTTTATCTGTTCGATGTCTCATAAAAACCCATTGATTATTTTCATAGGCGCATTCAATTATTTTATTATTTAAATCTTTTAGTGCTTTTGTGTATTTTATATTACTAAATGGTACATCCAAACCACCAACATATAATAAACCAATTTTACGGTTTAGAATTCTAAAAAAAAGACTCAATTATTTATAGATCATGTATCGTGAAACAGGAATATTTCAAATAAAGGAAAAAAATATATTCAATTAATTATTTATTAAATTATTTACCCAATTCCAGTTTCTTCAGATATCATTAATTTAAAATCAACTGAATTCATGTTCAGAGGTTTCCATTTAAGTACTTCAGGCGATTGACCAGGAGTATATGGCTAAATAAAAAAAAATATCGCACATTTTTTATTTAATCCATAAGAAATTTATAAATATTAGTTAACATTAAAATTTTACCTCTAATGCTGGTTGAAAAATTAAACCATCTGGTTTATGGCAAAGATTTTTTGCAAATTTTGGACTTAATAAAGCACGTGCTTGGGTAATTTCCCAAAATTCTTTATGACGTACACTAAATGATTCAGCATTTCGATTAATTATACCACGTCCAATTGCTTCATGTCTAGGTCCTTTTTAAATCAAAATTTTTTGAATATTTTTGATGTGTAAAAATAGAAAATTTTTAATTAATCTTACTAATAATCTCTTTTTTGATACAATCTACACGATTTGGATGAAATGACAATTTTCCAACATCTTCATTTCCAAATTTAATTATATCATAAACTAAATATCGAGGAATATTTGTACCATTAACTACATCAATTACCATTTCCTATTTTTTGTTAAAAGAAAGAAAATATTTATAAGAAATGTAAAATGTTGGTGATATTTTCATAATTGTTAGATCTTACCCCATCTAATAATGTATCAGTAATATGTTCATTTAAATTTTTCAGCCTTGGAAATGTTAAATTATCAACTTGGAAACATGAGTTATCACGATCAAAAAAATATATTTCATCTTTACAATTTATTAACATCATGTATCTATAATTAAAGATTATTAATTAAAAAATGAAATATTTCAGAATATGAATATAGTTTTTCTACCTTGTACCATCAGCTTTCCATGACACTTGATATGGTTTATTACCTAAATTATGTAAATTTTGTTGATCCATTGATACTGGTTGTGATCCAGGAAAACCAGTTGATTTCCATTCGCACATATCTTGCACTTTTGCTTGTAATTCACCAAGTCTCGGCTTAATAAATTGAAACATATTATAATAATTATATTTAACAAATATAATTTTTTTTTAATATACTTGATCAGTTATTAAATTAACTCCACTAACACCAATCATAAAAGTAGCATCTTTACGTAATATTTCTCGTTTTCTTTTCTTTTTTGTTGGATGACTATTTCCAGTTTCATCTGGTGTATTGCTATCATCATAATTGTCATCTTCACCATTACCATTCACAACCGCATCATCTTCGTCATCATTTTGATTACTAGTTGCTGGTCCACCAACAACATTACTACTACTACTACTACTTGTACTTGAGATGGGTACAGAATTATCATAATGACGTTTTCTTGGATAATCCTTAACAACAGCTGAAGCAGCAGTTGAATTACCATTTTCACTATCATCAAATTCAAAACACCAATCTGGCATATCTGGTGGTAATGGCGCATCTTCTTCATCATCATAACGTCTATATAATTCACGTATATAATCTTCTTTATATATACCAGGTGGACGTGATTGTGCAAATGCACCTAAGGCTGCTTCAACAGAACAATCTAATTTTTCCACCATATAAGAAACAATTAAAAAACCTGTCCTATTAAAACCATGTGTACAATGTACACCAATAATATCAAATGGTCGATCATTTATAAAATTTTCAACAATTTCAATAAATGAACTTGTTTGTTCTCTTGATGGTGTTTCACCATGTCCACGACATTGTAATTTAAAATATTGTGCTCCTTTATTTTCAATTGAATCTCGATCATAAAAACGTTTTGTATTTGTTAAATCAATCCATAATCCGAGTTTTAACTATATATAATATGAAAATGCAATAATAGATATACTTAAAATATGCTTTAAATTACAAAGAAAAAAAAATCAGTTTGACCCACTTTTATTTAGAATCTAGAACTTACCTTGACAGTTTTCGTATAACTAAAAATCATTTCTGGTGTAAAAATACATTCTAATGGCATTTGATCCTTAAATTTCATACTTAATGGTGTTTTGAAAGCTAAAAACTTTTCAGCTATTAATTGATCCGATTTTCGTGGACAATGAAGCCAACGATTTGGTATTGGACCTGGACCAGACATTTTCAGGCAGATTTTGAGAATATATCTCTTTTCGTTTTATAACCACTAAAAAATCACAATCGAACCTTTTTGTTTGTTTATTTTTATAACTTCAATCAAAACTAGAAATATTATAACTAATTAAATAGATTTTTTTTTTAATTTTGACGGTCCTGTGTTTTTTTAGCACCACACGCACACACACATACACACACTGTTTCTTTTTGACAGTGAAAAAAATTCATTTCGTTTTTGTTTTTGACAGTGAAAAATATTTTTTTTGTTTTTTTTTTTTTTGACTGTTAAAAGTCTGAACCCTGTAAATAAACGTTCCGAAAACTTGAAAATTTTCGAATACAAAACGCAGAAAATGATTACTTATGTCGTTAGGAAAAGTTATGGTGGATTCGAAATGATGCGTTACCGAGCGGCAAAGCAAAATCAAATTTACGTAGGATTTTTTTTCAAATCGCAATGCTACGTATATTCTGTGTTGAATAACAATGAAATATGAAATAAAAAATTGACCTTACAGCGTTGGTCAGAAATATCAAAATACCAACATATCAAAATATTATTTCAAAAAATTTGGGTCGTGAAGATGTTACTTTGAAATTTTTTGACAATTCACCTCGTTGAAGTTCTGAAAATTGAAAGTGGGAAACTTTTGCGTTGCTTTGCTTTGAAGCGCTTTAATAACTTTCCATTGTGAATGAAAGTATTGTTTTTCTATAGATTAACTTTTCTAGGTATTTTCGGCGTTGCTTTGTGTTACGTTGTCTTTACATTGCGAATCCAGTATTAACGTTTTCTTAAACTTTAGACAACCAAAATTTAAATAAGAAAACAGCTGTAACGATGTAAAGTTTTCGGTACGTCAATCCGGCAAGTTTTTGTTAAAGCTGCAAGTTAAATTTTAAGTTTTTTGGTCAATTTGTGAGTCGTCCAAAGCAAAAAAGGAAATGAAAAAAATGGCCGGTTTTTTGGGATTGTTTTTACAAATTTTGAGTAAAAATATAATTTTGGTATAAGTACAATTCGGAAATTTGAAACAATTTTGATAGTTAAACATTGTTTTTCATTAAAAAGAACTCTTTTTTTTTTGCATATATTCGATGTTTTTTTACAAATCCTTATAATCTGTAAAAATTCACATAGAAGTTTGAGCAAAATATAAAAAAAAAATTCTCAAAAATGGTGTAAAATTTTGTGGAACAAATTTTTTGTCCTTTTCGCGTCAATTTAAAATGGCTGAACTGTCTGAAAATCTGTTATTTTGTACGTCAAGCATATATTTACAAGATTTATAATTTTTGTTTAATATGGTAGCACTATTTATTTTTTCATTGATTTAGTAATAAATAAAATGCATTAAATTTCTTTAAAAATATCCTTTTTTTGCCCTTATCATAGCCAAATATGGAGAATATTTTCCTTTAGAGAATATTTTCCTTTAACTTTCCGAAAGTTTTGGATAGTAAATTTTTTGTCATTAATTTTATACGAATGACGAAATCTTTCGTAGCTATTTCGTCATTCGGGTTTGTTTACAACAAAGCCGGGTTTTTACAAATTCACATAAAATCTCATGGGCCTTTAACTGGATTTGAACACGAGACCTGCCGATTGGAACCACTGCACCGTTTAAACACTACACCATTTAGCTGTTTTTTGGAAATTCTTTTTATTTGCTTTTAAATTTTATTCAATTAAATACTAAAAACTCAACTAATATCAAATTTCTGCTATCTAGAAATTGCCCAAAAGAAAATTATTGAAGATGGTAGTACTGCAAAATAACAAAAAAAACATGTCTGATGAATATTACTGAACTGACATACATATTTCTAAAATTCTGTAGGCGATCAAAACAGTAAAAAATAACAGAATTTTAAAAATTGTAGAAATTTTAGAAATTTCCGATTTTTTGGGTTGACGTGAACGGGACCCTTGTCAATATTAGTTTGGTCATCTACAGTCTTCTCCCGAACATAGGAACCAGTAAATGAATAGAAAGACCAGTGGTTCTTCTATTCGTTTACAAGAACTGGTTCCTATGTTCGGAGAAAGTAGATTAACATTAAAAAAAATTCTATTTTTGCAACATTCTTGATTAATCTTAATAAATTTCTTATATAATACTAAAATAAAATATTATATTTTTGATTTTTCTTAATTTTTAAAAACAGATATACAATTTTTATAACAATTTACACTGTAATATAGCAATTATAATGATGTATAATTGCTATATATTTCTGTAACTACATATACAAATTTTAGTATTTAAATACAATAATATATGATTTTCAAAATGCCACTTAACATGTTCATTTTATGTCCTCTTAATTTGTACTAATATAAAGTAATTAAAATAAAATGCGTCTCTGCCATTGAATACTTAAGAATAAGATACTTTAAAAGTCTTGTAAATTTAAAACAATAATACTAATTTTTCATTGAAATTGGTCAAGCAGTGAAGTTAAACTTACGTTCTCCTTAAAGATTTCCCAAATTTTAAATTTTTTTTACTGTGTAAGAAATAACTTTGCTACTTAACCTGTTATTACTTATTTAAAATTTATGTTTATCAACATTTATCTATAATTAAAAAAAGTCGTGTGCTGACCATATACAAAGTTTCTTATTAATTTTTTTAATAGATTTAATAAGAAACTTTTGATTTATATAATTAATGTTTACTTTATTAATTATTCATTCTCATGATTTCAAAAATATTGTGAAATTGCCAAACCTAATATAAACACAATCCTAATAAATTAATACATGAACAGGATATGATTTATATGTTATACCACAACATTAACTCTTTAAGATCAATATTTAATATAACTTTTTATTTTGTCTCAGCATTTCATTACTTTAAATATGACCAATAACAAAGGGAAATTCCACTTCAACTAAATAATTTGAATATTCTAAATTAAAATGAACGAAATAAATAAATTAATGACAGTAAAGGGTTAATATTTATAAAATTTTATTAATTTGTTAAAAAAAAAAAAAGTAAAAACATATTTATAATATCATAAAACAAGAAAACCAATAATTAAGGAGCTGAATTTGTTCGACATAAATATGGTGGTAATTGTAAATTTTTATTATTTTTTCGTTTTGTTAGTCGATCACAAAAACTTGGTCTTTTACTATTATGTCCACCAGACGTTGCATTCGGTCTTGTCCTTTTTCTATTTTTCCTTTTTCTATGTTTTTCTATATTTCTAATATTATGTTTTTTACCATTTGATGACATGTACATACTTTCTATTGGTGATGTAATTGTTTTATCGAATATTTTATTATGTGTTTTTTCTGTTTTTGTTACTGTCGTTTCGGCTGTCGTCATCAATTTAGGTGGGCTATTTTTGCATATCTCATTAATTTTAATTGATGTTGCTGCGGCAATTTGTTCAGCTATTTCTAAACGAGCATTTTCTTCCATTTGTCTTGCCTATGTATTATAAGAAAATTGGGAAAATTTAAAAATTATTAGAAGATCGGAACAAAATAATAATTCACAATCAGAGAAATACCAAATAACAAAAAATATTTGTGAGTAAACATAATAATTAAACTTAAATAAACAAAAATATTAAACAAAAAATAAAAAAAAAGTATTTAGAAGCAGATTTTAAATCTGGACAATTCTATCTCACTGACTAGATCTATAGTTATATAGACACCAATTTATGGTGCGGAAAATATTTAAATGCTATTTTATATAAATAAAACATTAAAAAAAAGATTGAAAGATCAATGAGATAATAAGGTGTAATTCCAGCAAAAAAAAAAAAAAGTAAAACGGAAAATCTAAAGAAAAATCATAAATCTGTTTACAGTAGGATTTATTGATCACAAATATTCATAGATACATATATATATATTTGTGTTTTAATGAATCGAATAAAACTTCCTCACATAACATTAATATAAACATTGTAAACAAGAAAAAAAATTAAATTAAATTTCTAAATTATTTTTTTTTATTAAGGCATATTTATATGTTAAAACTATAAAAACTATTTAGACGTTCAGGGATAAACTTTAAGGTCATGAACATTTTACACAAAAATTTCATTAAATTAAAGGTAAATGGTACTACATATATAAATTATGGTTATTTTAAAAAAAATTGTTAAAAATTTATGGGTTCTTTTAAAAAGTTCGCAATTAATTGAATTTAATCTATAAAGAAAATAAAGATTTTGGATTTATTTATGAGTCAGAGCAAATAAACTCTATAAATAGTCATGGAAATAGCATATATAGATTAAATTGGAAGGATAATATAAGAGATTTGTAAAAATTCAGCCAAAGAATCACAAAATGCTAAAAAAGAATCCTGTGAAGAATTATTAATACAGAAGATTTTAAAATTTTAGAAGTCTATGGTTATTCACCAATTCTAAGAAAATTTGCTAAAACATGATACTTTTTCATACTTTTACATAAGTTCCAAAACACGGATACACTTTACTTTATTAAGTAAAAATTTCTCGTATTTTGGAAACTTTCAAAATTGAATGCTCAAGCAATGGAAATCAGCATTTATATAAAATTGTTAAAAAGTAATTATTATAGCACTATCATTATTAAAATTCACACGAGAACTTATAGTCTTGTAATTAGTCGAAATAATACTGTCAAGTAAGATTAAACTTACTATAAGTTCTCGACTGTTCATACGAGAACTAATAGTAAGTTTAATCTTACTCGACAATATTATTTCGACTAACTACAAGAAAAAAATATTTCGTTAGCTTGATCTGCTAAAATTTATTGAAATATCAGTTTATGTAGTTATAAACACTTAGCAATGCAAAAATATAAGAAAATTTCTCGACACTTGAAAAGTTTTAATAGTTTCTATCACTTAACCAAATAATCTCGTACAATTTTCGAAAATAAAATAACTTATTTTTAATTTAAATTTAGCGATTTTTGAGTTAATTTTAAATATTTGTTTTTTTAAAAGATTATTGAAATCAGCTCCAATTCACCATTTTTAATGTTTATTATGAAATTTTATATTTCGTAATATCAATCTAAATAAATTAATAATTTTTAAAACAACTTTTATGCAAAGTTATATAAAAATGTTGCGCACCAAAACTCTTGTTCAGTAGTTTCATACTTATGAGCTTTTTTAAGTTTTGAAATTTTTATTCGGAAGAATATATTTTATTTACCATTTATTGAAATCTATTTGGTAAAAGTAGTTATAAAAGTATTTTCTTTTTTAAAATATTAAAGCAAAAGAGTTTTTGTGTGACCAATGCTATATATTTTGCAATATGCAGCCTTTGCTGTCAAAAAATAATAATTGTATAAATTTTATTTAATTCTAATCTTCATTTCCTTTTAAACAGAACATGTTACATCATTTTGGTTAACGTTTACTATATTAATAAATTGCATTTACAAGTTCAATATAATTTGTGTCGTCTAGCAACAGAATGCAAAATATACTAATTGGTATGTAAACCATCTTTCTCTTGAAGGCTCTAACAGCAGTTTTGATTACCATTTACAATGTAAATGGTGATAGTAAATTACATTTTAAATAAATTTACAGAAACAATGGACTCCTTGTAATTAAAACAAATTATAACAAATTGTTATTTTATTCTGCTCTTTAAAACATTTTTAAAGTGCGGTGTATTATAAATTTTTGGAGAATATTTACTATGTTAAATGATTACCTGAAAACGTTTGTAGACGAACGGACAGACGACCAGGCGCTAACATAAGGGAATTTTTGTCTCAAATGAGCCTTAAAATTGAAAAACAATAAATAAGTTATTTTATTTTAGAGATAAATTTACTTTTTGTTTGTTACTGAAACAACATCAGGGATTATTACATATTATATTTAAGTACATTAAGAATATGATTGGATCTTTGTCCAAATTTTTGTACAAATCGAACCCCGATAATTCGATCCTTCAAAATTTAATCGAATTAACGGGAAAATCGTATTATCGGAACAAAATTTTCTACAGAGTTAAAAAAAAATCGAATTAAATCGGTAAATCGAATTAACGCGGTTCGAATTAACGGGGTTCGACCCGTAATTATAATTTATAAAGAAATTATATCTAAAATCTAAATTCTATCTCTATTACAAGTAACATTTGTAAAATATCTAAAATTTATGTTCAAAAAACAAATTCAAAAAACAAAAAAAAAACATATTATTTTATATTTAGATTTGTGTTTTTTTAAGAAAATTCCAAAAGTATTTTTATTATTAAGCTATTTTATTTTTCCTATAATATTTATTTATATATATTTAAATAGAAATGTAATATAAAAAAAAACATATTTAAATTTATGTGTGCATTTTAGTCGCATTACATACCAATAATAATCTTCGTTTTTTATCACGTTTAGTTAAAAATATCACCCAACCACCATAAAGTATCATTATAAGTGCTGGTACTAAAATACCAGCTAAAACAGCAGTTTTTCGTATCCAAGCATGATAAATAGCTAATAATATTATTATTAATGCTACTATTACAGCAGCATAACGACCATTTGCTTTTCGTTCTTCCTATTTAATAAGATATCATAGTTTTAATAAATAAATAAATAAATATGTACATATATATTATAAATGTAATGATTTTAAAATATCCTTTACCCTTGATTTTTTCTTATCAACAGTTTTTAAATCAATATTTATAACTTCGTCTGGCATTCTTGTATAATAATTTAATTTTTTATATATTATTTATTTTTATTTAACGAAAATTTGAAATTTACAACTTTGAACTAAATTTACTATCTAATATTTTCATGAAAATTTTTTTCCACAGTTTTCTGTAAGTTTTTCATTAATTCCTTCTTTATTTTTTGGGTTAACATTAATAATTATAATATTAATGAAACACTCTCCAGGCAATTATAATTAATTTATTATTTTCCATATGACTATAAATTCATTGGAATTTCTTGTTTAATACGGATTTATGTTTTTTATCGTTCTATTAGCCAAGAAATTTAGACAACAACTGACTTCCTAGACGGAAAAATTCTCAAAAAAAAAATATAAAACTTTTCTTCGGTATTTTCCTTTTTCTTGTACATATTATATAAATAATTATATATTTGTATAAATATATACGAAATTAACGAATTTTCTGTACACTTGATCACGATGATCAAATCTTCACAATTAAGGAAAATTTAATTAAGTACAAAGTACCAGAGAAATTATTATAAAATAATAATAGAAAAAAATTTTAATTGATTTAATCAGAAAATTTTAAGTAATTTAATTTAATATTAAGATTTCAAATATTTGTTGGGAAATTTATTAAAATTAGAAATTACATTTAGAAAAAATTTAATGATCTTATAAATTTTTATGTATAATTTGTTTGTCGGTCAATTAAAACTTATTTCGATCTATTTTTGAGGTAACTCTTAAATTTTATTTTATATGGTTGTCTACAATTAAGTAAACACAGAGTTTAAGCAGAATCAGTAATTGTTTGTTCAGGATATATACTACATATCAACAAGTCTTCTCTGTTTGTCAGTAAAGTTAACCATTTGTCCTTTCTCCATTTGCATTAATCCAAAAAACTAATATTTCGGGGAGGTCCTTGAAATAACTCCTGCTTTCACTGTCTCTCAATTTAATATTGAATTACCTTAAATAGTATATTCTTAAACTAATTGTTAGAAAGATCCTGAAATTAAATTTAGAAAGTTTTCTAAGAATTTAGTTAATTTATTAAATGTTAAAATGGTTCTAAAACATCTTAAAACTTAGTATTATTGTAAATTCAACTTAACCAACGTTTTATAAGAATAAGGAATATGATTGAAAACCTAATATTTCTGAAATTACACCAACTATAAACTAACCCCTAGATTTCCATAATTCTTTTTTTATATAATACTAAAAAAATATTCTCTCTATGCGCATGCATTCAAAAACTCAAATGAATTACTTTCGTTTTGCGTATATGCATATATATAAACATATTGTTCAGGTAAAGAGATAAATCTGTAGCGGATCTGAATTTATATACTTTAGGTTTTTTTTTTTTTTTATTGATAGAATATTGAAGACGAAACACAACAAACTATTTATAAAGTTTGTTTAATTTAAATGAACCGAAATATTTTTACGAGCAGATTGATATAAATATGTACATAATAGACGATTCATTTTTAGCTGATAGACTTTAAAAATTTGATTGAATGAAAAGGAATGTCTTTAATTAATTATCACACACGCACTAAATTCATTTCAAAATATTATTATTTATTGTTGATTACAAAAAAAAAAAAATAGAAAAATATTGAGGTTATTTGGATTAAGTGGTCTGAACACTAATTCAATCAAATTTTAAATTTAAATAAAAATTAATAAATTAAATAATTCTTTAAACGTCAACAGAGATTTTGAAATGAATAAAAATATATTTTCTAAGCTTATTAAAATTTAAAATTTCAGAAATAATTTGATTTAATAAATATTTATTTTGTGTGCAGTTAAATTAGCACTTACTGGTAAAGCAACATAAATCTACTAAAAGAATTTCCAGCAAATTTTAATAAAATTTGTATATTAGTTGTCCAAAAGCTTAAGTTTATGTTGATGGGTAAATTTATCATATTTTAGGACGAAATATTACTATTTTTCTATGACGAAGTGAACACGGATTAGAATTGGGTTGATATTTTGTTATTATTTGTTAGTTCCAACTCAATCAATGTCAATTCAATCGCTGTATATGGAAACATGGTATATATTAAACACATTTTCAAAAAAAATACATTTCTCTTCTTACCAAAAGAATCTGCCTGAATTGAAAGTAATCAGTCAATAATAATGCGAAAATGAATAAATATTAGCAATAAATATACTTCCCGGATATAAGATTTATTTTTGTGATTAATTTCGTTTAAATTAAATTGCGTATTTTTAAAACTAAACTATAAATAATTTATAATATTTAATGAATCTACATAAAATTTCAACCTTTATAACATTGACCTAAATTATATTTTGATGGAAAATTTAAAAAGCTTACCCAACTTCTGGAAAAGAAAAATGATTGACAAGTTCAGTTTTATTAATTTATAAATACATTTCAGATAATTGTGGATAATTTTGTATATTGGCAAAATAAACATTGTTGTAAAAATAACTTCTTTTATTAATTTGAAGGGTAACATAAAACATAAACAAATTGGAAACAATTAAAATTTTGAAATATAAACACACAAAAAATTCAACATATTTCAAAAATTTATATTGTTACTCAAATTTTTAGTTGAAATTTAATTGACTTGACTTGCCTTTGTTTTAGTGTTGATGAATTCATGTACAGCCAGCCAAAATATCTGAGCAAAAAAGCTTTTGCTGGAAATAAAATGATTAAACCGTTATTTAAATATCAAATAATTTTCACCATCAATTTGAAATAAAATCCGTTTCCGGAATTATAAACCGTCATAATTGTAATTTACGTTGACATCTAGTATTGGAATTTTGAACTATGGTAAAATTATTACTTCACCAAGATATTTTTTACAATTTTGATTATTATGCAAGAGATATACTGGAGTAGATTTTATGCATTACCGTTTTTTAAGGTGACCAAATATGCAGAAAAATTTAAAATAGTCAATTTACCTTTTTCATGCAAATTTACCTTTTCATTGCACTTATTTAAAAAATTCTAAATTTCATGTACGGTTTAAAGGACAAAATTTTAAATTGCAGTTATTTATAATTGCATACTTCAAACCGTCAACGGCAACGGTGCACATGGCCAAGCTATCTCGCGTATTATAATTATAATGTTACATTAGAAAAACATATGACATATTATGACATACTTATGACAGGGAAATATGTCTTATGTTCAAAATCATATCAACGGACGACCGTGCCACTGAAAACGACTTAGAGTAGATAAACTTACCGCATTTATTGTCATAAATAACTATAAATAAACATTTTAAATTAAAATTGCATTATTGTTGTTAAAACTACAAACTATTAGTAAGAAATTATTAAATTCTATTTTAATAAATTTGATTTATTTAATAGCTATAAAAATGTGCTGCCATGCCAACAAGTTTATCTAGGATATTTTTATGTAATACTTCCTCCAAGTATTACAAAATATTATATTAGATAAAATTAACATAATTTCGCATTCTAAAAAAAATTATTGACGACAAATACTAATTTGCTGTTCTTTCTGACTTATTAAAATTTCCATAAGTGTAAAAAAACCAAATTTTAATAAGTTCTATTATAAAAAAATTCTTCTTCTTCAAACTAGAATCAGAAACAAAATCAAACATAATTTGTGCGTTAAAATACATTTTTTGCCATCTACAAATATCCCAAAACAAACATATTGAAGCTGGTAGTGCTACAAAATAACAAAAAAGTCTTAATGAAAATTTCTGAAAAACTTAATGAATATTACAGAATTTAATTTTTCGAGCGTTTGAATCCTCTCCAGAAAAAATATTTTATTCCCATTCAGCATTATTTCACAAGTTAACATTTTTTGTGTTCTTTTCTCAAAAAAATTGTCAACTTAAAATAAATTCCTATTCTTTTCTTGAAAATTCTGCCTCTAAATGAACATTTCCTACCTTTAAATTTTTGACGGTGCAGAAGTTTTACCCCGAACAATAGATTGCCAATGAGAAGAAGCGACAAGTACTCATTAAATAAAAATGGCATATAACGCGGTAATTATTTCTCTAAATTTTATTAAATCGCAGCTTTTGGATACTTCATCATCTTCATCTGATCTTTGTAAAATTGCTTGGCAGTCGACATTTTTTAGTAAAAAAGTTTATTTACAGCTGTAAAATCAAAGATGTAAATAGCAACTTACAAATACGATACATAAAATAAACCATTTTAATGACAAATTTGTATGTAGTCAATAGCATGAAAATGTTCATGCTCAGGCAACAATTTTTTTCTTTTTCTAAAAAACTACAAAAATCAATTAAGTTCGAACGACAAAATTGTCACAGAAAAGTTGCGTGTGTAAATTTAGTCTAACACCAATCTATTCCGACCTTTCAGTTTTCTTAATGTTTTCGGAACTTTTAGTTTCAATATTGGCAAATTCTGTCTGTTTTGTGTTTGTATGGAAATTTTATCACTACACAACTGACAGTTTTCGTTTGAAAAAATATTTAAAATATAAATTATTATTATATTATAATACAAAAAATAGTGCGTGATGTCCTCATCCTTCAAAGATTTATCATCTCTTGTAATTGAAAAAGGGGATGAAGTCGAATCTAAATTAAGTAGCCTTGAAAATTTAGTCTGTTTTGCTGAATGCAAATACGATTTTCATCATAAAAATAATGAACACGATATTATCAATGAGAAAATTGAAAAATTAGAAATTATTAATAAGAGTTGTTCAAAATTTAATTATGAATTTAAGAGTTTTATTAAAACTTTAAATGATGTTGAAAAATCTTGTAATAATATAGATAAGGAAATTGAGAAGATTAGTCAATATTATAATATTAACATATCTACATTGACAGAAAATGAAGATGAAAATAAAGAGAATATAAATAATTTAACCAGAAAATTACAATTATCTGAAACTCCTGAAAAACAGTCGTAAACTTAATTAATTTAAAATTTATTAAATTGTAACAATATTCATTAAAAAAAATTAGGTTAAGTAAAATTTAACAGCTGGCGGTGGTTTATCAAATGTCATATTTTGTGTTATCAAATATCAATAAAAAAAATATAATTTTGTTCAGAAAGCTCTTTTATTTGTTCAGTTTTAAACTGATCTTTGATCATGACATCTGTAGCTTCAACTTTGGGTGCTAAAATTCCTGCTATTAGTCAATTATCTTCCAAAATAATACGAGTTTTAGGATGTAATCCGGGTCCAATGACACTACAAGGAACTAATACTTATTTATTGGGAACTGGGGAGAAGTAATAATTTTTCATAATTTAAAAATATTGTTAATTTGTTCTTGTTTTAAAGGAGAATTTTAATTGATACAGGTGATCCAGATATACCAACTTATATTAATAATTTACGAAAAGTGTTAAAAGATGAAAAAGCACAAATAAGTACAATTATATTAACACATTGGCATCATGATCATATTGGTGGTGTTAAAGATATTGTTAAAATTGATAAAAATAATGATTGTAAAATATGGAAATATTCACGTAATGATTCTCCTGATGTATATGAAGAAATACCAAAAAATATAATCGTGGATAAATTGAGAAATGGCCAAATATTTGAAGTTGAAGGTGCTAAAGTAAAAATTATTCATACACCAGGCCATACAACAGATCACGTCATATTAACAATGGATGATGGTTCATTATTTAGTGGTGATTGTATACTAGGTAAATTATAAATAGAAATTTTTGGATTGTTGTTATAATGAATTATAAAACCGTTTAGGGGAAGGTACAGCTGTATTTGAAGATTTATATGATTATATGAAAAGTTTATATGATATTTTAGATATTAAACCTTCAATTATTTATCCAGGACATGGAAATATTATTAATGTAACTATTACATTATTTTAATCTTTTATATCTATTTTTATACATATTGGTAATTTGATTATTAGGATCCAATTCCGAAAATTCAATATTATATTGATCATCGAAACATGAGAGAGAAACAAATTTTTGCAGTTTTTGATGAAAATCGTCAAAAGAGTTATAACGAAATGGATATTGTAAAAATGGTTTATAAGGAGACACCAGAACAGTTATGGCCAGCAGCAGCTTATAATGTTAATCATCATTTAAAGAAATTAACGAAAGAAAAAATGTTAAATGAAATAAATGAAAATGATGAATGTAGATGGATTTATGTAAATAAAAATTCTTCATTGTAGTTACAAAATCCAAGTAAGCGAAAGAATATATCCAACGTACCATTTTTAAAAGTAGTTATTAATATGTAAATATTCAGGTGGATACTACAGTTTTTGTGTAATTTTATAAGCATTATTTTTTTGTTAAATTAATAAAAAAAGTTTTTACTTTATACTGAGAGAAAAACTGTGAATTTAGCAAAACAATTAATAAATTGGACTAAAGTGGTCAACGGAAAGGTTGACGTGTTAGGCAGTCCTCAAATACTGGAGTCCATTGATTAAAATTGTAAGAATTAATAAACACCTGAAAACTGGAAATGGCTCAGACATTCAAAGCTTCTATTAAATCAAAACTATTAAGGAATTTCATTAAACATTATATTAAAATCAAACTTCAACAATTTTATTTTACTAAGGCCATAAATTAAGAAATTAAAAACAAATAAATAACAAATTAAGTCTTTTCAGAAGCTATTTTTAGCAAAATTTGTTGAAATTTTTGGTAAAAATGTATGTAACAGTTCTTTTAAATTTTCCTCAATCATTGTGATTATTTCCGTTTTAAATACTCCTGTCATCCATGTGGCTATATATGATAAAAGCCAATTTAATAGTACACTCATTCCTGTAGCACTTACTTGCACATTACTGAAATCGAAATCATTTAAATCATTTTTCACTAAATATTATAGCATCCTTACTCAAATTTTTCAACTCGAATATCTAAATTTTTAATATTAATGTCAAATTCTAACCAATCACGTATTTCAGCGGTAATCGATAAACTAATTGAATTATCACCAACAGTTGTTTTTAATTCACCACGTGGTCCAATATTCCAAATATGTGCATAGTAAGAACTATAATTTAACTAAAAAATAGAAACTATGAAAACTTAAATCAAATTTTAATATGAAAATGCAAGAAATTACAAATAAATTTTCAAAACCAATTGAGCCAAATATCTTAATATCACGATTATTTGGTGTTGATGAAACAGAAAATTTACTTGTACGTATTAATGTTGATAGATGTTGTATTGTACCATTAACAGCTTCAAACGTACCCCAAAATGTAATAGGACCTAAAAAAACAATTTTTAAAATTAAAACAAAAATTTATTATGTAATGCAAAAAAAAATTTTTTTTTACCAAATTTATGTGAAAAATTTGTACTAAAATCAGGTGCTGTAATACTATCATAACCATTTGAAATCATTTTATTTTTAATATCATATAAAAATTTATCAATTATTTTATTTAGAAACTTATCTAAAATATTACTTCTTGCTCTGTAAAATAAAAATATTCCCAATTATTTAATATATATTTTTTGAAATAATTATTATTTTTTATTTACATATATTTTTCAGTAATTTCACTATTTTCTTCAAATAATTCAGTTAAAGCGAAATCTTGTAGAACATGATCTAATCTTGTTCTTAGAGTTTCTTTTAAATGCCAATAGAGATCACGTTTTAAATATTTTACTATTGAGGACTCTAAATTTATTAGAAGAAAAAATAAAAATGAAATAATTTAAAATTTTAGTAATATTTTTTACCAATATCTTTCTTTGTTTGAGAACTTTTAGTTGGATTAGTATTTGAACTATCAAGGTATTCAACCTGAAAACAAATTAAAAAATTTAAATATAATTTGGATTAATTAAATCCACGTATAACAGTTTAAAAATATATTATATGTAGCAGTTTTATTAATTTCTGGTAACAAAAAAAACAATGTATATTAAATTATAATTTTTAACAACTAAGAACATTATCAAAATTACATTTAAATACCATTTATCTAAAATTAAATACCATTAAGCCAAATGTTAAAAGAAGATGGAATAAATATATAAATATTTTTAATATTACGCTTTTAAAATTTAACTAATTGTTGTTTTAGAAAAATTGTATATTTTCTTACCTCAATTGTTACATTTTCTGATTTAAATTTCAAATCAAAATTTGTAGTTTTTAGTGCTCCGCCATAAATTTTAAAGCCAACCAAACCTCCAGTTGCAATATTTTCTATTTTAATACTGAATAAAAAATTTAAATTATTTTAATAATTTCATATTTTAAATTATTATTATTAGTATGTATTTATATATGTACTTTATATTTCCAATATTTCGTACTGGCAGTAATTTTAATTGACTAGAATTAGACATTTCATATGAACCTGTTAGTCGTACATTATACCAATCTGCTGATATTTTTAAATTCCTTTCATATAAATTTGGTGTTATTTCATTCATACGAGCAATTGGATGTTTTTGAATAATAAGATCTTTTAATGTTCTGTAATTAAACAAAATTTAAATTCTAAAAAAAAAAGTTGAATAAATAATTTTTTAATTGACTACATTTGATTTGCACCGTCACGTATAAAAACATCAGTAAATTTTATAGCTGGTAAAGCTGGTTTATGTCCACGAATTTCTTCACTGACACCGGCATTTGTAAAGCGCTAAAAAAAATAATTTAATATCATGTAAGTTATATAATATGTATTTTAAAATATTAAATAATTATTTATATTATCAATGATTCAGGAAAGCTAAACTTTTTCAAAATTACCCTAAATGTTAATTTATTTAAATACAATTTAAAATATATGTACTATTCAATATTGAAATGCTGCATTTACTATTTAATAATTTTTAGTTGAAAAGTTGATATAAATTAGTTTAACATTCATTGTTAAAAAAAAAAATTAATTTAATACTAATTGAATTTTATTGAAATCCAAAACATCTGAGTACACAAGTTCACATAACATAGTGTTTACTATTTGATTTTGGTAGCTTTTATTTTAAAATCATTTTAAACTAATTTATTTGTAATTGGAAGTAAATAAAAAACAAATAATTATTTTAACTTTGTGTCAATGTAATTTTGTTTTGGTACACGTTACATAGGTTTGCCACCCTTCACATAAGAAAACAAAACGTAAACAAATAAAGTCAGTGATAACAAAAATTTTTGACTAGAAATTAATTTTTTTTTTTTTGCAATTTGGAAATCATACTCAAAGATATTTATACAAAAATTAATTATTTAATAAATACACAAACCTTGAAATGATTAATCAAGTGAATAAGTTGAAATTATCGTAAAAAAAATTTAGTTTAATGGAAATAAAATACTATACTTTCCAAAATTTAAAATTACTTGTGGTTAAATCCAAATTAATCACAATATTTATTTTACTTTCAATTAAATATAGTTAAAAAGAATCAGATCACAGACTGTCCTAATTTTCTGTAATTCTAATTAAATTAAATTAAATTAAAAACTTACCCTTTTTAAACTTTTAGCAAATTCTGGTGTAACATATTCAATAGCATTACCCAATTCAGGGTCCAAATCTGTTAAAAACATTATAATTTATTTTTTTATGTGCTCTGGAACTTTATATTTTTGTGATGGAAAATTTAAAAAAAAAAGGAATCTTATTGAAAGTGAAACTACAAAGTGTTATTATCTATATCACATTTTATTTACAAAAAAAAAAAAACTCATACACAAATTTATGGCATAATTTTGAACAAGTTTCGATTTCAATATGAAATTGTGGTTATTATTATTTTTTAATTTTTGTGAAATATTAATTTAATTTAACACGTTGGCATATGAAATTTAGGCAAACTGATTATGCGTACTATTGAAAAAAACGTCACTGTCTTTATAAGTTTTATTTACTACTAAAATTAAGTTTTTTTCAAATTTAATCAAGTGTAATATTTAAAGCTTTTTTTAGTTTCTTCCAATATTTTTTTTATTATGCTTGCTTGTATTTGGAAAAGTATTAAAATAAATTTAATTATGAGAAATTTTGTAAATAAAAAAAGCATGAGTTTATTTTCAGATATGGTTTATGGAACGTAGAAAGCTTATTAAAGAAGTTTCGTTGAGAGAGAATCGAGTTGATAATGAATTTGGTTTCATGTGTTGTTTAATAATAATTAACACGTTGATTGACAAAACCCGTCAATAAATTTACAGAATATAGGGACAAGAAGGTCGTTCAGTTTTTCAGCTTTTGGGACAAAACGGCAAACGCAGAGGAGAAATGCTATATAAAATATTGAAGGGTAAATTTTCATAAAAAATCATTTTATTTAAATGTTGTGTGGTCATTTAGTAAAATTTCACGTGAAAACAAACCACTATCGCCCAATCGTATATCAATCAAATTTACAGATTTACAGCGAGTCCCTACACTTTCCAACAACGAATTTCTATTTCTACTGCCCGCCAATGTGTTAAGGAATTCTCGGTGGAACAGTGAACATTGAGAAAAAATTGCTGAAAATAAGAGATTTGTAAGCAATGTCATTTATTTGCCTGTTGTACAAATAGGAAAACGTTACGTTTGCGGCAAAAATTATTCGTTTAAGGTAAATTAATAAATAATATACGCTGGGATATATATACATAAACCAACTGCATAAATAAACGTTTACATATACAGTTAATTAAAAAAAGTTAGTTTATTATTCAATTGATACTGGTACTTGGTTCCATTCAAGTCGGCGACATCGTTGCCGGCTTTAAAGAAGCTGGTATCAATAATAAAAGTATATGTAAGTATCAACAATAAAATTATAGTCAAATGTTTCTCCAGAAAAAACCATTTTAATCAAATAAAATTAATTTAAATGTTTTTGCAGCAAAATGAGTTTATTTGAAGTAGTTTCCGTATTTTAAAAGAAAATTGTTTTCGGCAAATAGAAAATACCTTGGGGCGAAAATTCTTTTCTAAGTTATTTTATTTCTATTTCAACTTTATTTCAGTTACACCTTTTAAGTTTGTCTATTATGTCTCATGTGCGTATATTTATCAACTATATTAGCAATAATCTGTAGTATCTGTTGAAATTGTATGAAAATACACTGAAAAATAGGTTTGTTAGTTTACCGATAATGATGAATTTTGAGTCACTTGTGATATACTTAATTTGATTTCTCAAAAAAGTTTCAAATAGTTTAAAGTAAGACAAAAATACATGGATTCTCGTTGCAATAGTGGTCAAAATAAAATATCTACTTCTGTAGCTAAGCCCGTATAATTAGAATTGTATGAAAAATTCTGAAGTTTATTCTCGGATTAAAAGTTGAGTTAATTGCGTATAGCACACATTCATTTGACTAGCATTTATCTACTCTTAGCAGTCGTTCTAACAATTAAATTTTAAGTAATATTTTAGCTCTGGTTTTGAGATTGTTCATATGTACAAGTACGGCTTCTCTTTAAAATATGTCAATATAAACTGTTTGTTTTTTATTTATAAAAACTTAATTATTTTCTGATTATTTTAACTATGATTTTAATATTAAATAATACAAAATCAACACTTTTTTAATACATATTTGAATTTAGTTTTAATTATATATATGATGTTGGTTCATATATACATATAATTAAAATTAAATTTAAATATTTATCAAGTTTTTAATTTGAAAATTATTTTTATTTACCAGATAGTAAATTCAGTTTATTTAATACACTGTTTTTAATTAGATTTAAATATATAATTAAAAAAATATAAACAATATTTTTAAATAACATTTTTTATGTAGTTAAACAAAATTATTGAAATTTAGTTAAAAATTTGTTAATAGTTTAAATCTATTTGTTTAAATTTTCACAACTTTTAACCAGCTCGGCAGATGAAAAACTAATAATACACTGTCAGTTAAGACTTTGTGATTTATCCAATTTATATTAATTATTTTTACAAGTAAAATTGTAATTTATTGAATTTAATAAAAAAAAAATAGATTATAAATTATTCATTGCCTGCCTATTGGTTACACATAGAATAAATATTAACACCAGATTAAAGTGAATTTATAAAAAAATTCTTCGTTGTTTCAGAATTATCAATTTATTTATTTTTTCAAAAATTTTGTTATAATTTTCAAGGGTTTTTTAAAAAAATGTATATTTTCGAAGAATGTTACAAATATTTTAGTTAGTAAGTATCACTGAATTTAGAATTAATTGAAAATACCGGGTGATATAGTATGAAAGTAGTTTACAAATAATATATAATAGTTACATAAGAATTCAATAGTTCGGTTAAACGATAAACTGGAAAATTTTAAGATTGTACAAAGTGTAATAAGTCTTGGTACCAAATTCTTATGGAATTTAATGAAAAAGTAAGAAATCGTAATCACAAATTACGAAAATAGAAAAAAAATAACACTACCAAAAAAAGGAATTTTTCAAGTGGAAAGTAATGTAGAATATTTTTCAAATTTATTTCTTAATTTCTTGGTGTAACCAAAAAATTAATATATAATAAATTGATTAATTAAATTATGGTTATAAATGACCACATGACCTTATGATGATTAACTTCATCATAAGGTCATGTGGTCATTTATAACCATAATTTAATCAATCAATAATGATTTTATTCGATAGCTAGATCATATTTCTTTGTAAAATAACCAATTTCAATTACATTTCAAATTCAACTATGGCTTTGCACTACAGTAGTAAATTATTTCTTTTTTAATTCTGTACATTATAGCTGGTGAATAACCCTGTATTTTTTTAATATTAATAGATTTTCTTGTAAAATTATCAAATAAATGCTGGTGTTATTATAATAAAAATGTGTAATTAAATAAACTTGAAATTTATTTCAAGAATTATTAATTATAATTATTAATTATTAATAATAATTATAATTGTTTAAATTTAACATTCTTTTTAAATAAGTACGGTATTCCATTTTTTATTAAATAAAATATATTTTCACTAATTATTTCCAAATATCTAGAGAATTAGTGTGTCACTGTCAAATAATGTAATATATATCTTAACTAATTTTTCAAATGAAATATCGTCTCTCTTGTACTCTTGGTATGTCGAGTTTAGTTGACCAATTATAAGGTAATAAAATATTTGAAAATTTTCTTTTTAGAATCCTCCAGAAATAATTAACTTACGACAACTAGAAAATATGAAAAGCTTAACTTAATATTTTTATTATATTTCTACATTCTAAAAATTATCAAAGAATTTAAACGATGTCATATATTTTACCCAACTTTTTTTTCCATTAACTGTAGAATAAGCATCTGTTACTTGCTACAAAACTATTTTTTTTTTATTTATTTCATTTCCACAACGTGTTACTAAACGTTCGTTTTTATTATTAAACCTATATTATTTGTATATCATCATCCTTAATATATTTGTTCAGTTTGAGTGCATCCTTTTTCATGGTATAATAGAAAGTTTTCAAAAGTTTTTAATCTCATTTTATCTATACACTATATTTGTTCATCCAAACTAAAAGATTATGAGTTTATTTTTTGTGGGGGGGTGGTTGAAAATAAACGATCTTAACAAACACACCTAAACATATTGGAATAAATGTACTTTGAAGAATGAAAAATATGATGACTTTAAAACCAAAATAAAAATGTTAATTTTAAACCACCATATGATTTGTTTCAAGTTTATATAGCTTGCAAAAATGAACCATAATCGTCTTGGTGAAAGTTTTGTATTTAATTTTAAATATGATATTCACCGATACGTATAAATACAGGTGGTTAGAATTCATGAATGCATTATTTAAATAAATTGTAAAAATAATAAACTTTTTATATACAATCTTTATTAGAGTTCATTATATTTGGTGAATGTCACGGCACCAGAACATAATTTTTCTGAATTTATTTGATATTTAAATTCAAAATATTGCAATACACGGTTAAGATGAAATAATAACAGCAATATATTTGTAAAAATCTGAGTTAAGTAGTATTTTGTATAGAACATATAATACCTTTAGTTGTTCTCAGCATTAGGAAGCGTGTTTTTTTTTTTATAAGGCATCGATACTCTCTGCAGTTGGTTACTGTTCTGTATGTGATTTCTAGTAGTTATATAAAGTGGACTGTCTCAGTGATTTTTGGAGAAAACTGGACAGCAAAAAACGTACTTGACAAATGTGCTACTTCTCAACTACGTTTTTTGTTGACTTGACAAATGTGCTATTTCTCAACTACGTTTTTTGTTACTTCAAGATCTTCATATACTTCAAGAGCGTACTCGAAATTACTCCGAGAGTTCGCAGGGATTGCAAAATTTACCGGTTACACGTATTCCCGTGTACGTGTAACCCATTTCATTTATAATAAGTTTCCTGGTAAATGCGAGTATTCGGGTAAGTAAATGCGAGTATGCGGGTAAAAATTAATTTTAAATAAAAGACTATAAAATTAAAGTTTTTTAGTATCATTTTATAAAATAATAAAAAAAAAATTATATAAAACAAAATACTATTTTAAAAAGACTATTGCGTTCAACGTTTCAAAATTTCTTCGGTCAAAATCTTAATTTAAAATTTAAGAAGAATAATGAAAAATATAATCATTTCTTTTCGGTGTTAATACAAATTTGTTCAAAAAAAATGGTTAATTTGGAAGAAAACCTTAAAGTGTTCAGTAAATCGATCTGACAACTTAAAGACTTACATGTTTCTTTATCAAAAAACTTGAACTTATGAAATATGTGTCGTATTTAAATACCCGGGTAAAAATTTACGGGTACTCGCATTGGTAAAATTGTGCAAATTTGGTTTGGTTTTTTAATGTTTTTAATGAAAAATTGTTATTTAATACAGTAAATATTCTCCAAAATTGATAATACACACCCCACACTGGAAAGGTATTGAAGATTAACAAAAATGTTAAATTTTTTTTTATTTGAATTTTTTGAATAATCGGTATATTTGTATATAATTATTTTCAAAATGTAATTTAAAGTTATTGCTAGTTAGTACAATTTGGGTTCTAGACGGCGTAAGTTATTGCTCTTCAAAATGTAACTTATAGGTCTTCAAAATCAGTAAACATAAAACAAAAATAAGATGTCTTGGCTGAAAGATAAGAGTATAGTTTTGTTAAATATACAGGATTTGCCAAGATATACAATATATATCGTTTAATAAATAGTTATGAAAAATTTTTATAATTACTGTTAAGTACTTATATTGAAAAGAGTAACTTCTTGGACTCAAAAAAGTCAATAAGTATGAAACTATTGAATAGTACGTTTGGCTACTCCGCATTTATTTATTTATTTTAGTTTTCGAAAATATAGCTCACTGACTCAGATGATGAAGGATTTTGATTTATTTAATTAAATTTATTTATTTATTTAACAAAATTGTTCTTTTGACGTATTAAATTTTATTTCAAAATCATTTTAATATTTGCCAACATGATGTTCACACTACTCATATTTATATTAAATATATTTTGGTCCTTCTTAATGCAGGTTGAACAATTTATAAACTGTTTAATGCCTTACAAATTGAAATAAATTATATTTTTTTAGAGTTTATTTGCTGCATATATTTACTTGTTTAATTTTGTCGTTTAGTTTAGACAAGGATTGAACGAACTCTTTAAGGCTCTTTGAACAAATTTATATTTGTAACAATTAGTCTTAAGTGAATTTACAGCATAACAACTGAACTGAAATTTTACAGTGCAAATATTACTAAATTATTTACAAATAATAGCAATAATATTATATATTCTTTAAAAATAAAATGAAAAATCTACTCATATACCGTATTTGATTTCTAAATATCTTTTCATCACTCAGTTTTATAAATTTTTCATACTGTAAAATAGAAAATTTATTATTATCAATTTAAAAATATAAATAATCAAAGTGAAATATTGAAAAAGTTATAATTCAATATGCCAAGAATATAATCTAAAAACAAGTGTTCATTTTGTGATAACAAAGTCATACAAAATATCGATTTATAAATAAAAATAAAACGTTTTCTTCAATAATAATTTTATATGGAAAAGTGTGGTGTCCTTAATAAGTTTTCCTTTGTACATTTTGTACACCAGATGGACAAAATAATCAAATAATTGAATTAGAAAGAAAACAGTAGAAAATATGAAAGGAATGAACTTAAGTTAATCATATTTTTTCCAGAGGAACTTAAATTTTTTTAAATTACTTTATTTATTTATTTTTTAAATATAGAATATTTTCCTTTTAATAATGTAAAGTTAAAGTTAATTTAATTTTGAACTATATTTATAAAACGATTAATTTTAAAAATCAATAATGCCTGATTATACATACCCACGGTAATATAAGTTAATTAAAAAAAAATTTTTTTTTTTAATTTAAGGACATATTCTAAATTAGTTCAAAGACGATAATTGCGGTGCTGATGTTGAAAACTAGGAAATATGCCATTTTTAATGTAGTTTCCAGAATAATTAATTATATGTAATTTTTAAATAGAAAATGAATTAAAATTTTATTCGACTAAAAGCAATAACTGTGATTGGTATATGTATAGCGAAACGATAATTACTACATATTTTTCGTTGGGGTCTCTTAAACAACGTTGAGGCCTCTTAAAATAACAGTAAACTTTCAGAATTTACTTGTTTAAATTTATTTCTTTAAAAATTTTACAAACAAAACCATGTTAATAATTTTACAACACATAATAAGGTTTATCGTACTGCGACTTTTTTTTAAGCTCATGATATATACTTTACAAGTATTATTGAACCAATTGCTATGACTAACTGATTTGATACCCTCTATTGTGCTGAGGAAGCATAGCACCATTTCTAGTAAAATGGTTTGGGTGACTGCTGCTGTAGAATAGAAATTATGAAATTATTATGTTTGAAACACAATGACCAATCAAAAACATTGAACAATTTATTTAAGTTGTCCCAATTGGCTTTCAACAAAGTTTTACGTTTCGGCGGGACATTTTGACTGGGTGGTAGGTAAATTGAAATTTATATCAATTTGGATGTGGTCAGAGCTACCTAAGGAAGCTTTGACTGAAATGTTGAAATTATCATGTTGAAATTATTTAGTTCAAAATTATTTTTGAACTAAATAAGTTACTTGATGTAGTTCACTGAAAAGATTGACATGGCGGCATTAATGGGTTATCTGGTTTGAGTATAGGAGCCAATCTTATTGATTGCATATCATATATTTTTTGCTTTCTTCTATAAAGAATATGTTTATCGAAACATAGTTAAATTCTGGAGAAGAGCTCTTATTGTACTTGTGCTGAATTTGTGAATTAATCAGTTGATTTTTCTTGAGTGTAAATAAATAACAAATCGAAATTAAAAATATTTTCAAAATTTTTTATGTGAACACTTTTCGGACAGTTACTTTCTTGCGGGAAAAATATATGACCTCGGTAACGTTTACTAGATTAGAAAAAAATATTATTCAGCAACTTCACGGACATGCTGTGGCAGGAGCGACTACTGGAATACGATATTTGGATAAAATGCCGGAACTTAAGATCGGAACACTTATTGAAATAGACACGATTAGCCCTGCGGGTTATGAGAGAAAAAATGTACTGCTATAGAAACGTAATTGGATTTTCAACCCCAGATTTAGCAGAAAGTAAGTTTAACCACATTTATCTGAACTGTTCAAAAGGAATGAAAAACATTCACCCGAGAGGAAAAGCAAATTACGTATACCATTATTAGAAAAACACACCTTCTTACTTTTTGGCTTGGCTGCTAATGCTACTTATCCATTAAATTAATTGGTGTTGAAAAAATAGAGTTTTAGAGCTACGAGATGTAAAAATCTTTTGAAATTACAAAAATTAGTTAGAAAGAATTTTTAGTTAATAGTTAGATAGAATTTGAGTAGTTAAAAGAGAAGGATAAATTTACTATAAAAAAAAATATGACTGAGAAATTGGTAGAAATGTTCGTTCGACTTGTATTGACTGCGCCACCAGTATCTAGTATCGTACAACGTTGTGATACCGGAGCTGTTGTCGTCCATAGCTACTTGTAGTGTATTAAAATGTACGCGGTGAAAAAATAACAAAAAACTAAGAAAATAATCCATCATATTTTATTATATTTCAGATGTATTAATTTATTATAATTAATAACATAATTTCTAATACATTTTTTTATTGAAAATTCCATACAATATGTTCTACCAATACTACTTATCCATTAAGGAGTATTGGTAGAACATTTTAGTCAGTACATTTTATTTTACAACTGTCTTTGCCAGCTATTTATATTTTACAACGTTTACTTTTTTCGGTCCATATTGTTAACAAACCCCGTGTTCAATGTACACAAAAATACACTTGTACTTTTCCAGCAGAATGACACTGTTTACAAAGTAAAACTATATCCTTAATGACAATTTTTGCACCAAAAATTTTATATTTTTCCTATCCGATTTTATAATAGAAATTATTTACACAAGAAAATCCTTTTTTATTTATCTTCAAAAGTTTTTAATTTAAAAAGAAAATCAAAGGCTTTACTGCACTTTATACAAACAGAAACCAATAAAAATTTCAAAATTTCTCTCTTAACATTAAATATTAATATATAAAATTGAAAATAAAAAATATCCTCAGGTAATCCTTTTTATATTGACAATTACAAAGATGATTAACAGATCATCTGTTGATATTAAAATATATACAATTTCATATTAAAAATCCATTCAACATTCAAGGTTTACATTGTGGGCAACATGTTGCACATTCATAATGCTACATAATTTTGTCCTAAACCTGCGCAAATAATTATTTACAAAACATATAATTTCAGTTGATATATGAATATTATGATTTGAACTTTAAATTTTTTAATGAAATAGGAGAATTTCAAGTGAAAACCATATGAAAAATTTAAAATTTAATTTGAAATGAAGATTAATTAGAAAATTCAGTTTTGAAATTGGTTTGTTTACAAAATAAGAACATTTACATCCTAGTTAAAATGAGAAATTATCTACCAATTTTTGAAAATATCTTAATTGAAATTAGTAGTAAGTTTATTTGACAATAACAAAGACTTTGAGGATTATTAAACAGTAGGACATAATTAAATAATATTTCAAGCAAAAAAATTTATTTATAGAATGCCAATGAACCTTAATTATTCTATTTAGTTTTAAAATTATTTTGTATCTAATGATAAGTTTAATTCCACAAGTTCAAGGCCTGAAAAATTCCAATATAGCTACTTTAAAAAAAATATACAAATATCGAATTTCGGGAAAAATGTCACCCATGGCGATGAATAATTTAACATTATCATTATAGTCGGATTAATTATATCAATTTATTTATTTCGTAAATAAATTACTCAAAAATTTTATTATAAGATGATAATAATGAAATTTATGTAAATTATAATAAATTATTTACGATTTGAAAATTACAAAAGTAATTTGCTAGCAATAAAAATTTAAAATGGTTAAAAAAAATGTAATAATCTGAAAATTATATAATTAAAATTGTCTGCTTAAATTTGAGTTTGGAAATGATTTAAAAACATTTCAATAATTATTGGTAATATTCTCTTAAAAACATTATCTTTGTCGTTGCTATTACTATCTTTATTGTCTTCGAAAGTCTAAAAAACTCTGAATTAATGAACACCATATGTATGGAAATACACAGCACGCTGTCTTGGAATAACAATATGTTTTAATTGCAAAAAACACTGCCCTGAGATTTCTGTAAGAGATATTTTACAGCTTCAGATTTTGTTATATATTGGTTGTTTCTTATGTTTACGATGATCTAAAGTTAAATTTAAATTATCAAATACGTATTAGATTACAAAATTCACAAACTATGATGAATAATAAACTACTTAATTAGCAAATAGCTGCTACTGCTGGCTTATGAATATCTTTTATGCACCGACTAATCTTTTTCATTTTTAAAGGATGTTAGTCTATACATTATATATTGGATCGTTATCGACCTAATAATTTTAATTGATATTTTTGGGGTTCGAAAATCACAGAACTTATATTTTCAAAGCCACATTTTAGTTTAAAAAAATATTAATATTAAAAAATAAAATTTAAATTTGGAAATTTATCAAATCTAAAAAAGGAAATCTAAATAAAGAAATTTATTCGAATTTAAAAAAGGAATTATTTCAGAATTTTCACAATTACATATTTTGGAAAATCAAAAATCATGCAAATGGTTAGGCATATTTGATGTGATCATATTTTAATTGCGTAGGAAAACTAAGCTCATTAAATTTCTATGTACATATATACAATTTTTATGTAATCGTATAAGTATGCAAATTATGAAGTATTACGTAAAAATTATATTGAAAATGAAAGAAATTTTCATTCTGTTATATATATTATTTGTATTACTTTTGCCTAATTTACTAATATTGATAATTGTAATATTTCTGCTATTTAACCAATATATTGCTCATTATTGACTCTTGATTTTAAGTATCAAAGAAATAAAATTTTGAAAGACTACTGTATTTTTATAAAAATATGTATAGGTGAAATCATTAAAAGAAATAAATAAATTTAAATTGAATTATAATTAAAAATTGAATTACTATTCAAAACACTAATTGAACTAGAATATTTTGAAATTTCCATTGGCATTAATAACTAGATTAATTACTGTATCCTTAACACACGTCATTGTAAAACATTTTTAAATGTCTTTGCTTAGGAAAATTAAAGAATTTCCCAATTCTTCAATTCATCGACTATAGAATTTCAATATTCCACTATAATGAAATCTTTATGAAACTATCAGAAACTTTTATGTTCAAAGTACTGACTGTAAATTAAATAATAAAACATAATTATCAATAATTTGAAAAACACTTTATAAGAAATCAAAAAATTTTGAGATTTAAAACAATTTCATTTAAAAATCATCCTGAAAAATCAAATAAAATGTATAAAATTTTTAGCTGATTTCATTGACGAAAATATGCTTTTTAAATTATTCATTTATCCTGGATCAAAAGATATTCTTATATTTTATTTATGTATATTATTTTTCTGCTTTTGATCATTTGTGCCATTTTACGAATATAAATTTCTGTATATGCTCTAAACTTTCACGTGTTTCTTTAATGTAAATTCTTTCAAAATATATAATTTTCATTCCATGTGCCATGTCAGTTACATTTGTGTCTTTAAAATAAAATCTACATTGTTTTTTTTGTTGTTGCGAGGACAAATAAATAATTCCACGGTCGAAAAATAAACTCATGCCTGTAAAAGGAAAATTCTTCTAATGCCAACAAAAAAAAAAAATGATTTTATGTTTTAAGGATAAAGGAAATTTTTCTTGTCTTCTTCTCTGTTTATTATTTTACCGAAAAAAAACAACCAACAAAAGAAAAAAAAAGGATAAAAATAAAATAATTTACCACAAGGAAATAGTTTTCCATGTTCTTTTTCTAAAAAAATATATTTTGAGGACATACTTGTTGGTATGTAAGGAGGAAATTTTTTTTTTTATTTATCCACGAGTTGTACAATTGTGAAAGATGGATTTTTTCCTATTAATTTTTACAAAAAGGACATATACTTCGTGCGGAGTGGTTAGGGGTAGAAATATTTTTTTTTTTTTGTAGAGACACGGTTTATATAATTGTGGGTGACATTTGGCTTTTTTTATGTGGTTTTGTAATAAAAATACCGCGTGTAATGAAAAATACACCGTTTTTTGTTTTGCTTGAAAATTGGGACAGAAGGAAGTAAAAAATTTTCATTATAATAAAAGAGAAAAAAGAATGAATGTCATTTTTTTTTCAGTAAAAAGGAAATTATATTAGCATTTTCTTTAGTTGTTATTTTTTTTTTTGATTATTTAATAAAATAAATTTAAGGATGAAAATTAAATAAATATAAATTTGCGGTATACAAAAAAAAAATGATAAAAATACGTACGGCAATTTGACGTTTTTCTATCTACTTAAATTTTCGTGAAATAGAATAATAAATGAATAAAATTATTTAATCGAATTGAATAACCAAATAGAACGAAAAGTGTATATTTTTTATTGTTAAAGTTTGTCACATTATATTCCTTTTTTTCTTGGTAAAATACATTCAAATTGGTTCAAAGTTAGATAGAAAAATCTTGCCTATTGTCTATTTTTTGTGCGGAAGTTAGGGTAACACTTAACAATTCTTCAGAAATTGTTGAGTGAATTTTGTTGTAGTTAGTTAAAAGGTGGTTTTTTTTAAATGATGTATAATACATAATATAATACCTTAAAATTATATAAATAATTTGATTCAATTTAAGTTGAATCAAATTTATTTATATCTATTTTTAGGAATTATATATTTTGCTATATCGTAATTTTTGGTAGAATGTTATATGCAAAATATTTTTAAGAAATAATCGGAATTTAATTTAAGAATTGTGTCGAAATTAATATTTGAAAGTTTAAATTGAATGTTTAAAAAACAAGCAGAAACTTTAAGGCTGTCATTGAAAAAGTTATCCAGAAACTGCTACCTTGAATGAGCAATTCAGGGTAGCAATTTCTGGATGATTTTTTCAATGACAGCCTTAAAATTTCTACTTGTTTTTTAATCTACAGTAGATATGATGTTAATTTGTTATATAAAACATATTAATCAGTATAATAAAGGGAATAAACAGAATAGAAGGAATATGTAGGATTCGAGAATACCAATTTTAATTATCAGATAAAAACTACGAGTTTTGGTTGGTTTTTCAATAGGCGACTGTCCTTTGGGGAAGCACCCAAAAAGCAAAATATATCGGCAAGGATATTTCACAGGCTTTATGATTAGCAGAAGCGCATTTGGAATTATGGGTAACTATCGGTTAGAATGGGTAACAAAAATCTCCATAAAGGAAATTTTAATGTTTCTTAGGGAGGCAGCATAAATTCTGAAATTAGTATTTTTTTCAAGAAACTGTTACCTATGTCATACTTATTGTTCCCTGTCATTAGGGCGCAGCAGATGTTAATTCCTTATAAATATAACATAACATAATCAGTATTATCATAAATATATCTTTTACCGCTCGGAACGAAAAGTTTTGATTAATAATTAAAAGTTAAATTCACATATCTCATAAATAAATTTTCTCTTCGCCAATTTAGTAAAATTATTTGATAGAAAAATTAATTTGAAATAAATTTCCGTAAAAATCTTTTCCGATACAACATACCAATAACGACAAATAATATTTTCACATTTGAAATATTTCATTCATAAAATGTTAGAAACTTTTTTCAATTTCTATACGAAAAATTAAACTTAAAGAATGAAATAATTTGAAATATATCAGATATCAGATAACAGATATCACGTAAATGCTCTTCAAAAAAAAAAAAAGAAAAGAAAAACCAACTCACAACTTTATCTAAAATAAAATTAATTTTCCTTTACAAAAAAATATAAATAAAAAAAAATTTAAAATGTATTCTATTTTTTCTTCTTATTATAGACATTATAAAAGCTATCACGTTCGTCAACCAGGATGAATGACAGAAAAGCTAATAGAAAACAACTATAAACCTAATTGAAATTCTTTCATGGAAGCTCATTAAAATTATATTAACTTTGTCCTTATAATAAGTCCAGAGCGATATATAAACAATAATATTACATTTGAGATAAAAAAAGGTTGTTGGCACTTTGTAAAACAGCATTTATATTTTTAAGTGTTTATTTATTATTTTTCATGGTCAACTGTTGAATTGTTTAAGATTTTCGTCAATTGGAAAATTGCAAGCTAAAACTGATTTGAAGTTTAATTATTTAGTAATAAATGTTATATAAAATTTAATTTACATAAAAGATGAAATTATCAACCTCGCATGGTGTGAAATTGATCATCCTAATTGGAAAGCTATCCGAAAAGTATTGTGGTAATCTGATTACTTCAAGTAAGCATATTCATTATGGTATTGTGAATTGTGACATTACAGTATGATTTACATTTTGCTTCCAAGGTATAAGAGTTAATTTATTGAGTATATGTCAGCATGTAACACTTGCTATTTTATATTCTCTAAAGAAATTCAATTGCATATACGTTTTCAAAAATTGCATACCAATAATAAATGTTAATCCAAAATATAACTTTTTACTGTGATATTCAGAAGTAAAATTCACTGAAAATTAAAAATATTACCTGGTAAGATTTAAATATGAATTTTTGTTCGAATATCATATTTTCAACAAACTACCATGTATTTTCCATTTTTAGATATTTTTCAATTTTCAATTTTAATGAATTTGTAGTATTTTAGTACAAAATCTTATTATTTTTTAATGTTCGAACAATAAAAGTGATTATAATAATTTAAATAACTTTTAATGTTGAGTACAAGTTTCTATAAAAAAAATTATACTCAAGAAATATTTTTTTTGCAAAGTTAATTTAATTTTATATCACATGGTTTCTTGCGATCATTAATTTAAAATTCTTAAAATAATGAACCGAACAAATTATGAAGTTCAAGTTTTCAAGCATAATAACTCAATTTTTTTTTTTCACAAATATTTCTTATGATAAGATCTTCAAATAACGATTAATCTGATAAAAATGAAACTGTACTCAAATAAATAATCAATAAAAAAAAATATAGTTTTTCGGATGAAATTTTGTAGCGAGGGTTATTAGATTGGGTAAATATATTAAATTCTCTATTTGCGACAGTTTGTCGCCACAAGTTTATAATTTATTTCATCCATTTATGGGGAGAATATTTTTAGTTTATAGATAGGGTATGTGGAGGTAATTTTACACTCAACTGCAAAATATTAAAATATATGTATACAATAAAATATTAAGAATTTTTTTATATTATAAAATCAGTTTTCAGATGAAAAACTATATTCATTTTTTTGTGGGATGGTAACATATTCGTATTGTATTATAACGATCGAATTTAATAGTTCCTATAAAGAGCACTTTATTAGCACTCATAAGTTATTAAATTTATGAAACATAATAAAGCAATTTTAAATGTAGTAAAATTGAAAAGTGAATAAAATCCAGATTGTTTTATGATGCTGAACAATGACGTTTTAAAATCAATGATACATATTTTAATATTTTGCAGTTGTACACTATTTTGAAAAGAAAATCAACTATACTTCATCTTAGAAGGAAAATCACAATCTACTGTTCAAAACTTTAAACTTAAATATTCTTATTGAACAAGTTATCTGCCACTGTTTCTGGGTTCAAAGAAAGATTCAAGGATGTTTGACACGGCATACATCTTGGATTTCCATGAGAAACCTCTGTCGCTGTGACCAAAACGTAGAAGCCATACTAGATACTAGAATAGAACATCTGGTAGGCGAATGCGACAGATTAGCGCGATCCATTTACTT
Organism: Empis livida; assembly: GCA_963932195.1. NCBI lineage: Eukaryota > Metazoa > Arthropoda > Insecta > Diptera > Empididae > Empis > Empis livida. Next base: position 28,017,735 of record OZ010648.1, read on the forward strand.
AGGAATTGCTATTCTTAAAGATTTCTCGTCACTGACTGACGTACCTATATGGAGAAAAGAAAAACTCGCGGCACTTTTAGCGACTAAAATAGTTTTTTTGTATGAAAATTATTTCCTTTTGGCGTAGCGTAGAAAGGAACCTATCCAGATCTTTCGTGTCCTGTGGTCGGTTATCGTACACCTTGTAAACCTAACCAATTTCTTAGACAACGAGGTCACTTAGACAACGATTTCTTTACTAATCTGACCGAAGGAGATAGGTAAAAGCCGCTCAAATTACAATCATTTCTTAAGAGAATAAGCTGGCTACTGATACGAGTTGTATCACAGGAAAGATTCCTACTGTCTTGAAACCAACCAGCCTACCAAATATTCTTAAATTCTGAACACCATGACATATCTATATTTCATCATCTCTTTACTTAGAAAATTAATAACCTAATAGCCTAGAAAAACTATTAACCTAATTAATTCTAAATTTAAAACTTTAAAATATGTTCTCTTTCAGGACACTATTTCCCATAATTATTTAGAAAATAACTTTGAATATTTACTCAACTCCACCACAAAAATCAATTTCCGGTTAGACCATTAAATTAGCTGGTCTAAAATTAGAATTACAAATATTTTCTTTAAATATCATAAATATTGCCACAGAAAAATAGTATGTATATAAAAACTACACATAAACATAATCATATATAAATATAAAAGGAAAAATAAATATCCTTTTTATTTAAATAGATACATCCGTTGTTTATGAATTGTTCGTTCTACTTTATAATTGTTAGTTTCCTATTTTTTTCTAATAATTTTCCGTTTTTTTTCCCTGTAGCATGGGAAAATTAATTTTCTATATGCGGTTAATTTGCATTCCTTTTGACAAATATTTTGTTTGTACGTTCGTTAAAATAGTTTGATACTTTTCTGTAGGGTAGCGTAATTTACATCATATACCAATGTGGTAAAGAGCCTAATGGGAACATTCTTGTATTTATAATTTGAATCTATACTATTTTCTGTAAAAGATGAAAATTTTTATGTTGATGGTTTGAAATATGGTCTTTTTGTGTCATTCTAAACGTGTGCAAGTACGTAAATAATTATGTTTTGTTGTTATTTTGTTTTAGGTTTTAATTACAAAGCTTTTTCTCTTTCAATGTGTTTTTTTCTTAATTTGTTGATATATGTATGTATGAAAATAAATCCTTGTGGACGTGTTAAAGCTATATTTTATAAAAATATATTTAAATATACATTTCTGTTAAAATTTATACCTCATAACAGAAATTGTGAACAAGAATTTAAATACTATTTTCGATTAGGAAATTTAATTAACCTAATTAATTGTTGCAGTAGTTTGTAATTTGAAAATGGAAACTGAAATCAATTTTTTAGTAAATTTAAATGAATGGCTTACTTACTTGTGGTTCTAGTTTATAAAAATCATAGAATATGTAGCCATGAAAGCGCCGTATATATTTGTCCCATAAAAATTTTATCAATAAAGTTTCCTACCCAAACTAGTAGTTCTGTGTCTATTATTCCGCGAAACGTCAATGCCAGTTTATTTATTTAAAAAATCACAATTGAAACAAAGTTATATGACAGAGCAAGTTTTTTTAAAAAATAATTTAGAAAGTTCCAGAATTTCTAAAACATTAAAGTAATAGGGTTTTATTGATGCACTTGATCAACTTCATTAAAGATACTATGGGCTGTGCTGATGCATTAAAACTAGTACTTTTTTCAAATCACGAAAGGTTCTTTTTAACTTGAAAACTTATTCCTTTTTGGTTAAAAATACTTTTTTATATGAATTTCAATAAATCATCGTAGATTTAAATGGCAAAATAATTATTAAAAAAAATTAATACTGTATTAGGAGTTTATTTCTTCGTTCCGGCTGTTCTGGCTGCTAGTGTGAAACTTTGCGGATTTGATATCGGAAGTTACTTAGGTACAAATTTAATTCTTTCAACTGTGAATATAGGTTAACAGTTTACTTATGATCCCTAAATTCACTAAAAATAAATAGCCTTGAATCTTATCTAGGCTTTGGCGAATTTTTCTAACAAAAATGTCATATTTTTCATAATTATAATTTTATTGCATTGTATACATATACTATTACCGAAGCTACCAGCTCTTAAAAAATCAAGCTCCACAAAATGAAGAGAGAATGCTAGGTTTAGAATATGTAGTAACGTGTAGGTCTGGTATATTTTATGTGAATGTGAAAGTCTAGTTTGATGTCTGTACAGTCAAATCTTTATAGAACCAATGATATCATATCATGGTCACTTAAGGACACTTTATTAAACATCGAAAGTTCCTTTATGAGCTTTTATTACTTAGTGTACTACAACAACTGAATTAATGGCCTCGGCGATATCTGGGACAACTATTTTTGCCAACTCTGTTTTCGAATCTAATCTATAATAAGATCGTATAACCAATTTTAAAATTTAAAATCTGCAAAAAATGCATTAATATTCTAGACAAAATAATTTCTTACATATCAATGCCATTATTTAAGTAGCTAGTAAATAGATCATTAATAGCAATTGCAATATTTACAGAATTCAATTTGTCTTACTAATTGAAATTTATACATTTTTCTATAATCTATTGAGAATAAGACTATATCGTAACTTAATCCATTTTATTGATTTGACTTCAATTCACACCCACTACCACATAACATTTTTCTTTTATTTGTGAAGAACAAATCCAATTAAATGAAAAAGAAGTAAATTCTATTTTTACACCTTAAATTATCCTTTCTACTAATATACTTATATACATACTTTTATAGGATATATTGAAAAAAAAAATATATATATATTTCTCTATAAAAAAATTGTTACTTCTACTATTAATTTTTACGCCCGTAAATACCAAGAAATTTTATCGTTAAGACAAATATTGAAAAAAAAAAAAATATGTATCCTTTTTTTTTTTTTGTATAATAACCCGTTGTTTGAAAAGGTGAATTTTATAGGTGTGATATTCTATTCTTCGTAAGCTATTTTCATTGTCCTTTGGATTTTTATATTATAAAAAAAAGTTCATGACTTTAATCTGTTTTATGTAAAGAAGTATATTAAATTTCTAAGGATATTTTATTTTTTTATCGTGATACATTATATATAGTATCTTTTATTTGTAATTTAAAATATTTTCAATATCACGCTCTTATTAATATTTTATTTTGTCCTTGAAATTATCGTAAATTATTTATTAATTTTAATATAATTTGAAAAAAATTGTACATTTTAATTTATAAGTAAATAAGTTTATAACAAAAATTTGTAAAAATGACATTTAAATGACTAATAAATATTGGTCTTCATATTACAATCCAATCAAAAAATGACTAAATATATATTTTAATAATAAATTTATTTTGGCAACTATTCTAAATTTATATTTAAAAATGACTTCCTAAATATATTTCAAAATATTTACAAGAAAAAATGTTTAATTTCACTAAAAATTCATTGTCATTTCTACAATTCAGAGTCAAATACCTCACAATCGGTTGAATAATTTTTATATAAAATAAATTATTTTTAAATATAATAATTGATAAATCTATTTTTAAATAATTATAAACTATATAAATGTTTAAATGTTTAAAATAAAATTCTAAATTTTATGAATTCATTTTAAAATCTTTCTTAATTTGTGAATTAAGAGCCACTGTGAGTAAAAAAATGTTAAATTGTTAGAAATCACAATTTTTTTTGTTATTATAAAGAAATTTATTGGAAAATATTGTATGTTTATATAAAATTAATATTTGAAAATATATTGTAAACTTTAAAGTTTAAAATAATAATTTACATTTCCTTCCGGTTGAAAATTATTAAATACAAAATTTACTGGTCCCGTGCCGAAATTTCTAAATTAATTACCTGATTTCTATTGATGGTAAATAAATAAAATATTAAAATTCAAATACATTTTCAAAAAAAGAAGATTTATTTCAAAAATATTTCTAAAAAGTACTTTGTAGACAGTTTTAGTTTGGTGCCGAAAAACTATATAATGAAGTATGTATACAGTTTTTTCGTAACTAATGTTTACTAGAATAGAAAAAATGTTATTTATTCAGCAATACACTACAGATACTAGAAATTTTTTAGAATAATTTTTCTATCAATTTTATTTTCAATCTCTGCGATAAATTAACCTTGAAAATTTAACCTGAAAACTTTTCTAATTAGTAGTAATAAATATTGAGAAATGTTGCATAAATATTTTCTTAAAAATTTCTTAATATGCTATTAAAATATTCAAATTTAAATGTTTTTGAGATGAACTTATATTCTCTAATAATGAATACTTTTGATTGAGTGTTTATCTAATTTTATTTAGTGTGAAATAGATTTATTTAAAATTGGTATCATTAAAAAATCTGCGGTAAGGTTGAGATAAGAATTCAGTCTTTATAGAAAATGCAAGGAACAGTGATAAATAGAATACCTGACATTGGTATATATATACTTTTGGCAGATCAGCATCAGGCCCTACTAAGGAAAATGCCTCGTAAAGAATACAATTCTTCAACCTTTAGCAAGTTTTCAAACACAGCAACTTGTAAAATGTTCATATTTCGATATTTTTGTGTTACAAACTTGATAAATAATCAAGTTCACATATTTGTAAATATTCCTGCTTTTATGATGTAAGGCTAGGCGAAATGCGTTGTAAGCATGCAACAGAATTCAAAGTAATACTACACCTACAATCAAAACTTTCTTTCGCTCTCTATACGGAGCCAGCTGTGAAAGTAAATTTGAATGTATGAAATTATATGACAGTATCTACAATAAACGTAGACGTTTCACAACCATGTTTAGTTTTTAACTTTTTTACAGCGCATTCAAATGTCAAATCCCAAAGAAAAATAAAATTATTTTATAGAAAATTAAAGATAATCTGAAACTATCTCAAAAATTATTAAACAATTTACTATATCAACTATTTTGCGTGCTATACAAATGAACTTAAATTCTGATATTTTTATAACTGCTGACATTGGGCTGCTTATAGAGAGCGAAAGACAGCTTGATTGTAGATGCAGTATTAGTCTTGTGCTCCAAAAGTAGTACTCATGCATTCATCAACCACAATCATTTTTAACCATTCTAAATTGATGCACAATAATTTAGTGGCTTGGCAGTAATATATCAAAATCTGCTGTAATCAAATCCTACCTTCATAATTTACTATCAAAACTTCCTTTTTTAAATTATACTTCAGTTGTAAATGAAATTATGCATCGTAAAATTTTTAGATCTTAAAACAGATGAGATGATTACTTAAAAAATTTTATTTCACTTTTTGAACAAACAAAACATTTTTTTTGAAAGAAATCATATGGACTTTATGCTAATTATAAATTTTTTTTTTTTTAGATTTATTTATATACTTTTTCACCTATTTATTTCAAATATTTTGAACTTACCTACTTCACTCTCTCATCTTTCATAAATATACGAATTGATGGATGTCATTTATTTCTCATAAATTCGAAAAATGAAAATCTAACATAAGATATAAAATTCAGTTCAGACATAATTCTTATTATATTTGGTCTGTAAAATACAGGCAATAATAATAATAATTATATTGGCAATGTTTCAAAAAAGCACGTGTTCATTTTAATTAGTTATGTTTTTTTTTCTGTGTTTGTTTTTATTTTTCCCAAAAAACACAAAAAAAAAAATAATTTATGTTTTTTATTACTCGTTAAATATGTAATTTCTAAAAACTTTTTTTTTTTTGATTATTCAACTTTGAAATTCTGTACACTCTGTCGATATAAACACAGGAAGTTTTTCTTTTTTTTTGGTATTTGGACTGACTATGCTGAACCTTCAAAACGATTGTAAAAATACTATACAATTTTTTATAATTTTTATTATTATTAGATAAATGTAGGGGAACAACATGTTGCTTAGTATTTGTCCCAAAAAAAAAAAAACCATAAATTATAGAATATTCAAACCTGCGCGCTAAATAGCAAAAAAAAATAAATGAAAAACTTCAAATTCAAATATAGACGACAGAATTTTTCATATATCACAACTGAAAGAAAAATGAATATGAAAAACTCAAAGAAAATAGTTAAACGTATTGGGAAAATTAGTAAAAAGAAAAAAGAAAATAGACGATGACGGTGGCGGCAACAACGGAAGACAACCAAAACAAAAAAAAAAAAAAAAAACTGAAAAATATAAAAGAACATTTTTTTTTCCCACCGAATACAATTTTACAACCACTTCAGTTGGAAAATAGTATCGCGACGGTTAACAAGGCAAAAAAAAAAAAAAAATAAATAAAATAAATTATAATAAAAATATAAATAAAAAATTTTCTAACTAGGAAAATTATAAGAAAATATTATTATATTATTTTTTTTTTTTGAATAATTCAATTTTTATCATTTTTTTTTTTCATTTGAAGAAAATCTTAATTTTTTTTTTTTTTTTTGAGTTCTGTTTTGGTGGAAACATTTAAAAAATAAATTTTTTTTTTTTTTGTTAGTTTGTGGAAAATCCAAAAAAAATATTAATTTTCTTCAATGTTTATGTATAGATAATAAATTATTTAAATTGATTAGCATAAAAAAAAAAAATTGAAAAAAAAAAATTAATGTTTATTTTATGAAAATGAAATAATTTTTTTTGGTTGGTGGTGTGATTAGTTTAGACTTGTAAAGAAAATTTTTTTTTTTTTTGTGAAATGAAAATGAAAATTTGAAATATTTTTAGAAAAAAAAATTTAAAAACGCATTTCAATAAATTACCTTGTATATTTTTTTCCCTCCTCAAAAATTTTCAAAAAAAATTTTTTCAAAAATTTTCAAAAAAAATTTTTATATTTATAAAAATGACGGTTAAAATATGATGAAAATTTTAAAAAGAAAATTCAAAACAACAAAAAGATAAAAAACAAAAACAAAAAGGAAATTTAAAAAAGTACAAAATTTTTTTATCATAAAAATTTACTTTTCTAAAAAAAAAAAAACGAAAACATCCCCTCATTTGCCTCAAGGATTTGAAGGGATTTTCATGTTTGAAATTGTGTAGTGTTAAATAAAAATGTTTGTGTTTTTCAAAAGATAGAAAATATTATTTAAAAAGAAAGTTTAAATTATTTAAAAAATGTTTAATTGTTAATGTATTTTTGTTGTGGTTAAGAAAGGAAAAATATATATAATAAAAAAAATAAAAAGATTTAAAATATTTCCTTGGAAAATTCTAAATATGCCACGTGCCGAAGAAATTTTATATTTTTTATGTTTATGTTTTATATTTCTGAATTAAATTTCTTCTTAGTTTTTTTTTTTTTTTATTTATTATCCTTACATAAATATGATAAAAGTTTAAGGGAAATAAAATAAAGTATGTTAGTATGTTTAACAGAAAATAATAATTTTAAAATGATTTAAAAAAAAAAAAATAAAACCGGATCAAAAAAAAATTATATTTCAGATTAAAGTTAAAATATGATTTGAAAAAATACCACAAAACAAAGTATAATTTTGAAATATCCTTTTTTTTTTGTTGCAAGTTGTTGACTACCAAAAAACATTTGCTCCTAGTTCTGCAAAAAAAAAAACCACATCCGACAGTACGTAAATATTTTTTGGGGTAAGACCTTTTTTTGGTGTTTTATATTTGAAGGATTTTTGATAAAAAAAAAAATAAGAGAAATAAATAAATTTTTAAAAAAAATGATTTTTTTTGTAGTGTTTTTTTTTTTATCATGGAATTAATTATTTAGAAGATAATAAGATTTTGAAAGTTTATCTTGTAAATTTTTTTATGGTATTATATATAAAGTAAATTTTGAAAATCTTTTAGGGATGTTAATCTGTATACAATACAGAATCATTCAAAAAGTGAAAGTATTTAATAAGTAACTGCCTTTAAAAAAAAAAAGGTAGATAAAAAAAAATTGATAAAAAGTTTTGGCATTTAGTAGTGTTAATAAAGGGGAATTAATTTAATCTTTAAAAGATTAACGAAATCATGTCCTTTTGTCATTAAAATGAGAAGTACATAAAAATTTTGAGTTAATCATTTTGGTATCTGAATTAATTTTTGAGAAATTAGAACTTATGAATACGTTTTATTAAAATTCGTAAATATTGGGTTATGGATTTCGGTATAATGGAGACTATTGTGTGGTACTGTTTTACTGGTACATTTAGTTGGTAATTTGATTTGAAATATTAGTTATTTCATATTTAAAATGAGTTCAAAATCTTCACACATTACAATCGTCACACATAGCGAGGAATTTTAGAATACAGGATGTACAGAATGGGGGAATTGTGGTTAAATATATTTATTCGTTTAATCTAAGTAGGTCAAGGTCAATATATTAAATGTGAAGGATTAATATTTTTGCACTGAGTCTAAAAAATTATACAGGATATATCCAAGAAATTGATTTTAGTGAATTCTCGCATTAAAAAAGTGTAATTCGGTGAAAAGTTACCCAAAAATAAACAAAAATAATTGAAAGAAACAGCAAAATTAAAAGAACGATTTAAAGAAGGACCACAATTCTCAGTTTGCACTACTTGAAGCCTATTGCACATAGTATTATATTTAATTAAATTTTTTTATTTCATAATCTTGAAATTGTGTAATACTGGTTTACTGATCTAGGGTGTAATTGGTTTTTGAGCTACTCCCAATTAACAAATATGTTATAATAAGTATGGAAATTTATTTAAGCTAAATCCTCAAAGGAAAGTAGATTTTCGAAAAACTATAGTATAATCGATAAAAACTGAGGAAGAGAATAGTTTGTCTCTTTAATTAATTTTTTGGCCAGTGGTCTATGGCAACATAATATTATAGTCATATCCTGATAAGACAGTTTTAATTAATAATAAATATTGTTTTTAATTAATTTCTAATTTTATTTTAAATAATTTAATATCGCATGAATATTAAATCTTTGTTGACATGCACTATAAATTTTTCATGAAAATTTTCATTTATTTTCAAATTTTTTGTTTAGATTACCTTTTTTAAACATCAATATATTTTTTTTTCTATCATATATCAATGAAGCTTCTGCATATATCTTTTCATAAATTAACAAAATTCTTAAGTTTGCAAGAAATTACATTTTAACATATTGGTCAATCTCATTTTTCTGAAAAATCTTTTATAATCTGAATTCTTCATCTCAAGTTTTCGTAAAGCACCGAGAACATAAATGAAAATTTTCTCTAAATTTGTTTTGGTATATGTATTTTCGTAACCGTAATTCAGTTGAAAATCATTTTGAAAACTTTTATGTATATTATGCTAGCTTCGAATAAGATCGTCATTAAAGGATTATCTTAGAGATTATAAATGTCATAAAAAAAATTGTCATCAAGTATAAAAAATATATACTAAATATAAATAAAGATTAATTTTTTATAGCAAATATAATGAAATATTTCCAAAATCATGAATTATTATATATCTGTTTTTTTTTTTTGTAAGAACACCTAAAAATAATACTATTTAGTTATGAAGTCTATTTTTGCGTTTATTATCCTAATTTTATTTTCTTGACAACTTTTCAAATTTTGGAAATTTCCTAAAAAGATTTAGTTGAAAGTTGAAACTATTCAATAAGGATTAATTCTATTTTAAGATTATTTTAAGTAAGAATTAACAAATAGTATTTAAAATTAGTTTAAGTTTCAATACTTATTGTTTTTACAATTAAGAGATTTACTGGCCCACGTGCCACTTTATTTAAGTATGTAAATTTAACTTTTTGTCTTCATTCATTTGGAAAATTACTTGACATTTTCACATAAATTTGATATTCAATCACAAGTTTTCAATAGAAAATTTGAATTATATAATATTTGAAGGATTTGATTCGAAGGCGGTTTTTATATTAGGAATGGAAAACTTTAGAGATATAACTTTACAAGTTCTATTAATACAAATTTGTTTGCAGGGATATTCTACCCAAACTGGCATAAAAGTAAATATACTTTAATTGCTTATATATATTGAATATATTCAAAGATTTAAAATTAGTGATTTAACTTTTAAGGGTGGTTATTTATCATTCAACAAGCAACAGGTTGTGCAAAATTGTGGAAAATTCCCCAAGAGAACAGAGTTCATTTTTATCCATTTCTTTTTTGCTTAATTCGCCTACGTATAACATTATAATATTTTTAATATCTAATATTTTCTCAATTACCACTTCTTTCTTTCTAATGTTTCTAATAACTATTTTTAAGGATAGTTTTCGAAACAAAAAAAAACCCTTATGTTGGCTATTTGCTGTCCGTCATTGTGTAAATTTTTCAATTTATTATTTATCATAGTATGAATAAAATAGTATGTACACATACAATATTTAGAGACACAACAGGTGAAGAATTCGCATTTACTAAAACGTGGTTTTAATAATAAATTCCAATTTAAAACAGTAAATATTCGTGAAATTTAATAATAGGACACACGTTAAAAGAAATTGAAGGGTAAAATAAAACCGCGTATTGCGACTGTCGCAAAATTATATTCGAATTCGGATTAACCGTATTGCGTAAGGCAAAATTCGGATCCGGCAGTGAAATGAAATGAAATATGTACTGGGTATTCTTACTTTTGAGGGAATTTAAAAATAAAATCCATTCGATATTTTGCTGTCGAATGCACTTTTTTCATACAGTTTTTAGTGTTTTCTAAATTATATTATTAAATTATAATATTTTTCAATTAATATTTAATTAAGTAATTATTAGTAGCATAATAATTACTTAATTAAATAAACAAAGTATATTTAAAAAATACTATAGCATTTAATCACCACAAAATTAGTATTTTAGATATTGTTTCTAGAATTCAAATGGTATTAACGTTGTGTTTTAAAAATATTATTAAATATTATTAGAGTAGTATTTTTTAATATTAATTAATTTTTTTTTGTTGATAAAATTGATTTTTGATAGGTTACGAACCACTTTACAGAGTTCTACCCCAAATAATCATGTCTTTTTTTTTTACATAATTTAGAGTAATTCCTCGCAAAAAAAAAGTAATTTTGATTCAAACAATTTAACCAATTAATTAATTCAAATATATTTTAAAAATAATATTAATATTTTCTAAAATCAATTTTAATAGCTGCAATAATTTATTGATCATTAATAAGTGATTTATAATAAAATCGTTTACATACGCAAAAAATAATAATCTATATTTAAATAAACATTAATAAAAAATCATAAGATATTTTTTATTGAAAAATTTTAATTTCTAAAAAAAAAAATCTGATCATATAAATAAATTATTAAAATATTTATTATTCCATAAAAATAAAATTAATAAATAAGAAAATTTAGAAAATCTAAAAAAAATCAAGGTTATTTACTTAATTTTAAATATATCTATATTTTATAAATAATATTTTATGTTAATTTAAAATTTCTAATTGGACTTTTTGTGTAAAATATTGAAAAAGATTTTCCAGATTATATAATAAAATGTTTATCTAAAAAAATAAATATAAATAATTATATATAAAAAAAATTATATTAATAAGCAAAAAAATGTTATATAATATTTATGTAATTTAATTTTATCTATTAAAAAAAATTTACATTAATTTTTTTATCGTTTATCTATAAAATAAATTTTTGATTTTTGAACAAAAGTTGCTATGTTAATGATTTATTTTAATCAACATTCTTCAATAGGGCAAAATAACATTAATTAGATATTTATCTAAAAAAAAAAAACGTTTTTTTTGGTTAAAGAAATTTTTTTTGTGGTTAGAAGATTCTATTAAAATTATATTAAAATTTTTTTACAATTAATTGCTTTTGAAATTCTTTATTCTCAACAAAAAAAAAAAATATGTTTAACAAAAAATTAGTAAATCATCATGAATTAATTACTTTTACTGAAAAATTATTATGTTTCTGAATATTTAAATAATAGGTTTCTTAATTTTCATGGTTTTATGAGAAGAAGTGTAATAAATTAAAGCGTAAATTTTTATTTAAACAATTTATATAAAAATGTAGAGTAATCTGATCTAATCTCTAGTTACATTTTGGATAAAGACATTATAAATAAAAGGTTTTTATTTTATTTTAAGCATATTTAGAAGACGGTAGCACTTTAACTAGTAAATGAGTATCTAATGCTTACCTGAAATCAAACGTAAGCCACACATTTGTATATTTGGAAAATGTGGTCACTAATAATTAGTTTGGATTAGTAAGGGCAAGCATCAGTAAGGGAGAGATATTGTTAGTATGTTGTCTAAGATGCATAGCACAATACAGAAACAAGTAAATTTATTGCCAAACGTTGTTTTTTGCACTTTCTACGCTTTTTGAGAAAAAAATTAAAAATAGAATTAATGAATAAATAAATTAACCTCAAAACAGGTTACGGCTTACATCGTGGGCTTCACAGTTCTGAATAGAATGCAAATACTCTAATACGCTGTCATTCAGCAATAAATTCAAATAATTTTAGAAGGTCTAAAAACTATCATTTAGCCAAAAATATATACGGAAAATTTACGACACTAATCACTAATTAATTCACATTTACTTCAAGCTACAGCAATTTGGAACCACGTAGTATCTTCATGAAATATTGCGAGATTTTCTCTCGCAATATTTCATGAAGATACTATGTGTATGTTATTTCTAATTGGAAATCTCAACATTCTTTTAAGAAATTGGTGTTTCTACGGTTTCTAATTGCTCTTTTCCTTTTTTATTTTCTAAATCTATTCTATATAAATCTCTCTCAATCAAAAGGATAGCCTGTTGCACCAATTATTTTATGTTTCTTAATTTAAATTCAATACTTATTGTACTGTTTCTTATTTTTCCATAACAAATATTTATTTATTTTTACAATATTTATTTTGGAAATTATTCAAAAATTACTTGTAATACAATCACGTTCACGTCTACACGTAAGGAATTACTTGTAATTTTTGGTTTTGAAACTCTACGAGAATGTTATTCTATACAACATATTAAATTGTTAATTGTTTATGATATAATATATTTTTAGATAAGATTAAATTTCATTTTAAATTCCTTAAATTTCTAAAAAAAATTATACTTTTATATAAAACGTAAAAGGATATAAGAAAATTAAACTTTCACATACATTTTTCAATTACATATAAAATATTTTAATTAAAATTCTCTTATAACATCTAATAATTTTACTACTGTCGTATAATTTGTAGTTTCTAGAAGTTTCTTTGATTTTAAGTCAATAAAATTTTTATGAAATTTAAACAATTGTTTGAAAAATTAAATTACTTTAAAAAACTGTGGTTTTAATTAGAACCATTTTGATTTTTTAGTTCACAAAAATATATTCTATTATACTTAATTTAATTCACACGATTAATGAATCCTTAAAGTGCACGACAAGTAATTTATACTTAATTTTCTATTAAATCATTTTTCTATTAAATTTGTTTTTATTTATGAAAAATTTCATACTTTTTAAAGTTTTCACCAAAATATTCCGATTAATTTCACATTATTTTTAAGCAAATATCACGTTTAATTAACTGATTTAACTGAATTATATGTCCTTTTAAAAAAATATATTGATATCATGTTTACATAAAAATTCCTTCAATATTATGTCATTTTAGGTCTTTTTGTTGTTGTTGTTGTTGTTGTTGTGTTAATGAAAATGTAATCAATATTATTATGATAAGATAAGAAATCTTCAAATATGGATTTATGAATAAATTATAAGATATTTTCGTTAAACATGTTTACTAAATATTAAAATCGATGAAAAATACTTGATGGAATTTGAAAATTGATGATGGAAAATGTCTTTCTTCTGATGTTATCCGTTTATATTACATAAATCGATTTATCAGTTTTATATGACATCTTAGAGTAATGATTGATCTTTTGAGTAAAATATATATATATATGTATATATTTTTTTTGAAGAATTTAATACAATTTTTGATGAATAATTGAAAATATTTTTTTCCAAATAGTGTTACGATAGTCTTCCGTCATAACATTGCATTGCAATTAAGATCTTTCTTGGATATCGGACTATGGTTGGTTAGTTTCGGTAAAGCAAAACCATGAAGGCTATCATGCACTCAAGCCTACTTAGTAAACCCATTCTACCTCATCTTCTTAACTTTCAAGTGCGAAACCGAACGATAATTCAGTATCTCTTCAAATGGATTTGAATCGCTTCTCGGTATGGTGTAGTTTGAATGGCCTTAAACATAATGTATTGGGACCGACGGTGGCTTAAGTGGTAGTGTGCTAAGCTGTGGTGCATTAGGTACTGGGTTCGACGCCCGTCCGAGACATCGATGTTGGTCTAAGTTTACTCAGCTTTAAATGAGTACCAGTAATAAAATTATAATAAAATGTAATTTAAGACTGGGAAAAATGCTAACGGCAGAGACCATTTGCTAACAACAAATGTCTCACGAATAAAAACCATTAGCTTGTTGCAATTAATAGTTTCTTCACTATAAAGAAATTTATGGTTCGGAATCCATATAAAAAAAAAGTAGTAGGTCCAAATTGCAATACAAAACTGTTACAGAAACTTCAAGTGCAGATAACTCAGTACTTGGAGCCCTATACTCCCTAGCGGAGTGAACAGGAAAATAAAAAAAAAAAACATAATGTATAAAATACCATTTTCACGTAAAGGGAGAGGCATATAATATAACTATAACCATTGATTACGAATAATAACAGATGTGTTTTTTCTATTTACTTTTTTTTGTAGATTTTTTTTTTTAGAAAAATTTATATATTCTGGTTCGAGTTAATTGTATTGTGTCTCATAATACAATTCATATTCATATCTATTATGATTGTATTTGTGAATAGTATGTTTTATTCCGATTTTCTTTATTTTTTCTTTGATAAATATCCGAGATTACAAAAACAAATTATTTAACTCTATTTGCTGATGAGATATTTTTAATTTCTGTATTCGCATTTTCTTCCTTTGCATATGAATACCCGAGAAGATAATAAGAGAGCTTATGTAAAAAATTTTTGAACTAGATGAAAGTCACAAACTTTTTACTTTGGGTTTGCATTAAAATATAAGCGATAATTTGGAAAATAATAGATAAAAAGTGGAAATTGATCATAGATTTATAAAACACTATAATTGTAATTAAATTAATTGATATGTGTAATATTTTATAATTACTCAAATATACTTTTTTTTTAAATATTCAATTAATTACAAACCAATTTGTTGAAACAATTATATAAAAAATATTTTTTTAAATGTTGCTTTAACGCAACGTAAAGGAGAAATGGGTTAAAATAATTCATTAGAGATTTTTAGTTACAATATTTATAATTATAATAAATTTGTCGTCATTAAATAAGTACACGTTAATTTCAAACAGGGGTTTTTCATTAAAAATAAACTTAAATTAAATTTCTTTCAATAAGATGAAGGAAATTCCTGCAATAAGATCTATCTCTTTGTAGATAGATCTGAAATTATGCAATAAAGAAAGTATGTTATATTAAAGATAACCTAAGTGTGTCTGGTCAGCTATAATTTTTTAATCACTAAAATTACACATTTCTTAAAAATGATTTATCTAAAATCATAATTTCTTAACTAAAAAAATTAATTAATTTCTTAATTTACTAAAATTGTTGTTCTAAAATGAATTTAGATTAAATATATTATATTTTAATTTTAATTTCATATTTTCTATTGCCATCAACAACACAGAAATAACGAAATCAATTAAATTAAAATTGATGATGGAAAAATTCACTAATTAATTTTGTCTTATTTCGATTGCAATTAAATTTTTTTTATTACAACACCACGTTGCACATCTAAAGATTTAATATAATTAATGTACTTGGTTGAAACATTTAATGTCTTCATAATATCTGAAAAGATTTTCAAAATAGAAATTATTAAATGTAATAATTTTTGACTGCAATATTGTGTATCCAAAAAATTTTTCTTCTTATAATTACATTTCCCAAGTAAAGTTTTTAATTGAGAGCACTTAGTGAGATGATTTCATTTAATATTCTTTAACAGATTTAATAATTATTATTTGGTAAAGAATTTTATTGCTTGCAGAAAATCACAAAAGTTATTATTTGATTGTTGCTCAAATCTAATTAAATCAACCTGAAATTTTTACCACAGAGACTAAAATTGCACCAGTCTTTTCAAATTGAGGAAATATAAAGTAAAAAAAGTTATGAAAAAGCTTTGAAAAAATTATGTTGAGATAAAGTTTTCACTATGTTATTATAAACTACAGAAAATTGATATTATTTTTGTACAGCGGATTGGAATGAAACATTAAACAGTTTTGGGGTTCAAGTGCTGCCCGACAGTCTCATAAATATGAAATATACAAGTTCAGAAACAGTTCAGTAACATAATAGTTTAAATTAATATGCAACTTTCTCCAATCAAATTTATACAAATTTAGTATTTCTACTCAATAAGTTATCCATTTTCTTATAATTAAATATTCCCTATTAAACAAACAACTATTCATAATATAAACTAATTTAAATTCAAGGACCTGCAAATGAAAAAATCTTTAAAAATTACTCTACTTCCAATTAATCATAAAACTACTTCAAATTAATCATAAATTTATAATTAGCCGTAATATATTCAATGGCACAATCTTTAAAATTTATGTAAACTTGCTATACTGTAACCTAAAACTGGGTATAATGCTAGTTGGCTATTTAACACTTAACTAAACTAAATTTAATTATCATTAAAATAATTTTTCATTTTTATTTTTGGCTTTTTTTTTTTTGCAAAATTTGCATAATAATTTTTATATTTTTTTTTTTCTGGTCGTCAAAATTAGAAAATAAAATTAAATTTATTTTAATAATTTCTATCTTTATGTTCTAATATTAATTATTAAATTATTCAGCAAAAATGAATTTATCTTCATTCTTTTCTGTAAGAAAAATCATGAAAGTCATTTTTACTAAAATTCATTTTATGCTGAAACTAAAGTAAATATTATGATTTTTTAATTGGCAAAAAAAAATCTTATATTTTACTCTTTTTTTATCAGACTACAAAAATTTCAAAATTCATTATATCTATAAAGGAAATGTACATTATTCATTAACACCAAATGAATATTTGCATATTTATTACTAAAATTTTGATGTATCAAAATTTATACTGAAAATTGTTAAGATTTATTTATATATTTTGCAGAAAATTTGCAAGATTTAAATGTAAAAAATTGTAATGAAGTAAGAATGTTGATAGGTGTTCAGTAATTTCATAATAATATAGATTACTTTGAATGTCAATATTGAAATAATTTTAGTTTTTATTAACATTCCCAGTTTAGTCTCAATAAATACGTTTTAAAGAATAATTCAAATTCGAGACAGAGAACTATTACTAATTTTGCTAAATATTTATTATGTAAAATTACAATATTTTTATTGTTCTTATTAAATGGAGCATAATATCGAATAAAAAATGGATATAGTTAGAAAAACTTTAATAATAATTTTAACCAAAAAGGATTAAAATATCTTGGTATACATTTAGATACAAACATAAAATTTCTTCAATTTTAAATCAAAATTGTGAAAAATCTAACGAAGTCATTAAATTACTTTATCCTTTTCTAGATAACCATAAGAAAGTCACCATAAAAAAATAAATTATATATAAATATTAAACTCAACGAATATAAAACTTTGGGTGAGTTGTTTGGTCAAATTGTTCTAAATCCCACATTAATAAATAATTACAAATAATACAAAATAATTGTTTTAGAAT
Organism: Empis livida; assembly: GCA_963932195.1. NCBI lineage: Eukaryota > Metazoa > Arthropoda > Insecta > Diptera > Empididae > Empis > Empis livida. The sequence continues at coordinate 28,035,596 of OZ010648.1, forward strand.
GGTATTGAATATATGATTTAGTATTAGAATATCGAACTTCTACAATTAATCCAAAACCCAATACGTTGATAAATTCGTTAAGAAATTTTATAATAATTTAAATGTAACTAATAACAAATTAGTCAAAAATTAATGTTAAACAATTTAGAAACATTTCACGTGATGAAACATATACGTAGACTACATAAAAAACATAAAAAACTACTTACGGATAGACCGACAGAAAGGAATTTTATGATTTATCAAAAAATTCCTATAAATTATAAGATTTTCTTTGTTGGAAAAAAACTATCATTATGTGGGTGTCAGTTCTTCTCAATATGTTTCGATTTATACTTTTGTATCCTTTCGAAATAATTTATTTAAAAAATAATCTGTACTAAAAAAAATGATTATAGAAAATTATAAAATGTGTAAATCATGAAATTAAAACAAATTTTCACTTGGTTGATTTTGATGTGATTTTATAAAAATTTATAGAATTTATTTGAAACTTTCATTTATATGTATTAAAGGATATTTTACTCCTATTTTTATTTTAAATTTATGAAAAATATTTACTTTTCACTATAGTTTTGTTATGAATTAAAGAAATTGAAAATATAGTCTTATTACATTATGCAAAACAATTAATTTTATGTTTGGATATAAATGTATAGCAAGATAATTTCTCGAAAAGAAATTTATGGCAAATTGTATTATCCTGATTCAGCATTTAAAGCTATTTTTTCTGTATATTGTAAGATGTAAAATAGACATGGTTGTGCTCTGCTATTCTATTCTCCTCTTTTACTTACTAGATTTCAGTATGCCTTCTGGTTTAGTCAAATAAAAATACCAGTTGTCCGTTACCTCAATTTATAGTTATAAAATCAGTCAGTAAATCAGTTAGCTTTTATAAAAGTTACTTCAATAATAGACTGATTTACTTCTTGGTCTGAATGACTGACCAGTCTACTGATTTACTTCTTGGTCCGAATGTCTATGATTGCTATTGGATCGACTCAATACCGTGATAGTCAATCAAAAGGGAACCCTGAAGTGATATCCACAAATTTTTCATATTACATCTTTTAGATTAAACTATTCCTTTAATAAAAATACTTGTTCGAGTGGCTTCTTGATAATAATTTGGATCAGAAACGCAATTTTATAATTGTCGTTCTAATTTAATAAATTTTTGTAAAGTTGAAAAGATCAGTCGCTTTAGTGCTATGAAAATACTTGCTTACCAGTTGCAAGAAGTACACATCTCTTGTTATTCAATTCAAACAGAAACATTTCCTTATAATATGTTTTTAAAATTTTCCGCAAGAATTTGTTATAACTGAAAAAGAATTTCGTTATCACGAAGTTAGCCGTAGTATCACAAAGTTAGCCGTAGTATCACAAGAACCTTGTTTACTTGTAAGCGTATAGGTTAAAGGTCTAAAAGAAATTTGGAATCTTGACATTACATTTTTATGAACGAATCTTGTAGCTGTGATCTTATATAATTTTCTCATATCTATATTTTTATTTTCTATATAAAAAATTACAAATATCCCTAAATATCACGAAGTTAGCCGAGTTTAGCATATATACCATTTTTTCATTGGTTGTTAACATATATCCAGAAAGGTATATGACCGCCCTATATTTTTGTGTCATCGATTATTTGTAACCACAAGTAAACTAAGCAAAACCGACTTAAATTTTATTTTGCGGTACGGAATGTTTTATCGTTTTTAAGTTCGTTGTGATTTTTTACACAACCCTGCTTTGGATTTAATACTATTATACATAAAGCAATTGTGCATTGCCTTGTGTAGTATGCAGCGTATGAATGATATGGCACCATAGGGCATTGATATTTGAATAACATTTTTTTTCTTGAAAAAATGTTTCCGCATTCAAAAAATTTTTTCTAAAAAAAATCTGCCCATAAATTATTTGTGCGTCCTATTCTCAAAAATGTTGCCTTTAAATGTAAAATTTTCTGCACCGTAATATATCAATGGGCAAGAAAATCTGCCCTGTAAAGTTTGAAAACATAGAAAATATAAATATATTGTTGATGTTTGTTTTCATCTAAAAATAAAATGAATGTCAATTAATTCAAAGTAGGCAACATAAAAAACAAAGAATGTAAATTCTTTTTCCTTTTTTTGTTCTACAGTAGATTGACAGAAATTCCTTCAGAATCGTCAGAATTTACGGGGTGCAAAATTTTTTGTTTATCGACTAAAAATTTTCTAACTAGTTCTAATTTTAAGTAATAAATATAAAATTAAAACTAATTAGAATATTTATTTACCATAAATGGTTTCGAGAGACTTTATAGTTGTCAAATTAGATCCAAATTGCAATACATATTAAGCAAAATCTCAATTTTCTTGCTTTAAAACTGTTTTGAGCTTGCTAACTTTCTATGCCGCATCATATTTACAACATAATTATTATCAACTGATTATTAATTCAAATTTTAATTCAAACTAAAAATTCTCTTTAAAATAGTTTACAAACTTAGTCATAATTTCACAAAATTTTTACTGTGGGTCGTTTGCAGTTTAAGTGCAAATAAGTATATTTAAATTTTTTTTACCAAACAGCTCTTTGAAATATATTTTAGAATTAAATTCAACCAAACGATTTTCACATTTTTTTTTTTAAATTTTTCAAAAAAAACTTTTTTTCTATTTTCCCCACAAAAAAAAATGAGGAACAAAAACTATTTTATGGAAATTTCATTTACATTTACATAAAAAAACAAAAACAAAAACAAAGTTTTAAAAGCAACCAAAACACAATTATGTCCTTAATCATATTAAAAACTTTAAAAAACACTGAAAAACTTTGTTCCACACATTTTTTTCAATTTTGTTTTTTATTTTTGTTATGTTGTGATGATGGTTCACAATTTTAAATATGAAAATTGGAAAAGTTCTGAAAATATAAAAAAAAAAGGGAATGAAAAAATTGTTTATAAATGAGTTTTTAGTATGAATTGCTTTAGGCTGTAGGGTATCACTAAATTTGAGGTTCTGCGTGCCTTAAAGAGTTATCACTATGTTTTGAAAAGTTTTAGGTGTTTTTTTTTTTAAATTGTTTTTAAAGAAGAAAATATGAAAAATTTTGTAACAATATTTTTAATAAAATTAATCATTTTAAATTGATTATTTTATTATCAATGGTTCATTAATGGTGTTTCATTTTACCGAAACAGGAAATTTGGAATATATTATCTAGTTTTTAGTGAACCTTTTAATAATGTTTGCGTGAACTGAGTACCAGTGGCATAGTATAATCCCAAACACTACATACCGAGTTATCTTTACTTGAAGTTTCTGTAATGTTTTTGTATTGCAATTTGGACCTACTAATTTCATATGGAGCTCTATGCTTTATTAGTGAGTCATTTGTTGCTAGCAAATGGACTCGACTGTTAGCATTTTTCCCAGTTTTAAATTACATTTTATTGTAATTTTATTACTGGTACTCATTTAAAGATGAGTAAACTTAGACCAACATCAATGTCTCGGACGGGAGTTGCATCCAGTACCTAATGCATCACAGCTTATCACACTACCACTTAAGCCACCATCGGTATAGTGGCATAGTATCACTAATTTTTCGTAATCTCTATTAAATTTGCACATGCAGGTCGTGGTTAGTTCTTTGTTCCATGCTTCCTATGAATTACAGTTTGTCCTTGGAATCATTTGATAGCATTACTTGTACCACGGCAATTGAAGTACGTTTACCACGGCAATTGAAGTACGTAGATCAGTTTTAGTACACTCTTTATGTTCATAGTGTTTGGGATTAGTCAAAAAAATGTTTTATAAAAATTTAAAGACTATACCTGCTGCAAAACAATCAAGACACAATTTTCTTAGTAGCAATATGTTGTAGTTATTCATTTAAAACACTACGTTCATCTCCTAAATGGACCATAAACACTCACAAAAGGAGTTTTTAAATGCGCTGTTACTGTTAATAAAATTTCGCTTGCTCATTTCCAAAAAAGGCTTTTAAATTGCGAAAAGAAGTTAAAAGGAAATTTTCAAAGTTTTATAAATTTAAAAGGAGTTTTAGTAAATTTTATGAAATATAATAAGCAGTTTTTTGAAATTTTCTTTAAATTTTTTTTCGTAATTAAAATACATTTTAAAACTTAATTAAATTTGAAACTAATTGTTCTTTAAAGTTTCATTAATTAAATATGTAAATATTTAAACTTAGGAAAAATAAATGATTTAGGTAAAAACAAAATATGGGTAAAAATAACATTTAACCATAATAGAATTAAAAAGAAATTTGAATTAAAAGGAAATTTAAACTTCAACAATTATTTCCCAGAATTTATATCATTTGTTTTATTTAATTACTAAGAATAAGAAAACTATTAGTTTTTTAATTAAAAAACACTTTAGTAAATAAAATCAAGTCAGTTATCAAAAACAACAAATATGTATTTGCTTTTTAACCCTTTGGAGCCTATTGGGATTATACATCCCAAAAATGTTTCTGTAAAGTCTATTGGGATATTTTTCATAGTAAATGTAACATTAATTATGATTTCACCTTTCTGTTGAGATAAATCCTACATAAAAAGACCTTATACTGATTTCCATCAAGAATTGATCAATCACGGACTAGCATTTGCATCACACATGTTTTAGTCATCGTTTTTAACTAAATAGCATTACCGTCCTCAAAGGTTTAAATAAAATAATTTCCAAAAGAACATTTATTTATGTATTTAGTTAACTATTACAATTACTTGTTGTAATACCGGGTATTTCTCTTCTCTTTCAAACCAGCGAAACAACCTTTAGAAAACACAATAAAAATATAGTGGCCGCAAAAGGGTTAATTAAAAATTTTCGCAACAAAGATCTCTTTAATTAAAATTTTTCGCAACAACTTGCGAGAAATTTAAATTAAACAGGTTATGATCGAAAGCTGTCATATTACTGCGATATTACATATCTCTAATTCTAAGTTTAGCTGGTGGCGAATTCTTTCTAGAAAAAATTTTAATCACGTCCAGGATTTTAATTAAATTCCTGTTCTTAAATTAAATTCCTTTTCTTTTTTTAAAAATTCTACCTCTAAATGTCAAATTTTCTGCCTCCAAAGTTTTAACAGTTCAGAAGTTTTACCCCGAACAATCAGGTAAAAATTAAAAATATAAATTGTCAATGATGAATCAACAAGTAAACGTAAATTTTATTAATTCTCCGCTTTTGGATACTTGTTCAACTTCATCTGATGTTCGTAAAAAAAATTGCTTGACACTATTTAATATTTCACAATAAAAATAATATAAAATGACCCGACAGTCACAGTGTAGGAAGCCTGAAGAAAAATTGTAAAATTTTATCTGTTCTTTTGTAAAATGAAAAGAGTTCAGAGTTCGATGATTTCAAGGCAAAAATGATTTATAATGCAGAATTTTCCACCGGAAAAAGAATTCATCCATATATCTACTATTTCTAAGTTTTACGAAAATCTTAATTAAGCTGTCAAATTTAAAAACTCCGTTTAACTAAATCTAGTTTTAATCTTTAGGCCATTAATTTGTTAATTACAGTCCATTAATCTGTCGATTACAGTACTAAATTTTAGTAATTATATAATATTAAGTTTTTGTTAGTAATTCATTAGATAAAAAAAATGCTAGTAATTGATTCGATTAGAAAAAGGTAATAATTTAAATATAAAAAAAATTTCAATAGTTCTTTTATCTTTAAATTTTTTTTTGTGAGCTAATATTCGAAATACATTAAAATTTAATAGCGACATTAAAGCACTTAATCAGATCATTATAAAAAATTGTTATTGACTAATAAAAACAAAATTTTTATATCTAGAAAATTTGATTTATCGTATTTGATTTAACACAATCATGTAAAATTTTGAAGATACATTCTTAAATTCATATTTTATTTCTTCTTCACAAAAAAAAAACACCGTTTTGTTTTTTCCAAAATTTTTATGTAAAATTTAACATCGTTTTTTTTATTTGCTGCCCCCCACTTTTAATATAATTACATAGAATTTAATTTACCAGAAAATAATATAAAATCATTTCTATGGAAATTCTGATATAAATTATTCGTAAAAACACTTTTTTTTTTATGTTAAATCATTTCATATTAGAAAACCGTCAATAAAAAAATCAAAAAAAAAAGGATATACATTTTTATTTTTTATGTACATAATATTTATAGATTTAAAATTTGATTTTCTAACATATTATTCAGACAATTTTCCCAACAACAACAACAATAAATAAATAGAAAAATCAAAAAAAAAAGAAAATGTAGAAAAATTTACAGACAGGTGAGAGAGAATATGGAAACAAAAAAAAAGAAAAATATGCGAATTGATCGTTACTGGATAGTGAATATTGTGCTGGTTCATATAAATATATAATTGCTGCCAAAAAAAAAAGAAAATGAAAAGAAAATAAGGGAAAAATGGAATTTGTTGTTGTGTGTTTATTCATTTTCGTTATTAGCTCATATATTTTTAGAATATTTTATTACCATTTTTTCTATATTTTTCTATAATATTACAAATAAAATGATTCATTCCTTCAAGTAGCTCAAAAAAAAAATCAAATTATGCTTATTTTTTTATGTTGATAGACAGACAATTTATTCATAAATACTGAAAGGTGAAAAAAAGTTTTCATTGTACTACTTTAGGGAATTGAACTTTTCATTTCTTTTTTTTTTTTTTTTTGGATTTTTGTACTTTTCATTGCCATTAAAAATAATTTTTTTGTTTTTAGTGCGACCTCATAAATTTTCTTACAAAAAATAGAAAAGTTTTCATATTTGTAAAAATAAATTTTCTTGGATTTTCTTCTTCTTCTTTTTTTTTTGTTATAATAAATATTCATATAAAGTTTTGTAATGTTTAATTTATTTTTGGATTAGCACGCAATTTTACTATGTTTTTTTTTGGAAAATATAATTGGTTTGGATTTTATTTTGTTGTTGTGTTTGTATTTTGATTGATAAAATGAAAAATGAAAGAATTTATTCATTGAGTAATAATTGGTGATAGGTGTAGGTTAGCTCTTTTTTTGCTTATCTACAATACATAATGTGGAGAGACCAAAATATATGTCATATTTCATTTTAATTTTGTAAATATATATTTATATAAGTAATAAATTATAATATGTTAATAACAGTATATTGTAGCATGAAAATCTAGGTTATGTATAATTTTGATAATGGATGCACTTGGAAATTGTTTATGCAGACAAATTTAAATTTAAATAAATTAATTCTTATTAAAGCCGGGTTACTGCGGCGGAAATGAAGAGGCAGACTCATTGCTCAAAAGGTCGTGGAAATATCTCTTTGAAACGCTGACTTTCAAGTCAGCTGTCCAATTGAGTCAGCAAAACTTTTAATCGACATAGCTGCAATGCTGCAAACAAAGTAGTACTAGTTATTTTTTGAATAAATTGTTCTTTGATTATATATAATTGACGGTTGCTTAAGTGGTAGAGTCATTAGGTACTGGGTTCAACTCTCATTGGTCTAAGTTTACTCAGCTTTACATGTGTACCAATAATAAAATTACAACAAAATGTAATTTAAGACTGGGAAAAATGCTGACGGTTGAGACCATTTACTAACAACAAATATCTCACTAATAAAGCTATTAGCTTGTTGCATTCAAAAGTTTTTTTACTATAAAGAAATTTATGGTTCGGAATATGGAAAATTAGTAGGTCCAAATTGAAATACAAAAATGTTACAGCAACTTCAAGTGCAGATAACTCGGTACTTGGTACCGAGTTATCTGCATGCTCCCCAGTGGAGTGAACAATAAAAAATAAAATACAAATAAATAATACATATAATCAAGAATAGAGTTTGGATAAAAATTGCTTCAAAAACACGTCCTCTAATTTATATGATAGTGTTCTGTGGAAATCTGCTAAAAAATTATAATTACTTTTGACACAATTTATAGGAAAGCTGTAATTTCGATTAATTGATCCTCGATTTTCTAATTTCCCAAAACGCTTTACTTTGCTTTAAGTGAAATCGAAACTTCTCGCTTTTTGTAAAATTTAAAAATTGCCTGTGTAACAGAAATCGGAAGTTATTTCAAAGTGTAAAAAAGTACCGAAGCATTTATGTATTTAAAACCATTTTTCATATTTAAAACAATGTTATTGAGTCCTGATTTTAGTTTAACTTGCTGCCTAATTAGTTATAAATTGCTGTCCAATTAGCCATAAGACCATAGTAAATTTAAATTATGGTACTATTAGTTTACATGCATTTCCATGGAATTTGGCTCTGAACTGAAAATTACTATTCAAAATATTATTTTAGATATTTACCATTCGGAACAAGTATTTCGAATTTATGGTTTTAACTCAACTAATATTTAAGCTCGAGCCTTAAAAAAGTGTTTTTTTTTTAAAAAAGTTGCTTCACAAAATTATCAAACATAAAAGTTACAAATTCATATATAAAACATAAAAGTTGCAGTAATTTGTAATCCATTACAAATTATAATAAAGTTTTACAAAAAGAAGATTTATATTATAAAGTTTTCAAAAATTAATTTTTTTTTTAATATAGAAACTTTCTTAGATTAAACTATATAACAATTGTGTTCTGAAATTAAAATATTATATCTGATTTTACTTAGACTTTCTAGTTCAAATATCTTTTTAAATTTATTTATTTATTATTTGAATAATCCTTTCCGAAAAGTATTTGCTAACTTTTTTAACTCACAAAAAAGCATTATATTGAAAAATACATTTACAAATGTGTTGACATTTTTCAAGAGTTTCAGAATCAAATTTTTACTTTTTTTCTCTATTTTCAAATTTTTGAAGCATAAAAACTTTAGAAAATTGCATTTAGATTTTTAACAAAAAAAAAATCGTTTTCTTTAAATAAATATTTCATCCTGGTTTCTTAAGGAAGAAAAAAGAGTGGAGAATAAATTCTTTTAAAATCTAAAAATTTTCCTAATAAATCGAAACATAAAATTTGCAAAATGTATCTGTTTTTTTTTTCTTAACTATTCCAAAGTGATATAGTATTGCACTTGTGGCATGCAATCATGATTGGTTTCAAGTGTGTTGCCACATAAATTATTAATGTTTTTTTGCTTAGAAAATGTTTATGGAGGTCGTATTTTTTTTTAAGTTTATGTTGAAAATTTCTATATAAGCTAATACATTTTATATTTAACTTTTAACCATTTGTCAATTTAATGACAAACAATTTCTTTTATTATGTTGTGTTGGTATACGAAGATTTTTATATAATTTTAGAAAATTTAATTTAAAGGAAATTGAATTTTCCAAATGACATAATATTTTGATCAAAAAGTGTAATATTATATGAAAAGATTTTTTCACACGATTATTTGGATTGAAATTATTCTTTGATTGATACTAAAATTGGTTGGATCTGTGAAGATTTTTTGCTAAAGAACATCACTGACCATAAAATAAATTTCAGCAGTGACCATAAAACGAATATACGTTCACATAATAGTGTAAGTATAGTTGCAAAATTATAAATTATTTTGCAGAAGTTTGAGTAAATTTTTATTGTGTAGTCAAAATAACAAGTCAAAATTATTATCAACTTGAATTTCTCAATTATAGAAAATTGTGAAAATGATATTCTATTTATTTTTACAAGTTTCACAGTACTTAAATGTCCATCATGAAATTTATATATAATTTTGAATGGGCTGTATAATTCAGTATATGATAAGTGTGTCCAATTACTTTAATATTATCATAATAACGTACTTTAGTGTTTGTACAAATATTCGGAAATAGCGACGTAAATTTTATTTCGTTAAAATAGGGTTGATTTCAAACTGACAGTTAGATGAAAAAGTGACAGTACCAGTAACTTTTTACTTCACAGAAAATCTTAATCGAATGAGTTGTTTTAAATCTATCTGAGCTATAGCTAGCTTATCGTAAAAAAGAACTAAATAAATGGTATTATTTCCCCTTCGATGAGAAGGGGAAATAATACAATTTCGATAATACCATTTCGATGAGAAGGGGAAATAATACCATTTCGATAAGAAGGGGAAATAATACCATTTATTCTGTGTTCCACAGGCTCAGTATTAAGAGTTTAAACTTCAAATACTTAACTACATTTCCCAGTACCTTGTTGATCGAAATTACTGGGGACATTCGATGTATACTTTTTATTTAAAAAAAATTAAATTGTTTAATTTTTCTAGTTGTCGCACTACAATAAGAATGTTCATGTTTTAGATAGTTATAATCATTAAAAGTCGTTGAATTTTCTATAACATTCGAAACGAAAGATAAAACTGGCCCCATAATCGAAAATTCTTTTTTTTGTGTTTTTGTTTTAAGTAAGAAGGTGATAATTTGGAAATGATTTTGCTCACTTAACATCATTAAGATAATCACACATCGTGTGTTTTATTTGTATTTCTGCAAAATGGTTGTACCGAGGGACGGAAACACACCTTGTGCCTTGTTCTCATGTCTTATCCCCATGTTCTATTAATTATATTTCCCAGTACTTTTGGTACCACAACGACAGTCGATCACGGAGTAGTTCTATGAATACTACCAGCTGCTCCTCTTTTTGTACCGTCCTTGCTTTTCATGTTCCGAACGACGAAGGATACGTTCGTAGTTCGTACAAATGGAGAACATGAATAAAAAAATAACAACAAAATTTTGATTGGAAAGGGTGAATCCGCATGACATGAACGATATTCACCGAAAATTTAACAATTAATTCATAATAACTTTTTGATTACCTTTTATCATTTAACATCATTAAAATTCCTTAATAATAATTAATAATAATAACTTTGAACGATTACGTTTTATTTAATTAGACTATTCGAACCATCATATAACACGACATAGCTTATTTTATGTTGTGCAACAATAAAATTCAGTTCAGCTAATTGTACTGACTTGAAATTTATTTGCAAAGTCATTGCATTCAATTAGTAATGTCTAGTTTGTATTATCTATCGGCAAATTATTGTTGATATATATATAAAAAATATCTAAACAAGAATTTTTTGAGGAAATTCTAGTATACATAATTTTTGTGAATGTTCATAATTTATTTACGAATGCTTTTATTCAATGCAAAGACTTTATGTGACACAACATAAAGTTATTCTCCGTTTTTATAAATTAAAAAGTAATGGTAATTACAAGCATAAAGTTTTCTACTTATTTTGTTATATTTTACCCTTACTTACCAATACCAATTTTATTTGTTATTCACCTCTCTATATTTTTTAGGTTTAGGTTAGGTACGTTTTTAAATCATATTAAATAAACTCATTAACATACATGGTGCGGTATTCATATTTTCGCATAAGCACAGCATAACCTATACGGTGTACGATTTCGTTTCTCGAATGTGTTAATCTACAATTTCCCATTCCTTGAAAAAAATTCCCTACAACCCTATAAACTACAGAAACAAAAAAAAAAAACAATTGCACAAAATTCTTAAAATATCTCATTATTAAAAAACCATTATCATAAAATGTTCCTACTGTTCAACATCAACCGATCAATCCGCACAATATCAATTTAAATATAAAAAATTCCCCATGGCTACAAGAAAATATATTTTAAATCTACAATTTTTTAGTTAGTTTAAAAAAAAAAAATGAGAAAGATTATCTTCAGAGAAAAATTCTTCATTAAAACTATTTTTATCATTGAACTTGAATGAATAATAAAAAAAATCTTTATTTTTAATCAAAAATAGTTTTTTTTTATGTTGTTCATTTATATTGATTTGCAACATAAATTTAAAATAATGTTTCCATTGTATTTGCCTTAATGTTTTTGAAAACTTGTTCGATTAAACTTTTACATTTATGTTGGTGTATATAAGTGTTAGTCTGTCTAAAACTTTTTATTGTTTATTTATTATTATTTTTTTTAAATCATAATTTTTCAGTTTGGAATTTTGATTGGCAATTATTTGGAAGAAAATAATTTGTTCTTTAATCAAGAAAAAAAATGGATTTTTTTTTTATGATTTTATGGATCATTATTAAGTATTTAACTCTTTGATTTGATTCAAAAATGAAGAAAACTTTAATTAATTATGAAAAATTTATTTTTAATACCTGTTTAATACTGCATAAAATTATAATTTCCATATTAATTATGATTAAGCATTAAATATACTTTACAAAATAAGATATTTCTTAAAAATTTTAATTGGAAAAAAAATTATTTCGTCATTTCTGGTCAAAAATTTAGTAATTTCTGGTCAATAAATTCTATAATTTTTAAAGTCAATATTAAATTTCCTCAAAATTAATTGTTTTTAAATTTTCACGTTTTTTTTTCTAAAATTAAAATAAAAAATAATATGATAGTCGGAATTTTTATGTTGTATACCAATTAAGAGACTATAATATCTTTCGAGTAGCATTGTAAATCAAATTAAATTATAAGTCAATGAAATCGATACTTTTATTAGAAAAATATATATTAAATATTAAATTAGTTATGTCAAATGCCATAATAAAAACGATGACACAATAATTGAAAAACGGAAATTACAGAAAATGAAATATTTTTAGATTCAACAACGATTCTTAAAAATATAAAATTTATGAACAGAAAACAAAAGTATATTTAGTAAATTGAACAGGATCTAAGATATATATAAGAAAATTATCTATAAATAAAAATATATTCGTGTTTATTTTTATAATCGATATTAAAGAAATTCGATTTTATAGAATTATTTAAAAAGAAATTAGAGGTATATGAATACCGCACCATGTATTTAAAAAAAACTAATATCAAAAATAGTAGCCCTCTTTCCTAAGATTCTCTAGCCTATTTTGGGTGTTCAAGTTAATATTTTGGTTTGCCAATTGGTTTTGTTTTGAACTTACGGAAAATGTACATAGTTCATATAAGAGTAATATGGTATTTGCAATATTCTCTATTATTTGAGCTTGATTTGATCTTTCGTTGGGTTGAAGGGAAATTGGAGGGAAAACTCTTGCGCTAAGCCAATATGAGCATTGCGGTTCATGGTATAAGTTGGGTCGTTGTCTCAGGTTAGACCCAGCCGAGCAGCGTTTTTTCCCAGTATGATGTGTCTTGTAGCAATTCTGCTTGGTTGGTAAAATTAGTTAATATGTTCATCTCCAAAAGAGAGTTTTGAATTGAAAGATTTTTCTAGTTTTCAATATTTAAAAGAAGTTTTAGTGGAATTTATGAAAGAAAAAGGTATATTTTTGAATTTTTCATACATTGTTTCCATAATTAAAATATTAAAAAAAAAAAAAGTTAAATTAAAATAATGTTGTTTAAAATATAATTAACTAATTACATGAATTATAATAATGTAACGCAGATGCAAGGAATGATTTAAGTAAAAATGACATTTACATGAAAATGAAATTTTAGGTGAAAACAAAATAGAGCCAAAAATTGTGTATAATAATAGATAAAATTGGGCAATTATTTTAATTTTCATAATTATGTTTGAAATTTTCATAAATATTTCGTAAACTAGAAATGTTGACTTCTTGTCAACACAATTTTTTTTAAATATATGAAACAATTTAAAATAAATATTTTTCTCACTGATCTGTCTCTTTCTCTAATTTGACATTTCTGGTAAAAAAAAAATACAATAATAAAGAAGGCGGTATTTCTATCCCCTTAATTTTCCCTTAATTAGCTAAATCACTCTATAATTAGCTAATCTATCTACTTTTAACTAAGTCTTATTTTAAGGAATTTAAAAGGCGAAATGAGCAAATGGCCATAACGATAGTTCTTGTTTTTTTAGGAACAGGACAATCGCAGTATATTTTAGTGTCCGTACATCTAGAAAGATTTTTGTCAGTTGCATATTTTTCTAAAATTCTTTTAGATAAGACCGTACTGTCATTATAATCTGTAAAAGCAAATATCTTTTTGTAGATTTATTAGTGAGTATCTTAAAATTGATTACTTTTCCGCGTATCCTGCCAAGAAAAAGTATCTTTTATAAACCATGAATGAGAAGCAACGAATTTCCTGAGTTCAACTTCTACTTTACTTTTGCCAAAATAATGTGGCATTGGTTCTTTCAAATACCAATCATATTTTTTCAAATTTCTTTAAAACATGCCATCCAGCCTATATAATTTATTTGTGTACATATTTTTTATAACTGTACATCCATTAATTCAAATACAATTAACGAAAATTGAAACCAACAATTTAGCTGTCAAAAAGCGCATTCATTAATCAAAAATATATATAAAATAATTGGTTAATTATTAAATAAAATAAAACACTTCGTAAATATTTGGTATCCACGTGTACATTAAATATCCTTTAACTAAATAGTATTTAATAAAGGATGTTTAAATAATTAAATTTCAGTTAAACATAATAATAATAAAAAAAATAATTAATAATAATATAGAAATGAATTATTGACATTCAGCATGGTAACTTAAATTTTTTTTTTTTTACTTTTATTTAGTTTTTATTTCTGTTGCCCTAGACACAAATAATAAAAATGAAATAAAATATAGATAACCTGAATTTGAAATTCCATAGCCTGGTGATTGCCTGCCAACCCCGCGTACCCTTAAAAGGAGACACAGAAGAATTTCATACCAAAACAAATGACAATATTAAAAACTAATGGACACTAGGGACTAGGGTGTTAGTTTTATTTGGGGGGATGACATGATTTTCGTAAAAATAAATTTAGACAGAAAATAATATTGAATAGAGAAGAAGATGGCATGGCACTAAAGTAAACTTAATATAAATTTGTGATCTAAAGTAGAAGTCTAAAAATTTTTTTTTTTTTGGTATTGAATAAATCGAAATTCTAAATTTTTTTTTACTATCTTTTTCTTATTTTGTAGACAAATCGATATAAATTTTCTTTTCATGCTCTGTATTGTTCAAAAGGCAGGGGATGGTTGGTGGGCTGGGTGACTTATATATAGTTTTCAACTTAAAATTCATAGAAAATATGAGCATTGCGTGTAAAATGTTTAGAGTTTCGTGTGTTTTGTCTTTTATTTTGGGCTTTTTTTTCAGTTTAATTTAGGATGTTTTTAATATTGACTTGATTGTATGATTGTATGATGAACTTGTAACAGAAAATAAAATTATTATTATTAGAATATGTTTTGGATTAAAAAAGATAAATAATTTCAAAGAAATATCGATTATAAAAAATATTTCAAGGGAATCGTTGTCGAAAAAAAAAACAAAAACTATAACTATAGTGGATTTGTGGTGAAATGGTTTTTGAAGAAATATGATTATGTCGCTTTTCTTGAAACTTTAATTGAAGCCAATTAAAAACGATAAGATTAGTATATTTTATTAAGGCACAGCAAATTAAATGAGACTCTTCCTTCCATTGTACGAGTGTAGCTATAATTCTAAGAAATAGTAAACCGGAAGGAAGAAGAGCAACTGACGACCGAGGAAAATAATGATTGACGATCTTGATGTGAGTGATCTGGAAAAATATTGTAAAGGAAGGCAACGTCTACAACGGACTATGGGACTCGCAATGATTATGACGATAAGTGTGCAAAATGGCGGACAAATTAAAGGACTTACATTTTTTTTAGACGAAAAATAAGTTTGGTAAAAAAAATTGGTATAAAAAGAGAATATTCCCATGACACCCGTGCGGTTTCATGGGAATATCCTCTTTTTATACCAAATACTCTTTTTATACCAAAATTATATATATATATATCTGTTATAACATTCTGATAATAAAGAATTTTAAGAAATATAGACGTAAGCGATATTTTGTGCAGCTGCAGGTTAATCCATTATATTTTTTATCCATTTCTCCCTGATTTGCATAACAAGATTGGTATTCAATAATTGTAAATCATTATTTCATTTAATTATTATTAAATTTCAACTCTAAACTTTTCTTAACCTTTACGTAAACAAAATTTAACAAAAATCTTTATTAATTAGTCAAATTAATACACCTAAAAATTAATATCTAAAAATATGTTGTTACATTTTATGAAAATTAAAATAAAAAATTATATTTGGTTTACTGTGACAATCCAAACAACATAAAAAATACTATATAATAAATAATTCGAATTTTCTGAAGGGCATTTTTATTTACTAATGATTTTACCTTCTCTAAAAGTCATAAATAATATTGAATTAAATTTTATATTCAAATAATATTTAAACATTAATATTTGTATAGCATTAAGTTTACGAAGCCTTAATGTAATATTTAGTGAAATTTTTAGTGAAATTGTTTATTACTTGAATTGTTTACTATTTGAAGTTTATTTAATTAATTTATTATATATTGGAGTGATGAGTTTCTATATCGAATTATTAATTTTTTCTGAAAATAAAATTACAAAAATAAAATAGAAAGTTTTTCATGAAAAATACAACAAAAAATACCACTCCAAACAATAAGAAAATTAGAAATTTTTCATTATTAGTATATAAATAAAATATAATTGTGCATGCGAGAAAAGGATTGAAGGACAAATTGAAAATTTATGTGACCTTAGAGAAACATTATATTTATTTATTTTTTTGTAAAATTTTATATTTTCAATAATTTTCAATCAATAATTTCTTATTAAAATTGATGAGACAAATTCTACAAAAAAAAAAAAAAAAAGGGAAATTGATTGATTGGTTTATTACATTTTTTTAAGTATAGATTGTTTTTTCATATCAAATTATAATGTCAAAAGAATAGATATAAATTTGATTTTTAATTTTGATTTAAATTTAATAATACGGAAAGAATTATTAATATTATTGATTATAAATAATTTAAATTAACATTATTTTAAATTAGTATCAGAAAAATTGACCTTTTTTTTTGTTTTCATTAGAAGAATATGGTTCAAAAAATATAATTTCTTTTAATTACATTAAATTATATATTCTTTATTAAAGATTTAAAATTATCTAACATAATTTATGACAGTTATTAATATTTTTTATAATAAAATCTTTATTACAATAAATAATAAAAAATTTATAACGCTATGGTATTTAACGATAGTGAAACCAATAAATAAAATTTTAAATTTTTTATTGGTTGGGAAGTCGGATTTTTATAGCGACAAATAGAGTAAAATAAAATTATAGTCTGATTTTTTATTTCAGTTCATCAGGATGTGTAAAACTACTCCTTCTACAATATTATGAATTATGTTTATACCATAAATAGGGAGAAAAATTTATTAAAAATCCACAAGAGTGTTATAGTACTAAAAAATAATATGAATCAAAATTATTTCAAATAAAAAAATATATTAATAGCTAGTTAATAATAAAAAAAACACATTAACCGCAAACGTAACACCCGAACTTTAATTTGCCATAAAAGTGATAAACTTCTTTTGAAGGAAACGTAGTAATTAGTTTAAGAAAATACGTCGATTGCACATAAAACTTCTTTAAACGGTTAATTACCCGTGCATTTAATTCATATATCATTCAAATGTTATTTTGGGATACGTAACTTTAATTGTTTTTTAATCGTTTTTAAAATGATAACAGGCGGCACGGTAAACTTCTAGTTAAACTTCTAATTATATTTCATCCTAAATATTTAATATTTAATATATACGTTAACCCGAATTTGCATATTTGTAATCTTTAAGATTTTTTGTCAAACTCCCAAATACAAAAATCCATAGGGTTCATTTCGGTATGAAATTTAAAAAAAAAAAAGGAAAAATAGATAATATCATCATCTTCGTACCATGAGAGTAGGATTTTAATTATAACTCTACGTTTTTCTCTTGCAACATCTGTAAGTACGTGGATTATTATTTTTTTTAAAACCTGTAAGTGTTAAACCTGTAAGTGTTCACGGTTTTAGAATTTTTCAATTTCTTTTAATTCGTTCACGGACAATTTTAATGTTTTTTTAATCTAACGATTCATTTCCTGCCAAAAACTTCCCTTAATTTATGGTACAGTTTTTTTTAGAGAGGCGTTCAAACAATTGTAATCTTACATTTGTCATATATATTACATGTATTTTATTGGTTAATGAATATTCTTAACCGAATGTATTGGGTAACCGAATATGTTTTTCATTTGTTGCAAAATCTCTTTTTACGTCCTTTAAAGAAATTTCATTTGCAGTAAAAGTTTATTTAAAAGTGCACTTTTAAATAAACTCCTATAAATATTATATTTTCCTCATTAGCACAACTTTAAGATTAGCACAACATAGTACAGTTTGAGCACTCAACATAATATCTTTTCTGTAAGGAATTACTAAATACTGCTCTCCTCTAAGGACTAAATATTATATTTATAAAGAATAATGCTTAGGAAAAGTTAAATGAAATATGCTCCTTAAAATTTACTGATTTCACAAATTTTACATGCATTTTTTTGAATCATCATACGCCAAGAGTGTAATTTCTTAGAAAGATGGTAAACTTTCTATAAGGACAATTTATTTTAAAAATATGAATATTATCTTATTACAGATTTCTTATCTTTTATATTTATTTTATAAGGAGCATCAACTTTGTTACTTTAAAATAATAATATTTCATGATATTAGTTACAAAGATTCTTCATAATTTATAAATTTAAATAATTAATCTTATAATTTTTATAATTTTTTTTATCATTTTGCGTTTTATACCCTAAACAATAAGCATCATTATATTTGTTAGCCCTGTACACTGATAAAAGAAAACGTTCTCCACAAATATATTTTTAAATAGCCGAACTTTTTTTGGCACCAAAATAACTTCTTTTGGAAGAAAAGTAGTAAATGATTAAAAAAAGGGACAGGTGTTGTTGCTGCAAATGAATATCAATTAATATAAACCTCAATCGTTAATATAAATTTTCATCAAATGAAATATTTTACTATAATTTAATTATTGATTCTTACTTAAATTTAAAGACACGTGAATTGATTCCAGTTCCAACTCCACCACAGCATAGTACATTATTCCCAATCCACAACCATCCATTAAAGATTAATTTTTAATCGCGATAATTGACCTTAAACGAATATTCTTTTGACGAAAATGTAATTATCGTTTACTTCAAAGTAACTTTGATGTTTCAATCTTTATGACAAAAAAAAAACTTCATTTGCAGTGAAGTTTCTAAAAAAAAAGTACTTTTATGAGAAATAAATTACATTGCTTGCAATTATAGTTTGTTTACTATTCGATTTCTCAAAAATTTTTATCAGTGTACGTTAGTGTTATATTTCTAAGAACCGAAAATATTAAATGAAATTTTTTTCGAGATTTTTCTATGATAGATTTTCTTCTATATTTGTTTTTAAAGGACTATACGCGAAATCTGTATTCCTGTATAATAATATTTTTTTAATGCATTATATACAATAAATAAACATAAGCTTTAATTATGCTCAGAATATTATTTAAGTTCATTCACTGCACGTAAAATATTATGGTAAATGATGTACGATATTAATATATTTGTGAAGTTTTATTTTTTTTTACGTTGTTGATGTAATAATTTATTAAAATGTGTATAACGATCTGAATTAGTTGTTTTTAAAGATGAAAATTAATGACGGAAAACAAACTAATATAGTGGAAATATAATTTTAATACAAATAGTAAAATTTTATTCTTAAGATAGAAGTGGAAATTTTGTATAAAATTTTCTGAAAAGAAAAGAATGAATATTTCTCGCAAAACGCAAATTAAACTTAAATCATGATCTGTCTTATGTAGATAATTCTTTTTGAAAGATTAAACCTTGTGTTCTATAGCACTTATAATTAAATTTTCCGGACTACTAAGTTGTGGTGTTAAAAATAGCTGGAGTTTTTTCTTGACTTTAAATGAGAAAATCACCAGGTATTTTCAGGTGACATATGTAACTCTATAGCATAGCCAGCAATATTTTACTTGGAATTTTTGTTCTTAAATTTACTTAGGTTGGTGCAGTGAAACTCAGCCTAACTTATTTCTAAAAGTAGAAATAAAAAACGAGTGTTATATAGTAATATAGTATCCCTTTATTGCAATTCACTTTTTACATCTTTTTATTAACATGTCTATATACCTGAATAGAAATATTCAGAAGATTTTTATTAAAACCACCTTTCTGGAAATTTTTCAATGGCCCTCTTGTAAATTTCCTGCTACTTGACATCAAAATATTCTTTAGAATTGCATTTTTGACCGGAACAAATATTAATCGATGGGTCTGGAGAATATGCTGGATGTTGAAAAATTTCCTATTGAAATTTGTTCAATTTTTGTTGGATGCTCAGAGTTGTGTGTTGGCGAGCCTTGTCGTGTTGCCAAAATTAGGTATCTACTTCTAGTGCATCTTGGCCTTGTATTCTTAATTTTTTCACGTAATCTGTCAAGTTTCTCACAGTGACTCGTAATGTACTGATCCCTTCATATCCCACCAAATAATTCATCGAGTAAATTAAAATTATTCGTTCAAAATTGATGGCAGAATACTTTATGCAAATTTTCAGCTTGCTTCAGGAAGTGTACTAGTATTTACATAAAATAGTCCGTAATTTCCAAAAAAAATACCGACAAAACTTTCTTGCCAACCCAATAGTTTTTCCATAAATCACCCTATCCTTTTATAGTAAGAAAATTTTGATTTTTAACGATTTTTCGTCAGCATAATCATAATCACATCATTATGTAAATTTTTTTTTGTTTTTTTAAAAATAAATATTTTAAAGCAACAAAATTTTTTCTACATTATCTAGTAAAAACATAAGTGTCTAAAAGAGCTTTAAAAAAAGATAATACTTATAGAGAAAACATAGAGTATGTTAAAATTGATAATACATATTGTTAAAATATTTATATATACTTTCACCTTTTTCAGAAAGAAAAACAACATAAACAATCACATAAATGATTTTTCATCATAAATTTATCTATAAAAGAATTATTTATTATGTATATATGTCGAGTTTTATACTCCAACAAATTAACTTAAAAAACCACAGTAAAAATTATTTTCGTTAACGAGGAAAAATCATTTTTCTTCTAAGTCTTTAGGGAAAATTTGTTTGTTTTTTAAATATTTTTTATTTTTTATGTTATTATTGTTATTACAAGACAACAACATAAAAATAATAAATAAATGAAAAAAGAATAAAATAATAATTTTAACGAGTTTTTATGAAAAATAATTTGAAATACAATTTTTTTTTTTAGATAAATCCTAAAGAAATTGAAATCATTTTCATCTTGTTTAAGAAAACTTTTCGCGAAAAACTTGATTATGTTTTTTGTAACTTTTGAATATACAAAAAAAATTATATATTTCAGTTTAAACATATTCTTTAAATTAGTTATAATAAGTTCAAATCGTCCTGAATATTATTATAGAAAAACAAAAGTTTATTCGCAAAAATTTTCCACAATATGTCAATACAAATGTTGTGTTTTTTTTTTTGTGTAATTATATTTATGTTGTTATTAAATTTGGTTAACATTACGTGAACAGATAATATTTTCTAATAAGTTATATACTTTTGGGAAATATATACTTTTTTTTTTTCAAATTATTATTATTACGTCTATCACAGTTGGTGTTACATAAATATTATCTAAAGGGCAAAATAGCAATAATATAATATAAAATCGACTAAAATTTATTATTTTGATGTGCCCACAAGCTATGAAATGAAACTGACAACCAAAAAAAAAAAATATTTTGAATTATTATTTTATGAAAAATAAAATAAAATCAATATTACATTCTCGTAGAGATTAGTGTATATCACATTTCAATCAACATTTTGGTATAAATTTTCAATGATTACATAATTGACTGTCGTGCACATAAAGGCTGTGTGTTACGCAAATATAATTTTTAACAAACGGTGACCGGATTAGTGGTAATTTAAAAAGCTGTGGTGCAGTAGGTAGTGGATTCGATTTCCGTACGAAGCATCGATGTTGTTCTAGGTTGCGCTTTAAACGAATGTCAGTAATAAAATTTCAATTTATGACTGAAGAAGATTGAGATTGAGAGCATTAGTAAATCACAAGTTTTTCACTAATAAAGTCAGTTCCAGATTACAATCTTATGTTAGGAGAACGTTTAATTTGAAGGACGCCTAGAATTTTGACTAGCTGTATCTGATGTCGTTCAGTTCAAAGGACTCTGTACGAAAATCTAATAATAATAATAAATTGAAATTTTATATCTGCAAATTAATGATAAGTTAATTAATAAAAAATTTCAATTATCCTGTCTAAAAAGTTATTTTATTTTATGACAAAACATTTTATATTATGATTTTTGCATGTCAATACTTCTTTAAAAGCTTAAATTAAATATAATGTCGCCAGCTAGTATCTTGATAATAATTTTCAATTAATAGGTAATATCTTATGAATATAAAATTGGGAAATCGATAAAAAAAATTTTAATGATTGGTATGGTTCATATGTGTAGACATTATATGTTACGAATATGTTAATATGAAAATGTTTAGAACTCGTAGTCCTGAAGAAAATCAATCTGATGGTATTTGAGGAATAATAATCAAATAGAATTTTTTTTTATAAATTCATTTTGATTTTGAAAGTCTTTAAAATATTAGCTCTATTAATATTTCAACCGCATAGAGACGTGTTATAATATAAAATTTATTCGTGCATAGTAGTTTCTTCTTTTCAAATTGACATAGTATTCCCTTTCTCACGAGAAATTTTAATACTTTTAGATTTAAATATTTAATTTGACCCAGAAAACTACTTTAGGTTGAAGGAAATTCTGAATTATTATATTTTGTATACTAAAATATTGCGAATATTATATGAGGACAAGATTTACAGAAAGGCGTACAGGTTATATTTTAATAAAACTTATAGCATAATGATCACGTCATTTTCTTTTTAATTTTTTTTATTTATGAAATAAGCTTATTGAAGTTTACAATATTTAGTAAAATCTAAATAAACTAAAATTTAAACTTGCTGGGGCCCAGTACATTCAAATATTGAAAGTAATGAAATGATTAATTTGTTTGCGAGTAAGAGCTTGGAGCTTTCATGTGCCGAAACTGACGTAAATGTCAGCACCTCAATATAAACGCGAAAGTGATACATCTGGCTATATTTGTAATTAATCCTGCTTGGAAACATTATCCTCAATGTCGTCAAGACAATTTTCTGGTTCAGAATGTGTAGAGAAAGAACAGAGCCGATCTTGTCTATAAACAGCTCGACCTACACGCAAAAACCCTAGATGTTCCATCAAGGTGTATGATCAACAGTCTCTTGACTGTTGATCATACACCTTGATGGAACACTCGTACATCCCATGATAAATCTTCGTCGCTGTGGGAACAAACACGTAGAAGCAACAGTAGAACATCTAGGGTGGAATACGATAGCTTGGCGTGATCCAGTCACAAATCCTTGGACCATACTATTCTTGAAGATCAATCGGCATTGAAGATCAAAGCAGCTTTTTTGGCGACGGTTTTTGTTTATTTCAAGGTTGGGTTGTTTCTTTTTGACGTAGTGGTCCACAATTGATTTACCAAGTTTCGCTCAGATGCTTGTTGCATCTCTTCTAAACCTAACCTAACTAAAAATTAAATATGTTTTGTTAAAGAATACTATACAATATCGCCATAATTATTATATAATTCGAAAAATATCCTTTTCCCAATAACATTAATCATACAATTACTTAGAATTTATTTGGTTTCTTCAGCTGACTCTTTGATGTTATTGTACTATCAGTTAAAATGCTCATGTCCAAATTTATAACGAAAAACACGAACAAAAAAGGCAACAAACTTATTTAATGTTTAAGTATAATAAAAACATGTTTTCAACAAATTCCTTTAATAATAATTTTAGATAATCACTTGTTATCACACTTTTCAATGTTTTAAAAGGTAACAAAGTTTTAATGTTTGCATGTGAATTTTTTTTTTACAAACTTTAAATAATTTTGTCTGTCTGTTAATTATTCCTACAATTTTGTTTGCTTAAAAATTACTTTTTTTAAAAGTTTCAAAATTTCATTTTCCTCCAGTGGGTTTTTTAAACGTGAAATTGCAATTTAACCTAGTTAATATTTTCCGCAATTACGTGAAATTTTTTTGGAAAGGTAATGAAAAGAAAAACAAAGAAGTATAAGTGTCGAATAGTTCATTTTTCTGAATTTTGTCTTTAAAAAAACTTACTAAAAATTGGTGATAATTATTTTTTATTATTATTAAGATTTATTCAGCCTTAATTAAATAAGTTTTTATTTCGAATTTAATTCAGCTTTAATTTTAAAATATTTAATTGTAATTTTAATAATCATATTTATATACAAATTAGTCAATCATTTTCACTGATCACAAGAACTTCCATGCTTATCTATCTTGTGCGCTTCTGTGCTATCTCAAAATTTTGCTTTCCAGGTCATCTCGCTATCTTCTTGTTTGCCTCTTGGAACCCACTCTGTTAAAATCGATTTTCACTGAAGTCCACATGTTGTCATTCATCCTGAAAACATTAAAACCCATTTCTTTTTTTAGAAATTTCGGTGCGACGATAAAACTTGTTCTATTTCTATTTTTCCATTTGGAATTTTTTGCTTTCTGGTTATTTTTAAAAATAACCTCTTCACAGCTCGTTGACTTATTTGAATTTTCTTATTAAGCTTTGAAGTCTTATTCCATATTTGTATTTCATGTATCAACACTGACCAATAAAATAGCCCTGTTCTATTTCTTACACTTATTTTTTAGTTTAATATATTTTTTATTCCTCAAAATTGTATCCAACTACAAATGTGTAATCCTGCGACCAACTTCTTTTTTTTCTTTATAAAGTTTACACCAATTAAAACTGTTCTGATGAGTTTAAAAATATTTCTAAAACCACACCTCAGTAATATAGCGATATTCTTTATAAAATAAAGTCTAGATTATTATTTTAATTGATGTGCAAAATCTGATTTATACTATCAAACCCACACCGGCAAATTATACTCAGTTCATATAAAATTTTTTTTTGTAGTCATGTTCATAGGAGGCATTGGTCCCAGCGAAACTTACCACCCGAAAGTAAAAATAAACCATATTAGTAAAAACACAAAAAACTATAGTAAAACCCTTAACAACAAGAAATGTATATATTTTTTTTGTAAATCCGCACCCAAAAAAAAAACAAAATTCAAAAATAGATACCATAAGTCTTCTGTTGTGATTATTACACGAATGAATATTTACGCGTCTACCACAAATAGCTAATCTATGGGGTGTGAGGATATAATATCCTGTGGGATGGATTAATATAATACTAAACAAACATAATTGTCAAATAAAGATTGTTTAGAATTTCGATTTCGCTGAGTAAAAAACTAAATATAGAATAATTTGGTTCTCGTCATGTAGGCTTTCAGAAGATACGTTAAAAACGTAGTTATTCGATTTTTAGAACATTTTCAACACATTTTAAGGATATATTGATATTACGACAATAAGAATTGAATTTAAAATATTTGTAAATTATTTTCTAAAGTCGTTGATTTCATTAAAGTTTAAGAAAAAAAAAAGTTAAATTTGTTGTAGAATTATTGTGTTTGAATAATATTGTTTTTATCCAACTTTTTAAATTGCTATTTCACTGATGAATCAGCTATCAATGTAGGCTTTCAGAAATTTTCATTTCATTTTCTGATTTTGATAAAATACTGGTAAAAAATAGTTTTTTACTAAATTTGTATTTCTAGTTTATTTCTAGTGAAGTAATTTTTGCAATAAAATATTTATGTAAACATACTGAAAATTATTTTAGTTCTGTTTTTTTTATAT
Organism: Empis livida; assembly: GCA_963932195.1. Classification (NCBI taxonomy): domain Eukaryota; kingdom Metazoa; phylum Arthropoda; class Insecta; order Diptera; family Empididae; genus Empis; species Empis livida. Next base: position 28,061,452 of record OZ010648.1, read on the forward strand.
ATGTACTGTAATTAATTTTCGTCCTGATACCGTATTGATTTAATTATATGTATACACCATATTGACATATCTTTAATTCTTCTTGCTCAGCATTACAGTTCTCGGTGAACCTGAGCTTCCTTAACTATTTAACTTGACACGATCCTGTGCTATTTGTTTGTAATTTGTGATTCCCATTTTTCTTATGTCTTCTTCTACAGCTTCTGTCCATCTTCTACCACGTTTTCTACTGCCTGTTAAGTTGCTTGTGTATACTTTTCTTACTAATCTTTCTTCTGGTATTCTGATTACATGACCTAGCCATCTAAGTAAGTCTCTGTGCTTTTATGAAACGAATTACGTTTTCTCTGTTAATTAGTTCATCTAGTTCATGATTGTATCTAATTCTGTATAAGCCATGGTTGTTTCTTATGGGACCAAAAAAATTTCGTAACACTTTTCTCTCGAACACAAGGAATTTTCTACTTTCGTCTGTTCTACTTTCGTATCCAGGTCTGTTTACATTTTGGGTCATTCGACTGTAGCACCAAGAATACTAGGAACGCCTAAGAATATGAGAAAAAAGTTGCCACAAATATATACTTATTAAGTCTGCGGGAAAGTTCTGTTCCCTTATACAGTTTGTTATATGATGTTTTACCTGCATTTGTTACTTAAAATTGTTGACTTTGATAAGGTTTTACTTATAGCTTCTGCTTTTGTTAAAGTGTAAAAAGGCATTATTGTATCTTCATTTACAGCATATACATTAAGAATATCAACATGTAAGAAATTAAGTAGTGTCATTGGAGGAATATGTCAAAAGTTTTTGGAATAATTAGGATTTTCTAAAATGTTGCATATAAGATGGTTGAAGAAATTTTAGAATGGAGACTTTAACCTCAACTACGAACACTTTCGATAATCAAGACTTTATTTGTCACATTGATTTATTCACTTGCATATTGTCCATTTTCAATAAATTTCCATTTTCAAAAAATTAAATAGTAAAAGTAAGTTTAAAATGTGAGTAAACATATTTTTTAAAATTTACATTGTTTTATATATTACATACAATAGTAAAACGGATCCATTAATTATATATATGAGCCAATGGGAGTATTGAAAATGGCCGGCTAATTTATAAACCGAGAAGTTAAAAGTAAATATAATAAATTACTTAAATAAGACATTATTTCGATTTTGCGGAAAACTGACCAAAATAATTTCAAGATAAATTTATTTCATCATAATTTAATTATGTTTGTCTATAATACTCTTATTTCATTGTACATCTGCTACAAGGATATGATTAAATATGTATTATGAGTATGTATAAATCCATTACTGTTCAACTTTGTGAATAATTAATGAGTTCTTTTGTTTCTAACAATATAATAAGAAATTAAGCTTACACAAACATATAAACATATATAGTTGTAAAAAATATGTAAAACTAGAAATGTGTTAAAATAATTTGCTACTTTAAAATACATAAATACTTTGTGAATTTCTTAGAGGGATTAAAATTTCAAAAACATAAAATTGAGAAATTAGACTGCAATTTTGTTGTTTAAGTTTATTGAATTATTTCGTCAACAAAGCAATTTGTCAACAAAGCTTGTAGTTTTCAGTTTCCGTTATTAATAAATTTAAACATAAACATAAATTGACTTATTTTAGGGGTAGGTTAGAATTAAAAGTTATGTAGAAATCTGCACATAACTATAAGAATTTTCCGTCTCTTAATTTGAAAAATTTGTTATTCCTAAATTATATATAAAATAATTCTTAGTCAATAATCTTCATTGATCAATAATTTTCATTGATTATAGGAAATGGTTTCAGTTATTAGTTAAAAACAAGACTGTTAAGACTAGACTGAAGAATAGATGAATTGAAATTTTTAGAATTGTATTTCACTAGTATTCCGTCTAACATATTATTACATAAACTATAATTTATTTCTTAAGATATATTTACAAAAAAAAAAAGACTATAAATAAAGTCAAAAATGCACCTTAATAATTTTATGTTTTTATTTTACAGGAACACACTGAACCATTAATGATGTATGAAAATCAAATAACATAACTAACGCCAAATAGTCTACAGACAAAAAAAAAATATAAAAACCAATAAACAAAACCAAAAAACCAAACCAAAAAAAAAAGACGTAAATAAATAAATAAAAAAACAACACACACACAAAAGAAGAAAAAAAAACATTAATCCTGAGACGAAGAAGGCGGAAAATTAGGGGGTGGGTGGGTATAATTTTCTGGTAAACAAATAAAAAACAAAAACACCAAAATCAACAAAAAAAAGAAGACAAACATAATCATTTACCAGGGGGGCAGTAAAATAAGAAATGCTGCTGCCCCTGGGCTTAGGTGTACCCCTTGCCATCATATCTGTTGTTGGATTTTTTTTGAATGGTTATATTCTGCTGGTTCTGATTTTAGCCAAACAGGTATGTTCAAAATTTATTTCAATTTTATTTTAATTATAATTTTCTTTTTGATTTTCATTTAAATTTTACCCCAAAATTAATTATTATGATTAAGGAAAAACCACTTGGTATATGATGATGATTAAGAAAATTTATATAATAATTAAAATTCTGTTTTTTTTTTATAATGAAAATTTCTCATAAAAATTGTACGATTGTAAAATTACTTACTTACATATATTATAAAAAAATAGATTTTCTGCTTTTCCAAATGATGCGGAAATAAAAAAAAAATTTATTAAACAAATTTATTTTACGTTTAGCATAAAATTTATTAAACATAAATTTATGTTTATATAATATAAAATAGACTTAAAGAAAATTAGATTAATGCTAAAGTTTATAAATTTAATTTTCTTTCGGTTTTAATGTAATCGCAATTAATGTTAAAAGGGTTGTGAACTGAATTAAAATTATTTATATATTTTAATGGGTTAATGGTTAATATATATGAAAATCTATAATTTACAATCTTAATAAGGAATTTAATTTCTTTTTAGACGATATAGAAAGGAGCACTTTTATTTCTGTCAAATATAAATTGATTTTAATGTTTAAAATTAATAATTAAGATAACTATTAACCGGAAAGTTTTATGCTATTTGCAATTATGTGCGGAATATAAAATTCAGGGTGCATAAAATTACGAGCAATTGAAAAGGAAAATTATATATATTTTTTTAAATTTCAATAATGATTTTCAATTAGTGTGAAAGTTTTAGGTCAAATTATGGTGCAGTAATTAAAATTTCTACCAATAATATAAGTGAATATCTTTTGCTAAAAAACATATAAATACTCAGTCATATATACAGTCTTCTTTTTTGTAAAGTAACCAAAAATTTTGTAAAATTTTGATTAACCGAAATCGAGCTTAGATCTTATACTAGGCGCTTTTAACCATTCTATTGCATAAATTTCTTTATAGTCGAAAAACTTTAATTGCAACAAATCTAATTGTTTTATTAGTGAGACATGGCCTCGCATTTTACCATTTTCCTAGTCTTAAATTACATTTTATTTCAATTTTATTACTGTTACTAACTTAAAGCTGCGTAAAGTTAGACCAACAACGATGCATCTGATGGGTGTCTAACCATATAGTTCCTACAGCATAGTAAGGTACCACTAAGCTACAACCGATCTTAAAGATTTTAAAAATTCTTTCTGTAAAATTGTTTTTATATGATTTTAGTTTCTTAGATAATATTTCGAGTGCATATGTTTTTAATATTATTGACTAAGAATTTTTGCTCAAGGTGGCGTGGCACCTTTATTAGTATTATTATTTAAATGTGAAAACTCTGTAAAAAACTTAGGAAAACGTAATATTTAAAATTTTTCCGATTATATTGCTTATCAACTTATATTTCGAATTAACAATTTAAAATGATTTTCCGTCAACTTTTTCTATTTTATCGATTTAAATCGAACTATCTTTTGTCTGTTATTTTAATATCTTGTTTAGTTATGCATATCAATGTTCGTTACATCTATATTATATTAAATTTAATAGAGATATTTCTATATTATGCTGTGTAATTTAAATTTTACGAATCAATCTAAATAAATGTCTTGAACTCTTATATGTTTATGCTACAACAAGAAATCTTACCAAAAAAAATTACTTGGAACAAAAAATGGTAAATAAATTTGGAATAATTTGTTCAATTTATATAAGAATTATGTGAAAATTATTCAAATATTGACCATTTATCTTTTGGATTTTGGTGAATATCTTTATTGAATGAACTTTGAGTAATTGATTGTGTAAATTATTTGTAAATTTACTTTAAAATTTGAAAATCGTAATATAAATTTTTTTTTTATTTGGTTTGCATTTATTAACTTAAATTTATTGCATATACGTAATTTGCTCCTAGGCAATTATATTCCACAAGTCTATATATCATTATTTAACTTAGTTAATTGATTTGTCCCGGAAAACTATTTGTATATATACATAATATTGAAAAAATACTCTTGAGATAACAAGAAGGCATGAACTTTCAGATTTAATTATAAACAATATACATAAAAAAAAGTTAGTTTGGTTCATATTTTATTGGAAATTATTCGTTTTTTTGTTATTATAAGAAAAATTCAATTTAGACCGAAACTTATATTAATTTTTTCCCCAAATAATAAAATAAGAAAATTCGAATAATTTTTTTTTTTACTTTGATGTATAAAAACTTTACTCGACCATATTAACCCACATAGTATTCAGAATACTAATGACAGTAACCAAAAGAAATTTAGGTTACTTTATGCTTAATATTTTTTTTTTTTGATTTCCAAATAGAATAATATAAATTTTTCCATTATAATTTCCCATTATACTTAAAGTAATATTTTAAAAACTTAATGAGCAATTAGTTTTAATTGGTTATTTTCAAAGTTTCTACTTAGTGAAAATCTGATAACCTTTCAATTATTTATTTCTATGGAAATGATGAAATATAATTTTATTTTGGGAATATTTTCAGTGAATTATATTAATTTCGTATTATAATTTGATATATGAAATAATAATAATGTTCATAATTTTATTAGAGTGTTAGTCAAATAAAATTCATTTTGCCAGCAAATTAACATCTGTTTGAATACTCAGGTGCAAATATTATCGTACCCCTATTTTAATTAATTACTTCTTTTAGATTAGAGGAAGCATCTATTATGAGCCAAATAAGCAAATGTGGAGCCAAATAAATAAATGTCCAATTTTAACGAAATGTTGCTTACAGAAATTCACAGTAAAGAAAAATTATAGGACAATCGTAAAATTAATGTTTTCTTCCTAATATTTGACATCTCTTCTCTCAAACCATCTTTTCTAATTTGCGAAAAATATTATTTCCGGGTATTATTTTCAAAACTGTCCTAAGATTTAATTCTTATCCGAATTAAATTTAAAACTCTTTGCAGTTTTAAATTTAATTCGGATAAGAGTACTTCGAAGAACTTCGTAGCAGAATAACCAGCGTTATAAACCAGAATATTCGTTTTCTAATTCAATTACGAAAACTGATGCTGCTTTAAACCTAAAATTTGTAATCAACTTTCAAAATTTAGTGTTTGATGATGGAATTTAAATATTACAAGTTTCATTTTAAGATTTTCTTGGACGGTCAGTTTCAGATGCAATTTCTAATATAAAATAAAACGCAATTTTTTGGCTACTAAATAGTAAAGTATTTTGAACTCATATTATGACCAAAAATTATTTACAATAATTGACCATTAAATGATAGCATAAATGATAAGATATTAAGTTCTGAGTATACATTTATAGCTATTTTAGAAGATATTTTCCCATTTATCCTTAATTTCTGTTGGTAATGAATGAAGTTAATAAGTTCTTACAAAATCTGAGACTTACTACCTTTCACATTTCAATTACATTTATTAGAACGGTGACTACAATAAACCCAATCACTAAAAAATATAATAGAATGTTTTATTTCTTCTTAAATTTCACATTTGAACATCATTAAGTTAATGTATTTACGTATCTGGAATTTTTTATACTAGAAACAAAATTTACTTTTTTTTATTGTAAATTTAACATGAAATTCTTTCACATATTTGCCTAATAACAATATAGTAGAATAAAAAGCTGTTTAGATTTAATAAATATTAAATAAGTTAGAATTCTTAATTTGTACATAAAGACAGATAATATTTGAGCTCATTTTTCGTAAATTGAAAATTGAATTAATATGAGTACGAGGGTAGATATTAAATTATATTAGGTTTCTACCAGAATGTAGGGGGAATATCGAATATGAATAATTTATTTACTGAATTACAACATAAGATGTAACAACCCATTTTAAAGCATAGTTTAAAAGCCTAGAAGACTTTTTAATGATTAACATCATTTTGTACCATTAAATAGTCCTCTTAACATGATTGTTAAATGTCTGATTCAGTAATTAAAACATTCATATTCGATGTTCTTCGTACACGCTGGTGTCATTGTGGATGGGTAATAACACCATTTTTGTTTTGTAACCGAAATACATTAAATTGTGCAACTAGAATAGCTTTTCCGTGAAATAAATTAACTAATTGTAACCCAAATCAATTAAGTTAAAGTAACTAGATATATATGAAGGCTGGGACAAATAATCTCAAAATTCACAGCGGGTAAAATTAATCTTTGGTGCCACCCTGCAGATCTTACATCTCAATTGAGAAATTGAGATTATTAATAAACCTGAAGATTTCCGTAAGATAGATTGATGAAATTACCACTCTTTACCTCTAGAAACTTCTAGAAACATTCTACAGAGCAGTGATCTGCCTGGTTTTTTGAAATTTGTAGTTTAGTTAATTGACAGAGACCTCTTAGAAAACCACTTAACATGCCAACTTATCTTATATGGAAACTAACTAAGTTTAATATAGAAGTTAATATAAATTTGATATTTTACCCATATGCTGCAAAATTAATCAATTTAAATATCAAACATTAAACATATGTTCTATCTTTCCTTCTAACAAATTGTTTATTATAATCTTCTCCCTCGTATATAAAAAAAAAGTAATTACTACATAAAATGTTTAGAAAAATTTAATGCGGTTTTATTTTTTTTACTGTCCTCATTTTAAGGTTATGTTTACTAAAACGTACTATTTCTTATCTAAATATATACTTTTTTTTTGGTTGCTATAAATGAGACTATATTTACCTATAAAAAAATATTCAATTCACTAGGGAAAAATGAAAGTATATATTTTATGTTGTCAGGTGTAAAATACATTTTACCATAGGGAATGTGTTCTTGTTCTGCAGAAAACATAAAAAAAAAATTAAAGACTTTAAAGTTTTGTTGAAAGTTGATAAGAATTTTCTAGATTTTTGAAAGAAGATTTACGAATAAGATTTAATCTATGAAAAAAAAAACATATTTTGATTTTCAATTAGATTGGTTTTTTTTTTATTGTGAGATTTTCTTTGAAATTTTTTTATTTGGTCAATGATTTTCTTCACGGTTATTTCTGCCATTAAATTTTTAGTGTACAAGAAAAATAAAACGGAAATTTTTGCTTCCGCTTTTAAATAGAAGAAAATATTGCGGGTTTATACGTGAATTATTTATTTGTCACGTCTTTACTTTTATTTTTATTTTCTTTATGAGATTTTTTTGTTTTCTTTTGATTTTCTATTTAATTTTTTCATCGTAACACGTTGAAATTAAATTTTAAGGTGCATTGACAAAAAGATACAAGTGATTATTTTGATTATTTTTCAGAAGAGCCTGTTTCTTAAAATGTTTTGTTAAAAGAATTTTAGTACATCTTTGAGATCGTTCCGTAATAAGTACTAATTTAATTTTGTTAAAAAGATTGCCAAGTAATTTAACTAGGAATAGAAATGCATAAGTTCTGGTGAGAATTTATGCCATAAGAAAAGATTTTTGTGGAAAATGGAGTTAGGTACTTTTGTTCAGATAACGTAGAAATTTTAGAAGATAAATTATTCATTTATTGGTAGAATGAGAAGTAGAAAATTATCAAGCTTTATCTACCTGTGTGTTCTGGATTAAGTGATTTTTTAAAAATATTATTTAATTTTCTCCTTACGTGCATAAGTGCATGATACTATAAAATTTTAAAGCTCGCATAGAATTATTTAATGCTAAGCAATAAAAATTTAATAATAAGGAATAAAAATTGGTAAATAAAATTAAAAATTTTAAAATCTTTTTAAATTTTTTATTAATCTACTTATCTTGCTGAAATCGATGATTATTTTTATATTTCTCGAGGAAAAATCTAAGCTAAGGTGAACAAAAACTGTGCAAGCCGTCAATAATGTCTTAAGATCGCGTTTCTGAAAATAAAGTAAATGGTAGATCTTCTTCTTGTCCTCGTTACTCTTCCGTGGATTTCCAGTGTTTAATAACGAGTTGGCAGCATAACTTATGTTGTTATCCCATCCCAAACGAGTCTTTTGTACAAGCTGCTAGCAATTTATTTTATCTATTAGGAGCAGATCCTTTCATTCTTTCATGGACAATATACGTTCTTTCGCCTAGTTCTATGAACGGCCCAGCTGTAATTTTCTTTCAATGGGTCAAATATTTTTTGATTTAATTGTCATTGTGCATGACTCGCTTTTAACTTTAATTTCATTGAACTTTTTTCCTATTCATTGTCGCCAAGAGGGAAAAAGTGTTTACTATTCTTCCTTTCGTTTCTTCTGTTTCGTCATTGTAGGAAGAAATATTCTCTTCTGTTTCGTCATTGTCGGAAGAAAAATCGTCAACTACTCGAAGTTTACAGCTGACAGTTACATTCTGACTTTTTATTAACAAGTCTAATTGTTAATAAAAGATCAGCTGTGAAAAATATATTAAAAAAGATAATTTATTATTGACATAAGTACAATTAGAATTTCGAATATCCAGAAAATAATTAGTATATTTTATTGGTTCTATCAGATAATATTCTATGTAATGAATATTATCTGATAGATAATATTCATTACATCAAATTTTAATTAAAAAGTAGTTATCACTTGTCTGTACCGAAATCAAATTAATAAAACTTCTTACCTATATCATCACTACTGTCATATGGTCGATTATATTTTATCTTAGACTTAGATTCTGAAAATTTAATAGATTTTCTACAGGTTTTTCCTTCCTAAATAGATTAAACTAAATAATTATTAATACCACAATGTGTGAAACTATTTAGAGAAAGAAAATTTAATATTATCAGTTCTGCTGTAAAATTTAATATTATAGTATTTAATGGAACTTTAATTGTGTTAGAAAAGTTAATTAAAAATGTCAATAAATAATCGTCTTAAATAAACAAATTTTAATTCCTTGAACGTATAGTTTTTGGAAATTTTTTTGAAACACAAAAAATGCCTTGAATTATATTAGTACATAGTATTTCGTTTCACTCTTTATTATCAATGTATCGAAGACTTTAAACTACATCTGTCCGTTCGTGTGTAAACTTTTTGAAATTATGATTTAGCGTAATAAATGTACACAGAAAATATTGTCAGCAGCACATTGCAAAAATTGAAAAATTTGCTAACAATGAACTTAAAAATTAGTTGAAATTGAAAACCATCCCGTAGGCGGTGAAAGTCATATTTTGATAAAAAGTGTTTTTAATTAATAATTGCAATTTAAGATAGTGCCTTACTCAAAACGTTCTATACGCGTAAAACTGTTGGACGTTTGTTCTGCTCCATGGTAATTTTTTTAAAAATAGTTTCACTTCTTTTGGTAGTATGTGTAGTTAATTTACTTAACATAATCATAATGAATCTAAGAAAATTTGGTTTGGGGAGGTTTGAAACGTTCTAGTCATTAAATGAAATTAGTGTTAAGCTCTATTTACAGCTGAGTAACAATCGAGTAAAATTAATGTCTAATTTAAAAATAGGAAAAAGGAATAAAAATTAATTAATTTTAAAGAAAACCTAAAAATTATCCTCCTTATAGACATTTTATTTAAAAAATTTAATTTGTAGAATTAATTGTATTAGATTAACTAAATAATTAAATTTTAATACATATAACAAAAGACTGTATCATCTGACAGTCTCATCTGTTCAATATAGATTAAATTACTTTTTAACCATAGTGGATCATAAATAAGTAAGAAAATTCTTTTGGACAGGAAAATATTCAACAAATTTTAACCACATCATCAATTTACAAAATAAAATCGTTCCTTTTCTTGAATATACAAAAAAAAAAAATAATATAAATAAATGTCTAACCCAACCTGTTGCGTTCGTTTCTTCCTTTTTTTTTATATCGTTAGTCCTTTTTTTTTACTTTCATAACAACGAACATAACATAAATTTTCAAGAATAATATCCTTAGTCCTTCTTAGATAACCATCATGTTTTTTAAAAAAAAAATTATTAAAACAAAAACGTACAACATCGTAAACACAAAACAATAAAACAAAAAAGAATGTGACAAATAATGTCCTTGTTAGATGGTTGTCATTTGTGTCGACAAAGTAATGCAATATCCTTTAGAATTTTTTTCGCTCTCTCTCTCTTTATTTTTTATTTTTTAAATATAGAGTCCTGACTAATTTATCCTGAAAAGAAAATATATTGTTTATTATTAATAATTGTCCATGCAACAGGTATATACCACACAAAACCCATAATAATAATATCCTTTTTAACTTCAAAAAAAAAAGGAAAACAAAAGAAAATTATATTTTGAGTTGATTGATTGACTTTTCCCTAGCATAAAACTTTTTGGACAAATATTTCTCACTTTTGGGTTGAATGTATTTTCTGTTGTTGTTAAGTGTTGGAGTGTATTTATGTGATGATATTGTCCTGTTGTGGTGCTAGTGAGGTTTTTATTTTTTTCATTCATATATATTTTACTTAAGGCCATTTTGTACAATTAGTGGAGTGTCAAGTGTGGTTTCCTATATATATGTTTAGATTTTAAGGTATATTACAGAAGAAAAATCGGAAACAGGATAATAACAATATTAAGTCGTATCTATATACATAAATATTATGTTTTGGTTCAATTTGAGTTCGTTTTTTTTTTCTGAACCTTTAATTAAGATTTATATTAATTGGAATGTCTTGATGATGGAAGAAGCTAGAAAAATAATATGTTTTCAAGTACAAGTTCATGTATTAATAATTATTATACATTTTTTTTTTTACAAGGATATTTAATAAATTTTATGAGTTTTTGACATTATGAAAACAACAATTATTTCCCAAAAAAAAAAAATAGAAAACTTTACAAGGTTAAAGTTTACATGACATAGAAAAAAAAAGACGAATTAAAATAATCGATATTAATTAGTGAAAGTAATTAAAGCTATAACTTAAATTTCTAAACATTTTTATGGGCGAAAAACTATAAGATTTAAATTTAGAAATTTTATTTGACAAGTTTTATAAATTAATTTATTATATGCTCTTAGGAAAAATATTAAAATAAATTCGTACAAAAGGTGTGAAATATTAAAATAGTGATTTTTTAATTTATTTATCAACTGGATATGGAATGGATTATTATCCTTTTCGTAGGGTTCGGTGCTCTAAATCTTCTTATCATTATCACTGGCTTTTCTACTGCAAATACAATACTACATAAAAAACTCAGAGACAAATTTTTTAAAAACAGGTATTTAGAACGTTTCCAAATTTTTAGTACTTGTAGCAAACTGAAAACTTTAAGCGTGATTTACTCAAAAGTAAAATGTAGTTTATCATTTTTGTCCACTAAGCTCTTCAATTATAAAACAATTTGTATTTATTCCTCACAACTAAGCTATTCGCAAAATTAGTTACATGGCGGCGAATAGAAATGTTCAAACTAACGTGAACTTAGTCGCTTCTGTTTGGAAAGTTCTTTAAATCCGTCGGTTTGTGGAGTTCTTTACGTAAGAACGCATATCTTACATAACTTTTCCTTAAATGTTCTAAACATTAATTAGAAAACTATTGGAATTATAAAAAAATAATATGTTCTCCTCCTTAAACATTTACATTATCTACACCTCCACTTTTATTACAAATTATTCTTTCTAACTTTTCTATAACAAAAAAAAAATTAATCTATTTCCTATAATTGTCATGTCAAAAACTTTAATAATTTAAATACACCATATTATTAAGTACATATTCTTGAATATCCTTTAATTGTAAGTTTTAGTAATAATAAAAGCAAAAAAAAGTTAAATATAAAAAAAAAAGTAAAATTGCTTAATCATTAAATTGGTGTAAGTTTATATAGTTTCAATTTTTTTAATGTCAGTATTTTTGTCTTCCATATTTGTCACTCACAACTATTCCGATTATAATCTACGAGGTCATTGCCATATTATTAGAATTATACAAGTCCAACCATAATTACTATCGGAAGAATTATATTTCATGTTATAGAAATAAAAAAAAGGACAAATTAATAACAGAAAAGCTAAAAAGAAAATTTACAAAAACTATTCTTAGAAAAGGACATTTTGAATAACATTTCCTGATTAAGTAACACTACCACAAGTCAGTATACTTGTTGGAATTTCCGATAATCGTTAAAATTAATGAATTGCCTATGAACACGTAACCAAAAAAAAAATTCACATTTTATAAATGTTTTCCAGTTTAACGAGTATTTTAATTTTCGATGTTCATTATTTAATTTTACCTTCTTGATTTAATCAATTTATTTCGTAATAGTTTTTAAATTGTTTCCATAAAAATTATTAATATAATTATTTTTTTACGAAGTTTCAATATTTATGTAGTCATTTTAGTGCTAATTTATAAAATTATTTATAGTATTGTTGATAAATTTGGTTTGAGTTGTATTGGTATTATTATAAGATATTAGGAATTGAACAATAAACCATAAATTACCAGCTAAACTTCTTTAGTGAATACTTATTATTTTGCATTTTGAACTGTAATTACGAGCTAGAACCTCAAACTTAGATTCAGTTCATTTTATTTTTTTCTATTAGATTTCCTTTTAATGAACTTGCATATATATATTTATATCAATATACCTTTATGTTTGTGGCTTCTTTTTTTGCATATACTTTGGTGCTCATAAATTTGTATTCTTAGGTGTGTTTTTTACATACATTATTATATATTTAAGTTCAACTAAAAGTTCGTACGAACTGGACTTAAGTATGTAAATAATTTTTAAACTTTGTGACTTGTTGTAGTATATATTATACGTATAAGTCACTAGCAATTAAAAAAAATAAGGTAAATAGTTACACTAGAAAAATAAGGTAAATAGTTACTAACCGACTAATTAAAAAAAGGTAAGGACTGTAGGCGATAGCTAACAAATATTAAAAATTATTTTCGGAATCGAGTTTTATTATAAAATTTCCAAAAGAGGTAATCTGTTTTAATAAATTGACCGAAATATTTACAACAAGGATTAATGTTAAATTCTACTCTGTTTTTGTTCGTCTTTGTAAAGTTTCGGTCAGTTTGCTTTTCTGCAATTAATATGTCACAATTCGAAAAAAAAAATTAAAGTCTAGGTTTTGAAAATTATTTCACCTGTCTAATTTTAATATACTGAAAATTTATTCTAAACATTTATCTTTTCAAAGTAAATTATTTTACGATGGAATGGCATAAACATAATTTTTCAAAGTTAAAAAAACTTTTAAAATTAATCTGTAAAACAGTATTGAATGAAGTAGTAAATATTAGATAATTTCTTATAAATAAATGTTAAATATTTATTTGTAAACCTTAAAATTATATAAAATATTTTCTATCCTTTTATTTTTTTTTAGATAACTCCCAACAACATTTTACTTATCCACCTGAGCATTACACAAACATTATTATCGTTAATATTTCTTGTGTTCTCATTCCCACCGATTGTCCAGAATGGAATTTGGATATCATCAATACAATTTACCTGTGACATAAATGGTTTCTTTTTAACATTATTACATCCCATATCATTGTGGACAATTTGTGGTTTAAATTGTGATCGATATTATGCAATTGCAGCTCCATTACATTATAGTGCAATTGTTACCAATAAAAAAGTGAGTATAGTATAGAAAATTAATAAATTATGTATTTGAAGTAATTTTTCAATATTTTTTTTAAAAAGGAAAACTAAATTTTATTGAATAATTAATGTTAAAAAATAATGAAGAAACTGGTCTAAAATTAAAAATTCGTAATCATAGTTTATTTTTATCATTTAACCCAATTAATATTTAATAAATTTAAGGCAAATAAAATGCAATCGTTTATAGAGGGTTTGGAGTGTCTCGAAACGTAAACTTTATATTAATTGCGTACAAACATTTATTTATTTTATAGATAAATCAATAATATTTAGTTTATGGACATTTAATTGGTAGATAAAATAGATAATTTTGATATCCTTAGGGGTTTGTTAATAGTATTTAAAAATTAATATAATATTATGTTAGAATGTTTAATTAAATTCTCACATAAAGGGATTTAGAAAAAAAAATTGTATGTACTTTGTCGTCTTTTCGCTGTTCGTCAGTCGGTCGGTACGTGTCTAAGCTTTTTCAAATTATGAATATAATTCGCGGTTTCGATAACGTGTTTTCTAATGAAAAATGGCAATTTAAGTAAATATTCTCCAAAAATTTATAACAGATCCTACGTTAGAAAGCTATTAAATTAAGGTAGCATTTTCTTTCAAATGAAATTTCTGCCAATAGAAAATTTAATACATAATTATTATAAATATGTATATTTTTCGTAGTCGCTACAACGAAAAATATATTTATAATAATTATTAAAATGTAATTTAGAGGTCGCAATTATGTTACACTTGAAAACCCAATTTCATACAGTAAACACTCACTAAAAACGATTTAATTTGACGTATTTGAAACTCAATGAAGAGTGTAATAAAACGAGAAATTGTACAAATTTTTGCTTTTACAAATAGGGGAGTACATTGTGTTTCAAATACGTCAACTTAAATCGTATATATGACACAAAGTAGTAATAAACTTTTCTACGTTCAGTAAAAGCTTATTACCACTTTGTGTCATATATAGTTTGAAAAATGAGAAAATGCCTCACAAGATCGACAGACAAATAACACAAATTTTAGATAAAAATTAATATTCCCCAAAAAAATCTATTTCACTATCTAAATTAGGAATTTATTGTCGTTTCGGAATTTCTTTTCTGTAAAGTAATAAGAGGGTGGCATCAGTAAAGTGTGTCTATAGAATATTCATTAGTGGTGATTAAAATCTTATAGAAAAATGATATATACATTTATAATAATATTATTAAACCATTCTGTAAAAGTTTTTGTAACTTTTATTTGAAAATGTTGGATAGTTTTTCTTTAATGTCAGGGTCAAGTATACAGTAATTGTCATGCCACTTGGAAACTTTAATAAAACTATTAAAAGAGAACTGAAAATATTAAATAATTTTTTTTTTCTAAAATATTTAAATTATACTTGATTACTGTCTATTTTTAGTGGAGTAATTATTGGGTATAATAGTAAAACATGAACTTTATCCATACATATTTTCAAGGACAGAATAATTTAAGTGAAAATTGTATTCTGTGAGTTGGACATTTGCAAAATTTTGGAAACATCAATAATTTTGCAGATTGAACCAAGAAATATAATCAAAATAATTTTTAACAAGAGATATGCAGTAAAATATCCGAGTTCTAATAGTATAACGTTAATTCTTACCTATTTAAACTGCTTTTCTCATTTATGCCTCAATGATTTATTAATGGGCTAAAATTATTCTTTATACGGCATTCTGCTTTACGGCCAACTTTCCCAGAACATATCTAAGCCGTGTAGAGAGGTTATGGGTACTCGAAAAGAGGCTAATGAATATTTATAGCCGTAACTATTTTAGAAGTTCTGATTTGAATTTTAAATGCTACCTTAACTATTTTAGAAGTACAACTGTTTGAATTTCAAATAGTGAAGAAACGTTCCGGTGATTATTAAGCATGATAACTTCGCAATTCTATAAGTTATTAATTATTATGTTAAAATGTTTAACTCATTATTATTCTCTTTTTATATTTCAGGTATTTACAGGTCTAGTCAGTGGTTGGATTGTTATATTTTTATTATCCATTCCACCATTTTTTCAAGTGGCTCCATTTACATTTAGTACAAATATGGTCGCATGTATACCAAATTTTGCTACAAATAATTCATTATGGTATGCAATAGTTTTTACATTTGCAACATTAATTATTCCAGGAATTGTAATTATAGGTTGTAATATTAAGGTAAGTTTAATTGAATTTTTACATTAAAATTTTTACAGCTTTAAAAAAAATTATATATTTAACTACAACCTAGATTTTTAATAAATTAATATACATTTTTCAATTTCGATTATTTAAATACTTAATATATAAATATGGTCAAATATGATCTATGATAATAAAACTCTGGTAATCAATTAAGGCTGATTAAATTAAACTTAAGAAAAATTCATAAAAATGTTCAATAAAAGTATAAAAGAAAATTGCATTTCTTATAATACAAATTTTATGATGCAATTTTTTTTTGTCATGGTTTCTAAATTTATAATATTTTTTATAGCTAAATTCCATTAAGTAATTTATTACAGATATTTTTTCTTTCCTACATAATGTGGACACATTTATAGGAAATATATGAAATATTTATATTACCATAAAAATTTATTACATGTTATAAATATTAAAGTAAATGGCGAAAATTATATAAAGATTTTATTTAATAACATATATTTAAAGTGCGATTTTCTATATTATTAGGGTTGGTCAAGAATTTTGCGTTCAAACATTATTGGGTAACGATTTTTGTCTACAGTATACTTTAATTAAAATCTTTAAAATAAATTTCTTAATACTTAAATAGGACAAAATACCTAAAAATAGAATTTTACTCGTTTGAAGTTTCTAATTCTGATTAAATTATTAATAACTTCTCTAAAAAAACAACCTTTGAGAAAATGGTTAAAAATATAAAAATTTTCTACTTTTATGATTTTTTTAAAGGAGAATTTTTAGTTCCGTTCGAACGTTTCATAAGCTAAAAAACGCAAGTTAACACAATTTTTTGAAATAAATTTTTCAATTTTCTTATATTTTCATCTAAACTTTTTGAAAATTAAAATTTTTTAATATTATTGTTGATTTACACGAAATTGTATCGATTTTTTTAAATTTTAGGTTAATTAATTTTCTAAAATAACTTAAATTTTCTCCATTTTTTTTTTGAGGTGTTAAATGGTTTGCTTCATCATTCGTCCATTTCTCAATTCCTAAACAAACAGCATAAACTAAAAATTTAAATTATATATTTTTAATATTTTTCCCCCTCAGGTTTTAATGATAGCTCGATATCATAGGCATAGAATTGCAGCAGCTATATATGAAGTAACATTATCAGCCCAAGTGACAATAACCCATCAACGTAATCCATTTTTTGTACCAACAGTAACAGCACCAAGTGCTGGTGGTCCAAAATTTCGTTCACGCAGCCCAATATCATCTGTACTACAATTAGTTGGTTCATTTATAATTCTTTATTTACCATATTACATATCAATAATGTGGGACAGTGTCATTTTTCAGCTATATAATGGTAATTTATCAGATGTGCCTGTTAATTTAAATAAGACTAATCAATATATACTTTTGGTGGCACAATGCCTTCTAACAATTTCAACAATTATCAATGCTATATTATATGGCCTGAAATCGAAAATTATACGTAAAACATTCCAAAATTATTGGCGTAAAAAACGTACGAAAAATGAAATTAATCAAGAGATACAAGCTCGTACACCATCTACATGTGGTTCACGACGACCATCTGTATCAAATTTAGGATTTTTAACACGTCCATTATTACAACGTCGCTTATCAGAAACATTAATTGATATTAATCGGAATGCTGCAAATGGTAATCAAAGGCAAAAAATGAAAAGAATAGCATCTGAATTAACATGGCGTCCAATTAGTTTGACTTTTGCTGGTTTAGAAAGTCCAATACTTGTACCCCGACCAAAAGACACTACAACACTTGCCCATACAGCAAGTTGTAATACACTTCAAGTACCGACTGCTGATCCAGAAATGATATCAGATGCTGATCGTGAATTATATAATACAGTAAGAAATTCATTCCGTGCTGCTAAATTAAGTGAAAATCCACGAAAAACTGTACACCTTTCTAGTCCAATTAATAGTAGTAGAGGTGACGATGATTGTGGTAATTATAGTAGTAATTCTTCTACTACTAAATTAACAAATAATGCTGGTGCTGCAATTGCATCATCAACATCCACACTTGGGGCAGCTAACTTTTTATTACATAAAGTATTGAGATTAGAAAATCATAATCATCCTCATAATGAACATTATTTAAAAAGACTTACACACAATTCTAATCATAGTTCTAATTATAATAATTGTAATAAAAAATTAATTAATAATAGTTTGTATAGTAATTATAGTAGTAAACGACCAGTATTTCATTCTTGTAATGGTGACGGTGATAGTAATTCACCATTAACATCCCCACGAATATTAATTACCCGTGCATTTTCTGATGAAAGTGAAAGTAAAACACCATCATTACCTGGTACACCGGCTAAAGAAAAACGTCCATATTCATCACAATCAAATCTGGTTGATCATGTTAAATGGGATTTACCAGATAATGAAAGATTTATGAATATTAGTAATGATGCTGGACCATCATCTACTGGTGAACAGATTACTGGTGGGGTTATTGATTTAGATAATAGTGAATGTGAATCAAAACGTATGGATATAACAAGTGGTAGTAATTCAACAACTGTTTCAGAATTATCACAACGACGATATTCATCATTGGATGAGACAAGTGGTTATAGTCGTGATTTTGAAATGGATTCTGGTACCGAGGAACAATTATTATTGTCATGGCCAACTACAAGAAAAAAAATGAAAATATATTGTGGTAGTGGTGGTAGTGGTTTTGGTCGTAGTAGTAATATTGTTGTTGGTAGTAAAAAGGCTCTTTACCGTCCCAGTCCACTTTTTAATGATCGTTGCGAAGAGCCCGAGGTGATTTTGTAGGAAAAAAAGAACTTAAAATTAAACAAAATAATTTACTATAAATATTATTTATTTAGAAATAGAAATTAAATGAAAATGGAATTTAAATAATTTATAATAGAAAAACAAGTTAGAAAATTACAATTATTTTTAAGACCATAGTAAAAGAAAATTAGGTTCCAATTACATTATATGTTTTTCCTCATATTAAATTTTTTGCAAACTTGTCCTTCTCACCAAATCAGGTAAAAACAACTAGAAACTCAAAATGCGCCTGCCAATAATATAACGGCTTAAAAAGAGGCTAATCAATTATCTATCAAACGAACGTACTTTTGTTGGTCTGGCTAAACTATTTTAGAAGTTCTGATTAAATAAGTATTTAACGTTTAAATGCTGAACGAACTTTTTGAAGCACTTTTTATCGCAATGAGAAAACTTGCGAGTTCGATGATATTGCCTAGGATGATGTCACGAACCATATAGCTGTAATAGTTTGGAAAATGAGTACTTTTGTTGGATCTGTCTTTGATCTTTGTTGATTCTGGTATTCATTAAGTTTTTTTTAATTGTACAATTCACTAGCGAGCATAGAGCCAAGTACAGAGTTATCTGTACTTGAAGTTTCTTAGCATTTCTTATTATAATTTGGACCTACCAATTTTTATATGGATTACGAGCCATGTTTCTTTATAGTAAAGAAGCCTCTTAATTCTTGTTAGCAATTGGGACCTTTAAGATATTTGACAGTCTTAAATTACATTTTATTTTACTATAATATATAACTAGTACTCATTTCAAACTGAATAAAGTTAGCCAACAAAAGATGTCTCGGACTGGACGCATACACAGTACCTACTGTACTTAGCCTCCGCCCCTCTATTAATTAAATAAACCATTGATAATCCTATTATGTTTTGAAGCAATGTTGTTTGTAAGAAATTGTTAACACACCTAATACTATGCAATTGAAATTAATTTGACCAGAAACCACTGTTAAACCGCCGACTTTTAAAAAAGAATAATTAACTGATCAGTAAATATGATGAAAAGCTTTTTTAATTTTGATAATAAATTAAATATTTTCAAATTGCTGGACAATTTGAAATAGTAAATTATTACTCTATTATTTAGTATTTATTCATTAAATTATTTTCTGACAATTTAGATTAAATTAAAAATTTTCCGAGAATTAAGATAATGAAATACATATATTTTTTTTTTGTGAGTAATGTCATGAACAATTTAGCTGCCAAGGTTATTTGTGATTACAATAATTATATTTTATTTAATTGAATTATTACAAATTTATTTTTTAATTAAAATCTTACATTAATATGACAATTAAAAAAAAAATTATTTTTCCATAATTAGAAAAGTTATTTTAAAACAAATTTACATATTTCTGCTGAAAAGAAGTTAATTTAATTTTAATTTTAATTTTTTTTATTATTATTATTATTCGGGTTTAATAAATCATAAATAATTACATTGCATTCGCATAATTTTCCAAAAATAATATTTATCATATTTATATGTTCATTAGTGCTAAAATAAAATTAATTTAAATTTTAATTTAGTTTCTTTGTACATAAATAAAATACAAAATGTACATAAAAAGTACTACTAATGATTTTCTATAAAATTCTCCTTATTATTACTTTGCATAATGTTAAAATAAAAAATTTAATTTTCATAAAATTTATGCACAAACATGACATGAAAGCATTGAATATTTTGAAAATTATGATATTTTTATGTACTAAGGTTTAGAATTCCTTATTTGTTTAGCAAAATTTTGCGATTAGATTATTTATTTTAATAAATTGAAAATTTTATAGGAAATTTTTTTTATTTAATAATCTAAGTTATTTTACATAAATAAAATTTTCTTTAAAAATTATATGAAAAGAAAAAAAAATTGAAAAGCATTGTTTTTCTTTTTTTGAAGCTAGAAATTTTCTTTTTTTTTCGAAAATTATATTTTTCTAGCTTGTAAAAAACAAACAAAATTTTACAATATTTTTTTTTATGGCAAAATGAAATTTATGGTAATTTTTATTTGAAAAAATCATATAAAATGTTGTTTTTTTATTTGGAATATTTTACAGCTGCCAAGAAACTCATAAAGTATATTTTATATCAGTTTTCTTCTTCTTTTTTTTTGTAGTCATTATTTAACTCACTTAAATTTAATTTATTTGTTTATTTTTCAATATTTTCACAATTTATGATTTTAAATATTGTTCCTCCAATGCTCCAATCTTAAGTAAAAAATATATATAATTTATCTAAAATTATTTTGTAAAAGTAAATTGCATAAATTGAGGAGCAAAATAAATCTTTTAATGAATTTAGTTTCTCTTTCGTGTAGAATTTTGTTTGGAAAAGTTATTAAATATTATACAAAACAAATGGAGCTTGGAAAGAGTACCTGTTTTTCAATCGCAGAGTCCCGTGTTCGAATCCAGTGAAAAGTCGTAAAAAGTTTTTCTCTGCATTTTCAAATTCGACTTTGGTCAAGTTGAAATTAATGACACAAAACACAGTGGAAAATGCACTTTTAATTATTTTATAACTATCAGCTGTTTACCGAAATACAAGTACACGCATTTCTGTTCGAACGCCACAAAGTACAAGTACAAGTAAATGTCCTTAATATAATTGTACTTTTCCAAATAATCAAATATTATCAAATTTTAACTTAACCCTTTCAGACAGACTAGTTTCGCAGTGAAACCAACGTTTCAAAAACAATTTCCGACTGGCTCAGTGATTTTTCTGCCAAGAAACTGAAATATACGAATATTCAGTTTTTCTTTTAATTTTGGCCGGAAAGGGTTTAACACTATTTTGATACTTTGTTATTCAAATTTTGTTCAATGACTGCAGTTTTAATTAAAAATTACATAATGAAATACTTTTCAAATTAATATGCGTTAAATGAAAATATTTCAAAAATTTCAAACAATTATACTCCTGTTTATGACAAAGTAGTTAAAGTTTTATGTTTACCAAAATTAAATTATTATTTTTTTATAACATTCCTAAATTTATGCAGGCAGATATTAATTAAGTTATTATGTCTAATCTATGAAATTAACAATAGTAAAATTCCTATAATCTAGAATAAAAGCATAAAATATATTTACAAAAATAACAAAACATGTAATTTACAATATTTAAAGATACAATATAATAATAAAAAAGAATTAAATCAAATAATTTATATAAATATTTACACTGCACATAGAAATAAAATACTAAACAATGTACAACATATTTTTTTTGTTTTAGCTAGAAAAATAATTAATTTTCTGTTTTAAATATTTAAAAAACAAAAACTAACAATTTTTTAATTAAATGATTTAATTAAAAACCATATTTAAACAAACAAAAAAACTAACTAAAAGTGGTACTAAACTAAATATTTTATAAGACCAAAAAAAAAAACTCATTTAGGTTTCTTTCTTAACCCACCAAATAATTAACGATAAATTCTCAAAATATAAAATTAAAAATAATTTAATAAAAAATACAAAATTCCATTAAATTAAAAAAAATAATTTTATGTTTTTAAAGTATAATTTAAAAAACATAAAATTTTGAATTTTTTTTTTGAGAATAGAAATCATAAAATGTAAATAAAATTTTTTTTATGTATAAAATAAAAAAAATAATTAATGTGTCCTTTTTAAAACCAATTTTTCTTTGTTTGGTTATATCCTTGTTTGGTTTTATATCCATTAAACTTTTTATTTTATTTTTTTTTTTTTTTTAAAAATCAATTTAACTTTTATTGACATTTTATTAGACATGATTGCATCTTTGCTGTCTGGTTTTATATTTAATGACAAAAATTTTTTTTTTTTTTTTTGATTCGTTTTGTCATCATTTTATCTGAAAAGTTTAACTATAAACTTTAAGCATAAATTACACTACAAGTACACTGCATTATAATGAATATAGTTTAGTAAATAGATAATAAAATATATTATTGTGTATTTTAAAAAAAAGTATATATATTATATTAGTTTAAATAAATGTGAAAAAATAATAATAAAAATTAAAATAAAATAAATTTATTTATTTATATATAATTTTTGTTAATTAATTTATAAAAAGAAAACAAAAAAAGATATAAAAACAAATTAGTATCTTAAATTGCATAATAAATGAATGCTTGTTATAAAAAATAATATAATTCAATATTTTACTAAAATAATTAAATTATCAAAAAAAAAAAAATATGAATTTTGAAAATTAATAATTAAATGTATAAATTAATTAGGTGTTGATATTTGTGCGAATCAAATTTAATTTTTGAAAATTATTATAAAAAATATATAAATAAAAATTATTACGAATTTGAAGATTTTATTAAAAGTCTAACTTATGGAAAATTTAATATTTTAAAAAAATTTTGAAGTAGAAAATAATGTATTTTATAAATAAAATAAAACCACTTTAAAAAATATAATTTTTCAAAAATTTTCAAATAAATATACAATTTTCAAAAAAAAATTACAAAATTATTTCTAAGAAATTAGATCATTCCAATTAAAATATTTAAATATTGTTCGCTGGATCATAAAAATGAATGAACTAATGGAATGCTATAAATACAAAATTTTTTTTGATATTTTAAATTTTTGCTGCGAGGCTTTGTGGAGTAAATCGAAAGAATTTCTAAAAGTCTTAGAAATTCTTAAATAAACTTCAAACACCTTAGGCATAGGCAATTAAATAAATTTAGGTAATTTAAAGTAAATGACATTTAAATTTGGGAAAATTGTCAATGAAATAAATATTTTTTATGATTATAGATCAAGGATACTGAATTTTGCTTTGAATTCTTTCTTTTCGTAAGAAATTTTAAATTATTTTTATTTTCGTATTAAAAATTCTTTCATGCCATCATTAAACGATTTTATATAAATGGGCTAGTCTTTTCATGGTACTAATAATATATTTCTGCTTCATAGGTTCGTCTGTCTGTCAATGGTAACTAAGAGTAGTTAAATATCTTTTAACTACTCCCAGTTACCATTGTTACTTGTTTGGAAATTATATTTTAATTATCACAAAATTAATTATTAAAATATTCAACGACATATTCGAGGTTTATCTTAGTGTTATTGATCCTAAATTAACACGATTTGGATTAGACATTGTCCGCTTCAGAAGTACCTTCTTCCACAAAGTCAAAAACTATTTTAAACCAGATCCTGAAAATTATATAAAATTAAATTCATTATAGAATTATAATTAAAAAATATATTTTAAAATACTTCTGAGAATACATTCCCGCCAAAAATAAATAAATCATAAAAACATCAACTGCGAAACTAACCGTCAAATTGCAAATATGTTAAAATAATTCAAGCAATTTTATTTTTTATAATATTTCCGAATATTCAATTATATTATAATAAAATCTTATTATGTAAATGAAAACTTAAACATATCATCCTAATACATACTTTTTTTTTTTTTTTTGATTTTCAATAAAATATCTTTCTTCAAAACATAAATTTAATAACATTTATGTTGACACATTAAAAAATAATTATTATTTTTATTGTTTTTAATAACAAAAACCTGAATGAAAAAACTATAATACAGAAAGAAGTTCAAATCTAATTTAACATAAGAAAAAAATTATACATAAATTCATTAATAAAAATAAAATATCAATTTAAATGCCAAAAAAAAAAAAAAATATTTAATATTATTATTGGTTATGATTACAACATAAAAAAAAAAAATAGAGAAATAAATAAATAAATTTATATTTATACTAAAATTACAAAAAAAAAATTGCAGTTACAAAAAAAATCATAAAACAAGGATAAATTTTATTTAAATATTCTATTTAATCGATACAAAAACATAAATATATCTAAACTAAATATACAAAAATCAAAAAAAACTATAAATAAATTGAAAATAATTTTATTTTTGTGAATCTTATATATATTAAAATAAATAAATACAAAAAAAAAAGATATATTTAATAGAAAATGAAATTTCAATATTTTTTATGCAAAACAAGTGTTACATAAGAATCTTTTAGATATTTAGTATATATATATATATATTGCATAAAAATATTTTATAACATGAAAAAAAAAACCGATTTATTTATTATATACTTACTTACATTGAATTGAAACAAAAAAAACATAAACCTAAACATAAACATAAAGATAATATCAAAATCAATAATGTGTACAAAACAATCAAATCTAACAGAAGAAGAAAAAGAAGCTACAACAAATAATAATAATATATATTACATAAATTTTGTATATTTAAGGATTATTACATACATATTTATATAACATGCCATCATTATTTAGACTTTGATTATATTTTTTTTTTTACATAAAATGAAGAGAAAAGGATATTAATTTACTTTGATACAATTATTATTAATTTATTTTTTTGTTAAGGTGTTTAATTTTTCACCTTCAAGTGAAAATTTTTTTCACCTTCAAGTATCGTGTAATAAAAAGAAGATTAATTTAATTTATCCAATTAAAAAAATATATAATTTTAAATAATTAATTTAGATAAGTAAAAAAAAAAGGATACTTTACATAATAAATGTTATAAAAAAAAGAAATTTTAATTAAAAGATGATTCAGTATGAAATAATTGGAGCACTGGAAATAATTTCAAGTAAGATTGCATAGTTAAATCTGAAACTGGGATTTTTTCAAAGTACTATTACCAAAAAAAAACTTATAATTGTAAAAAATGATTTTCTAAATTTTCAAAAAAATCAGAAAGGTTTCATTGATTATTATTCTACAAATAAAGAGTTTTAATTTGATTTACGAAACTTATTGATCAGATAATTTCAGTGTTGGGTTTTTTTTATCAACAGAATAATCAAATTATCCAAAATTCCTATAAATTCCTACAAGAGAAGTTAATATTTAAATATCAAGGACAGGTTACAGACAGTCATCAGTTAAATAATTATGATAAAAATACCTTTTTCTTATTATTAATTTTCAAAACAAACTTTAAAAACTTAAACCAAAATTTTTAAAATTATAACTACATATTATAATGTTTATATCACATATATTTCATCAGTATATATTTCATTGTTTCATCGTAAAATTACATAGAAATTACATAAGTAAATTACTAATTCCGATTGACATTTGTATACCAAATAAAATTCAGATATTCATGTTCGAAACATAAATTTGAATTTTCTTAAAAATCAGTTCAACCAAATTTGATCAGATCCTGTCCACAGACTGACCGACAAAAACTATTATCATTGATCATTGTAAAAACTATTAATTTGTTTTCCAGACTCTAATTAGTGGTTTTTTTTTAAAAAATCTTGTAAAGTTAAAAATTTGGTATAAATTTAAACAATAATTAAAATATGCACACATTGAACGAAAACTGTCCATTAAATTGATTCTATTGCTTAGATTTAAAACAAATTATTGTTTAATCTTTAAAAATATTAATGTTGGACCTTAATTCTTAAAAAATTTTATATATGCTGTAATTTTGAGCACAAAAAATGCATCGTTAATCATCACCAATTTCTTTTTAATGAAAAAATTAAATTATGTATCTAAAATTTTATACAATCTATATCTTGAATTTCCCACTGAATCATCTTCTATATAAAAAAATACGAGAATTTCGTGAGAAAATAAGAAATTTTTTAAGACCTGTTTTTTTTTAACATTAAATCACTGAAAAACTTTTTATTTATTAACAGGAAATTGAGCATAATAATAATTTTACAACTTTGAAAAATCTATGTATATATTATAGGAAAAATACAAATAATTTTTATTTAATTATTTATTATTTCAAATGACAAATTTGCTCTATAAAACTTAAAAAAATATATATCTAAAAAAAAAACTAATATAATTATAAATTTAAAAGGTAAATCAAGGTAAAAAAAATATATATAAATAAATAAATAAATATTTAAATATAGAAAATGTTTATGGGAATTTAAGAATGAATTTAAATAAAATTAAAAACTAAATTTAAATTGTGAAATAAATAAAAATAAAAAAAAAATTATTTTTGATGTAAAAAAAAAATTCAAATGTGTTTAATTTCAAATTTCAATAATTAATTTTCTTTTAATAAGTCCTTTCCTGTACTGAGAAAAACAAATTTTTACCCCAAATGTATTTTTAAACACCCGAATTTTCATTTGCCACAAAAGTGTCAATTTAAAAATATTCAATTGATTTATATGTCGCAATGAGCCTTTCTTTAGTTAAGGAAAATGATTGTTTCTTGTTGGAAATGAATGCCAAAAATTTTCTTTATTGAAATTATTTAAATCCTATTTTTATTAAGACTTTGACAAATGAAACATTTAACAATAATTTTATTACTGATATAAATTTAAACCCGAGATCGATGTCGCTGTCGTCAAGGGAACCATTATTTACCAAAATTTTCATTCACTGCAAAATAACTTTTTACTATTTTTACTACAAATGTTTTATGAGAAATTTCATTTTCAGTAAAAGTTTTTTTTTTTTAAAATGTACTTTTAAGAGAAGGAAATACATTGCTTTTATTTAAATTTTGTTTCCTGCTAATAAATCTCATTTACTGTAATTGTCGTATTTTTAGTAAATTTTTCTCAGTGTGAATTAATTAACTGATCACCACAAAAAATTACAATTTATGGTAAGTAATTGAGCTAAATATTTGTGATTGAGCTAAATATTTAGCTCAATCCAGTGTATGTTTTTAAACTATATTGTTAGGTAAAGTTGTAGAGACGACTAGGACGTAGGACCTTCAAGCTATATCGATAGGAGGTGGTTAATCTATTCTACCTGGAGTAATTCAAATATGATTAAAAATTTACAAGCAAAATTAAATTTACTATAAAAATTAATTAATTTTCCAATTTAATTCTGCCAAAAACTAATGATACTTAATTTCTATTAAATTTAAATTATTTATTCCTTTAGAAGATTAAATAAAAAATGCGGGAATTAAAGGAATATTTATAACACTAACAGCTTATGTGGATAATCTTTCAGTTCTTTACATAGAGGATTCACTATTTGTATAAATCGTAATGGAGATTAAGTTAGGAATTAATTATGCCTTCACAATAATTTTATTTTGAATTAGATTATAATATAACAACTATACACAAAGTTAGCTAATCTACGTTAATTGTATTTTCCAAAGAAGATAAATGATTTGGCAACAACACTTTGGCAACAATGTTAGAATTTTTAGGTGAAATTTTAAGTTATTAATAATATTAAGTTACTATATAATATTTTAATGGCTTTATTAAAGGCTTTGTCAAAAAAATAATATCAAAAAACATAGATAAGTATATGTTCAAATGTTCTCTATTTATATCAGCTGAGCCAACTTCAACTGACTGTTTTTAAAAATCTGGAACTTTTGCGTTTTTAATTTATTTAATGTGTACATATTCGACTCACTCGGTACAAGAATAGGTCAAAATAGTTAAATTTTATTATGTTTCCCTAATGCTAACTTTTTAATAAGTTAATTATGACCTATGAAGCACATTTTCAAATAAATGGCCGAATCTGGCGTATCTGGCGTACGGAAAATTCAAGAGCTTTTCAGCAGCGTCAAATACACCTGTACTGTTGTACTGTTTGGTGTGGAGTAACGTCAATAGAATGATCGGTTTTTGGAAGCTTCCGATGAACGTAAACAAACCGTCTCTGGGGCGGTATATCGAACAATTATAAGAGATTTTTTACGTTCTGAATAATCCTGACCTATGACTTAAGCAAGATGGAGCCACAATGCACATCGCGAGGATGACAATGGAGCTTCTACAGATTTCGCTAGGCCGTGCCATTCCCAGATTGACAGCATCTGGTTTTCTTTCGTGAGTTTACTTAATGGGACAGGTTTACCCCAACACACCAGAAGCAGTCCAGTAGCTTAAGCTTATTGAATTATTGTTTATAACTTAGAAATTTGGAGCTAGAAACATTGCTTATTCAAAATATTTTAAAGTGCAATTAGTTGGCAACAAAACAATAGAGGTGATTTAAATGATGTTAGTTTCCAAGCATAGAGAAAAAAATTTAACAAGTTATGCTTTAGTAGAAAAAAATTCTAATAAAATATTAAAATTTCAAAAGTTATATGCATTTAAAATCAGTCAGTAAAAGATTTTATGTTTTATACCCTGTATAAAACATAAAATCAATATTAAAAACTTTAAGAATTCTATTAGAAATAAAATTATGCAAATGTATTGATTATAATGTTAAATCGAATTTCAATCTGTACCAATTGGAAATCATTTACGACAAATTTAGTACACAATTACTGCCTTAAATTTAATAAAATATTTATAATAAAATAATTTCTGTGGAAATTTGCCAAAATAACATACTTTTTTCATAGCTTTAGATAATTTCTGATTTCTTTAACCACATTTAAAATTTTTCGAAATAAGAAAACTTTTGACTTGGTATAAATTTTAAGATTGGGTATTTAACAGTATTTAACAAACGTAAATTTTAAATCTGTGGAAAAATGACAAGGATTATAAGATTCTTTCTCTAATAAACTTAAAATTTACTGGTCCTGCGCTGAATTTCTAAATTAATTAGCTAATTTTATTGACAGTAAATTATTCTAATGATAATAATTTACTGTCAATAAAAATTATTGAATGATAATTGGAAACTTAAGTATCACTTCTTATTTCATTATACTGGAATAATTAAGAACTTAGGACCTTCAAAGTTTGCTTTCAGCTAACAATAATAAGGGATAATGCAATAGAAAACTTCAATCGATATGATTAATTATTTTAGTAATTCACTTGTAAACTTATTAATCAAATATGTTTTAAAATTCAATGAACTATAATTAATTTTTGCTGACCTTTTTTCAATTCTAAATTTTCAATTTGTATGTGCATATTTGCATTAATTTTACCAATCGAACTAAAATAAATATTAAATTTTAATTTTAATTAAATTTAAATACATTTTAATTTTTAATTTATTGAATTATTGAATCAATGCTTTTCCAATTAGAAAATTTTCTTTTTTTATAATAATTTGTTGTTCATTTTATTTACTTTTTCCGATAAAATTCTTAAAAAGTTTCCTTTACGATGAAAAAGGATTGCAATTTGTAATTACGTAAAATAATAAAAATTGAAATAAATAATTATTTGTAAACAAAGGAAAAACTAATAATTCTCTTATTTACAAATAATTATTATTTCGAAATGAAATACAAGAATAATCATTTAATATTTTTCTTTTTACAATATCCTTGATTATCAAGGATTATCTATTATTGCTGTTGCTGGTAATAATCTAGTTTTTAAATGTTTATCTTTAATCTTTAGAATATTTACAATATTAAGTTTATCTTTCCAAGAACAATTATTTTGAAATGCTGATTAATCAAGGAGTTGGGTAATATGGAGTATTTTTCAAATTATCCTTTAATGGTCAATTAAAAGTCCATGGTGTTGTTAAATATTGAGCAATTAACTATAAAAAAATATAATGGTTTCTTATATTTTTTTATAGTTAATTGCAAAATTTATGGTAAAATTTGCAAAATTTTAGGAATTTTTAGTGGAATTTGAAAAGAATGTTCTGACTGGAATTGAAAAGAATGTTTTAACTATACCGAATAGAAGATAGTGACTAAAATCATATCACTTAATAGACTGTAGTAAAAGTGTTATAAATAAGTGATATAAACATTAAAAGTTAATTGGCCGTATTTGCATTTATCTATTGTAATTTAAAGTTTTAAGTCTGTCAGATAATATGTTTTTTAAGGAATCACCTAAGGGATTTTTTGGATTTAAAATTTCATAAAGATTTAATCTTTTTATATTTTGCCACCGCCGACATATTAAACATTTACTATAACTCATATTTCATTAAAAAAGTTTGAATTTAATGTTTATTGTAGTATAAATAGTTACCGAAATTAGAGTACTGTGAATTCCTAATTGTCCTAAATCGTACCGGCCGGTACAATTAAGGCACATTACACTTAGTTTTTGGGTGCTATGATTTAGAAAATCATTTTTCTAATTTGTATCATTTGGAATTTGGTTTATTTCGGCTTTTTTCGGTAAAAAACATTTTTCTAAGTGATATTTAAAATCATTAAAATTTTAATTTATGAGCTTTTATTTTAAGTATTTCTACACCAAAATACTGTGGAAGACGGAAAAGTTTTAGAATTAAGGAAACTCTCTGTGAATAGTTGCCAAACGCCTCCCTATTAGTTAGATATGTGAATATTTGTCAAATAATGATATCTACATTTTTAACAGACCAAATTTAAGAAAATTTGATCATAACTCATCATAGTAAAATACAAGTTTTATATTTGCTTGCTAGTTTTTATAATAAGAAACTGGATCCATAAACCAAAATTTGTCATTTGAATATTTATATGGCGGAGTGGTGTCTTTTTCGGCAAAGTATAATCATTTTTGTTATCTATTCGTAATTATAAAAATTATATTTTGATCGAAGTTATCAAAAAATTTCCAAAAATATTTTAGGAAATCTCCACAGAAAAAAT
This sequence comes from Empis livida, assembly GCA_963932195.1. Taxonomy (NCBI): domain Eukaryota; kingdom Metazoa; phylum Arthropoda; class Insecta; order Diptera; family Empididae; genus Empis; species Empis livida. The sequence continues at coordinate 28,093,126 of OZ010648.1, forward strand.
CGTGGAATAAACCGTCCTGAAATAAAAAACTAAAGTGACAAGTTAAAAAAAAATTAATTGATAGTTAGTGTTGTCAATGGATTAATAAATGTTTGAAAACCTACACAAAGAAAAAATCGAATAGAAAATAAAATAAGAAAAACGATTAATAACTACAACAAAATTACAAATGGTAACTATTTACTGAGTCTAATTTCAGTATTAATTATATATATTGTATGCTCTTTTTAAACTGCTAATGACAACAACTATAATAGAAAACTTAATTAATAATTGATTTCAAGATATAAAAGTATGTATAGTTTTATTTAAATCCAATATTTTATTAATTAGTTTTCTTAGCATTACAATTTTTTATTTCTATAAATTTATAAAATTAAATTCGAAAAATTCCATAAATATATTACCCTATAGTTAACATTATTACATAAATTTTATCATAAATAAGATACAATTACATAAAAAAAAAACCATATTTTTTATTTCAATTATTTTCTATTTTTTGTATTAATTTTAATCGGATTAATAAAACTCCTTTTTCATAAAAATTATTCTTTATTCTCATGCATTTTAAAAATAAATATTACAATTTAGTCAATTTTATTTTTTTCAATTTTCTGCAAATATAAACAAATAATTTTCTACTCTTTCTTTTTAACATAATCCTTGTTGATCCTTTAATAAATAATAATAATAATAAAAAAAGGAAAAAAAAAATATCAATATTTAATTTTATAAATTCATATTTTGTCTTTTATTTTGTTGCTACTGTCCGTAAATACACATTTAATATTTTTGATGTAACCTGAATAATATTTCTTTAACCTCCATTTAACATTTTAGTATATTTAGTCAATTTAGGTTAACTTATTTTACTCTAATGGAAAAGAAACCATATTTTATTTTTTTTAACAAGGTTGAAAAATCAAATTGGAAATTAAGTTAAAAGGCACACAAAAATAAAATAAATTAAAGAAAACAAATTTAAATGTATCTAAAAAAAAAAATATGCTAAATTATATTTTATAGAATATTTTGTCAAACTGTAGAAAGTCCTTATAGTTTTATAAAGTTTACATGAAATATGAATATTTTAGGTAAATTTATTATTTGCTCTTTATTTTATGTCTACAATATTTAATAGGTAATTTTTTGTATATTACAAGAAAAAGAAGCATTATAATAATAATATACAATATTTAGTTTTACCACCTACACTTATTTTTCATAATGTACGTATATACTATTAAATATCAATATCTTATGTTAATTATTGTTTTTTTTTTTTTTGGTAAAATTAAATTTATGTTATTTAAGTTCCACATATGACAAAAAGGTTGTATTATATAAGATTTAATCAAGGACTTGTTATATTTATATACAGAAGCATAATTTTATATATAAAAGCATAAATTAATTATTGAAATTACGTTTTTTGAATTAATTATAAAATAAATAGTTTATTTGTTGTTAAGGAAATTTAATAATGGAAAAAGGATAAAATATTACATAATATAATAATAAATGAATTTAAACGAAAATTGTTAACAAATAGTATAAAACGAGGTAATTATTAAATTTGTTAAATTGTAGTTTTTAGGAATTATTTTATTCCGAAAAGAAATTTCTTATGGTACCACTTTGCCGTTGTCCACTATCCATCAATCCGTGTGTAAATATTTCCAAACTATGATTTAACATAATCACATATTAAATATTGGTAGATGACATACTTCTGGATGACTCCAAAACATGTTTTTAATAAGTAATATATTAAAGATTCTTCAAAATTTATATTAAAGCCCATAGATTTTACAAAACGGTTAAAACTGAAATCGGTTAACCAGATTTTTTATTTATCAAACTCGTAAAACCGGGTTTATGCAGAACCGAAGTCAGTTATTCTTTATGTAAGTGATCAATAATTTAATTTTTTTACTGTTATTCATGAAATATTAACGTTATAAATTTTTCCCTCATAAAATTCATTAAAATAAAAAAATATAATTTTATGGATTTCTTTTAGCGTCAGTTAAAATTAAAGCTGCCTAAAATCAAGATTTATTTTACAATCATAGATTAAAACTGTCTACAATCATAGATTTGTTTTAGCTTCAGTTAGCTAAAAGTATTTCTACTAATTTTATTTTGAAAGTTTCACGACAAAAATTTAAAAATCTTATTGTGCTGAACAAGTGATTTTAATTTCTGTACAAAAATTAAAAAGTTGTGCAATTGCTGTTTTTGCCAATAGGGACACTAGAATGTAAAATCATTTTTCATATGGTTTCCACAAGTACTTTTAGTACAATATTTTTATATTTGATTTTCATCACATACGTATAAAACTACTTCAGAATAGTTCTGTTTTTTTCGTAATTAGTTCTTAAATTTTTGTTATCAATTTCACTGATTTTTCGAGGTTCATATATTTTCATCTTTTGACACCTAGTATTTAAATATATTTAATTTATTTACACATTTTATGCTTACATGAACTTAGATGTTTAGAAATTTAGAATAAAGTTTTATAATCATACCTTGTTTTTGAGATAGATCGGAAAGTCTTATACAATAAAATTTCATGTTTTTATGTGTGATCAACTTCAATTCAAAATTAGAAAATCAGAACAAATTTAGCGACTACACGGAAACTTTAGGTATATTATAAATTTTCATTAAACAATTTTACTAATTTTTTCACATATTATTTTTAGACTTAAAAAAATTATGTTTAATATGTTGATTGCCGATTCTCCACGTGGGTAAATATTTTAAATTACTTAATATTTGTAAACTAAAAACATATATTTTTACATAAATTGTATAAGAATTCATAGTTTAATTAGATAATCTATAATTTGTATAAATAGAAATAATATTTTAAAAATTTAGAAATTAATTAAGTATAATGGTAGAAACACATAGAAAAGTTTACACTGGCGTCGTCCATAAATAATACAAAGTTGGTATGAAAATTAGAATTCCGATTTTTTGAAGCTTGTTTACTGACAATTTATTAATTTATTTGATTAGTTTAAATTTCATAATTATTTATCGTGATCTTGTAACAAAAGGTTTTTAGTTGGGTAATAATTTAGCTTGATATCTAAGAAATATTTGAACCATTTCCTATTAAAAAGTTATACATAAAATATTAGATGTTACGTTACAAAGAATCATCTAAAAATTAACACAATGGACGGGTTTACAAGTTCGCTGAAATATGCACTGTGAGCTGTGACGCAACTAATATTTATGTGCATATATATATCAGTTGGTAGCGAGCATTACTGCTTCCATTGTAATGCCACAATAAACCATAAATATTTGTTGAGTGTCTTTGTCCCATAAAGATGATTTAATTTAGAGAATTCAGTCCTTTTCAATGCCTAGCCGTTAGCATACATTGCAAAATAGTATCGGGTAAATTTTTTTTTGCTTAATACATATTTATTTTAATAAATTTATATTAATTATTAATTAATTATTATTGTGTTTTTATGATTAAAAATTGTTTATTTTGATTGCCATCATAGTAAAATAGAAAAAAAAACATTTCTCATACAAAAAATAAAATTGTGTAACTTAGAACTGAAATTTATTTAGTGAAAATTATTCTATAAAAGAATTTTTTTTGATTAAATGCCCTACAGTTCGCTCAATTGTGCAAACCATGATATAAATTTGTTGCAAAATTTATGCCAAAAAAAAAAATTGAAATATTTTCATCATTTTGAAATTTCCGACCTTGTTACGCAGGCCGCTTCGGTTTGTTATGTTTTTTTCTTCTTTTTTTTGTTTCAGAGAAATGAATCACATAATTCCATATTATTAACCACTGTTTGATCAGAAATTCTGATTCAGAATGAACCAGATAATTTAATTTATTATTAAATTAATTTATTAAATAAGAAGATGTAATATTATTAATTCATAAAAATGTACTATAAAATTTGTTATAAATCAAAAAAATTTTTTAATTAAAATTTCCCAGAATTTTTACATATTTTGATGAGAAAAATATCAAAGAATTGTCTCATTTAAAAGTGACGAACAAAAATTCTAAATTTATTATTCTGAATATTATAATTAAGGAACTATGAAAAAATCAACATTGCGGTCGGTAGACTCTTAAATTTTTTTTTTGTTGGCATTTTTCCAGACGCAATCATATTCTCTCCTTGGCAAACAAAAGTGTCTATGTTTTGAGAGAATTAAATTGACAAATCAATAAAAAAAAAGAGTAAAAAAACAATTAATAAAAATTATCCATAGGAAAATTAATGTACAATTTTCCGAAACGAACTGTTGGTAAAATTAATTGAAGAGTTAGTTATGCAGGAAAATATATTTTGTATATTTATTATTAGAATGGCACTGGTTTCTCATATACTTTTGGACAGTTGTCTGACTAACACTCGTCTATCTAAGGTATTATTCAGTTGTCTGAATAATACCTTAGATATCTAAGGTATTATTTAGTTGTCTGAATAATACCTTAGATAGACGAGTGTTAGTCAGACATTAACATTTATGCCCAAATATAGTATATTTGGGCATAAATGTTAATTAATATTTGGCATAGTACACGACTAAATTATGTTTGTATTTAACAAATGTTTTGTTATTGGATGTTTCAAACCATTGTTTGTCAGCTGATTTCCAATAATTTTGTGCTGATTTGCAAATGTCTCCAACTAAGCTCTAGTATAATGGTAATGTCATAAGCGGTATGATAGATGAAGTTTCGACTCCCATCCGAGGCATATATATCTGCTGGTCTAAATTTAATCCAGTTTTCATTACCTGAAATAAAAATTACAATAAAATGTTGTTATTTGAGACTGCAAAAAATCTTAATGACCAAGGCCATTTGCTAACAACAAATGTCATTAATAAAGCCATGAGCTTGTTGCAATTAAAGTATCTTCATTATAAAGAAAATTATGGTTCAGTATTCACATAAAGAATTACTACGTCATAATTATAATAGAATGTAACATAAGTCTATAGGCCTTGCACTAAACATATTGCAAGGCCTATAGGCTCCATTTGTATTTCATACGACAAAATGTCATCATTACAAACTAATTCTTTAATTTTTCCCAAAATGACGTTTGTAACATTCCCCCCAAATTTTCAATAACTAAAAATTTCACTATATAAGTAACGAAAGCCTAATTTTAGATTCATTAAACAGATCACTGAGAGAATTATATGAAATATGCTGAGAAATTAAATGATCTTTATAAATCTCTCTTAAAAAATTATAAATAATTTTTTGAAATTGCTAATAGTGTAGAAAGTGTTTCGTTTCCCGGACGACTTGCTATATTACCAAGAAACAAATTGTGTTTTATCAGGAAAAAAAAAATTAATAATTAAAAAATATTTTCTTTTTTGTGTATTTATTATTAGAATTGTTATTTTTTTTAAAATAATTTTTAAAATTTTTAATTTTACGTCTTTAATTATCCAGTGAGTAAAAGATTAAATCTTTTTTTTGAAAAGTTTATAGTTTAAAAAATTTATTGCAATTATTAATTTTTTTTTTTGGTGTTATATTTATAAAATATTAGTGATGTAATTGTTTTAGTTTCCTAAGTGATTAAGAGAAAAAATTGATCATAAAAGTGTGAATTTTACTCATTTAATTAGTTTTCGTTGATCTTGATGGTATTTTCGAAAAAATTAATTTGAAAAGTAGAAATAACAAAAAAAAAAAACATAATCGGAAACTATTAATATATTTTTTTTTTTGCATATTTATGTATGTTCGAAATTCTTTATGAATATTATCGTTGACAGCATTAAACATATACGATAGTGAATTCAAGTTTAAATATTTACAAAACACACATGATTAATAAAGTCAATAGTTAACCATAAGAATTTTAATTCCACATCCTTATTTAATTACAAATCATTATACTAGTTAATTTTAATATTGAAATCGTTTATTGTTTAAATAATAACAAAGTGAGATAGTCATTTAAAAATATTAGATAATTAATATTTTTACAGATCTTCTTTTTAAATATTATACATATATATTTTTTTTTAATATAATTTCAGTTAATATTTAATAATAAATATCATAGCCCCTAAAGTAGTAAAATATTGTCCAAAATAGAATATCCAATTAGAAATGCATCACCTTCATCCATCATCAAAAGGTGATCAACTTTGTCCATTAGGTTTTCATCCACAAGTACGATGGCCAACCCGTTGCAAAAGATGTTTTCGCGATTACAAAGAACATGGTGGAAAAAGGGGTGGGGATGATATAGCTGCATCATCACCAAGTCTTACAGATTCATCACGTACAACTGGCGGTTCTGCTAATCGTATTTGGACATCAACACAAAATTTATCATCTAATAATGATAATAATAATAATGGTAAAGAAAATAATATTGGTAAGTAGACAAAAATCCGGAAAATTTTCCAAAAATATAAAAGAATTTTTTTAAAGCACTAAAAAAAAAAATTGCACAAAATTAAATGTTCTAATCAACACCATATTGTTTAATAATGTAAGTTCTTGTTTTTATTCTATCTAATCCTAATATTATGCTTTTTTTGTATTTAAATCATCACAAAAACTCTAATGCGGCTATATCTCTTAAAAAAAAAACACTTGAAAATGCTTTTTTTTTGTATTTAATTACTATATATGTCTACTATTTGTTGCGCAACAAAAATACAAAATTATCGCCATTTTGTGTTTGCCTCACGTTTCATATATATTCAAAAATCAAAAAACAAATACTTATCATAGTTGTTCACTATAACATAGAATTACGTAAAAGACCAGTATCATGGACATCAACCCCAGATTTAGATAAAAAAACAGAATCAAATATTATAATTAAGCAAATAGAAGATGTTGAAACATCATTAAAAATTCAAATTCCACAAAGACGGCATACAACAACATTGGATGCAAAAGAGGTATTATTATTTCTATTTGAAAAATATATTATGTAATATGATTTTTATAGTTAGAAGAATCGTTTACAATGAGAAGACCACCAATTCCACCAACTACATCAACTAAGGATCCATCAGAAGATGTAACTATTTTAAAAACAGATTCTTTAGCGGAGCGTGTAAGAAAAATGAATTTGTTGAAAAAACAGAATAGTGCAGAAAGAGAATCTAGTCGCGAAAGATCAGTACCACGAGAAAGATCAGTACCCCGAGAAAAATCTAAAATTGAAAGGTATATTGTAACAAATTTTATCTACTAATCATAATAGTATAATTTTCAATATTTTTAAGTGAACCAACACCGCCCAAAGAACAAACAACAACAGTTCGTGACCCAAAAAAACGTTTATCATTACCAGAACCTGAATTAACAATGAAAAAGAAAGAGTCAGTAGAAACGCCAATCAAAAGAGAACTATCACCAAAACTTAAAAAGGTCTCATTAATTTCGGCTGCTATCAAAAAAGAGGAAGATGCACATAAAAAAGATATACAATTTCTAATGCATGTAAAAGATAAAAATCAATCAGCAAAACAGGATGATAGTTTATCCATAACGACAGAAACCACTGACACCACAATAATCGGTGGACATCGCAGCGATGAATTGCAAGAAGAAATAAGAAAACTTCAAAGTGATTTGTCAGTAATGAAAACACGAGCTGAACGTGCAGAACGGGAAAAAAGTGATCTTTTATTACGTCGATTAGCATCTTTAGATACAGGAACAAATCGTACAGCCGCCTCTGAAGCGCTTAAACTACAACAAAAAGTCAATGAATTGAAAGGTCAAGTTGAAGAATTACGTGATGATAAAAAAAATATGAATCTTAAACTTCGCGATATGGAACAAGATTTAAGAAATCGCACTACCAAATCCGTTGAAGATGATTTGAAACGTAAACTTCGGGCAGCTGAACAATTGTGTGAAGAATTAATGGATGAAAATTCAGATATTAAAAAAGAATTACGTGGTATTGAAAATGAAATGGATGAGATACATGATAGTTTTCGAGAGGATCAGGCCGCTGAATATAGTAATATAAAGAAAGAATTAGATTTAGCTACGAAAAATTGTCGTATTCTTAGTTTTAAGTTGAAAAAGTCTGAACGTAAAATTGAATCATTGGAAATGGAAAAACAAGCACAAACAAATTTAGATCTAATGAATAAAGTGAAAAAATTAGAAGATGATTTAAAATTAGCGAACGAATTATCCCGACGATTACAGGTGAAACAATAATAGTTTTATATATACCGTAGTTAAGTTTCTAAAATTCTTTCTGTTGTAGATTGAAGCCGATCAGCATAAAGATAATCCTGCTATAAACAAAAAAGCTCCAATGTTGGGAGTTGTCGGCAAATCAACATCTGCTGATGGCCGGTATTCTAGAGCATCATTAACACGGGGTGGTTCACAGGAGGATCCTCAACAATTATTACGTGATCTTCAAGATTCAATGGAAAGAGAAGCTGATCTCAAAGAACAACTTAAATTTGCTGAAGAGGAGGTAGTTTTTTGTACTTTTATATAAATATTAATTGATATCCTATCAAAAGTCATATACACCATAAAACTATTTAAAATACAAAAAAAAAAAAACTGTTCAAATAGAGAAAAAGATTGCGACAACATCAATGGATATCTATAACATCGCCACATGAAAATCGTGGTGTACAAACAGAAGAAAATGGAATTTTATGTATTCCGCGTGGAACACAGACACAAGATATTGAAAATGAAACTAAACATTTGAGTACAAAAAATTCATTTGGACTGTTTAGTCCAATTAAACAATTTCGTTATTTGTTTCCAAACTGTATTTCTGAAGCTCTTGTATTTGCTACTACAGGTATATCAAAAAAAGAAGCTTAAAAAAGAACTTTTGTGATTATAAATAATATTTTTTTTTTAAAAAATACCTGTAGGAGTGAAAATATATCTATAGTGTTGTTGCTAACATTTGATCATTGTTTTCGGTATAATCTTATAAAAATTTGCTTCAACTTTTATTAATTTAGTCAGAAACCAATCTGAAGTCTTAAGATAACTTCAATAAGTATCACAAAATAGCACAAGGTTGCCAAAATTCAGAATATATGAATTCATCTTAACATAATTCATTTATTATCATACTTTGTTGCTTAACGTAAAAATATGTTCTGATCAAAATTTATATTCCAATCAAACATTCTTACCCCATACTGTTATCTAATCCTATATTGGAATTTCATCGATTCTAAATTTAAATTTTGAATAAATCATAAAATATAACACGTTTTTGTATATATTTCATTTGAAATGGAGAAATAATAAATTATTTCCAGGCTGAAAATGTAAGGAAGAAAGCTACAAGAATTGAAGATGAAAATGAATCTTTGATGATGCAGTTGAAAAAAATGGCATCACGTGCAAGAAGTATGATAATATAAAAACAAGAAAATTTTATTTATTCTGTCTTTAATTTGCACTACTAAAAAAAAAAATTGCTAATACTTATTATTTTTTATTTACTTTTTTTAGATATATACAACATAATTAAAACAAATATGTTTCCAAAAAAAAAAATACATTCTTTGCCATTTTTTACAGCTGCTCATTATTGTTTTTAATTTTTATTTCTTAAATATCTTTAATATCTTAACAAAATTAGTAATTTATTTATATTTTATAATCAACTAATAAGTAACTTTTTAGTATTTTAAGGATACTCTTCATAGAATATAATATTACTAACTTTCTCTCCAACAGTTAGAATATTAAATGCAGAGTGATTTTGAATTAATCTAATAAATTGCATGTTCGTTTACAACATGAATATTACAAAATAAATTTAGAAATTGTAAATTTGAAAATAACTTTTATTTAAAAGGTCGTAAATTATCACCAACACCCCCTAATCGTCTCACACCTGAACCACCAATTGATCGTGATGAAGGAATTTCTGATGAAGATGATCCAGCTGAATTACGTGTTCTTCTCGAATTAAATGAACAAGAATCAGCTGTATTACGCCTTAAAGTTGAAGATCTTGAAAATGAAAATAAAGAAAATAAAAATCAAATTAAAGAACTTCAAGAAAAATTAAAAATAAATAGTAAGAAACCATTTTCATCATTATTATCATCGGGAAAGAACTCAACAGCACCAAATGAAAAGAAATTAAAAATGCTCGAAGATGAATTGTCTGAACTAAGAAAAACAATAATTGAAAAAGATCGATCGATCGAACAACTTCAAGCTGAAATTAAAGCTGGTAAAGTGACAAAGAAACCTATAGGCTCTATAAATACTGATAGCAGTAATATAGATGCTAAGAAACAATTACAAGTTGTCGAACAGGAAGCTTCAATTTTAAGAAATAAAATGATATCTTTGGAGAAAGAGAATGAAAAAATGTCATTGGAAAATAAAAAACTTTTAATGCAATCTGCACGGAAAAATTCAATTCCGACCACAATTAGTGACACTAATGCTGAATTAAATAAAGTGAAAGATTCTCTACAAGTTGTTGAAATGGAACGTGATTTACTAAAATCCAAATTAAAAGTGATGAGATTAGAAGCAGAAAATATATTACCACCTCATATACCAAAAGAACCAACTGAAATGATAACTAGACCAACATTGAAAAAATGGGTCGAAGAATTGGAAAATGAAATTTATGATTTGCGTACTATGATATGGAATTGTAGTGCTGAGAAACAAACTAAATTAGAAAATGATAATGATGCTCTAAAGAAAGAATTGAAGAATGTTAAAGATACACTAGACGAAATAAGTAAGATTTTTATTATAATGATTTATAATGTTCAAATTAAACATTTTACAAAAATTTAATATTTATATTTGTAGAAAAAGGAACAGGAACTAAAGAATCTTTATCAAAAGTCTCAGATTTGGAACAAAAATTAAAAAAATCTGAAGAAGAAACTAAAAAAATTGCCACAAAATCTAAAGAACTTGAAGATAAAATTAAAAGACAGGAAAGCTTGGTAAATATTTGAATCAATATTGTTAATTTCTTTTAGGATATTATTATTATTATATGCTTTATTTTGGCCTAGTTTATAATATTTATTAATATTAGTAATTCATGTTAGTTCTTACTTTATTTAAAATGATTTTGTTAGTATTATTTAATTTTAATTTTAATTAGTATCATAAGTTTAATATGTGGAAAATTTTCTTTATATACTTAAGGCTGTGGATTTTATGGCATAACTCTCCCCTAAAGATCTCAAAGTTCTCTCTCTAATATATTAAATTATCACCTCTTTAACTCCCTTCCAACACTTCTAGTTTACTTTTAATAACGATCTTGCCATGGCTCTTTGATAATTTAATAGTCATTAATAGTCAATTTGTTAGCACAGATTTAATTTATGTGTTAAATATGTACTATAGCTTTAAAAATTTATCCCAACTATTTGTGATCCTTCTATCGACCTTTTTCTTCTGCCTATTTTGGAGAAAACCAAATTGAGATAGGTATAACTTTCAACATAGTGTAATTTCCTGCCTTGCAATTGAATTTCATTTTCATCAGAGATGGTGATAACTTCTGTTTTAGATTGATTTATTGAGACACAAATCTCTTTGCAACAGATTGTTCCAATTTACTCAAAATTACCTCGAGATCATTTTTTAATCATTTCCATTTCTTAATAAAAACTCCAAATTGTAAAATGTTTCTGAAACTTATGGTTGAAAGGTTTAATTAACATTTTTAAACATTTATTAAATTTTAGGTAAAAAATACAGAATCATCTAAAAGTCTTATTGATGCACAGCTGAAACGTGAAAAAGAAAAATCATCTGTATTAGAAAAAGATTTAGAAAAGGAGAAAAAAGATAGACAGAAATCGGAAACTAAAATAACAGAATTAAATGATGAACTTGTAGTAACTAAGAAAAATCTTGATAAAATAAAATCAACATTAGAGAAAGAAGTGAAAGAATTGAAATCCAAAGTAGGAACATCATCAACAACAAAAACAGACCTATTACCATCCGCAACTACAAAACAATTACAAGAAATGCGTAAACAAAATGAAGATCTTTTAGGAAATATTGCTAAAGAAATGAAAAAATATACAGAACTGAATGGAAAATATGAAAGTATTGCTGAAGAGAACATATTAATGAAAGCTCAATTAGCAATGGAAAAGAAAAATTTAGATGTTGAGAAGAACTCAATAAAACAACATTTATTCGATATGGATAAATTAAAATCGGAAAAATCTGAACTAAATAAAAAATTAAAAGATGCTGAAAAGAAAATGAAAGAAATTGAAGCAAGAAGTATTAAATCTGGTGCTTCAGAATATGAAAAAACTATGCTGAAAAATAATTTAGCAGAAAAAGATGTTGAATATATTCGATTAAAGAAAGAAAATGAAATGAATATTGAGATTGTATTCCAATTAAGGAAAGATAATGATGAACTGACTAAGAAATTTAATGATTTTGAACGAATTAATAAAGTTCAATCGTCAATGAATGATCATAATCAAAACTTGGAAGCAGAAATTAGAAAATTACGCATCAGGTATAAATCGTACTTTAAAAGGGATTTTAATATTTATAATTTGTTTTTAGGTTGGAAAATGCTGAACTCAATTCCAAATCAGAAGTTGCTTCAACCCGACTACGATATGAACAACAAGTAAAGAATTTAAACGTTGAGATTAATGCAATGCAGGTAACTATGATTATAAGATTTAGTAATTTTCGGTGTTCGTTCATTAATTGTAATTTTTTTTCAGCGACAATGCGAAAGATTTAAAAAGGATCGTGATGCATTTAAACAACTTTTGGAATCTGCTCAAAAACAAATTGGCGATTTGAAACAAAATAGTGGCCGGCAAAGTCGTGGTTCTATGCATAGTGGTGATGAAGATGATCTGAAAGGGAAAATTATTTTCTTGGAACAACAGGTAAGTACAAACACAACAAATATAAACTGAATATAATCGGAATATCAAATTTAATTACAGATCGGTTGTCTTGAAGATCAATTGTGTGAATCCCGTCTCGATGCCAGTAAATTCAAAAATCAGTTGATATCTGAAAGAACTGCAAATGAAATAAAAATCTCTGAAATGACCTCAAAAGTTAACGAATTTGAAGAAGAACGCTTAATTGCTACAGGTCGTAGTAAAATTGCTGGTATGAAAACAAAGCTAGAATTATCGTGGCAAAAAGAACGTGAAGAACAACAACGTATTCTTCAAGAAACATCAACATTAGCACGTGATCTCAGACAAACACTTTTTGAAGTTGAACGGGAACGTGATAAAGAACGACTTGAGTTAAAACGTAAACTTGAACAATTGAAAAAATCACAAGAAGAAGAACTGGAAGAAGGTCGTAAAAAAGTTTCCGAATTACAATGTGATCTACTAGAATTGCGAGATGCGCATGCAAAATTACGAACTTCAAATGAGAAATTACGAAGAGAACGAGAACGTAATGAAAAAGAGTTAGCCAAGAGAAGAATGGAACATGATGGTGAACGTAAAGTTGGTGCTTTACTTCAAACAGTTGATGAATTAGTTAAAATTGCACCTGATTTAAAAATGGCTGCCAGTACACATGCTTCGAATAGAATTAATAATAGTAATAATTTAAAACCTGAGCCGGTCAGTAATAGGCGAAGTAGAAGCCCGTCACCCAGTAGTGCAAGTCAAATTTCTAATGTTTTGGCACGTTTAGCAGAGGCTTCAGAAGAATTAAGAAAATTTCAACAAAATAATGAAGAAGAGAATGAAAGAAATCGAGTAAGACGTGGCAATTTAAGGCGAGCTTCTTCAACAGAAAATGATGGTACCAGTTCAAGTGGAGTTTCTCGAACACCATCTACGGGAAAAATATCAAGATTATCCAATCACAATGGTAGTTTAATTCGGAAAAGTTTGAGCTTAGATCAAGCTAATAAACAAGATCAGGTAAAATATAAAATCAATTTTATTAAATGGTCTCTCTTTTTGTAACTGACCTATTTTTTAGTCAATATGGCGACAAGAAGATGGAAGCATGTCGTCAATACAATCAATTGATTCGGAAATGGGTGGTTTAGTTAGAGAATCAGATTTAGATTCACGTCTATCGGGTGGATCAACACAAAGTGATGTACCACGTGGTCCCAGAAAGAAAAAGCGTGGAATTATGGGAAAATTAAGAAGTCTCACAAAAAGTGGCCGGCATGCTGAGAGTGAAGGATCGGTAAGATTTCCTTTCACTGTGAATTTATTTATGATAATATACAATTATTATAGATGCAAGGATCAGATTCAGATGTTAGTATGTCTAGTGATGTTCGTTCAAGTAAAAAAGATTTAAGAAATCGGCTTTCCGGAATGTTTAAAAGAGCTGGTTCTGTATCAAATAGTACAGAGAAAATGGCTAATGATTCGGAACAAAGACCAGTGGCAGTAACAATAGTAGGTGGAGCTGATGGTCCCAAACCATTATCACCACCAACCAATGCTACAGCACCCAAATCGATTAATAGAACATCAACAGTAAAATTTTAAGAAAATTATATTTATACCACTTTCTTATATTTTAATTTTTTAGCAGGTGACAAGACCACCAACACCGACAACGCCTATTTCTAAACGGCGTATAATTAAATGATTTGTTATAAATATAATTTATTAAATTGTATTCTTTGAGTTTGTTTCTTTTCTTGTTATTTACCTTATACTTTTATTTATATGTTAAATTTTAAAATTAAATTATTTAAAAAAATAATTAATTCATATTGAAAATATAGTATTTTAATTAGTTTATCTATATCTGTGTATATAATTTTCTTCCATATATTTTTAGTCCTAAATACGCTCTTAGATATTTCTGGTGGAATATACGATGATTGTTTTTAAAAATTAATTATCTTGACAGTATGATAACTGTATTATAAAGAATTTTGCATGAACATTTTTCATGAAATTTTTTCACTATATAATTAAAATAACGTGAATATTTTCATATAATTTAAGTATTTCGTAATATTAGAGTGAACCTTTTACACCAAACTCAAAGCAGATAGCTAAAAGAAAATATTAAGTTAAAAAAGAGAGAGCATAAAAATGCTGTCTTCATTTTTATTGGAAATTTATGGTAGAAAATAATTTATTCGGGGGTCTTTATGCAGCATACAACTGAATGAAAAGATGTCGGCAAAATCGGCTTCAGTGTAAAGATGAAAATTAGTGTCACAAA
Organism: Empis livida; assembly: GCA_963932195.1. Lineage (NCBI taxonomy): Eukaryota > Metazoa > Arthropoda > Insecta > Diptera > Empididae > Empis > Empis livida. The sequence continues at coordinate 28,108,352 of OZ010648.1, forward strand.
AACAATATAATTTTTACGTATGGTAATAAAAAGGTTGAAACATAGAAGGGATGGAAACCTTCAACGTTATTTTCATTCATTTTAATTTTCTGTATTGCATAATTTCAGGCATAACAACATACAACATGATTTACCACTAAAGAAAATCATTTTTGGATAGAAATTTTCTGTACTTTTCAAGACCCATAATTTTTCAAATCCTGTCAAAATTTTAATAAATTATCATATTTTGCAAGCGAGTATCGAGGTTTAATTTGCTATATTTGCTATTTAATTTGGTATAAGGGAGGCACATAAATTGTAAAAAAAGCCAAAAATGTCGTCCTTATTGCAAAGATATCCACAAATACTATTGTCCTGTTACGGGAAAAGAAAAATCTAAAGAAAATTTATCAATAATCTATGAGAGAGTACAGTGCATAAAAATTGTGGATAAATATAATTTTATGACTATGACCTTCAAAACCTATAATTTTTCAACTTAACCTAAATTCATGTATATAAAGTATTTCCGAATAATTTACTTTTATTATCAACACTTTAAGTGTGAATCATTGAAAAACAAATTAGTATACATTTAAGGGCGACAATATAACCTAAACATTTTTTTTTGTAGCTGTATTGTACATAGATTAATCTTAAAAGGATTGAACACAAAAAGTAAAAAAATTTATAAAGATAATTTTTAGCCTTTAATAGTCTTTTATATACCTACTGGCAAGAAGAAAATTTTTGATAACAAATAAAATATTATACTATCGTACTCTGCGTAACCATTTGTTACACAGTAACAAAATCATACGCCAAAAATATTCTATTCGTTTATTTTACCAAAATTTGTTAGAAGAAAAGATTTATGCTAAACGGAGATTATAGAAGAGTGATGTAAAATTGAATAACATTTTTTATAAATTCGTTAATTTTTAAATAAATTTCAGTAAATTTTGAATCACCGAAAAATTAAAACAGATTGGAAAATATGACATTTATTTTGATATAACATCGTTTCAAATTTTAATTGTGAAATTATATTTTGGATAGCATATATTTTAAATATATAAAATCACGTTTTTATGACTTAATTCATAGCGAAGTGTTCGTGCGTGTCGTTATCTAATCATTGATTAACCTGTAAAGTATAATCTATCTTCTCGTCATAATCTTTAATCTGGTCAGTGCATTGTAAAAATAGAAGATAAAAGCCTACAAATTATTAAATATATGTAAATTTGAAATACCTCACAAATTTCTATTTATATTTAATAGCATTTTGATATTTTTACGGTTTACTTTAATGTTATTTTTTATCTACATATATTATGATTTAAATTTTCTCCAAGAAAAATAAGTTTTCTTTTGTCTGCATCCATATGTTTAACTCCAGTATTTCCAAACTCTGTATACAGATATGTGCCAAAAAGCTAGTACTTAAGATTAAAAAGTTCGTATTGATTATGATATTTTTTTAAAGAATTTCTGGTCAAAATTAAAATACAATTTTTCACCACAGGGAAAACCGATCTGTTATAAACTTCATTCGAAATTCGAATTATGTGTTCCAGGTTTTGAATTAAATAAGTTAAAATATAGCATTGATATTAAATAAAGTTTTTATTTACCTTATTTTACCTTCAAAGTTTAATAAAAAAAAAAAAAAAAAAATTTTAAATGTCACGTAAAATAGTTTTAAAAGCACTGGTTTATGGGTATTATTACAGAATAAATTCAATTTAATGCTTTAAAAAAGGTTAAAAGATGAATAACCCAAAATTACTGCTTTTTATAAACCCAAAACCAAAATATACGAATATTTCCGTTTCGGGTTTATAAAAAACAGTAATATTGTTGCTTAGTTTATAGCCAGGCATCAAATTACGGACATGGAGAAATAAAGATAAAATTATAGACGAAGAGTAATCTTTGTAATATTGATATTATCAAAAACATTTTATCAAAAAAGGATATTTTTTTCCACTTATTAGAATGCTTGAATATAAGTTTGAAAAAAAGGTAATTTTTATTCGTCAAGGATATAATTTTTAAGAAACAGAAAAAAAAAAACAAGAAAAAATTATGCTTGCATAGGTATCTCTATCTAAAGATACTGGAAAGAAAATTCTTACACTTGATGATTTACGAAATACTTTAAAAGGGTAACTTAAATTATGTGAATGCTATTAAATTGGAGGTTGAAACTATATAACTAAGAGTAAATTTATTTTGACGACTGACAAAACCTCGTTGTTTACAACAAGAAAGTTCAAACATGTTACTTAATTTGGAAACTTTAAAAAGTATTTGTGTCTCTGTCTAAAATCGGAATTAAAATATTTGTTAATTAATTGCCGTATAAGAATTATAACCATGGTGCAAACTTTTCACTCCAATTTCTAATTTTTGTGAGAAACAGTTTTTGTTATATTAAAAATATATTTAATAAATTTAAATTTATATTATTTGAATTTTGGAAGTCGAAAATTACGTGACAAAATTTTTCGGAAATTATTAAGTTATCTAATTACATTAAATATTAAATTCAGGTTCAGAACACCTCAACATTAATTCAATAAAACTATGATAATGTTATAATGAAAAGTTATGCCCTTAAAATAATAATTTAGGAGAAAGAAAACTCCCAAAATATTATTTTTATTTGGAAAATATTTCGGCATTTTAATTGAGGTCATTAATTCAAATAAATACAAATTTTAAGTAACTACAAAGTTTGATTAAAAAGTACACCAATTTGCCAAATTGCAAAACAAAAATTTGGTTATCAAATAACCTAAAAGCTTATGGTTAAGACGACTGAGCTAATATAATAAAAATTTACTGAAAATAGCTCGTTAAAGTTGTAATTGAATTATTATTTGATTAATTACATTCCATGCCGAAAATTCTTAAAATTGCTTTAATTAAATGAGAACATAAAATATCACCGGATATTCTTTGAAAGGGATAATAAACCATATCCCAGGTACTTCCTACTTAATATTTCTTCAATGAATTCTAAAATATAGTTTAAATATGTAATTACATTTAAGATTTGTAAATAGCTAATATCATAAAATAAAATCAAAACACCGTTTTATTAGTTAGCATAATTAATTCTATTTGCTAGTTTTAAAAATTTTGGAAATTTACCACCATTAATGTGACAATGAACTATTCATAAATGTCTTTTGGATTGCCCAAATTAAGTAAATCAAAAAGAATTTATATTATTTACATTCCAAAAATTATTTACAAATATTTCATTCATAAACTTTTCGTCTATCCACACTAAAATCATGTATCCACATCCAAACAAATATTTCACCTAATTTTGTAAATTTAATATTTAATATTTATGATTTATCAAAAAATTAATTTCATTTCAAATAAATTGATTCGCTCAGTCATTTTATTTCTTAGAACATAAAATCTATCTGTGATTACCAACTAAACATAAAAATAAGAATTTATTGAATAAAATAAAAAAAAAATAAGAAATTTAGAATTAATGAGGCATTCCTAATTCAAAGCACATAAATTTTTTTTCATTATTTATTAAAAACGATTTATTGTACCTTAAAAAGGTTCAGTTCAGATGCATTCAAAAAAAATGCGCGCAATTCAATCATGAAAAGAATTTGCAAAAATAGTTTAAATTAACAACAAAAGGAATAATATAGAAAAAAAAGTTCAGAACACCTCAACATTAAGAACAGTCATCCAAAATTATAGAGAATAGATTTTCAAGAAAGAAATATAACTTCCGACTCGATCCATTCAATTTTAACGTCAGTCACGTTCCAAATGACTTCCTTTTACGCGTAATGTTCAATAAAAATTGTTTTTTTTTTTTTTTTTGGTTTGCATATTTTGATTTGTATATTTTTTGCCCTGAATATAAATAAAAATGTACACTGTTAAAAATTTGTCATTACATTAGAATTTCTTAGTAAATTTACTTTAAGTTATGATATCTAAATTTATTTTCGAATAAGTTATCCAAATATAATTTCTGCATATTGCAAAAACAAATTTTATTATCTCCCAATTTATTTATAAAACTAACTTGTTGTGGACGTTATTCTTTTCTAATTGCGAAAGATTCGGAGTTTAACCCATTAACCCGTTTGCTTTCCAATATAGATGATCCTTGTTCTTACGCTCATCTTGTTCTTAAGCATATTGATTTACTTTACAGGTTGTCTTCATTCTTGATGTAGTTATTCTATACAGTTCACATATTTGGCTGTATTCATTCTGTACATATAGGATGGCCTAACTAACTAGTCATGTCCCTGAATTTTTCAGTCGCCGATACTAGTGTGTTCTTAGTTAATGTAGAAAGCTTCAATATGAATTTGCAGAACAGACAACTGCCAAAAACCCATTCTGATTCAGACAATATTTAAGTAAGTGAAATCTACAGAGACTATTAAACAAACTGTGACAGTTTTCTTTAAACGGAAATGTTGTTTCGTATTTCCATTATAGTTCTATACCTTTCACAGACGAAACCCTTTAATCGTCATTGAGTAAATAATCCCTGGACATTATTAGTAGATTACATGACACCCCACTAATATGATGTTTGTATGTGACAGTTCTTTAATTTCAAATTTATTTATGTTGATTTCCATTTTTTTTTTTTTTGGAATAATCTTTAATTTTTCCACAAAACTTTCACCTAGTTAACACTGCACACACTAGTATCGTTAAATTATTCATACTAATTACGTTCTGAGAAGTATCATTTAAGAAGATGACAGATGATATGCATAGTTATACTTAAGGCATAAATGATCATTAAATAGTTTCGTCCGTCGAAACATATTTAAAAGAATCAGTACTAATAAAAGTAGCTCAATAATTTTTATCTAACACAAAAATTCACAAAAATTAAAACATGTTTCAATATATTTTACGGTGTATATCTTATTAATATTGTTAATATGATAAAGTATATAAGTTTTCCATTTATGATTTTCATATTTACAATTATTATACAGAACCAGAAGTGGCTCTTCACTCATATTTGTATATTCTACTAAATAAGTGCAATCATTCCAAAAAAAAGTGATTCAAAGGTTTCTTTATTTTGCACAACTTTTTCTTTATGTTGGTTTTTTTTTTCTTTTTGAATAATTAACAAACGTCAACATTACTTTGATTAAAAGCAGAACAATATTTATTTTTTTATATTTATATTTATGCTGTTTACAATATTTACACACATATTTAAACATGTAAGCATAATAAAATTATACTAGATTCCTATTTTGTCTGTTATTGAATTAAAGAATTTTGCAGAAATACAAAATATATTTTTATCTAATAATTATTTCCTCATATTTTATATTTTTATTAATTTATAAAAAATTGAAAAACATTTTATTGAGTCAACAAATATACATATTTTGGTATTTATATGTGCCATATGTTAAAGAACAGTATTTTTGGAAACCAACTGTTTAATAATATAATTTAAATTGAAAAAATGTAGACAAAAATATACAAAAAAAAACAAAAAATTTTATATTTTGAAAATAGTTTATTAATAAAACATTTGTATGATAATTTATCTGAACTATTCTGGTTATTATGATCATACTTTTATTTACTGTTTTTCTAACATTAATGACAAATGTTTTAAATCAAAGTTTTGAAAGCTGCAAAACTTTTATTATAATAATTTTCTTTTCCTCAAAGAGCAAAATTATTGTGACACAAATATTTACGAATAATAATAATATAGTTTCAATAAAAACACCAGGGTTGTAGTTGGGTTAATTACGCTTCAAAAATCATCTAAACAAAATCGGAGAATCTCTCAATACCTTCTTTTATTTTCAGGTATATTTTTTGGGCTACTACAGTTTCTTATATTTCAATTTCCTCTCCAGAGGAAAGGGATCTAACATTTCTCTTTATTCTAAGCCTTAATTTGTACTAATTGGAGCCTTGATTTATCCTGTGATGTAATTTTAATTTGAAGTTTTTCTACAATCTTTAACCATTATATTTTAAAATTTATATTTATAATGACAAAAGTACCTGAAGATTGTTCAATATTGAATATTAGATAGTTATTTTGAAAGGAGAGGGCCCAACATCCTCTCTCCCATCGATGACTCAACTATTTATCCTTCCAGCCATGCTCCTTAATGAATTTTATCAGTTTGACTGACTCGATTCTACCGGCCGCCATACATGTTCTATCTAAACTAGCATTCCGAGAAGTTTTTTAGTATTCTCACGTAGTCTTAACAGTGCTGCATCTTTTCTTAGAATAATGTGGCCCGTCACACTAACGGTATATACACTAGCTTTTGCTTTATTCAGTTTCAAGAAGTTATGTGGTATTCTTGTCGTTTGGATTGCCACAAAACAGTTTCGTATTGAAGCCATAATCTTATATTCCAACAATATAAGAATATTCTTAATGTTTAAACGTTTTTCCAGTATTACGATGAGTCATATTACTCGATAACTCGCTACGCACTATTGAATATTAAACACTAAATTTTAATTATAATATAAACTATGCATTGGTCCCTAAAATTAATTACCAAAACAGACACATTTATTTATCATAAAATCTAATAAAAATCACATATTAATATTTTAATTTCGATAAAAGCAAAATTATATATATATGCCAATATCAATGCCCACCTCCATACAAATTATACCTCCCTCATATATAAATACAAAACAAAAAAATCCACTCTTATCTAAATATAGTCAAATCATGTAGGCATAATCTTTTACTCAAAAAAAAACACAGAAAAATCTCCAGTTTTCCAGCTCATGACAAATATTTTTATATGAAAAAAAATAAATATATCTAATCATAACTATACTATTCATCAAGCAGTCGCCTTCATATTTTATAAACTAATAAAAACGGATTAACATGCGCAGCACTTAAATTTTATTTTATTGATATTTTTTTTTTTCTTAAAACAATACCAAAAAATTTTTTTAGTTAAGATACAAAATTTCAAAAAAAAAACATAATAATAACCGGGATAAATTTTTCAATTGTGCAAATTTACTAACAAACATAAAAATAATTTAAGTAAAGTGAATTTAAAAAAAAAAAATATAATATATATGAAAATTAATTCAGAAAGTGATAAATGTGCGTTTAGTAAAGATACTTTCTAACTAGCTATATCTTAAAAATATATTATTTAAAAAAATTCGTTGTTGCAAAAAAAAAATAGTTTTTTTAGACAAAAATTTTAATCAAATAAAATAAAACAAGAATATTTGAATTAGTGTCGTCATCACAGCCGACACAGCCCACTCATTATTTTGTTGTAACTGAAATTGTGTCATTAAAAATTATGGCAAATTGAATGTACGGAGTATAATAAGTAAATTAGATTGAATGTGCGGAGGTGAGTTTTTTATTATACCCTAAAGGCATCAATATGCATTACATACCACAGATAGTATGTAATGCAAAATGTTCGTTTTTTTTGTTATGTTACATTATGTAATATTGATCGCAACAATAAAATTGGATTTAGATAAATATCAAAACATTATAATTTAATTAATTAAGATTAGTCAATTGTCATATAGTGATCATATAATTTGAGAGAGAACTACAATAATTTAATTGATTGGATTTGATATCGTTTTTTAATTAAAATCTTTCTAAAATTGGTTCAATAAAACAAGCCACATTTTTAAGCAATAACTGAAATCGACCTATGATACAGGCTAATAAGGCTAATAATTATTTTATTATTGACTAAGATTTTATTATGAACATTATTAAATATAATTATATATTTCAATTCATCTAAACTTATCATTTATGATAAGAAAAGTGATGATCTAAGAATTTTTATCATATATTTTTTTATGTGAGATGTCAAAATAATTTATGAATATTTTTATTATCATAACAGATGCTTTTACTTATGTACTTATATTCAGTAAATTGTTAAGTCATAATCTGTTTAGATAAATAATGTATCATTTGCAGATTAATATCGTTTGCAGATTAATTATTGAAGTATGGATAAGATGTTAAAATTAGCATAATATTTTTTTTCGACCTATGTACAGGCTAATAATTTGAATGATAAATTAAGTGACATCTACCATAATTTTCCTACTATTATTATGACATCCAGATTGAAGTAAATTGTTGAGGCCAATTATAAACCAGAAATTACACTTTTGATTGTGTGGAGATTAACCAAAACATAATCAAATTTTCAACATAGTAAATTTAAGAAAATATGATCACAAGTTGATATAATTGAATGCTTGTTGTGAAATGCTTAATTATTAAGATTTGAATGTTTTTTATTTCGTTGGTACTTTTTGTTTTAAGTAACTGAATCAATTTATCATTTATATGCTGGAGGGAGGCATAAAGATTCAGTCTTTTGGCAAATTATTGAAAAACATGATATTAATACTTGTTTTGGCAAGTATTCATAGTCAGTTTTTAGAAATGATTATTTTTTTTTTTTTGGTAAATTTGAAGATTAAATGTTTAGCAATCGAACTAAGAAGTTATCTCAAAATGTTCAGTAACTTATAGCTATCATATTTTATAACATTTTCACAGAATTTTCTACATGTATGATTCGAATTCCATATCAAATTATTTCAAAATTGTAAATAAAGATTTTATTATTTACTCTGAAGTGCTATTAACAACTATTCTTTATTTAAATGCTAAACACTTCTTTTTATTGCAATAATTTACTGGTAACAAGTTTATGTATAATCTTTGTGGCAACATTTTAAATATTTTATTTAGGTTTCTTTGAAGAATATTTCAGTGGGATATGAGCACAGACAGATGAACTACAAAATTACATCTTAGAATATCATTTATTTACAATTAATATATGTATTTCCTATGGGAGATTCGAAATTTTTTATGTTGTGGATTTGATTTTTATAGTTTATATAAAGAGTAAATGGCAAATAATTAGTAGTTTCACTATTTACAATTAAAAGATAGATGAATATATACAGGATAAAGTACTTTCTTGTAGAAAGTAATTTACAGGATCAATTACTTTCTTCAAATCGAAACTTCGTCAAAAGAGTAATTTCTTAAAAATCTAAGTTTCTGTAAAATAAAATAAAATATACATTTAGAAAGTTTGGGTATGAAAATTAAGAGCCAGAGTTATCACGGTTGTTCTTGGACCTGAACCTTGACAAGTCCTTACTATTTAACACTTATTATATTAGAAAATTATGACGATAATTTTTATCTTTTAGACTGTAATTTTCTAAATTCAATAATTTGTGAATTATGTTAATTAATCACATTTGTGGTATTATATATTAACATCATATCGAAAACTCAGTGGTGGAAAAAGCAAAATATCTAATACATGTCTCACTTTGCTATTTATTCACTTAAATTTTAGTTGCCATGTAAATGTAGTTCATTGGCCATTAACACTTTCATTATTTTAATAATGAATTAATCAATTTAAGTAAATAAATTATTTTATAAACAATTACATACATAAATAATTATATTTACTTAATCGTTAAGATATATTTGTTTTTCTTCAAAAATTAGTTTTTAAATTTAAAATAAAATCAAATATAATTTTAAAAATTTCCCCAAAACTATGAATGTATTTTCTCGGACAAAGCTTGTAAAGAATGTTCCGTCAATAATTGTAAAGAATGTTCCGTTTTCATGAAATAAACCTAGTATCGTTCTGTATAGCTGCTGCGTGTTTTTTTTGTATATTTTTTTTGTGTTATCCAGCAGTGTTCTTTTAGACTCGATAAAGTGTGGACTGTGTTGGGAACAAGTCTGGCGCGTTTTAAATTTCTGTTTCTTAAAAAAAAATTATTTTTAATGTGAATATTTATAAAAAAAAATAGATATTTATGTAATTTCTATTAGCAATATATTAATTTTCATTAAAATATTATTATGATCCAATATTAAGTTTATATTTTTAATGTGATTACAAAGTGAAATTTTTTTTATTAAATTATATTTACATTTTTATCAACAAAAAATCTCAAAATTAGGATTACATTTTTCTAGTGATTTCTTTTGTCAGTTCATTAATAATTGTTGGTGGAAATTATTTTGGGTAGGTTTTAAAAATTTATCAGATTTTAAAATTAATTTAATTTTAATTTGTTATTTGAATATTTAAATTGCCAGTTTAAATTACACCATTCATAATAAATAACACCTTTTTTGATCGATTTTAAGCCGTTTTAAAAATATAGTTTATTTTTGAAAATTATAAAGATTTTTTTAAGGATATTCAAGAAAAAAAAAACATTGTTGATTAACATGTTCTTCAGAATTTAACTATTGCTCTAACATTATATAAATTTAAACAACATAATATTATTAATATTATTTAATATTTCCTCTCTTTAATTATGCAATTATTTATTAATTAATATTTAATGTACAATATTGTATATAATTTTATTGTAAAACGTAGGTTGAAATTTTAAATTAAATTTTTTTTATGGCATCATCACCGGAGATATGATAAATTTCCAGGAGGTAATAAAATTTAAACAAATTGCAATTCATAAATAAATATTGTGCAATATATATATACTGTGTATGATACCGAACCTAGAAACAAAAATATATATTTAAAATAATTTCGTGTTACGCATAATTTATTCATTTTTTTCGTATTCCTACATTTAATTTTTTTGTTTTTTGTGTAAAATGTGTCACTGATTTAAAAAAAAAAAAATATGTAAATTTTTGTGACACAGTCAATGAAACAGATTTGATTTAATCTGGCGGCAAATTATTTAAAAAAAAAAAAATTTTTTTATATATAGATACTTCTTGTATATATTACAGATTTGGAGTAAATAATTATGGAATTGATTTAAATTGTTAAATAGAATTTGGTAAAGAAAATACATAAATTTTGTTGTAAAAGATATGTAATTACGAAACTTGAAGATAATTTTATTTAAAGGAATAATACAGGGAAATTGTTGTTCAATATTTTCTTAGATATTTTTGTATGTTAAATGTTGTAAATTTGATATTTAAGGAATATAATATGGTAGACTTATCGCAGATTTTCCTAATAAGTATATTTGTTATTATTTCTTTTAGTGTTAATTATGAACTATGTAAAGATTTTAATTTAATTATTGTTAAGTTTATATTTGATTTTTGAATTTTTTTTCGTTGAGTAAATATCGAAACCCATATCATGTGACTTAAGCTCACTCAAAACGATTATTAATCGGTGTAACACTCAAATCGATTATTAATAAAACTATGGATGATGACTTAATATTGAGTCTCACTAAATATTTAATGGCGAACCGATTAAAAGTTTTCGAAAATCATAGATTTCATCGAAATTATTAAATTAAAATTAACCTGGTCCATGGTGTACATTTAAATGTACATCAATTTTGCCAAAACTATGTATTAAACATAATTATCTTATTTTTACAATATTTGACACGAAAAGTATATTTCAAATGTACATTTCCAAAGACCTACTTCGACAAGACCTAGGTCCAAAATTTTTGCACAGATGTGTTTAACTGCCCCAGCTGATCTAGAAAACTAGTACAGCATAATTTTCCGAAACCAAATTAATTCCCGTATCAATGGGTTAAAAAATGTCATTGGTCAAAACTTTGTCGAAACACGATATCTTCATAATTACAAATTTTCACAAGAGGAAATTAAAGAAAATTCAATGGTAACTTGTCACGATAAAAAAATTCATGTGAAATACTCAAATATTGATATTAGAATAATGTTTTTTTATTTTCTTGGAGAAGATTATGAAGATTGTGCAGAAGTTGTCATATTTGGGCAAAGTGAATCATCGAATTAATAGAAATATCGGTTTTAGAATTTGCCAATTTTTCTCTGGTCTATAATTTGCCAATTTTTCTCTGACGATTAAATGTTTATCAATCGGAATCAGAACGCAAAATGTTAAAAATGTAGATATAGTGTTTTAGGAAAGTTCCAAAGATATATTGTTATTTCTCTTATGGTGGAATATATTTAAACGTGCATATTTTATATTTCATTGGAAATAATAAAAAAAATTAAAATTGAAGTATTTATTATAAATCGAAATTCATCTGAACCGCTCTTATTATAAATTGTAGAAGTTATCAAATATACATAACTCTACATTTACTTAAAAAATTCTGAATGAATCGCTACTGTCTAGATCAAGTTCTAGAGTGTATCAGATTTTTCCAAATTTAATATTATAAAGATTTGGTGTATTACAAAAAATAATGTTGCATTACGCTGCCAAAAAGATTGAGAACGGCTGACCTAAAATATGATATTTATTTATCAAAATTTATCTGTTTTTTGTAATTTTCATTCTAACTTTTTAGGATAACAAAATTTAATGTTAAATTTAACCATAGTCACAACACAACATAGTGATAAATATTTAAAATGTTATCATTTAAACATAAAAAAAAAAACATTACATTATTTCTCACTAACGAGTTTTTTTTCAAAAACTAAATAAACAACAATTTTTTTGTGAATATTTTTTGTGAAAAATGTTTGTCCTAAAATAAATAATTTCTTTGTTTGTTGTCCAGCGAACCATATTTATGTATAAAACAAAGAATACATAAAAACAAATTCAAAGCTATACCAACATTTTAACCCTATAAAGTTAATAAAAATCTGCCGGTTTGAATACTCATCATAACTCTTAAAATAAATATGACATTTATTTTTTTGTTAAGTTGAACTTAATTACTCTTATCTAGAAATTATTTATTTGGTCATGTCATCTCAGTTGCAATTAAAATTCATTTTTTTTTTTCAAAATAATAAAATGTAGGTTTTAGTTGTGCAAGTTAGAAAAATAAAAATTAATTTCCATTTATATCTTAATTACATTCTTAAAAATGTTTTTTTTCTAAAAAGATTGTTGAGATATATTGTTGAGATATAAGATGACCTCAACATTGATACTATAACAAAACCCGAAGAAAATATGAAGAAAGGATGAAAATTAATTTATGAATCTTAAATATAAAAAAAAATATATATTTAAAATTTTAATGAGTAATAATTTATATTATATTTTTTTTTAGAAGGCAATAAATATTTATGTAAATAACATAAAAAAATTATTTTCAACTTAACTTTTACTAATTAGCATTTTTTTTTACTTAATAAATTTTCACACCAACCACAACTATTTTCTTCAATATTATTTATAGACTATGTTGTCTTTTTAAGTAGCTACATCTCTTTTCAGGCTGAAAATTTTTTCAATAATTTTCCAATTTTTTTTTGCTATTATATTACATGGAAAAAAAAAGCATATCTGGTTTATATCAACTCTCGTACGTATAAATAAACTGTAGAGTTGTAATGTTTGATGATATAAATATCTATAGTATTTTTTTTTTAAAATCTTACATATGCCTTAAATTATTTATATTGAACTTCCTGAACTTTTGCCCCATGTGGAAAATATTATAAATATTTGAAAAGAATTTTTTTTCTCCACATAAAGATTCTGGGAATAATTAATGTGCCTATTGGTTATAGAGGACTCCAAGTTCTGTGTTCTCTGTGTTTTTTTTTTTGAAAACATCACAAATAAAATTTTATTAGAGCAGAACATAACAAAAAGTATAAAAAATATTTTTTAGTTGGTTTTTTTTATTATTTTCATTAGACGTGAAAAATTATTATTTTCATTAGATGAAAAGGTGTAAACGTTCTGCAGTGTCTTTACTTTGTAGAATATGGTGTGGAGAAAAATATGCTAATTGTAATATGAATAAAGTTGATTGACGCACCCAAACAATTTTTGCAGAAATTGCATGTAGTTAGTTAACCAGAAACCGCATTATTATTCTCAATCTGTTCAACCTTACACTTCTGTGCTAACTGATTTTTGCTCGGAAAGAACCGAAGTGGTTTCGTAATTTGGGATTATGCAGAAAATTTTATGGACTACAAAAAAATTCAAACCATAAAAACTAGTTTAATAATTTATTCCTACCTGCGAGAAGCCAAATATTGTGCCATTTCAAAATGGTCGACATTGTATAAATATTGTCGTAATGGTAGAAATATTGTGACATGTGACCTATATATCGGTTTGATCAAATAGGCAATATCGTTCAGGGTCAATCTATTCAACTATGATTCAATATGAGAATTAAAAGAGAGTTTTTAAATAAAACATGGAATTCAGTTAAATTTTTTATTACAATCAGATTTTAATATCAATCCTTTTAAACGGAAAAGGAATAAACTTATTTGTAATCGCAATAGAAAATTTATAGAAAAGTAATATTAAGAATTACTGCTCCGCGGTCTCGAAAAAATTATATGTCACATAAAATTATGTCTTTCTGTCTGCTGTCTATGTCGCAATACCCTTAATTACTTATTTCCTTTAAGATGAAAAATTTAAGATTTAAGATGAAAAATTTAAGATTTTCTGAATAACATTTTTGTGATAGAATTGATTTTTCTTATAATTAGTTGGATAAAGAAACAGAGCTGTTTTGTAGTCAATTTTTAAAAAGTTTTCTAATAATACGTCAATTAAGATTTGTTATCCGTCTTTAATTTAAATGGGAGATTATTGTTGTGTTCTTCAGATCGACTAATCTTATTAATGTAGAAAAAGTTACACCAATGTTCCTAAAATATCACTTTAAAAGCAATCAAATATATCTAATTTGTCAATTTAGACACACATTAGTAAAATGATCTTGAGATATTCGTTTTTGGTGCTAAATATCCACATTTATAGTATTTTACAAATTTCATTTAAATTCGAATTGAAACACAATATGTTTACAATATTTCTATTTATATATAATTACACGGAATTTATATTCCATCATGTAATTAAAAAATATTTATGTTAAAAGTTCCGAAAATGTTAATAGAATAGAAAATATATTCTATTTTTATTCCTAGCTCACAACATAACCAGCTGTCAGTAAAATCTAACTAAGCTCTTAAATAAATTAATCTTTCATTTGAATTTTTAACAAAAAGAGATAATTAAAAACAAATTTATGATCTTGAAAAAATCTAAAATTTCTACCAAACTTTTAAAAATTTAAAATTAATTTTAGAAACAGGCTTACAGCATAGTTTTTATGTTTTTAAAATACATTCAAATAATTAATGATTGTCTTGTTTAAAAATTTTGTAACAGGAACTTAATAAATAACAAAATAATCAGTATGTGTTAATTTCTTTTTTCACTATATCCTTTAACACAAAAATGTTATCACTCTACTCTCTACCCTTTAAACTTTTATCAGTTATTAAATTTAAAAAAAAAAAACTCTCACTGCATAACGATAACTAATCTTGCGACCAAAACATAAATGACTTTTATAATCTCAGCAAAAAATAAATAAAAAAATAGGAAATTTTAATTGAATAAATCCATTTATGGTTACAGATAAATTTTAGTCATATTTACAAAAAAAAAAAATTATGTAACAGCGTAAATATTGAGTCAGAAATAAAGTATTTGTTTTGATGAAATATTTAATTAAATTTTGTTTGTGGTTGGAAGTTTTTGTTCACTTCTCGGAACAAATTTTTCTATTCATTATAAATTATCAATTGTTTTGGGGCCATTAATTCCGTTTTAGATTGTTTCCGAATACAATATAGAAAAACATGTGCATGTTTTTTTTACAGAGCATTTGTTACTTAAAATATCCGAAACGAATGACACACCGTATTTGTAATGCCGTTTTAGACAGACGGATAAACCTAAACAATTCAATTACGAATGAATGACTACACACCGAGTGTGTTTATAAGCTGAGTTTGACTCTTAGTACTTGAAAACTAGTGGGCCAATTAAGGACATACTTAAGTAAAATAAGAGAAATCTCAGCGGAAATCAGAAGCACTACGAAACACTACGAAAAAACAGCGGAAATCAGAAGCAACCAGAAGCACTACGAAAAAACTATAGTTAGTGATGATAGTGAATTAGAACAAGAGTACAATATAAATCTTAAAGGCACCAACTATTCTATAAAACTATTTCCTATATTGTTTTGATTACTCACAATTTTTTAGAAACAATTTTTTAGAATACATAAGACATAACAACAATAAATCGTAGTCGACACCCGAACGAAAATTCATTTTGTTTTTTTCGTTCTTTTTTGTTCCTTAAACACCGTAAAAATTCGTTTTAAATCGCAAATAAAATTAAACCATAACCGGAACGAAATAAAAATTTTCAAAACCGGAAAATAATCCGAAACTAAAAAATGGCAAAACGAACTGACAACCGGAACGAAATAAATTTCGGTTCGAATCTCTGTTTTAAATATAATTTTTTCAAAAACCGTGTATGTAATACACATACATTATATAAAATAATGCGGAAGGACAAACGACTCTAATCTGATTTAGAAGAAAATTATCTATTATGCGCATTACTTACCTTTCATAATATTTCTCCCATTTAATTTTTCGGTTCTCCCATTTTTCCAAGATAGTTTTGCCATTTGAAAATTTTGTGGTTTCGAATGTGTTAATAAATCCATTTTGCCGAAGAGTTCGAATAAATTTTGTCTTTTGTATGACCAGATAAATAAATAAATAATGTAAGATGAGACGGAAGGTCATAACTTGAATTAGACCACAAGGAAAACTGAAATATTCAACAATTTATTAATTGGGCGGTTAAATTATACTTAAAAACTTTCCAATTACAATTTATTTAATATGTACCGCAACAAAAATTGGCGGCACTTAACAAATCATCTTTCATCTTATTTAAGAAAAATTTTATAAGTGGTAAAAGGTTCAAATTTCGCATAGCAAAAAAAAAAAGGCATTTTAAATATAAAGAACTTTGTTCGAACAGAATCCGACAGAAAGTGTACACCAAATGTAATGCAAATGTAAAACTCAAAACACAAAGTTCATATAGAATTTCATTTTTCACAAAGTGATGTATATCGGCATTGAAATAAAGAAAATATTATGCCCTATTTTATTATGTTGGGAATATTTTTGGTGTAAATAAGAACTCATTATTTTTTACTTAGCAATTAAGAATTTAATTAACACTTAATTTAAAATCTGAGATAAATAATGCTGAGTTTGTGTTGCATTAGAAAATTCTTGTGAAATACCAATACATAAGTTCTTGATTTTTCTTACATAAATAAAAACACATGCATTTTGTAAATTCATTATATTTCCACGAGTCCAAAAATTAGTTTTAAAGCTTAGATATTAGCTTTCACTTTAAGAAAAAAATCAATAATATATTTGATAAATTTAATTATCAAAAGATTAGTAAACTTTATTAATTTTAATATCGTATATATTTCGATCTCAATGTTTTATGAATGACTAGTACAGTGGTAATTTAAAATTTCCTCGCAAAGTTTTTTTTGCAAAATTTAAAAATAAGATTGTTGGATCATTGTCTAATAGTTACACTCTTTACTATACAATGACCCAATTATTATTTAAGATTAATAGAACGAAATTTATGACAAATTAGTTTCTTGCTTCGAAATAAACCATCTGGCTTTCATAAAAATTTATATAACGAAAAAAAATATGTTAACATATGTGAAAGGATAGCATATAGCTAAAAGAACATTTGCTCTTTGGGTATCAATTAAATTTTAAATTATGGTACAAATCTTTTTCTTTTAATGTAATTTAATATTAGAATTAATTGTATTTTCTATATCGTGACAATAAATTCTCTGGAGATAGGCAATATTCACGATAAAAAAAGGCAAATAAATTAGCTAGACATAGGGTACACAACAGAAAATTATTTCCATCCCTGTAGGAAATGGGTCATAAAACTAGAAAGTTCGAATTGCTGTGACTAACAAATTGTAGTTTTTTATACCAAAAAGTCAGGTCAATTGGCAACCCCAATCATAACAGATTAGACAACGGTATATTATAACTATTAAACTAAATTTTAAAGATTATTATAAATACATTTTTCGAATACCTCCCATATTAGCAGTAGCACAAATTTGAATTAGCGAATTGCTACGTCATTCTACTCTTTAATACCTTCCAACTTTTTGGCAAAAGCGATTAACTCAACCTATGCTTAATCATAAGTTGTCTTAACTATGCTTAATCAAAAGTTTGGCAAAGCGGACGAAAAAGCGGTTACATAAGGGTTCTTTTTTCGAAAAAATCCATAAAAACTTTAATAAATGTTTTAATCTGGAAGTGAACCGGCCTTGTAGATGTTTCAGTTCATATATCTTCAGGGAGCTGCAGGCACGAGATCGAAAAACCTAGTAAAGCAGTCCATAATTCGTTTTCTCTATCAATTCTTCTTCAAGCGTACCATAAACTACAGCTTCTTGCACATTTTAAAGAAGTATTAAGTCAAAGTAATATTATTTTCCAAACGATAAAAAATTAATAAATTCTATAATAACAAAAATAAATATAAATTTAAATTTTGTCCTGTGTTTTAATCTGTTCATCCTCTTCAATATAAATCAAGTGCTACACTTTGTATTGATTTTAAACTTCATTATTCAATAACTTAGATATTTCCTGTACAACTCAAATAAATCAAACAAAGAGTCAAAAGCCAATAATCAATAACAATAATAAGAAATTTAAAATATCCCTAGTTTTAATTACTACAATATAAATGATTAAAGATACCCTATTCCTTTACAGTTTATAAAGTCCTTTCCAATAATCATTTATTTCTATTCATTTTAAAAATTTTTATGTATACAATTTTTATAGTAAAATGGAATTATTTCACTTTAACTCTACGATTCATTATCCTTTTTTAAATCAATTCCCCCAAGCATTTTATTTTTATTTAATACTATAGTGATGATATGGTCTCGTCTCCATTTCTCTGATACAAAATTATATAAATAATTAAAACAGCAATTCAGTTCATGAATAAAGAAAAACAATTATTATTATATTTCAATGATATTGAAATAAGAACCAATAAATATTTAATTTTCATTGATTGTTTTAATAAATATTGATGATTTTTTTATTTATAATTTCAGGTAAATTATTATATCAATAATATTTTTCAATGAAATGTGAATATTAAACATAATTTTGTTTTGTTGGTAAACATTATTTCTTTCGATCGAAAATTTAATCGAATGAAATTGATGATTAAATGGATATTTAAGAAAAACTGAATACCGAAAGTCAGTCAGTAAACAGTTTTTGTGAATAAGAATCAAATAAAATTTCAACCGGAAAAGATTCACTTATATTTTATAATTTTAATATTTCCTCTATTATTTCAGAAATTTTAAATTACTGGGATTTATAGGTTAGATCGGCTGAGATTGGTAGTTACTAATTTGTGGTACGGAGGTACTGGGATCGACTACTGCCTAAGGTATTGGAATTGAGTTTACTTTAATAATTTGTAATTTAAGACTGAGAAAAATGCTTCACTTGAAAAAATTAGTGAACTTGCTAACAACAAATGTTTCACTAACAAATTTATCGTTCGGAATCCATATAAAAAATTAGTAGATACAAATTACAGTACTATGTGAGGAGACACTTTCAGGTAGACCTAGGGTCGATTTGGGCTGTTGGGCAATTCAAGAAGAAGAAAAACTATAAATATTCATTATTTTTAAAAAGTCCCATTTTTTTGAAACTACCACTTTTTTTTAAATTCCCACTTTTTTTTTTTTACTAATTTTCATTTGTAATTTGTAATAAACCCCTTTTACTTGAGTATAAAAATTAGATATTTTTTTGTCATGTCTAGAATGTTCCATCAAATAAAACTAAATTCATTAATAATTTATTTCTAATATAATTTTTGTAATGAAATTATGATGTCTTTATGCTAAAATTATATATTAAAATGGTTTTTATTTAATATTAAGTATAAATATAGATACTAGTTTCTTTGAAGAACTCTGGACAAGATGAGGAAAAATTATTTTAGTACTTAAAGGATTAGTGTGAATAGAAACTCCTTAAATAAACTAGAAAAAAAAGTATATTTAAAAAAAAAAAAAAGTTAATTAATGTTAAAGAGGACAAAACACACAGTGTCCAGCATTTTAATGGTATTATACTTTACAAAAAAAAAACATTTAAAAAACTCTAACCAAAAGAGATATTAAAGAAATTTATTTTCATACTTTATCGTAAATATGTTAGTAATCATAAGATTTTTCGTTTCTTTCCTTTTAAGTTATTCTAAATTTTATTACAAGTTAAACAAAACAATTTTTCCAGTGTACAGTCACTTCAACACAATTAGCCTTAAGAACTGTATCTGCGATATTTTTTAATATGTTTAAGAAGAAACATCATGCCACATTTTGAGACAAAACATTACAGAGCCAAATCTCAAATTTTAAATGGTTTTATTCGACTGTTGGTGGAAACTGGATATGGCTGGAATTAAGGTGTTCTACCCTACGAAGAATTTAAAGTAAATCTTGATAAATATAAACAAATTATAAATTGATTCTATTAATTAAATATTGTATACCACAACTGATATCTACAAAATTAGCTTAATCGATCTTATGATTAGCTTTCCAAAATTTTCCAATCATATAATTTCAAAAATAATTAATTTTTCGGTATATATCACTCTGTATTTAATTTTGTAATGAATACCGAAAATTGTTGATAGATCTATATCATACTAAGAAATATTAGTAATCCGTAAGCAATAAAAGAAAGAAACAAAACGTAAGACATAATTGAATTTTTAATAATATATTTTTTTTTATTGCCGCCCAAAAGAAAGTAATAATAATTTATATGAAAATTATGTCGTGCGCCAAATTAAAAGTCACAAATAGAGAACTCTGTCAATATTATAGGAAGCATTGTAAAAAGAAAGGTAAATTTATGTCTACAGTCGTTTTTGCCTAATAAAGTAAAAAGAAATTGTAATCCAGTTTTTTAATAAGTTAAAAATTTTTTGCTACCCAAAATCTAGATTAAAAATTTCAAAAAAGTTATTTAATATTTACTATATTTTTTTCCAATAATTATTTTATTAAATTGTTTTAAAGATTAAAAAAGATTTTAAAAAATTGCTCCAAGGTTATCATTTAACTACCATTAATTTATTCATATTTTATTAGCAAATCTATAAAATGCTTTTTCATTTTCAATATACTTTTAGTCTTTAGTGGACTCGGATAAATTAGTTAGTTTACTTATATAATATTTCAAGCAAGTAAACACCAACACAATAAACACTTTCACGGTAAATAATTTATTCGATCAGCTGCAATTTAATATTTTTTCTAATAAATTGATAATTTGTGAATTCGTGTTATAAAAATTTTGTGTTGGCGCTCTAGCTAGATATCGGCCTTGGCCTTTTTTAATTCTTTTATGAATTCCGAATCGTAAAGTTATTTATAATGGAGAAACCATTTGTTTGCAACAAACCTGTCGGTTTTTCGAGAAGAATACATACCATTTAACTATAGTTTTTTTACTGGTACTCATTTAAAGCGGACTAAAACTAATATCGATATCTCGGGCAGGAATTCAATATCACTAGAATTTAGCATCTTTTGCACCATCACGACTATGTCATTATTTTTTTTTTGGGAATCGCGAGAGAGCACTACGACTTTTTCGTCTATTGTGCGAACTATGTCATTATACTAATAATACTATATACCAAACATGTAAAAGTCACAGCCGTAACTATAGTAATAGCTAGATATTAATCAACCTTTAAATTTCTTTAAAATTATATTAGAAGTACCCATCCGATTTGTGTTTATTAACACTTAAAACCCGTTTTTAGAGCCAATCGTTAACGTCTTTTTTGTTACTCTTAATCAAAGTACGACATCTGTAACTCCGGTAGATTTTGCTTCCATTACGTAAATATTGTACATACTTTTAGGTGCATTAAAATATTTTTAAAATATTGAAATTAATATACTTCTCAAATTATTTTAGTCATTTTAAATTATTTGAATAATGCAAAGCACGTTGTATTGACTTGGCAGGACCAAATTATTATCTACATTTTATGTTAATATTTTCAATCGGAATTTACATAATTTTTCTACTATAAAATGTCTGTACAAAAAAATGTAACACAACAACAGACATTAATTTTGTAGTGATGTTCTTCTTCATCATATCATTATTATTTTTTAGTTGCCATAGGGCAATCATAACGATATTAGAAAAGCAACAGACCAAATAAATTAAATCTTTATGCATTCAGATTTGTTGCCCTTAAGGGAAAATCATATTTTTTTATTACATATTTCAAAAATATCTTACGAAAATTAATGGTTTAATGAAATTTTTTTCCAATCTTAGTTAAATAAAATAGAAAAATAAACTAATAATAATTTTATTATGAATATGTGAACAGAAGTTAAATTTGTTTAAGATTTTTCAGTGACATAGTAATAAAATCTTTTTTTTTTAGGTTCATTTTTATTATCATATTTCTAGATATCAGAAAAAATTAATTTAAATAAGATTATTATTAAAGAAATTTCATATAATTCATTACCAGACACATAATATGTTATACTGTATAAGGCTAGACTGTTATAGATTTCATAGAGTAATGTATTTTACCATATCACAGTGGGTGTCAATTAATATAACATTTCGGTATAATAATATTAAGTAGAGTAACATTTAACTAATTGGATTTATCCAAAAGTGTACAGTTCAATAAACTTGAATAAATTAATCTAAATTAATCTAGGAAATAATAAATAAATAAATTTTCTGGTGAAAACTTAGTGACAAACAAACAATATCAATTTCAGACATTAATTATAATTATAATAATGATAATAAGAGTAATATAAATTCACCTATCATGTTGGATTTTATGGCTACAGTACAAAGGGTTTTTCATCTCAGCAATATAAAAATCTCTTTTCGGAAGTGTACGAATTTAAATAATTTGCGCAGAAAATGAATAATTATACACAGAAAAAAATTAGTGAGAAAACAGATAAAAATATGATATGATGGCCACTCCAAAACCTAACTTAAGTACAAAATACTAAAACAAAATATTATCGAATCATAGAATAAGTTAGCCGTGGAATCGTTGAAAATATATTTTCCATATAAATTCAACAAACCAAATTTTCCATATAAATTCGACAAACAAAATATCCAACAAAAATCTCCGAAATTATGAATGCCAATTTTCGGATATATTAATTAATAGCATTTTTGTTTCTCGACTAAAAGTTCTGCATTTAAAAATCCTACAATCTGATAATTCTGCCCTGAATTTTGGAATTTAATTCTGTTCATATAAACAATCATAACTTTTTCCTATTAAATTCATATTGTTTCTAATTGTAATCATTATATTCTGAATAATCAAAAGAGTTTCACATAATTTGAATTTTTAAAATTAAAAAAAGATGTGAAAATTATGTGAAATTTTAGAAATATTACCTTGTTTTGAAATATTTGTAAAATACATAAAAATCTTGAAAATTCAAAATTCGTGTTGACTATTTACTATATGTAACGGCTGGTAGAAACAAAAGTTTTCAGAGAAAATTAATAATTTTGCGCAGTATATCTTAGTTTCGAGCAGAAAAATTATTGCAAAATAATAAGAACATTATAAGATTAATATGTAATTAATATGTATAGGCAATTTAAAATAATTATAATATTTTCCGAACTGAAAAATTGAAAATATCAAATGAAAAACTGAAAATAATTATAATATTTTCCGAACTGAAAAATATGAAAATATCAAATGAAAAACTGAAAATATCAAATAAAACTGAAAATATCAAATATTTTCCGAACGTTAACTGAAAATATCAAATAGCTCATCCTGCATTATTTTAATTTAACTATCAATTGTTGAACTAAATAAATAAAATATTATATTATTAATTGCACACAGCGAATCATTTACCAATGAAATGCGATATTTTCATTTTTCATGACAAAACCAGATCTATAAAATTTTACAACATTGTTTTTCCTCAATAACATACCTTCTCAATAACAAAAAAAAAATTTTAATAGAATATCCTTTTATTTCCTGCCCTGATGAAATATTTCCAATCAATAATATTTTATAATATCTAACAATGTCATCAAACTCTCCGATAGAACCACAAAAAAAAAAAATTCCGGTTTCTAGTATTTATTAACAAGTCAGTATATTGTGTCCAATATCGGAAAACTGACCAGCATATAAATTTTACTTTATGGTTAACTAAGTTTTTAATAACAGATTATATACAAAAAAAAAAAACCAATTTGCAGCAAAAAAATCATCTAAAAATATTCATTTTTATTGAATTTTATGAACACTCATTATATTCCTGTCAATTTTATGTGTAATAATAAATCCTTGAACTAACAAATAACGAATGAAGTATCCAGGAAAAATATCAGGATTTTGTCAAGTATTCATTTTAATATTTTGAAAATGTGCTATTGATATTTTTTATTATCACTTTTATTGATAATTGAAATAACACGTAACGTAATCAAATCGATTTATTAAAAAAAAGAAAAGAAATTGTGTCCTTTTATTTTAATGGAAATGAAAAAATTATATTTGGAAAAAGATTTTCAAAAATTTACCATAAAGATTGTGCTTTTAATATAAATTTAAGGAAATATTTGAAGTACATACATATTCATTAAACGTATAAAAGGCTTTTGACTTTGGTTTTTAATATGTCATTTGAAGTGATAATCACTGACATACTTTTTAAAATAAATTTCCAATAATGAATTTAAGATTTTTGTTGATATTATTTAAAGTAAATTTTTAGAAGACTATGAGACTATGGCGAAATATGAAAATTAGCTCATCTACTATCATTTATTTCATGACCATAATATAAAAATAAAGATAATAAATATTATATCAGTTAACAGTGTGTGAAAAGTAATAATTTTTCTCGTTTCTCGCAGTTGCAATCTTCATATTTATTACAATTTTTTTTTTTGAAAAAAATTGTAATAAATATGAAGATTCTTTTTATTACTACACTGATATAAAAATTTTTTGCTTTATAAATGTTTTTGAGGAAAAGAAAGTTTACTTAAAAAAACGCGAAAACTGCTGCTGCTGTAAATGAATTGCGTTGCAAATGACGGACCCAGAATAGAGGCCAATATTTATCCATAATGAAATTTATTTAAACCTTCTTTTTATATTTTTTCCAAAATGCCTCAACTTATTATTTTCCCGGCCTTGAAACATTTGGTTATAATTTTATTAGAAACTTATATTATTGATAGATACCTACCTCCGAAATCCAATCCAGTACTCACTGCACCACTTTATAAAGGAAGTACACTACTCCTAAGCCACCACAAGCCATTTTAATTTTAATGTTCATAGATAAATCAATTGTCAACTGTTGCTGTATATTATAAAGTATTTGTTAATTTACAATAAACGAATATTCTTTTGACGGAAATATAATTTTCATTGACTTCAAACTAACTTTTCACTACTTTTGTATTACAACTGTTTACGAGAAAACAAAATTGTTGTTGTTGTCTAATGGATATCATATTTTGAACTAAGTAGTTGACGTATTTGCTCTGAAATTCTTATTTATGTAACCCATTTTGCATTACCCCGAGTACAAAACAGGCCGCGAGCTACATTTCACCAGAGATACGATTCTGATTGCACTTACTTGTCATTAATTTGATCCCAATGACGAATGGCAGTTAATCCGAATTTAAAAATCCACAGAAATGTTGTTAGGCCTTTCACTGAATTCAAATCCGAGACAATTCGATTCAGAGGCAGGTTTTCTATCAGCTTCACCGCTTAGAAAGTAAATATCGTTTGCAGTACATAAAAGCTTCTGTAAAAAATGCTTTTAAGAGAAATAAATAACATTGCTTGCAAATATACAGTTTTCGTACTGATAATAAATCTCATTCAGTACAAATTTCGTATTTTTAGAAAAAAAATTTATCAATGTATGCTGTAAATTTGACACTGAATTTTTAAAATTATTATTATCTTATTTTATGTTCTTGATAAACCTTGATAAAGTTTATCAGAAAATAATGTGAATACTATTTTGTGCTATTTTGAAGAAAAGTTACAATTTTACTATTGTTATATTTTAGAGTAGTCGTCATTAAAGTGCAGTTCTATGGTTCTATCATTAATTAACACTCCAAAACCAAAGGATTATAACAATTGTAAGCAAATAGTAGATAATTAAATTATAGAATCTTTATTGCTTACCTATTAAGTTTAACAATATATTATTTTCGAATAATTAAAATGTTTCTACAATTAAAGTGTTGTTATCTCATAAAATAAATATCTAACAAAATAATTTATCTGAGTAACATGAGAATTTTTTGTATAATAAACAAAAAAAAACTGAAAATTTTTAGACGTATTGTCTGAAAATATTGTGTTTTACTAATTTTTATTATTGTAATTAATTTATATCTAAATAATTCTATTATTTTTTTCTATTGTCCTCTTATATCCTTTACAGCATTAAATAATAAATAAATATTTGGAAATGGTTCATAAAAATAATAGTCAACAACAACCGCAACAACAAAATGAAAATGAAATACCATTACATACAAATATCGCAACAATTGAAGAGGGCATTGAGGACCAACGTAGCCAAAATATTGATGGCAATGGTTTAACAAAGGATAATAGACGACAACGAAAGTAAATATTTTAATTATTATTTTTTAATACATAAAAAAAAATTTATAGTTGATACTTGTAATTATATTTTGGTCCTAAATTTTAGTTAAATTACATAATTATTTGTATGCATTTGGGAATTTATGATTATTATTAATTCATTTTGATTACTTCATATTTTTTTTTAATTTCATTTTCTGTATATTATTGTAATTAGTAGATTAATAATTAATTACAGATATAAATTAATATGTTAACAAAAAATGCAGCAGATTAAATTCAAAAATAATAAAAATGGGATAAAAGTACATATTACTTTTTTTATTACATATAATTATTAGGATAAAGTTTGAAATTAAAAACATATTTTACTCAATTAAAATTATATTTAATCGATCTACAAATTAATTAGTTTTTTATGAACTTAAAGTGTTATCTAAAAAATATTAATTTATAAATTAATTATTTTGTCAATATTTCATGTTGTATTTTAACTTTGCTGATAAACCTATTGTTTACATCAGGAAGATATAATTACATAAATAGATTTAGTTTGTTTTGGAAATATTCATTTTAAAATTTGGAAATTTAAAAATATTCTAAATACAAATCAAGAATACCAAAAGAAAAAGATACCAAATTATGTTTCTTGATTTACACAATGATAAATAGCTGATTTTAACATTTGAGTATTAATACCTTCAATCGTTAACATTGGGGGGACGTGTATTAATTGAGTAAAACATGTTACTTATTTTCAATTCTAAACTTCTTAATCAAAGTTCCCACTTCTATAAATCGGGATAGTTGTAATCACCTTTATTCAATAAATATTTTTAAAACTTAAAAAAAAAATAATTATATTAGTAAATAGATTATTTTATAAACAAAATAGACATCTATATGTGAAATTTTTAAGTTAATTGTTCAAAATATTTTATCGTTATACTTTTATCTGCTAAAATTTCCAAAATATAGTCACAATAAATTTTTGAAATTAATAAAATTTGCAAAATTTAAAGTATAATATAATATTTTCAAGTTCAAGTTCAATCAATTCATTGCCATCTTCTTAATGCTTTTAAACTGTCATACTATTTACAAAAATTTATTCAAATAAAGCAATTTTTTAACATATTTTCTTCATATCACCCAATTTTCTTAGTATCCTTAAAATATCCTTTAAAAAAAACCGAATATTTACGCAAACTCGACTTTTTATCATATGATTTACGTCACTTCTCCTTAAACCGAACCAAAACATTGCAGTTGAAGAGATATAATGATTTTGATAAAAACATAAACTTCATAATCATGTAAATAAAATAAATAAAATTAAAATGTTTTAAATAATAAATAGAAATAAAAAAAATAAATTATGAAAAATGAAATGTGCTGTGATAATAATTTACGATATAGATTTAATAAAAAATGGTACTCTAAAACGAATAATAATAACAATTTAACAAAACAACTAAATATGTTAGATAGTCAAATAAATAATAATAAATTAATTAATTTTTGTAGTCAATTTAAATATATTGAATTAGTTTTGTAAGTATCTGAATAATTTCTATTTTAATAATTCACTTGAATTTTCTAAGTAATACCACGTAAGAAAATATCTAATAAATCTGAAAATGTTGCTTTTTAAAAATTCATATAAAATTTACAATTTTAAAAAATATGTAATTATGAAAAAATTATGATTAAAAAGCTTTTGAGTTTCTTAAATTTGTTATAAATTGCATAATAATATATGCAAACTCCTAAATGTATGCAATAATATTAATTATTGTTTATTTAAACAATATTTAAAAATTTAATTTATATTTTCAGAAGTAGATTAAATGTTACCCCGAAAACAAGAAAATATTTAATATTAGGTGGAATCCTATTATTATTATTAATATTGGTAATATTTATGATATTAACAGTTTTATATCCATCAGAAAATAATGAACAATTCACGAAAGATATTAGTCCAGGTTTGGAATATAATTAAAAAGAATAAAAATTAATATTGAAAATAATTTACTTCTGTTTTAGTTGAAGCGGGAACAACGGAAACAGCTAAAAAGAAACCTATTCCAAATGCACAAGTACCACAAGGACCATCTGCATCAACATTACATGTTTTTCCACAGGCTGCAGTTTGTTCGGATAGTAATGTTTGCAGTAGAATTGGAAGGTAAATTTTTAAAACAAATAGATTTATACTATTTTACAAATAATTTATTATCATTATTCATCTAATTTATAAAGATATTAAAAAACTAAATGTTAGCATCCAAAATTAATTGTTAGCACCTCTTCATTTCTAGCATTAAAATAATTTTATCATTTCAACATTTTTGTCACTAATTTTATTAAAAAAAATTTCCTATTTCAAAAATTTTAAATTACTTTTGTTTGCAGTGATATCTTTCGAAAAGGTGGTAATGTCGTTGACTCAGCACTTGCAACACTTTTTTGTAATGGTCTAACAACTATGCAAAGTATGGGTATTGGTGGTGGTTTCATAATGAATATATATAATAAATCTGAAAATGTTGCTTTTACAATCGATGCTAGAGAAGTAGCACCAATCGCCGCTACTGAAAATATGTTTGCTAATTTACCTAATGAATCATCATATCTTGGTCCGTTATCAATAGCTACACCTGGTGAAGTAAAGGGTTATCATGAAGCATATACACGTTTCGGTTCAATGTCATGGCGCGATTTAATTGAACCATCAATAAAAATATGTACAGAGGGTTTTCCATTATCAATACATATGTCAGATGCATTAAATATCAATAAAAAATCAATTTTACATGATCCACATTTAAGGAATATGTTTGTTAATAATCAAACTGGTGAATTACATCGAGTTGGTACACTTGTTTATCCATCAAAAGAATTATGTAATACGTATCGATTATTATCAAAAAATGGTCCAATGAGTTTTTATGATGGTGAATTAGCACAAATGATTATTGAAGATTTAGAAGAAATTGGTAGTATTTTAACAGCTGATGATTTAAAAATTTACCGAGCTGATGTAATACATTCGATATCGGTCCGTTTAAATAATGATATATTGTATGTTGTGCCACCAGTTGGAAGTGGTGTTATTGTTGCAAATATGTTGAACATTTTAAGAGGATATAATTTTACAGCAGAAAGTATAGCAAATGATAAACAGACTGAATTAACATATCATCGAATGGTGGAAGCATTTAAATATAGTTATGCCAAACGTTTTGAATTGGGTGATTTAAGATTTAACCGAGATTTAGGAGATGTAATTTGCATATTTACACTTTTAAGAAATAACAATTTTTTTTTTAATATTGATGTATTTCAGTTAATATCAAATTTAACGTCACCACAACATGGTGATAGTATACGACAATTAATCGATGATAAGAAGACCTTTAATGATCCAAAACATTATGGTGCCAATTTTTGGACAGATATAAAAAATGGTACATCACATATGTCACTATTAGCACCAAATGGGGATGCTGTTGCAGTAACGAGTTCAATTAATTTTTAGTAAGAATTAGAATAAATAAAACAATTTTTTTATGTCTGTCGTATTGAAGTGAAACTGGCTGGCAAATTACAATAATTTCGAATATTTTATAATAACTTCTCGAAATATGTCGAAAATATTTTAAATAAATTTATTTTAATTTCGAAAATATTTTAATTAAATTTATAATTAATTTAATTTTCAAATTTAGTTTCGGTTGTGGTATAACTGGTAATCGTACTGGAATAATATTTAATAGCGGAATGGAAGATTATTCAAAACCTGGTCATACAAATATATTCAATTTACCAAGTAGTCAACCAAATTTAATACGTCCAAGAAAACGTGCTATGTCATCAATGAGTCCAACAATTATTACTGATTTGAATGGTGATGTTAAATTAGTTATTGGTGCAGCTGGTGGTGCTAAAATACCAACAGCAGTAGCACAAGTAATAGCTAGAGTATTATGGTTTGGACAAGATATTAAACAAGCATTAGATGCGCCGAGAATACATCATCAATTATTACCAAATATCTTTGAATATGAGTATGGAGTGTTAGAGGTATAAAATCAAATATAAAAAAATTATTTCCAAATATTAATAAATAATTTCAAATATTTAGGATATTATTACTTCTTTGAAAGATCGAGGACATTCAACACATCGTTATAGAGAACGTGGATCAACAATGTGCGGTATTGTAAAAAATTCAACTGCAGTTTATGCAAATGCAGATTATCGTAAAGAAGGTGAAGTGGCAGGACTTTAAAATCTCATTTTAAATGAAAAATTTCTCTAATTATTAAAAATTTATATTCTACTTTTTTTTTTCAAATTAATTTCATTTTTCCGTAAAACAAAAATCATGTTAATTAATTATTTAATTTTAATTTCTATTTTTTTTTTATTATTATTATCAAAGTTTATATAAAATAAAAAATTGTATATTTATAATAATTTTAAAAAGTATTACATAAAAAATTGAAGAAAAATACAATGAAATCCAAAGAAAAGTTAATAAACTTTTGTATATAAAAAACGGAAAATTCCTATGTTTATTGCATTTTCTTGATTTTCGTTATCATTATTATTACAATAAAATATTATATGTTTTTTCTTTGTAAATCTTAATAATGAATCAATAACAACTTTATTTCATGCTATAAAAAATGTTCGTATTATTCGAGGCTAAAATGCAATAAAAAACGCATTCTTTTTGATGAGCTGCGCGCTATGTTTTAAGTAAATATATTTGAATGACATAAATTTTTAATTACACGGACACATAAGGTTTTTGACTTTAGTTTTGAGAATTTGTTTTTTTTATTTGTAATAATAACACTGACATCACGTTAATAAGAAAATTAAATTTACAATAAGTATTATAAATTAATGTTTTTTGTTGAAAGTATTTTGAAAATTCATTAATAATTATTTTCTTAATTAAATAGATATTTTATCATTAAACAAGGTACACCAAGAAAAAATAATTCACATTTATCATAGTTGGATAAATATTGCTGAAAATTGTAAGAAATATGAAGATTTATATCACAAGATTAGATAGCCAGCTAATCGTACATGAATTGTTTAAATAAACTTCGGTGTTGTTTTTTTGTAAATATAAATTTACTTATTGTTTTGGAAGTTTAAATAAAACTTAACCTTGGCAACTTATATTCGTAATTACACCTTTGTAAATAAAAAAAGTTAGTATGAGGATATTGCAAGTTATATATTTAAATAAACTCTGACAAAAGAAGTTATTAAATTACATTAGATATTATACGAAAGTTGAATATAATTATGTTTTCACAGTTTATTCTTATTTTTAAGCGTTAAACCAATGAAAACTATATATAAATGCATGCAATTTTTTTGAAAGGTTTGGGAAATTCCCATTGAAAAATTATCGCATTAGGTCAATTACAAACCTGCAGTACAATTTCTATCAGTGTCGAATTAATATTTCCTTAATAGCACATTGACCCATTCTACATTTAATGAATGAGGGCAATTTGACTCGAACTAATTGTTAAGGAAATATCCGTAGCCTTTTCTCTCGCACGGACGAAGAGTAACAGAGAGTGTTCTTTACAGTACACCGAACGCGAACTAATTATTAAGGAAATATCTGTAGCCTTCTTTCTCGCACGAACGGAGAATTGCAGTGAGTACTCGAATGGCCGAGAATATTCATTGGTACCCATAGAAGCGTCGTAATTGAATAAAATTGTTCAATTTTCCATCTAATTTGTCTCTTTCATTTACTCCCAGAATTGTCAAAATATATAGCAAAAGCACCGAGCGAGAATGACAGAGAGTGTTCGATTGACTTCTCTTCGTCCTCACATGACCCAATCATGGAACGTGCTTTCTCAATTTTTTAGTCAAATAAAGCGAATTTGGAAATCATTACCATATCTATCAACAGCTTTTCTGGAACTGTTATATTTAACGCTTCAAGTTACTAGTTCGAAAAATTGCTTCAGCATATATTAGTCTGTAAAGGTTTCAAAGGTTCACTTCTAAAATATTTTATAATATAATATTAAATGTTAGCAGATCATCACTTATGAATAAAGAATCTAATCTAAAATAAATATTTATTTTTTCTATAAACAAAATCAAAATTTGTGTGTCGAAATTAAAAAAATTAAATTTAAATACGTGATAACTCGATCCGGAATTCCCTTGTTTTCGAAATAGTATTTTGTTCATTCATACTAAAGGATATAGTTTATCATTTCCTTTACATTCAGAGAAATTTGAAGATCCTCCAAAGTTAATTTATTTTAAATCCAATTGGTAAATCAATATTAAAATTATGATAAATTTTAATTGTAATTTGTTATTTTATTTATCATTTCCTACGAACAAAAATTACATATTAATAATATTTAAATGCACCACATTCACAATCACAACAATGTATTTTTCATTATCTTCTATAAAATTATGTACTTATTTAATCACAAAAGTTGAGGGCAAGCTCCTTTTTGGATGATGTAATTTTCAGTTTGAATGACTAAGAATGTTCTCTTTTTGAATTTTTAAAATTATTTCCCAAAATCAAATTTTAATGATTAATTTATTGTTTTATTATCAATTCAAAAAAAAGAAGCATTAATATATTTTCCGACATAAACATCAATCACCAGTTTCTGTTTATATTTATTGCAGTTCATGGCAATTAAATAATTTATATTTTAATTTTTAAAAAAAATTGCAATTATTTTATTTATTTATTTATTTATTTAATTTTCTGTTACTTTCCGTGCTGATTAGAAATTAAAAGAGATTTTATATACATTTTTTTTAACATGTCCATGACATATTTTTATGATTATTTTTTTGTTAATTTTATTGATTGTTTTTGTCGTATGGAAAATTTTCCATTTTACAAAATAATGTTTTTTTTTTATATATAAAATTTTATTAAACATTATTAGAATTGCAAAGATTTAAAATCATTAAATATTTATAAACAAAATAAAATTATTATTTAATCAAAATGTTTTCAAAAGTTTTTATTATTTTTTCATAATTAATTCATTTGAGTATCAGGAATGTTAAAAACAAAATCTTATCAGAAATTAAAATTATGTTTAAGATGCACACGGTTAATATAATTTTAAATTTTTATCTATGAGTTAATAATTACCAGGAAACATTTATTACCAGAAAATTTGAATTTTATAGCTGCTAAAATTTAATTTTCAATTTTTTTTTCAAAATACATATTATTTATTTATAGTAAATAAATGTACACATAAAATTTTCCCAGACCTCTCATTGCGAAAGATGAATATGTAGTTTGCTATCAGATGAAAGTAAAAATTATGTTTAGACCACCCTGTAGGCGGAGTAGTAGGCGTCTTGTGGAAACGTTTCATTGAATAAAAATTGGCAATTTAAATATTCTTCAAAATTGATAATACACCTCTCGTTGGAAAGGTATTAAAGAGTACTTTTCTAATACAAATTTCTGCCAATAGTGGTGGTGGTAATGCGAAAAATGTAGTTATAATAACTTTTAAAATGTAATTTAACATGGCATATGGTGTTCGTAATCGTTGTTAGTGTTATAAATATAATAAAAAGTATACATAACTAAATTCTAAATGGCAAATTAAAGATTCTGTGACGCAAGGTTACAAATTATTTTATACACGAAAATGAATTTTCATTCAGTAAACATTCTTCAAAAACGATGTAAGATGAGGGATTTGAAAGGTAATAAAGAGTAGAATAAAATAGCAAATTGGACAATGCTTATTTTACAACGTTGTATTGCAAATATTTTAAAATATCAAACTTTAATCTTTTAATTTTTAATATATTTTTCACAACAACTTTTTAATATATTTTTCACAACAACTTAAAACTTATTTATGATTTATTTACATTTAAATAAGTGCATATGTACGTATGTACAATTGTACAAATTATTCAAGGATCACCTTATTTGCGGCATTTTTAATCATATTTTCAATTATTTATCTTTGGTGTACATTAAAATAAAATTACTTAGAACTATTTTGAAAGTTAATCTTTTTTGAGGTGCACATCTCTCTCAATTGACTCAACAAATCTGTATGCTGGTAATATTTATATTAATATCACTCTTTGGGCTTCATTTTAAAAAAATTGGATTGTTTGAAGGAATTTCATATTCCTTATTAGCCCAAATTACGTGAATATTGCCACTAATCAGTCCAAAAAAAAAATCATATAAAATATTTTCTGAATTATTTGCTAGCTTAAATAACGCAGATTCCTACTAATAGGGCACCCAAAAGTATGCTAATGTAACTTAACTTTTATGGGTTATTATTATAACAAATAACTTTTAGAGTTAATTATCACAAATATCTTAAATTTTCATAAATTATAAGGTCTTTGTTTATAAATTTTATTAAAAATATTACAATTTAAGGTTAGTTAAAATGTCATTATAAATAAAAATTCGATAAGATTTAAACAAATCTTTTCCTTTTATTTTTATTTAAAAAATAAAAAATAAAAAAAAAGTTATCACCTTTTTTATATAAATAATCTAAAATTACTTTATTTTAGGTTATCAAATTTCACCCAAACCAATGTCATTTAAATTTAAATTTTATATATTAATAATCCGGGAATTAATTATTTGCCAACATATACTCTTTTTTTTAGTATTTATTTATATTAATATTATTTTTATTATTATTTCTAATATTTTCAAAAATAATAACAAATTACGACAGTTTTCTAATCTTAAAGAAATTCTAATACGTTGCAAATTAATTTGGAAATTCTCACGTGTATATAAATAAAATGTAAACAAGAGACGTGTAACGTGTAAATTAATAAAATTGCCAACGTAAGACTAATTATTATTATTATTATTATATTTAATAAATTAGATTATTAGCAAATTTTAATTAGTATTAAATAATTCAAACTGTTTTGACTAGACTATTTATTACCTACGCAGTAAGTAATTATTTAAATTTTGAATCGATAAAACTTATGGGTGAACATTTGAAAATACTGATTTTTTATGCAATGAAAATGGCATATTGCAAAAAAGAGTAAAGTAGCTAGTTTCCTCAAAGGCCCTTACAATTTTCTTATTTTTAAGGGTCATAAAAGTTGTATTTTTAAAATCAAATATTAATAAATTATTGGATTCTTCTAAAATTGTTTTTATTATGTACTCACACATATTATGAATAGAATTGGTTTTAAATTTAATATGATTAAGATAGATAAATAAATAATACACACCACGGGAATGACAAAAAAAACTGGGTAAAATCAAAACTTCAATTTTACTTTTCACTATGAAATATTTCAACATTTTTTATTTAAAAGAACAAATTTTCATGAAAAGTTTATTGTTTTTTTTTTCAACATATGCAAATCATTTGAACAACCTTTAGTTACAGCCCTGCTGTTTACTTATGTTAAAATTGCGTTGAAACAAAAAATCAGCCTTTTGAAATATTATTATTTACAGAATTTTGATAAGAAGTCAGTGATAAGACGTCATAAGAAGGGGATATGTGGAATAAAACAGCTAGGTTAGGTTTTATTATGGTATAGGTAGATTTATAGAATGTGGTTGTCTTATTGTGACGTCCCTGTTTTTGATTAAGCCTGGAGTTACATGTACAGATGGTTCGGTGACATTTGGGATATAATGAAGATATTATATAGTTGTGCAAATGGCGAAGGCGCGATATGTTCCATTTTTTCATATCCTAGCAGTACACAGGTTGCAGAGGTTGCACTGCCGGTGTTAAAAAGGAAACAATTTAATTCGAGGAGCTAGAAAATTAGATGTATTGTAGGAGCTAGACCATGGCAAAAAGCAGTACTTCGCTGGTAAAACAGAATTTATAGTATTTTTTCTGTAAAAATACTACTATAAAAGTTTTATATATCATAATTTGGGACAAAAAAATAATATAAATGTATATCATAATTTGGGACAGAGGGAGTATTATTTAGTGATAAAAGAAAAAATAAGAAAAAATCTAGTGAAGAAAGAGAACACTCACAATTTTTTAGCCCTATGTTCAAATATTTTCGAATTGTATATTTGGAAAAAAGAACTTTGGCTTTTTTCTGGAGCTACAAATTGTCTAAATGGTTAAAATTGGGCAAAGTTATCAAATTTCTGCAATAAAGCATTAAAATATCAAGAGGAATTTTTGTAACTTATGAGAATAAATATTGAAAATATTTAAAAATTGTTTTAAAATCTATAAATATTGAATATGTATAGTATTTCAATAAATATATGTTAAAATTTTTGTAATTTATACAATCAATCTTTTGCTTTATACAGACGGTTTATAATAACCTATTGCAAACATATACTTTCATTAATGTTTAAATTATGATTCAAAGTAAAGTATTTATTATTATTTTATCAGTGAAGAAATAAAAAAAAAAATCTAATAATGGAACTATCATAAAATCTATTTTGGAATTTTCGTTTCAATAATCTTCCTCATTTTCTTGCTAGCTAAAGGCCTAGATCCCTAGATTTATATTTAAATCTGATCGTACAGATACATTTAGAGATTTCAAATTAATCTATTTTAAAATAATTAGTTAGTCGATTACTTTTTTTACCAACTAGTCGGTTAATCGGTTATATTGAAATGTTCAAAAATTTACAAATGTTTTATTCAAAAAAGTAAAGTCTGAAAAAGAGTAGGTATACTAAAACAATAGAATAATTATATACCACAATTCAAATTCAATCTTTATTAAAGTAAAATTTCGAAAAAACAAGAGCATTTCACGTATCCCTCCCTATTCAAACTATTTTTAATTTTGGTCATAAAACTTCCAGAAATAGAACAGGCGCGTTCACTATTTGTCGAAGTTGGATGAATGGTTAATAGGGTTTGATAAAGATTTTAAATTGTTGTAGGCTGAATGTTGGCTGAATGGTCATGGTCAATAAGGCTTGATAAAGATTTTAAAGCTTGACAAAAATTATTTGCTTCTTTGACCAGTTCACGATTATCTCCGATTATCTCTTTACCTAAAAAAAATTTAGGTAAAGAGATAATCGGAGATAATCGTGAAAATATTCGTAAACATTGGACGATTATCGATTAACCGATTAATCGGAATGAAATCTCTAGCTCCATTGACATATCAAAGTACTTAGTTCATTAAATATTTTAATTTCTGACCAAGTCGGATTATAATGAATTGACAATGTATACATTTTATGTCACTTTGTAAATGCCAATAAAAGAAGATTTAATAGTCCATTAAGTTTCGTCTGTCCAACATTTTTATTCTGTTCTAATTCTAATACATAAATTTACTTTAAAAATATTTTTTTTATTATTTATGAAAATTAAAGACGTTTCTAATCCAATAACTCCACATTCAAATAAAATATAAAAATATAATTTTTTTATGTAAAAATTATAAATTTTACTAAGTTGTTCAAAATAACTTGAAAACAAAAACATTTAGATATAAGAAAGTGCTAAACATATTTTTCATATTATATTTTATCTTTAGTCAGTATGTTATTTTTAATTTATAGTATCGCGTGCGACTTAAATTTGAAAACTTATAAAAGCAATTAAAACACAAAATTGCGCAGCAGAATATTTTTTCATAAACATGCTTAAGTTTAAAACATTATACAAAAAAAAGCTAATAATATTATTGTGTAACATAAGAAAAATATATTTTAGATAAATTGCGTCATTTTGTCCGTCAAAAGTTGAGTCAGAATTGGTTATTTCTTTCATCAGGTAGAGAAAAGAAATTACTAAACAGCACGTAATCAGCGAAACCGAAAATCTTAATTAGAATTTAGAGAGTTAAATGGTAAGGTTATTGGCTTACAGAAAATTCTAAATCATTACCCGTATTCAAGGTTCTTTTTGTTGAATAACATTAATTATATGATTGTACATAAAATTTAAAAATGATGTAAGAGAATCTATTGAAAATTATAGTAAAATGAAAGATAAGAATTGAATAATTAAGCATTGTTACGTCCTATTTTAACTATGGGCAATTTCTGTGGCAAGAAAAAACAGTTTACAGACTAAAGATCATAACAAAGCTCATTAGTCTTCAATAATTAAAAATTTCTTCACTTTAAACAAATTTATGGTTCGGAATCCATATAAAATTATAGCTGTAGCTATTGTCGGATAGTGTGCGAGAGCCAATATTAACATTCCGAGGTTATATGGAAGGTTTTTTTTTAACTAACGTTGGACGAAGCTACAAACCTATTAAAAATCATACATTGACCACTGCCGGTTTATTATGAAGTTAGGATATGAACAAATTTATCAAAATTACTATGAAAATTATTGACTACCCGCTCCAAAATCAAACTCTGTTAATAAAACTGTACCCAATTTCTTCGCATTTTTCCAATTTTCTTTTTTTTTTATAAATAAACTTTTTCAAACATTTTATTTTTATTATAATTTTCTCTTGAGTTTCATTATTTTTTTTTTTTTGCAATAATTTTGATTGA
Source organism: Empis livida (assembly GCA_963932195.1). NCBI lineage: Eukaryota > Metazoa > Arthropoda > Insecta > Diptera > Empididae > Empis > Empis livida. Next base: position 28,147,571 of record OZ010648.1, read on the forward strand.
TAAATTTATCGTTAAACTCATAATCATAATAATGTGCACCTTTTGTTTAATATTATTGCATATTTTCTTCTATATTATTATAGGCGTTTTTTAACATAAATATCTAGCCAATCTTTTTGAATTGATTAATGTATATATGTACAATATTATGTATATACATATATTTTTTTTAGTTAACGCGTATACATTTTTCTAGTGCATTTTATGCACTTACAAAGTACATTTTAAATGTAAATATATATTTCAACATTTAAAGTGCACTAACCTTTCGGGGCCGAGTTGTATTTATAAAACATTTTATTTATATTAGATGAACGTTTTCAATCTACTAGATATTATATGCTATATACATAGAAGTACTATATATGTTTAGTTTAATATTATCTTATAGTTTTATAGTGATATTATTACAATCAATTTTTTTTTTACTATAAAATTTCGCGGTCTAGGTATTAAACTAAGAAAACTGATCGTTTTTAACAAATTTTAGAAAACATTTTATTTGTTTTTAAGTTAAATTACATGAAAATAATAAAAAATACATTAAAAAAAATAGTAGGAAAAAACATATATTTTTGTATTACGTATATGTTTTTTGGAACCGAAATAAGGTTAATTAAAGAACAAATTGTTATCAGCTAATTTTTTTTTAGATTTTATCAATATTTTTTTTGTTAAAACGAAAACACCAAAAACTTATATTCTTGTCGATCATATTTTTAGTCAGTAAACACCAGAAAAGAACATCAGAAAAGAACATTAAGAGTAAAAATATTGTTTTTTTTTAATAATTAAGGTCAATGATTACGTTAAACACAGTGAAATTGGAGCAAATAATTTTGATTATGTATTTTTTTCAAAAAAATAAAATAAACAATCAAGAAAAAAAATTCATGTTCAACAAATTAATTTTTTTTTTGCGTATAAAAATATTTAAGAAGAAAGTCAAATATAATATAGTTTTCAGTATAGTTAAAATAGTTTTGGGTGGGAGATAATGAGCTAAAAAACTTATTTTAAATTTCATACAGGCTTTCCGAGCAAGGGTTCTCAAAACCAGAGAATATTATATCCAACTCTCCTAGCAAAATGTTCCCCAAAAGAGTTCTCTTAAGTGGTATGTCAAAATCTCTAAGCTGGTATGTCAAATCTCAGGTGTCAGGACTGCAAACAGGAAAGCCGAGTTTTACTGAGTACAGGAAAGTTCAATATCAAAGGTAACGAAATCACGGATGTGCTAGTTAAAAGAGGTGGTGCTTTTGCGTAAAAACCATCGAAGCCGATCCTTCCGCCTTAATTAAACCTTAGCAAAACACTAGATAAATGTTTAGGTATTTGGAAGATCAACGTGGAAGAACACAAATATTATGAGGAACCGAAGGACAACGGACTCATTCCCTACTCAGGCTGAGCAGATATCAATGGAGAACAATGGAAGGTATAGTGGGCATGATCGACAGGTATGCCTTTCAGTTATCGAATAAGCTGCGATTACCCGCAAGTGATTTATTTAGCAACTGAGGTAAGGTCAAACTGTGTAGCACCTGTTAAGTGTTATTGTAATACTATCAGTACATAATTTTTGAGAAATTATTATTTTCGCAGAAAAAAACCTAACTTATTTTTTCCTATTAAAATGCAGCCTAATCTAATCCTAAATGTTAATCAAAGGAACCTGTTGAACTGCAGTGATTTGAAAAAGACTATCTTAATTATTGGTTTCTGTCAACCAAGACTTTATCTAACGAATTCAGGCCGGGTAATTATTTTTTTGAATAATGTTTGTATTATCATATTTTTCGAATTTAGATTTTGAAAATTTTCCATAATATTGATAAATACTATCACTTATAAATTATAAAATCTAACTTATTATCAATTATTAAGTATGTATTTAAATATCATAGATAAAGAAAGAAAAACACCGTCCGACACTAGTCTAAGCCGTTCAATCAAACTAGTTTTGAAATTGTATTTAAAATTTATGGTTATTTTAGATTACTGATCGATTATAAATAAGAATTATTAACTAATTTTATTTATTTAAAAAAAAAAAAAATAATAAATAAAGATTAAATAGAAGAATTTAGAGTTTTAAAAAATTTAAAGTTTTAATAGATATTTTTTCGACTTATGTCGCGACATACTTGAATTAGTATACTAAAATTATAAATTATTTCATTTATTTTTAGTTCAGGTAATTTAAAAATAATCAGAAAATATTCAAAATTAAGATTATTTAATACACAAAATAATTAATTTTAAATTTTAATCGATTTTACCGATTAGATTTTAATTTTTAATAGTTTTCCCTGAAATTTTTCTTTTAATTTAAAGAAATTTTACTGTGTTTACTAAAATTTCATTAGTTTTTCGATGAAAATATGCACAAAGCAGAATAAATTCACCTAATATCAAACTATTTATGTAAACAATCTCAGGGTTCTTATTAATTGATTCTTACTATTTTAAATATATTTAAACATAAATAAATTTCAAAACATTTTCATTTCAACAAAAAAAAAATTAAAAATACATTTTTTTCTTATGTTGATCTTTTTTTCGAAAAATTTGGATTTAGTCCCAAAATATTAAAAAAAAAAATAAGGTGAATATAAATAATGTTTCATGTTTAATTTATGCTCTGTCTAATCTAATTTAATATTATTTATATTAGTAATTTAGACAATATTTGTATATATGTACTTAATGTATTTTTCAAAAAAAAAAAATGTTTTTATTACATGAAAATGATGTAATTTTTTTAATATATTGTATAAGCTAAAATATATACTAAATAAATTTATTTTAATATTTATATAATCGTAAACATAAAAATACTATTTTAGTTTTATTAATCCGGAAATAAAAATATATAAAAAAATCATGGTGAAAAACTTTTTTAGATCGCAGTTTTATTTCTGTGGTTTTAGAATCAAAAAAAAAAAAATATTTAAATATTTGAGTTTCAAGTAAATAGGACTTGGGTGAATAACTATACAAAGTATACAAATAGAAAAATTTGTTTATACAGACCGCGGAAAAATATACATATGTATATTAAAATTTTATAAAAATATAAATTTTCATTGAAAAAAAAATAATAATATAATTATAATATTTAAACTACTTTAATATCAAGGACCTCTATTTCATGATATAATTTGTCATTTCATAGTATTGTATAATGATAATGTCATTATTGATTTTTGAATTTTACAAAGTTTTTCAAGTTCACTTTTATACTGATTGGAATGAAATAATATAGTTTATTATATATTTTGTATAGAAAAAATCTACTTACCGGTTAGATTGAATTGAATTTGGCCTGGTGTATGTTGTCCCTGGATTACTTTTCTACTGTATATTAACTGTAATTTCTACTATGTATTAGATTAAAACCGCCTTTTAAAGCCCAACAACATATGTCTAGACAACTGTTAACATAACCAATAATTGTAACAAGCATATTAGCACCAAAATTTCCATTAAATTAAATTAAAGTATGGCAGTAATTTTGAAGTCAAGTTTATCATCTAATATTCTGTGAAATAAAAACTATGAATACGAATTAGTATTACGAATTCATATAAGTAATTAATTTTAACATAAAAAGACAAATATAAATCGTAAAATAAAGTTTTTATTTCATAATTAAATATAAAGTCTCCATCATTATTAATGACTGTTATACGAGCTACATAATTTCGAGCTCTATTGACCAAGTTATGATCTAAAGTTTAAATATCTAAACAAATAATAATCCGACAGAGCCGGATATTGCTAACACTTCTAATGTATGTAGATTTAATTTCGAATCAGAATCCACTAGATAATCTAAGACGACGTCATTGTTAAAATTAACTAGTCTTCAACCTAGAGGCAGGTACTAATCATGTGTAGCAAATCTTCTGAACCACCGTTGACACTTGTTGACTTACAACGCCGCATCTTCATAAATATCATAAACTTTTTTATTACATTAAAACCCGCATGAAAATCAAAAAATTTGCAATTCTGAATTATAGCGCTAACAACCTCAACTACTGATAACTTTTAAGCTTAGTATGTAGTCCACCATGAAATTAATTTTTTTCACCCTGGTAAAGACTACCCGAGAAAAACTTGTGAATAATTCGTGAAAAACTATTCGTCAACGTAATTTTTAACGAGGTGTTAAATAATCTATTTCAAATTATCAACTTATGTACATTTCTCAGCTGGAAAATTCAATTCATTGTTAATATTTTATTCCTTAATATTTGTGAACCAGCAATGTTTTCTTCCAATTAATATTTTTAGTTCAGTTATTCCACCAAATAAAACTTTACAATCAAAAAAAGATTTTGAAATTTTATGAATAATAAGTTTTATCTATATTTTATTTACAAGTTAATCTATAATAATAAAAATGATTAATTTTAATTTAATTTTGAAATTAACCCAAAATACATTAATTGTTATAATAAATTTATAAATTTTCTTAGAAAATTCTTTATTAATCATTTTAAAATTTAAATCGCATTTTAATATTTCACAATATTAACAATTATTATTATTAATATGTACTTAATAAGAATTTTTAATAAATATTTAAAATATTTGTGATCTGTTTTAATATTTATTTAATATTTTTAATTTTATTATCGACTTTATTAATAATAATTTTTTTTTCAAGGAAAATTTATAAAACAGAAGACAAACTAAGTAAAAAAAAAAAAAATTGGAAATTGGAAATTTTCCTAACCAAGTGTTTTATTTGTTTCATTTGTCTGTTACTGTATTAGGGTTTAAAAAGTTTTGCAAATTTATTTTTAATAATTAATAATAATAAAAAAAATGAAAATTAATATAATAATTTTCACTTTTTCTTTACTTGACGGTCTAAATATTTTTAGTTAAGATCAAAATTTTTTTTTGTATTTTAAAGAAAATAAAGTGATTTCCTTTCACTTTAAATATTAATATTTTTTTTTTTTTTTATAAAATCGCGGTTAGATTTTATCAAATTTTTTGTACAACGCAAAATATTGAAAAAATAAAAATATAAATTTATTTAAATTTAAATAAAATATTATTAGCGAGAATCTTAAAACTATTTTTCCTTGATTAAATATGATTTTTTTTTTTTGTTGATATTTTGTTTATGTCAAACATAACCAATTATTAAGTCTTTATCTATAAAATATCGAGCTTCTTTTAATATACATACATATGTTAAAGTTTAGTTTATTTAGTTTAAAAAAAAACCCACAGAACAAGTTCCAATACAATTACATATATTTAAAGTTTGAAGATTTTTTTCATAATTTTCAGATACATATAATATATTTATGTTGATGTTGATACCATCATATTTTTGACTTTTTCATTTATGCATAAAATTTTTGGTAACAGCTGAAATTTCGAAGAAATAATCTTAAAAATCTAATATCACTATAGTATATAAAATATTTGTACTGTAGTAGTATATCATAATTTAATCTTTTGGGTGTCACATATTATGACAAAATTACAGCATAACAAATTCAATCTAAAATAAATTTTAATCAGTTTTTATTACTTTAAATTAAACACTAAAAGAAGCATAATTATGTAAGAAACATTATTAGATAAGAAAAAAATAAAAAAATCTTTTCCCGACCAATTTACATAATAACGTAGATATATGAGTATGTTCTTATATCTACGCTAATTGCCTAGTGTTAATTATAGAATGAATTTTATAATAATTTGAAAAAAAAAAATTACTTGAACTTGAACAGTTTTTTAAGCTAATTACTTAGCGGCTTATCGACGGCATAAATTCTAAACCTCTGAGGTTTTTTTTTTGGATCATTACAAAAATAAACGTTTGATTTTGTATAATAATTAATTTTTTTGTAATGAGCCAAAAAAACTTAAGAGGTTTTGAATTGACCCAGCGCTTTCGTGGTTATGTTTCATTGTTTTAAATGCGGAAATATCTACTTTCAGTTATTACCTCAAAGAAATGTAACAATAACCCTGTTTACATCAAGATATTTTGCCTCTTCACCACCGTAACTTTTTAAAATAATATTTTGATATTTTGACATTTTTTGGCGAAATGACTTATTTTGTTCATGTTTTTGGTAGTTTTTGCAGTTGGCAATACTAATGTTTTTTAATTTATTTAAAGAATTTTTGCAGTACCGTAGCACATTATTAATTTTTTAATGTTAAATTTATTAAAATTCATTATAAGAATAAAAATATTTAATTAAAGTAAAAATGGATTTCTTCGCTTTTATTTTTATAATAAATATTCATCATTTACAAAGTTTAACAACAAAATAAAATTTGATATAACTAAAAAATTGACGTTACAGCGTTTGACAGAAATATCAAAATATTCTGAAATTCTTTTATTTTTGACGTGAAGCATATTCGTTTATTTAGCAACTTGCTATTTTACGGATAAAGTTTATCTTTTAATATATTATTCGTATTTAAGCGAAATTTTTAATAAACAAATTAATTAAAACTACTTTAAATCAATACTTTGAACTATATTGTACTATATTCCATAATAACGAATTTAACGAAAAATATCATTGACCAGAGCAACCATTTTCTTCCACAAATTGTCTTACATATTTTCGATTACCAAATCAAAATCCTCAAAAAATAATAGAATTTCATAAATAATTTGATGATGTGCAGTGAACTATAATATCTTTTTTCTTACTCTAAAAAAAGCTGTCAATTTATTAAAGTAAGACATATTTAAAACAAATATTTTGAGTTTTTTATATTTCAAATTATGCCAGACGCCTCAACTCGCAGGCGAATTAAAGAAATCGGTTAACGAAAATTCGAGATTTTTAGTTATAAGTATTTTTTTATATCGGAAAATTGTGTTAGACTAAAATATTCGAATTGTAAATGTTGCAAAAAAAATATAAACATCAATCAAAATATAAATTTGCTGTTATATCAAAAAAATTATTGTCAAAATATAAATTTGCTGTTATATCAAAAAAATTATTTTCATTTTTAGATTAGAAAATTAGAAAAATTTCATATAAAATTTTCAAAACAAACAAAAATATGATAAATAAATATTATTTTTGTTAAATTTTTTTAAAAAAAAATTCTTATAATGAAGTATATTTTAATTTATGTAATTTTCAATTTTCATAAAAGTAATTAAAAGTACAATTTAACCAAGTGTGTAGATATATTATTCAGACGCATTTATTATTATAATTTTTATTATTATATTAAAAAAAAAATTGTTAAAGATTTTTAAAATTTTTATATCAAATTTCTTTATTTATTTTAGTTTTTCCTATATAATTTTCTATATTTATAAATGCTTCTTTTATTTATTTAAGTTGTGTGTTATTTTAAAATATTTTTTATGTACACGTAAGTCTATTTATTTACCTCCAATCATTATATTAAATGCGCAGTATATTTTCATTACCTACCTCCCCACTAGCATCTCTATTAGCCCCAAAAAAAAAACATACAAAACACAATCATACTAAATACAATTTCATTATCAGATTAATATATATATAGTTTTTGATCCAAAAAAAAAACACTAACACTAATTTAAAATTACTTTTCTTTACTCTCCACGTTTTTATTAGCCGCAATCAGTTTTTGTTAATATTTTAATATCAAAGCTTAATTTTTTTTTATGTTTTGTTGTTCAAATACAACGACAAAACAATTTAACCTCAAATACCGGCTGACTGATATAAATAGCACAACATTAATCGAATAAAATTTAGTCAGTTTTTGAAAGTTTCAGTCAACAGACGACAAAAATTATATTTTAAAACTTTTTTTTTTGTCCAACCAAAAAAAAGTGCCCGCCATTTCATAATTTCTAGAAAGAAAAAACAAAAGGAAAAACAAACTTTTTTTTTTGAAAAAAACAAAGCAGTATTTTTAATTATTGTGAAATTTATAATTAAATAGAAAAATTAGTGTGCTGTACAAACATAAAATATCTCTAAAAAAAAAAATTATTTTCAAAATTTCATTTAAAATTTAATTCAAAAAAAAAAAAAAAATTAATTATTTACTAAATTGAAAATATATTAGACAATTTTCTTTAATATTATTTGAACTATTTTTTTTAAATTTTTTTTTTTCCTTGGTTAAACAAGAAAATCATGTCCGAATCTCATTTTGATCAATACGAACATTATAATTTTGATGTCGACAAGCATATATTTTCGGGACATAGTGGTAAACAACGTTCAAAAAAAGAAGCTAGCACACATACAAATCATTTTGATCCAAGTGGACATTCAAGAAAAATTTTAACAAAATTAATGAACACTAATAATAATCATAAAAAAGAAGAAACATTAGTAACTGATAAAAAAATTAATAATATTGAAGAATAATTAAAATAAAAAACATTTTTATGAAAGATATTTTGAAATAATTTAAAAAAATACATAAAAAAATACAAAAAAAAAACATTTTTCTGAACTGAATTTAAAATAAAATTAATGAAAATATAACAAAAAAAAAATATAAATTAAATTATATAAAAAAAAAACATAAAACCCCCCCCAAAAAAAGTGAAAAAGAATATAAAAAAAAACAAAGTTCTTGAAGACATTTTAAAAAAAAAAAAAATAACTAAAAATATTATTATTTTACATAAAAATTTAAAAACTCTCATACTTGACTTCAAAATTACTGCACCATCAAATAAATTAATTTTGACTTCTACAAAAACCAACATAAAAATTATTGAAATAATTAAGAAAAATTTTACTGCCACACAATAAAATCCAAAAAAGAAAAAAGAAAATGGTATTATCAAAAAGTTCCAGTGTTAATGTTAGTAGTGGTAATACAACAAATAGCAATCAATCACAATATCATTCTAGTAATAATCAATTTCCATCATGGTTATCAAGATGGCTACTAAATCCAACATTTTATTCATCAATTAATTGGAAAATAATGCCAGATTGTCATCGAGATGTTACAAGTTGAATTAGAAAAAAGAGATGATTTTTTTTTAAATATACTTATGTTTAATTTAATTTAGTTTTTCAAATATTTTCTTTTTAATTTTCTCCATATTTTTTTTTTTATTCTTTTAATGTTTAGCGTTTTTCTTTTTAATTATAAAACAATTTTTTCTCTTAGATATTATTATATTTAAATTTTTTTTTAAAAAAAATAATTAGATATTATAATTAATTATTAAATTAATTTAAAAAACTTCAATTGAACTTACCAAAAAAAAAAAAAAAATTTTAATTAAATTTTTTTTAACTTAAATTTGTTTTTCTTTTATAATTTTTCTAATTAATTTTCTTTTATTTAATTTTTTAGTTTTCCTAATTAATTTTATATTACTTTTCTTTTGGTATTTAAAATAATTTTTAAAGAATTGATTGGAGAAAAAATTTAGCCCAGAAAATGAAAATACTTTACTGGAATGTTTTGGAAAAAAATGATGGGGAAAAATATGGGCTAAAAAAAAACACTGAAAATATTAAAATTGTGATTTTATGCTAATAATTTTTATTAATTAATTTTATAATTTTTTTTAGAGGTTAGAGTGAGAGAGAGTTTTTCTTTTTTAAGTTAATTATTTAAGAATTTTCTTAATTTTTTTTATATATAAAATATTTTACATAATTTTATGTATTTTTTTTTTTTCTTTCTTTCATTTGAATTAACGAACAGAATTAACATAAATAATAAAAAAAAAATGAACGTACATAAAAAATATATGAATTTATAAAAAAAAATTTTTATAAAAATTGAAAATTCTTAAAAAAAAAATATTATGATAAAATATAAAAAAAAAAAACATTAAAATATGAAAAATAAAAAAAACTGGTTTTCTTTGTTTATAATAAAATTTATGCTCTTGATAATATTTTTGCCCTTGTTGTTGTATGTTGCTTAAAGTAAAAAAAAAAGTTTTTATATACATTATGTATGTACACACTTTTTTTTATATTATTTTATTTAATCGCCTCTGCGCATTTTAAACACGTTCGTCAGACATTTTGCCAGATATATGATGCATAATTTAAAAGTATATAATAAATAAAGTCAATTTTTATATTGATGAAACAACATTAAATTGGTGGAGACATGGGGGAGCCCTAATTCTTTTAACAAATAAATATTTTCAGGGTCGAATTTTTATATTATATACTTATATATTTTTTTTTATTTACTGTTATATTTGTTTAAAAAATAATAAATAGTAATTAATTTTAATAGTAAATAGTATTCTTTGTTTTTAAAATACTAAATTTTTGATGAAATTTTATTGTCTTTGTTAAATAAATCGGTTCGGGATAAATTAGTAAATGCTTTAAAATATATGTAATAAGTTAATTTTAGGAAGATATTCAAGAAATACACTACCTAATTATTCTAAAATTAATAGAGGTTTTGTTTTAATATTTCCTTGTTTCTGAAAACAATAAGTAATTTTTAGAAATGATATTTACAAATTAAATATAAATTTTACCAATATTTTCAACGTTATACTATAAATGTATAAAACTAGTCACAAACTCACAAGTAGAAGTAACAGCTGTTTTAAGTTAAATTTTTAAATTAAATTCGACACTTTTTAGGTTAAGTTAATGACTTTACATCGAACAATCAGAAACGTTGAATTTTGTTTAAAAAACGTTGAAATCAACCTAAAAGTTGGTATAGGTATAAGGTAAGTTTTTAATATTTCATCAGCTTAGGATTAGTATGACTATTTTTAATACAATATAGTTTAATGGATAAAATATTGGTAAATTCCAGAAAAACCTAAAAAAAAATCCAAATAGAAATGTAAATATTATGCAGTTAATATGTTTGTATATAGAAATATGCATTGCCCATGCTTTTTTGACGTAAACAATTCGTGTAAAGTTTAAAATATTTTAGTACAGTTGAGCACATAAAATTTTTAAAGGCGGGTCAAATATTACATTTGCCACACATATTGTTATCAGAAATAGTAAAATTTTTACTTTTGTCTAGTAAATGTATTCAAAATAAAATACGATGTAGTTACGGCTGTCATATATGGTTGGATTATTTTTAAGTTATACAATACGTGGCCATATTTCCTACCGATTGCAAAAATTACTTTATATGAAATTTACCTGTTAATAGCACCGAATAATTTCCTCTTTCAGTAATTTAAAAAGTCAAATACCCTTTGCCTGTGGATAAAATGGAAAATACCTGGCACTATTGTGTTATTAAGTACATAAAGCTGTTAATAAGCATATTTTGCTTTTAAATTAATTTTTTTGGCTAGTGATTACTGCCCTGACTATTTTATTACAATTATTAAAGTTAACTCTAAAACTTTTTATAAAATTTTTCGGTTAAATGTATTATTTAAACTAATATTTTAAGTTTAAAAATCAAATAGACAAAATACCGGTTAATTTTTCTAGATACAAAATTGTACTGTTTAGGTGCGTACTCGCCTATTTTACGTCAATATAAAATCCCGTCTATAGCATACTTTTATCTTTCATATTTTACTTCAAACTTCGCTGGGTATCCTAATGCAATCAAAAACATAACCTCAACTAATAGAAATATTTTATTGTATATATCAAAATTTTATTAAAAAATATAAATTGACTTTTTTTAAGTAATTTGGTTAATTTAATACTGATATGATTGTTTGTAGAATATAATTTAATACTCAAATTACAATAATAATCTAACGTCGGTATTTCTTATTAATTTTTTTAGAAAATTAGATTATGCCAAAAATAAAAAATTCCCGCGTTTTTTAAATTATGTACTTCATAGCGAATGCAGCGCCAAAATAATAATATTAGTTTAAATTATGTACTATAGCGTTACATCAGAACGCAACTGTCATAAACTGTCAAAGTATTATTAACCTAAAACGCATAAAAATATTACCATTCACGATTCACATCACGGTATACAATCTAAAAGAAAAGTATTGATATTTTAAAAATAATTTTTAATTTATTTCACCACCAACATTAAAGTGTATCTAGAAATTATTAAAATAATATCAATAAATATTAATATGTAAAGACCCCTACACAATTTATATTCAGTTTAAAGTAAAGGTTTGTTTTTTTTTTTTTTTGGTTTTCAACAGACAAAACTATGCACACAATACTTGTGCATAAAATAACAAATAATTAATTTTTGACATCACATATTAATTTATTATATTGTCTTACAAAAACTTGAGCATATAAAATGAGTGAAGAAAAAGTAAAGAAAGTCGTGCATTTACCAAAAGTGAAAAAATTCAATTCAGTTGTGTAAGTATTCAATAATACAAAATAAAAGCGGCCATTACAACTTTTCTTTTATTTTGATTTAATTATTTTAGAATCTGTCCAAGCAATAACTCTAAATTACCAGTTTGTTTTGATCCATCACTTAATGGTCATGATTTCTTCTCAAAAACAATTACATGTTCCTGTTTAGATTCGGCTGATGATCAAAATCACAAATGTAATAGTGGTGAGGATGGTTGTCGAAGGACACGAAAAAATGGTAATTTTTTTGAAAAAATATAATGATCAAAACTTTCCCTTGAAACTAAGGTTTTTATTTTGAAATTTTTCAGAATACGCACGACAACAGATGAAAAAATATCGTGAAAAATTGAAACAAGATCCTGTCAGATATACGAAATATTTACAAAGCGAAAGAGAACGTAATGCACGCCGAAAATTAAGAAAAGTTCAAAAAATATTAGCTGAAGATAATAATTCTTTAAGTAGTGAACAATTAAAGAAATTACAAAAACGTCATCAGAATTTATTAAATAGAGCACGGTTACGATTTGGTCAAGAGTATTTAGTAGATATTAAAAATACTCAACCACAATCAAATGATTCGTTATCTTCAACTAATAATGAATTTTTAGATGAAATCAAACCAAAACGTAATAAAACATATATAAATAGAAAGAAAAAGAAATCAGATTTAAAAAATAATAATGAAGTAAAGCGTAATGAGGAATTTAAGGATAATAATGAAAGTGATAATAGTATAAAAGTAGATGAAGAATTATCAAACGAATATTCAGTAACAACACCCAAGTCTGACAATTCCGAACTGCCAAGTTTACATTTTTTTAGTAGTCTTTTTAATAATGGAAAAATTAACAAAAATAAAACTACTGTTTATGAAATTGGTAAAGGAATTGGACCATTTACAAATTTAAAAATTATTAATAACAATGAATTTGATAGTAAAGAATGTAAGTAAATAATTTTGATTAATTTCTATTATATACTAAAAAAGTTCTTAATTAAATGATTGTTTATTTTTGTGTTTAGGTATTATTCCAGAAACAGAGTTTAAACAAGAGGACACATGTGAAATTAAAGACGAACCAATAAGTGATCCCGATAATGATAATTCAATAAGTCATGATATGGATTTTAATATGGAGGAAGATGATAGCTTATCCGATACAGACACTCCTGATGATGTAAGAATTTCGAATAATTAAAAAAACAAAAATTTAATAATAATTTTTCATTATTTTTAGAATGATTTTACATTTAACAGGATTTGTTCTATAGTCAATTGCCCATCTCGCTTTATGTGTAAACCTGATATTAAATATTATCCGTGAGTAGTAAATACAAAATATATGTACATCAAATTTTACATATATTTTAAAATTTTTTAGTTTTCCACCACAAAAAGAAATTCGCGAATGTTGGTTTAATTTAATTAAAACAAAAACAAATCAATGGATTGTCGATCCAGATGCATTTGTTTGTTCTTTACATTTTGCACCAGCATGGTTTCAAAATTCACCAAGTTATGGTAATAAAATGTTATTGCTAAATGCTGTACCAACAATTTTTCCAAATGGTACTGCGTCACAATTTGATCTTGATATACCAACAATTAAAAAAGATGATTATCATAATTCAGAAAAATTTAAAAATTATTATGAATGGAGTTGTATGAAATTGCGTGAACAAGAGAATTTATTAAAAAATCAACAAGTTATGGTTGAAAATCAATCAGAATATAAAATTATTCAAACAAAACGTATTGAAAAATTATACAAGATAGTGGATGAATTTAAAAGGACTTTAAAAATATCATCAAGTTCATGTGATGATGAAATTACAAATTTTCTTGAAAAAATTGATGACATGAAAACAGATTTATTAAGTTAAAAATATTAATAATCATATAATAAGTTTTTGTTTTTGCAAGAAATTAATTAAGTATATTTTTTGCATATATATAATGATAAATAATTACTTTACTCTTCATATACATATATATTGTTATAGAAATTACATTGAAATATTGATTATGGTTTAAAAAATGCACTTATTATTGTGTTAAATTATAATAATTTTCCTAATTTTTTTTTTACATTAGTAATAAAGCTATATTGTATTGCATCATAAAATCTATCATAAATTTGAGTTTTATTTGTGTAAAAAGGCAAATCTAATTCGTAATAGAAAAATCTAATTCGTTACGAGCTTTAGTTTGTTTTTTGTTGACATGTCAGTTAACCCTTAGTACCTCACTGTCAGCGTAAGTACATAATGTAATGTCGTAGGTTGAAGAAATCAACAAAAATTAAAATTTTGATATTGTTCAGGGGAAAATAACACGTAACTATCTACTCAGCAATTCGAACTTAAATAGATTCCAGCTGTCCTCATACTTTACCAGGATTTATGTTAAATCATTAATATGATTAATCATCGAAATAAATCGATTTCTTTACATCTACACTGATTTCTACATCTACATTGCATGGAAGCACATAATCTTAATTTCAAAATTCTATGTTAAAATATTAACCAGAATTGTAGATTGAAGTTTTTAAGTAACAATAAAAAGAATCTTGTTTCATTTAAATAACAAACCCTATAACCATAAAACCTAACTCAATCTCCATATTCTAAATATATTCTTTATTCCTCGTCACTCAATAATAACTAAACAGCCATTGTAAACAGTAAAATCTACCTTGTAACCTAAGCACCGTTCTGACGATTCTAGAGTTCACGTTGTATTTTTGTACTTTCAGAATACTTGTGTTGTAAAAATTCATATTACCTTTAATATATTTAATTACTCGTATTATCACTGAAATCTGAAAGATAGTATTTTATTATAATACAAAACCTGCCGTTAACATCATGGTCTCGTTTGTGCTCAATAGACAAATCAAATTCTTTTTAAAAAGCCATATCAGTGAGTCTAGGATTTGCAAATTAAAAACATACATGTATTTTCCGAAATTCTTCTGTAAAACTTCTATCAATATTGAAAGAAGTTTTACAGAATTGAAGTGTTTGAATTCCATTAAGTATCGCAATCTCCGATCAAACGTGTTTCCCTTGCAACACAGAGTTGGACTTTGTTTTTTGTCTATAGCCCTGTAGTAATTTGACACTACAAAATATTTATTTGCATATATTTTCAAACATGATTAATCGTGATTTTTGAAAATTTTCTCCATTCATCTTAATGTTTAGTAATATTTTGAAGTTATACGATTTTGAAAACCTAACTAAAATAGCTTTTGCAAAACCTATCCTCCTAATTAAGTAATAAAATTTTGGCAATTGTCAGAAATAATGGCGCTATAAAATATTGTCATTGCAAACAAATAAAGTTTTTCTAACGCGATTATATTTAGAAAAAAATCTTTAACATTTTAACGACCGCTGCGCCAAAATCCATTGCCTTTATTTTTTAGAAACTCCGAAATTTACTAAACAAAGATATAAAATAAAATGACTTTACCCAGTACAAAAGCATGGTATTTTTGTATACATGACTTTTGTGTAGCAGGACGCACAACACCGAAAACAATTTGTATTTTGTAAACGACTCCAAAACTATGAAAACTGGGAATGGCTTCAACTGTCATTTGAAATGTTATTGAAATATTTATTGTATTAAAGACCTAAATTAAGTAATTAATAATAAAATATTGAAAAATAAAATAATTTGTAGTAGAATAAAAAATATGGCAGCGAACGAAAATGTATTTAAGACCCGTTAAAAGTCAAGTCAGTTTTTTTCATTTAGACATCACAACATTTTCTTGCTATTTTATCTTTTTAGAATTATGTAAATTATGGCTCCCTAATACTGAAAAAATATTTAGAGCCAAACAAATCAAATTTCAATACAAATAATAATATGTATAAAGAAGAAGTTGAAACTAATTTACAATTTTGACGTGGCGGATACGGAATTTCTTATTAAATATAATGAATGAGAATGTACTGGGATGGTACTTTAATTTCGATTTTCTAAACAGCTGTTATGGTTTTTAGGTATAAAAAATAATAAACAAACTCAAGCACTATATATTAAAATAATTTTTGGGCTTTTTCATTAATGAATTATACTTGTAATATCCTTCTAAAAACCATTGCTTGTGCCCTCATGTAGGGCGCAAGATAAATTTCAGAAATTAAATTATTGGCACAGCAAAGTGATGTTTGTGTAGTGTAGCCTCTTCCTTAATTTATGTAAAATTTATTTATATTAAATATAATATAAACCATAATTAATACTAATTATAATATATCAGGAACTTGGTATGGGCACTACATATATTTCATTTTTTTACCAAGTAAGAGTTAGTGTTCATATATTAGAAATTGTTCAAAAATTTCACTATACCAATTATGTAAATTCACTTTACATTAATTTTTACTTTAATAATCAAACCATCCGTTGAAAAATTACATTTGAAAGATATATTTGAAAAATTTATATATAAAACGAAATATTAAATATGTCAATGTTTTATGTAAAATGTACAAGATTTCGTAAATCAAGGATCTTATTTATTTGAATTAATACAAAAACAAGGAAATTAAGAAATAATGGGTGGTGGTAAATTAATTTAAAAAAAAAAAAAATTATTTAGGATTTTTCATAAATAAATTTGAAATTTTAAGGACATACACCAAATCCAAATTTTTGGAAAAAGGCTGTATTTTTGGGAGCACTTCCAGCCGTTGCAATAATGATGATTAAAACTTTTATGGAAATATCTGGTCATGAACATGAAAGACAAGAATTTGTGCCCTACAGTCATTTAAGTAAAAAAAAAATGTTTATTTTATGAACTTATTGGGCAAATAAATAAATTTTATAAATTTCTAAGGACTTCGGAACAAAAGATATCCTTGGGGTGATGGAAACCGTACATTCTTTCATAATAAAAAACTAAATCCTTTACCAGAAGGATATGAGGACGATGAATAATATTTGACTAAAAAAGAAAATAGATTTTTTATTCCGTTTACTCTTAGTAAAAATTATTTTAATTAAATGAAATTAAAGGAAATAAATTAAATATTTACATTTGTTTCACAAATGTGAAATCTTTATGTATTTATTTCTTTTTTTGTAATTTTAATCGTTCTACATACAGAAAATTAATTATTTAATGTTCATAACCATCTGGCAATGCATTTGTGTGTGGATTGTGGAAAAGACTCTTGTTACCTTCACCCCACGGGAAACGTTTATTACGAAGACGTAAATGTTCATATTTAATAAATTCCTGTCTTGGATGATCATGCTCTTCCTGATGTTTTAAGTATGCATTTAACATGCACATACCAACAGCTGGCAATGCAACGAAAAATGATAAACGTTTCCATACCTTGTAACCACCTATGAAAATAATATTAAATTCATTTTATTAATGTTCATTTGAATTGAATAGATTGATTTTTTCGCTTTGTGAAATGTTGGGGGAAAAAAAATGTTGAAGTTACATAAGGATAAGCTTAACCTAATAATAGTGACAATTGGTATGAAATGTTAATTTATTTCGAGATTTTTGGTACCTGAATGATCACCAGCTACAGCTGAAGGTCCTGCTGAATAATTTCTAGCAGCAACAGCTACATGACGTCGAATAGCGTAAGAAAGAAGTGAAGCCATTCTGAATATTTCTGAAATTTCTCTGATTACTTTTTTTTTCGACTGACAAGAAATAAGAAAACACTTTTGACGCAAAATTACCGTTGCGACAAATTAAATACTAGTGTCATAAGATAGAACTATAAAGATGTAATTTTAAAATTAGGCCCACACTATATGAGTCAAGTATAGAATTAATATACTATTTAATTTAATATACTGGATTTACAGTATATAATATAAGGAGATGCTATAGTGATTAAAAACAATCCTTTGATTAGAGCAGTCGAGAAAGAGATGTTTTGGAAAGTGATGGCTACCACAACAAAAGGTCAGAAGCTTTTTCTTTAAATTAAAAATCCTTTCTTAACGATTTAACTCTAAATAACTATAATATGAAAGAGATATTTATTTATTTTTGGTAATATGTAATATAAATAAAAATTTAAAATGTATTTTTATAAGTCATAAAATATAATTTGCATGGTAATTTGCAAATTGTAAGCTACATGAAAATCTTTGGGACAAAAAAATAATAATTTTACACCAGGAAATTTTAATTTCATTGAAATGTCTTCAGGAAATCTAAAATATATAACTAAAAATAATTCCATAAAATATAATTACTAAGCCGCACTCTCACTACGCACTATCGATAAAATTATACAAATTGAAAACTCTTATTTCTTAATTAAACGAATTTTTATTATTTTTATTTTATAATTTTAAATGTTTCCCTGAATTAAACGTAATTTAAATTTAACATTAAATAGGTTTGTAATATTAAAAATATATCTAACTTTATTAACTTATTAAATTTTCTATATTTATTTACTGCAACCGTATAAATTTTCCTGTAATTTTAACATTTAATAAGTTTTAAACCCTTGCACACACCAGGGTTTAAAACTTATTAAATTCTTAGTGTTAAAGCGTACAAAATGTAATTTTGTATACATTTTATTAAAATTACATTTTATACGCTTTAACACTAAGGATTTTTAATATTTATTTTCTGATTTAAACAATTTTTTAATTTTCGATTATTTTAACTTGTTTGATATTTCAAGAGAGTGATAGTGAAGCTTGCAAACAGCATTATGATATTTTTTATAAGGTTTACTTTTTATTCAATGTTGTGCAGTTGTATTGAGTCGCTAATTGTAATTTAATAATAATATTGACAGATCGTCATTAAAATAGGTTATTATAAATAACGTTGTTTACATTTTTTGATTATACATTCTCCTATGTCGTCTCTAAAGTTTCGTGAAACATTTCAATTAGTCACAAAAAAATCAATTCAATGGTTTCCCGGTCACATGGGAAAAGGTTTAAAACAAATGCAACAAAAACTGAAGTCAGTTGATTGTATTATTGAAGTGCACGATGCCAGAATTCCTTTTTCTGGAAGAAATCCTGAATTTAATTATACAGTAACTGGAATAAAACCGCATATATTAGTTTTAAATAAGAAAGATCTTGGCGAACCCCGTTTTATTAAAGATATTAATAAAAACATTAAATTAAATTGTGGAATCGATCATATTATATATACTAATTGTAAAGATCCACAATGTAGTGGTGTAAGAAAAATTATACCAACAGTAACCGATTTAATTGTGAATTCGAATAGATTTAATCGTTCTGAAGAAAAAGATTATTGTGTAATGGTGATAGGTGTTCCAAATGTTGGAAAATCATCCGTATTAAATGTTCTGAGAAATCGCCATTTAAAACAGAGAAAAGCATCAGCTGTTGGTGGAGTAGCTGGCATTACAAGAAGTGTTTTAAACAAAATTAAAATTTCAGAAGATCCATTAATTTATATGGTGGATACTCCCGGAATTTTAACGCCAAATATCGCTAACGATGACATGGGGATGAAATTAGCATTATGTGGTTGTCTGCCAGATCATTTAGTGGGTGAAGATTTAATTGCAGATTATTTATTGTATTGGTTAAATAAAAATAAAAAGTTCGAATATGTTGAATTCATGGGATTACAACAACCAACTGATCATATTCAGGAAGTTTTAGTTAGTGCTTCTAAAAAATTACAAAAAACAAAGAAAATAAAAAATTATGATGGAAGGCTAGTAGTAATGCCGGATATGATTTATGCAGCTCAATTTATGATAAAATTATTTCGGAATGGACATTTTGGAAAGATCAATTTAGATAAAGGTATCATTAAAATAAGGGAAGGATTAATAACAGAAAATACATATAATTGAAATAAATCGTGATCAACTTGAATACCAATTTTATCTCATTTACGACCAAAATGAATAACTGTCATTTAAAAATTTCTGATGCGAATGTATATCGATCATATTCCATCATAAGCTATCAAATGACCACGACATCTTTAACTTATAATTTTTTCTCACGCGATGATAATGTTAAAGTACACCATTTTTTGCTGCTAAAGATATCGCTAAACTTGATGCACCAGTTATCCAAAAAATTTTACCACGCAGTGAACTAAAATTATAATGATATTATTTAACAAAAATTATATTATTTAATAATTAAATTCATATGATCTTACAAATATCAGAATGAAATTCTCCATAAAATTATGTTAATGGAAATAGTCCAAATATTTCAAAGAATCCCATTTGTCTTAATTCAATTTGTATGTATAAATCTTTTGCAGCTAGCAATTAAAAGAAACACGAGAAAGTAACACAAACTTAACTTCTTTAATTTTAATTGATGTTAATGATTCTATTATCTTACAAAAATTGCAGTTATAATATTCAGTTAAAACTTCTTATAAAATTTTATAAAATAAGTGATTTTCATTAATTTGCAATTTTTCAAATTTATAAATTTAAACTTTTTTCACATCAAAATGTGTATTAGAAAATCGGTAGTAAATGCAATAAATAAAATGACAATAATATTTAAGTTGGTAATTATGTATAATAAAGTTTAGCTAAAAAATACATTTTATTGTGATTTATTAAAATCAAATTATAAGTTTATTCGTTAAGTACCACTTGTAGATTTTATCTGGAAGTTGTATCGAACGTTCTGTAGGCAAAAACAGATATAAAATATAATATGAAAAAATTCAAAGACAAAAAATATCTAAAATGGAATTAGCTGTGTCTTTATGTAGCTGCTCAGCAAGCAGCTACATAAAGAATTCTGATATATCCGAAAAGTACAGCAAATTATCATTTATCGTCGATAATCTTTCGTGAATAACTATTTCTATCGAACGAAAGCGGTCAAATGACCACTTTGCATAGCAACACGATATACTTACCAGCTGATTACAAGTCAAGACCAAGAACAATTTAGCATGGGCAATAAAACACAACAATTAGAAAACATATTTTCAATACTATCTTTCGTCAATTTCAGTTCAGTCAGAGGTTGGCTTTTATATTTTTTCGAAGAATTTTATTTGTTTCGAAATTTTGGAGTTTGAATTTACATAATACGCTAAAAATAAAATATCAAAGTTCCTACTACATACTTAATTTTAGTTTTTCTTTTGATTCACTTTACTTAGACTAAAATTTTACTTTTAACTGGAATATTTATAATAATAATATTAGTATAAATTATTAATAATAATAATGTATACTAATATTATTTCAAATTGAACTTATCGCCTCGGTAATATAAAATCAACTGTGCATAAGCATGTGGCGTGTGACAAAACCACAAGTAAGTTTTTGCAAGCAAAATGTCATCCTTGCAAAAACTTACCGTAATAACTTCAGTTTCAGTGCATATAGAGAACGTAATGAAATTTCATAAATTTGTCCAGAGGTCAAATACCCTAGATAACAGATAACGGTAGCATACAGTAGATTTATCAGGAAAAACGAAAGAAGAGAAATATTGAAAAATTAAGTAGCTATGTAAGATAGTAAAAGTCATATAGTTGAGAAAAATCGAAGGTGTTGAATTCTAAATTTGTTTAGCACACTTTAAAAAGCGATCATTTGACTGCTATGGTGGTTAGTCTTAAAACAAAAAACTACAAATGGCAAACATGTTGCACATGTGGTTTTGTTTTGCCTGCAACACGTTATTCCTAATGATGAATAAATTTCTATAAAAATGATATGAAGAATAAGAATAACTATTAAATTAGTTATTTTTAAATATACATATAATAAAAATTATAACCTTATATATTAAATATTATTAATCATAAATTTAATTAATATAGATATATATATTATTTAATTTACTTAAGTAAACAGTTTATTTTTATATATATATAACATCAAAAAACACATACAAAAAATATGTACGGAGTTGAAATAAATAAAAATAAAAGACTGCCTTAGCGAACAGAAAATAAAATACAACAGAAAAAAGTGTTTTTGTATAAAATTCTGTTAGCTTAATAAAAATTCTATCAATTAAACATTCAAAATATATAAATTATTCAAACAACGAATCAGACATATATTTTAACTTTGCATTTCGGTTGAATTAGGCCTTTCTATAGTCATTGTTTGCTGTGGTATTTGACTGTCCGTAGTTATTCCTAATGATGAATAAATTTCTTTAACCACAAATAGAATAGTATCCGCAGATTCCCTGTAAAAATATAAAAGTTTTAAAATGAATTAAAATCTATGTATGTACATTTTAGGAAAATTTGTTATAAAATTTACTAGTACTTCTTTACCAAAATGTCATATTGAAAAATATTGCAAACTCTAAATAAAATACAAATTAAGAATAACCTCAGGATTTAATATCATAAATTAACAATAACATCAATGAGTTAAATTTAATAAATTTTTTTAAACCAATTTCATTTACTTACCAATAACAAACATGACTCGTTAAGGCAAACAAATATTCGTTAAAAAATTCTAATGGTGCTTCCTGTAACACATAATCAATACGTTTTGAATCATTTAATTTACCCAAAGGTAAATCAACATCAGCTGCCTCTGGTTCCGAAGTAAAATTTGATGATTGCGATTCTGTTCGATCTCGTGTTGTAGGTTCATCCATTTTTAATTGCAATTCTAAAACCTAAAAGAAAACGCATTTCCATTCATATTTATAGAATATACATAAACGGAAGGACTTTATTTTACTTTATCAACTTCTTCCTCAATTTCTTGTACATCCGTTTTAGTTTTAGTCGGTGTCATAAAAAATACACTTTCCACCGTATTCTTAAATGTTTCCACAATTTTTTGTTTAACCTCAGTACCAACCCGTGTCATTGTTTCTTTTAATTCTAAATGCATACGTTTTCGACCTTTATGATGTGGTATTAAAACTGGCCGAGCGGCACTTAATTCAGGATTTATTAAGGCTTCAACACGATAAGCAACTGGATCATATGGATGGAAAATATTATAAAAACTAGTACATGTTGGTAATTTGAAATCTAATCCTAAGCTGTCAATGCCTCGAATTGTAACAAACATTCCTAGAATTTAATTTAAAAATAAATAATATTATTGTTTTATAATATAATTTTACCAATTGGTGATCCTAATGCAAAAAATTTCTTAGGTGCAAATAATAATTGCGGATAATTAATAAATGGTTGTCCTGTACCTGCTGAACCCATTGTGTAACTAACTTGTTTCTGTAAACCAGATGGTTCAACAACTTGTTTACCTTTATGTTTATCTTTTTTTGATGTTGTATCTACTATTTGATCAGGATTTTCCTAAAAATAAAAAACATAATAATTTATTCATCATCACTCTGAAAAAATTACATACTGAATTTTGAACATCATTATCTTCAATTGGTTTTTGATGACACAATAAATCAAATAATATCAAGGAACCCAAACTGTGTCCGGCTAATGATATTTGTCCATTAAAATTTGTATTTCTCTCACAATATTTCAAGTAAACACGATTCATACAATTAGCCACCGTATCTATAATACTCTGACAAAAAACTGGACTCGTGTAAAATAATACATCTAATACAGTGTCATTAGCAAAATTACGTAATCTTGGTATAGATTCTAATGTAATTGCTTTAAGTTTCTCATCAATACCAGATTCTTTAGAATGTAATTCATCATGCCATGATACAGGTAAAACTTCAACTCGCCCAACTTCGCCGTGATCACAAGAATTTTTATAATGTGATTGAACTAATTGATAGGCAATACTTCGGAATTCTTCAACTAAAAATAAGATATTTTTCGAATTTTGATAATAGTCTTATTTATTTCGAGAAAAAAAACTGAACTTACCAACTTCTTCGACAGATCGAAATTTAAGATCACAACCAGACCCAATTCCGTGTACCATAAATAAAAGATGATCAACTTTATTTGTTTCACCAGCTTCAATGATAAAATCATCTAAATCGCGTTTAACAACCCGAGGTCTAGACTGCGATTGCTACAATTAAAAAATATATACATAAAGAATTATAAGTTTGCAACTAATTTCAAAATAAAACTTTCAATATTACCGTAGCACCACCCCATGCATCAACAATTTGTGATTGTAAGAAATGTACCATAACTGATGGGCCATGAAAAACTACAGTTTCACCAGTTGCTAATGCAATTTTTTGATGCCATTCACCACTACTCGATGCTTTTTTATACTCAGATTCAAGTAAATCAGATGTCATTTCATTATATGGTACATATTTGGAATCAATAGCTTTGTAAAACCATGAACAACGTCTAACTTCAGAAGGATCACCATTCCAGTACACTGGAGTACGTGTCTTTTTCTTAATATCTACATCATATCGACCACCTTCCACTGGAATTATTTGCGGACCTAAAAAATATTAAATGTTTGCAAATTTATGAAAGAAGTTTATATTTTATGAAAAAAGGAATATGCCAAGAATTTACCGTGTTTTTGAAAGCTCTCTTCTAATACGTTCGAATCTTTGTGAGAAAATGGTGTCCATACTTGTTTAGCGTCAATTGATTTCTTGAAAAACCAATGATGTACTGCTGGTTGATAGGCCTGAAACATTAGTTATTACTTTTTAATCAAACTTTTGTATCGATCATTTAATACCACAAGTTTTGTTGTGCTTGCAATATGAGCAGGATTTGCTTTAGCCATATTTAATTGTTCTAAAATTTCTTCAGGTAAATCATCCTATAATACATTTGATGGAAATTGTCTTAGATAGAAATAATAAATAAATAAAATTATATTATGCTTACAGTTGAAAGTTTCTTCAAATTATCAAGAATCTGTTGTTGTTGTCCTCCCAATGAATTATTAAAATCGCTTGAAAATTCTGAACAAGCTGATGATGGAGGTTCAACTAAATTCGATGCAGGCGTTAACGGACGATTTATTTCGTTATTCGTTGCCGTTAATAGCTGTTTTTTAATTTCTACAATACCTTGATTACCACTATCATAAAAATTATAATTTATATCGTTAATCGAGTCACCTAAATTCTGTGGTGGTGGATTATTAAAAAAATTTTGAATTCTTTGACTATTTGGATCTTCGATTGTTTGATTATCACCACAATTGAATTCGTCCCGTGCAGATGAATTAGCACTGTTATTACTAAACGAATCAAAAAACTTTGAAGGATCTGATATTGATAAATTTGCTTGTGAAATTTCAGTCAAATTTGTTGAATTTGAAAAATCAGATTTGTTTTCAATATTTTGATATTGTTGTTGTTGATTAATTGATGAAAAAAAATTTGCAAATAAATTTTGCTCAGATTTTTCCAACTTTTCTGGAGTACTTTTTTGTGAATTATTTAAATTTTCTTCACTTTTAGGACGTGGTATTGTTGACTGAAAATTTAATTGATGATTTATTTGATTTGGATTATTAAAGAAACTCGCTGTACATGGTACAGTATTTTCGGTTTGATATGATTGTTGGATATGATCGTTATTGTTATATTTATTAGCCAATTGTTTTTCAAAATCAGAATTTTTTTTAGTTGTCTCTGACTCGGAGGAAATTATATTAGTAACGACTGGTTTACTAGAAGTTGATACAATGTTACTAAAATTATTTAATTCTTTTGATTCTGAAATTGTACCAAAATAATTTGATAAACTGGAACTATCGCTTCTCAAATTTTCTGATTGTGAAATTAAATTAGAAGTTTCGCCTTTTGCACAAATATATTTTTCAGTTTCTAGATTCGTTGTCGAATCGTTTGGGTTTTTATGTAAATTATCAATTTGGTTAATATTTGCTGTTGAAACTGGTTCAACTGCTGATTGGGTTGGTATCGAATTTTCTTGTACTGAATTCGAATTTGTATTGCAATTATTTTGAATCGCGGTAATTTCACTACAATTTTCTTCAGTAGTGAAATCTATTGTACTTGCTATTATAATTTTCTCAGAAATAATATTCCCAGCTCCAGCTTGTTGGGAATTAAAAAAATTTACTGGAGATAATTGCGAGCTCTCTACAAATTGTGGAGGCAAAATACTTGGTGGTGGAGGAGTTACTGTTTTTATTAATTTGTTGCTTGAGCCTGAAGTTCTTCTGAATGGATTAGATCCTTGTGGGTTAGATATTGGTGGCTGCGGTGGTCCAACTGGTAATTGTTTTGGTGGAACAGTTGCCTGTAACTGAGATATTTGTGATGTTTGTTGAATTAATGGTTCCACTGGTTTTTGGTCAATACTTGGCGGTTGAAGAGGCACGCTGTCGTATTGGTCTTCCTTGGGCTCAGGCTTTTCAACAGGTGGTGGTGGAAAATTTGGAATTAATGATGCACTTTGAGAAAGATTATAAGATGAATCAAAAAATTGAATTTGGTTAGCTGTTGATTGCTGTGGCGAACAATTCTGAAAAAAGTTGGCTGGAGATGGTTCTTCTTCCGAAGGGTTGAAAATAACAGGTTGTGGCACTTGATTAGCTAGAGATTCTGTCGGAGTAAATATTTTATCAGCCTCATATAAACTTGCTTTTTCGGACACAGGATTACAAATTGCAGTTTGTTGATTTGATTGATGATCCAAAGTTTGAATAGGTACAGAAGCTTGATTTTCCGTTAAATTCTTATTAATTTCTTGTTGATTTCTGTGTTTTGGTTCTGTTTTATTTTGAGGTGATGGCAAGGGATTTTCCGATTGATTAACTGGATTAAAAAATTGAGTGATCTCTGGAATTTGATTTCCTGATGATACCGAACCAGTATGAAGCTGATCTATTGGGTTAAAAGTCGGTGTTGTGTCTGGAAATTTAGTTTCAGTTGATACAGATATATTTTGCTGTGGATTGAAAACTTGAATTGTTTCTGGAGTGGGATTTGCAGTATACTGTAACTGATTTATGGGACTCAAAAACTGTGATTGCTGCTGTGCCTTATTTTCAAATAATGGCGAATTGCCTTGCTGATTAGTTAGAGGATTGAAAAGCGGGACATGGGCTAATTCTGGTTGATTATTACATTCAATAAACGAAGAAGTTGCGTTTATTGGTGTAAAAAAATTCCTTTCACCCTCGGATGATGGTAAAGGTGGTAAACCAGTCACAAAAGGTGGAGGTGGATTACAATTCGGTGAATAGTGTGGAATAGGTTGACAAATATCAGTTTCTTGATGTTGTGGTTGCGACACAGTAGGCTCTATAGAAAAAGCTGCTTGAATACTAGGTGCACTAGGTGCGGTATTTTGTTCAAATGGACTTTTATAAAGTCGTGTACCCTTTTGCAATCTAAACGAACTTGCCCCAACTGCTTGTGGAGGCTTTGGTGGTGCAGTTTGTATTGGTGGTGGTTGAAATGCCGACTGAACCGGTTCAAATCCAATTTGGCCAGACGAAACTGGAGCACTACTTACTTCAGCCGGCACAAAATATTTCACAGGACTACTGTTTATTTCCGGATTTGCAAATCCAGCTGTAGCAGGTATTGCAGATTGTTGAGCAGTACTATTAAAAAACTGTATACTAGATTGATTCTGGTCCTGTTGTTGATATACTTGTTGTGATTGTGGTTGTTCAGTAATACCAGAAACAGGTGGTTGTTCAGTAGTACCAGAAACTGTTGATTTAACAAAACCAGTAAGATTATGTAGAACTGGTGGCACAATATTTGATAATGAAAATATACTGTTTGTTTTTGTTGTCGAATTTTCTGCTTTCGGTTGTTGAAATGCAGTCACTAGCGGAGCTGAATAATTATTTTGTCCCAAGTTATTCTCACCAGCAGTTAATTCTGTTGGTTGTTGTAAAACTGCTGGTTGTTGTACAACCGTTGGTTGTGGGGGATAAATACTGCGATTATATTCACTAGTTTCAATGGAATTTGATATATTTGATGGCAGTTGCGGTTGATTTGAATAACTATTTTCTGGAATATTTTGCTCTAATTGTTTTGACAGACCAGGAATTTGTGCATATGTTTTTTTTTTTGTTGTCAAGCGATATGTATTGCCAGTTGCAGTACCAACAGTTAATGGTGGCGGTAATTGTGGAACAGGTGTATGAGGATTCGATTTATTAATGTGGTCGTATGGTGTAAAAAATGTAGGAGGATTAATTTGTGGTGCTGAAGAACTTGGTGCTTGACCTGAAGAATTATTATGGCAGTCACTAGACAAAGAGTTAAAATATATGTATAAATATTATTTGCAAATGATAAATTAAGGGAAAAACTTGGAAAATAAGATTATGATTTTAGAAAGCCAAAAATAAAAACAATCTATTTTGTATATTCTTATTATTACAGAAATAATTGAGTTTACTAACCTCCTCTGGTATTGATCTAATTCAATTTGTTGTTGTGATTGTAGCTGTTGTTGCTGTGTATTCTGAATTAAATCACGTTCTGAACTTGTTTCACGACTAGCTGCTTGTGATGTTGGAGTATAATTATTAATTACTTTTGAGAATGTAGACAATACAGTCGATGCAACTGATGGTAATTGTGAAAATGATGATGCTGCCTGTGATAATATTGATTCATCAGCAAATTCACTAGGACTGTGAGCTGGTGGGTCGTGTTGTATTTGTGGAAATGGATTATCATTTATATCAGATTGTAATGAAAACGGTATTGGACCATCTGAACTTGCATTTAAATTTATTTCACTAAATTGTTCAGTATCAATGTTTGGTGTTACACCTACTGTAACTGTTGGCGAAGATTCTGCAAAGTAAATATAATTACAAATTTACTTTAAATATTAATTTTTATAGAATCATTATAATTTCTTAATTAATTTTCATAAGAATAATAACCCGCCTAAATTAATTTGATAATCAGTCAGCCATATTATAAATCTTTTTTTTTGTACACTCTGTACACACTGTATTTTAACAGGTGCCATAATGTCTATGCAAATCTTCCGTAAAAATGATCTTGTATTTTTTTCATGATTTAAATAAAGTAATAATTAATAAAAAATAAAATAAAAAAACATTATGAAGTCATTGAGTATTATTAAATTTATTATTATTTTTTATTTTGTGGTCTCGTAATTAATTTTTTTTTTTTTTTTACATATAAGTCTAGAAAATAACTTGACACAGAGGCAAGGTCAAAGTCGTTTATTAAATTGGAGTGATATTTTATAGATATATCTCACACAGATTTATATACCTATATATATATATATACGGTATATATATATATACATGTATATATAAAAAAGCTCGAATAATTTTTATATAATTTATTATAATAAAAAAAAAACAATATAATCATTGAAAAAAAAAATATCCGGAATCATAAATGAGTTAAGTATTTGCGATCTTAAGAAAAAGTGAAACAACTTTATTAGTTCGGGTTCTTTCCCAATAACTAATTTTTTTTATGATACTTTTTTTATTATTCTTGTCGGTTGTATTATTTGCACACAAAAAAGCAGATACGTCTTGTGGTATGATATGCACCCTGTTTTCCATTTTTAGAATGACCTCACAAATATATTTCGTATTGCCATCTATTTTGGTACTAGGAAAGTACTAGAATTTTGAGTAGAATTGAAATTTTCATTCATACTTGTTCTCGTCTGTCAACGAAACAAAGCCACATAATCATTAGTCATTTCTTATTTTTGAGAATTACTGATAAAAAATTATAGTAGCTAATTTTTTTGTTAATACACAATTAAATAAAATTTAATAAATAAATTTTACAGCCCATTCAATACTACAAATCTGTAGTTCAATTTTATATAATGCTATTAAATGAATAAATATAAATAGGATTTATTCTTTAACATCCAATTATCAGTTGTTTTCAAATGTTGTATTCATAAATACGATTTAAATATAAACCGGCGGTGGCTTAGTGATAGTGCACTATAATATAATAAGTTCGATTCCCATTCGAAGCACTGGTGTCGGTCTAAGTTTACTCAACTTTCAATGAGTACCAACTAGCAGTATATAATTCTAAGATTATAGATTAACGATTGACAAGCCAGTTGCAATTCAAAGGTTATTCTTCACTATAAAGAAATTTCTAGTACAATAAAATCCTTAGTGAAGGATGACTAGGGTCGACTGCAACAAGTAAAGATAATGATTTAAATATAAAATTAAATATTTATTTCAGAAAATAACGATTTTATTATTAGCCAATTATATTATCCAAAATACACCGCTGAATAACAACATTATTACTTCGTGGTGATGATTTTTTTTATTGTATTTCTTATGGTAAAATGTTGAATATTAATTTAAATAAATACAACAAAAAAAAAATTACCTGTTGTATTAATAAATTTAAAAAATTGTTACATAATATCACAAATATTGTTATGATACTATATTTAAGTAGATGGACTCATCAGAGTGTGTTGTTGAGTGCATGTCAATTATACCGGATAATTAATTTTTTAGTTTTTTTTTTTTATTTATGTTTTTTTTTTGTTTGCGCGCTTTTACAGATGATTATAACTTATATTATTTTTGTGCAAATTGAAAAATTTGAAATTTTGAACAGAATATGATACAACCGAAAAAGAACAAAGTTGAATATATAATGAAATTAATCAAATTTTACATTAAGGTACAATTTTTGTTGAAGGATAAACATTGGTATACAAACAAGAATTGATAAAAAAAAAAACTTTTTTTTTTTGTAAATCATGTTTAGTTCAATTATGTCCTTGACCTTATTTTCACTTTTTAATTTAATTACAATTTTAAAAATTAAGCTTATTTATTGGTTTTAATTTAAGAATATTAATAAAATAATATTTCAAGTTTAATAAGTAAATTATTATCAAAAATTCATTAAATATCTTAAGAGTGAACAATTTAATTTAAATTATAGTAATTTTTTTTTTAAAATTAAATTTACTATTTAAATAGTTAACTAAACCTGAAAAAATTTAATTTTATCATAATTACAAATAAATATCACGTACTGCAAAAAATTAATATGCTCAATAAAATTTAAAATTATTCTAAGAATTTGTGGAACAGTAAGAAGATAAAATTGTTCTTTGCTTTTTCCTGTCATTTATCTATAATTATAGTTCAGTAACTTAAGATTATTTAGAATAAGTCAAAATATTTAATACTGTCGGTATATTTAAGAAATTTTCTACTGGTTGCTTTTTGAAATTTAAAAATCTGGGATATTTTTTTGTCCAAGCTTCCTAAGACAAAGTTTATATAATTGAGGTGTTTATGTTGAAAATGGAGCAAGCTCATTACAAAAAAAAAATAGTGATAACGATAATAATATATAGAACTTAATTAGATCTTCTTAACTGAAGGCGATTTAAACCAATTTTAAAACCTTAATATTTAAAATGCTATAAAAAATCCACAATACAATTTCGTTCGATTAAAATATCTAGGAATAACAAAAAGTGAACTAGTCAAATATACGGTTCAATAATATGACAGAGATTTAAGAATAGTTTATTCCAAGTGGACTGTTAATATATCGAGTTTCTGGCTACTAGTACTAATTCTAACCTATATTTAGTTATAATGTAGTTTGTGGTGAACTTTGGTTAGAGTTTCCATTATGTCGTATTGGAAAATTAATCAATAGAATTGGTAAACTTAAATTTCATATACAATTTCATCTTGTTTTTCACATTCCCCTAATATAAGTATTATTATTTTGCAGGCTTTTTTAAAATATTCCAGGTTAAACATTTAAAGTAATTTTTACAACGTATTGTAACAAGAAACTGTTGCTTCTCATAAAAAGCTCTAAAAACAGGTAAACTTAAATATATAATATTAAATTTTTTTTTATACAAAAATTAATGTTATTATGTTTAAAAAAAAAAACACTTAATTATACATAAATTTATGTATAAATCTATGAAATATTTTTTTTTTAAATATGAAATATTCGTGCTTTTGCGTACATTTTAAAGAAGGGCACGCTTTGTAAAGAGTCAACAAAACTAGATATAACAAAATAAAAATTATATTTACAATAAAAAAAACGAAAAATTTCAAAACAATATTTTCTTTTTTTTTCCATCTTCTTTAAGTGAAGGCTATCGAAAGGGAGATTTTGAAATATTTTCTATATATATAATTATTTAAATAAGTATAACCATTTAAAAAATGTCTATAACATCCACCAAAAAAAAAAAAAAAAAATAATAACGAGAAGAAGAAGAAGAAGACGAAGAAAAAGATTGATGATTAATTATCATGTTTTATGTTATTATATTTGTTTGAAGTGAAATTCTTTAAAGATTGTTGCACCCGCAAAAAAAAAGAAAAATGAAGACAAAAAAATTATTATTATTATTATTTTCTAAAGATTTCTTTTAGTAGATTAATAAAAAAAAAAATGTGTGTGCCAACTTTAATGCTCCATGGTGGATGTATGTAATGGAAATTATAGAAAATGAAGACAACTTGTTGACCTAAAGATGTCGGAATATTTTTATTTTATTTTTTTTTTTATACATATTTTATTTGTTTTCTGAAAAAAACATAAAAATTAATGATAGTTTTGATCATGAATAACATAACAACACAACAAAACAAAAACTTTGTGAAAACATGTGCGATGGAAAAATAAGCTTTTTTTTTTATTAAATAGATAATAAATAATTTAATTTGAAGATAAATTTTTAGTTTATTGTAATTAATAATTCATTTTATTATTACTATTTGTAGTATTTTGAAATTTTTTTTTTTTTTAAAAAGCTTTTCTAAAATTTTATGGAAATTTTCATGTATATTTTTGTACGATTAATAAATCAAAGAATCGTTTATCAATAAAGTTTACAATCGTTTAAGATTATTCAATAAATTTTTACGTTTCGAATTATGCGTATTTTGTCAATAATATCTGTCCGTCACTTTACAGAATAATATAAATTCTTTATCGTCCAATTAAAAATCTGTAGAATTGTAATATATTTTTTTTTCGTAAATTTAATTCGAAAAATTTAAATGAGTGCCAGTAATAAAATTATAATAAAATGTAAGTTAAGACTGGAAAATAGCATATAGCGGTCGAGACCATTTGCTAACAACAATTATCTCACTAATTAATCCATTAATTGCAATTGAAGTTTCTTCACTATAAAGAAATTTATGGTTCGCGGAATCCATATAAAATTAGTAGATCCAAATTGCAATGCAATGATATGAGACTCCTCACGAGCTGTAGCGCCAAAAGAGAGAGGGAGATGTATATTCCTCCAGAAACATGAGGCCATGATATAAGTGATACGACGGAATGAGATCTACATGAAAAGACAACCCGCGATTTCACGTAGTGGCGCCGAAGAAGCCGACTCCAACTAAGAGATAAAGTGATCAAGAGGAAGAAGAAGTATATTTCTCCACAAATGCTTGTCTAAAAAAGTTACTGTAGTTTTCCGAATCTGCCCTTTCTTAGTCCTTAAAAAATTAAAAATAGTTTTCCGAGTCTTTATAAAAGTAAAAATAAATTTTTAGAAAAAAAGTGTAATTGTCTAACCATTCCCGTGGTAAAAACCTAAGCATAAATGATACCTAGTTGGATTTGCTATATTTGGTTTGAAGGAAGTGGGAAATAAATAGAAAAACTCTGGTCCGGGGTTAGTTATATCATTGTACAACTTCTATCAGTGGTCGAATAATATCTTCTTTACAACACATCAAGCCATCCCACTTTCTTAATGGAATATGGCCTAAATTCTACCTGCTTAAATCAAATTATTAAGAATATATCTTTCTAGCATCTTTAGTCTCTGTATTCTCTTTGTAATAACCTACTATTTAAAATGACAAAAATCCTTACCTTGTAGATTCATTAATTAATAATTAAAATATCAAAATGACAAGAAAGTTAATATTAAAATTGGCTAAAACCAAATATTTACAAAATTTATAATTTTAGATATGGAAAACTATTATTACTCACTACGTTCTAATAATTTAATTTATTTTTAATCTGTATAATATTTACATAGAATTCACACCAAAATTTGTAAAATTACTCATTCACATAACAAAATCATTTAGCAAGGGCATAATTGTATACACAAAAAAAAATATAAAATCAATTTCATAATAATTTTTTAAATAAACTTTAACAAAAAAAAATAAAAAAAGCTACCAAACCCATTAAGTCTACATAAATTATATTTTTTCACAAATTTAGTAATTTTATTTAAGTTTTTGAAAAATTATCTTGTTGTTATTTTCCGTGATTATGAAATAAACGTTTTATACAAAAAAAAAAAAATAGGGAAAAAACAACCAATATTTGAAAATATGATTAAAAACATTTAATATTTGATTTTTGTTGAACCGCCAATTTATTAAAAACTTGTTAATTTTTGGATTTGTAATCCTTTTCATTCTTTTAAAGTGACAAAACAGTTTAAAAAATATTAAGTTTTTAAAAATTAATCGAAATTTACAATTCGAAAAGATTATTTTTATATTTTATAGTTTAATTGAAATAAATTTTGTGTTAAAATTGTTAAATTTATTTATATTTGATAAAGAATTGGGTACACATTTCATTTTTAAGTCGATTTAGTAAAATTAATTTTTAAATGATTATTACAGTTCTTAGCATACCCCTTTAAATTAACTCATTACCAAAGATTATCCATTTTTACATAAAAATAAAATTTATTTACAAATATGTTCAGAATACAATTTTTTCGGTATAATTACTTTTTTTTTAAAAATTTATTTTAATTATTTATGTTGGGCATGGTTTACATATTTCTGCACAAATATTAAATAATACAAAAATAATCTTCTTCCGCTGTGAATAATTAGGTTTTTTTTTTGTACATTGTCATGACGTCAGTGTTAATGATAATTTTATATTTTATGTAAATAACCATGTAAATAAATATTTGAAATAAAATGAAAATATATTCATCATAGGATATTAAAAAAATAATAATA
This sequence comes from Empis livida, assembly GCA_963932195.1. Taxonomy (NCBI): domain Eukaryota; kingdom Metazoa; phylum Arthropoda; class Insecta; order Diptera; family Empididae; genus Empis; species Empis livida. The sequence goes on from OZ010648.1 coordinate 28,182,784, forward strand.
ATAACTAATTACAAATATAAATATAAAATTAATTGTTTTACGTTGTTTTTCTGGAAATTTATTTGTGGTTAAATCAATTAATTTTTTTTTATTATTATTTAGTAATTTTTACAAAAATAATGAAATAAATTTATTGTTTAAAAAAAAACATGGAGAAACAAGAATTTAAAATGCAAATTTATGATACCAGTATGGTAATATAAGCTGTTAATTAAAGCTTTTAGAATGTGACTTGTGCACAGCATAAACTTTCTTATGACACAAAAACAGAACAAAATTAAAAGGAAATTAAGGTATAATATCACGTAGCATTTAGCACGTTTAAAAATATATTTTTTTCTAATTTAGTGCTATTGCTAATTGATATTTAAGTTAAAATTTAGGGAGAACTGTGAGTCCTGTTTGTATTAAATTAATATGATATAATGACAACTTTGTCAGTTTTGGGATTTTTAGTGAATGATTTAGTTCTACTATATCTTCTTCTTCGTCAATAATGGAACAGACCAAATCGGCTTTAAGCCTACTTATTTTATAAGGATTACGAACCATAAATTTCTTGATAGTTAAGAAATTTTAAGAAAATTAGTGAGACATATGTTGTTAGCAAATAACCTCGGATCGTTAGCCTTTTTTCCCAATCTTAAATTACATTTTATTGCAATTATATTACTGGTACTTATTTAAAGCTGAGTAAACTTAGGACAAACATTAATGTCTCGGGTGGAAGTTGAATCCAGTATATACCGCACCACAGCTTAGCGCAATATCACTAAGCCTTATTCGATCTTATATTTAGTTATATATTCATCAGAAATTAATTAATGTATTGTCCTTAAATTTTATTACCATTATTTTGTTGCGAATTGTAGCTCTTTGACTATAATTTATTATTTGAGTTATTATTATTAACCTGGTAAACTAGTTTTATTTATAATACTAGTTTTTTTTCTGCTTACAGAAAGTCTTTAATTGCTTATTTAAATAATAGATTTTTTTTATGATATTGAACCGATTATTGTCAATAATAAACATGCTGTTCCTTTCCTTTTAATCATATTGCATTAATTAATTAACATATTGTACTATTGCCGGAAGTATTAAGCAATTATTGAATTAAATATTATGTCAGAGTTATTAAAACTATATAAAAAATTATTTAATTAAAAATATTTGGAGTGAAATCTAGACTTCTATTTCTAAAGGTAAAATAGTGTAAATGACAATCTTATACCTGTGGCAGACGAGACTCTTTAATGATAATTAATGTCTTAAGTAGGGAAAACTTTGCTAACTTCGTGATATTAAGGGATATTTGTAATTTTTATAGAAAAAATAAAAATATAGATATGAGAAAATTATATAAGATCACAGGTACAAGTTTCGTTGATAAATAATCCAATTTCTTTTAGACCTTCCACTTATATGCCTAGAACTAGTTTCTTGACGGCTAACTTCGTGATATTACGGCTAACTTCGTAATAAAGAAAGTCTAATTCCGTAATAATAAATTTAAAACTCGTTGAAATAAGCAAGTATTTCCTAGCATTTTTTCAATTTCACAAAAATTAGAACTACAATTAAAAAACTGCGTTTCTAATTCAAATTACTAACAAGAAGCCACAAGTATAACATGTAAGCATGTATAAAATTCATGGATATCACTTCAGGGTTACATTTTCAATTACTATGTCATGGATAAAGCCATGTTTGCCCTATAATTATGCATCTTCCTGTCTTGTTTAATGGTACTAATATATCCTCATTTATGATACCAGTCTGGTTAATGATCATAATTTTAACTATGTTCTCAGAATATAGTTAGTATGAAGAATCAACCGAAATGTACTGGTAAGTAGTTGAAACCTCTATGAAATAATTGAAACACAAAAAAAATGGAAATACTTAAGCACAAAAAAATTTAAATTCAACCAAAAAACATTGACTTTAAATAGTAAATAAATAAAAAACAATTGTGCAATAAAAAGATCATTAGTCGTGTGGTGACAAATATTAATGATCTTTATTTGCCATATAATTAATGATCTTAAAACAGTATCGGCTGTCGAAGATATTACTTATTTTTAAAAAATGGAACAAGTAATAATTCCATATCTTTCTATAATATGACCTGAAAATTGTTAATATACTAAGAAACAACTAATATGACTTTTATGATTGACACTAATATAAACTTCCGAAATTTTCTGATGGATACACACTTTAAGTTTAGGAATCATGTTTAAATATTTTCCAGGAAATTACTTGAAATATACAGGAATAACATTTTCTATTCCACTGACTTGGTCTGACCTGGCCAAATAGATATTTCTAGTATCTAAATTCAACAATGTTTATACAAAATTCATCAAATAAAATTAAGAATTTTTTTTTTTAAGCTTTCCAAAGAATATAGAACGTGAAATATTTCAAATGTTATTTCGTAAAAAAAACAATTCTAAAATTTTTGTTTTTATTATTCTTCATTACAAATGGCTATAAAATTTCCAACGTATTTTTTTGGTTTTCGATTGAAATATTCAGGGTTAAAATGTATGTCGAGCTACATCAGCAATACTAAAAAAAATTTCTCAAAAACAACTAAAATAAAATTTAAAGAACACAACCTCAGTTCATGTCATAAAAACAAAACAAAAAAAATATGTGAGCTATTTAAGTATTTTTGCCAAGACAATTTTAATTTATTTTTTGTTTACCTCTGTTTTAGTTTTTATATTTCTGTTTTTTTGTTTTTTTAAAATTTTGATCTTTTATTTTTTTTTACCATTGCCGGCTCAATGCATTAAAATCCATTACACTATTAAACTAACCAGGTAAAATGGTCAAGGCAAATATTTTTATCCAAAAATATATTAATAAAAAATAAAATAAAAAAATAAATTCAAATTATATAAAAACCGCAAAAACCTAACCATCCTTAATAATAATTTGAGCTGGTTTTTTTTTAATATACTACTTTTATTTGTTCACAAAAATAAAATTATTTTTTTAAAAAAAATTTTGTATGCTTACTCGTAACTGAAAGATATTACATTGATTTTATATATTTTAATATATTTAAGTTTTTGGCTTTTAAATATTACGTGAATAGCATAGAAAAATTTGGTGTAATCGTAATGAAAAAAAATAAATAAATAAATTTATTGATTTATATTTATTTCTTCGCCCAAAACATAAATTATTGGATGAGAAATATTTGAAAATTTATTGTTGTCGAATAAAAATATATTTTGAATCCAAAAATTAAGATTTAATTATAATTGAAAGTAAATTAGTTTGGTTTAATCGATAGTCTAATTAAGTAAAGAAAGTAAAATATTAATGATTTTGAAATTTTTATAATCATAAAAATTTATATTTTTTTAATATTTTCTAGGGAAAAAAATATATTACTTATAATATTTTTCCTGGAATGAATTAGATTTAAACTTTGAACCAGTTTGCAATAGATATAATTTAATCAAAAAAGTAATTCATTATATAAGCCTCTATGGTGTATTCTATAATAATTTTCTATCTCTATTCCATAATAAACTAGAATCAATTTTTTCTTCCTCTGTTAACTCCAACTTGGGAGCATAGGTCAGAATTATCTGTACTTGAAGTTTGTTGTAACAATTTTATTGCAATTTGGACCTATTCGTTTTTATATGAATTTTTTTACAGTGAAAGATACTCTTGTCAACTTTAGGACCCTTTTTAATGGGACATTTGTTGTCAGCAAATGACCTTCCTCGACCGGTAGCATTTTTTCCCCGTCTAAATTACATTTTATTGTAATTTTGTTACTGGTATTTTGTTACAATTAAAGCTGCGCAAACTTATACTTACCAACATTAACGTCTCGGAGTAGAAGCGAGCATAGCATCCCTACGACACCGAAAACTTAATACACTACCGTTAAACCACCACCGGTCTTAAACCAAATAAATAAAGAATAAATTGAAATAGCATATTTTAAATCATTAATCCCTTTTACCAAGTTTATCTCTAATTCGATTAAACTGGATCACTTATTTTTACAGATAAAACTAATTTTTGTTCTGGGTAAACATAAAGCACTTTTCAACACTCAAATATTTTCTGGCATATTATTTTTCTGTTAGATTCTTTTTGTAAGAAGCCATTTCTAATGCTAATTATTATAGACAAAAATCCTAATAATGAACATTAGTCAAGTAACGATCGTAATGACTGCTAATTATCTACCTTTTTAAATTTAAGGAACAAATAGATGATTGTTTAAATAGCAAATATTTGTCATTTATACATACGCCTAATAAGTAATTTCCAATGAAAATTCTACCTCAATTTTAGATTTATTATCATCAATAATTCTGCTTAAAGAAGTTTGCAAATTAAACTCAAAAAAAATATATGTAGCAAAAAATATTACTGATTGTTTTTTTCCCTGTTTCTTAGAATTTTTAAAATGATTCATATTATTTCTGATAAAGAAAACATTTGCGCCAAAAATTCATAATTGTTCTAATTCACAATTGTTACTAAATAAGTTCAAATTAAATTTATCGGAATAATTTATGAATTTCAAGTAATTGGAGAGGAGACCAATAATCAGATGAATATATTTTCGAATTAATATATTGACAGTGAGTGTCCTTATAGTAAGGTGCTAAAATTATTTAAATTTTTAACTAAATATTGGGATAGTTAGGTTCATTGATTACAACTCGAGATTATTATTACGCGTACATGGAGTATTATCATATAACGTTCTTAACACATTAAGAACGTGGAAATTTCACTGACTAAACCGTAGAAGTTTAAATCAAGGACGCAGTACGTACTACAATTTATAAACGGTCCTTAAGGTGTTAATATATTAACGCAATAGTGACATAATTAGATATATTTCATTGATTGGTTAAGGTCTACAATTGACATCATGATTATGAAAAGCACAAAATTAATTTTCTTGCATTAAAAATTATTAATTTTGTTTTTAGCTGATTTTATGATATTCACACTATATTTTCACAAATTAATCAATTTTTTATCGTTTCAGTGACATATGTTTTTTAAAAATTTTTTATCGTATAACGTAAAACAAAAAATCCGATTAAAATTTAATTAAGTATTTTAAAAACAAGTGTAAAAGAAAATTGTTTTTTTTTTTTTTTTTGATTAGGTCATAATTTTTTTGATTATGCTATGTAAAGCCATTTTTTTTTTTTTGAAAAATTCGTAATATAAAAATTTTGTTATGGAAGTCTAATAAATAATTTATAATCGAATGCTATAAAAATACTGACAGAGATACAAAGAAGAATATCAAAATTTTATCTTTTCTCTCAATATAAATTGTTTTTTTTTAAGTATTATACGGACCAAATTCCACTGTGATGTCATCACACAAAAATGTTTATAAAAAAATCAGAATCTAAATAAATAAAATAAAAAATTAATACAAAAAAAAAAATAACCCAAAAAACATAAAATTTACTAAAAAAAAAATCATAACAAAACAAAGCTATCTTAAATAGCCAGCTACTAAAGGACTATATGAAATTATACGATCATTTTTGAAACGATCTTTACCTGATATCAAAAGATAAAAATTCTTCAAATTTTTTTAAATTCTTCAATAATTGTTCTTTAGAAAAACGTATTCAAATGCTTTCTGGCATTTTTATATATTTTCATAATATAAACCCTCTTAGTTTCTTATGAACCGAAAGATTCGGTTCATAAGAAACTATGCCAGAAAGCACCACAAAAAAAAAAAGAACGAAATTCTTTTTTAATATTTGAAGAAAAAAAAATAACTTTAAAAAAATAAAAAAACCATTTATTTAGGATGAATTTAGGAATAGAAAATTTATTGCCAGCAAAAATATTAAAACGGATCTCGTAAAGAGGGAGAAAGCTTATGAATGACAAATATACATGTGTCGGAAAATTAAGATTGACTTTCTTTCAATATTATGGAAAATCTTTGACGTTTGAAAAATATTAGAGAAAAATGTATATACAGCAGAACAAATTATTTTAATGTCAAAATAGACGTCAATCAGAAGTTATATGCTTCGGTAATCTATCCTAAGAAATTATACATGACACCCGCCATGAACTGTCAAAATATTTTTGGTTCATCGAACATATTTTCATTTACTAGTATCAACAACGTTACAATAATGTCCAAAATTGGCAATTTTCAGATTTTAAACTGTCATATCCTTAATATGACAGTTAAAAATCAGTAATTTGTCAATTTCATATTAAGTGTATACAGTTTAAAATCTCTAAATTGGCAAATTTAAGGCATTATCTATAAAAGTATTGCCATAATTGTCGTATTAAAAATTATTTTGATTAGATTTTGAAAATGTAAATTAATTAAATCATCCTGTTTACAATTTTGTGAACTGAGAAATGTTATATAATATTTTGACAAATTGGATCACAAATATGCTTTTATCATACGATTAATTTTTTTCTAACATATCAAATTATCTTACTACCTTCCTTTGTACACCTAGTAAACATAAATTTAACTCATTAGACACACTTTTTTTAATGGTACTTCATACACAAAAAAATTTTTTTTACGATTTGTTAAAATTTTTGAAAAACTTCACCATAACAAAAATAAAAAACCATATAAAAAAAAAACAACCAAAGAAATATCTTTTTTTTTTTGGAAAATTGCACAATAAAATTCCCCAATTTTTTTGTTTTTTAGAAAAAGGAAGTTTTTGGACGAAAAAACCACTGAACATTTAAAATAATCTAAAACAAAAAAAACATAACAAGTATTTAAGATATTTTGGCGAGGGTTAGTCTAGAGGTCTTCATTTTTTACTTTATTTATTTTTCGTCGAATATGTTATGTATAAAAACCAAAAACAAAAACATCATTTGTGATTTATCTACCTGGCAGGTTTCTATATATACATATATACAGGTGTAGAGTTTTATAAAAATACAATAATTTTAATATATTATGTATACCTGTAAATCCATGTGTATCTGTATATAAATAAACGCAAAATGTTGTATTTGAACATATTTTACTGAATTTATCAAAAAAAAAAAGATATACCCAAACTGATATTCACCTTTTACCATTCAGTCAGTTTTGAGTCGCGTTATTGACAAGTCACGAAAATATTTACAAAAAAAAAAAAAAAAAATTTATTTAAAACCGCGCATTGTGGTCGTGGAAAACTTAAATTATTTAATAAATTTTCGGCTTTAAATAATTCAAAAAAAAAAATAGTATTTTTTTAGAAAATGTAAAATTTTATAGAATTCCTTAAACAAAAAAATATTAGTTTCTTTTTATAGATAAATTCATGTAAAAAGATAATTTTATTTTTAAATTTATGCAAAAAAAAATATCTGAAAAAACGAAAAACTTATGAGTGTTATTTAACCTTTTTTTTTATTTATTTATTTGAAATTATCTAAATTTTTATTTTGTATTTGATCATTTATGCTCTTTTTTTTTATCTGTGCAAAAGATTTTTTTCACACGTTTTTATTTAGCTTTTAACTTTCGATTTAAATATTAAAAGCACAAATATTTAATTTATATGGAATTATTATTCTGTAACAACTTAATAAAATACATAAATTGAACAAAATATAATAAATTATTATATGTTAGTTAAATTTAAGTTTATGATTGAAAGCAACAATTAAGCTTTCCTATAATCATCAAATAATTTAATAATAATAATTAAATAAACACAAATTATAATAAATTCACTGTGAAGAAAAAAAAATAAAAACAAATTAAATAATAATTTAATTATTATTTTATTAGTGTAATAAAATGTTTTAAGAAAAGTATTTAAATTTCAATGTGAAAAATCTAATTATTTAATGATTAATAAACATAATTTAAATGCTAAAAATTAAAAATAATTTTAAATTTAAAGTTTAATAAATTTTGTAATACGTAAAAAATAATATAAAAAAGAAATATGTGCTAATGCTATTCTGATATTTAAGTAGTGATATAAAATTATTCAGATTCATAACAAAAAAAATGTATGTTACGAACAATTGTTTAATGTCTGGAATTCCTTAATAGTATTAATGATTATAGTATTTTTTTTTTAAAATTCCTACGAAAATAATAAATGTTTGAAGGAAAAAATGTTTGTTTTCAATCATAATTTTTAAATCATATTTTTTTAAACATAACATTTCCATCCATAATCAAATAAATACTTTAAAATTATAGATTTTAATCTTAACCAACTATGTATGTTCTTCAACTTAGGTAGCATTTTATTTAGAAAAGTTTATTCAACATTCATCCTTTTTTTAAAGAAAATATTTATCCAAATTAACTTTCATTTAATTAAGGTACTAAAATATGCAGTAAAGATACTGGCTGAAATATACAACGTTAAATCCGTTTTGTGTACATATTTCTCAATACCCTTAATATCTCACAGTATTTAGATACCAATAGGTCAGAATTTTATAGCAAGTTTTTTTCGTAATTAAATTCGATTATTTTTATACTCAAAATTGTTTAAATAGCTTTCAGTTTATTAAATTATTTAAATTTTACGATAATTGTTTTACCAGAAGAGGAAAAGTATCACTTAGAATTAGTTAAACAGTTTATCAAATAAATCGTTTAGTAAGAGTAATTATTTTGGTAAAAATATTACAATTCAGAATCTAATAGGTACAACAGAATATTGCTATGAAATTGGTGATAATTGGCTACATAGAATTTCAATTTAGTGAACATGAATAATCGGACGAGTATTTTATAAAAAATATTATGAATAATTTCATGCTTAGTAACTCAATATATAAAATTATTGAAATTTTTAGTGATGTTTTCTGTGATTAAAAATTCATGACCACTGTCACCTCATAAAAGTATATTCTATTTTTAACAGTGTAAAATATTTTAATAATATTAAAACTGAAATAAATTTCTTCATTTAAATTTTAAAAACAAATATTTTTCAAATTTTTTTTTTTTATATCTGTATCTTTTATATTTGCTCCATAACAAAAAGAAATAATATCTACAAAAAAAAAATTCCAACTCGTTTTATACTCACTCACTCACAAAAAAAATATAAATAAATATAAAATTATGGATTTTTTTTATTTAAATTCAATGACTTTAAGACATTTATAATTTATGCTCTTTTCAGTTTACTTATTCATAATTTTCATGTAATTTTATGTTTTGTTTACATTTATGATTATGATTTATGCGTTTTATTATATTAACGATTAAAGGGTCTATTTATGTCACAATTTTTTTTTTGTTTTTGATACGGTGAATAAAATTGTTGTATTACTCCTGAATGCAAATTAAACTCTAATTAAATTTTTTTTAAGTTAATTTTTTTTTATATAAAACTGACAGAAGTTTTTAACTAAAAACAAGTTCATAATTAATTAAAAGTTTATGACCGCTAAAACAAAATAAAAAAAAGCTTTTTATCTTTCTAGTTGTTAGAGGGTAAACAGTAAAAATAAAAATTATGTATTTAAACTTTAAAATGATTTGAATAATTCTATATTTTATAATTTTATTTAACAAAACAAAAAAACTCCTTTCAGTTTCATTTTAAATCTGTTAAAGTACGGAACCGTGTTAGAAGAAAATTACGTAGAATTATCTAGATATTTTTTTTTTAATTATTACTAATTAAAATATAAATTAAAGCAATTTTACTTATACAAAACTTAATAAATAATTAAAATGTTTGTGAAATGTTAAGTTTAAAAAAAGTTATGATTAATTATATATCAAATTCTTATAATGACTATTTTAATGCATTCCATTATTTAGTAAATTACGATTAATAAATTTGAAATTTTCTATGTAATAAGGTGTAAAAACAATTATTTAACTTTTAAAAAAAAATATTAGAATCAAATAAATTGTTATAAGTATTTTAACAGATTTACAAAATTTAATGAGTTTGACCGTAAAATACATTTTTCTAATACATATATGTACTATTAATTAATAAATATTAATTTTGTAATACGAATTATTTGTGAACACTATTGTCATCGAGAAATAAGATCAATTCAATTAAAAAAATAATTTTCAATTATTTAGTATTCATTCTTCGTCATTTTTTGAAACTAAAATCCAGAAGTCCTCTGGATAAACTTAATTAAATTATATTATGTGTTATTTGTAGACCGACCTTTTTAATTTACATCTTTGTCAATTTTAATTGGCCTAAATTATATCTGATTCAACGTCTAACGTTCACCGAGCCGGTTATATCTTCGCACTTAAATCAATCACTATATTGCTATTCATTTAATTAGAATTTCAATTAGCACAGAAAAAAGTAGTTAGTTTTTTGTTTGCTTGTTTATGTCAATTAAATTAACACAATCCACATTCTTTTTCTACATCTTTACAACAATTCGATAATTGATTTCTCAATTAGTGAAAAAGTATATTCAATTAAAGTAGAGTGTATTATTTTTATATTAAATTGCAATAATATAAATTTTCATTTTTTTTTTTAACAAATAAATAAACGTGTGTAACTTTTATTTATTTACCTAACATAACAATTAACTGGATAAAAAAAATTTCCTTTTATAATTTCAGGTTACTGCCTTAACATTTTTGTTTTTTTTTTTAATATGGTATTAATATTTTCAATTCTATAAATTTTTGATTTCAAAATATTATAAAAAAACATTTTTTTTTTTTTTGATTATATATTTTGATTAATTTTATATAAATTCCCCAAAAATACCATCAACAAAACCGGTTTCAATTTAATTGTATTCTACTTAAAAAAATAAAAAACACAAATTTTGTAAACTTTCTCACTCGATTTTGTCTTTTCAAAATTTTTTTTGTGTACCTGTTGAATTGAACACACAAATTTGCGGTCAAAAGGTGCTAATAGATTTATGTTATTCATAAAATTATCTTTTTTTTTTGTGTATCATAACAAAAAGCCAATTTTTTTTAGCGTTTACTATTCAACACACTTCAATCATCGTCAAAAAAAAAATTATATTTTTGAAACTATGTTTGGAAAAACATTTTTTTCAATATAATTTTAATTTGAGAAAATAATGATTTTTTTTAAGAAGAAAATAAAAAAAGTATATAATTAAAAAAATAAAAATAAAAAAAAAAAGATTATGTAAAAATACAAAATAAAAAATTATATATAACAAAATAATTAAAAACAAATTTTTTTTTATGTTGGCCAAAAAATACAAAAATTAATGCTCATAATAAAAATATATCACATGATTTTTATGTTATTAGGAAAGTTTGTTATTTTGTGCCTTCTTTTTTTTTTTGGTGAAATTAAATTGTCAATTAAAAATTCATTTAGATATTTAATGAGGAAATTTTTTTTTAATAAGTTTTTTTGCGACAAAATAATAATTTTTATGGGTTTAGAAATTTATCAATAAAAAAAATATGATTTTAAATTGCAAATAAAATCAGAATTGTGACATCAATAAATTTTGAAATAAACAAAAAAAAATTGTGTCTATTAAATAATAATAGTAAATTTCTTTTTGTAAAAACATAATTTATAAAATAGTTTTATTTTGCTTGTTAATTTAATTTTAAATTATTTTTTTTGTTTTTCTAAATTAATTTTATTGCCGGAAATAAATTCAGATTTTCAGGTGTAAAACCAAATGTCGGTGTTATGTCATTACAATTAAATATACAAAAAAAAAATCTATGATTTATAGAATTATATCAGCTGATTTTTATTTATTATTTATTTTACCCAATTCCTGTCACTTTTTTTGTTAATTTTGATATAAAATTTAATAGATTACAATTTCTTTTAGAATATTAACATTGAATTCCGGAAATGATTAAAGAATTTGTAAACAATTGGTTAATGATATATTTAATATAGAGTCAAAATAAACAATTGCTTTACACTTTAGTAGATAAGAGGTTGTAATATTTATCAAAATTAAAGTAGTCAAAACATACAAACTAAAGTTGGGGGTAGATCTATGTAGAAAATCAACAATTAAGGTAATACATTTCTTATTTTTAGGGCAGAAGTAGCTTAAAAATTAAATTCGTTCCAAATGAATATAAATAATTATATCTATTTCTTACCGGGAAACCGATTTTTGAACTAACATAATGTTAATTAAAGAATTATTCTAATATATAAGGTTATTCATCTCATACCTTTCAAGTACTGTAACCTAGTAGGTTGCCAAATGAACAATATCTAGCCATAGCCCAATGAGTGTACAATAATTTTCGTTTAGTTTTTTTTCAGTTACGGCATGAATTTTTGAACGGAATACGTAGTCTGGTCGCATGTTTGACTATTGGACCGTACTTCGTGATCACAGATATTGTCCTAACTATATCCTAATAGGATAGTTTTACCGAAAACGTATATATAGTTTAGTAAAAAATTAGGTATATACAAATTCCTAAATTATCATTCAGTTACATAAAATGTTTAAAGAAATTAATCTGTTGTTTTTTTTTTTTTTGTAAAAATAGGACAAAGCTAACTTTAATGAGATTTCGCACAACGATTAGTAAACAAATTAATCACTTATTAACGAGTTATCATTTAAAATAAGATTTCTAAAATTTAAAATATTAAATTCTTTAAAATATTTCACTTTAATAAAATTCCAAATTTTTTTTTGAAATAACAAAATTTATAAGATTCAAAAAGCTCAGAGAAACCTGTTTAATAATTGTAGTTTTTGTATATACATATATATATCTACACAACACTATAATACATATTAATAAATTTAATATATTTTATGTTCAAAATCAAATTCTAAACGCAAAAATAACCTGTAACACAAAATTTCAACCAAAAAACAAACTAAATTATATTTGAAAACGTGAAAGAAATTTTAAATACAAAATAAAAATAAAAGGCCTTCAAACCAATTTAAAATAACAAAGATAAAGTATCTACAAAAAAAATACAAAGTTTTTAAAATTAGAATAAAGAAAAAAAAACCGATCAAGTTTAACTGACCTCTATAAAATGTTAAAACTTAATAGCATAAATATTTTTTGGCTAATAATATTTTCAATAAATTAAAAATTTGAATATAATAACAGTTTAATATAACCATTTCCTCAAAAAAAAAAAAAAACAACAGAAATAAATTAATTAAAAATTTAAATTTTAACGATATTTATGATTTATAAAATTTTAAATAGAAAATTTCACTAACATATAAAACATAGTTTTTAACAAAAACATTTCGATTATTTTTGCAATATAATTTTTTTTTTATTAAATTTTTTGAGATATTTTCACCCAAAAATATGTAAAGAAAAAAATAAAACCGCATTATAAAAAATTCACATCAAATTCAGAAAAAACATAATTGCACTTTTTAATCAAAAAAAAAACATAAAATATCTTAATTTTCAATTAGTCACAATCAATTTAGAGAAAAACTTTCATAACATAATTTAATGAATTGTTTATTTATTTTTTTTTTATATAAAAATTTATTGGATTTTTTGGAAGATGAAATTATTTCAAAATTAATTTTCTTTTCCATTTCATTTTAGTGTTTTTTTGTTGTTGAAAAGATATAAATTTTAAAAAAATTATTAGCTTTTAATCGATTTTATTTATTGAGGAATTGTGACTTTTATACTTTTTTTTTTATTTAGTTAATTAAAATTATGGTAATTGTAATAAAAAAAAAACATATTTTATGGAATGATTATTAATCAGAAAATATCAAATTAAAAAATCTTTAGACAAATTATGTTAATAACATTTCATATAGACAAAAAAGTGTATAATATAGGGTGGTTTAATAATAATTAATTCCATCAGTAAAATTTAACATAATTTAAATTATATTTTATAACTCATTTCTTTTAAATATGTAAATTCTAATTTATTGGAAGATTGTTTTTTTTTAATAATTATGGAATTTTTCAAATGTATCACATTTTTTCATCTGGAAATACATGCTGCTTGTAGAACTTTTTGTATAATTTAAATGTATATTTAGTCGTACATATTTCTAAATTAACAACAGAAACAGTCCCTTAACAATTCGTAAATTCTGGTAAACCAATTGAAATTAAAAGTTCATGAAGTTTATTTACGAATACTCTACTTAAACGATCTAGTCTTTAGATTTTCAGTCTGACTGGATGATCACAAACAATGTTTCCGTAATGTAAAGAAATAAAAAAAATTCTAAATTTCTGATGCTATCAGTCATTAAGCTTAGTATCGTACGGCCGTGAAATGAATTTGTCCACGCCTGTGAAAACTATCATGAAAAAGTTGTGAACAAGTTTTATGGAGAAGAAAACATTAAGTAGTATTGAAAAGGTATAAAAAAGCAAATTGACAAATTTTTTAGAACCGAACAACCAAACCAACGAAACAAAATAATCAAATATCAAAATTCTGCCGTGAAATAATATTTTGAACATTATTTCAGTAGCGAAAAATGTTTACACTGAAAAATATTCTTAACTTTTATCTTTAGAAAGTAAATTATTTTATGATGGAACAGGAAACCACAAAATTAAATTGTTATCGTAATTTTTCACGAGATGTTAAATTTGTATGAAAATTTCATTTCATGACGGATATAAGTTAGTGTAACTACTACTTTATGTCTAATTAATATTCATTGATCCACCCTGTATATATATATATATATCTTTATAATTAATTTGAATATTTTATTAATATTCCTGTATTATTATTATTATTATTATTATTTACTGTTCATCATCACTTTTTTTTCTTTATTGAGATGAATGATAGCTATTTGCATATACAACACGAAAAATGTTAGTTAAAAAAAGATTAAATGCTAAGAGAAAAAAAAAATAAATTAATTTAAGTGTTTATGATATTTCAAGATAAAAGATTTTTAATTCATTATAGGAGGTCCAGAAGATAGATGTTGTATTATGTTTTAGAACTTGTTAACATAAATTAATTAAAAAATCAGAAATAATAGAATACAATCAATTACATAGACGTAAAATTGAAAATTCAATTAAATAAAAGAAATTTAAGATTATTTATCAAATATGTAATTTAAAATTTTCACAAATTAACACAATAAAAAAATACGAAAATTCTTTAAAATCATTCGATATTTCATTATAGAAAGTAATTAGCATCCTTTGACTTCAAATTACTTTTAAGCTTACATTTAATCACAATTAATTTGTAATGAAATTTTCTTTAAATTATTTTTTTTAAATTTCAAATTTCTGTACAAAGTCTCTTAAATTACTGATTTTAAAAACATTAGAAACTAAACTAGAAAACATATGTATGTACATATACATATATGTATACAGTATATATAAAAAAAAAAAAGAAAAAGCTAAAAACTTTAAAAAGCTTTTTGCAAAAAAACATAAAAACTATATAAACAGCACCTTTTTATATATTTTTTTTTATAATTAATGGACAGAAGAAATCTGAAACATTATACAAAAAAAAAGTATATCTATATATATATATGTAGCATAAAAAAAAATATGTATTTCTCTTGTAAATTTATGTTAATCGTAAATGACCTTGACCATTCATTTTATGCTTATGCATCATTATGTTTAAAATATTTAAGTTTTTTTTTATTTAAAAAAAAAAAAAGACATTTTAATTTTATTATAAAGAAAAAATAAGAATAACACTACATTAAAAAGCATAGATTTAAGTTTATTTATATAATTTATTTATTTTTTTAAAATATTATAGTTTACAAAAAAAAAAAAAATCAGTGTCTTTAGTAGTAAAGTTGCATTAGATTAGAAAACATGAATTTTAACTTTTAAAACAAATTGAAATTTTCGAATTTGAAAATTTTTTTTTCATAAATTAATTTAAAAGATAAATTTTTAAGTTTTTATATAATAATGTTTTTTTATTTTTTGGTTTTTTTTAACAACAGAAAAATTGAAAAATTAAATAATTTATTAATTTATTTGAACCATAATCAGTGAACCATAATTAGTAAACTAACTAATAGAACAAGTGAAAATTTTTACATTAAAAAAAAAATTGACTAATTAAAGAAACACAATTTAAAAAAAAATTGATTAAAAGTGATGTTAAGAAATAAGAAAATTGTGTAAAATTAATATTAAAATTTTATAAATAATTATAATAATAATAATAAAAAAAAATTACATATTCTGAAAAAAAAAAAAAAATGTTACAAAAATTAAGTGCCAATAATAATAAATTAATAATATTTATAATATTAATATTATTAAATTTAATAAAATGTCAAAATGATTTTATTATTGATGGTAGTGGATCAATAGATGGTGCCAGTAGCAGTAGTAGTAGTAGTAGTAGTAGTATTAATAGTAACACTAATAGTGAATTAATTATTAATGATAATCCAAGTACAAATATTTATTCACTTGAATTAATGAAACAAGAACTTCAACAACATTATGATGAAATTGAACATAAAATTGCTTTAGCACATTTAGCATCATCATCAGCATCAATACAAAATAATCAAGATAATTCAAATAAAGATAATATAGAAGATGAAACTACAGAATTAAATATACAAGATATATTATTATCATCAACTACACAATCAACTACTACTATTAATGAACCATTAAAAATAATTAAATTTAATGATGAATATTTAATAAATAATAGTACACCAAAGATTTTAACAACATTAATTCCTGATTATGTTGTTAGTAGTGGTAATAATTATATACAGCCAATAACAATTAGTTCATTAAATTTAACTAATGAATATTTAACAAATATAAATGATACAAATATTACAGTATTAGATAATGAAAATTTTACAGATAATACAGATAATATATTTGAATCATCAAATGAACCAAATTCATATGATATTATAAATGATGATAATAATGATGGTACATCAGGTATTGATGAAATAATGGCATTTGATATGAAACATAATGTTTTATATACAGAAGATTTAAATAATAATGATATTAAAATGAGAAATTTAACAGAATTAGAAACAAATAATGATAATGATGATGATGATGATACGGAATCATCTGAATTTATTAATAAATTTATAAATAATGATACAGATGATAATATTAATATTAATAGTAATATACAAAAATCTATTGATATTGATGAACCAGAAATGTTAATTGGTACAACAACAATAATGACACCATCAATACAATTACAACCATTAATTATAAATCGTATTAAACAAGGTAAACAAATACAAATTGAAAGAAAACGTTTATTAAAGAAATTTCCACATGAAAGATTACAACAATATATTGAAGATCCTTATATTAGAAAACCATTAGCTGCTATTGTTGATCCAACAATTAATTCATTAGATAAAACAATATCATTATGGAAAAATGCTTTAAGGCCAAATACAGCATTGGATATTATATTATTGGGTATAAATGCAACAGGTAAAGAGATTGTCAATTTACATATTACATATTTTTATTATTATTATTATTAAAATTTTCGCTTTCATGGATAGCAAGCTTGAGTTATTTTTCTTGTTTTGTATAGCATAAATATGAGAGAGCATAATTTTAAAAAGAATGTTGTTAATATATAATTTTTTTTTGTTTCAATTTCGAAATCAAAACGAAAAAAAAAAAGATGAAATCATAAAAATATACAAATTCTGTTTTGGTTTGGTTTTTTTTTTTTTTTGCTGTGTGCGCAAGAAATATGAGAACAATCTTGTAGTGTTTTAGAGCGTGTGCTGTTGTGACATATTTTTAGTTTTTTATTTGTTCGGTGCCTTATATGTTTTCATTTATGTTTTGTTATTATTTTGGAATGTCTAATAATTCAATTTTTGTTTATTTCTTGGAGAATAAAAAAGATATCTTTATGCTTGAAATTGTTATGTATAAGTAGAGTTGATAGAGAGCTATGCTCTAATGCTTAACCTAAACGTATCAATATCAACCCGAGTTTTGTAGCAATACATATGAATCGGGTTTTTTTAATTAAATAAGGGAGAAATAGTGATAATGGTTAATGTTACCTGGTTTAACAACAGACAATTTTTAATCTCTTAGGATTAACATGTAAGTTGAAAATCCAAATTTCTTTAAAATATATCCGTGTCAAAAGTACATAGTTTAAAATTCATAATTTTCTTAAATTTTTAAATTATTATCTTTAAAATACTATAGAAGCTATTTCCAGAATGAAAATAACTATGAAAAACCTGGATTTTCTAAAATATCAATAAAGACAAACATACCAATTTTGGAAACTCTTACCCAAGAGCATATTATATCGTGTGGTTTTAAAAGGGATAATATAGGCCAAATTACCAAAAATACTTCAGAGTTCCGTATCAAGTATTTATTGGAGGTACAATGTCGAAGTATGTCAGTTTTTGAGAAAGTTCTTAACTATTTTTGGGTTGTAACAAAGTATTGTCAAAACTTTGTCACTAACTAGTTTCTTTTTGTCATTTGTTGTTCTCTCAGATTTTAAATTAAAAAATTGAAAATAAAACTTTTTTGTCAGAAATTAAACCGTAATTAGAAATTTCTGAACTCATAAAACTGATTTAATATGAAATCATACACTTGACGCACCACCCGATATTCTAAGGAGTTACGTATTAAAATTTTGTTTTAATAATTCCAAGCGTTCACTTTATAAGTCAACGGTAGGTGTTTTGTGTACTATTACTACGGTTGTAAAAATATTATTTGAAAATCTAAAAAATTTATAATCTAAATACATAAATAATTTCAAAACGGAAAGAATTTAAAAAATAACAATAATGAATTTATATTTTCATTCATAATTCATTTTAAATTGATCAATTAAAATTTCACTAACATCACAATTAAATAATTTTTAGCACTTTATTATAAAATAAAATCTATAATTAAAATCATTAAAATTAAATGATGTTTATAATAATATTTGTTAATAATTTTTTGTAAATATATGTACTCTCCTCGAGATTAAAATTTTTTGCTTATAAATTTCAAAATTGACATTGATTATAAAATAGTAAACAAGTCATAATAAATGTTGATAAAAATTTATGATTATAAATTGTAGTTTTAATTAAATTTCTTATATAAAAATCTTTTAATTAATTTAAATTTAATTTCATTATCAAATAATATTTTTTTTCATCCTTTTTTTTTTTGTTTAAATCACAAAATTTTTAGAAAACTATTTATAATATATTTTTTTTCAAAAATGTTATCTAGTTTTATTTATTTTCGCGAAAAATTACAACATCAAAATTAAAAGATTTAAATATTTGAAATATTAATTGACATTTATAAAGTTCATGTGAAATTTTCTAACATTTCAATATAATTATTTAAGAAGTTATGATTTTTTTTGATGATTAAAATCAAAATATAATTAAAATTGAAAATTTTAATTAATTAAAATATAAAACTAAGATCTTTAATTATGAAATCTCACAATATTTTTTATGTTAAGATACTTTTATAAGACCTCAACCCAGGTTTACTTAAAAATGTTCCAATTGACCTTTCATTTAAAGGCAAATCAAACTATAAATGACTTAAGTTTATTAAATTAAAACTTACATTTTAAATCAAGAAAAGTAATAAACTAATTATTACTCAATATAACCAATCACCAAATTTAATGAACCAATCACAAAAAATCACAAATGTAATAAGTAAAACACTTTTTATTATAATTATTGTTTAATTATTTCAATTTTAATTAAAGGTTATTTACTTAATTTTTGGTAACAACTAAATTACATTATTAAAATAATTAAATTTGATCATTTAAAATTTCTGATTTTCGAAAATTAAATTGTCATTTATGTTTAAATAATAATTAGCATTTTTTTAAATATATATTTTTATATAAATAATCTTTAACAAGGTAATTAAAAAATTATTGTTCAGACACAAAAAAAATATAAAATTAAATCCGCAGACAATTTGACTGATTTGCGTCCATTAAACTAACTAAAATAAATGATATTCAAAAGTAATGACATTTTATTTATTTATTTATTTTGTATAATCAAAAAAAAATAATACACATAAAAAAAATAATCAGGGAAAACCTTTTGATCCCAATATTTTAGAATTTCCTCTATTTTTTCGTTTCATATTTCAAAATTGATAAAAAAAAATAATAAGATTATAAATCATTTAAATACGAAACAAAAATTTAACAAGAATATTTAATGGTAAAATAGAACTTTGTGGAATAATTTGATAAAGATCTTTCCCCTTTAATATACGCATTAAAACAGAAAATAATTTTAATTTGTTTTTTTATGAAATTTTTCTGAAACTTTGTACAATTTTAAACCTAACAAAGTTATCAAACAAGACTTAATTTTTCGAAAATCTCTGTAAAGTTACTTTTAATCAAAACCGAATTTTAAAAAATCCTAACAAATTTTATCAACTCCGAGTTAAATGTAATAGCATTTACCATAATTGAAATGGATATTAAAATTAATATAATAATTTAATAAAATAATTAATTTTTATATTTCGTTTAATTTTTCAGGTGTTTCGGTTATTTATAATTTTACAAATACTCGAACATTTTTAGCTGGCCTAAATAGTTTAAAAGAATCTGAACCTGGTAATCCATTTTTTGGTATATTAAAAGCAACTGAATTAATACCATATGATAGTGCAATATTTATAAGTGCAGCAACAACACCAGAAGATACAATGTTAGGACAACATGCTGGAATAGCACTTTTAAAGAAAAGAATTAGGGTACAAAGAAAATAATTAATTTTTGTTAATTAAAAAATTCTTATATTTATTAATTTAATATGAAAATCTTTAGCTTTATTTAGTCTGGTTTGGTGATCAAAAATATAATAATGATAATAGTAATGAACCAAAAGAAACTTCTGTTACTGGTGGTATATTAGGTAAAATAGCAATACGATCTGGTGGTGAAATATTTCATATGAGAAATGATAGTGATGGTTTACAGGAATTAGAAGAAAATATGGTAAATAATAAAACTGATTATTTATAATTTATTCCAATTAAATTTTTTTTATATACATATATGTATATAAATAAAAATAGTAAAAATATATTTTATATTTGATGTTCATTAATTTATAATTAGCATAAAAAAAAATGCTTGTAATAAAATATTTAAATATCTAAAATCAAAACAAAAATTATATTTTTTTATTATTACCCTTTAAGCAAATTTAATTTTTCTTGTTACTTTCTAAATGTGACATTTTTAAGGTAAAAAATCAGTGCTGTTATAGAGTTAAAAAAAACTACACATTAATAAGATATAAAAGAGACATTTTCGAGGTGATACAGCTATATAATTAATTGTCACTGTCATGTATTTTGATCATTAATCACAAAAAAATTTAAAATTAGTTTATACCGCGACATTGGAGAGATCAGAAATTTGCTTAAAGGGAAAATTAACTTCAAACTTCAATTCTAGGTTAAAATTAATTAATTTAAAAAAAAAATATTATGTAATTGGAAAAATCGTTAAATTTTGAAAAAAAAAAAATTAGAAAAAATATTTTGCGTCATTAATTAAAGTCTTATTTTCTGATAAAATAAGATTTTCTTTCGAAATTAATTTTCCCAGAATTTATAAATTGAAAAACACTTTTCAATAATTAATTACAATGATTTAATTTAACCATTAATGAACACGTTAGGTCTTTGACTATTTACCTTCAATAAATATGGTATCAAAAATTCAAATTTAAAACATACTATATATAAATTACATGTTATAACTTAATTTTTCTTAAATAATTAAATTAAATTTCTGTTTTTTTTGTTTTGTTTTATTCTAGATAACATTAGTCTCTGATAATTACCGTGGAGCCCAAGAAATTGAAATACCAGTTGATACAACAATATCAGATTTACAAATTAAAATTGATACAATGATGCGAACAGCAACATTACAAACTCCAACTGGTGGTTAGTTTTTGAAAAAAAATAAATAAATAAAAAACAAAAAAATTTATATTTAAAATACACAACAAAAAAATATATAAAATTATTTATAAGAACTTTTTTAAAAATGCTTTTTTAAATATAGATACATATATATATACTATTCTTCCACACTTTTCACCAAATTCTATATTTTTACTCATAATCTCAAAACAAAAATCAACAAACATTTTTTCACAATCAAATATTTTCTATTTTTATATTTTAAATAATAATTAATTAATTAATTAATAATAATTTTTTTTTATATTAAGATTCAATGTTATTTATTTTTTATGCACCTACAAAAAAAAAATCTTTTAATTTAAATTTTATTTTTATTTTTTTGAGTTTTTGTTGTATGTATAATTTTTTGTAAAAAAATTTTTTTAAAAAATTTATATAAAATCATAAAAAAAAATATATAAAATAAAATAATATTAAAATATATTAAAGTTAACCATTAAGTACAAATATAATTTTTGCTATATATAAAAACTAATGATAAATTAAAGATGAAAAAAAAAAACTAATAATTTGTGTTTTGTGTATGTCTAAATATTTGTTAACAAAATAAATTTAGCAGCTTTAATCACGCCTAACTATAATCAATGTGCCTATTTTGTTATAAATTAATTGTTTAAGTAATCGGAATTAACAAATTGCAATTTATAAATAATTGTACAGCACAATTATACGTCCTCTGGACAAAACTATATAAGTCAATTATGTCACTTACACCTTTTTTGATATTTTTACCATTAACACTTCTGTAATAATACATATTTAAAAAGTGGACGTTATCACGAAATCCAAATATGATAGTTCCAGTGAACTCACAAAAGAAAAAAAAATAATTTAAAAAAGAAAATTGTGAAATATTGACTTATTATGTTTTATTGCCCAGACAACGTAGAATTATTAAAGCAATGAAACAAATAATATAAAAATTTTGTTGCTATAAGAATTTGTAAATATTTATGTAAATACAAAAAGAATTTAATTAATTTTATAAAATAAGAATAAAGTTAGTGAGACTTAATGAATTTTATGCTTAAATTCCACCGAAGAATTGCTCATCAGTTTGATATTTAACTTCTTTCTTATTCAGCGATTGCCATTTAATTAAAGAAATATATTAAGATTTTTAAAATGTAAATCATGTTGTTTTGGCAGTTCAATTGAAAAATTAAGGTAATTTTCCAAGTTTAATATCAAAATGACATGATTTATTTTACTTTTAAAAAAATTGAAATAAATTTAATTAATGATGAGACGTTAATACGATTAAAATACATTATTTTTTAACAAAATACGTATGTCAGTATCTAAATTGATCAAATTGAGTTAATATATTTAATGAGTTGGTGGCTCCACTTTATTATACTCGTAAGATGAATTAAACTGTTGTTCATTATTTAACGGATAATTAAAAAAAAATTTTTGTCATAAGTTAAATAATCAAAACTAAAGATTTCGTGTTGACAAAGAGTTTATTGTATTCTTAAAATAATAAAAACCACGATTTAAGTTTAATGTGTTTTGAATATAATCAAAAAATTTCAAGGTTTAATTTTTTTTTGCGAAGAAGTTCAAAAACAAATAGGATATGAAATTTATTTAGTTTTCTCAAATTGGTAAAACTATTGTACAAAAAATTGGTAATTGATGGCTAATGATTTACAAAACAAAATATGCAATAACTTTAAAATCATTCTGAATAATTTAAGAATACAATTAATTAATTTTGAAAATAAATTAACTTAATTATATTACAATAAATGAATTATATTGCAATCAACTATACGAACAAATACTTCTTATAAAAGCTATTGGCAAAGGTAGATTTTTTTTTTTTGTAAAAGTATTACTTTTACGAAACACGTATACATTTATATATAAAAAATTTGTAATTTTATTACACATTTGACTTTCAAAATAATTACAATATTTAATAATTTAAAAACATTTGCGCATTTACCCTCCATTGCAAGTACAGTATACGAAACAATAGTTTTCTTTAACTGAAAGCAATTGCAACAGAACCCAATATTTTAAAATTAAAAGTGAATAATATGACTAATAAGGATGACATCAATTTCATTTAAAAACATTTCAATCTTTCTATGAACTGTTGATTTTTTTTATAATTGTTCTACCTGTACAATACGTTGATATAAAAATTTTCTTCACTTCTTCACATAAAAATAAGCTAGTAACTAACTAAACAAAAAACTCTAAAATAATTATAATTATGAGCCAAGTTCGAAGTACAATTTACGAAATAAAAACTATACAATATATTTTTATGATGCAAATTACAAAACATTCACATATATATATATATATATATGACTAACGTACTCACAAACAGCTGTTTTAGGTGATTGATGAAATCAAAACTAAATATGATCCACCCAAATTACAAACACAAAATCTTTCAACGAAATCAATTTTAAGATATTTTAATATAAAAAATTAGTTTTTACGAATAAAAAATATATTATTTTATTTCTAAATTTCAATTTACGAATGAAATTATTATAATTTGATTTGTATATTATTCAAAACGTTCACAAGTTTTCTTTATTTCACCTTGAATTATTTGTTTAGTTTTCACTTGTTTCCGTATAAATTCGCTATGGATAAATTGATATTTTTACTTGAGTAAAATTTTTAAAATCTTTGATAAATTTACTTTTATTTATTTTTCTTGTTTGAAAAATAAAAAGTAAATAAGCTGTCAAAAGATTGAAGAAAATTGTGACCACGCAGTTCTTTTTCTATTTTTGACATTTCTTAGCTAAGACACATAAACTCATATCAGCTGTTTAGCCAAAGCACATTGTAAATATTTGTATAACAATTTTGAGAAATTGTTATACACATATTAAGAAAAGAAAAACTGTTAAAAACTTTTATATTTATTTAATTATTATTATGATTTTTTGTTTTTCTATTTTTCTAGAAATAAATTTAAAAAAATTTATGAAATTAAAATTTATGAAATTCAAACAATATTATGAAATAAATATACCAATTGAACCTGTATATTATTCAACTAAAGTATTATTGATACTTGAGCCGGAAATTGAAAATAAAAATTATTGTTTGGCTGTAATAGGAATTAACAGATTAAAATTAAAAAATGGTAAGTTTTGAAAATTAAAAATATAAAATTGTTTAGTTTTAAAGTGTTTCTTTGTTTGGATGTTTAACTACTAAAAATATAATATTAAAACATATTCTTGTAAATAAATACACGTCCGTCAGATGTAGATTATTTAAGTAGCACAGAATCATTTGAGATTATCAGCTACTGGAGCAATTTTCCTACTGACGCAAGGTATTGAAAAATAAATCGAAAATAATACAAAAATTAATATCACAATAGAAATTCATATACGTACATATATAATATTTTTTTGTAGAAATACTGTAGTAAAGTTTGTCATAATCTATAATTGGTTCTATGCTATCTAAAAATTTTAAAAGTGAGTGTATAATTTAGAATTATATACTAATTTGAATCTCAAGATTAACTAATAAATATGATTATTATCCAATTGAATAAATATTTAATTTGAATATTAATTTTTAAATATAAAAATATTTCTGTTACTTATTTCCAAATGAGATAAAACTACATAATTTGTGAAAAATAATAATTATTAATTGATATAAATTGGTATTAATCATTTTAGACTCTAAAACGATATTTTCGTCGTTTGATCTAATTCTCCATTTTATAAAGTAATTACCATTGCGATGCGAAACTGTAATAAATTTAAATGAACAGACTATGGTTTCTAATTTATAAAAAATTAATAATTATTCTTTTAATTTTAGCTCCATTTAAAAAAAATTCCATCTATATTTCTATAATTTCCAAATTTTGGAAATTATAGAAATATATTCCGATAGTAATGACGTTTACTCCCGCGTCCTAAACTTTTTTTTAACTATCATTCTGAAGATTGTTAAATATAAATTTTGAATACTTATTTTTCTAAAGTAACAAATTTTATCATTTAAAATTGTTTTAACCACACAGAAAGCAATTTCCAATCAATCGATTTTTCAGCAGAAAATATTATTGATGGTTTCCGGGATATTCGTGTTTTAAGCCATGAAAATTTACGTTTTCCATCTGATGACATTGAATTTATAGATAAAAATAAAACATACGTAGAATTGAACGAATCAACAGATATTGAAAATAATATGAAGAATAAAACAAAAGCTGATCAACAAGCTGGTGTTTTACAAGGTATTACAAAAATTGAAATGGGAATTCAATCACAAGTAATGGTTGCTCCCGGTATGATGTCTCAACTGTATTTCGAAATAACAAATTTACGTAATGAACCTGTTTTCCATAGGATTTTAGTTACTGATGAACAGCGATTTTTAAGATCATTGAGTCATCAAAGGTAAAACAACAAATTAATTTTGTTCAATTTTTGAATACACAGTTAATTTCAGTGTATTGTTACCACCTGGACAGACAATAACAGTTGTTGTAACTCTAATGGTACCACCAGCTACCCCACAAAATACTATTGATAAAATAACATTTACTTGTCAGGAAAATGGTCAAGCATCACAATCCGTAAACTTGAAAGTTATATCAAATCAAGAAAGACATGTAAAAAATTTTTTTCCTTTAAAAGCAAAATTAATATTTTTGAAAAAAATATATTACTTAATTTAAGGATTCCACACCACCATATGTAAATTGGGCATTCGGAACACGTTGTGATGCATATGGTAGTGTTTATAGAGTAGAAGAATGTTCAACACGTTTTTGGAGTTTAGAAATAACAACACAAGATTATGAAAGCGGAATTTTAAAAATGACATCAACACCACCTGGTTTGTTATATAGAATACCATATACTGTTGGAACAACTGAACCAATTCATGCAACTTATACGGCTAGTTGTTGCCAACCAAGAGTCACAATTAGTGCTTATGATATATCTGGAAATACACGTACTCATAACATAGACGTAAGAGATATTGTATTAACAGAAGCATCAATAGCAGCTATTGTACTGGGCGTAATATTATTAATAGTTTTAATAATTGGATTAATTGCATTAATTGTCTGGTGTTGCAAAAAAAGGAGGTCAGCTTCTAGAGACTTACCATCTTATAGAAGTCAACCAATTGAAAGATCGCGTGGCGGATAATATATTAATTTTTATAATAAACAAAACAGTATTTTTTTTTTTGCCATAGTTGGTGTTGGGGAAATTTAGATTATAAGCTTTGTAAATGCTAAAGTGCCAAATAAACGAATTTATTTTGTATTGAAATTGAAAGGTGTTTTATTTTTTATGTCTAATATCTGAACAATATTAAATTTCTCTGGTTAGTGTGCAACAAGTGCATAAATTGCCAGTTGATAGTACCAAATTGACAGTTCACGAAAATAATGTCAACAAAAAAAAACTAAGAAAATTTATTATCACTTACTGTTATTGTTGTTTGGATTATCAGCTCGTGTTGTTAATATTGGTGGTGCAGCTGGTAATAATAATGGTTTATTTGGGAAATCATCAAGCAGCATACCTGTTACAGATGCACTTAATAGTGGATTATTTTTTATTTGCGCCAATGTAGACGCTGACGACGTGTCACCTTTTAACTTCTCTGACATGATTTTAATATGAATTGTTTAACAAACTTTAAATGTTTTTAATAAAAAGAAGAAATTGTATTTACAATATTTAATATTAAATTAAATCACCAATATATATTTTTAATAAAAACGATAATTTGAAACAATGTATTTTTAACAGTGGAAAATCACAATGAAAAAGTTGAACTAATTTGACAAGTTAACATTCTTACCCTGAGGAAAAATATGAAGTGCAACTATATTTTTCAACTGTTATACCAAAAGAAAAGTTTTTCTTATTGTGAATTTGTCTACCCATTAGAAAAAAGGTAAAATTTACAGTGAAAATAATTAATATTGAAAATGTCGTGACATATACGCGTAAATTTCGGGAGAATATAATTAGTTGGGGTTAAGGCGGTTTCGTAGTCATCAATAGTGCCTCGTGAGATTATAAATGTTGTCGTGAGCATAAAACCAAAAATTTCCGTAATAATAAAATAACAAAACTTTAGATTCATTTCGAATCTTCCATTTATATTCGTCCATTTTAATATGGACATGAAGAATTAAATGAATAAAGTGTTGGTACCGCATAATTCAGTTTTTTTATTTTTATATACATAAAAATAAAAATATGGTCAATAGCTTATTTATATCTTAATTAATTTTCATTGATTAAAAACTACACTATTTTCGGCCAATTTCCCGTCTTTATAACACAATTTTCACAGAAATTAATGACACATGCGTTTTAGTGAAAATTAAGTCGCCGTAAAAACTATAGTGCAGTTTATACAATTTTTTGAAGTTGTTTTAATTTTCAGACCAGTTTTTTTTTCTTCAGTTTTATAAATTCCAACAAAAACCACTCTTTGTTAGTTCCATCTTTTGAACTCTCATTTGAACTCAAATCTAGTTTCTTGTAAATAAACATGGTCGTAGATAGATATCAATCAAATAATGTCCTAAACTGCATCAAAAACATTCATTGGTCAGAAATATAACTAAAATCTTATCGAAGTGTAGAAATGGATCTTTTACAAAAAAAATATTCACAATACGATATTAGATCCCGAATACACAATATTAGATACCGTATTGTGAATATTTTTTTATAGGAGATTCCACAACTCTAATAAGATTTTAGTTATATTTCATACAAAATAATATTTTTAAAGCACTTTAGCACAACATCATTTGCTTTATATCAAATTGGGATTGAATTAAAATGAGTTGAGATGATGGACGCTAAGTCGTCATGGAAATAGATGATATGGGTGAATTCGTATCTAATATCGTGAATATTTAGATATGTAATATCGTGAAATATTCACAATATTTGCTTTATATCAAATTGGGATTGAATTAAAATCAGTTGAGATGATGGACACTAAGTCGTCATGGAAATAGAAGATATGGGTGAATTCGTATCTAATATCGTGAATATTTAGATATGTAATATCGTGAAATATTCACAATACGATATTACAATCAGCATCGAATATCGTGACAGCATTTATTTTCTAAATTTCTCTTTTTCTTACAGGGACTGTCAGATTTTCTATTTTATCTATTGTGCCAAAAAATTTAAATGGAATAAACAAGAAGACAGTAGCTATAAAATTTTGGCGGCCAATAAAATAAATATTAAAGTATTAATGAAATAATGGATACATTTAACTTAAGTTATCAAGAAGTTATACCTGACTTGTCAAGCGTAGATAAATGGTCAGAAATATCTCTAAATACTGGTAATTAAATGTCGAATTAACCTTAAAAATTATACATATTAATTTTTTTTTTTGCAGGCGGTACACAAAGTACTTTACAGGATATTAAAGTTGCTGATAAAGCCGGTGGATTTTGTTACAATGATTTATCAAAAAATCATAATAGAAATCGGTTTATTTATTGGTAAATACAAAATTCAACAAAACATAATTTAATATAATTTTCCAGGTTTTGAGGTTATTTCTAAAAACTTTATATTTACATTTAAAGGCGGACATACCATGATGTTTTGGAATTATCGGAAATTAGTTTGGATTTTAATTTATACGATAATAATGTACGTTACAAGTTTACAGATTCACCAGTACTATCTGTAACAATAACTGAACAAGCTAAATTTATAACAATTTTAGTTACTACTGTGTGTAGTTTACATCGGATTAGTTTTACACATCCTGATTTAATAGTAAAATCGGATTCAAGTGAAACAAAATCTTTTTCAATATTTCGCGAAGCTAATGCTAATTCAGCTAAAGATCCATCAACGTTTTATGTTATTGGTCAAAATATTTCAGCAAGTGAGTTTTTCGCGGAAAAAATAAAATTTTAATTTATTTTCTTATTTTTTTTCTATTACAGACAATCCTATACCACATTCTGCTGCCAGCTATTTATCACCAAATGGTGAAGAAGCATTTTTCAGTTTAGCTTATCATAATAACTTAATTTTGTTTACCATGAATTGTCATAATGGGCAAACTATTATGAATGTTTTGAAGGAACACTATATTATACCCAAGATTTTTTCAAATATCCGTGGTGCCTTAAGGTGAACACAAATATTTATGTAAAATAAATCTCAAATATATAATTTCTGCTTTTAGAGGTAAACAGAGTTCACCTGATAGTGAATATGCCAATTCATTAGTTTTTAATACTGTTGGGGGACAAACATTTTTAATGGCATTGTACCGCGACGATCATTTAAGAATGTGGTCAACAAATACTGCTCAATGTATTGCTACATTACATTGTATTCGTGATAATTCAGAATCAAGACAACAAGGACGTAAGAATTATACTTATTACACTAATTTGATTTGATAAATTAAAAAATTTGAAATCATTTCCTAAACAATATATTTTTTGTCAGCACAAACAAATGCTTTAAGAAAAATTGATGAAACAAATTTATGTGCATTTTTATCACATTCAATGGGTTCAGAATTTGTTTGTATTAAAATTACAGCCGATAGTGGCTCTAATTACACTTTATCACGAAGTAAACTTATACCTGCGCCTCAATCTGATTTAGCTGATTTTGAAGTATCAGCAACAAGAATTTGGGCATTATGGTGTAATGCACAAGGTAACAGTCAATATTTTTTTTTACTTAATATTAATCCTTTTTTTATACTTAGGAGAGTTTAGTATATCGAATTTTTCTTTAATACCTGGCACTGGTATTAATTGGGTATCAGCAGCAATGGAATCACCACCAGATCGATATTGTGTATCAATGGAACATGGAATTGATCCAAGACAAGCTTATTGTTCATATATTTTTCATCCAGGAAGATTTGATAGAAATGTTATTTCAAAAGCTTTAGTGGTAAGTACAACCGATAAATTGGGGATAAAAAACAATTTATATTAGTTATTGTTGATATTTTTCAAAGCATATTCGCGATGTAGAAATTCTCATTTATATGCTTTATAATAATTTTTACCAAATTTATATAAAATAATTTCAGATGTTTCGTCGTTCAAATGCCTATTTTGATCCAAATCTTTCAATGCATATTCTAAAAGATCGTGTTTGTCAAGCAGTAGAAACAGAAATCCAAAATGAAATAAAAGATTTTGATGTTAGTGATGATGAATATATTGATATATCAACACGTTATTGGGAACGTTTTTATTCATGCTGTGAACAATATCATATAAAAGCATGTCAACCAATAGGACTGGTTTTACTCGATCCAATTGATGCTGTTTGTGTTGTTAAAAAAAATACATTTTCATTATTACGTCCATGTGAATCTTTGGAACATTTAATGCTAGCTGGTGAAAATATTGAATTAGAAAATGTTATTGCTACACATTTTGAAGGTAATAAAAAAGCAGGTGAAGATTTAGTACAATTGGTAACAATATTATCACAATTGGAACAATGGTTACCTGAGGATATTAAATTGGATTTTTACCAAAAATTATTACAATTGGAAATGCCAGATGTTGTTATAACAAAATTAATTACGGAAATTTTAACAGCTGAATCAAATCGTGAGGTATATAAGAAAAATTTTGCATTTTGTGTAATATTTTTCTAATATGTAGTAAATTGGTTCTCATAGATTTTACCACGAAATTTCTTGGTTAATATTCGACAAAATTTACAATCAATAACTGATATTTGTGCCGCTATTAGTATGTTGTTGGGAAGTTTAAGATTGGATTATGGAAATCCCGAGGCAATGCAAACTCATTCCAGTAATATTTAGACCCTTTCAGTAATATAATTTTTCCAGTAATATAATTTTTATTTATAAATAATTTCAGTGTTATCAACAACTTCAAAATATCTTTTTTCAATTGGTAATCTTTTCGGAAGTAATGTTGGAATTTCATTACTTTCAGAATCTGTCAGGCAAATTGCTTTTATAAGGTAGTTATTTCAATATAAATAAAAATAGTTATTGTAAATATAATTTATTAATATTTTTATTTCAGATATACCCTTTGCCGAAATTTATTAATTTTACAACAAATTTTAATTGATACATTTTCATTGTCTTCTGAAATACTGGAAACAATTCGATCACAATTTATGCCAGAAACTGTA
Source organism: Empis livida (assembly GCA_963932195.1). Classification (NCBI taxonomy): domain Eukaryota; kingdom Metazoa; phylum Arthropoda; class Insecta; order Diptera; family Empididae; genus Empis; species Empis livida. The sequence goes on from OZ010648.1 coordinate 28,214,956, forward strand.
GTTTTTGTACAATCGTACTATGTAATGGTCTGGATATGTGAAACACCAGTTAATTTAAGTCAATCATCTTCATTGTATGCTAAAATTACACAAAATTTGTGGCGATTCTTTAAATTATTAAAATTAACTTTTTTTAGGGAAAGTAGTATACAACGTTTAAGCATCCTACAATTAACAGAATCGCGACCAAATTTAAATGCACAAATTTCAGCAGCACCACTTTTACGTGTATTTCTAAGCTCTAAAGGTTTATACACAGCTTTAGCATTATTTTGCGATGGACCATACAAAAATCTTGAGAATCTGCAATGGCAATTTACATTAATTCCAATTGTTACTATAGTCAGTCAATTGATGTGAGATATTTTTTTTTGTGATTTAATTCTGTATAAATATTAATTTTTAATTAATTTATAGTTGGTCTGTTAGTGGTAATTTCATTTTTGGTGAATGGTTATTTGGTAGTTGCCAGCACATTGTTATTCAGGAATATGTCCGGCTTTTAAACACTTGGTGCGAGTGGAATAATTGTTCAAGTAACTATGACTTTAAATATACTATTGTTTTTAATTTATATATTTGCATTATCTTTTTAGGGCAATTTATATTAGCTGTTTCTCTTTTGGATAATGGTGAAACACATAAAGCTTATGATTTATTTTTACAATCGGCTCGTGGTGTTCATAATGAACAATTTTTAATTGATCGTATATTAAAATCAGCACAAAATTTAACAAATAATGAAGCTTTAGCTTACTATTATTTAAAAGTTATACAACTATTTGAACAACATAATTCATTAGATCATATTATATCATTAGCACAAATAGCAATTGGTATATTAGATAAAAATGATCAACAATTACCAATGTTTCAATCAATTGTATTTAATAATCATTTAGTATTAGAACATTATGAAGAAGCATATCATTCATTAATATTTAATGCTGAATTATCAAGACGAAAAGATTGTCTACGACAATTAGTAGTATGTTTATTTAGTAAAAAACGTTTAGATTTATTATTACATTTTCCATATGTCGGCTTACAAGATGAATTTGAAAATATTGTTGAATCTAAGGCACGATCCATGGGTATTGAAAATAATGAATTATATGATTTTTTATATTCATTTCACGTAACTAAGGATAATATGCGAAAAGGTACATTTTTAAATATTAATTTTATTTTAAATATTTTTTAAAAAATATCTTGTAGCTTCTAGTGCAATGTATGAGCAAGCAATGCGATTACAATTAGAAAGTGAATCACCAGAATCTTTACAAAAACGTTATGAATCTTTATTAGCTTGTATAAATATATTACATTTAATAGATGATAAATATCAATGGATTGTTCGTCCAGTTATTACTGATGATAATAATGAAAATTCCCAAATAATGGATGATGATTCAGATGGAGATGAGGTAGAAATATTAAAATTTATCATAATTAAAAATCATTTTAAAAAAAAAATGTTTAAAGGGTGAAGAAATTGAAGAAAAAGTTATAGTATTAGAAATAAACGACATTAAAAAAGAACTTCTTCAAACTGAAGCATATTTATGTTTGGCACGACACCGTCGTCAAATTAGTACATCATTTACAAATTTAGGTGTTAAAGAGTTATCTCAAATTCTATCTAATTCTGGTTTATATACTGCTGCATTAAAGTTATTGAAAGGTTTTAACATGAGTTTAGTACAAGTATTTGAAAATTTAACAGCTGCATGTGTTCGTACAGCTGACGGAGCTCCAAATGAACCATGGAATTGGCTACAAGAAAATGATTTGGCAGGTATGTGCCATTTTTTTTTTAAAAAAAAGTGTTATTTCATTTAAACTACTTTTAAGATTTACCACATAAAAATTGTGCAACTGATATGGCATGGGCTTTCTTACAGAAGCAAATACAAGACAATGAGAAAAAGAAATCAACAGAAATTCGAAAGTGTGTTGTAAACAAATTATTAAATTTAAATGTTTTTGTACCCCAGTGGCTCTATAACAGTTATAAGGTATATTTTTTTCTTTTATTCATTCGTAATTTATAATAATTAATTTATAATTCAAGTTTGATAATTGTGCTGAACTTTTACGGCTTTTTATTCGACATTCTCGTCTTTTGGAGGCGACCGATTTGGCAAAAGAACTTATTTGTGGAATATTGGGTAGTGGTCATGAATACTTTAATATAAATGATCCAATTGCATCGACAACTGCATCAATGTGTTTACCAATCCATCAAATTGATTTATTATTAAATGGTTTAAAATTAAATTTTGAAACTGATGATGCTCATAAACAAGTATGAACAAATTTATATAAACAAAAAATCGGTATTAAAACTCATTTTACAGGCACATTTAGAATTGGAAGATTTAGTACAAAATTATATTCAAACAGCAATGAGAGTATCTGATGATAAAATACGATTAGCAAATCAAATAGCTGCTGAGCGAGAACGAATAAATGCAACTTAAATTCAAATTATGAATTTTCTATTTTGTTTGTTTAGTTTAAGTATTCATTAATATTTTTGTTTCAAAATAATTGTAAAGAATTAAAGTTCAATATACAATTTCATTAAAAATAAAATTAATTTTATATAAATATGCTTAAATTATTTATTGAACTTTGAAAAAGACGTATTCTTATTAAAAATCATCGACAATCATTACATCTGACATAAATTTTTTATATATATTCATAAATTGTGCTACAAAAGCCTCCAAATGAAAAATATGTTTAGCACCATTTTGCATTCGATGTTCGTATAATGTTGCAAATTCTAATGTTTTAGCTTTTAGTGACATATCACAATTTTTTACCAAATTTTCAACTAGACCTTTAAATATAACATCTGGCGGTACACCTTGAGATAATAATTCATATAAACGTTCACGAATTTTCTCCAATTTAGCTGGTGTTTGTTCTAATACGATTTGATTAGCTGTTTCTTTTAAATAAACTTGCCAATCCAATTCAACAATTTCTTGATTTGTAGTAAAAGGATATTGTTGTACTTTACAAGCTTCTAACATTAATATTGCTCGACGTAAATTACGTTCTGAACTTTGGGCTAAACGTTCTGCAAAATTTTCTGGTAGTGTTAATCCTTCTTTTTTACAAGTTGTATTTAGTATTTTTATAATTTCTTCTTTAGTAGGTGCTGATACACGAATGCCCAAGCAACGACTACGAATTGCTGGAATAACACGTGATGTTGAATTAACTGATAAAATTATACGACAAGTGGCTACATATTTTTCCATTGTGCGACGTAAGGCATGTTGAGCATCTTTTGTTAATTCGTCAACTTCTGAAAGAACGATTACCTTAAAATCACGTTGTCCAGTTGTATCAATTTGATGCGTTTGGGCAACCTGTTTAACTAAATCAACGACAACTACTCGGTCATAAATACCAGCATCTGATGGATTAACCTCAAGATGATAATTGCTACCTACAGTCATTACTTCAACTTTACGATTTGATGGGGTTGTGAACGTCATTGTTTCGCTACGAAGTCGTTCTACACCTGGCCCATATAGTTCACGCAATAAGCACATTATTCGGGTTTTCTTACCAGCCCCAGATGGACCATAGAACAGTAAATGTGGGAAATCACCTTGTTGTGATAGATTTTTCAATTGTTCTGCTTGGTCCTATAGATAAGAAATTTGTTTTTTTTCAAAGTTTCTTATTAAGAAAATAATTTAAAAATAAAAACCTTATGATAGTCGAGTTTGGACAATTCTCGCGGTCTATATTTATCAACCCAAAGAGACATTCTATTAATTATTTTTAAAAAAATGTTTTTAAGAAATGTATAAATATTTTGTATTTTGGCGGTAAAACAAAACAAGATTGTTGACAGTTTAGATATAAATATATGACATACAGCCGGTTTTGTTCGGTGTTGCCCGTGTAGCACACAGTACTGTGCTGTCGAAAAAACTACAGCTAGATGGAGTGAGTATGCACGATCCATGGGTATTGAAAATAATGAATTATATGATTTTTTATATTCATTTCATGTAACTAAGGATAATATGCGAAAAGGTACATTTTTAAATATTCTTTTATTTTAAATATTTTTTTAAAAATATGTTGTACCTTCTAGTGCAATGTATGAGCAACAATAATTGTATTTCATTTCAGGGCCGTACTGGATGAACAAGCAATGCGATTACAAGTATTGTATTTCATTTCAGGGCCGTACTGGAGTATGCAGTACTGCCCTGAAATGAAATACAATACAATATAAATTTAACCCTAAGTTAAATAACCTCTTGTAATTACTCTTATCATACGATTGCACTTTGTGGCACGCAGTTCTATCGTGAAATGATTTATTTTTCAAAGGTAAACGTTTACTTAGCAAAGGTAATAAAATGGTCAGTTTTTAAATTCCACTTGTCAAAGAACATTCAAAAAGTTTACTTAAGACAGAATTATGATATTTCTTGTTACGTTGGTTATGACATTTGATTAATTTGCTTGATTTTTTCAGTACTGCTACTTAATATTTTTTCCTTAATACTCTACCACAATTAATACTCTTCCACAACGTTTTCATTCTATATTAGACTATGTCGGCGTAATGCGTTTGTACGAACTTATACCGATTAAGTGAACCGCCTGAGCTTAATGGAGCTGATTATATACTGGAGATTAGTTTTAACCTTTGCACCTCAATTTTTAGTTTATATGAACAGAAAATAGTTTTAATTTATTCTTTATAATTAATAGTAAATTTATAGAAAATTATTTAAAAACAAAAACCTTGAAGACAAGCTTAACCTAATTTTTAAACTTATACAAGAACATAATATAATATAAGGATTTCATTATTAATTTATCTGAAAATTCAAACTGAAAAAGAGAAGCAATTTATGAAAAGAAGTAAAATATAAGTAAAATAAAATTTTGTCGTTATTTAAACCTTTCGAAATACAAAATAACAAATTCATGAGGCTAAAACCCTATCGATCTATTCTTAAAATTAAAATTAATAAATATTTGAAAAAATTACCAAATAAAAAATAAAAATATAAGCACAAGTACAAAATTTATAACATATACGAAATAAACAATACCGTGTTTTCTTTTTTCTTAGTATTTCTTAGTGCGTTGTAAACGGATCTATATTAAAATGCGGTTCGCATTCGTGCCGTGCCGTAGAATGGCATGTACATGGCTTAAAGGGATATTTATTTGATTAGTGTCAAATTCAAATTATAGAACCAAGTCAGGTGTTAGTTCTGTCAAAAATATTTAAAAGTATTTGCAACATGTTTTAAGTATTTGTTTAAATTGTTAATTTTGAATACCAAAAAATGAATGAAAAGGAAATAATAAAACCAATTTACTGTCTTCCTGGTCAACGTTTATGTTTACTTGATGAAAATACACTTGCTGGCCAAGGAACTTATGAACGACAAGGATATATTTACTCAACACTCCTAGGAACTGTGAATATTCGTAACGATGATAATGTATAATTTTTTTTTATACATTTTATTAATTAAATTTAAATTTCTAACCAAGTACCATCATTTTAGTTAAAAGTTATTGAAGTAAAATGTCATAATCATCAAACAATAATACCATTAGCCGGGGATATTGTTACAGCCCGAATTACCCAAGTAAATCAACGCTTTGCTAAATGTGAAATAACATGTATTGGTGATCATATCCTAGAAAAATTTTACAAGTTAGTTTTTTTATTTATTTATTTTTATAGTCAAAAATGAGAAATCTTTCCCTTAACTGTGAATACAGGATTTAGCTAAAGGGGAGAGATAGGAGTTCTTAGTGTTTGTTACATTGTAATTTAGGCTAATAATTTAAGAATTTTTCATATTACTTAAGTTTACAAAATATAATTCTCAGTCATTGACAAACTACTTTTTTTATGAAAATCGAATTGAATTAACATTGTCTAAAAGTTTTTAATGCAAAATTTATTTTACTAACAATGTAATTTTCCAATTAACTAAATAACTGGCAAATAAAAACTCAATAATATCAGTTACCAAACAACACTATTTTTTATAAAAGTCAGTTATTTAATATTTGTTCAATTAATAAAATCAAAAAGATATAATAATATTATAAGGAAAAAACACATAATTTACTTTTTCTTGTTTTTGCCAAATGACTGAGAATTATTATATGTAAATAAAATATTTTTAGAAGCTTATTACGAAAAGAAGATGTTCGAGCAACTGAAAAAGATCGTGTTGAAATGAATAAATGTTTCCGCCCTGGTGATATAATTTTAGCTAGAGTTGTAAGATTGGTGTAGAATATTTAAATTTTCCATAATATTAATATTGTTTATATTTTAGTTGCCACAAGCAGAACTAACATGTTATCAATTAACTACAGCCGAAAATGAACTAGGAGTTGTCGTTGCATTAGCTAATGAAAGCGGCCCATATGGTGTACCAATGGTGCCAGTTAGTTGGACAGAAATGCAATGTCCCGATACACTAGTAAAAGAACCTAGAAAAGTAGCAAAGATCTTACCAGAAAGTGCTTTGGTACCTAAAATAGAATGTGATGATGTTGAATAAATTAAGATGTCTTTTCTTTTAATATAATTTTATTTTTTGTCAATTACTTTTTACATACATTTGTTTTAAAAATAATTTAAATTTACATAATCCCCGTCATAAATAAAGTATGCTCGGAAATAAAATTATCAACTAAATTTGTATCCAAAGTTTGTTTTGCCCGTTCATATATACCAGTCATACTTTTTGGTTCACCATGATCACGTTCAAATTGTAAATAATTTATCCAAACAGCTGTATTGGTTTTGCCAAAAAATTGTGTTGTATATTCATGACATTCGCGCCATTTAGCAATATTTGGTTTAAGCTTTAAATCATATATATAAATTTATCAAATTAAAATATATAATTGTAAAATTATATTGAATACCGCTTGTGATTCTAAGTAAGCCATTTTTTGATGCAATTCCAGGCACGGTGGTGGCAATTGAGCTAATTCATTATAAATTTTTCTTGTTTCTTCTAAATCCTTATTTATTACTGTATATTCCAAATATCTTTCACGAAATGGTGCAAAATTTTCCGTTGTTTTTTTACATGTTTCCATAAACATTTCATCAACTTTTCCTGATAAATCCCAATTTGTTAAATAATATTGTATCATAAGCCTATATAATGAATGTGATTTATCATCATTTAGTTCTTTAATTGCATTACGAAAAATTTCATCTAATTTTATATGATCATTTTTACAAATATAATAATACATATACTGTTCCCAAAGTTTTTCAGATTTTGAATGACGCTTTGTGGCTGCTTTCATAATCTGGAAAAAATGACAAAAGTAATTTTCAACAAAGTTTAACTGATAAAAATTAAATACAAATTACATTTTCTATTTCCGGATTTGTGTCATTTGATTCTTTAAGTAAATCAATAAACATGAGGTAGTGATCCTCTGACATGCAATTAGCTTCATGAGCTACTTTAAAAGCTTGTGCTAATTTTGTACGTTTTAAACCACGCTGAGTTGATAAATCTTGATTTAAATTTAACATTGCATTCAAAAAATAAGAACATATTTTTTCGGTTTTTAGCTGAAAATACAAATGATGTTATTTTCCAATCAACAATAAACTATTTAAATTTTACTTCTTTTACAGCAGCATTATATACTTCATAACAAAGTTCAATTCTACGTTTAAGTGTCCGTTTTTGTCCTCCAGCAATAGCAACAGTATTTACAGAAATTTTATTATCCTCAAGTATTGGTATAACAGCATTAACATTACTATCCTCATTAGCTACATTTATATTATTATTATCATTATTTGTCGGTATTTGTTCAATTTCCATTTCTGTATTAAGTTTTTCATCTGGTGGTGTTCCAATTAAATCACACATATTTAAGCCACGTAATTCTCTTTGTGCTAATGTATGCCACATTGTTTCATTACGTGGAAACGAACTCATCATATCTTCACAAATAATTTTTTGTAAATCTTTTGTAAATGGATATTGTTCTGTAATTTCTAATAATTTAACAAAATAATCAATACTAAGTATTTTCTTTTTAGAACTTTTATATATAACTAAAACTCGTTCTAAGCCCAATGATTGTTCAGATTCAGTATTTTTTTGTAAATTTAATTCTGCGCTCATTTTTGATGCTTCATTTAACATTATTTTAAAAAATTTCAAATGTAATTCTTCATTTTCTGGATGACGTTGTAAACCACGCATAAATAAATCCTTAACTTTTTCCATATTTTGTACTTCATAATATTCAAATAATGCCGCTTTAACCCAAACCGATGGTTTATCACCATGATACTAAATTTTATAACAAAATTATTTTTTATTTAATGATTATACAATATTTTTTCGGTTTTTAGCTGAAAATCTATACTTACCGCTAACATTTTTTCAAACGATGACGAAACTTCTGGTATAAATTTAGTTTTTTTAAGGAATTTAAAAAATGCATCCCAAAATCTTAAATCTTGTGGAAAATAACGTAATCCATCAATATATAAATTTTTTATATGATTTGCAATTGAATATTGTACATTTGACACTTTTTCAGATCTCCGTTTTTCTCTTTCAGTAATTGTTGATAGAAGTTCTCGTTCATATGAAATAAATTGACAATAATCTACCATAGTTCTAGTTTGTTTAGTAATTTTATAATTATACATTTCACGTGTTTTTATTATTGTTCTAAAATTTAGAAAAAAAACATAAAATCAAAATACACTTTTGTTAATATGCAAAAAAAAGGCTATTTGTATAATACCTTATTTCGTCATCAGTACAAATTTGTTTAGATTTCATTTCTTCATATTCTGGAAGCATTCGCTCATGTCGATATCCAACAAATTCAGCCATTTTACTACTTGATTTTAGAAATAATTAAATATATTTTTTATTTTATCTATGCACGTGTAAGAACAATAATAAAAATTCGTACAGACGAGCTTGCGAAATGTTTATAAATTCTAAATACTTCGAATTCGAATCGAAATTGAAGTTTCTTGACAGCCCCTATAATCATTGTTCTTAGAAAATATCTTTTTAACACAAATAAGGGATACAGGTTGATTAAATTTTAATACTTTTTGTTATTATGTATTCAAAATAATCGACAATATTATGGTAGCCTTGTTGCACCCAAATTTTATTGAAAAAAAATATAATTATTTAACTCGCACCAATTTATTTATTTATTTATTTATTTCGTCATCAAAGAATATACACTTTATTAGACTACATTATAAGAAATAATCTATTTTTTAAATAAAAACTAAATAACAACAATATAGCTAAATCAAATAGTTAAATTGAAAGTATACTATAAAATTAGATGAAATTTTTACAAAAATAGAAGAAGTTATAACAGACATATTAAAATTAGCTTAAATAATTATGACTGGATTGCGTTAAGTAATATGTAATGAATCGACTTAGATGATATATTAAAATCAATCAATCTAGAATGACGATTAAACTCATTAATTAGGCTGTTTACACCACTATCACGACCATAATTCGCTCTAGAACATTCAACATTCAATAAACGTCTATTACGAATAGAAATCGGTGAAACATTAAAATTTAATAAACATAATAATTCTGGCGAATCAATATCACCAACAAGAAGTCTGAATATAAAGACAACCTTAGCAGCAACACGCCGTACTAAGAGGGAATTCAATTTTATTAAATTAAGCCTGTCCTCGTAGGATGGAATATTATTAGTATCTCTCCATTGAAGACCCTTCAAAGCAATTTTTAAGAACCTTTTTTGGATAGCTTCAACACGATTGCTATGAACATCATAGTATGGACACCATATGATTGATGCATATTCTAACAAGGAACGAACAAAAGAAACGTACAATGTTTTTATAACATAAGGATCCGAGAAATTTACAGTATAGCGTCTGATCATACCCCAAGCTCTATTAGCTTTATTAATGACATAATCTATATGAAGATTATACGATAATTTGGTGTCAAGGACAACACCAAGATCTTTTATGCTATGAACACGGGCAATAATCAAGTTACCAAAGTAATATGTACCAGTATAAGTTCTGATCCTACGTGAGTAACTGATAAGGATAACACAACATTTACTAACGTTAAGAGCAAGTTGGTTTTTGGAGCACCACTGATAAAACTGCTGTAAAGAGTTTTGTAAATTGTAAAAATCAGATACATCTTTACCAGAAAAAAATATTTTGAAGTCATCAGCAAACATTAACAGTAAACAGTCAGGCAGAAATTTAACAATGTCATTAACAAACAAAATAAATAGAAGTGGACCTAGGTGACTCCCTTGAGGCACACCAGAAGTAGCCAATATTTCATTTGAAAGACTATTACGAAAATTAACAAATTGTCGCCTGCCTTGAAGAAAAGATGATAACCACTTAATGAGCATGTAAGGTAAACCCAATTTTTTTAGCTTAAAAATTAATAATTTATGGTTAACACGATCAAATGCCTTACTGAAATCTGTATATATAGTATCGACTTGATTACCCTTTGCAAATTCAGATATAATGAAATTCGTAAAAAGTAAGAGGTTAGACACCGTAGAACGGTTTTTCATGAAGCCATGCTGATTAAGACAAATAAGATTTCTGCAATGAAAAAATAAATTATCTGTTACTAAACTATCAAAAAGTTTAGGAATACATGATTGTTTGCATATACTTCTGTAATTATCAATCTTATTTTTTTACCAGATTTAAAAACAGGACAATAAATGAAAGTTTCCAGATTGACGGGAAACAGCCAGTTCTAAAGGAAACGTTAAACATATGACACATAATAGGATGAAGTGGAATTCCACAGTTTCTAACAAAACCTGGTGGTAAACCATCTGGCCCTGGTTTAAATGAAAGCTCAAGGTTATTTATATAATTTAGAATTTCAGTAGGTGAAAACTGGAAATTATTAAAGTTTAAGCATGAATTATTACCCATGTAATTAAAGAAATTTTCGTCAAATTCAAATTGATCATCATTATAAACAGATTTAAAAAATGTAGCAAACAAATCACATGCGCTTTGAGGTGACTCAGCACATTCATTATTAAAGTAAAAAGCTGAAGGGAAGCCATCCGAATTATTCAATGGAATTGATAAATTGCCAAAATTTGCGAGGGCACACTTTAATACTATTTTGAATTTCATTAATATAAATATAGTACGCATTTGTTATGGCTATCTTAAATTCAGACTTCAATTTACGATAAACTCTGTAATCGTCATTTAGCTCACTAAGACGCCATTTTCTAAAAGCTTTATTTTTCAATAATCTCAATTTATTAGTTAGATCATTGTTCCACGGACAATTTCCAAAGTTATTATTTTTAACCAGAATAACTGGTACAAATTTATAAATAACATCAAAAATAATACGATAAAAGTCATTGCAAATAGTGTTCATATCCTCTAAAAGAAGAAACTCACTCCAGTTATAATTACTTAAGGCATTACCAATTGCAGAGTAATCCACATTTTTAAAATCAAATTTAAAAGATTGAGCAAATTCTAGCTCACATGAAAAATCAAATTCACAAAATAATTTAATCGAAGGATGATAAGCATCTTCATGAACTAAACCATTAGGACTACGTATCACCAAGACACCATCAGTATTATTGGAAAATACTAAGTCTAATGAACGATCTTGGAAGTTTTTAACATTATTCAGCTGAAGTAGTCCAAGTGAAAGTAACGTATCAATCATATAGGCTTCAGTAGTGCTAGTTGCATTAACCGGATTCAAAAATGTGTAATCGTCATTAGCAGGAGACCAGCTAATGTGCGGTTGATTGAAGTCACCAAAAATATAAATAATATCCAGTGGTTTCAGCAAGCCAACGATATAACTAAAAGCCTCCAAATACCTGACAATTTTATCGTAATTGCTGTTAGGTGGAATATAGGCAGCTACAATGAACAGTGAAACTGAGTTCATAAGATCAATTTTACTACAGCATATTTCCAAATCCAAGTAATTACACATATCAACATCATTAACTGTAAAACGATTATTAACAGCAATAAGGACACCACCAAATCTTTGATGAACACTATTGGTGGCAGAACGATCACATCTATTAATACTGAAATTCGGTGGAAAAAGAAGAGCATTATTAAAAGTATCATCTAATCCAGTCTCAGTCAGAATTATGAAATCACAGGAACAGCATTGCACATTAATAAGGAATTCACTACACTTCGTTCTTAAGCCTCTTACATTTTGGTAGAAGAACGAAGATTCTTTAAGTTTTTTTTCTAGACCTTGGCGAGAATTCACGTACTAATATATTACTAGGCCAGATACTGGTATCAAGCAGTTTCTTACCAATGTGTTGAGGTGCATAAATCTTAAATGACGATGACAGTTTATCAGGAATATTGTCGGGAGTCAAACACTGACACCGTAGACTGTTAATATCAATATTTCTGGATTCCAGATATTTTATTATATCCGTCGATTTCGTACCATATTCAAGTCTGGCAACAAATAGAATATCTTATTTCATAGTTACCAACTGAAACAGATAGTTCCGGAATAACAGCTGAAATTACTGAAATTGTACTGGCAGATGCATTGGAAGAAACAGGTAGAGCTAAATCGATACTTTTCTTATTTTTAGATTTTTTAGATTTTTTTAAGTTAGATTTTTTCGAATTGGAAGCAATAGGAACTCGAAAGTTCCGATGAGAGTTGCATCTTATCCGCAATACCTTTAATCAAAACTTGGAGTTTCAACAGTCTCTTTACTTCAGAAGACAATTCACTAATTTTCTCTAATATAGTTGGATCACATCTATTCGTCTTATTCAGATTGACAGAAGCAACTCCATTAGATTTTTTCCATTTATTAAAAAGTACCTTGCAACACGGACACAACCAAAGTGCATTCTCTTCAAGAGCAGTAAGCCGATCACAATCATCATCGGATATGTCCATACAGGTGCAATGAAACCACCGACCACAAATTCCTTCGCAGTAAAGTGCCTTATCATCATCATTAACAATCTTGTTACAATCAGCGCATAAGGAGCCAGAACTTGAATCTAGAATTTCAATTGAATCCATTATGGCGTAAATTGAGTAGATCAACGTTATTAATGGATGATCCCAATTTAATTATAATTAAACACAAAAGATCTACGTAATTATTGGATGATCCCACTTAATTTAGTCTATTGTTTAAAATATATAGCTGGATTGATAGGCAACAATACAGCAAAATGAAATTAAAATAATAAAAAAAATATGTCGATTAATTAATTAATAATAAAACCACAAATCAATAGGTATTATAACTAATTAACAGGATAAAATGCATTAAAGTTCAAAATAAATGTTCATAAATTTAAATAGTTTTAATCACTTATTAGTTTATTCAACAAATAAACAATTTCACACAAAGTTATAAGAACTGTAATACTGTATATTTCCAAAATATATTTAATTATTCAATAGAATAAAGAAAAGAAAAGAATATCACAGTAAATATTATTTAACTTTACAAATTAATATTAATTAAATATTAAAGTTCAAAATAACAAAATTAGATTTTAAAACTCAATGTAAAATGTTCAAATGAAAACCACTTTTTATTTAAATGATTATTTACATTTACTATAAATTTAATGCACGATAGAAAAAAAAACACGTCTGATCAATTCAAATATCAATAATTCTAATTTCAATTTAATATTAATCACGTAGTGAGGCAAATTATAAATTCAGATGATTTTGAATTTTGATAATTTATCAAATTATCGACGGCAGATGCTGATTTGAACTGTTAGATAAAGTAGTTTCAACTGTGACTGTATTTAAGTTCAAACATTAAAGGTTAAGTTTAGTGCAATCGCCATGAAATGAAATTTTCCTTCGACATGAAAACTATCGTAAAAAGGTCGTGACAAATTTTTAGGGAGAACATTTTTTTTAAGTATTATTTAAAAAGTATTAAAAACATATTGACTAACATTTTTAAACTAAACAACCAAACGAACCAAACAATTCCTCCGTAAAATAACGTATTTCAAATTGAACAATTTTTTTAACTTTACATTGAAATTTTTTTTTAAATTTTTATCTTTGCACAGATTAATTTTTAATTTTTATCTTTGCAAAGATGGAACTGTGTATCATAAAGTGAAATCGTAATGGTAATTATTCACGCGGGTTAAATTTTTTTTTGAAAATTTCATTTCACGGGGCGGATTGCGGATAGCATAATACTAAATAATCTACATGCATAACCCTGCAAATAATAATTATACATAATCCTGCAAATAAAACTTTCCGAAAAAGTTGAAAAGTTTAAAATTTCCTAAACAAAATTCAGAAAACTTTGTTCTGATGACGAAATCCGTTTTCTTAAAGTTTGGAAACCAAAATTTAAATAAGATGCGAGCGCTAAGTTGTCGTTACGCTAATGCGTAACGACAAGATTTCGTTAAGCAAAAATGGCAAGTTTTCATCAACAAAAAGCGATAAGTTTTCGTGTTTTATTTGCAAAGCAACGTGATTCTAAATGTTTATTATAAAGCTAAATTCACAACATAATTATAAATGTTAGAAAATAATGTTTATGAAAAATGTAACAAAAACTTAAAAATATTACTTAAAATTTACAAAAACCAATTTTTAATAATTTCAATATATTGTCTTTGTTCTTATTCATTTTTTTCAAAAACTTTGAAAATTTCCAAGATACTGAAATCAATTGTGGAAAAAACGTGAAGAAAAATTAAAAATATCAATTTATTTCTACATTTTCTGATCAATATAACTTAAAAAAATATAACTAAATTAGTTTTTTATAATTTTAGTTTCAATTTATCGAAAAAAACAATAAAATCTGCCAAACTATCAGCATAATAATCAGGTATAAGATCAGAATATATTGATTTATCAAAATCTTCTATTTTACATCCACCAGATAAAACAGCTAATGTTTGATATCCACAATTTTTACCAAATCCAATATCCTGTTCTAGCATATCACCAACCATTAATGTTCTTTTCGGATCTGTTATATTATAACGATTCATTATTACTTCAGATAAATCAATTCCAGGTTTTCCTAAAACAATTGGTTTTTTACCAGTTGCTTCAGCAACTATAGTCCCATAAGGTCCAGGTCCTTTTATTTTTATAAAAATAGTTTTCAAGGAATTTTTTTTTTTTTGTAAATTATCATTTAAAAGAAATATATGCAGGTAGTACCTATAAAATTAATTCCTTGACCTATTGGTAGAAACTTATCAGTGGCACCCAATAATAAAATTGATCCAGGATTACGTTCTAAATACATTTGAGCACGAATTAATTTTGGCCCTGATACATTGAAATCAACATCAATAATAACAGCTTTAACTGGTTCTTTATCAAATACATGACTAACCAAAACTGTAAAACTTTCTTTAATAATTTCATTTGGCTATAAAAATCAACAAAAATTATGTTTAATCAATTTAAAAAAAGAAATAGTATTCTTTCTTACACCATCAATAACTTTAAAACCAGCATTTTTTAAATGATTTTGAAATGTTTCTGTTCCAATACAATAAATAAGTCCATCAAAGCTGATTTTTTTCAAATATAAAACAATATTCTTGGCTGGGTGTAATACATCAGCCTAAAAAGATAATTATAAAGTATTTCAAATTATAATTGTTCCTTATATGTATATACTTACTATATCAACATCAATTCCAGCATCACTAAAAAGACTTAAATAATGTTCTTCACTCCGAACACTATTATTTGTTAGATATGCTGTACGTTTACCAGTTTGTTTAATTAACTTAATAGCTTGACCAGCTCCATCAATTTGTGTATAGATATTCCATAATACTCCTTGAGGAGGGAAATAATTATTACTATTTATATTTATGTAAATATATAATGTATACCATCACAATCAGTTAGAAATAGATCGAATGAATCTAAAAATTTTATTTTTTCTTCATAATTTAAATCTAGTATATTTCGTGGCCTTTTATTAGATGAAAATGTGGATGCTGCTGAAGTTATTGTTTTCTGTAAGGCAATATTTTGCTTGTTATTTAAACAAAAGTTTACTACTTCTTTTGTAGAACAAAATACAAAAAAAAAAAAATTATTCAAACAGATTAACGAATAAATGTGATACATATCACCACCAAAAATGAAAAAGGCATTTAAAAATGAAAATAAAATGATTATAATATGGATTTTAAAAATTAAATTGACTCCACAACAATCCTTATCATGGACAGTCGTATACCACTCGCATACCACTTCTTAAATCATATCAATGCTTTTATTCGGTAACGAAATAATACTATTGACATTTATTGCTGTGAAATTATGAACCTAAAAGTTTTATTTATAAGTGAAGATTAAAAATTATTTGGCCAGCACAACTGTATTTATTTATATTGGCTCTATAAATTTTAGGTGTGACAGACAGAGTAGTTTTATTCGGGCCACAAAATCAAGTCCATAGATTTTTTGGAGTTAAAATTAACCATAGATTATTTTTTTAATATTTTTCAACACTCAACATATTGAATTATTATTTTCAATTTTATTACAATGGGTGGATATTTAATATTTATTGTTGTATATCTTGGCTTGAGTGTAGCTGCCTAAATTGGACCGCTTTGAGTTACCAATTTTCCTCTGTGGTTAAATGTATTTGAGGGCTTAATTCTGCTTGTAGTTGTAGAATTAAGGCAACTTGTAAAAATAATCAGTTCTTTAGCTTTAGAAAGTACAAGTTGAGAAACCAGTTTCGCAAATTATACTACATATTTGGAATTCCTTTTTTTCTGCGGAAAACTATTTTTTAGTTCTTCGCTAAAAAATAGTTTTGCTAATTGAGAAGAAAGTCAAATCTTTAATTTGTTACTAAATATTAACCTATTATTAAGTATACAATATACTGTTCTACTATTTGGACAACCCTTCCCTACTAATGTAGGGAAGAGTTTTGGACAACTCTTCCCTACTCTTCCCTACATTAATTGCTCAAATCATAAAATCCATAAAATTAATATTATTCAACATTTATAAATGATAATTTATTACAAATTACAAAATTTTCAGTTTTTACAAAATCAGTCAGGATGTAAATTGATTTTACACTAAACACAATATTGAACATAAAAGTATATTAAAAATTTCTACGTTTAAGGTTTAAATTAATTTACATCTTATTTTTATAGTGACTTCATTAACGTCAATAGAATGATGTACTCATTAAATTGGAATTGAAAATTAAAGTCGATTTAAATTCAAAATTCGACCCATGACTCTAATTTGTTTTAAAGCTTGTTGCAAAATTTAACTGCTAATTTAAAAGTTAACCTCTTAAAGAGATAGTTTGTGAAGTAAACTTTTATGGTTTCACACTAAAATTGTGGAAGTCATAGAAGAATCTCTAACCAGATTTATTTGAAGAGAAACAAAATATTAAAGTTATTTTATTGTAATATAAAAATATTTTTTTTTATAATTAATTTTCTCACCTTATGCTCGGAATCATATTCATTATTAATATTATTTGTGTTTACATTTAAGCAACATACAAAATTCATATAACAAAATAATAAAAAGCATACACTAAATACCTTTAAAATGACAAAAAAACAAAATTAGTTATGATTTTTAAGAAGCATAATAAATGAACGTAAATAAATTTAATAAAATGAATTGACTTGACATGAAGTCAACTATTTTTATGCTTACTTCTTCCATTATTATTAACTAATTTAGATTAATTTTAATTAAATTAGAAATTTTTTAAACAATAAAATTTTGTGTTATTTTATATTATCTATTAGTACATTAAACTCTTATAAAATGAATAAATTTATTTTTGATAAGATAATAAACTTTGTTAATCTAAGTTGATAAAAAAACGTAATTTTGATTTCACTAGAGAAATTTATTAATTAATTTTCACCACAAATTAAAATATTATTATTAATTTTTTTATTTTATAATAATTTAATTTTAATTTCACACTTTAATTATTTTATTAGTTATTCATTCCGTAACAGGTTTACCAATTGCTCTGTAAGACCCCTACTGAACTAATGAATAAATTTGAGTAACATTTTATATATTAAAACTAAGAATAATATTTAATTATTATTTTAAGAAAATTGATAGCCGTACACAAGTAAGAAAATCTAACTCAAATATTTTGTTGAAATATCAAATTTCAATACGTTCAGTTCATATTAAATTTATAAAAAACAAAGTCATTTATGGTTAAAATAATGTCAGAACCATTTTCAAAATTATTATATAAAAAAATGTGTTATAGTTTTTTATTAAGAATATAGCGAATATACAATAATTAAAAAGGCTGGAATTTAAATATATAGAATAGAAAAGTTGTTAGCTTATATTACTTCAAGAATATTACAACCGAATTGTTTAAATGTTTCTGGTCAAAAAAATTTCATTTCCGTGATATAATTAATTTTATTTTATAATAATTTCAGAAAAAAGGGGTTTTCATACTCATGAATGATACATTTCGTTAGAATTGCAACGTTATCAGTTGAGATAACATTAATTTTGTTAATAAAAAAAAGTCTAAAATAAATATTGACAAAAATATTAAATATACATATTCTTATTAAATTTTACAATCAAGTGACACAAAGCTGGTATGGAATAGCCCAAATGCTAAACAATTAAAAAAAATTCTGAACATTATTAAACCCATGCTCAGACTATACTCAGCAATAGTTACGCCACTACACTAACACTAGCAACGGAAATTCTTTGTACAGACTGTGTAGAAGATGATTAGACAATTGAACATCTTTTCTTGTCGCTATCCCATTCCGTATGGTAAAGGATTCAAACATTTTGGTTTTTATATAGCTGGTGCGTGAGTTGTTAGAAGTAAGCAGGGCTAAACCAATAAATTTCGTAAAAAAAAGTAGGATGGCACGATTCGTTGTGAACGACGGGGTTTCGGAGTACAACGGAGCATATGGTCTAGGAGCGAGGAATGGTAATTTATATCTATATGATTTATGTGCTAAAATTAAAAAAGCCCCATTCAACGGTTATTAAAATGGAAAATTTTGAAAATGCAGTGGGATGATTATAATTAGAAATTGTGTTTTACAATATTGTAAATATGTTCTAAGATTTTGAAGTAAAAAATACAGTTTAATAATTCTTACTTTTCTTAATTTAGTTGTCAGTGAACTTATTTTTTAATTGCAATTTTTAATTTAATTATTGGAAGAGTAATTCTGTAATAGCAAATACAGTTTTATTAAATTATTCTATTATTTAAGTAATCTTACAAACATGTTACAAATATTTTTAGTTTATTTCAAAAATTTATATAAAATTATTAAAAAATATGATTTAAAAATTTACCACATCTCACTGTTTTCAAAGCAAAAAAAGTCTTTTGGATAGTAAACAAAGTTGCAGGATTCTTCTTCTTTAAATAATTTTAGATTTACCGTATTCTTAAATTTCAGAAATTTTAATTATGGTTTATTTCAATTAGAATACGAATTATTAGTGAAAAATTATGGAGATATATACGCATCACAAATCTTAAGCAAAATTTATAATATAAATGAGATACATACTTATTTTTAGAAAAGTGTAATTTTTTAATTTATTCAGATATGACCGACTCATATTGTTGGCTAAACTTGCAGAACACGTCAAATAAAAGCATTGCAAGACAATCCGTTTTTTTAACCTTTTAAGAAGCTTTCATAAGCTTACAGTATCGTATTTTTAAATTGTATAATCTGTTGAAAAATATTATTTGATTATATACCAATAATAATCAATTTCTTTAGAGACAGTATCTAGCAAATTTCCATTATCATCATTTAGCTCTACAGCTCGGGGTGAGCTTTCACCTTCTTTACGACGATCCTTCATTCCCCTAATTTTTGAGCTGCTGATTTCCAACACTGTATATGTAGAGTTCTGTTGTCATTATCTACGTTATCGACCCATCTTAATCTAGGTGTACCTCTTGCTAGATTTCCATCGGGTTCTCTACTTAATATCTTATATTGCGCTCTATGTTCTTTCATCCTTGCTAGGTGCCCAGCTCACGTTAACCTCTGGGCTTTTGCGAATCTGATATATCTTCGTTTTGTATTAGCTGGTTAATTAGTTCTCTTTCATAATCGACATTTTCTAGCGTTTTCGGCATTTTCTAGCCGTTTCGCTTCTTCTGGATGTATAGTAATGCTTCTACCATATTTCTGTAATTTCTAGCCACAATTGCAATATCGTCTGCATATGCGAATATCTGATACCTTTTTGAGAAAATATGTCCAACATTATATAATTTTCCAATTGCGTAGTTCAGCGTCATATTGCACTAATATTTTCGCTTTAGCATTATTCCTGGTCATCATTGCTATTTCAGCCCAGTTGCGAGGTAGAACTTGCATTAAAATTAACAATATATTCATAGCATTTTTCCATGTTTTGTTTAATCGGGAATAATTGTTCTATCGTTTATCTGTGGTTTCGAAAACCACACTGATATTCTTCTGTTTTCTTCTGCCATAGGTAACACTCTTTTATAGATGATGTTGGAATAATTTCCTTAGTTTAAGCTTTACTGTTTAATGAATGTATAATCCAAATGTGTGGAATTTTTGTTTGTCAATATCATAAATATACTATAAATATAGTATATTTATGATATTGATCTGAAGTAAATTTATTTAATTATGTAAACAAACTGTGGCTATAATTAAATGTGATCATTGAAGAAGATGGTTTCATAATGATCATACACTATTATATGTATAATATTAATTAAATTTTACTCTTTATTAATTTTTAAAATATTTGAATTATATTATAGGTACGACTAGGTCTGGAGAAGTTTTTAGTTACACTTGTACTAATGAAAAACTGTACGGAGCAACGACTAGTTCAACATATTGATTAGTAATAACAGAAATAAATTTTAAGCACAAAAATATAAATTTTTATTTATTTAAGTAAATAGAATTTTCTGACTACAAGTTATTTTCACAAGTAATCTACCTCAATTTTAATTTTCAATTTCAACCGCATACTACTTTTAGAAATTTTCTACCTATAATACAAAATTTCTTCCAAATATATGTACGAAATTTCCTATTTCGATTAAAATTTTTTATATTACTTGTAAAATTTTTGTCATTTGATTATAAAACATTTGATTATTATAATAATACATAATACAAAAAAATTAATCTGACTATCAGTTCGAATACATTAATTTCATTCACAAAAAATCTACATACTTCGGATATGTGTAAGTGGAAAGCTAATTAGCTTTAAATATAATATTCAGCCAAATTATCATAAAAAACTTTGATAATAAAAAATGATTTGTACATATTAACAGTTTTACGAAAATATCAACTTTATATAAATTTTAAGAATTCGGGCAGAAATCTCAGCCAATCAGAGATTTTCTTATGTTATATAAATTATTATTTTTAAATGAATCAAACACCAATTTCTAGCGCATTTCCGAAGACCTTTCTAGCGCATTTCCGATGTTTTCTATTGAATCTCATTAAATTTTGAATATTTTTCGAAAAGGTCTTCGGAAATGCGCTAAAAATTAAATTCCCTACACGGAAATACCAAATATGTGGGGATTGCTTTCAGTTTTAAAGGTTTTCATTTTTGTGCTACAAATTCTGATGTTTTCTATTGAATCTCATTAAATTTCCATATTTTCCCCTATTCTCGGGCAATTTTGAAAATTTTTCGAAAAGGTCTTCGGAAATGCGCTAGAAATTAAATTCCCTACACAGAAATACCAAATATGTGGGGATTTCTTTCAGTCTTAACGGTTTTCATTTTTTTGCTACAAATTCTGATGTTTTGTATTGAATCTAATTAAATTTCCATATTTTCCCGATTTCTCGGGCAATTTTGAATATTTTTCGAAAAGGTCTTCGGGAATGCGCTAGAAATTAAATTCCCTACACGGAAATACCAAATATGTGGGGATTGCTTTCAGTTTTAAGGGTTTTCATTTTTTTGCTACAAATTCTGATGTTTTGTATTGAATCTCATTAAATTTCCATATTTTCCCGATTTCTGGGGGAATTTTGAATATTTTTCGAAAAGGTCTTCGGAAATGCGCTAGAAATTAAATTCCCTACACGGGAATACTAAATATGTGGGGATTGCTTTCAGTTTTAAGGGTTTTCATTTTTTTGCTACAAATTCTGATGTTTTGTATTGAATCTAATTAAATTTCCATATTTTCCCGATTTCTCGCGCAATTTTGAATATTTTTCGAAAAAGTCTTCGGAAATGCGCCAGAAATTATATTCCCTACACGGAAATATCAAATATGTGGGGATTACTTGCAGTTTTAAGGGTTTTCATTTTTTTGCTACAAATTCTGATGTTTTGTATTGAATCTCATTAAATTTCCATATTTTCCCGATTTCTCGGGCAATTTTGAATATTTTTCGAAAAGGTCTTCGGAAATGCGCTAGAAATTAAATTCCGCACACGGAAATATCAAATATGTAGGATTGCTTTCAGTTTTAAGGGTTTTCATTTTTTTGGTACAAATTCTGATGTTTTGTATTGAATCTCATTAAATTTCCATATTTTCCCGATTTCTCGAGCAATTTTGAATATTTTTCGAAAATGTCTTCAGAAATGCGCTAGAAATTAAATTCCGCACACGGAAATACCAAATATGTGGGGATTGCTTTCAGTTTTAAGGGTTTTCATTTTTTTGGTACAAATTCTGATGTTTTGTATTGAATCTCATTAAATTTCCATATTTTCCCGATTTCTCGAGCAATTTTGAATATTTTTCGAAAATGTCTTCAGAAATGCGCTAGAAATTAAATTCCGCACACGGAAATATCAAATATGTGGGATTGCTTTCTGTTTTAAGGGTTTTCATTTTTTTGCTACAATTTCTAATGTTTTGTATTGAATCTAATTAAATTTCCATATTTTCCCGATTTCTCGGGCAATTTTGAATATTTTTCGAAAAGGTCTTCGGAAATGCGCTAGAAATGAAATTCCCTACACGGAAATACCAAATATGTGGGGACTGCTTTCAGTTATAAGGGTTTTCATTTTTTTGCTACAAATTCTGATGTTTTGTATTGAATCTCATTAAATTTCCATATTTTCCCGATTTCTCAGGCAATTTTGAATATTTTTCGAAAAGGTCTTCGGAAATGCGCTAGAAATTAAATTCCCTACACGGAAATACCAAATATGTGGGGATTGCTTTCAGTTTTAAGGGTTTTCATTTTTTTGCTACAAATTCTGATGTTTTGTATTGAATCTAATTAAATTTCCATATTTTCCCGATTTCTCGCGCAATTTTGAATATTTTTCGAAAAAATCTTCGGAAATGCGCCAGAAATTATATTCCCTACACGGAAATATCAAATATGTGGGGATTACTTGCAGTTTTAAGGGTTTTCATTTTTTTGCTACAAATTCTGATGTTTTGTATTGAATCTCATTAAATTTCCATATTTTCCCGATTTCTCGGGCAATTTTGAATATTTTTCGAAAAGGTCTTCGGAAATGCGCTAGAAATTAAATTCCCTACA
Source organism: Empis livida (assembly GCA_963932195.1). NCBI lineage: Eukaryota > Metazoa > Arthropoda > Insecta > Diptera > Empididae > Empis > Empis livida. The sequence goes on from OZ010648.1 coordinate 28,238,630, forward strand.
CGGAAATACCAAATATGTGAGGATTGCTTTCAGTTTTAAGGGTTTTCATTTTTTTGATACAAATTCTGATGTTTTGTATTGAATCTCATTAAATTTCCATATTTTCCCGATTTCTCGAGCAATTTTGAATATTTTTCGAAAATGTCTTCAGAAATGCGCTAGAAATTAAATTCCGCACACGGAAATACCAAATATGTGGGGATTGCTTTCAGTTTTAAGGGTTTTCATTTTTTTGGTACAAATTCTGATGTTTTGTATTGAATCTCATTAAATTTCCATATTTTCCCGATTTCTCGAGCAATTTTGAATATTTTTCGAAAATGTCTTCAGAAATGCGCTAGAAATTAAATTCCGCACACGGAAATATCAAATATGTGGGATTGCTTTCTGTTTTAAGGGTTTTCATTTTTTTGCTACAATTTCTAATGTTTTGTATTGAATCTAATTAAATTTCCATATTTTCCCGATTTCTCGGGCAATTTTGAATATTTTTCGAAAAGGTCTTCGGAAATGCGCTAGAAATGAAATTCCCTACACGGAAATACCAAATATGTGGGGACTGCTTTCAGTTATAAGGGTTTTCATTTTTTTTGTACAAATTCTGATGTTTTGTATTGAATCTCATTAAATTTCCATATTTTCCCGATTTCTCGGGCAATTTTGAATATTTTTCGAAAAGGTCTTCAGAAATGCGCTAGAAATTAAATTCCGCACACGGAAATATCAAATATGTGGGATTGCTTTCTGTTTTAAGGGTTTTCATTTTTTTGCTACAATTTCTAATGTTTTGTATTGAATCTAATTAAATTTCCATATTTTCCCGCTTTCTCGGGCAATTTTGAATATTTTTCGAAAAGGTCTTCGGAAATGCGCTAGAAATTAAATTCCCTACACGGAAATACCAAATATGTGGGGATTGCTTTCAGTTTTAAGGGTTTTCATTTTTTTGCTACAAATTCTGATGTTTTGTATTGAATCTAATTAAATTTCCATATTTTCCCGATTTCTCGCGCAATTTTGAATATTTTTCGAAAAAGTCTTCGGAAATGCGCCAGAAATTATATTCCCTACACGGAAATATCAAATATGTGGGGATTACTTGCAGTTTTAAGGGTTTTCATTTTTTTGCTACAAATTCTGATGTTTTGTATTGAATCTCATTAAATTTCCATATTTTCCCAATTTCTCGGGCAATTTTGAATATTTTTCGAAAAGGTCTTCAGAAATGCGCTAGAAATTAAATTCCGCACACGGAAATACCAAATATGTGGGGATTGCTTTCAGTTTTAAGGGTTTTCATTTTTTTGGTACAAATTCTGATGTTTTGTATTGAATCTCATTAAATTTCCATATTTTCCCGATTTCTCGGGCAATTTTGAATATTTTTCGAAAAGGTCTTCGGAAATGCGCTAGAAATTAAATTCCGCACACGGAAATATCAAATATGTAGGATTGCTTTCAGTTTTAAGGGTTTTCATTTTTTTGGTACAAATTCTGATGTTTTGTATTGAATCTAATTAAATTTCCATATTTTCCCGATTTCTCGGGCAATTTTGAATATTTTTCGAAAAGGTCTTCGGAAATGCGCTAGAAATTAAATTCCCTACACGGAAATACCAAATATGTGGGGACTGCTTTCAGTTATAAGGGTTTTCATTTTTTTGCTACAAATTCTGATGTTTTGTATTGAATCTCATTAAATTTCCATATTTTCCCGATTTCTCGGGCAATTTTGAATATTTTTCTAAAAGGTCTTCGGAAATGCGCTAGAAATTAAATTCCCTACACGGAAATACCAAATATGTGGGGATCTTTATTTCCCGAAATCATTTATTTATTTTCTAAACATTACAACAACGAGAGCTTATCCTAGCGGACTACTTAATTATTACGTGATCTTAATTTATATTCATACAATAAAAATCAAGGTATCATTACCTCCACTCAATCACCCCTATTTCTTAACAAAACTAACGATAAATTTTAAATATATTGTTAAATAGCCGAACTTTTATTTGCTGCAAATAACTACTCATTAAAATTAATGTTATGTCAAAGATAAATCAATATATAAATCATCTATTGGTATACATATTAAAATATCTATTAGTTGTAATTACTCGTAATTATATTTGAAACGAATAGTACTTTAACGCAAATGTAATTTTGGTTTTCTCAAAACTAACTTTTCACTACGTTTACTACAAATGTTTGCAGATTACGAGAAAAGAAATTTAATTTGTAGTAAAAGTTTCAAGCACTTTTAAGAGAAATAAATTACATTACTTTCAAAATCAGTTTACTTACTGCTAATAAAACTCGTTTATTACAAATGGCCTATTTTTAGAAATTTTTTATTAGTGCCAGTATTATATATTTAAAATTTAATACAAAATATGATTATTTCAGATTTATTCGTGCTATACCAATTAATTTAAATAGGTAATAATTTTAAGAAGTATCATATATAATAGGATATTAAAAATAACTTAAAAACTTGTATTGTTTTTTTTATAATTTTAATTTAAGTTTATCGAAAAAAACAATAAAATCTGCCAAACTATCAGCATAATAATCAGGTATAAGATCAGAATATATTAACTTATCAAAATCTTCTAATTTACATCCACCAGATAAAACAGCTAATGTTTGATATCCACAATTTTTACCAAATCCAATATCCTGTTCTAGCATATCACCAACCATTAATGTTCTTTTCGGATCTTTTATATTATAACGATCCATTATTAATTTAGATAAATCAATTCCAGGTTTACCTAAAAGAATTGGTTTTTTACCAGTTGCTTCAGCAACTAATTTTCCAAAAGGTCCAGGTCCTTTTATTTTATTTTTTTTGTAAAGAAAATTTTGTTGTTGTCATTTATCATTTATATATAATTATGCATATACCAATAATATTCATTCCTTCTTTGATTGGTAAAATCATATCAGTGGCACCCAATAATAAAATTGATCCAGGATTACGTTCTAAATACATTTGAGCACGAATTAATTTTGGTCCTGATACATTGAAATCAACATCAATAATAACAGCTTCGACAGGTTCTTCATCATATACATGATCAACCAAAACTGTGAAACTTTCTTTAATAATTTCATTTGGCTATAAAAATCAACAAAAATTATGTTTAATCAATTTAAAAAAAGAAATAGTATTCTTTCTTACACCATCAATAACTTTTAAACCAACTTCTTTTAGATAATTTTGAAATATTTCTGTACCAATGCAATAAATAAGTCCATCGAAGTTAATCTTTTTCAAATATAAAATAATATTCTGGGCTGGATGTAAGACATCAGCCTAAAAAAATAATTACATATACGGAATCATTTTTTTTTAAATAATTGGTCATCGTGTAAGCAATGTGAAATTTTGTGGTCAATTGAAATAAAACATAATATTTATTTTTTAACCACATATTATTTTCGACAATAGTTCTCCATCTTTCGGCTAACTTTTTCATTTCCCATTTTTAGAAGCTTTTGGGGAATTGAATAAAAGTGAAATGTCCTTCATATCACACCAAACACTGAAAAATTAATTCAAGGAATGAATCGCGATTCATTCCTGCATGTGATTTTTGAAGGTTAATTTCGATCCACTTATGAGCTTCTGTGATTTCTGTCGTCATAAGGGTTGTCAAAAGTATCGTAGAACGGATTGAGTTGGGTTATTGTGTTAATTCTTCAACCGTTTATTAAGAATTATTATTGGCCACCACTAAACTGTTAAAACTCAATGTGTCGAAGCAACCTCCGATTTCCCAGTACGGCAGTTTTTAAACCAACCGCATACCTGATTTCAACTAATTATGACTTTGGAGTAAAAACAAGTTTTATTTCACTTGACCACAAAATTTCAAATTGCTTACAGGATGATACATATTTGAACAAAATTCGCATTACTTGTGAAATGACCTAATATACGAGGGCAGATTGATAATTACGTGGACTACCTGTAACACGAAATTCGTTTTTATCCATTTTTAAAAATTCACTGAGATTGACTTGTTTAAAAGACTGTTACACGTAAACTAAATAAGATATCGACTTGAAATTTTATATATAGCCTACGTCATACCTGTGCATTACCTGCAGCACAGGTACTCCACGTAATTATCAATCTGCCCTCGTAAATTATATTTTTTTTCTTATTACATACTATATCAATATCAATTCCAGCTTCACGAAAAAGGCTTAAATAATTTTCTTCAGTACGACTACTATTGTTTGTTACAAATGCTGTACGTTTACCATTTTCTCTAATTAAATTAATAGCTTGACCAGCTCCATCAAATTGTTTATAGATATTCCATAATACTCCTTGAGGAGGGAAATAATTATTACTATTTATATTTATGTAAATATATAATGTATACCATCACAATCAGTTAAAAATAGATCGAATGAATCTAAAAAATTAATTTTTTCCTCATAATTTAAATCTAGTATATTTCGTGGTTTTTTGTTCGATGAAAATGTGGATGTTGCTGAATTGATTTTCTTCTGTAAGGCTTATTATTAAGTAATACTTTCATAAAACAAAATGTAATAAAATAATGAAAACAGAATTCAATCAGATTGACAAACACCATTAATAATAAAAGTTTATATGTAACTTTATAAATGGAATATAAACATAAATTTATAAAATGGAAATATTTAATATGATGATAAATATAAATATCTATAATGTGAATATATTTATAAAAAATATTGATTAATATTTGAAATAAATGGAATTATGTATGATTTGGTCTTTATGAATAATTCATTTGGTTGGACAACGATATTCAAATTTGAATTCAATAATTTTTAATCCATTCCTTTAATCATAAATTTCTGTATTGTAAAATACACACATTTCTAATTACAGCGATCTAATAAGTTTATCCAGTACTTCTATGAAATCGGTATCGTAATGTAGAATGTGGTTACTTTCTTTTTAAAGTTTTGATTTTGAAGAATCTATCCCATATTTTTGACATTTATAAATTGCTAAATAATTTACTTATATTTTATCCTTATCCCACTAAGTTTCATAGAATTTTAGAAATATGTTTTTATTTAAATATTAAAAGGGCTTCTCAATTGACGAAGGGCCCTGGCTATGGTACCTAAATCAACTAATGAGGCACATTTATCAAACATTACTTTGTAAGAATTAAAAAGGCTAAAACTGATATAAATCTTAAATTAAAGATATTTTATGTTTTTTTAGTATCTTTATTATTATATCCCCAATATGAAATCAAATTAATATAAAATTGATGAAATTATCACATTCTACGCTACTACTTAGAGTATTCTTAAAACTTTGATTAGTTTCAATTATAGGCAGCTTTAATACTCCTTTAAATTTTCTTACTATAGTATTTAAAGCAATTGATATTTCATAAATCAGTAAACTTCCAAAAATAATTCACTCATTTAAGTCAATTTATATTCCAAAATTAAAATCGATTAAATTCAAAATTTATCAGTTGATTCTGTAGTCTGTTAAATTACCAGTTAATTACTGAAATATTTAAACAGCTGGTTTGCCAAGAAAATAGAACCATTTCAATGTTTTGACAATAAAAAAAAACCTGTTAGTTATAATTCGTCGTTTTAGTAAAATTTAAGAATATTTTAAAATTTAAAGAGAAACAAAATGTTTTATGGAATTTGCTCACTTTAGGCTGAGAATTATATTGATCATTAATATTACTTGTGTTTACATTTATACAAAATCCAAAATTATGAAACAAAATTATATAAAGCGTACTCTCTAGCTGAATTAGACTAGATAAAAAAAAAAACTATGATCGTTATGATTTAAAACAAAAAACAGGAAATAAATGAGCGTTGTATATCTTCTTGTCATTTAATTGACAAGAAGACGAAATTCTTTTATGCTTACTTCTTCCATAATTATTCACTAATTTTTATTTAAGTTTTGTAAACGAAAAAAAAAAATTGTTTTACTCTCTCGTATATTAAACTCTTAAAATAAATAATTGTTCTGTCAATAAAGTTAATAATTTAATTTAATAAATAATCAACTTAGAACAGATAAATTGATATGACACTTCCAAAAAATTTTGATTTCACTAGAAATTTATTAATTAATTTTCACTAAAATTTTAATAAAATGAAAAATAATTATACTAATTTATTTAGTAATACATATTTCAATTTAATTTAACTGAGCTTAACTGAATTATGTTCTATACTTTGTCTTTCCGCACCAGGTTTGTCTGTTGCTCTTTAAAACCCAACTGAGCTAATAAATTAATTTGTTTAAAATTTTATATTAAATGTAAGAATTATATTTTATTATTATGGTAAGAAAGTTAATATCCATTTATAGAGACAATTAAGTAAATCTGAAAAATATGTTAAGTCTTATAGTTATCTAGTAATTATTTATTTTTTTATTTACATAATTTAAAAATATAAAATACATTTTATATTATAATAATTCCGGAAAAAAGAGGTTCTCATAAGTTATCATTGCCAAAACATGATATGTACATTTTTTTTGACATATTGACAAATTTTTTTCCTGCGATTACTAAATATTTAAGCTTCAAATTTATCAATACATGACAAATTGTTTTTGATATATAAACCAAAACAAAATTAATAAAACCAATATTTTTATTTATGCGTTTATTTATTTTCATATAATGACAAATTTTAGTTTACCAATCCATTCCTTAAAATAATAACAACCAAGAAAATGAAAAATATTTTAATATTTTACAAGCATTTTAAGAGCATTTCAAATGTATTTTATTATGACAACACCTTTGATCAAATTTTCTTAAAATTTGTAATTATAGTTACTATAATTTATTTACTATAATTAGTTACTTAATTCTAAATAAATTAAATTTACTTGGTTAATAAAAATAATATAATATAGTAGATTATCAGATTTTGGTAAATGTCCACAGAAGTGATACGTTTCCTTATAAAGATAAAGTTATCAGTTATTTTGTTAAAAGAAAGAGTATATAAAATAAATATAAAATACTTTTATTAACCAAGTAAATTTAATTTATTTAGAATTAAGAAAATTTATGATTTTTGCAAAAAAAGAATAAAGGTATAATTGAAAAGTATAATAAAAATGACATATAGTAGCATACCTGTTAAAATACCTATATATGTTATATTAATGGCTTTTTTCGCAAGCTGAGAGTAAAATCAGTAAATATTTGTAATATAAGAATTTCAGAGAATACTATGTAAATTGTAATTTTTCTGTAAAAAAAATAAGCTTTGCTAACCCAAACTTTGAAACATTTATGTTTATATAATTAATGTGTTAAAATTAACAAAGTTCCATTCCACGATTATTAATATTTAAAATTATAAGAATACAGTGAAGTTGAATTTAGAATAGTTACATAGATGTATGCTTAATATTGGGATGAGTACCAAAAAGTTATCAATTATTTTAACTCAACGGACAAATATAAATTCTAAAATAAATTATGATTGTTAATTTTGTCAAATGGAAAACCATCAATGTTACCTGTTTAGCTCAGATGTATATTTTAGATAAACTGTTTTGTTTATCTACATATTACACCTTTTTTAATATTCATTATTACAAGTGTCGCTAATAAGTAATATCTAAGTGTAAATGTTAAAATGCATGCAAAATAAAATTAACCAGCAATGTGTTAGAAATCAAAATTATTAATAACAGTGTTCAAGACTACTGAAAACTGTAAAAATTTAAAAATTTTACAGTTGTACTGTGGATGTAAAACTCAAACCACATACTTTGGATAAAAAGTTTAGAGTAATTTTTACTGACCAAATAAAATTTAATTTAGTTTAATTTAGGTTGGCTAGGACTACTATTACCATGAAAATGGCATCAAGGGTGTGGTTCAATAATATGGGCTGCATTTGGCTTACAGTAGAAGGTCAGATGTGAAGCTTTTATCAACAAAATTAAGCAGCAAAATGTATTTCCAAATGATTAGGAATGAGTTTTCTGACAATCTGTCATCGATCGTTAACAATCCAATCATATTTCAGCAGGATAATGCAAAGTTTATACGGCAAGTATTGTAAATGACTAATTTCGGGGACAAAACATAAACTTAATTAAATCACCAGCTCGATCAACTCAGTTAAATATTTGAAAATTGTTGGGGACAACAATTTTCAAATATTTAACTGAGTTAAGCAACTGTTTAGGGTTTGGAATCAGCCGTTATGCAGTGTTGGGGTGAAATTTTTCGAAATTATATAAAAGAATTATACATCTTTTGTATGTTTTTTTAAAATAAATCTATAATTGTGCTATCTTTTTCACTCATCATAAAAACTGTAAAATATAATATCTCAGCAAACGTTATTGTCAAAAAAAATTAAATGTTTCGATTCTAATATGAAGATTCAATTTATTTCGAAAGAATTTGTATTATTATTTTATGTAAACATTCTAAATATACAAATTTTTTTTAACAAATTTTATCTATGTGCTATTTTTTTGTCGCTTGTTGCCTGAACATCCAGAACACTAACCGAAACCTGACAGAACACCGATTTTAAGACAATTCTTTTATCTGACCTTTTAAAAAGCTTTCATAAACATAAACTATCAATAGTATTAAGTCAATAAAGTACAATCTCTGAAAAATTCCATTGGCTAATAATCAATTGTTTTTTATATATGATAGACAATATCTGGTAAATTTCTGTAATTAATCAATGTAGTAATCGAAATTTGTGAAGAAATACCAAAATTTGGAAAAATTATTAAATTTAATACTGCTGAACCTGTCTGTATTTATCATATTGACCAGAAGTAAATTTATTTAATCTGGAGCAATTCTAATATTAAATATTATGTAAGCAAACTGTGGCTAATTAAATGTGATCATTGAAAAGGATAGTTTAATAATGTTAATACATTCTTTATATATCAATTAAATTTAAAGAAAATGTTTAGTACATATTAATTTTAAGAATTATTTGAATTATATTTTATATAAGTTTTTAAGCAAATTTAAATTTATCGAACAATTCAATTGCCTAGCAAATAGCGACATAAGTTTTAGGAGAAAATAGAAATTAAAAGAAGGTTCCGTTAAAGTGGTGTTAGCCACGACTTGTGGTGACAATATTATCACACAATAAATCAAGATACTACTCTAATACTAAATAAACTTTGTCCATTTATGTTAATAATATTAAAGTATGCGATTTTGAAAAAACTGCATATCAAATTTCAACCGCATACCACTTTTAGAAATTTTCCACTAGAAAATTTCCAAATATAAGTATATGTACGAAATTTCCTATTTCGATTAAATTTGTTTACATATATTACTCGTAAAATTTTTGTCATAGTCTCAAACATTTGATTATAATATATTCCAAAATTAACATAAATAATAATACAAATAATTTAATCTTACTATCAGTTCGAATACATTAATTTCATTCACAAATCTATACACTTCGAATATGTATGAGTGGAAAGCTCATACATTTGAAATTTTTGTAAAAAAAAATGATCATTGATATACGTATTGGTCTTAAAAATATTTCGAGTATATATAAGTTTTAGGAATTCCTACAGAAATCACAGTCAATTAGAGACATTCTAACAATAAACTTTAAAATATTTCCAAGCATTGTAAATCTAAATTTTAATTATCTAAATTAAAACGTTTGTTACATATATTTATCTATAAAAATTTTAATTAAATAATTATTTACAATATGAGTTTACATAAGAAAATGTGTCATATTTTGTCATTGAATCGTGAAGAAAAATTGGAGTTCATCAATTCATTTGATATAATTTTAAGTGACTGTGACGGTGTCATTTGGCGTATGTTAGATGACATACCTAACGCAGGTGCTGCTGTTAATTTACTGAAAAGTGTAAAGAAAAAATATAAGTTTATATCGAATAATAGTATAAGAAGTGATGATGATTATTTGAAAAAATTACATGGAATTGGTGTAACAAAGGTTGAAAAAGTAAGAATAATTACATATGTATTTTTTTGAACATAATATTTTAAAGAAATTCGTAAATATTTTATTCATTTTTCAAACTAGAATGACCTTGTCCACCCAGTGAAAACTATTATACGTCATTTTCGTAAAATTAATATGACCAAAACCGTTTATAGTATTGCCGATAAAGTATTCAATGCTGCACTACGTGAAGCCGGCTTTAAAGTAATTGAAATGGAAAATCCTGTTTTTAATAGCTTAAAAGAATTTGCTGATTATTTACCAATTAAAGATAAATGTGGTGCGGTGGTCATCGACATTGATTGTAATTTAACTTTAGCTAAATTGATAAAAGCCCAACTTTATTTAAATGATCCAGATTGTGAATTTATTGTTGGTGCTTCTGATATGATAATGCCATTAGCTGATAATTTAACAGTTTTGGGTCCAGGTGGATTTATTAAAATTTTAAGTGAAATTACTGGTAAAAAACCAACAATTTTGGGTAAACCTGGTGAATTATTAGGTGATTATTTAATCGAAAATTTCAATATTACGGATCCAAAGCGTGCCTTATTTATTGGCGATGCTTTAATACAAGATATTCATTTTGGTCAAAATTGTGGTTTTCAAACGTTACTCGTCTTGTCTGGAACTACGAAAAAAGAAACAGTTGATCTGTTAAAAATTGATAAAAAGCCAGATTATTATGCTGATACTATGAGAGATTTTATTGAATTGTTTAATGAGTTACTCTAATTTTTGTATAAGTTTTAATAATAAATCTTTTAAATAGAAATATGTATCTAGAGTTCTTATTTTTAAATAGTTACTATATTTCTCTTATTTAATTGAAATTATTCAATTAGATTCTAAATAAATTGTTTCATGTTGATTATATTTCTGCAGTACATATAATTCAGTATAATTATAAGCCCAGCTTTCCTCTAGTTCTAGTATAAGCAATCAATATAATTTTCAAAAAATCTGGAATACTTCTTAACAAATTTTTTGAAATATTTCTGTTTTACTTCGAGCAAGCTAATCCTAATTCCAACCTTAAATTTATATACATATATTAGAGATTAACAAATACTATTGCTGCAATTGATGGACCACTAACAACAAGGGTATACAAGGGTAATTTTGGAAATATAAATAATTTTTTTTTTGTTTACAATTTTACGTCAATTCTACAAATATATGTAATAAATTACACCGTGCAATATTTACAATTTTGTTTATTTAAAACATTTCAAAATTTTGCATAAATTAAATCTTATTCCAAAAATAATACATTAATCAGTTGTTTTAGAATTTTGTTAGCCAAATTATATTTTTTTCAATAAAGTAATCTACTCACACGTAATCTACTCCTATTATATTTAAAAAAAATATGAATCATATATATATATATATACACTACCCATCATAAGTATTGATGCACCCTGTATTAATGAACTGAAATATTCATAATTTTTGAAATACTAAGAGATAAGTTTTAAACATATTGTTATTATATAAAACTAATATTAAAGTGTAATTTTAACGTGTAGCTTCGTCAAAGTGACTTATTCTAAATTTGCTCGGATACTTTATTATGACCTGTGTGCAGCTGGTGTACTAAAGTATTTAATGTTTATCAAATTTGTGCAGTACAAATAATTCATTATAATAAAAAGTATCTTTATATATATTCCAAGATCGTAATAAAATTTTCTTTACAAATTTTAGTAAATATTTCTGTTTAATTACCTAATGCCAGGCTTTAATTTGTAAATCATTAATGTCATTTGGGATTTATAAATTATGGTTGGAATTAATAGAGTATACTAGCAAGAGCAAGTACTGCAAGATAATTTTTGAAATATAAATATTTTTTTTTGTTTACAATATTTACTTCAATTCGAAACATATTCAATAATTTTACCCATGATAATATTTTCTATTCTATTAAGATTTATTTTGTAAACAACAAGCTCGAAATTTTGTATAAATTAAATCTCATGCCAAAAATAATACACTAATAAGTTATTTTTGAATTAATTTAGCAAAAGTATCTATTTTTAAATAAAGTAATAGTCATACGTTTTCGTTTATAATATTTAAAAAATATATGAGAAAAAGTTAGAATAATTTCCATAAAACTATCAGTCAGTATTAAAACATTCGAAATGTAAGAATATAATTTGGGAATATTTTATTATAGTACCAAAAATTAATACAAAATTATTATAATATAATATGAAAGGCTTAATAAAATTTAATATTTATGTATAAATCTTTATTGTTAAAATATATTAGTAAAGATAAAATGAATTAATTATTGAATGCGACATATTTTATCAATTCATTTGATACAATTTTAAATAATTTTGATGGTGTAGTATGGCTAATCTTATATGAAATACCTAAAACAGGAGATGCAATTAATATACTCGTAGTTTAAGAAATGTTTATATCGAATAATAGTATCAGAAGTGATTATTTGAGAAAATGAAATGAAATTGGTATAATGATTGTGGAAAAAATTAGCTAAATTATGTTTATTTCTGAGCATAATATCATCTTGTCCATCCAGTGAATCATCTTGTCCATCCACTGAAAATTATTATATGGCATTTGCGTGAATTAATTATGACGAAACCAGTATACAATATTGCTGATAAAGTATTCAATATTGCACTATGTAATGCCGGTTTCAATGCAATAGAAATTGAAAATAATATTTTAAATAGCTTAAAAGATTCCATTGAAGATTTTGCCATTAAAGATAAATGTAGTTATAGATATTGATTGTAATTTATCATTTGCTGAACTGACTAGATATTTTTCTTTCAATTTAAATGTAACTATAAAATAAAATTACTAATTGTTTTACATGTAAATAATTTCCTATTAATAAAACCTAATGTACATTTTTATTCCAGTATAATTCTGTCACTTCTGTATACTGCAGTATATCTCATTAAAATAATTACTAAAAATTCTTTTCTTATAATTAATTAGTTTTTTAGTGGTGAACTGAAACTAATTTCAAAATGTGTTCTGAAATTTATGTATATGGATAAGCTCGTGTGTTTCTGAATCTTTTCGGAGTCTGCCTTGCTGACCTCGGTGATCATCTGTCCTTTTTCAAACTTACTTATATTAAAGGAAACAAATTATTTTGTATTTCACTTCACACCTTCACTTCAAGGTATGAATTGAACTCCCTAAAAACGTCCTTTCAGGGTTATAAAATTCTAATCAAACTGCTGTGACCCAATGCATTTTCAACGATATTAATAATATTATGAAACTATATAATATATAAAAAAATAAAGTGTACCGGCAATAATGCTTAATTAGCATTATTACCGGTACACGTTATATTTTTATATACATATTATATAGTTTCATAATATTATTAATATCAATTTTTATAAATATCATATTTATTCTTTGGGCAATAATGCCGATTTCACATCATTACCCTTTTTATTTTTATTTCCATTTACTCGTAGTTTTAAGAACTGACACATTATGAAACATTTTTGCGGCAGGTCAGTTCTGTATTTAAATATGATAAAAGTATTTATTTATTTTTTGTTCGTTTACCTTAAATACAATTCATGTCGTCGTAAAATATATAAAGATAATGTTCACGAAATGTTCAAGATTTAATTATTCGAATACGAATGAACGATAGGCAAGACACGATTTTCGCTTATCAACACTGTAATAAGGATTTGAGAAATACTAAGCCTGCATCTGATAGAGTATATCACTTATATTTCAAAGGAAACTTTAAGCTTTCGTCAAATCATTGGAAAACTTAGACTAAGTCTTGTGGAGATCCGAAGGTACTTGTAATATAGATCATCACTTTACAAACAGCAATAAACTAATTCTGTCCTGGATATCAGCCCAAGTAGATTTCGGAAGAAACGAGGAAGCGGATCTCTTGCCAAAGAGAGCAGCCGTAACCTCTCATTGATTCATTTCTGTGGTTTCCCAAAGTTATTGAAAAATATTGTAGTACGCTCTCCTTTTATCAGGATGAAAAGCCTATAAGGATAATAAGAATCTTAACACGAAACTCAGAACAAGCAGGTACACATTTTTGGCTAATTGGGTGCCCAGCTGTTTAGATTATGATAACTGCATACTAATAACTGCGAGGCAGTTTTGAGCAACCAGCTGAGGCTATTCGTATATTGCAGAACCGTCTCAAACATTGAATGTTCCTGCTCCACCTGTGCAGCGTCATAAGCAATATCAGCTCTATCGAATAACTTTAGCTGATAATAGGGATTATCAGCTAAAGTTATTCGATAGATATAGGGGTTGGAGTAAATCGAACGGTTGTAGTGATATGGACAGTAATATTGTGCCCCACAAGTAGAAACTGAGAACTTAGTATTAGTTCTCAATTTTAATTGATTTATTAAGGTAAGATATTATAGTACTTATTCGAGTAGTATTCTTCTTCGAAAATGTTTAGTACAAAATTAAAAAAAAAAAATGTTGGTCAATAATTTTAACATAAACTTAATATGAGTAAATTTCTAATTATGTAATTTATGCAGACCATTTTCCTATTCCAAAATTTTTCCATTGCAAATTTTAATGTTTACTATTGCTCACAATTAATAAGACAGAATATATGTATATTTCTAAGATTTGTGTTAATAGATCCAATTTTGTCACTCTGTACATGCTGTACACGATAAATTCATTCAGAATAATTTTTTAAAAATCTTTACACTTTGGATATGTGTGAGTGGAAAGCTCATAAATTTGAAATATTATATTCAGCTAAATTATCTAATATCAAAAGAAATTTAAAAAAAAAAGATTTATATTTTAAAAAGAATTCGACTCTATATAAGTTTTAGGAATTTCTACAGAAATCACAGTCAATCACAGACATTCTAACAATAAACTTTAAAATATTTTCAAGTATTGTAAATCTAAAATTTAATTATCTAAATTAAAACGTTTTTTTACATATTTATCTATACAAATTTTAATTAAATAATTATTTACAATATGAGTTTACATAAGAAAATGCGTCATATTTTGTCATTGAATCGTGAAGAGAAATTGGAGTTCCTCAATTCATTTGATACAATTTTAAGTGATTGTGATGGTGTAGTTTGGCTAATCTTAGATGAAATACCTAAAACAGGAGATGCTGTTAATTTACTTAAAAGTGTAAAAAAGAAATATAAATTTATATCGAATAATAGTATGAGAAGCGATGATGATTATTTGAGAAAATTAAATGATATTGGTGTAAGAAATGTGGAAAACGTGAGTCAAAATATTTATTTTTTAATATAAATTTTCCTGAAATATTTATTAATTTTTCAATTAGAACGACCTTGTTCATCCAGTGAAAACAATTATACGTCATTTCCGTAAAATTAATTTGACCAAGCCAGTATATAGCATTGCTGATAAAGTATTCAATATAGCTTTAAGAGAAGCCGGCTTTAAAGTAATAGAAATGGGAAATAATGTTTTTGAAAATTTAAAACATTTTGCAGATTATTTGCCAATTAAAGATAAATGTGGAGCTGTGATTCTAGATATTGACTGTAATTTGTCATTAGCTAAATTAACCAAAGCTCAACTTTATTTAGCAGATCCTGATTGTCAGTTTTTTGTTGGTGCTTCAGATATGTTAATGCCATTAGCTGATAATTTAACAATTATGGGACCTGGCGGATTTATTAAAATGTTAAGTGAAATTACTGGGAAAAATCCAACAATATTGGGTAAACCTGGTGCATTATTAAGTGATTATTTAATTGAACATTTTAATATTACGGATCCAAAGCGCACTCTGTTTATTGGTGATGCTTTAATACAAGATATTCACTTCGGCCAAAGTTGTGGTTTTCAAACATTACTCGTTTTGTCAGGAGCTACAAAAAAACAAACAGTTGATCTGTTAAAAATAGATAAAAAACCAGATTATTATGCTGATAGTATGGCAGATTTTATCGATTTCTTTCAAGATTTACTATAAAATTTAAAATAATAATTTATTTTAATGTCAAATTATTTACTTCATATTGTTAATAAATCAATATAGTCCATTTTTGAACCGAAAATAAATAAATATTGAGGAAATTGAATATATTATTAAAAATTGTATTTTCTAATCAAACTGCTGTGTAATAAATAATTGTACCTGATGGTTGACTTAATTAAATAATAATATAACATCTGAACAAAAATTATTATGAAATTATATATTTGTAAATATTATACAAAAAGGTTGAATTTGTAAATGTGCAGCTAATTACCGACAATAAAATCAACAGCAAAAATAATCTAAAATCAATTTCTAAAACTATAAGCAATTTGTAGAAACCCAGCAATAAATTTACTTCAAGAAAGCTATATAATTTTCCAATCTAAAATTTTAAAAATTAATTATCGATAAATAAGTATATTTTTTTCTTTCGAAATATTGAATTTGTGACTTACGTTCAGTCTGTTTTTGCAATTTTTCTTATAAAATCTTCCTGAAAAATACTGCAAATGCTTTTCCTTAGAAAGTCTTAATATAGAATATTATTTCGTCAAAACTAAATTTTTTATTATGTTTGTAAATTAATTTGTTTCAATATTTAATGTTTATATCTAATTATTTCACATCACTAATAAAAAACTAACAATAAGGCTTTTCAGAGTATAATTTAATCTATTTAATTTATTCGCTAAATGTTATATATAATATGTCCAATTATATACTTCACTATTATAATTATTTCCAATTATAGTAATTAAACTACTCTGCACTACAATACCAAAACATAGTATATTAAAATTGTAGTAATTTTTGACGCTATTTTAAAGCAAAGAGTATATAATAATAAGAAGTTTTATCTTCGAACAAATTTTAAATTTGAAAGTTTTTGTGTTACTTATTCCAGTGATAATATCAATTACATTTTATGCTTCTATCAACTTTTTCAGATAATAGTTAATTACGACATATATCTGTGGCCCTGTCCGAAAACCTAACATAATTAGAAATTTTGTACTTGATTTGTAAACCAACATTTGTGAAAAGGATTCAGTTATCATGTTTTGGCAAAGTCAATCACCACAGAAACAAAAATATCAATTTCTCAGGTTTGTAAAAATTTCTTATGTATTGGTAAATTTGAATGAAGATTGAATGTTTAGCAATCGAAATTAGAACTTATCTTAAAATGTCAAAAAATGTAGATATCGTGTTTTGGAAAAGTTCCACAGATATATAGATTATTATCATACCGTATTTAATTTTTCGAAAACAACAATATTTATGCTCTTGGAAATATTAGCAGTTTTTACCATGTTGTCCGTCTAACTGTCTGCCGATTTTGTTAGAACTAATTTTTAAGAAAATTCAGATTTAATCTTCGAACGGGAATATATCAATTCAATCTTTGTAATGGCCGGTTTTGTTGTGGCCGACTATTTGTAATGGTCGGTTTTGTTGAGGGTGGCTTTGTGATAATCGTCGGCTGTAGATTACTGATTTTGTTGTGGGAAGTCCCATCGTCAACATCGATTTAGTCTAAGCTTATTCAGCTTTAACAGAGTACCAGTAATAAAAGTACAATAAAATGTAATTATAATACCAGGAGAAATGCTAACCATTCAGTATCAAAGCAGGTCTCACTACTAGACCATTGGGTAAAAAACATATCTCACTAATAAAATTATTAACTTCTTGCAATTAAAGGTACTATAAAGAAATATATGGTTCTGAATCCATATAAAATTATTAGGTCTAAACGGCAATATAATGTTATTAAATTTTTCGAAAAAAAAACAATAGTTGTAGCGCCAAAAGGTATAGTATCTATATATAATATAATTTTAAACTTTTGTTATCCCATTCCATTACTGCCTGAATGCACCATAGTAAAAAATTTAATAAAATAAATTCATCTAAACCCTCTCATCATTAAATGGTCTTTGCTTACTAATCATATAAAAGACACCGACAAAAAATTATATTTAATTTTAATTGGTTGAAATGATGATTTTTTATTCAATAAGGAAATGACAATTTTTTTTTTATTATAAATTTTGAGATACTAAAATATTATATAGTAATTTTTGCATATACGTAGATCATATAAAAAAAAATTCACAATTTCTATAAACTCTAATTATTTTAAATTAGATAAATTGTATTCTATTAATAAAAAAAATTTACACCTAAACATAAAAATTTAAAGAAAAAATATGATTATTTAAAATTTTTTTTTTTTTGGAAATATTCATATGGTATATACATTTTCTTAATCCATCTATCCAAAAAATTCAAATTTTCCTCCTCCAGATTTTTTATGAATCATTTATGAGCCAAAAAAAAGAACCTTAAGTTTTTTTTTTTTTTTTTGAAAATCTAAAACATTTAAAATGTCATTTATTAAAATTATTTATTTATTTAATTTTTTGTGAATTTTTCCAAAAATGTCAAAATAAAAATAATTACAATTTTTTTTTTTTGGAAAAATTAATGAAAATTTCTTATTATAACGAAATTTCTTTATGAATATTAATAAAAAAATGCGTCATATATTATCATTGAACCGTGAAGAAAAATTAGAATTTCTTAAGTCATTTGATATAATATTAAATGATTGTGATGGTGTTATTTGGCAGCTATTAAATCCAATACCAGATAGTGGTGCTGCTATAAATTTATTAAAAGGTGCTGAAAAAAATGTTAAATTTATATCAAATAATAGTATGAGAAGTGATGATGATTATATTAAAAAATTAAATGAAATTGGTGTAATTAATGTAGAATGTGTGAGTTTTTCAAATAAAACTTTTATAATAATAATAATAAAAAACATATAAATTAATGTAAATTTCTTCTTTTTGTTTTAAAAATATATACATATATATATATAGAATGATATTGTACATCCTGTAAAAGCAATTATACGTCATTTCCATAAAATACAATTAACTAAACCGGTATATACAATGGCGGGTGAAATTTTTAATACATATTTAAAAGATGCTGGTTATAAAATTATGGAAATTGAATATCATTTATTAAATAATATACAAGATTTTGCTGATTATATACCAGTTTCAGAAAAATGTGGTGCTGTTATATTAGATATTGATTTTAATTTAACTATTGCAAAATTATCAAAAGCATTATTATATTTACAAGATCCAGATTGTGAATTTATTGTTGGTGCATCAGATATGATGATGCATTTAACAGATAATATTAGTGTAATGGGACCAGGTGGTTTTATAAAAATGTTAAGAGATTATACTGGTAGAAAACCAACAATATTAGGTAAACCTGGTGAATTATTAGGTGATTATTTAATTGAAAATTATAATATTACGGATCCAAAACGTGCATTAATGATTGGTGATTCATTAATACAAGATATACATTTTGGACAAAATTGTGGTTTTCAAACATTATTAGTTCTAACAGGTGTTACAAAAAAAGAAACAGTTGATTTATTAAAAATTGATAAAAAGCCAGATTATTATGCTGATAGTTTAGCAGATTTTGTTAATTTTTTTAAAGACTTATTATAAATAAAATAAAAATAATTTTATTATATATATATTTTTTGTATTTTAAATTTTGTTCAATTGTGCTTAATATACAAAATTTTTATTATTAATAAAAAAAAAATTGATTAAATAATGATGATTAGTATAAATTATATTTCAGATAAACAGGAGCTAAACAGAAGCTAAATATAAAAATTTAAATCTTCCATTAATGATGTTTTAAACTTTCACATTTAAAGTAAAGATAGATTTTTCCAACTGGTGACAGAAATTACTAGTTATTATAAAATTTCATTTATTATAACTAGTAATTTCTGTCTATCTCATTTCATAGACTATCTCATTTCATATTTATACCATTGAAAATATACTACAAATAATCTTCTCTTTAGATACGTTTCATTTTAGAATATTTAATATTTGCATATTCTTGCAAATAATATTTAATCCAATAATAATTACTGTGCCCCATTTTACTTTCAAATATTGTGCTTGTACACAACTAATAGTAATTGCGCACAACTAGGTTGCACACAGTTCGAACTTAGGGGAATTATTATATATAAATTAGAATTACGACTGGCGGTTGTTTAGTATACTACTGGAGTATGTACTGTGTTCACTTCCAGTACAAGTCATCGATATTTGGTCTAAGTTGATTTAGCTTTCAAATAAAACAATTTTATTATTAATACTCAGGTAATCTTATTATTGCTCCGTTTATATTTAAAGCTGAAATTGGTGTGGCCTATCTAAATCGAACACATTACGTTCAGCAACCGCCCATAAGCTATCGCCACAACTATGGACGTATAGTTTTCACAGTTATATGTTACGTATCTATTATTTGTTAATTTACCTAAAACGAGTACTGTATATCTTTTGACGCAAATCTAATGTTCATTCATTGCAAACTAACATTTTACCATAAATATTTTATTACAAATGATTACGTGAAAAGAACTTTCATTTGCAGAAAAACTTTCTTTAAAAAACTATTAACTTGCAAATCTTTTTTCATTACTGCTAACTGTCTAATTTTAAAAAAAATATGTATCAGTAATAAAATAAGTAGTCAAGTACCAATTTGTTTAAATGGAACGAACCTACTTGTATCTAAATCCAAAAGTATATAATTTTATTTTATATAGTTTTAGTTAATTTATATTGTGTTTATAAAGTAGGAAAAACTAAAACCGTGTTAAATGTATTTTATTACAAGGTGACTATATACTTCTAAAATAGTCTAGAATATAGTAAGTAAGGGTAGTTTTTATAAATCAACATACATATGTAATAGATTTATATTATAAATATAAAACCACATTTTTATAAAATTAAAATTTCTAGTTTACATCTGAAAAATATATATAATATAAATTGAAATTTGTTTATTACGAGAGCCAATCAATAAATATATAATTATAATTTTTATTACTTATATGAGAAATAAATTTATTGGATATTAAACACTAAATAAATAATATGAAATAATTTAATACTTACTCTTTGGCGCTACAGCTCGATGCGAGCCTGGGCCTCCCTTAAAGGGTTTCTGTAACATTTTATTGCAATTTGGACCTACTAATTTTATATGGATTCCGAACCATAAATTTTTTTATAGTGAAGAAACTATTAATTGCAACAAGCTAATGGTTTTTATTAGTGAGACATTTGTTGTTAGCAAATGGTCTCTGCCGTTAGCATTTTTCCCAGTTCTAAATTACATTTTATTATAATTTTATTACTGGTACTCATTTAAAGCTGAGTAAACTTAGACCAACATCGATGTCTCGGACGGGCGTCGAACCCAGTACCTAATGCACCACAGCTTAGCACACTACCACTTAAGCCACCGTCGGTCTTAAATAATTTAATAATTGAACTTAATTTTGTATAAGAAAATAATTATGTAATTTTTAATTGCATAATATTTATCATAGATTTGTATACAAAAAACAATATAATATTAATTTATGAAATATTCCTCGTTTTATTTATTATTGTATAAATACAACGGATTATTTTTGTTTCTTATCTTGTTCCCATATTACTATTTACCATAAAATATATAATATATTTTAAATTCAGTTTGTTTTGTGATATTGAAAAGAATTGTTGTTAAAAAAACAATATACATAAATATTTTAATTCTATATTGCATTGCGGTGTACAATGTCTGATATTCAAGTAGGTGAACCAAAAATATAACAAAGTTTTTAGATTATTATGATAAAATTCAATTTTTTCTAAAGTTCTAAATTTTTTTTTAAAAAAAACGTTTTTTTTTGTCGTTTATCAAAAATCTTTGTTCAAAGTTTAAGTATGCAAGATTAAAAGATTTTAAATTACATATTTTAAATTTTCTTTAAAAATTGAAAAACAAAAAACAAGAAAATTTAAATAAAAATATGATTTTCTTTCAAATAAATTTACAAAACTCTATTTTCTTTAATTCAATTGAATGTAAAATATGTGAAATATTTAAAAAAAAATTATGTTTAATGAAATGCAGAGTGCTGTTAAAAGTATGAAAAATATTATTTAAATTTCATCAGTGGATTATTAATTTTATCTTTTAATTTAAAATGTTAAAAGTGTAAATTTAATTTCTTGCCTAAGTATAACTAGATCTAGAAGAGAAATAATTTCTGACAAAAAATATTCTTTCCAATTTAATGTGGAAACTCTGTTGTAAGGACAAGAAAATCTTTATCTAATATAAAATTATTTTTAACCAAATTAAATTGATTAACAATTATTTCGTGATAAATAGTCCAAAAAAATTAATTTCTGATTTTTTTTAATGGCAAACTATATTTTGATCGGATATTTTCTTACTATCATTAAACTTATTATTTTATTTTATTTTTCGATTGTTTTTAATTTTGTCCCAATTGTTGAAAGCCCACCGATAGGGCTATCGAAACAAGCCACCTTAATATAAAATTATAATCCAGGTGATGACTATATTCCAGCATCGTTACTACAGAATTTTCACATTTTAGTGAAATGTGGTATTAAATAAGTTGCTCTCTCAGTCTATAACAGATTATGTACCATTATCTGTAATTTCATATCTCATATTTATAATTAATTGAATATTTTTATTTAAACAGAACTTATGTATAAAAACAAAAAATCTACAAAATTTAACCAGAGATGAAAAACAGACATTTTTGGATTCATTTGATTTAATTTTCTGTGATTGTGATGGTAAATTTTTATTCTTAATTACAAAAATAAATTAAAAAAAAAGCCACATTACCACAATGTAATTAAATATATATTTTTAAGGTGTAGTTTGGCGTACTATGCAACAATCAATACCAGGTATTAGTAAAGGAATTGAATTTTTACGAAAATTAAATAAAAAATTCATTTTTGTGACAAATAATAGTATAAGACCTGTTG
This sequence comes from Empis livida, assembly GCA_963932195.1. Taxonomy (NCBI): domain Eukaryota; kingdom Metazoa; phylum Arthropoda; class Insecta; order Diptera; family Empididae; genus Empis; species Empis livida. Next base: position 28,261,598 of record OZ010648.1, read on the forward strand.
AAGATCATTTAAATAAATTTCAAGAAAATGATATTAAAGTTAATAAGGTAAAATATTTAGTTTTTAATATTTAAAATATAAATATTATTAAATAATCAGGAAGATATTATTCATCCTGCACAATCAACAGTTGATTATTTAAAGAAACTTCAATTTGAAGGATTAATATATGCTATAACAAATCAACCATATAAAGAAGTATTAAGAAATGCTGGATATGATGTTATTGATGGTGTAAGAAAATATAATTTTTATATTATATTAATTTAAGTATTTTTTGTTTTTTTTAGCCAAATTCAATTATAGAAGAAAATTTTCAACATTTTTATAAAAATATTATTGCTAATGAAAATGTTCAAGCTGTTGTTATTGATGTTGATTTTAATTTATCTGTAGTGAAATTAATTCGTGCTCAATTATATTTAAAAAATAATCCAAATTGTATTTTAATTGGTGGTGCATCAGATTCAATAATACCACTTGGTAATACAGAAATAATGGGTATGTTTAAAATTTATAAAAGATAATTTTAATTTTTTTAATTTAAAGAATATGAAAAAATTTAAAATATTTTAGGTCCGGGTGCATTTATTAACGCTATTGAAAAAATTACTAAAAAAACTGCTATAACTGTTGGTAAACCTGGTAAAGATTTAGGCAATATGCTAAAAGAACGATTTAATATTATTAATCCGGAAAGAGTTTTATTTATTGGTGATAGTTTAGAAGCTGATATTAGTTTTGCTAAAAAAAATGGTTATCAGACATTAGTTGTCCTTACTGGTCTAACAAAAATTAAAAATTTGGAAGAAAAATTAATTGATATTGAAATACCTGATTATTACATTGATAGTTTAGCTAATTTTAATAATTTCATATGATTTATCTTTTTAAATAAAAAAAAACAAATATACATATTATGATTTTTTTATTAATTGTAAATAAATATTTTATTTTTTCATTTAAAAATCGCATGTTAGTTTTTTTAAATTTAATAATAAATTAATTAATTTATTTTTTTGTAAATTATTATATATTTTATTTTCTGCAATGTAGATGTATAAAAATAGTGCAAAATATAACATAAAATTTAACTATATATATTTTTTTTTACTTATTTCATTTTAATTTTTATAAATATAATATTTTTTACGACAAATCTGCATTTTCGTTAATAAAATTATTATTAAAACAGAGAAAAATTGTTTTTTTTTTATAAATTGTTTAGAATTTTTTTGTTTAAATTTAATTAAAACTATCTTCTGTTGTATAACTATATACTTATTTCTGTTTTTTACTTTACATATGTGCCACTATACCCTTCATTACTATAGAATTTGTTTCGTTATTGCTGATTGTACATTATATTTGTGTTTTTATTTTGAGTCCACGATTTTTAACTTTATTATTATTTTATATAAATTAATTTTTATTTATTTTTAACGAAAAATAAAAAAACAATAATAATGAATAAAGTTTTTAGATTGTCGAAATAAATATACATATTTAATATAGTATCTTTAAAAATAAAAGCAGCGTACATAATTATTTGAATGTATAAAGTTTCCTATATTGATTAAAATTACTCCATCTGAGATAAAAAAATATATTTTAACAATTTTCGTGCATAAAATAAGTGTAAATATTTTCAGATACTTTGAAACAAAATATATATAAATAAAAACTTAAGTATAATTGATTTTTGTGAAAATAGAACACGGAAAAATTCAAATTACTATATTTTATCAAGAAACGAAAACTAATATGTATAAGATTGTGAAGTTAAACATTTGAAATATACTACAATTTTCGTTAAACTATCTTTAATTACGGTAACACTATACCGTATTATAGCATATTACGATTTTCTTTTCTACAAGTCAATTTTATTTTATTAAATATTTTACATTAGCAATATAGAAAAAAGTTCGACCAAATTAACTTTTTTTTTTTAAATTGAAATGCCCTAACTTTGCTATAAAATATATAATATTTTATTAGAAAATTACAAATTTTTATTCGTTCTTTATTTTTAAACTTGATAAAAACTTACAGAAAAATATTTTTTTTTTTTTAATGAATTTTAAAGCTGGAAAAAATTAAATTGTTACAAAATTGTAAAAATTTTTTTGTTACTAATAGAATTTAAATCTTAACATTTTAAATATCTTTTTTATCGTTTTATAATTAACATTGTCATACAAATTTATAAATGAAATTTTCCTTTATATATGAAAATACTCTAAATTTCTTTTAATAAATATTTGAGCAATTAATTTACATATTTTATTTAAATTGGATTCTTTAATTAATTAGTATTTATTACATCGAATTTTATGATTTAACAACATTATATTATTATTTTTTTTATATTTACGTAATTATATTTAAATTAAAATCTTTACTGTTTTATTCCCCCAAATCAAGGCACAATTAAACCATATAATTTAAAAAAATATATAAATTAATTTTATTAAATTTTAATGTAAATAATGTAAAATAAATGGAAATAATTTAATAATGTAAAATAAATGGAAAACAAAACTGATATTAGAAAATATATGTACTAATAAATATATTTCGGGTCTAAATTAAAAAAGAAAAATTACCCACATTAAAAAGTGAATAGCAAATAAATGTTTCAAAAATTTTTTTTCTTAAAATTATTAAATAATATTACATATTTTATATTTAAAATATTTGTATTACATGAAATATTTTTCTCAATTTTTTGTAATTACATATTTTGAATTTAGTAAAAAAAAATAGGTATATAAAATAAATAAATGCAAAAAAAATTAAACTGGTGTAGTACGATCTAAGAAGTATTCAGGTTGTAAACGTCTTCGTCGATATTGATTTTCTATTGGTTCAACATATGATGGTAATTCGACTTCAGTCACTACGATACCATTGTCAAGTAAGTTTGTATTTGAATCACTTAAATTTGTAGGACCTTCACCAATATTATCAGTTCTGCCGGTAATTTTTGTACCACCATCACCATTTGGTGGAGGCGGCGGTGGCGGTTGATTTTGTGTTGACATTATTTCAGAATTTTGAAAGTGATTTTCTTGAAGTTTTCTTTTTTCTTGTTCAATAATAATTTCACGCGTAAGATATTCTTCACGTTTCATTCTATCACGTAATTTACCAGGTGTATCCGGAATAGTCCAAGCGACCAGCGATTGAATCATTCCAACTAAATTCTATTTTAAAAAGAAACCGATATAAGTATTTTTATATTTCTATGTGTAATATGTGTCAGCGAATATGAAATTAAACGTTACCTGGAATATTACAATAAATGCTAAACGAATTGTAAATATATGCCAATATAATAATGGGCGTTTATATGGACGATCATCATCAGGAGGATTTCTATATTCGGGATAACGACACGTTGTTACATTCGTAAATGCACTCTGACTTGGTGATGTTCCTTCCTAAAAGAATATTGAACAATTAATTATTTTGTTTTATTAATATTGACTAGCACAAAATTACCTGAAAATCATGTGTATCAAAAACTGCTAATGTAAAATTTAAATATCCAACGTAATTATGTTCTGGATTAACTATATATTTATATACTAATTTGGGCACAAAATTAGATGAGAATGCTATTATAAATGCCTATACAAGTATAAAATTAATATAATAATTATGTTAAATTTAAATGAAATACTTACACTTGTACCAACTGCTATTTTACCTACAACCGACATAACATTATACCATACACCAATGTCTTTAACTCTATCTGACACTGGCCGTCGAAAGAATTTTAATAATTTTAATGCATCCAAGCGCATTTCAACAATGTTATTTAATAGAGCGAACAATGGTGCTAATGGAAATGCTACAACAAATATTGTTACAAAACCGTATTGTAAAACTAAGTAAAAATAAATAGAAAAGTTATAAATACTATAGAATATTTTTTTATATATATATTACCCATTTCCAAATATTCACTATATAATGAATTACTAGTCCATTGCACTAAATGATAATCATCAGTCCATTGATTACATGATATTAATTTTTCTTTATCTATATTTTTATCTAAACCAAATCTATCACGTAATCTACTATATGATTTTATTAAATATGGTATTAACATTTCAATAATTGCATTAACAACTTGTTTTCCCATCATTATAATAACTAATTGTAAACATAATTCCATTAAACAGCCACCAGGATTACATTCCTCTTGACGTAAATGAAATATACGATTATATTTAGCTGGATAACCAACAAATTTGCCTTTTAAAAATGCTATATAAAATAGCGAACTATAATAATTAACAAATTGAAATAAATACATTTTAATAGTTAAACTTTCATTATATTCAGTTTGTGTACGACGATATTCAATATTTGTTAAATATATAGCTAAATATGAATAACCAATATCTAATATTGATATAACAAATAAATCAATTAAACCTGCTGTAACTGGTAGAACCATTATTTTATACGTCATTGTATCCTGAGTACCAAATATACTATGTGATGTTCTTTGTGACATACGATAAACAATTAATGAGAAAATTGCAGTAATTGAAAGGCAAATCTACAAGATAAAAATTTTATAAATATTTTATAGTAAAATTAATTTGGAATTTATAACATGATCATAAAGTTATTATAAATATTTAATTGACTGCAAAATGCAATTTTTATTGACTTATTAAATATTAATTTTATGTCAAATTGCTCTTATAGATCCATATTTTTTTATGTACTTACAAATAATATAACAACCGAAAAACTTAAAACATATGATGGAAATTTCAAGTTCCAAAAAGGCACATGTGGTTCTAATACTTGATGAACATAATTATATTTTTGATGTTTTGTATTATGCAATCGTGCCGAATATTGTGGTCGTGGATGTTCAATTTGATGATTAAAATCTGTTAGACCCCAACGATGTATTAAATTTGATGAATAACGTTTCCATAGTTCCAAATATAAGGCAGCTACAAATATTAAATCAATTAATTAAATGTTTTCTGTTTTTTTAGGAAGTAAATTTACCCCAAAAAGACATGAACAAAGCAAAAAATAGTGTTAAATCATTATCAAATAAATAATTAAATTTCGAAGAAGTACAAGTTTCGTCAAGGTACCAATAATCACATTTAACATCACATTGGGGGCACATTATGATTGTTTTATTATCATTGCAGATTGAATTGCTAAATTAGTTTACAAGTACACAAAAACAACATATTGTATAAAGAGATTTATAGCAAGCCCAAATATAATTATGTTAGTGAACTCACCTTAAAGTATCGGATGAAAGTGTTGCTAATCCATAGAAAAAAATAAATACTCCTACTATACTAGCTGGTATTAACATATGTGTGTAAAAACCTAACCAAGCAAAATATAAGGCAATTTTCGGTCCAAAATATTCTTTAATATTATCTAAAGGTTGATGTCTAGAAAAGTAACATAGTTTATATGAAATTGTCATTTTTAGTTAAAAAATAAATAATTTTCTAAAAAAGCAATTGTTGCAGCTTAGAATTAAATTGTAAATATGTTTTTTACTAAATAATAATTATCTAAACGTAAATCAGAAAAAAATAAATGAACTTTGAATGAATAAATAAAGTGAACTTTGATACAGTTGCAACATTTTATTAGCAATTAACCTTTTACGCTTTTCAATTGAACTTACTTAATCCATTTTCTTAAAGAAGCCCATTCATTCAACAATAGATGTCTTTGACTGCCAATTGTATAACCATCACCCTAAAAATTATATATTTATAATTAGTAATTAATTTTCTAATTTTTAATTATTACTAACATCATGCAAAGGATATGCAGAATCATATACTTTATCAGCTAATAATTTTTCAATACCGGTATTTCCACTTTTATTTTCGCCATCAGTAAATCTTTGACGTTCTAATATAAAATTGATAACAGCATTTCTAACAGTTGAATCAAAATAATTGGATGTTTCTGATTCAAATCTGAAAAACAATATATAATAATTATATCTTCATAAAATATAAAAGAAAAAATAAATTACAAATAACTATAATTTCTCGAGTATTCAAAATTAAGTTCATATTCTCGTTTTGGAAATTTATCTTGATCTAATTTAACAAATTGAAATGGTCTGCCACAGAATGATTTTATTTCTTGCATCAATTGAAATTCAGGTTCATTGATTTTATCCTGTTCTTTTAACTAAAACAATTATAATCATAATATTAATAAGTTATTAAATTACATCAGTTATTTAATAATTGAAGAGCTTAATGGATAAAGGATTAAGTTACATTTTAATTTAGACTAAATCATGCTTAAAGTTCTCAGTCTGCTACAAGTACTAAACATTTTCAAAAAGTTATGAATATCTGTATTTACCGTAACTAAAAACGTACATATTTTAGCATACATTTTAAACCGGCATGTTTGTAACAATATTTCATTTACAAAAATGTCACTTAACATCTTTATCGACTTAGCTCTCCAATTATAATATTAATCAATTGTTTACCTTACGTATAGGCATTTTAATTTTTAATATTTCACAATAACGACATAAAAGACTATTTGTTGCATGAACTTTAACAAAATGTATTTTTTGAGTTTTTTCATGTTCCAATTCAAGACCTTCATTTTCTAAGTTCTTTTCATATATCTTTCGTTTTATATGATTTTCTTGATTTCGATCATCACCATTGTAAGCTAATACAAAATCAACAGAACGTTCACCATCTTGAAAACGTCGCCAAGTCTAAATAAAATTAATATATAGGAGAAAATGATTTTTTTTTAAATTTAGAGTAATTTTCAAAACTGTTTTGTAGAACTAAGAATGAAAAAAGCTTTTTGTTATTAACTTTTATTACAAATTTTCAATTAAAGTTTAAACTTTACCATTATTTTAAATTGAAATCATTAAATCAAATTAATTTTTTTTTTTTTTTTTTGGTTATTTAAAACTTGAAATTCACAAATTTTTGCATATCAATTGATGTGAACAACATTATGACTGACTAATAAATTTTTACCGAAGCAAAAACTGAAAACACAATATAACTTTTTTTTTCTTTCTTTTTTGGTATCTAAATTTTATTAAAAACTCACGTCATGACCATTATCGTTAAAAATGTCTAAAACTTTTTTAACATGTGATTTGCAATTTCCCATATTTGTTTTATGGTTAGTAAATATTTTAATTAAACTATCAACAATTTAGTTCTTTATAATTTGAAGATTAGAGTAGAGATCATTTTTAAAATTCTGATTTAAGAATTTCTTCTGTAGCAATGTAAATGCCAATAAATTTATTTGTATATTTATAAATTTAATCTAAATATAACTTATATCTCAGGTCTTTATGTTTAAATAAACAAGAGTTTTTTTCTGAGTTGATAATAATTATTACAAAAAAATCATATTTTTATTGATGAGGGCAAGAAAAGTGAAATTTTATTTGAGAAATAAAGTGTATTTGTGATATTTCTGATTATTTAATAGTTAATTTATGATGCTGCATCATACTATTTTTATGAATAGAAAATTATAGCAGAAACAAGTTTTTAAATTATTTCCATAATAAATTTATGATAAATATAAGAGAATATTACTGTTTAATACAAACACATCGACTAATTAAAGTTTTTAAGTCTATTCCAATAAGAAATTTATTCTAAAAATCATTATAAAATTGTGACTCAAAAATTTTGGTGTGCTTATTTCTCTTTATGAATTATGAACATAAATCTTTGAATATAGAATTTTTAAAAGCTATTTTTACATATATTAGTAATTGTAACTCAAAATTTCTTCGGAAAATTATTACGAGGAAAAAACTCGTTTAAATTTAATTATAGCAAATGTGTTCTTTATATTTTAATAGCAATCAAATGCATTAATAGAAAATATTTGTATTCAACTTTTCCAAATAGCAAATATTTTGATTGATTTTGCTAAAATGAAGTAAATAGACAATTATTATAAATAATTATGTCTTAATTAATGTTATTTGTACGAGAAAATAACCTTAAGTAAGTCAGAATTTAATAAATAATACATATATTTATATTTTTATAAATAAACTATATTTATATCTGAGATAAAATAATTTAAATATATTTAAATATATTTTAAATAATAGAAATTTGTATATAAATATAATAAAAATTTCAAAGTCAATGGATATATTGTTGGCACATATTCAAAATTTAAGATAAATGAAACCACCTGTTAATCTATCATAAAATCAGATATTTTCTGCATTTTATATATATTTTGGAAAATAAATAATTTTTCTCAAGTTTAGTTATTTACTTAATTTTCAAAAAAAAAAATTTTTTTTACTATAATTATTTAATATTTCAAAAATTAGAGTAGATAGAAAAATTTATTTACAAAAAAAAATTTCAAAAATTCGGAAGTATTTTTTTAAGATAACATTTACAAATATGCTATTATAGTGAAGAATTTTTATTTACATCAAGCTTTTTTCTTCTTTTTCGTTGTTGTAGTCAATTAATTTCTAAAAATACTACGGGGTTAGAAAATATTTAAATATACATATATTTATTTAAAAAAAAATTAAATAAAAAATATCATCAAAAATATGTAAAAAAATTGCCATTACCCTTTCCCGTAAGCCAAATTTGATAGAAGCTATTCAAAATAATTTTTTTTTTCGATTTTAATGTTATTAATATTTTGTACTTCTAGTTTAGTTTTTAATTGTAATTTTTTTTATATAACAAAAAACAAAACATAGATAAAAATGAAAATTCGAATAAAAAACTGAAAAACAAAAATAGCGTTTGAAATTTGTAACTAAAAAAAATTAGCAATGAAATGAAAATAATTTTGGTATAAAAAATATTTAGAAAAATAAAGCAAAACTTATCATAAATAATATCTAAAAAAGTTAAAATATAATTTTAAAAAAAAAAAGATAAAGTTTAGAAATTTTGAAAAAAAAAAATCAAAAATAATTTGTTATTAATAGGTGTACTTTTTCTTCGAAATGTATTATAATACCCTACCCGAGACTTCCATTGGGAGTACGTAATTGGCAATTTTTTATTAAAACTATTGATTAGTCTAGTAGACACCTCATCTTGTTTTCTTCCTTGTAATCCAGATCCAATTAATTTATTCTTTGTATTATAATGTATTCCACCATCTACATAATTATCAGTATTAACAAAATATGAATTTGGTGGCGCTGAATTTCTCTGATTTGATATTCCATATGTTAGTTGATAACCAATAGATTCTGAATTATTTGAATGATTTAATCTATTATTATTAGGATTATGGTCAATTTTTGATGTTGCTGTAGATGGATTTGTATCAGATGGTAAATCAACAGCTGAATGGTAAATTGTTTGTCTTGATAATGATATTGATTTTCGATTATTTGGCTCTGAACCAGCTATCGAAATTGTATCATAATATAAACTGTCTCTATCATCCATATCGGCATCAATATAATCGTATTCGTTAGTATTTACTGGAACGATGTGAAATAAATTAATAATTATAAGAACTTAACTATATTTTATTTCATGTGACAATAATTATAAAACACAGTTTGTTAATAATATATAAAGAAACATATATGTGATTGCTAAACTAAAGCTGTTCGGAATTTTGCGAAAGAAATATTGCGTAAAGAGAAAAAAGTAAATAAATTTAAATAAACGTAAATAAAACAAAAAGCATTATAAAACTGAACAAATAAAACAAAAGCATTATAAAATTGTGCAATTTCGAACTACTAATTTATCGCATATACTTGTTTCTGTTTATTGATATTAATAAACCGATATTAATCGGTCCTACCCGAGGATGTAAATCGTAACGTAACAATACCCGATAACGTTTAAATAACGTTTAAATTTCTTTTTTTTTGTTAATAACGTAACGTTTACCTTTATAACGTTTTATACCATAGCAGTAACGAATAACGTTTCGTATACGTTATTCCATAAACTTATTTTAATTTATTTAAAAATTTAAAAAATATTTAACTATTTTTCCTAAATATATTGCCAGATATTAAACCAACCTAATTCATTTTTGATTAACAAATTTGCAATTATCTGACGAACGAACCAGTTTATTCAAACTGGACTAGTTTATTCAAACTGGACCAAATTTTTGGAAAGATATATAATCGATAAGATATAATATGCAATTGTAAATATATCTAAACTATGTAATAAATTTATATAAATATTAAACAGAGCACAAAAAGAAAATCAAGTATCAAATTAAGAAGATACAAATATATTAAGTTATTAAAAATGCAATTAAACACGTTTATTATTTTATTATTTTTGTAGTAGTTTTAGCACTAACTTATTAAATTTCCTAGGTCAATTTAAAGATTAAATTTCAAATCGTATTGATTGTTCAATATCATTGTCTTAGGAATTTCAACTAAAATAAATTTTTATAAAGTATGTATATTTAATCCTATAATCGTGTATTTCATTTTTACTATCGCGTATTTATTTGTGGCTAATTAACATTTTTAATCTACAGACTTTTATGAATGAATAAACAAATATAAATAGAAATGTAAATAGATTAATAGAATTAATAAGCAAAAATTTCAAATAATTTATTGTGCAATTCGTGTCTGTTAAATATTATTTTTTATTTTTATGTTCATAATGAATGTCTACATAACAAAACAAACGAATTTGTAATGTTAAATAACTGGAAACTCATCTAACAATTCTATTAATAATAAATTGTATCATTATATTTAACAACTTATATACAATTGTATACATATATATGTAAATAAAATAATTATATTCCGGAAATAACACAATTCTGTGAACCTTTTGTGCCACACATTTTGCATATTCAATTAAAGCTATTAATCTAATATTTGAAGCCAGCCAAAACCAAAAAAAAAAGCTAGTGAATAAAAACTATACAATGAACAATTAAAAAGTACGATTTTTATAATAAAAATTTTTTTTTCATTTTTAATATTTACCAGGCGAATACATTTTCTAATTAATTATCTAAATTTTATTTCGCTTTTAGATTTAATATAAAAATGAAGATTTTCATAACACTTTCAACGTTTTAAATTAAATAAAATTTACTCAAAAAAATGATTTTTTTTTTGTTTAATAACTCACATTTTAAAGTGCAGAATTTTTTTTTTGTTTTAAATGTTTATAATTTTATATATTTAGCATACTATTTAAAAAAAATTATGCTAACGTGTATTATAATAATTTTAAGAAACCGGAATATTTTTGGAAAACTTTAAACATTTTTAAATTAAAAAAAAAAAAAAATTCGTCAACAATTCGTATTTTTTTTATGGTCCACGTAAAAGATTTAATCAAAATACCATAATATTTATCTTTGTCATCATCATATCAATATTCTTATCTAATTCACAAAAAAAATTGAAATAAATATTGTTACTTATAGTATGTATATATATATTTTTTTAGAAATAAAAAAAATTGAAGAAATTATTTTTGTTTATCTACTTTAAAACTGCTACAATTAGTGAATTTATTAGTATTAAGAAGTAATAGACTACAAATTAGATTTATGAAGTAATTTTGCATTTTCAGAAATGATGTCACTCACACCGGTGTAATTTAATTTCTTCTACCGGTATTACTTTTTTTCAATTATTTTATTTAATAATTTCTTTAATAAATATTAGACTAAATAAATAATAATTAACTAATTAAATAATTTTTAGAAATAAAAAATTGAAGAAATTATTTATAATATTTACGATATTAAAATATTTTAATTTTGACACTAGAGTTTACCGTTTTTAGCTGATGTGGAATAAATTGAGAGAATGTAGTAGAGTTTTTAACATTTTAAGAGAGATTTTAAAACCTATTTTACAATGAAAGCATTATTAGATTTAACAGTGCTGCCAATTAATAATATTAGCAAAAATTGAAAAACAGCGTTAAGATAGTAAATCGAATAACAACGGTATCAATATTTTCGATTTATAAATATTTCTTTAAAAAACACGTCTATAAAAATTTCAAAAAAACGCTACAATGCACGGTAAAATTCACAAGCGTCATTTTAGCTTCGCAAGTTTTTAAAGAAATAGTCGAAAGTAATGGCATTTATAAGTAATTTACTGCTTATAAATGACATTACTTCCCACAATTGTTAAGCTAACAATTTTTAGAAATAATTTTAACGATTGCTTACATGCAAACAATACTTGCTACATGCAAGAGTTCGGAATAATTTTATTTTTAAATTTTTCAATTTGACAGTAAAAAATTTATAAAATACATATATGTAATAAAATCATACAATATCGTTAGCGATAATTAATTGTGAAATATTATTAGTGATATTTTCGATTGTTTTAAATATGGATAATATAGTACTTTTCACCAGAGCGTGCTACTTTTACCGATTTCCCATTTTTCGTTCAAAATTTCCCATATTTATTATACACAAATTTCCCACAAAAATTTTTCAGTTCTTTTAATAGAAAATAAATAAGATATTCAAAAATTAACAAGAACAATCCAATACTTAGCATCATATATGCTAAGTATTGGATTGTTCTGATAACCTAAATTAAAATAAACAAAAAAACAGACTTACAAACTTAAGATTTATAGTTAAAAAACATTAAAACGAACCAAAGAAAATTCATAAATAAATAAAATACAGATAGATGTTTTAATTAATTGTATATACATGTACGAATATTGTCAATCGTTAATTGATTAACTAAAAATTATAGTTTTTATATATATTAAATTTAAATGTAGAAACTTTTTTTTGATAATTCAGGGTAACATATCTGGAAATCAGAAATTAATAAATTTTGTTTAATAAATTTTTGTATTAATAATTTCAATAAAAAAATTAAATTAATTTTATATTAAAATAAAAAATACAAAATTAATCCCGCCCAACATTTCATATCATATTGAAAATTATAGTGTTGAGCAATACTGTCAGATCATGAGAAATAGGGAAATTTCTCATGATCTGACAGTATTGCTCAACACTATTTGGCAGTGGCATTACTATACTTCATATGTTTTTTTCAAGTGAAAGTTACAATTACATCAATATTATTTTTAAAAAAGAAAAACGCACTATTAAATAATGTTTTATTATCAATTCGTAATATTTACATTATTAATATTAATTGTATCAAAAAATATTAATTGTGATGGATCGAATAAAATTGAAATAATTGAAAATTTTGAAACAAAGAATTCTAATTCTGCTGATTTGGCTAACAATTTTACTGAACATGAGGGGGCGTCAAATAATAGTTCCAGTACAAAATCCCGTGATAAAGGTAGAAAGGAAGTTGTATTTGATCAAACAATTGCAACAACAACATTATTACCACCAGGGCCAATAACAAAAGTCAAGGATTTACAAAATTCAAATAATACCCAAAATGTAACAACAATATCGACATCAACTTCAAGGCCGTCAAACAATATACCTCATATTACTGAAAAAACTTTAATCGTTGCAAAAGATAATGTAAACGTAAGTACAATAGTTACAAAAAATATTAAACCAAATGTCACAGTTGTAAAACATAAAAGTCGTGAAGGTGTAACTTCAAAACCAGATGAAGTTCATAAAAAAAATGACCAAATTGATATTAAAACAACCTCAATTCCGATAACTTCGAATAAAAATTTAACAAATAATACTACAGAAATTCCAATAATAGCTAAAAATGATTCCAATGTTAATTCGAGCAAAACAAATGCAAATGTAATTGCTACAACAACACATTTACCTAACATTACATCCTCAACAACTTTAAAGTTTAGCACGAAGTCAACAACCACAACAACAACAACAACAACAACTACTACTACTACTACTCAAAAACCTAAAAAACCTCAAATTACATATAGCGTTGAAGATATGCCTGCTATAGCTAAAGTTGAAACTAATAAAATAAACCCATTACGACCATCAATAAATAATAATATTACCAAAAGTAATTTACAAGTTGTTGACGAACCAATTGAACAACCAAATGCAGAACCATCACGTGAAAATGATAATTTTCAAAATGGTCATCGTGATTATATATTACCAATTGTTGGTTTAATATTTGTTATACCAATTGTAATGGGTGCACTAATAATTAGTTATCGCAAATTTAATGATTATTGGTCAACACGCCATTATAGACGAATGGATTTTTTAGTTGATGGAATGTACAATGACTGACATCAAAATGATAATCCATTAATAATAAATCCAAAATGTAAAAAAAAAGATAAACAAAAAAAATATCAACAACAAAATCAAATAAATAATAATAAAAAATCCAGTCAATTGCCAAATTATTACTAGAGGAATCTTTAAAATAATATTCAAAAAAAATATATAATATAATATTAAAATAAGATATTATTAGTTATATGTATAAATTAATTTTTTTATTTCAAAAATTTATAAATTTTCGGAAAATGTTACATTTTATGGATATGCGTTAAATTTTCATAAAAATTTGCTCAATTTATTTTAATTATTATGGTTTTTTTTAAATTTATTTTATATAAAATTGCTAAAAAAAAAAAATGTTGCCAAATTTTCGAAAAAAAAAACTAATAAAAAATTTATTAAATTTTGTTATCTAATTATATTATTAAAATTTAAATTAATCAGATTATATCAATTAAAAAAGTATTTTTAAAATTTAAATTTAAGTAATGTATATTTTTAAGACAATGCTAAGTCCATAACATAAACATAAAAAAATTAAAAATAAAATAAACGAAGACGTGCCTTAAATTTAAAAAATAAATGGTAAATCAAATTTTTGAAATAAAATTTAATTCAGCAGTATTTTTTTAACAATTTAATTAAAATAAATTAATATTTTGTAATTGGTATGTAATGGAAAAAATTAAATAAAATCAAACAAATTCCATGTAAATTGCATTGTAATTTTGTAACGAATAGTTTTGATATTAAACCAAAAAAAAAGTTTAAATTTAGATGTGATAAAAAAATTTTTTTTGGATTTTTAATTTTTATTTCTTTGTGTTTTACTTAACTTTAATTATTATTTGCATTTCAAAACATTGGAAAACAATCTAATAATTACTTTTTTTTTAAACATGATTTATTCAAATGCAAAGCAATAAAAAAATGTATTTTTCTTTTTTATAATAAAATAAAAATTGATTAAGTATATATAAATTTTTAAATTCTAATTAGTTAAGTACTAAGTTACAAATAGTTACGAAAAAATACTGTCTACGGTTGATCAATGATTCTAGGCCCAAACTGAAGTCCAGAGTGTAGTCGTTTTGTGGTGATTTTTGTTAGTTCTGCCAGCTGTCGTGTTTTTTTAAAGTATGTTATTAAATATTTTTTTATAAAATGATGTTCATTGAGTCCGTATTGAAAATTGCGTTCATGATTTGTGGATCTAAAGCCAATAAAAATTAACGCAGTTTGGAGGATTCTAGAAGTTTTAGCTTGCTAGATTGTTTAGTAAAATTGCATAAAATCTAGGTAAAAAATAATATGGAAACAATTTTAGAAATAAAAAATCAACTGTTAGATAGTACTGCACCTCCAAAATGCCTTTAACTCGGTTTGGCATGATGAATTAATCCACATAATGTATATATTGTCAAAATAATAAGAAGCCTTTTATACAATAGGAGATTCAGGGTTACAGTTGGAGACAGCCAATGTATTTGGGATATCAGCTTGTTTTCCTCAGGGTTCTCCTTTAAGCTTTATAATATATTCACATCAGATATCCCCATTCCGCCTGTTACTCTCCTGGGTGTATATGCTGATTACACTGCCATCTTTACCGCTGACGAATCTATGTCCATAGTAACAAATAATCTTAAAAATGCTTTTAATCTATTTTACCCAGTGGAAAATCTCTATTAACACTTCTAAAACTTTGGCTATTTTCTTTAGTAGGAAAAGGATTCTATGGTATTAGCTGGACATTAATCTTCAATGATTTGAAGATTAATGTCCAGCTGATACCATAGAATGATTCAATTAAGTATATAGGTTTCTATTTTTAGATAACTAACTTCTAAAATTAACATTGATCTCATTATAAAAAAATGCTATAATATAATTGAATTATTATACCCAATAATTAACAGAAGCTCGAAACTCTCAGTCACAAATAAAATCTTAATCTTCAAAATAAGGTTTCAATGTGTATTGGGGTATGGTTTGTATATTAGGTGAAACAGAACAAAACCCTTAAGGTGTTGTACGATTTACCATGTTTTTTGGCCATATCAACCCTACATACAAAATCCCGATTTTACCCGTTAATATTTACATGAAGTCGGCGATGAAATTCACTGATTATGCTCAAGAATCAATTAATTGATTAATCAAATTTTTGTCCATTCCTTAAGAAACAAAACTTCTACGGAACTTCTGTTAAGGACAAATTGATGAAATGACATTTTATTAGATAATAAGTTTAGGCTTAATAATTATATTATATATAAATAATGAAAATAAATAAATAATAATAATAAAATGAAGATCATTCAATAATAAAATTATTTTGTTATAAAATGGTTCCCAGAATTGATAAAATTAATTTAAAAATATTAATGGGTAATTTTTGAATTCTACAAAAGATATTTAAATTGTAGATTAAATATTATTTTAAAGTAATTGTTAATTCAATAATTTATTCATAATATCTTGTATAAAAAAAATTATATTTTCATTTAAAATCATAAATTAATAATATTAATATACAACATTATGTTATTTATCATCATCTGGATATTTTTCACGTAATGGTGTGAAACTTAACATCATTATATGCCTTTTAAATGCTTTTGTTTTTCGGAACATTTCGTCTGTACCATGCAAATGATCTAAAATTCCCAATACTCCAAAGCAATTATTAAATCTAGTAAATTTAATTTTTTTTTTTAAATATTAATTAAAATTTAATAAATTTGTTATAACTTACTTTAAGTGATGAAAATCATGAGCTTCGGGGCTAGGAAAAAATGGTAAATGATAACCACAATGTGAATTTAATGTAGATAAATATGCCATTGCAAACCAAAACCAAGCAGTTGATAAATTTGTACTCAATATAAATACACCCAAAAATGGTGGTACTAAATTACTAAAAATATGTTCAATTGGGTGACAATAGATAGACGTAATTGCAATTGGTGATGTCCATTCATGATGTTGTTTATGTATATATTTATAAATATATTTATTGTGCAATAAACGATGTGAATAATAAAATCCAATCTCTTCTATTATTATACATGCGAAAATTTCATATAAAAATCTATGAAATGTTGGTACTTCCCGAATCGGAGCTACACCTCTCATTGCAATTAATTTATAACTAATATATGCAAATGGTATTCCAATAAAGATTTGATTAAATATTACTTGTAAAATTACCTAAAAAAATTTTTAATTTTAATAATGAATTTCGAAAAATAGTTTAATTTTATTTACCTTTGCCAATTTTTGATTATCAACTGGTTCATTAGTTTCTGGTTGTATTTTATATTTTCGTAAAAATTGTGGTTTATTGGTAACATCCATAAATGTATAAATAGCACCAAATATCCAATAAACGATAAATGTGTAAAAAAATGTACCAAATACCCAAAGTGTTAACGGATCGTCACCTGTGAGAAAAATTTTGTATAAAAAATTATCAATTTTAGAGAATTTTTTATTAGCATTGTATATACAAAGTTGTACACAGAGAAAGTCAAGGTTTATTCATATTTTCATAAAATCAATTAATTAAAATTAAATTGGTATAACAAAGAACACATTTTTTTTTTATTTATTTACAAATATGTTGATATGGTGCACTTAAATTAGTTGAGAAATAAACACATCATTTTCGGTGGTTGAATATGAATATTTGAATCACAATCAAAATAATAATAATAAAAATGTAAACATTATAAACTATACTTAATTTATTTATTTTTTAAGCTATTACTCATAAATGTAATATTTTATTATTTGATCATATTTTAGTCATATGACTTTGGTCTTTTCAAAGTTCCCTGGTCAATTTAATTTGTTTTAATATGTTGCCATTATAATAGTAAGTTTATAAAATCTGGTTACATTTTAATAATTAAAATCAATATTCTGTATGTGGTCGTTAATATGATTTTAATTACTTTTTATTGCAGTTGAATATAGTAAATAATTTCAGAAATCTAAGTTTGCCAACTGCTTTTTTTTTTTTAATCAATTAGACTTTGGAGTGGCTCATATAACTCTGAACATCAACAATTATTAATGTAATTAAGAGAATATTAGGTTATAGTATTCGGAAAAGAATAGAGATTATAATTTATTTCAAAATTAGTTAAAAACTCCTAAATATGAATTTATGAATGTGAACAAACAAATATACTAGCAATGATATGCTTTCAGCTTAAAATTATATTAAACAGTTAATTCTTATTGTAAATAATAATATTTTGTAAAAATATAGATGATATTGAAAACTAAGAAATGTAGGTATGATTTTAAGAATAATTAAAAATATGTGTACTGGGTAACATACTATATTTTATAACTATTTCACGAAATATAATAACAATAACAAATACATGACAATCGTAAATACATTTTCGTAATCACATCATAAAGGAATTACTGGAAATTACTGGTTAGGTTACAATAAAAGTTTAATTAGTTTAATAAATACATTTAATTTTATACTAATTAAACTTTCCAAATTTAGTTAAGTTTGAAAATACGAAATTAAAATTTCTATTAACAAAAAATTAACATATGTATTTATCCAGGCCATTATAACTTATTTAAAATATTTATGCATACATGACATTAATTTGAATTATGTAAAACTGTCTTAAGTATATTTATTTTAATATTACTGTATCTATACTCTATTCTATACTAAACAAAAACAAGATATGCGAATAAATTTAATTTTGTATTTCTTCAAAATATTTTATTCTTATAATATTCATTCTATTTGATTGATCACATTTTTTATCAGTTAAGTGATAGTATTAAAAAAAAAATTGATAATAAAAAGAACAAGAAACTTAAAAATCTTTATTGTAAATAAGTTCATAAATTGACTTAAGTTTGAGAAGGTTATATACATACATATTTATTATCTAAAAATAATTGACTTGACTGATTATAAAAACAATTATCTTTTTTATAGTATATGTATTAAAATAAAAGATACTATAATTAAGTTTTATCAAAACAAACCTGTAATATCTAGAAAATTATCCCATTTTGTTTGAAAAAAATCACCGGATGCACCCCAAAATTTTTGAATATTTACTGGTAAACTAATATTCAAATTTCCAGACATTTTTATTTTTTTTTTTATAAATAATCCAAAGTTTATTTGTGTAATTAAATTCTTCAACAATAAAGAGCTTTTTTAATTTGCCATCTTTTCATATTACAACTCTACTAAAAAAAAAACACTTAAAATTTATGTAGTTCATTTATGTAGTTTTTTTTTTTGGACACCAAAAATCAATCAAATTTTTTATGTTATATGTATTCTAATTGAATAAATAATCACTGTGGGCGAAATTATATATGTATTCTTTTTTAAATACCGATCTTTGCCCGGCAATATTATTTTATGAACTGCTAAAATTCATCATACTTCATACATAATCAAAAATTGTATTTTGCAAAAAAAAGAAAAAAAGCTCAAAGAAATACAAAAAAAAAAAATTACGCGTTCTTAAAAATATTTTATGAAATATTATTAAAAGAAAAAATTTATATAATGATTTTTTATTTAAGAAAATTATTTTAAATACGAATTTGTATTCGTGATCATGATTGAGTTTATATGTTGTTTTGATTCATTGAAATTAACCGGCGGTTGGCTGAATACTAAATAATAATATAAACTTGATTTTTTACTATTATATAGTTATTGTGCTTTATACAAACTTTCTTCACATAAAATATGTTTCTTTTACTTTTACAGAGTCGGATTCAGAGAGCAAATTGATGAGTAACTTAACATATACATTAAAATAGTTTTTTTTATTTACTTTAAAATATCTATTTAGATAAAGATATTAAATGTCAATTTATGGTTAAGTTTAGCTAAAGAGATTAGTTTTGAAGTGTATAGGAAATTTTATTTGTTCAATTTGAATTTTATTTTTTACTTTCTATTAGCTTTTAGAAATTTAACGTATATACAGCGTGTAGCAATATTTTAAATACATAGAACAATGTATTTTCATGCCATGGTATATAAATTTAACAAAGTATTTACTGCGAATGGCAATTAAATATATAGCAAATAAGAAATATACATTGACTAAGATATTCATTATAACATTATCTGCCATAACATTTTAACATTCTACTGCGAATTGTAAGAATATCTGACATATCATTAGCTACCATACATTAGTCAATGTATATCATTAGCTACCATACATCTAATGTGAATTGAAAGATTTATTATTAGCTACTAAATGTGAATTGAAAGATTTATCATTAATGTGAATTGAAAGACATATCATTAGCTACCATACATCTAATGTGAATTGAAAGATTTTGCGGCAGATGGCATTTTCACTAACTTGGAATAGAGTTTTTCATCCTGAGATGGTCTTATAATAATAAAATAATTTTACTGAATATCGTTTTTGAAAATCAGAATTATACAGCCTCTTGAACACTTAACAAATTAATTAATTTAAATAAAGCCAAAAAATATTTACAATTTTAAAACTATTTTATATTTTATTTAATAACGAAAATAATCACAATAATACAATTTTTTGTCGTTTTTAAAAATTTATATGAATGCAAATATTAATAATTTAAAAATTTTAATGTGAATAAAGCGACAAAGATTGTAGAGTCAATTTTAAATATGATTATATTAATGTATCAATTTATATATTTAAACACTTTCATTTTATAAATTATATATATATTATATTTATTTAACATACCCTGAATTGTTAAGAAAATACGTTGGTTTTCGTTTTTTTAAATATTTTTTATAAATTTTTTAGTACAAATTATTGTAATTTATGAACTTTAAAAGGATGTTTACAATAAATAATTAAGTTTTTCTATTCATTTTCAATTTTCAGTGCTCCGTTGTTTTTTATACAAGAAATAAAATAATTTAAATATCTTTACAAATTTAGCGGAAAAAATAGAAACAATTTTGTATTTTCTTATTTTATGACTAGAAATAAAAATATTTCAAATACATTTTATGATAAGTGGAAATAATTTATTTAAATTTTGTGTGGTGAAAAATATCTTTATGCATTAACAATAAAATTAATTTATTGTTTCTGTGTGCTATATTTGTGGTTTGTTTTTGTTTTCGTAACTTTTTTTTAAAAATGATTTACAATGATTTTTTTTGTGGATCTGGGAATGCTTCACGTGGTGGAACTAAACTTAACATCATAATATGGCGATCAAATGCTTTTGTCCGACGAAACATTGAATCAGTTCCATGTAAACGATCTAATACACCTAAAACTCCAAAACAATTGTTAAATCTATAAAATTAAATTTAAAATATATTAAGTGAAAAAATAATCTATATTTTTAACAAACTTTAAATGATGAAAATCATGTGCTTCTGGACTGGGAAAGAATGGTAGATGATATCCTGAATGTGCATTTAAAGTGGATAAAATCGCCAAGGCATACCATAACCAAGCTGTAGCAATATGACTACCCAATAAAAATGTACCCAAAAATGGTGGTAACAAATTACTAAAAATATGTTCAATTGGGTGACAATATATTGCAGTAACAGCAATTGGTGCTGTCCATTCATGATGCTGTTTATGTATGAATTTATAAATATATTTACTATGTAATAATCGATGTGAATAATAAAAACCAATTTCTTCCATTAATATACATATAGCCAATTCAAAACAAACCCAATGAAATGTTGGTAATTCACGTGTTGGTGCCATTCCACGCAAAACTGATAATTTATGTGTTAGCATTGCTATTGGTATACCAACAAAAGTTTGATTAAATAATACTGTTGTTATCACCTAAGATTGAAATATTATATTTTGAAGGAATTCAATTTTCTAGAAAAAATATATATATGTAATGTATATAATTTTGAAATTTACCTTCATTAATTTAGAATTATCAACAGGTTCATTTGTTCCCGGTTGAATTTTATATTTACGTAAAAACCCAGGTGCATTAGTGACATCCATAAATGTATAAATTCCACCAAAAATCCAATAAACAATAAGAGTAAAAACTGTAGTACCAACTACCCATAAATAATAAGGATCTTCACCTAAATAAATCAAATTTAGTTTTTACGTTTTTCATGGATTTTTTTTTTTTTTTTATCGTGTATAGTACATACCAACATTATCTAAGAATTTGTCCCATTGGGCTTGCCAAAAATCACCCGACGCACCCCAAAATCTTTGTAAATGCCTAATATAAAAAAAAAATTATAAAAATGTCTATACATTTAAATATTTAAAATACTTATATAATCGATTAAAAAGAAATACGTAAAAAAAAGTAATCGTTTCGAAATACGCACCAAGTTAGTGTATTACGGAACGCAATAAACCCAACTAAAATCCAACAAATAATGAACATAACACTACAAAGAGATGATAACCATCGAGGACGATGTCCTTCATTTGAATTTCTGGAAATGTCATGTTCATTTTCTTCATTAGATTTTTTTCGTTCATCCATTTCTACAATATTTTTGCAAATAAATTTTTGTTTCGTTTTTTTTTATCTTATCAATTTGTTATTAAAAACGTTTTCACGTTTTCACGGGATTTGTGAACGATTTTTTGTGTTTTTCTATTGTTTGGACGAATTTTCAATAATAGACAATGCAATAACAAACAAATTACGAATTAGATAATTTTTCTTTCTTTGCGTTCGTCTCTTGTTTCTTTACTTCTTACAATTTTACAACAATAAAAACGTAAACAAAAATGTTATGTATACCGTTGAATTGGGTTGAACTACACAAGAATTCTCCAATTCGAAATACTTTACTAAATTCTAATATCAATTATGTTTTCTTTTAGAACAATTATGTGGTTTAAGTACTTGTTTTATGTTCAAACCTAATATATACAATTTCTCTCTCATTTTCGAAATTTTAGTATTACCATTCTTCAAAAGAAGATTTTATCAAAAAATTTATTTTCAATTTTTAAGGAAAATATGAATAAAAAATTTGGAGTTTTAGCATTCCCAATTCCACTTTCGAAGTTTTAAATTCCAATCTGAAGAAACAAGAAAATAAAAATATTTAAAAGTAATCCATTTTTACAGTGATTTCTGTTTTGTACAAATATAGAAAAGAATTGGCAGCACTTTCACAATTGTCAAAATGATAATGAAATATTTATATTATGTGCTGCCAGCTGATTGTGAGGGTAATTATAAGAAGAATATCTAATATTACTATGTCTATACGTAAGTACTATTAGAAAAATTTCTTAATTTTTTTGATTAAGTGAAACGATGCTTTGTGGTATATAATTTTTATATTATTTGAGATTTCTTCGACAATTTTTTAACCATTTATTTAACTTGACCATAAATGAAATTATTAAAATTGAATATTGTATATATAACAGGAATTTAATTTTTCTAATCATTTCTAACTATCTTAGTGTTGTTTCTAACTATCTTAGTTTGATGTGAATTAATAAAAAACAGCAACCAAATCGGTAAAAAATTAAAATACTCCATACTAAATTTGTCCATACTTTTTACTGCATGCTGCATGCTAATATTTCTTGTTGTTCGCCTGAATTACATATATTCGACAAATACAATTTTCGCTTTTTACTCCACTAAGGAGAATAGGACTGCAGCATTATAGTACTTAAAGTTTCTTAACATTTTTATTGCAACTAGTTTTATAAGGATAAGCTAAAAGCTTCTGTTCATCAGTTGTTGTAACCAGCTGGCCTCAAGCATTTTTCCAATCTTAAAATTACATTTTATTGTAACTTTGTTACTGGTACTCATTTAAAGCAAACTAAACCTAGAGCAACATTGTTGTCTCACGTGCGATTACAGCCCAGCACCTACTGTACCATAGTATAGTACACTACTAGTATAGTACACTACCACTACAGTCGGACAAATACATTGTGCGCTAAAATATTTAGAAGGGCACAATCTCTCCTGATTATTTCATTACTTTATTATGAGCAACAAATCTTGTAATGTGACAATAAATATGAATTAACAAACATATTTAAACAGTAAAGAGTTTTGGTTGAATTGCTCGTTTTTGTAGTAAAAGACGTATTCTCCTCCCACTCTGAAACTATCTTTTTCGTACAAATAAAGTCTTAGCTAAACACTGAAATTTACAAATGTATTCTGTTCATATTTATGATTACATTTACATTATTTATGTTGTACTTTTGTATGTAGAATTTATTATATTCATTTTATTATAATTATTTATGTATTAATTGCCTATAAATAAAATATTCTTCAGACCTAGGCTGGCTATAATAGAGTAAATAAAAGTTAAAAGTGTACATATTATATAGATAAATCTTTATATTTCCATATGCCGTTTTTTGCATAATAATCATATATGAATACATGCGAATGCGCGATTACAGTCACATACATTCGCATATATATTCATTAATTTAATTATGATTACTTTGGAGCAATTTTTATTTTATATATTTTCGTATAAACACAGTGCATTGAAAATATAATTTTAATCGTATAAACATATTAAATACGTTTTGTCTCGTGTGTGACAGCGCAGCTGAGCTGTTAATAAATTTTTTTTGTTAAGCATCTGTGTGAACGTATTTTTTCTAAAACACGAATTAAAATTAATTATTTTTTGATTAAAAATAAACAATTATGTAATTAAATTACAAAGGATAAATTCTTGTAAATTTTAGTTTATTTGGGAAATTGTGTGAAAAATTCTTGTTTCTTTTTCTATTAATTTAAATTTTTTGTCGAAGAAAGTCATTTTTGTGTGTAAAGAAAAGTGAGTTCCAAAAAAGGCGATAGCAAAAAAAAAAAAAAACAGTATAGTTAGTTTGTGCTGTAGTTTTTAGTTTCCGTATTTTTCAACCTCGAATTTGAATTATATTTTCCCATATTTAGATATTATTTTTCGTTAAAACTTAGAAATTTAAAAATTTACAAAAATAAAAATAATTCAATTAAAAATAAAAATTAGAATTTAATTATAAACGTAAAAAGAAAAAAATAAATGGAAACTGTCGTGTCCTCGGGGTGAAAATGTATAAGTGTGTGTGTGTGTCGCAAATTGCGACAATAAAATTAATAAATTTTCCTATTTGAAAAAAACAAAAATTCAACTAAAAGACTCAAAATTTTTGTAGTTTTCTTGTTTTAAATATTTATTTTTTTTTTTTGTAATTTTTAGTAATGTTTTATCTTTTATATTTATGACGGGGGGAAAAAAGAAAATCATTTTTTTTTTTTTTGCAATATTTGACAATTTTTATTCACGAATTTCGGCTGTCAAAGTTGGTCACGAAGAGGATTTCCTTGACATTTCGTAAAAAAAAAAAAAAAATTATATATCATTTTTTTTTAATAAAAAGAAATCAAGCAAAAATAGACTTAATTTTCGGTTAAATCCGTTCTTTCATTAATAATTTCTTATTGAAATAAAATTCCGTGAAGAAAACTAAAGTAAATTAAATTTCACTTTATTGTACACTTTCCTTATTGCCTTTGTGTTTTTTTTTTTTAGCTGGTACACAAGAAAAAGTAATTTTCCAATGAAAGAAATTAACTTATAGATAAAATTTTCTTCTTTTTTTTTTTTGTACGCCTTACTTTAGAAAAATATACAATTTTCAATTTAATTTTTTTTTTTGCTGTCGAATTTTTCTCTTTTATTTTTGTCTGTTAATTACAAAATTTAATATATTTTTTTTAAAAATATATTTCCTTTAAATATAATTTATTTTAGGTTTACGTTAAAACAACAAACATTTTACAAATCTTATAACTAAGTGCATACTAAAAGAGAAAAAACAACATCAAGATTAAAAATATATATAAAATATATTCTTGTAATATCACCTGAATCATCATCATATCATCATAGATATTATTTTAAAATAAAAAAAAATATATAAAAACAAAAAACACTTATCTATGAATAAAATAAAAATTTAACAAAGAAATTTTGTCATCATCGTCACTAAAAAAAAAATATTTTTTTAAAACAGAAAGTGTAAATTAAATTCTCAAAAAAAATAAAAACTATTAATTCAAGTGAGAAAAAACTATTAAAAAAAAAGATTTAATTATGATTAGTTTCGAGGATACGGAACAACATTCAAGGGATTTAGATGAAAAACCATTAAAAGAATGGCGAGCTAAATTTGAAACTGGTAGTTTAACTACAAATGATGTCATCAAATTTTTTAAAAAATCATCACCAAATTTCTTTGCATTAGAATCAGTTTCAGAAGGTGGTAAGATAATAATATTAAAAATAATTTTATTTTTTTTAAATATAAATTTTTTTTATTAATCTATTACGATTCCGTCATTAAAAACTTGTTTTCATTATTCAATTTTCAAATTATTTTAGGTTAATTTTGAAAATTTATTTGAAATTATTTTTGTGAATGTTAAATTGTCAATAACATTAATTATTTTTAGAATAATTATTTTATCTCAATTACAGAAATTTTCAAGTCAAGTTCATAATAAAGGTTTTAAATTTTTGGTCATTTCTGGTTGATTGTTTTAAATAATTCCATGTTTTTATAAATATACTATAGAAATACTATATTGTATAATAGGAATATCACGATTTCTCTGTGGTACATTTCAATTAATTATAAAAAATACTCATCAATACATAGTCAAATGCAAAAACCTGAAATTAATATAAATGCATGTGCAATATAGCTGTTTCGAAGGTTGAACAAAAGTTATATATTAAAATTCATGTTATTATTATTACCTTCTAACTATATTTATAATCATTTAATGACAATTACATTTTTATGGGATATGATAAGACATACAGGGTTATACATTTTTTATGTTTTAGCATTTTGTATTTAAGATAAAATGAGATTGATTATTCTTGAAATAATAAAATTATTATTGACTTTGAAAATATGGTTTCAATATAAGGAAGGAAATCGTCAAATAATCCAGTTATTACATGTTGCTTTAAAATAGCAAGTAAAGATGTAAGCAGCTCTGAAGAGTGCAATCAGTAATGAAAGAATATATAATTATCTGAGTTTTTATGATAAAAAGATAAAGAGATATTTATTCCCTTAAGAATGTTTACTTTAAAAAATTCACTTTTGTTGAGAATTTCTTTAACAGTGGCATTTTTGCTTAACCAGTTGTTCAGAGTTTCTTTAAAAGTTACACTCTTGTGTGCACTTGACTCTTGAATGAAGCTCCAAATTGTCTCAATTACCTATTTTTTTAAAAATATGTCATCGTTTGGAAATTGAGTTGCCGGATTAGCATAGGATTACAATCCAATATCCAATCGATAAGTTATTACAGTTTCATGTAAATACTTTGCATTTGACTTTTTTAAATAAAATATTAGACTATTTTAAAATAAGATTTATGCTTTGCAAAATGATGAGGTTATGGCTACTTAATACGTTTGATTTCGTTTGAGAACCACTAGAAGTTATGAATTAATATATTAACTTGCTGTTCTAAACGACATACATAAACTTTGACTAATTTACTATTTTACAAAGACTTTTTTATTTATAATCTTTTATTTTTTCTGTTTCATGATTAAGTATTTGAATTTTGTCTTAATTATTTAATTTCCAATTAATTTAAATATTCGTTGTTATAGGAAAATATTAAAGGAAAATATTAAATTATATCATAAATTTAAAATGTGAAATAACTGCATTCCTATAAACCTTAAATTCAATCAATTAAATACTATATCAAAAAAAACTACATGAAATTTAATGACATTAAAAATAATAAATAAAAATAATGTTTTGTAAATATAATTAAAATTTAAAATATTCAAACAAATTTTGAAATTAATTTAAATATGACCAATAATCTGATCCATAATTATCTCAGTTAAGATACCATTTATAATAATAAATAAATTAAATACAATTTATAATATAATAAATAAATATTTTTGTTTTTAAATTAAAATTTTCAGTTAAATGCACATACAATGAACCAGGAGCCCGTGTGGCTATAATTGATGTACTTGAAGAATTTATTTTGGGTGATAATCCACAGAAAATTTTAGAAAAATTAAAAATAGAAGGAAGTTCTTCGGGAGTATGCGGTAGAGTTTTTAAAATTGGTGAACCAACATATAGTTGCAGAGAATGTGGTATGGATACTACTTGTGTTTTATGTGTTGGCTGTTTTAAACAATCAGCTCATCGTTATCATAAATATAAAATGTCCACATCAAGTGGTGGTGGATGTTGTGATTGTGGTGATGAGGAAGCTTGGAAAAAAGATTATTATTGTGATGAACATGCGGTAAGCAAAGAATTGAGAAGAAAAATTAAAAATTTTTTTGTTAAAAATGAATTTTAAATTTTAGAAAGGTAAAGATATCAGTAGTGAGAGTACATTAATAACAAGTCGAATGCGAGAGCGTTGTGAAATAGCATTTCGAGCAATATTAATGTATTGTGTTAAGTTTTTAGAAATTGAGTCAAATGCTAGCTTAGAATGTTTAGATGCTGATCCTGATGATAATATTTTTTGTACTATACTGTACAATGATGAAAGCCATACATTTGAGCAGGTAAATACACAATTTAATATTAATTTTTATATAATTTACATAATTCTTTTATGTAAGGTAATTAATACATTGGTAAAAATAGTTAAAATACCACAAAAAGATGCTATGGAAATAGTAACTAGTATTGATCGTGAAGGCCGGGCAGTTGTTAAATGTGATAATTTTGAGGCATGTGCTGTTCTTAAAGAATCTATTGAACGACAACCAGCGCTATCGCTATCATCACAACTTAGTAAATCACCACTTAAATGTACTGTTTTACACAAACGAGCTGTTTCAAATCAACAATTTGCATTGCAACTATTAACATGGTAAAATAAAAAATTAAATATACATATTTTGTAAAATTATTTTCACTAATTTTTTTCTTATACGATTATCATTTATTTAAATAATTATTATAAAAACTTTCTTAATTTTGATTACAGGTTCCAAGAATTTCTAACACGTCATAAAACTTTTCGTGAAATATTCACAATGATTGCTAGTGATAAAGGTGCTACAGATTATAATATTGCTCACATATTAGAATATGATTGGAAATTATGGAAAACCGCACGTAGCGGTTGGCATCGTTTACTTATATCAGGAATGCTTATGGATTATGAGAATAAAAAAATTTTAGCTATTGAATTTTCAAAGCACTATTCTTCAATAATACAAGATTTTATACGTGATGATCATGAGCATTCAATATCAATTGTATCATTAAGTGTTCAATTGTTTACAGTACCAACAATTGCTCATTATTTAATTGCCAATGAAGGTATATTTTATAAACTATTACATACTTTTTATTCGGAATGTATTAAAAAATATGTTGAAGAGAAAATATTAAAATTTGCAAAAAATGCAGCTAATATGAATGTTTTTAAACGTGCATCATTTATATTATACGATTTACGTTATATTCTCAGTTTTAAACCAGATGTCTGGACTGTTGAAATACGTGAAGGCTTTTTAGATGGTGTTAAAGTTTTATTACAATTATTAAATGTTATGCAAGGGATGGACGCTATGTTTCGTCAAACTGGTCAACATATGGATTATGAACCAGAATGGGAATCAGCATTTAATTTACATATAAAACTAGCAAGTGTTATAACATTAGTTTTGGAATGGTGTGCTACAGATAAAGAATCATTAATAAAAGTTTATTTAATGGTTATGCGCCATTTAATGGATAATCAATTTATTGTTAGTGATACAATAGTTGAAGAACAGAAATTAGCTGGACATGTGGCACAATGTGTTATGTATGATGTAGCATCAAAAAATGTTTCAATACATTTGCCATTATCAAGATTTTTTGCTGGTATTTATTTATTATTAGGTGACTATAATTTAAATTTTGATAATGCTACTACAATTGCTAAACGTACACCAGAAGAAATAATGGAACCAATTTTATGTGCACAAACAATGATAGCTCAAGTACACGCAGGCATGTGGCGTCGTAATGGTTATTCATTATTACATCAATTATATTTTTATCGTAATGTACGTTGTCGGCCAGAAATGCTAGACCGTGATATTGCTGGTTTACAAATTGGTGCAGCATTAATTGAAAGTAATCAATTTTTAATTCATATATTAAATAAATTTAATTTAATTGAATGGTCACAACCTGATTATGAACCAAATCAAAAAAATCCAAATGAAGACGATTTTATAAGACAATTAAACATGATTGATGAATTTTTGGAATTATTAATTGTTATAATTGGTGAACGTTATGTACCGGGTATTGCAAATGTCACCGAAGAAGATCGCACAAAAAAAGAAATAATACAACAATTATGCATTAGGAATTTTACGCATTCGGAATTGAATAAATGTTTACCAGATACAAATAATGAAACTGTTTTGGAAGATGTTATTGATTCAATAGCTGTATTTAAAAAACCAAATAATTCTGATACACGTGGCGTTTATGAATTAAAAGAAGAATTTTATGAAGATTATAATATGTATTTTTATCATTATACAAAAGAGGAAAAATCAAAATCAGAAGAAACTCAGCGTTTAAGGCGTAAAGAAAAAGGACAATTAGTCTGTTGCCCACCACCTAAGTTACCAAAATTATGTGATGGATTTGTGTATGTGATGAAAATAATATTTCTTAAAGATAAATCATTAAAATTTTATTTACAATTTGTAGAACTATTGCCAATTTACTTCAATGTGATGTAATGATTTCATTAATGGAAACGATTTTAAAACGTGGATTAGATCTCAAAGCAAGAAGTTTTACAGAAAATCATTTACAAAAAGTTAGTTAATTTGTAAAATTATTGACCACATTAATGAAATTAATTTAAAATTTTTAGATTTTACATTTAATTGGCTATGGTCTATTGGAAGAAGAGTCTCAAAATTATCCATTTTTAACATTTTACGAACGTGCATCAAAATGTAATCTGTTACAATTGTTAGAAAAATTATCACATAGTGCGAGGGTAAGATAGCGTTCAGTATAAAAATAATTTTTGAGTATTGTTTAAAAAATATATGAGTTGGTATACCACAATAATTAATGTTATCATTAACGATATTTAGGTAGAAGCTCATCGTGATTTTATTATATGGACTGTAAAGAAATTCAAAGAACTACAACCAAAAGAGAAAAAAGAGAATGAAGAAATGGATTCTGAAGATACTTCGAATCAACCAATTACCGCAGCCGAAGCTGAAAAACAAGAAAAAGAACATAGAGCGCGATTGGCAGCAGAACGTCGTGCTAAAATAATGGCACAAATGCAAAATGCACAAAAGAATTTTATGAAATCAAATGCTGAATTATTTGCTAGTACAAGCACAGCTTTACCTACTACTAGTGAGTCTGATCAAATGGAATTTGAAGATGATGGTACAACACCAAAAACTTCGAATATGTCACTAATTGATATTAATTATAGTGAAGATAATTGTGAAGGTGCAACAGCCTTGCCAACTGATACAGAAATGCAAAGTTCTTCAATTTCATGTTTGGGTCCAAATCGTCGTTCATCTCAACCCGAAGAACAAAAATTCATTTGTATTTTGTGCTTTGAAAACTGTATTGTAAGTCGCGATGGCCCATGTTTAGTTTATTCCGCATTTATACAAAAATCACGTGTACTAACAAAACCAGCGCCACTTGATGATGATGGTAGTCCAGCACATTTTGAAGAAGATGATGAATCTTTATCTCCACATACTGGTACCTGTGGTCATGTTATGCATGGTTCATGTTGGAATCAATATTATGATAATGAGATATTAAAAGAAAATCGACGACCAAATCGTAATCGATCACCAAATAATTTTACAATTGATAAAAAAGAATTTTTATGCCCATATTGTCGTTGTTTAAGTAATGCTGTTATACCACTTACAGTACCCCTAATACAATACGCTACACCAAATTTCATACAATCAGAAAAAGATTCTTTATCATTTGGTCGTTGGCAAAATATAATGCAAACATATTTACAAGAATTATATATACAAGAACAAAATAAATATTTTGGTGATTGTAGAAATGATTTTAATAAAGAATTCGTTGATTTTGATGAAGTACTAAAAAAATGTGATGTAGCTAGTGATGAATATATAAGCAAAATATGTGAACCAATTGTTCGCACTGATGTAGCACCGCAATGGAAATTTTTTGCAGAAATATTTATGACATCTGTACAGCGTGTATCACCATATCCACATGCATCAGAAGATTGTGAACGCTATTTAGTTACATGGAGTTCATGTGCATACACAATACGATCATTAGAAATGTATTTTCGTGCCATTAATAAACCATTTAATACCAAAGACATGTCTATTAGACATAAAAGTGTTTTAGATGGTTTAATTAGAGTTTGTAGTATGTTGGGTGCTGTTTTAACATCAGATATTGCTGAAAAATTAATGATACATTTACGTGGTCTTTTGGAAATGTTATTTAAAACATCAAGTGGCCCATCGGTATTAGAATGGGATACATTTAATATTTTAGCAAATATCATATTTTTGGCACCAGCTGTGATGTATTCGTATTATAGTTGTTATGTTGTACCAAGTGGAAATTATTTTGAATATTATATACTAAAAATGGTTTATATGGCAAATATAGCTAAAGCAATAGTGTTATATAACGATGACGACAATCAGGTGAGATTAAGTAACAATTATTATTTTACACATATTTTTGTACTAATTTTCCATCCAAGTCACATTTCTTTCTGCAAATTAGTATTTTTTTTCTTTCATGTTTCTTTTGTATGTTAACAAAAACTAATTTATTAATTGAATTTATCGATAATTGGTCTTTTTTATATCACTAGGATATGGATATTGATTTTGTTGATGAAGATGAACCTGAATCAAAAATTGATGCAAAACAATTAGACAGCATTTCACGTATTTATCGCAAATTCAATTTGAGTTATCGTAGAAAATCTATAATTGAACCACAATCAGTACCAGAACGTACAATTAAAAAAATGATTGAATATATTAAACAAGAAAGTTTATCATTTTTACGTTGTTCCTCATTACTGTTTCATTTTATGACCGATGTTAATTTTCCAGACGAATTCTCCGATCAAAATATAAATCAATTTGATATTATGTGCAAATATTTAAATTTAAATTCAGATTTATCATCATATTTTCAGCCAAATAATGATTATTTAAATGTAATTGAAGATTTTTGTTCACATCCAGATATAATTACTTATTATGATCCAATAACAGATACAACACGTGATGGTAAAAAATTTAATATTACTCCATGCGTATCACAAATACGTGATTTAGTATCATTACCTGACGATTACAGTGATTTAATAAATAGTATTTCGGATTATACATGCCCAAATAATAATAAAGAAGATACAAAAAATCCAACAATGTGTTTGGTATGTGGTGCTGTATTATGTGGGCAATCATATTGTTGTCAACCGGATTTAGATAAAATACCAGTTGGTGCATGTACATATCATGCTCATTATTGTGGTGCAGGAATTGGTTTATTTTTACGTATACGTGATTGCCAAATATTATATTTAGGTCATAATAAAGGTTGTTTTATGCCAGCACCATATTTGGATGAATATGGTGAGGCTGATCAAGGTTTAAGACGTGGCAATCCATTACGATTATGCCGTGAACGGTATCGTAAATTACATTTAACATGGCTTGGTCATGGTTTACATGAAGAAGTTGCTCGATTAAATGAAGGTTCAAATACTGTTTTAACAACCCAATGGCAACATATGTAGTTTAAAATGTTGAAATGAGAAATATTTGCTCAGAATGAATTTATATTATTTCTCAGAAATGTTATTTTAATTTAAAAATTCATTTCATAACAACCAAAAGCACAAAAATAATAAATAGAGAGAAAACAGAAAACCAAATTACTCTAGTTTCTAGTTGATAAAAAGTAATCTCTATTTTTAATAGTTCTCGAAAAAAAAAACTATTTAAAATAATTTTATGAAAATGATTGAAAAATAATCTTTTTTAAATATTTTTTTTTTTATTTCAATTTATATTTTTTTTTTTATATTTTAAGTTAATATTATTACTTTGTTACTCATTTGATGATGTGTTGTAGTGATGAGCATTAGTTATAAAACATTTGTGAAAAAAATTTTAATTTAAAAAAATTACAAAAATAAAAACCGATTAAAAAAATATTTCTTTTATATTTAAAAATTTATCTAAAAGAAATTGTTAAAAAAATAAATAAATTGAAAATAAAAAAAATATTTTTTAAGTAATTTAAATAAGTATTTTTATATATAAAAGAAGGAAATAACGAAATGGAAACAAACAAACTAATAATTTAAAAACAACATTTTTGTATATTTATTTATTA
The DNA here is from genome assembly GCA_963932195.1 of Empis livida. Classification (NCBI taxonomy): domain Eukaryota; kingdom Metazoa; phylum Arthropoda; class Insecta; order Diptera; family Empididae; genus Empis; species Empis livida. The sequence continues at coordinate 28,296,322 of OZ010648.1, forward strand.
TAAATTCATGAAAACTTTTCCCAGGTTTTTTTTAAAATATATTTTCATTCTAATTATTGTTAGAATATTATTCTAATATTTTTGCTTTAATTTATATTTTTGTAAATAAAACAAGTAAATTTAACAAATATATTGCATAATGTGTTAATAATGAAAAATATATTCTTGATCATAAAAATTAAAAAAAAAAAATTAAATTAATAATTAACTAACATTTAATTAACAACCAGAAATATTTAAATACGTGTTTAACTCTTAAATATATGCTACAACATTGGTTTATATAGGTTTAATATAAAATCATAATTGTTAGAACAAAAATATTTGTTTTTCTTTGTTACTTATTCGAAAACTACTTAATGGTGGAGTTATATAACAATTATAAACAGGAGAATAATAAAATTAGACGAGAATAACGATAAAGATAATACTTGTAACATTTATTATAAACTTGTAGCAGCTATTTTAAAATTAAATAATACAAATTCGTTTACATAAATTATACTTGAAAAAAAATATGGAAGAAAATAAAAACGAAAAATAAATATATATATTATAATACAAATTAGCCACAAAGTACTGCATTTTTTTTTATTCGATTATTTAAATGTAAAAGATTTTATGTGCATATTTAGTAATAACTAATATTTAGTTTTAAAAAAAAATTTTACGCTTAACTAAGATTTTGTTCGTTTTTTTTTCGTATCAGGACAGAATATGGGTTGTTTTTCCACAAATGTCTTTGTTTTTGTTGCGAAAATTTATAATACAATTTTGCGGTTAATTAAGATAATACAATTTTGCGCTTAATTAAGATAATACAATTTTGCGCTTAACTAAGTTGTAATCTTCTCGTATAACGGTTTATGTAGACTTTTTCTCACACAATGCTCCTCAGGTAATAATCATCGTCTCTTTCCGTTGTAAAAAGTGAGTCAAACCGAAAACCAGAACCGAACCGACATATTAAAAAAATTGAGAACTAAAACAGTAATCGGAATAATATTTTTTTCGGTTTATTTCTTTTCAACTTTTTGCAACGGACTTCCTGGCATTTAAAAATTATTTAACATACAAGCGGACCAATTTAACTGAAAAAACGGATGATTCTTCTCCCACAATTCTTCTTCCACAATTAATCTCAGGCAATTCTTCTCCAACAATTATTCTCGCACAATTCTTCCCAACACAATTCCACTCGCACATTTTTTCTCAAGTTCATCTCATTACGTTAAAATGATATCTTACGCCAAAACAAATCAATACATTTTTCACTAGAATTTACATTTAACAATGACCGCGATATATATGTGTAAAATTACACACCAAACTCTTTTTTTATACGGTAAATACGTTCCAACGAAAACCGTATAAAAGAAAACCGTGTAAAAATCAGACATGCTGTACATATTTAAATTGAGGATGTGTTCCACAAATTTTAAAAACCGTGTAAGATGAAAAAAAGAGCTGTATGTTGTTCTAAAAACCGTGCAAAAAACGTATAATATTAAAAACCAACAACTAAACAAATTATAATGAATAACAAAATATAATTAATATACATTATTATTAAAAAACTATAAAATAAGTAACAAAAACAAAATATAGTTCATACATATTATTAAAAAAAAAATTAAATAATTAATAAAGAGATACTTTAGTCCGTAATTATAAAAAATCTTATTTTATAAGATTTTTAAAAAAATGTATTTAAATTTTATTTTTGTAACTACGTATATATACAAAAATTATTTTGGACTTCGTGTTAGAACAACTAATTCGTGGAAAAAACATATATTTTTTTCTTTTTGTGAATCGTGTTATTTCAAAATCGTGTAAAAAAACCGTGCAAAAAAAGAGTTGGATGTATATATAAAAATTTAGATATCCAATATAATATATTTAGATATCCAGTATAATACACGTATTATATTATATAATACCCATATTATATAAGGTTTTTCTTCAATTTATAATATATATATACACAAATATATATTTTCGTCGTATGTGCCATAATCATGAGTAAATTTGATTGCCTGAGAATAATTGTGTGAGAAGAATTGGCCGACAAGAATTTTGGCAGAAGAATTGAGTTAAGAAGAATTGTTCGAGCAGAATTGGGCGAGAAGAATCAGCATACAACCGAAAAAACTACATATTTTAATGGGAAAATTGCCCTATATACTAAATTTATATTTTAAACTAAATTTAGATTAAAATATAACTTGGTAATTCTTTCGTTATTTAATAAATTAATTTATAAAAGCAAAGATTTAGAGTATTTCCTATAACTTTATTTTGTTTTTGTTATATATTTTATTGAAGCACAGTTATATTATAACTATAGTTTTACACAATTTTAATTATTCAACTGGTTTTGAAGCATAACCGGAACGACACAGTAACCGGAAAGAAAATATTAGGAACGAAGCGAAAAATGGAAAGAACAAAATTTCGGTTAGGCGCTCAATTCTCACTACCTTCTTTCAATTTTCACTACCTTCTGTCAATGTTCGCTACCTTTTCCAATTTTCACTACCTTCTCTCAATAACTCTACTACATTCCTCTACTCTTCGAAAAAGCATTTTTATACTTTCACTGTTACGATTTTTTACCTTAAATTACAACAAAAAGCTTTTTAACGTAAATAAATAAACAAAACAATTTAAATTAAAAGTATTTTTCTTTTAAAAACGACATCTTTCGGACTGTAGTAGCACATAATCCTTTTGGTTCAAGAAATATTCAAGACACAATTTCCTTTAGAGCAATTCAGGATTTCACTTCTAAATTTCATTTCTTGTGTGCAATGGTGAATTTCTGATTCTCCAAAAGGATCTTCGAAAATTCCCGAAAATCCACACACTTATTAATTCACTAAAAAAAAAAATAATTTCCAATATTCATTCAAATATTAATATTTGAGTGAACGTTTCCTATAAAATATAGAACTTTTTAGCTTGACTACAGTGGTTTAAGTATCAGATTAATTGGTTTAAATGTTTTTATATTGGTTCGAATGGCAAAGTCATAATTATAATATGTCGCGTCGGTCGAAAGATGTTTGCAGAAAAATTAAACGGCAAATTTAAGTTAATATAATTTTTGGATTCATTAAGAATAATTTTTGGATTCATTGCCAGCAAAAGAAATTCATCTAATCAGCCTCCTAAAGTTTGGAAAAATTATCTACAATTTAAAAAATTATCTGCAATTTTGTTTTTTAATCACGTAATTGGATTTAGATAAAACATTAAACATCTAACTAGATTAGTAGACTGAAATCTATCATTGTTTTAGGTAATTTTTAGAGTTGGATTAAGTATCAGATTACATGATTAAATCTATCTTATATACTTGTGATTTCTATTTAAAGGAAATGTTCTGTTGGCTTGCATTCAAAAAATTTATTTTTGTTTCAAAATCTAGTTTTTGACGATTTTAGGGCGCCAAAAGGGTAAATAAAAATATAATTACACTGGGGGATACAACGATACGGCAAAGTATTCACCAATAGTATCTTAAGCTGGTTTTTTACCGTTCGAATTTTTCTTCAGCTAGTTTTTTACCGATCGAACTGGTTTCTTACCGATCGAATACATAATATATTTATCAAAGAACTTTGATTCGTATACAACCTAGATTTTGAAACCAAAACAGATTTTTTGAATTGTTAGATTTTTTTGTAGTTCTAATATCTACCTCATAGAAGCCTCACACTCAGTCGTGTATATTTGAATATGACTGAATTGAGTTACCAGCAATCCATAAAATTAGATAGTCAAAGATATCATATAATTTTTGGATTCATTAAGAATAATTTTTGGATTCATTGCCAGCAAAAGAAATTCTTTTGCAATCGGCGCATACTTAAGTAGGAGAATCATCTAATCAGCCTCCTAAAGTTTGGAAAAATTATCTACAATTTAAAAAATTATTTGCAATTTTGTTTTTTAATCACGTAATTGGATTTAGATAAAACATCAGTTCTATTATTTTCCATATAAACTTGATATACTGTATTTTTATAAAAAAATATCACAGTACACAGTCATAAATCTTAATTTAAATAATCGTCAATCTAATTTTTTTTATGTCATAATTTTTTTTTATTTTATATAATTTCTTATAACTCTTTTTTTTTTTGGATTGTAATTTCTTATAAAGAATAATACAAAAAATCATAATGATTGTAAATGATCTGAATATGTCAAATGAATCACAAATATCTAAAGAATATGTTGAAAAAATTCATGAATTACAAATAATATTAAGTAGAGATTTATTTGCAATGGATGCTAAATGGACATTATTTGTATCAGCTGCCTTAAGTTATCGGTATGGAACAAAACTAATACCATTTCCACCAAAATTTATTGATGAAAAAGGTTGTAATATTGATGCTTTAATATCTGTAATAAATGAATTTCCATCATTTAATGTTATACTTAATAATATAATTGAAAAAAATTATGAATTTGATACAGATGTAATTGATTTATTACATTGGGTATTAATAGGAGAAAATGAACCAACGTTAAGATCATTAACAATTGAAGAAAATAATATTGTTCTATCAAAAATTTTACATAAAAATTCGAATATTCAACCTAATCATATATTTGAAGTTGTATATCCATTTAATAATAAATCAGAAAATAAATTACTTACGAATATTGAGAACATGAATAATACGAAATATGCATATCGTGGTAATAAATTAGATAATTTTTATTCAATCTTAAAAAAAGGTTTTAATTATCAAAATTATAATAATCAAATTATTTATTTATCATCGGATTTAAATGATTCATTAAATTATAGTCGAAGTGAAGCTGCTTGGGGTGCATCATCATGTGGTTCATTAATATCATGTATAGCGGTATGTGAATATATAAATGATCCAGAATATTGTCGATATAATGATAAAAAAAAAGATTTAATTAGTAATCAATTAAAAACATCAATTGAAATAACCAATAATGAAATTATTAAAATACGTTATATATTATTTTATGGCACACATAAAATGAAAGATATTAAAACTAATTCTCTAATACGTTGGGTTAAACGTTATAAATATATAATAACTATATGTATTTATACATTATTTTTAGCATCAATTGGTATTGCAAATGGTGGTAATGGTTATTTTTTACGATATTTGATTACTAAAAAATCAAGTGAGATTGTTAATGTAATTAAAAAATTTATAAATGATATTTATTAAGTTAATACAAAACAACAAAAAATTTATTTATATTAAATATAAATTATAATAAATTTATTTAAAATATGTAAATATAAATATAAAAATTTTAAGTTTTTGTTAAAATGCTTGTAAATGTTAATAAAATTTAATAAATATTATATATAATATTTAATATTAATTAAATTTATATAAAAATTATGGTTTATTTTTTACTTTTCTTATAAAAACTCTCTTTTTTTTAAAATTATAAATAAAGACGGAATAGGTGAAATAGGAGGAAAACATTTCATACCTTTTGAAAAAAAACATACAAATGCTGAATGATATCAAAAAATGTTATACCTTCAACACAACAGCTGGCAGAATCATTCACCACTAAATTTATGGTATGTGCACTGCAATGAACAAAAGAAGCTCTTGGGTTTACATTAAGAATTCTACTTTGGACACCACAATGTCGTCCGCGCATATTGGCCACTGACAAGTTATGTGACTCTAATACTTCTATAATCTTATCTGTAATTCTAGCTCCGGAGCTATTATCAATGAAATTTCAATGAAACTTAAGAAATGCTCATGCATCTCAATGTGTTTTTCATCACTACTTGGACATACCACTCGGACAATTAATGACATTTGCTCAATATGGGAAACATCTGGAGTACAATCACCGATTATTGAATAATATTTATTCAGTTTTATTAAATTTGTTATTTTTTTTTGTTGACCGCAGAATTTAACAACTTAATCATTTCATTTTGAATTCTTTTGCCCAAGTAATGTACGTGTAATTCTTTATTTTTTATTCAGACTTCTTCCTTCCTTTTCTTGAACAGTCAATGGAAAATCAAAACTAATTATTTGCTCTGGTCCACGTCTTACAAGTAAATCGTTATTTGGGCCAATATTTTGCGGCCATTTACAAATATCGGACAAATAGTCTTGGATACTTGGAACACCATCTAAATCTAAAGTATTATGTTCGGAATTTACCGTTTCCGAATGAGAATTTATGTTAAATGTGTCATCAATGCTATGATCTGATTCGAGATGAGGTTCTGGATTGGAACAATATTCTTCAACGTCCAATGATTTCGATGAACTTATCAATTAACCATCGAATATATAATAAATCAGTTAAAATAAAATATGAGTACTTTTATTAGTTTTTGTTTATTAATAGGATAAACCTTTCACAGGAGTCAACCAAATTTAAGTTATCAACTTTTAAAATTGAATTATTTACAAAAGTTGACGTTTATAGATGAAAACATAAAGCTTGTAACCTTGTAGATAAAGTTTTAAACAAACTAAATCTGCTAGTATTTGTTTTCAGCTATAAAGTTAGATTTCCTTTTCAAATATTTTAAGTTACAAAATTTAATAAAATTGTTTATTATTTTAATATTAAGCTTAAAAAAATTCAAAATTTAAAATTTTTCATTGAATAAAATTGAAAATTTCTATGAAATAAATATGATCTTTTACTATGTGGAAAATTCAACTCATTTTAGTAAAAAAATATATGCAAACATTTAAAGTTGAAAAAATTAACATCAATTTCAAACATAAGTTGACGTAATTATTATGATTTTGAAACTAGAAAGAATTTATTGCCATTTAAGTATGCCTCTGAAATTTTATTTTGGTAATAAAATTTCAGAGCCAAGCTTAATAAAATTTCAGAGGCACATTTAAATTGAAAGCAATGTCTACTTTATGTGTACAATTTTAACAGAATTTTAAAAAAAAAACAATTTTAAATCTTCATTAGAATTCATAACATGACGTTTAGGTTGTTTTGTACGTAACAAAATTGTTTGCTACTTATCGAAAGTATCAAGTATCGCCTTTAGTTAAAATATTCTCTCTTGGTGCTTTAATTAGAAAATCAAAATATTATGAAATAATTCAAAGGATTTCTCTAGAGTGAGTATCAATACAAATGATGTTGTATATAGAATTCGAAATATAAATATGTATAAATATATATATGTATATATTTTCCTTCAGTTATATTAATTTGATGATGTAATTTTGTCATCGTAACATTTATAGGTATAAAACCTTTTTCTTATCTTGAATCTATTTGTTAGAAAAAAAAACATGAAATTATTTAAAAGGACACCATGTACAAATAAATACAAAATAAACCCTGAAACGAATAAAGAATTGAAAATTTTTGATATTTTCTTTTGTTGGATATTGTTGTGAGCCTAAAGATAAACATTTTTATTTATATGATTAGATGTTGTTAGTTTATTTTAAAATTTTAATTTGTTTAAACAAGAAATAAAGGGACAATATTCTAGTTTTAACCGCAGGATATATAAAAATTTTTGTATATAAGAAATTACATAATAAACGTGATATCCTAATTTTTGGTTCATAAAATAAGTTTTCATATTTTTTCAAATTTAATTTTTAAAGGATAGAAGAAGATATTAAGTCAAATTGTAGCTATAAATTAGATTTTAATTAAAAAATTTCCTTATAATAATTGAAAATTTTCGGAAATTTATAGATTTTTCTTTTATAGACTTGTCAGCTTTTAGAATTCACAGGAAAATTCAGAAAAAAAAACTTTTATAATAATATTACATTTGTTATAATGTCATTGTTATAGTATAATATTACTCATGAAGGAAATATGAACTCTTCTTTCATAAGTTCACTAGAAATGCTAATTTGAATAAAGCAACTATTAATAAGCTTCTGAAGATAATAATATGATAATTAAAGATATTGCTTATATATATTTATTGCAAAGTAATAAAGTAGGATTAAAATAGAAGAAAAATTCTAATTATATGTAATTAAGTCCGTTTTCTTTTTGCATTAATTGTAGAAAAGGGTTATTTTATTAAAATAAAATCAGGTATTTCATATTTATTAGCCTAGCTGTAAAGCTGGGATACTAATATATATAAAGTTATTTTTCAAAATATTGGAAACATCCAAACATCCGGAAAAGCTTGAAAGTTTTCAAGTATATTTCGATTGGCTTTTACAGCACATTAAGCCTTTTCTCCACTGAACATAATCCCTTAAACAAATTATGCATATAAGCTGATGTACTCGTAGCATGTCAGTTTTGTAGCGTTAAATTTTTAAAAATAAAAATTATAGGAGGATTTCTATATTTTTATTTTTAAAAAGTTAACACTAAAAAACTGACTCCGTCCTCCGTGGAGAAAGAGGATTGTCCTCCCTCAAAGAAGAATGAGTGGCAAGCCTATTTCTAATTTAAAATACAACATTAAACTTGAATTAAAAGTTCCATCTGGGGCAAAATTGGCCCATTTACAATACAATTTTTGAGTTCTGCAATGTTTTTAATTTCTGACCGACGTATCCTCATCTGTTTAAAAGGAGTTTTAAAAATTTAAATGCGCTGTTAGTGAAATTTTAATATGCTCATTTCCTAAAGGAGCTATTAAACTAAAAGGAATTTTTTTCTAGTTTTAAATATTTAAAAGGAGTTTTAATGGAATTTATGAAGGGAAAAAAGAAGATTGTTGAAGTTTACATAAGTTTTTGATTTACATATTTCATATTAATAATTAAAATAATTTTCAAAACTAAATTAAATTAAAAAAATGTTTTCTGAAATATTATTAATTAAATATACATAAATAATAATAATGTATATAGTTTAGATAAAATCAATGATTTAGGTAAACAGGAAATTTAAGTAAAAATAGAATTTAGGTTAAAGTTATGTAGAATAGTTATGTTTTAATTTTTCACAAATATTTTGTAAACTATTTTCATTAATATTTTGTAAACTATTTTCATTAATATTTTGTAAACTAGATCTATCTTAAATTGTCACATATAGTAACAAAAAAGTCAGTTATCATAACAAATGATATCATAACAAATTTGAGCTTTCGAGACAAAAAACCGCTTAAACCGCTCTTGGAAATATAAATTAAGAGTTTTTACCATGATGTCCGTCTGTCTGTGAACTCGTCCAGAGCAAATTCGGTAGAACTGATTTGGTAGAAAGATTTGGTAGAAAATTCATATTTCAGTTTGGAACGTGAATATCTTAATTTGATCAATTTTTGGTATATAAATTTTTGTAATATTACAAATTTAGTTATTAGTTAATATTTAGTTTTTTTTTTTTATTTAATTATACATTTTAATGATGACAGCTGTCAAAAAATAATTTCTCTTTTTGATAATTTTTCTTCGTAATGGTCGACTTTGTGGTCACATCAGCTTTTTTAAATAGTAATTTAATATTAAATAAATATTTCAAATAACAAAAATCCTTATTCAATTTGTCGGATAATTTCTTATCCTTAGTTAACTTATTTCGTAGCTAATAATATTTTACCATAAATTTTAATAAAATTAAAGTAATCTATTATAAAATTCTTACAAAACGCATTATCAAAATTTGTAATTTTATTTAATTCTTACAAAACGAATTATCAAAATTTGTATTTTTATTTAATTGAATATTGCAGTGAGAAATATACTTATAATGTTTGTGCAATATAATTTTCGATTAAAAAACTATAAATTTTTCCATTTTTATTGTAAGTAAATTTAAATTAAATTACATTGAATTTATAATATTTACTGGTTATTGTAATTAAATTTATTTTTATCCTATTTTAATCCTACTTTATTACTATGCAATAAATATATATATAAGCAATATCTTTATACATAATAATAATAAAAAAAATTACAAATCTAGGTTAAATATATTTTCTATATAAAATAATAAAATAAATTTCATTTAATACTCAATTGTGTATTAAAGGAATATGATTTATTTCATATGAATAGTTCTTTGGGAATCGGGTCCAATTACTATATTTTCTAGAAATATATTCAAAATTTCTTGTTATAATAAATCAAGGATTTGTAATAGAAACAGTTATAATTTATATTTAAATTTTTTGAAAAATTGGATAATAAAACCTATAGTAATATTAATAATAAGTCCTTACTATTACAAATTCTACATTAAATGATTGCTAAAATGTTGAATTATATTTTGTAACTATCAGAGTAAATATTTATGCAATTTCATTTTAAATTTAGAATAATAACTTATAATATTTACTTAAAGAAATATTTTTGTGGATGGCATTATAAACAACTGAAAATATTCGTTATCCGTTAATATATCAATTTACTTCCTTTTACGAAAATCCTTCTTCAATATATTTTGATTTTCAATGGGGTTAACTATTATAGAATTTATAAATTTAAATATTGTCAAAATATATCTTAATTTATTGTTATGCACATATTATAAATTTTATATTTAAATTCTAGGTTTCTTTCACGAAATATCTTATTCAAAATTCAGGAAGGTCTTTAAAAAATAGAAATAAGAACCAATTAATTGTAGGTACATTTTTCTAAATTTTTAATGTCACGTATCAACTCAACTCTTAATGTTTTTTTTTCGTAAATTCCATAGTTGATTTTTTAATATTCACAATAAAATTTTAGATGACACGTCCTCATAAAGGTTTCCTTTTAATATTTCGTATCGTTAATTCTCATAACAAGTGTTTTTTTTAAGTATATACTTATTAAAAAAAAATTATTTTATAAAGTCATTGATTGTGGTGATTGTGGAAATGATTTTATACAACAACGATATTTTTTTATTGACTAGGCTAGACCATATCCGGTAAATACTTTGAGGGAATTTTATATTATAGATTAAGCTTTATTGTATAATGAAAATTTGGCGGAATATGATATAATTTATAATTTCAATTTTTTTAGTCAGATTTCGCTTATGTATAGATATAATTTTTTATTGAAATTTTTTCAGAAAAATTAATAATTTAGAAAAAATAATTTATTTATTAATTTTATGACAGTTTCTTAATTCTTTATGCAATATTTATGTTAGAGCCATTTAAGTTTTATGATAATTTATGGAACTTTTCTTTTCCACCAGTAGTAATCAGTAGCAGTTATATTTAATTTTTCAAATATCAAAGGACTTTTTTATAAAAAATAAAATAAAATTTGTTATAATGAATTAATGTTGTTCCCAAAAATAATAATTGAAAAATACCAAATTTTTATTCAAGATATTTCTTAAGCAAATGAAATGAATGATGAAAACAATCAGTTCTTTAACATATATTTTTATAAAATTTTTATATGAATTTCCCCTGAGTTTTCCAAAATTATATTTTAAAAGTCTTAATGTCAATACCGCGAAATATATTTGTAAGTTGAAATAATATTCGTTTTGCAAAATATGAACAAGAATTAAGCTTATTAGGAAATTTTCTTAAATCATAAATATATTTTTTTTATGGATGCGGGTTTTTATGTATTTTAGTTTGCTTATAACAGTAAGTATAAAAATATCCTTTAAGTAGTCTTTTTTTAGTAAATAATACAGCTTTGGAGACTGAAAATCGTTTTAAAAAGAGACACTACAATCTATTAATTGTTTGATTAAAGTTTTTTTTAAATCATAAGTTTTACATTAAAGATTTAAATAAAATCCAGAAATTTAATATCTAAGTAAGGGTCAAGATTAAATTTAATATATTTCTAGTTCGAGGATTGTGAACTGATCAGAAAGTTATTGGCTAGATTAAAAGTCTTCTTCTTCACAATTTAGAATAAGGTTATTTTTTTGCAATTGTTTTCAAATATCTAAATATTTTGCACTGAACGTGCCCTTTGAAAGATTTTGAAAGATAAAAGATAAACGTGCTCGTTCTATAAAAATTTGCAAAATCGTTATCTTTATTAATAGTAAAAGTGATTGTAAAAAAAAATTTCAAAAATTTCCAAAATTTATTGGAAAAATTATAAAAGAGATTTCGACCTGAATTATTGGAATGGAAATTAATTGTAATAGAATTTTCTCTCCATACATTTTTATGATTTTTCTCTTCAAGGAGCAATTTCAGTTGTGAATAAAAATTTAAATATCTGACCTGCAAAGAAAAAGTCCTTTTTCTAGTAAAAATAAAATGTAAAGAGAAAAATAAAACATTTAAGTGAATTGACAATTATTTTATTCCCCCTTAAATTTTACTACTTTTTGTTTTTGGAAAATATAATTTTCCTGTAAAGTATAGAACATTAAAAATAGTTTAATTTCAGTTACCCTTACACTATTTTTAAGAATAGTAGAACTTAAATGGACGGAAAATGTTCACTTTTTTTCAAATATTTTTTGTGAAATTATATTCCCTTCTTATTTAATTAATTAGTTTATTTAGGGATTTAAATATAAATTCTGAATAAATGTGTTTAAAATATTTAAAACTTGTATTAAGTAAATTATAAACTAAATTTTTGATGAATTTTCAATTGATTTAAAAATAATTAATAAAATTAAAATTATCAATAGTGAAAATACATAAAAATTATAAAATTAAATTTTAATTTTCGAATTGCATGTCAAGTTTAAAAATAATATAAATAATTAGTTAAGTGAAAAATTGTGAATAATTTTTGTTAAATAATTTATTTTAGTTTTGTAATTTTTCATACAAATAAGAATTTTATATGTAATTACAAAATAAATTTAATAAAAATTATAAAAATTTATTGAATTTTTTTCATTAAACTTTTTTAATCTTTGAACTAAGCTGCAGATAGAAATAAAATCTAATATCAATTTAAAAAACAATTCAGTTGAATATTGTTTGAAATTTATGGAAATGAGCAAATTATCATGACTTATTAGATAAGTTAGGTTGACTCATCATACTACTCAGACATTTTTTAAAGTATACTACTTAATGTTCATATGCAAAATTCATTCTGCTGTAATTTAATATACATAATGTTCATATATTTAGTTCTAAGGAAAAAAAGTTATGCTAAATAAGCGAAATTGCTTGGCTGCCAAATTTTTTTTTCTAACACTTATGACAACCATTTATAAATAAAATCGATCTGCTATAAGTAATTTACAAAAAGGACTTTGACTGGATTCTTAATTAAAAATTATCAAAATTTAAGTTGATTAAGTGATATTACTAATTTTTCTATATAAATTCTGAAAGCACTACGAGGGCTGATTGATAATTATGTGGACTACCTGTGATGCAGGTAATGCACAGGTATGAAGTAGGTATTGTTTACCTGTAAAATCATTTACTAGGCTATATATAAAATTTCAAGTCGATATCTTATTTAGTTTACGTGTAACAGTCTTTTAAACAAGTGAATCTAAGTGAATTTTTAAAAATGGATATAAACGAATTTCGTGTTTTGATAAAACTATGTTGAAAATAATAAAAAAAAAGCGAAAATACTGTGTTTTCTGTGTCAGTCCACATAATTATCAATCCGCCCTCGTATCAACACACGAAATTCTTGTTTATCCATTTTTAAAAATTCACTGAGATTGACTTGTTTAAAACTAAATAAGATATCGACTTGAAATTTTATATATAGCCTAATAATTGATTTTATTGGTAAAAAATACTTACTTCATACCTGTGCATTACCTGCAACATAGCTAGTCCACGTAATCATCAATCAGTCCTCGTATTTTATGTAATATAAAACCTATAGGCTACTAGGATAATTCAAATCAACTTGAAGAATAATTTAAAAGTAATACATATATTTAGGATATTTTTAGTAAATCCTTAGGAGGGTGTTGATTTAACAATAATATACGGATAATTTAAAAGATTTTGAACTTAAATAATAATTTTTTTTTAAAGAAGATTAAATAAGGTTTTTATCTTTTTATAATCGTCCTGTAAAATCACTACTTTTTTTGTTGTTGTGTGTTGAAATGAGAAAATTAAATTTTTAGTAGTTAAGTAGTAGAAAAAATATAAAATTGGAAAATTTTCTTTCATCATTTCCTTTTTAAGATTTAAATTTTTATTTAAGAAATATCTTTTTTTTTTATTCCATTTTACTATAAAATCCAATTATATTCATTACGAATTGGACATATTTTTTTGGATATTATAGTAGAATTAAATTTTGAATATAAAGTAATGTAAATATATAAAGATTTTTTGATTAAAATATTTTCGGAAAAAGAGAAAATTAAAGAAAAAAAAGTTATCAGAAAAAGAAATAAATTGAATTTTCAAAACTTTATGAATCTAAATAATCTGAAGAATTTTATTAGTTTATAGTAAGATTTAAAGAAAAATAGTAGAAAGTTTTGATGTCATAAAATGATAAATTTCAATTAGAAATCAATTTTTAATTAGCAAAAAAAAAATTAGTTTTTTATTTCATTTATTATTAAAGGTTAATATAAATTAATTTGAAAAATCATAAAAATTAATTGAAAAACTGTTCAAAATCATAAAAAGAAACTTAGTTTTTATTGCAATAATATGTATTTTTTTCATCAATACAAGACGTATTCTGTAAATTCCTTTAAATTTCTTTAAATTTTCAAAATTTTTATTTAGTAAACGAATTAATGTCACAGTTGCGAAATCTACTCTCGGTCGTTATTAGATTAATAAATTAAATTGACAAATAAATATAATACGTAATCCTTTTTGGTTAAATTGATCCTTAAATAACAATTATTCTTGTCAACAATTTTCTTTTCTCCGTTAATTTAACGAAGTAAAAAAATTTTTTTTAAACATAAATAAAAATATTTAAATTTTTATATCCTTTTTTTCGATGCTGTTCCACCGCTAATAAAGTTTCCTAAAGTAAGAAAATGTTTAAAAGCAATATATAACAAAAAAAAAACATAATTACAAAAAAAAAGGAGGAATTGTAATTAGAAAGTTTTTTACTAAATCATTATTTTTTTTTATAAGGAAATGAAAGAAGATGTAAATTCTGATAAATTAAATTTAAAAAAAATGTCCCATAAAAATTAGTACTTTTATGTAAGAAAAAACAAAATGCTTTTAAAGCAAAATAACAATTTAATAGAGTCCTTTGAGAGTGTTTAACAAATACTCATGACATTTTACTTGATTTTTTTTTTTAGAAATTTTGGTTAAATATATAAGCTAACAAAATTGGGCATTGAAAATAATAAAATTATTTATACAAAAATCTAGGGAAATATTTTCAATTAAATTAGGGACAAAAATTAATTTGAATATTGGCCTTTAAATAAATTTTTTCTTTAAAACAATTTCTAAATCATTTTGAAAAAAAGAAGAAATGTCCTATTACCCTAATTTTAAAAATTTAAATAATTAATTTTTTTTTTTTTGGTACAAAAAGGAACAAACATATTATTTGGGATAACAAAACGCTATAAAATTTTTTGGAATTTTAATATTCATAATTATTTTAGAACCAAAAATGTATTCTTCTTAAAATTTTTTCATGTTGAAAATAAAATATGATAAACGATGAGTACACAATTGTATACATCACATTCCCTAATTTCAAAAATATATTACATTTTATACGTGAGCGAATAAGTATGTCAATTTATAAGGATTTACAAGAAATGTCTGTAAAATTTTGTTGCAAACATTGTCATTGTGCATATACATAACAAACTATGTGTAGTTCACATTTATATATTATTTACTTTTTTTAAAAAAAAATAACCTTTATTTCTGGTTATGTATAAGGATAAACGTGATAGTTGAGACATTAGCAAGTAGTTGGTTTTGGATAAAATTATAAGTAATATTTCTGGGTCTAAAGTTAATATTTAAGAATTTTATTACAAAATGTTGTAAGTTATGTGTTAAGAAAATATGTATATATATATCCTTAAAAATTTATATAAAATATATATAATAATGATATAATGTCACCATGTAGTGATTGATATAGATAGACTTTGTGTAATGACGGTAGAAATATTTGAAGTTTTGGCAAAATTAGAATTTATGTATTTTGAAGAAAATGTGGGTTTAATGTATACCACTTGTTTTAATTTTTAAAAAAATATTAGTTAAATATAATTAATTCTTAAAATTATTTACCTGTTTTGATTATAGTGTTTCGTCAGAATAGTCATTTTCAAAAAGAAACAGCTTTCTCAAGAAATATATGGAAATAATTTATTTAAGAATTTATGTTTTGATAAAATTTATTTAAACTTTAATAAAATTAGGTGAACCTTGAACAGCAATAAAAACAAGTACATATTTAATGGTTAGTTATTCGAATGGAAAAAAATTTACCCAGTTTTTTTTTTCAAATTAGCAATAGAATTATGAAGAGTAAGCTCAAAACTTTTTCAATACATAAACTTTACTTTAAAAAAATTATAGTTTCATCAACACCCACTCTCACTATTAATAGCTTTGTAACTTCGAAATAAAAAGCAACTAAATATATTTGTCCGATTTAGTTTAATTTAAGGCTATGAAAAAATAATTGCGTTTCTGAGAAGAATTATAAAATTTTAATTAAACGCGAACGTATTAATAGATACTTATATAAATTGTCTACTATTTTATTTAATAAATTAATAATAATTAGCGAATATTTTGTAGAGCTATAAAAGTTCATTAAAATAATTTACATCGATAATCTCGAATAATAGCAAAAGTATTGATATATGTATATATGTAAGATACACTCTCAAACGGAAGTAGGTTTTCCAAAACCGAGAAAAATATTTACCACAAGACTACATATAGTTTTGTATATTAAATTAAATTCGTTTTTTTTTTCTAGTGCTGCAAGTATAGTTGCTGGAAACATATTTTTAACAAATTATTTTATGGTATGACAAACAAACCGAATACAAGATGCTTCTCCATAGAAACCTGTCTTTCGCAGCTTAGTTTTAACTGCCAGCGATGTTCAGCATTCTTATGTCCTACTAGACACTGTTTTTCTATCTCAAACATGATTCAAATAACAAAAATATACAAACCTTTTCAATTTTTAAATAAAATTTAAATTCTAACAAAATTTATAAAACCATATTTTAAAGTTTTATTAAAAATTTAATTGAATTTTAATTGAGTCAATTATTGTGTAATAATAGCATAGAACAAAAACATAAGATTTCTTTATAAACTTTGATATAAAATATTATTAAATATTAACCACTGTGATTGCTGTGGTAACAATTTAAAGTTATATGAAATTTACTTAAAATTATCTTTTAGTTAAAGTTTGTATATAATCAAAAAGATAATAAAATAATAAAGTTTTTACAAAAAAAAAAGAAAAAAGTTTATTGTTTTCTTGACAATTTTTTTTTATATAAAATTATCTTTATTCTTGTTCATCTGGTGTGCACTATTAAGTTTTGTGAAACTTTTGGATAATTTTGAAATAATCTTTATCAATAATACGACTCTGCGGTATTATAAAATTTATCTAATTTGTGTTAATTAAAAATTTCTCTTTTTTTACAAGATTATGATAACAATATTTTATTAAGAAGTGAAATGACACACGATTATTGGAAAGAGAAATGTTATAATTAAGATTGTTTTTTTGTAAAATTACAAAAAAACAATCTTAATTATAACAATCTTAATTATAACATAATTTTTGTAAAATTATAGGAAAAAATGTTTTAAACATAGTTTTCTATGATTTCTGTAAAGCTCGTCATATCTCAGCTTTAGTAATTCTATTTCTATCAATAAGGTTTAATAAGAATAAGTTTTATATATTAATTAAATTATGCTTTATATATTACATATTCCAAAAATCTCGAAAGATTCACTGTTTTGGACAACATTCCATTTATAATGTATATTAAATATATATAAAGGACTAAAAGCAATTGTTAGTAGAAGTGATTAAAACTATTACTAAGTTTTCAATGTAATTTAGTTAGTATTCCTCCAGTCCAGATGATATCAACCTAATACTTAAAAAAAAATGAAATTAAATCTAAATTAGGTTAATTTTAGGTTCTAAATGATAAAAATAAAACATTAATTTTTTTTTACAACAAATCTTAAGAAACAAATTTAGGATACTAAAAATATGGTGAATAGAAACATCGAATAACTGACTCTGCTAAAAAAAATAATAATAATAAGATATACTAGTTTCTTTTAAAAGGAAAACTTATTTTGATGATTATATTCTTTTATTAAAATTAATTCTCTGATATCCTTAAAGTGTTAACATAAATATTAACATACATAGGAGATAATTATGTAAATAATTTGTATTTAAGATAAGTAATATTATCCTATGTTTCTAAGATTTCAAGAGTATAAGTGTGTATTTTCATCAAACGATCAATTTCACTGAATACAAATCACCATTAATTAATGAACACTATATTTGTGGCAACATTATAATTAAAAGCATTTATAAGAATTAAGTTTGATTGTGAAAAAAGGAAATAGTAGTAGGGTACTAAAAATGGTGTTTATAATCTTATTTGATATATTTTGTTCGACAAGGAAAAATCATTTTTATGGAATGAGATACACTGTAGAGGCGGAGATTATAAGATTATTTAGAAAATGTATCAGATATTTGTTGAAAAACTCAATTACAAAAAAATATTGTTAACTGTAAAACATTAATTGGTATTTTTTAGATAGTTTCTGTGTTTCTGAGTTTGTGGAGTTATTTAACTCAAGGATATCAACAGACATACTTCAGGAAAAAAGGATGTGCATTTTCAAAATACGTAATAAATTACTCTAAATAATATCAAATATGATTTGACTTATTTATGCCGGTAACAGGACAAAAACTAACCGGACAAAAACCACAGATCAAAAACGTCCTCGACAATAACATCCCGCATAAAATGTTTTAGCAAAATTAGTTAAGTTAAATTTATTGGTATAATTCATTTAGGGCAATAAATTAGTTAAGTTACTGATAAAATGGGTATAGTTTTATTTAAAAAAAATTATTTTGCAGAACTAGATGTTTTAGTTAAACGTTCTTTTAAATATTTTAAGATAAAATTATGCTATTTCTTTACTTTATTTATCTTTTTTTTTCTTTGTGCACTCCGCTTGGGATCAAAACGAGTAAGGTTCCACCGTCCTAGATTTTCGCTATGACTTTTATTTCGGGCCCACGTTTTTCCAATTTTTTCTGTCTTTCTTGATTGTGCTTTTCCATGTGTTACGTGGGCGACCACCACCTCTTTCTCTGCGGGTCTAAGGCTTGCTTTGCAATTAAACTGGAAGTCGGTCTTCTTAGTATGTGTACATTTCCATCTTCTCTTTTATATTTGGGTCGATATAGTTTCTTGGTCTTTTAATCTCCAGATTAGGTTTTTATTGTTTTTTACTATAGTGAGAAATTTTATTGGTACATATTTGATTATTTTCTTCGAAGATTTTCTTTTATTCGATTGCGGTTCAGAAAATAATACTGGAATTTGCAACACGTGACAATCTCAGATTGTTGGAAAAAACACGCCACTTCTATATATTCACTTCTATATAGTTTTATGTATGGTACTTTCAAAACAGCTCCTACGTCCTTTGGCTAATGGACGAACTATTCCGTGTGTTTATGCATTATTACAACATAAAACACAGGATACCAATTTTAAGCTATTTAAAATATTAATTTAGCTAAATAGCAATTTGAACTCAACGGGTACCATGATAGAGTTTCAATTAGTAGTTATAAACAGTGTAGAAAGACTGTGAAAGAAAAGGATGATTCTTTCAGTCTATGCCAGATAAGAAAAATGGTCTGTAACAGCGTTACCTAGCAGATTCCGATTTTGCAACGAAGTTTCAAATGATCCCGCTCAAGTATTTGTACGTATATTTTTTGACTTTGTACCGAAAAACAATTTCCAGGAAGCTGCTTCTTTATAATCAATTTTTTTACATCATTCCAAATAATTTTTGATTATGTATATTATTTTTGTTATATGTATTATACTTGGAGTGAAAAATATATAGGAGTTTTCTTAAAATTGAATATAAAATTAGTCTCTATCCGTAATATAGAGCCTTGGCACCTAACGCAATTGCAAGAATGATTAGTTGTAATTGTTTCTAATAGCTTTTTAATCCCTAATATGTTTTTGATCTTTTCCTATTCTCAAATCTTCTGGAGTTATACAATATCAAAATTTAAGTTTAAATTCTATTTTTTTCAATTTTCAAATAAATTTTCTATTCATAAAATGTATCTAAAGTTTTCCTTTAATATTTAATACCCAAAATTTAGAAAACATTACTAATTCTGCAAAATCATTTTTTTTGAAATAAAACATTTAAACATTATTTCCTATTTGTAAAAATAAAAATTTAGTGAAAGCAAAAAATCAACAACAAAAAAAACATTTATTGATTCTGGAGTAATTTGAGTTGTCTGTCACACATATTCACATCAAATTTCAATTAAAATGAAATTTAATGTGAATATTGCACAAATATTTTCAAATTTTCAGTGAATTTATTTTGTAAATATTTGTTTTAGATTTTTTTTTGTTTAATTAATGATTATTTAATTTGTATATCAAATTTCCTATATAAACATATTTTTTTTTTTTTTATGTTAAGTTTGCAATCTAATTGTTTTATTTTTATGTTACGGGACAAAAGAAATATACATACTTGAATTTGAAAAATAAATTTAATATTTATTATTTAAAACATCAATTTGAATTTGAATAATTTTCAACTGATACCTAGATTATGTATAGTATTTATGCTGAATCAGAAACTAAACAGAATTAATTTTTTACCGAATAATACTGAGGTGAGGTTAACAATATCTGAAAGTGATCAATAGACATGACATTAATAATATGTCTTTTTTGAACATAAAATAAAATGTTTTTTTTTTGTTCATTTTGTATATATCCTTGATGATTGTTAAAATAGTTTTATAAAACATTGAATAAATTTTCTATATGAGATATTCTTTTGTTTATTAAAGGAATTTTGTTACGTGCTATGCTAAGTCATCTAATTTTATACTATACCACCTTATCCTTTTTAAATGTAGTATATTAGTAAAAGGTAAAAAAAAATAAAAAAAAATTTGAAAATATTTTTGTGTTTTGTTTCCTTTGAATTTTGTGTGACAGAAAAATTGTACGCAGGTGATTTGCTTTAAGCTTTTTTTTTTTATTACTTAGAAGGTTGAAGTGATTTTATAAATCGATTTTGTTTCCTAGGCACGTTTTTAACATACGTATAGATATTATATAAGTTAAATGTAGAAAAAGAAGAACAAGATGTACAGTGTACACAAAAAAAAAACCAACAAACATACAAACAATATTTTGTGATGTTTACCTACTGGGAAAGGAACTAGATTGGAAGGATCATTAAAATAAATCTAAGGATAGATGGTACAAATATATATATATATATCATCTATAGATAAATTGGTGTTAGAAAATAGTGTTGATTGTGTAAACAAAGAAGAGAATTTAAGGATAATGTTTTTTATTTTTTATTTTTATTTTGTAGAATGAAATGAAATGAATTGAGATGTAAATTACTGAATTGCTTGAACCAATTTTTTTTTTTTTTTTTTAACTTTTAGATCAATTATGTTGATGTGAAGTTCAACGTGATTTAAAAAAAAAAAATTGGAAAGAAGAAAATGCTAATAAACTTGTATGAATTGATAGTTTAAAGGGAGGAATTTTAATTGGAAATAGATTTTAAAGATAAATAAATAATGTTGATGGATTTTATTATATTTGTGGCATTGGTATTTTTTTTTTTTTTGGTAATTCAAAGATAACTTTTAATTAAACTAACCAATTTTAATAGTTATTTCTATTAATAATATTATTGGAGTTATAAAGAATGAAATAAATCCTTTCAATTTAATTCAGTCTATTATCCTTGAAATATACATTCTATAGTCATGAAAGTATTTGTGCCAACCTCAATATAATTAAAATAGTGAAAGTCTTTTGTTATTTTATTTTATCCGGTATATAGATTTAGTGTAATTAAGAGGTCAGGTCAGGTAATATTTATATCCAAACAATACTAATTCAATCAAAATTGAAAATTAATTAAATATTCAAATCGCGTAATTTATATATACTTTTTATGATTATTAATTAGAATCTTTTGAAAATGAAAAAAGGAAATAAATCTTAAATTAAATTAACTAAACTGATTCGGTAGGATTAATTTAAGGATAATAGTAAGAATAAGAAAATTGTTATAATGTAAATTTATGATATTTTCTAAGAAGATAAGACTAATAAATATATATATAATACGTACTTATATAGAAATAAATTATTTTGGGATGATTAAGGTCCTTGAAATAGTTATATAAAGTTATTGATGTATACAGAGATTCGTAAATTGAGTATAAAAACCCCCACGAAAAATATTTAAAATAAATGAACAGGAAATACTATAAATATTAATAGTTTGAAATTTAGTGTTAAGATATCCTTTATTTTGAATATTAATATCCGTTAAAGGATATATATATATATATATATATATAGTATATTAATGTCAACTTAAGACTATAAAATATGTCTTTACAAAACCATTAAAAAAAATTGAAGTCTTTGTGAAATTTATTGTAGATAAAATGTATTTTTAATTACAATTGTTTAATAGATAAAATAACTGTAAAATATGTATTGAACACAATTAATTCTGACATGACAGATCCTTATTTCTTAAAAAAAAAATTCTCTCTATAGATTAGTAATAGTTATATTACATAATATGGCTTTCTGCAATTACATTGAAAATAATACTTTATACCAGCGATACACAAACTATGGCCCGCGGGCCATATTTGGACTGCACCGTCTAATAATTTATGTTTCCATTTTTGTCAGATCAAATGATCACATTTAAATAATTAATTAATAAAATGCCAGCAAATATGAAATTACTGATAACAAGAAAAATTGGCCCGCTGAATCCTATAAATTTCTTTTTTTTGGCCCAAATAAAAATAAATTTGGGTGCCGCTGCTTTATACAATTACACAAATATTAACCAAGAAAAAAAGAAAGAAACCATAATTTTTACACAAATTAATTTATTATAAATTATACAAAATATCAGAATTTAACCAAAAATATTTGTACTACTTAAATAAATTTTATTTACCAAACAAACAAATAATGTCAACATAATATATCTTTTTATTTTTACAGGATGCCATATCATATCCTTTTATATAGGAGTACTTTAATGTTATTTATAATATGATATTATTAATAATAATAATAATGTATTATAGTATAGTAAATTGAAATTATATGTTTATCCTTTTACGACATTTTGTAATATATTTTATGTCAATGATAAATGCATTTTACTAAAGAAAATATTTACAAAATTTCCAAAAAATTTAATACTAACTTAAAAATATAATTTTACAAAAATATGATAAGATTTTTAATAATTGATATTAGCATTTAACTCGATTCTAGCATTAAACTCGAGCAGAATAAAATACAAAGTGGTAGAAAATTCTATTTAAATTCATATTTATCTGAATTTGAAGACTAATTGCTGGCAGATTGAAGTCAATCAGAGTTGGAGGGCCATAAATATTCTGAGCAAGGTCTTATCAATCCACTGCGGTTTTGTGAAATATCTCTCTCTGCTGCAAGAATGGGATTTACAAAATAGACTTAATAGATTTTTCGTACCGTTTCATCACTACGAGATTAATACCTCCATAGGATGGAAATAACTTCTTCAGGATAATCTCGGATCTGCGAATGCGAAGAAAATCCTAAATTTCTATGTTTGTGCAAATTTCAATACTAGATTTGAATATGGGTTATTTCACAATAAGTCAATCCCAATATATTTTATTCTATGACCAATATAAATGCATCATTAAAACATAAATTTTTGGATAAATTAATTTAAAATATTTTGTTATAATAAATTTGATTATTAAAAATAATTGATTAAATTTCATAATTCAATCAATTATTTTGTATATTATATATATTTAGTTAAAAAGTTAAATTCATAAAATTATATTTAAACTTATTGCATTTGAAATTAATTTAATTTAATTTATTGAAATATGAAAATCGATTTATGTAATAATTATGTTGTAGATGTAAAACCACTTTGCCAAACAAAGCCGAATTATGAAAATAATATATTAATCAATTAAAGTAATAAATGATAAATATAATAATAATAATAAATAATAAAAAAAATGAAATAAATGTAAAAATGTTTTCTAAAATAATATTTTTATTAAATTTTCATTTAAATTGGTTTATAAATTAATCCAACATCCTTTTTTTTTTAATAACATAACAAAAATCAGGAATTGATTAAAATATACAAAATTATTTTACTATAAAAGGATAAATGTAAGGATAATAAAAGAGAGATAGATACATATACAAAATTTTGAAAATCTTATTAAATTTCTTGTTTATAAGTAATTTAATTTATTTATAACTATATATTTATGTAATATTAAATAATGCAAAATTTTCATAGTTTTTTGTAAATTAAATGGATTATTTTGTAAAATAATTAGTTTGCCAGACATTTTATGTTATATGCAAAAATATTATATAACTATGAAATATTTTAATAATGTCATTGAATATTTTGTTATTAAATAAAATTTAAATTTAGTATAAAAATTAAATTAAATCTGTTTGAAAATGAAGCATATAAAATCTTTCTTTTAAATTAGTTGACATTTACAAATTAATTAAATTATATTTAACTTTATAAATATATATTAAATTTAGATAGAAATTTAAAATTTTTAATCATTATCTGATAAGTAAATTAAAGCTTTATCAATTTGAAATTAAATTATTTTTGAAAATAGAATTATTTTGCTTCCAGCAATAAAGGATAATTTCTAAAATGATTAATTATATAGAAAACGTAGTAAAATGTGAAATTTATCATTTGTTATCGCCACTAACATTAATTAATCGATTCATTCATTTCATGCAAAATCACATTTTCAATAAATCTTCATCTATAGTGTGTAATGAAATGAATTTAAAAAGCTATTTTTGTTGTAATATAAGAAGTATTACTTAAATTTTCTACGTTTTTCTGGAGTACTTAATTTTTAAAACACTGATAAAATATGATTCAAACGAATATCTGATATAACTTTTAAGTATTGTCTGTCTATGATCCTTAACCCTGATATGATATATTTGTATTTTTAGTTTGTGTAGAAAAACCAGGCTCATCGGGCAAGGTTTCTTAGCTCGCTTACCGAAATCTTCAAGTTCATTAACAACATAAGTTTCTCAAGTGAGATTTAAAATCTTTAATTTAGGATGCCACAATAGCTCAGTGGTATCTGGGGTTAATTTGCTCAGCCTTTACATATATCTAAGGACCGATTATAATTTTCATCCGATTCCGGTCGGTTTAAATTTCAAAATTAATTTATCTATAATTGACTGAAAATCTGTAAATTTAACTATGATGGGCTGAAAATATTTCATTTATCGTAAACGGAAATGAACTAAAAAAAAAAGAAAATGTTAAAAGTTAAATTACTAATCAATATGTCAGTAGTATTTTTCAGACTTTTTTTTGCAAAATGAAAATTCACCTGAATTAAAAATATCACTAAAAACAAAATATAATCCATTTTATTTCTTTATTAAGAATCATAAAAGAATCAGATGGTTTTTATTACATTTTATATTTGAATCCTTTATAGTCCTTTATTCTTATTTTGACCTTCTAACTTTTTTCCCTCATTTTTTGTACAAAAAAAAGTAAATTAAATATTTTGATTGTAACACAATCTGATACAGAAAAATTTTATAAGTATATTTTTTTTTAATATTATGTTCACTATGATAATAAATCCTTTTTCATATTATATGGAGAAAAACATATATTACCATTATATTCAGGATATTTTATACACTTTATAGTTGTTAGTAAACTAATGATAATTTTTTTTTATGTAATTTTATATTTTCACAATTTTACGTTTTATTTATTCAGGATATTTTGAGACGATCGAAATCCATGATACAGGATAATAAAAAAATATGATATAAAAAAATCAATGTCAAATATGTTAATATTCTCTATTTTTTTATTTGTCAAATGCACACAAGACAAGGATTATGATTATTATTTTTTATGATTTCTTGTATTTTTTCATTATTCTTGTTACTTTATTGGCAAAGGGATATGTTGAATTTTCCAAATATATTGTTAATAGTTGATTGTCAATGAATCTAACGATATTTAACGAGTATGCATAGTTTTTTTTCCCAAAACGGATCTTTTATATTTTTTTAAAAATATTTTTTTAAAGATATAACGTCCCTAATGACAAACCTGGAGTAATATCCATGAATTTTAGTCATGTAAACATGTTACATCTGTTAAATTAACTATTTCTCTAAGAAAAAGTCTTCTTGGAGTGGCTTCTTGATAGGAATTTGGATCAGAAATAAATTTTTGTGAAGTTGAAAAGATCAGTCGGTTAATGCTAGGGAAATACTTGCTCATTAGTTCCAAAAATATCTGTTGTTGTTAGTTTTTAAACGAATAGGTACAAAAACATTTCCTTATAATATGATTTTTAAATTTTTTGCTAGAATTTTCGTGGAATTAGAATTTCTTTATCTCAAAGTTAGCCGTACGTAACGAACTTAGTTTACTTCTAGACATCTAGTTTGGAAGTCTAAAAGAATTTGGCAAATATAACATTAGATATTTATGAACGAATCTTGTATGTTTGATCTTATACAATTACCTCATATTTATATCACGAAGTTACCCGAGTTTCCCCTACATAAAGACACAATTTACACGTTTAAAGTTCTTTTAATTAGTTTAAATCTGTACAAATTAATAGTTATTTTTTTTGTCGCTAAAACTGACAATTTTAATTAGAAATTATTATTTTTTGTAAATATTAAATGGCGGAAATATTTGTAGAATTTAATGAACAAATTTAACTAAAATGAAAATATTTTTTATATAAATATCTATTTTATTTATTAAAATTATATAAAAATTTATCAATCTGGATTATGTATAATTTTTTTTTTTGGAATTTTGCCTAACAGGATGATTTGGAAAACATAAAAACATTGAAAATAATTTTTAAATCTGAATATTTTATTACTTTGATTTGATAATATTAACACAGTATTTAAATTTATAACAATTTTCCAATATTATTCAGAATGCAATTTAACATAAAAAAATATAGAAAAAGTTTGTTCAATTTTCAAAATATAAATGTTAGAAAAAAAGTACCATAAACTTTAATCTATTTTTCGCTGATAAAAAAATATCTAGTATGTATTTATATGTATTCTAGTTAATAAAAAGCCTAGGGATCACTGCATTTTCTAACTTTAAATGCAATTTTTAACGATAGTTTTTTTAGAATTTTACTTGTAATTTTTCTACAATGAAACTAAGTAAACTTTATGCTTAATTTATAATTTTCAAAACAAATGCTATAAAATTTTTATGTAAATTAAATATTTATGTTTAGATTAATATACAGATGTGATAGGAGCTCTTCTATAAGCTAAGCATAATTTAGAAAATTTTATGATTAAAAAAAAAATTAAATTATGTATAAATTATTACAATCTTATGTTAAAAATTTATTAAAACAAATGGTTTTGTATCTTTATAGAAGAATTTGATCAAGAAAGTTAGAAAATCCACGAAATGAAAATTGAAATCTGAGATTTTATAAACTTGGATACATATTGTATACATATTTAGTTTTGTGAATTTTGAATTAAGTTTTTTGGTTATATTAAAATTTGCAATGTTATTGTTAAAAGAAATTTTCACTTTAATAATTTATTCGTGGTAAACTAGAACTAACTTAATTAAAAAATTATTGAAATAAATTTAATTTTACTAAACTAATAAACATAATAAACTATAACAAATTATAGTTAAATTTATTAGTGCATTAGTGAGTTCCTTCATCTTAATAATCAATATTTGTGTCTTATTAAATCATAAATTAGAATATTACAATTTATAATGTAATAAGTTTTCGAAAGATTTTGAATAATTATTTTTAAAATTTTTTTTTGGTTTTTGAACTAGTAAAGAAAATTTAGTTTGAAAACTAAATTAGCATATTATTGAAATAAAATACCAAATCTCACCAAAAATTAGCAATTTAATTAAATTAATTAAATTTTAGAAAGTCATTTTAAAATAATTGATTTTTATTTTTATAAAAATTTATTTTTATACTGTATTTGCAATAAACTTTCTATACGCTGGAACTGTCCTATACGCAGGAACTGCAAGTTGAAATATATGAAATTTTATTGAGTTAATTATAATTAACGTAGCTGAGAAATAACTTGACCGATTGAGATATGTAATAGTTCACAGTTGATTTATAAATATTCAATACATTGATATCCTAAAGATACTGTACTATGACTGTGATGCAATAGGTACTGAGTTCGATTCACGAAATGACAGAAATCTCGGTATTAAATGTAAGTATTAATAATAATTCAAGAAATTCTTTTACAATAGCGCTATTACTACTTTTTTTCAAAAGAAGTTTGGTACTTTTGTGGCAAATGAAAGTTCGTTCAGTTGTGTAAAATTACAGTTGGGGTAAAAGATTTTTTTTTTTTCGTATCAGTGTAGTATAAACTTACATAAACTGACATGGGAAATCGTCGGCTGACTGTTATTTTGGTCTATATGCAATATTTTTTATTTAGAATTAGATCTTGGCGCATATTTCTAAAACTCATTAATTAACACAATAGCTTAATTTGTAATTACTGCTTAAAATTAAAAAAAAAAGTTAAAAAAATAACGCGTACATTTGGTTTGTTATAAGGGAGTCTACTGTATAATAAAAAAAAATTTTTTTTTAATATCTGATTGAATGTTAAAGAATCCTTAAAATTGTAAAAAAATTTTATTGAAATACAATAAGTCAAGTGAAAATGAATAGAAAAAAAATGAATTTTCCATTTTAAACTTAAAAAAGAAGATGCATATAAAAAAAAATTTCAACATAAAAATATGTCAGCATTTAGTTTTAAATAAAACTAAAATATGCTTTTTTTTCAACATTAAAAATGAATAAAACTTTATGTATTTCAAATATGTATGGATAACAAATATTATTATTTGTAGATATTTATTTTCTCTAATATTTACCATAAATTTATCTTTTTAAATAATATATTTGTATGTTTAGTTTAATAGATTAAATTAAAATTTATTGAGTTTGTTGTATACAAATATTTGAATTGATTTCTGAATATATTTTTATTAAATGTAAATAATAAAAAAAATAACATTTTTTTTAGCATTTTTTTTTTTACTAATTTTGGACATAACAAACTACACAAAATTGTAAAATTTAAAGTTAGTGCATTTAATTCATAGGACAATTTAAAAAAAAATATATAATTACTATTTTCGCAAACAGGAAAAAAAATATAATTTAAAATAAGTTTGAAGAACTCATAACTTTGGTTTTTAAAGGACATTTTTATGTTTAGTTACAGTTCAAAACTTTGAAGATACTTTCACACACAGTAATTATGTTTATTTGAGATTTTAACATTTATTAAAAATTAAATTTTTTATTTCTTTAAATTTATGCAAAATTATAAAATTAACTTTTAAACATATTAACCTTTAAATTTAATTTTGAACTTTCACTTCTACGTGAGAAAATATATCTAATTATTACACAAATAAAATAAAATTTTGTTGATATGTATAAGATTTCAAAAATGCTGCCCTAAATAATTGGAAATTAGCTTCCTGAATTTTAGGCAACAGATCAACTTTAAACTGACATTTAATTTCTGAAGCTAATTTCTGCAGAAAACTTAAGATCAAAAGTAGAAATCTTTTTAGTTTGAAATGACATTTCAAGAATTAAAAAAATAAATTTAGTTCCATCTGTGAATTAATATAGTAACCATAATCAGTTATTTTTTTAATTTTATAATACATTTTGGACCCAGGACATCTACAGATAACATATATATATATATATATATAGATTCAGACTGACAGATATATAAACTGTTATGAGATATCTTTTACTAAACATAAAAACTTAAATGATCAAACATAAATAAATATGCTTTTGTGGTAAAAATGTAATTAAAGTTTTTTTAAATAAAAAAAAAATATTGTTGTGACATCTCCTTTGAGTTCCTTTGATTTAAATTCGATGTAATAAAAGGTAAAGAATTTTGAAATTTTAATTTGCAAACTTTCTTCTCTAAAAAAATCATTTTCTTTCTTGTCTTTGATAAAAATTTTATAAAATTTATGATAAGTATTTTTAATTATGTTTTAGGAATATAATTTTTTTTTTAAATATTGAATAGTACATAAAATTAAATAATAATTAACTATATTTCTGTTGTGCGCTGGTAAAATCCAAATTAAGTTGTCAAGAAAAAAGTTCAAAAAACTAAATTAAAATATTGCTAAAAAAAAATATATTATTTCCTTTTCGAAGATTTCTTTATGTTTATGACAACTTATTTAATTTGCTTTAAAGCTTAATGTTTCTACGAACTAAAAAATATTGTGATATCTACTTTACTGCCACAATAATTATCACTACAAAGAAATTTTTCCTTATTCATAATCTAAGGATATTTTTTTTTAATATTTAAATTTAATTTAAACTAAAGTTATACAATCATTTTCTTCATTATAAAGTTTTTGTTTGATCATATTAATGTAAAGTTACCAAAACGACATGGTATTTTAATATATTTTTTTTTTTGTATAATTTTCAAACTTTACATTACATTTTCTAAGTTGTAAAATTGTAGATTTCCAGAAACTTAAATTTACAATTTATTAATGTATAATTCTAAATTTCAAATGTTAGTTTGAAATTTAGAATTATATACATTAGTTTAATTGAAATATATTATTTTGGAAAAACTGTGAAAATCTAAAACTTATTTAAGTTTACTAATAAAATAATATTTATTTAAAATTACGTATATATTTTGATTAACTTTAAAGTTTTCTCATTTTGTTGTCAAAGCTACCATTTATTTGCCTATATAGCTAAGAAAATTTTCTCAAATTATATTTAAAAAGCAAATAAATAATTTCTATGGAGATATAGAATTTTAATTATTTGTAAAAAAAGCATATAAAGTGTGAGAAGAAGGTTTTCTTCTATAGAATAGTTATTAACATTAACTATAACATTATTTTAAAAGATGCGAGATTATACCTAAATTGAGTTAGTGCGTATATACAAGCGCCAGTGTTAAAACTTTTGCAAAATGACCTAAAAAGAATTTATTAATATTAAAATTTTTTCAAATTTTCGCCTTAAAGCAAATAAACACAGCGACGAGTTCTTCTTCTAGGTTTTTGTATGCATCAACACCATTAGTTGGTAATGTGAAAGATTACATATTGCGGCCAATAATCTATTTGATATATTAACTTTATCTTGGAAGCATGCAAAAAGTGAATTGTATGCTTTGTTGTGTTTGCCAGTGCATTGGCATGATGTAAAACTATATTTTCTTTTTATATTTTTTCACGAAGTTTCTTAATCAATTCTGGCAAACAAATTATTATAAACCAATCTATAGTACATAATCTGTCTATCTTTCAAAGAAATTGGAGCAATACAATTAATTATACATTAAAACATGGAAACGATTTGTTTGACAACACTTTGAACTCGCTTAACTTTGGTTGGGTTAGTTTCATCTAGAAAAACCAATTGAGTCAATTAACCCTTGCTTTCAGGCTCAATTGAATATAATCATGATTCATCACATCACCTGTGACAATATCTTAAACATAAATAGGTTCACCATGGTTACAAATTTTAAATTTTTTTGCACCATTAACATGACGTTGATTTTGAGTTGGTGTTAATTTATGAGCTATCCAACGACAGCATATTTTTCTGCACCTAAATGTAAAATGTTATATAGCTGTTTCCTCAATATTAGCTCAAATATTATCTTAATAAAATCTGCGATTTCTGCATCTATCATTGACATAGTACGCATAGCATTTATACATTTAATATTAAGCACTTCAGTGGCGTAATTTTCAAATATAATGAAATGTATTCCTGTAATTTATTATGATTATAATATTACAGATATTTAAGTACTGATCCTCGTATATTTAAAATATAAATGTAATATTAAGCCTCAGTTTTAGTGATTCTTTTATTTATGTAATATTATAAATAAAAAATTCTTTGATAAACTGTAGAAGTTTAGGTGTTGTTTTACATAATATTATTTATAAATTAATGTGACATTTTGGCCATTCTTTACTAATTTACTAACTCGTTAGTTTATCATTTATTCGATTTGAATAACAAAAAAAGTAAATTCGAATTAACTCATCAGAATTAACACATTCATATCTGAACTAATTTTTTTCGAAAACTTTTTATGATTTTTTAATTTTTGTTAATACTTCAGGTTACAAATTAACATATATTACAGCTTAAACTTTACATAATTTGGATAATCTCATATTATTTTTATATGTATCGAAAACTAACGAAAATGTTTATTTAATAAATGTGACCTGAAAATGTGATAAAGGATCAAAAAATTTTCCATAAAGACCACATTGTACTTTTAAGAATAATGTTTTGAAATTGTAAAATAAATTATGATTTGAAAATTGGTTAAATTGTTTACATAAAAATGATTATTCAATTTTATTTTTAAAAAAACAATATATTTTCATTTAAAATTTAATATCAACTTCAAATTTACTTACCATTTGTAATAAAATAACAATTTTTTTTATGTATATTTACATAACATATTTTAATATATGTTTTTTGAATTTAATTTTTTATTAAATAAAATGGCTAAGAAAAAGAATGAGATATTCTTACCAAATTTTTCTACAAGTAAAAATACAATCAATAATCTAGAATAAAAATAATATTTCAGTTTGGGAGTTTTTCTGTTTACTTAAAATATCAATTTCAATCAATAAAATTTCGATTATTTTAAGAAATATGTATTAAAACAAAAACATTTTAAATTTCCTATTTCTGAGAAATTTTCATATAAATTCGATAAAATTGAAAATTTCTTATACATGAAATTTCATTTATTATACATGAAATTTGTATTTTTTGGAATTTTTTATTGTCACCATTTGAAGATTGGTGAAAAGTGCAAAAAGAATTAATTTTTTCTTATTAATTTTGATGAAGTACTTTTTAGAGGTTTTTGAGAAACAAAAATTCCTTTATTTTAATTTAATGTCTGTCTGTCCGTACCTAAAGCTAACGCACTGAAACTCAAGAAAATTTAATCTAACATACAGGAACTATGCTTCATGATTGATAAAAGACCTTATACGTAAAAGATTCTGCATTCACAAGGAAATACAAAATTTGCTGTGAAATCTTTTAGCTTTTAAGCTGTTAAACATTTGTAGTAAATGCAGTAAAAATTTACTTTGCAGTGAATATTCTTTGGAAAATATCAAAAAACAATCGAATGTATTGAAAAGGTAAAAAAGTTAAGAAAAAGGAAAGATATTTTGAATTGGTACGAAACAGTAGTACAAAATTCTGTTCTGTTAGGATAATGTATATACTACGTTCATCATCCAAGAAACTTCTTAATTATGTAACTATGGACCAGGTACTTCCTTCCCCATAATTTTGTTTTTATAAATAAAAGATAAAACTATTAAAAATTAAAAGTTATCAAAAGTTTGTAAAGTTTTAAATAATTTGAATTTATAAAAGAAAAAAAATACTCTTTGAAATATTAAATTCAAAAACAGAAAATTCAAAATTTCCTTAAAGTAGTTTTAAATAAAAAAATATATGTTATTAAAAAAAAAATGATGAGAAAAAGAAATTTGAGAATGTCTATAAAAAAAATTCTTGGGCTTCCCAGTTACTGTGGTTATACAAAAATCTTGTATGACTTCAAGCATATTTTTCATTTTCTTTTAACGAATTTAACGAAAAACTTTCAGTATAATTTTTCTCATATATAATAAATATTATTTATTAAAGAATTATTTTAATTTTAGGGAAAATATTTAACTAATAAAATTATTTTTTGAATTAATATTTATTAATTTATGAAGTGTTATTTAAAAATTCACTGTTTCTTTAATTAATACAATTATTTTATTTAATACCATTTTCAAATATAATCTGAAATTGTAATAAAATCTTTGTGATGTATAAAATTCACAATTGAATTAATTAGTTCAAAAGATTTTTAAAATGAAAATTATATTGTCTAGTCTAGAGTCCGGACACTAGAGACTAGCTAGACAGTAAACATAACATGAAACTATCGTTTCTGTAAATAAAAATAATATAAATTTGATCATGAAAAACTTATGTGATCATTTCTATTTGTTTCTAATTAATCACTGCATGAAAAAATTTAATTTTAAGGAAAGAATTGTGCTTGTTTTTAACTTGTTTAAATATCAGTGCATGATAATTTTATGGAAATAAGAATATCACTGCATGATAGTTCTCTGCACAGTTATTAGTATGTAGCTGCTCCATCTTTTGTATTTTTATTTGCGCTCTCAACACTTTTGTGTAATATACTTTAAAATCTAGAAAATATATTTTAAATATTTCTTTAGCTGTAGTGCGTGCTACTGAGTAGAAAGAACAACAGCCAATAGATTTTAAGTCTGCTATAAATTATTTTAACAATATATCATATATTATATAGTATATGACTTCCAGACTTCGTATAACTTTTCGGAAATATTAATTTCTTATTTTACAGAAGCGGACTGAACTTATTTTACAGAAGCGGAATGAATTTACAGAAGCGGAATGAACTGACGTTCGAATAAAACATAGGAATTTCAAACTCGGTTATCGAGTAACTGAGTAACTCAATCTGGAGTAGTTTAACATAATTTCCTGTATTACATCATCAAAACTATATAATTAATTATTCAAAACATTATTGACTATTAAACCCCACTTCAACAGGAACAGAGAATTAGTGTATTCTTTCACAAGGAATATTGTCACAAACATAACTTTAAATTATATCATTACAGTCTTTAATAATTACTCGCGTTCTCAGTTAATATATGTACTTCAAAATTATTCGTGTACTCGTTTATTAAATTAGTCTAGTAATTGGAAGCCCTCCCATAGCTCTCCAAATTGTACATATTACATATTTTACATAAACTTTCATGCAGGTAAAATCTAAAATTTGTGTAAGTTTGAAAAATTCGAATATTAATATTTAATTCCCTTTTCTTTATTAATTTTTTTATTGCACAACTTTTTCGCCTTTCACAATTCAACATTTTCACACGAATTCAAGGAAAATTAAGAAATTTAAAAAATCTTATATTTAACTCAACATTTTGTTTTCCTTTAATGGTTCTGTAAAAAAAATACAATTTTGAAGGATAAAATGATTTTTAATCAGGAAAGTTTTAGCAAAGTTTTTGTTTTTATTGTTTTGCGTTGAAATTGAAATGATTTGATAGCAAAAGAAAGGAAGGATACAGATATAAGTGGGATTAAAAGCACTGATTTTATGTTACTTTGCTCAATTTGAGATAATTTGGAAAATATAAAAACTAACAAAAAGTGTATTACATTTTAATTTTCAAAAATTTAGATACATAAATGAAAGAAAATATGCAGACAATTTGAATATAATTCTAATAATTCTGATCTAAAATAGTTAAAGTAGGGTTGAGCTTTAAAATTGGACCAAAAAAATGATATCTCAATTTCAATCAATTTGGAAAAAGTTGTATTTTGTTTCAATTGAACCGATGTGTATCTTTTGTGTCTACTTTTGTAGAAACTTTCTCATTACTTTTTAGGAATTTCATTATGTTAACACTTTGCTCTCTGTTTGTCCATCCATGTTTAAACTTTTTCGAATTGTGATTTAGCCTAGTAAATGTTGTTTGTTCATTGCGCTACAGCTCGATGCGAGCCTGGGCCTCCCCTAAAGGGTTTCTGTAACATTTTATTGCAATTTGGACCTACATTTTTATATGGATTCCGAACCATAAATTTCTTTATAGTGAAGAAACTATTAATTGCAACAAGCTAATGGTTTTTATTCGTGAGACATTTGTTGTTAGCAAATGGTCTCTGCCGTTAGCATTTTTCCCAGTCTTAAATTACATTTTATTATAATTTTATTACTGGTACTCATTTAAAGCTGAGTAAACTTAGACCAACATCGATGTCTCGGACGGGCGTCGAACCCAGTACCTAATGCACCACAGCTTAGCACACTACCACTTAAGCCACCGTCGGTAGCCTAGTAAATATACGCACAAATATTGTCATACCCTTCAAATTGAAAAACCAGTTTAAGGTTAAAATTAATGTATAAATTTATCAGATGAGGGTAAAAATTAATCAAGTCCCTCCGGTAGATAACATAAAACGCGTTTTTAAAAAAAAAAATAAAAAGAGCAATTTAAGATAGTAAATTTATAATAGAAAAGTTTGAAAGGTATTAGAAACCCGTGTGCCGGAAAGGGTTAAAGAGTAGAATAATTTAGCACTTGAAACTTCTGAAACTTCTGGCAATAAACTTCTGACAATAGAGGTACTACCGTGAAAATTGGATTTATAATAATCGTTAAAATGTAATTTAACATATGATGTAATTTAACATATTCAGCATATCATGGTGTTCATAATTAGTGTTGCAAGATTCGTTAGAAAAATAATAAATAGTACATATGCTTAAATAATGTGTCGTATAATTTAAGATTCTGTCAATATTAGAAGACACAAATTAAGGTATATTTTGAAAATGGAATTTTATATAGTAAATGTAAACAATGTAAACATTTACCAAAAAGCATTTAAGGTGAATCTAAAGAAGAAAATAGAATAAAATGTCAATGTCATACAATTCTCACTTTTCTGAATTTCTGAATCCAAATTGTTGTCCTTTTCATAGTTTATAACAAAAATTTTGAACCGTAAACGTGTCGCCAGCAAAGACACTTAAAAGAGTCTTTAAACGAATCGTTTTTGCGAACCGTAAATGAGCCGTAACCGTTATTTAATATTATTTAAGACTTGTCACTGAAATACATTACATTATGCAACACTAAAAAATATACACTGTGGTCGTCGCAAAGTTTATTATGAAACTGAAAAGGCAATCGTAAAAAAAAAACTATACCCAACAAAATATATCAACTCGCCAAAAGTGAAATGAATACAGTATTTTTTCCAGAAAGGTTACAAAACCACAAATTTTGGTAGTTCGTATCCGGTTTAATTTGAATTCGTAAAAACCGGATTCGTTTTATTTTCTTAAAGGGTTATTATTAAAAAGTGTTCTTTTATAATTATAGAAATTTTTTGTTAGATTTAGAAGTAATGAAAATCTTTTATTTCTTAAAAAAAAAAACAGAAACAAAGTTAAAATTAAAATATTCATTTCACGTATATGCATTTAACAAACATTGTAACAAAAACTAAAAATATTTTATAAAACTTTATTCTTTTAAATTAAAAAAAAAATAACAATTTGTTCAAATTCTTAAAACCACACCAAGAAGAAAGAAAAAAAATATGTTTTAAGGATATTTTCAGGACGCATTATATGATATACATTTCATTTTTCTTCAAAAAAAAAAATGGTACAAAACGTTGATTATTTTCATTTTTTTAAATTCAATTTACACTTTTGTGGTTAACAAAAGTTTTCTTTTTTAAAAAATATGAAATTAATTTCAGTCTGAAAGTATTTTTAATTAAATAAAAAGCTGGAAGACATTTCAATTTGTGGTATTGTTGGTCTTGTATGGAAAATATCTTATATAAAAGTCATATTTGAGTAAAAATTGAAATATAAAAATCTTATGTTTTGTTAAGAAAAATAAATAGAAATTTTGTTATAAAATTTTTTTATTTTACTAATAATATTTACGCTCATACAACTTTTATACTTAAATTATAGTTTGATTTCAAATTTTTTTATTTGAAATGCAATATTTTTTAGAATCTAGTGTACTTATTTGAATCAGTGGGTGCACTTATAAGTAATCAATTATTTTAACATCAACGACAAATATAAATCGTCAAATAAATGTATATCTTATTTAAGTATACAGTCTCCAGATTTATAAAAAGATTTAGGTCAAAATGTATTTTTACCCAGTCAAATTTATTTACCCCAAAAGAACTTCCTTTTGTGGCAAAAAACTTAAATAAAACGCATAAGCTGCTGTTGCTTCAAATGTTGGAAAAGAATGGTGCAAAAGAATGGTGATTACAGATTTTTTTTTCGTTCGGTTAAGATTCACCATTCACAGCTCAGTTTTTTTTTCGGTTTTCGGTTACGATCCTAATATTTATTTTTTCGTTTCGGTTCAGCTCCGGTTTTGAAATAATTTTCATTTCCGGTTACGGTTCGGGTACACCAATTTTGTCATATATCGGTTTAGTTCCAGTTTTGGTTCTATTCCGGTTTCAGTCCTTGCTTTAACGTAATAAATTTCGTTTACTACAATTTTTATCACTTCGACATTATTAATTATTTACCTCATGTAAGTGTTCTTATACATTTTACTAAAAAGAACAAAGATTTCTCAATAATTCCTTTATGCTCAATTTCGACCCAAACTCCACCAGAGATTAGTTGATTAATGATTACCATAATTGCTTATGAGAAATTCAAAGGCGTCGATTACTGATTATAATCATTAACCATTAATCAATAAGTTAATGAACATATTTTCACCTTTAGATGGCTTTCAAACATGTCCTAATACTCAGAGGAAAATCTTCTCAACAAACGTCGACACTTCTTCAAAGTAACTTCATAAATATTACAAACTTACTTTATTGACATTGTTGCAGTAAATTTCGCATAACAGTGCAACATTATACAATTATGACTCAGAAATTTATTGCAGGTCATTAAAAATATTTTCACTTCTAGGAATACTAAATATACTGTAAAAAAAATAATTGTTTACAATTGTATAGCCGACGTATGTAGAACTAATGAAGAACCACCTTTTTCAAAATAATTAATTACATATGTGTTATATTATTTCAAATATCTTTTCAGCCATTAAAATTATTATATATTTTATACTTAGGTATATGTCTTTATAGTGCTATACAGTATAAATATTTTAATTCTATTGACTATTTTATTAAAATAGTAAATATCGATATTATTAAAATTATAACTCATGTTAATTCTATTAATTTATACTATCAATATCAAATTCAGTTTATTCTATAAAATATTATCTGATTATTTATTTATTGACATAATTTTATATAATAATATCAAAGTAAACATTATTGTTTATTTATGAAAAGTGATATAATTTCAAACAAGATTAATTAAAATCTGAAATCAATAATTGTTTTAATGTAGGCTGGTACATAGTATGATAGACAAATTTACAAAAATCCTAAGCAAAAATATGATCAAAGGAATTTTTTTAAAAATAATTTTAATTATTTCCTTTAATTTTAATTAAATATTCTATTTTATTACGTTTTTATTTTCCAGGTTTTACATAGCAAACAAACTAACTAAACTTAGTAACTAAACTCTAGTTTTTACATCATAAATATTTAAAAAACAGGAAGTTATGTAATGTGGATTTTAGTTACTATTATACATAGTAATTTAATTTTTTTAATAATAATTAAAATTCTACTTATTGTGTTATATTATTATTATATTTCAAAAGTGTTATATTATTATAATTATTATAGTTAACTATAAAATTTTGCTCATATTCCTGTGTTACCGAAAATTTTGTTTAAAGTTCGTGTTGACAATTTAAAATCTAAGTTTCTTAAAATTATTTAAAAAAAAATGTTTAACAAAAGTTTTTATCTAAAAATTATTTTTCTAGTACATATAATATATTATTTCTTTCCTGAAAATAATTTTTCTCTCAGCATGTTTTTCGTATTACTTTAACCCCCGCAAGTCATTTTTACAAAAAAAAAAAAAAGATTTAGCGATAGTGAAAATTAAATATTTCATACATACATATATGTTGTATATTTTATTTCTTAAAATGATGAAAGATTTCTCAACACTGTTTTTATTTCATTTTTATTAATAAATAACGAGACTGAGAAATTGTCATCATTTTTGAAATGCAGTCGAATAAAATTTAATATTTTTTTCTGAAAATTATTTTATGATTTAAGTGCAGCAAAAATATAAAATTTTATGATATAGCAATCGTTGTATAAAAATATTTGCTAAAATTCATTTTAATTAAATATAAACTTTAATAAAAGTTTAAAAAAATTCAACATGGCATATAATTTTAAAGTTTATATGAAATTAAAAATTATTTTTTTATAATTATTTATAAAAATATTTAATAAATTATTGAAGTTTTTTATGGATAATCAATGTAATTAATTACAAATTAATGACGACGCCGTAATCTAATGTATTTTAATTCATGGCCAGGCTATTATTTAATATTTTAGTAATTAAGTATGTAATCCTCATCACTCCACTGCGAAAAATAAAATTTCTCCCAACCTGTTGCCAATATCTTGACAGGGTTCACAAGCTGGCTATCAATTTTGAAATTATAAATGATGCCCTTCCTCAGCCCTATTTTCTGATTACGGATGTAGACAATAATTCAAACGCAACCACATATTTTGATATTCAGGAAATAGAGACTCAGGAAGGACAAGCATAAGAAGAGATATTGTTAGCATATTGTCTATTAATATAAAAATTTTTAAAGAATATTTCGTGCACTTTGTATACTTACTGAAAACAAATTTATTACCCGCAATGGATTGGGTTCTGATAAATTCGTTTAGACATAAAGAAGCGTAATAAATAGGAATTAGATACAACTGCTTAATACAAGAACTGTGGAAATAAATTAGAAATTAAAATTAAAATAAACAAATAAATAAATTTACATGGAAACTAAAATAAATTTACTTAACTGGTTCTGGTTAACATTTGTATCGGTATTCTGAAAACCACGCTATTACTTTCCAACGATGTCACCAGCTAATTTAACTCAGTATAGCAATAAATTAACTTCATAAACTTAAGGAAGTTCCAAAGTCTGACAAGATCTACGATTGTCATCTAATGAAAAAAATAGGAGTAATAGAAATAGAAGGCCCAAAGTGAAAATTAAATTAAAATATAAATAATAGAACACAGTGCTTGAGTTATGAGTTTTAACTAAATTTGCATAAACATTAAAAATGTCCTCCCATTCATTCTACTAAATCGCACGCAAATTATTATAAACAACACAAAATCTAATCATAAAATTAATGATATTATTAATTTAATAGCAATTTATATCAATAATGTAAATTTGACTAATTTATCGAATATTAAATTTTGATTGAAAAAACTAATACCAACAATTAATTTTCAATTATTAATAATCAGAAAACAAAAAAAAAAATATTATCAATAATTGAACATGTTTCCAACACAGATTGAAGAACATTTATTTCAATTTTAATTTTAATTATGGTGTTTATTATATCAATTTATTTTAATTTCAATTTATTCTGCAATATATTAAAAAAAATATTGATTGTGGTTAGTTATGGTGAATTATGAAATGTGGATTTTAGTTACTATCATAAATTTTTATTTTTAAAATACTTTCTATTACAAAAAAAAAAATATATTGGGTGGAAAATCAATGAAATATGTTCAACATTTTAAACATATGCTAATAAAAATTGTTAAAACATTTTTTTTTCTTGTCTTATTTCATTTTTTCAATTTTATTATAAGTATCATAAAATATCTTTTATTGGACTTACATATATTATGTGGTATATGGGAAATATGTGAATAATCTTTAGTCAAAAATTAAATTACGATAAATCTATTGAGTCCAGAATTTCTACTCGTAGGTGAAAAATTACATAGTCACGTGGAAAAGAATAGAAAATAAATATTACTTCTTTCGTATTAGAAAAGATATGAAAATTTGCTTACATTTTTTTTCATCGGCGAACTGAAAAATTTGGGAATCAATACACAATTTGTTTATCGTGTAGTAAAACATTTTTTGAGATGTGCTCAAATGGAAACCGCAAAAAAAATTGAGAGCAAAAGAAGCGTCAGACTAAAAAAAGACAATAAAATTCTCCATGAACGAATTA
Organism: Empis livida; assembly: GCA_963932195.1. Lineage (NCBI taxonomy): Eukaryota > Metazoa > Arthropoda > Insecta > Diptera > Empididae > Empis > Empis livida. Next base: position 28,338,519 of record OZ010648.1, read on the forward strand.
GATTAAATTGTGACTTCTCGGCGAGAAAAATCTCAAACAATTTAAAGTTAGAATGTGTATCAGGAGTGATTTAAAACATAGAGGTTAAAAAAAAAATCATGGACTTATGGATGTTGCAAGTGAAAAACGAAGGGTTAAAGCCTACTTTCGTGGGAAACAGATGACAATATTATCTTGTACAATAAAAAACATTTTATTTTGCAAGCCCAGCACCACGGGCAAAATTATTGATGACTGGTGTCATTCAGGGATATTTCAGAGAGCAAAAAGTACGAAACGAGATATCAAAATTCCTCAACGGTAATGGTTTGGGGAGCCATACTCAAAAACGGAAAACTTTCCCTTGTTTTTATCGACATACTTGTCAAAAGAAACGCAAAATATTACTTGGAAGAGGTTTTGCAGAAAAAGTGGTTGCCAGAGATTCAGACAATGTGCGGAAGGAATCAGAAAGATGGAGCTCCAACTTATGCGGTTTGTAGCAAATTTCAATCAAAGTATGAACGGTCGCATTCTTTGCCAGGTTTGAACCCTGTGGATTATTGTATTTGGGGTGTTAGTACAAAAGTTTAAAGATTACAAATCTACAAATCTAGATGAATTTAAAACGCTAACATTCAAAATTTGCCATAAAACATCATTAGAAGTCTGTCGTGTCGTGCGTCTGTAATAATTAAAACGATTACAGTTTGTTGTAAAGGACAGAGGCAATACAATATACAATTGTATACTTTTTTATATTATAGTTTTAACATTTATGTTACTTAACTTATGCTAAAATACAATTTGACTTATAAATATATGAAAAACTTTGAAAAATACACCGTTTATTTTGTAACCATATTATATTTAGTAGTTGTCACACTCTATGTCTGAAATCTATAAATTATTATTCCAAATGTAGTTGCGTTTTCTCAATAATATATAATGTATTTACGTATTATGTATGTCCAATTCGTGATTGAAATAGTTCAATCGTTTCTACAAAAGTAATCGTAGATTCTAATTTGTTAATGGTTAAATTTATCGATTTTCTTTTATTTATTTTTGGATTGTGTCACCATTCATCATTATTTCTTCTGTACAGTATGTTTTTTTTACTCAATTCACAAATTGTGTTACCCCCTCCAAATTTTTTAGTAATTTTATACAAATTTATATAACTTTATATTTTATTTTTTGACTCCTATTGGTAAGTAAAAATAAATTACGTAAAGTAAATTTAAATATCTTCACGTCCTATATATATATTGCTGTCAATAAAGCTATACTACTAAAATATTTCATTTCGACTCAAAATTAGAAGCAAAATATTAAAATATTTTGTAATATAGGTGCACATCTGCCGGGTTCAGTCGCGCAGGACATTTCAGATTGGCTAAAATCGACGGTTTTTCGACGAATGTGTAGCTTTAGATGTAAAATAGCATTTGACATATCCGGCTTTAGATGTAAAATAGCATTTGACACATTATGACATTTGACACATCCGGCAAAGATAAAACAATTTTAACTCTTTTCGAAAGCATTCATTTCGATTCGTTCTTGAGTCTCAATAAGATATGGTACATCAAATTGTCAAAATATGAAATTTTGGATTCGAACGTACCGTAACGGATCGGAATTATTGTATCTCATAGTTTACTCTACAATTTCTCATATTACTTACATTACATTTAAAATATGTATAAATTATTCCTGGCATAGTTTTTATATATTTTGGGAAATATTAAATTTTCAAAATTTTCCATACAAGATTATAAACTTATTTTGATTTAATATTAAAAATTTTTTTTTAGAAAATACGTATTTGAAAACAAATTAAATTCTTATATATTTATTTTAAAATCAACAAAATCGTCAAATCCAGATTCTTACCACTATGGAATATTTATAGAAAAGTATTTAAAGAAAAGTGTTTAAAGAAGAATTTTAAGAATTACCAGAAGCTATTTATAAGTCCATTTTTTTCTTATAACATGGAAAACAATTTTTTTTTTCAACACAAAAAACAAAAAAAAAATGAAAAACCCTTTTTTCCTTATCCTTTTTTTACTTTTAAGAAATAAAAAATACTTTTAATTCCTAATTGTTAGGAAGTGAAGTGTTCTTTATAGCACTTCTCAGATACACTTTTTTCTAATTTTCAACTCTTGTACAACAGAACAAAAAAAAGTGGAGTGTAATATCCCAATGGCAAAACAATTTTAAATTTACATTGTAGTTAGATATCCTATTTAAAAGTGTAAAAAAAAAATTAAAAAACTTAAAAAGGCAATAATTAAATGAAGAAAAAAAAGGAAGAGTTTGTGAACTAAACAACTCAAGTGAGTGATTAAAATTTACAACAAATTACAAGAACTTAATTCTTCAGCAAAAAAAAAGGAATTAGTAATTTCGTTCTAAAATTTATAGTTATTTGATTTTTCGTGGCAGCTGTTAAATTAAAATTCTTCCATCTTTTAAAATGTTAGATTAGATTTTTTTTTTCTCGTTTGGGGTCAAAATTAGTTGAATAATTTGAAACACTTTAGTGGTTAGTAAAGGATTGCATACCAAAATTTTATTCTTTGATGGTATAAACGTTTTTATTTTTGGTAGTTTTTGAGGGAAATTAAGTTAGTAGACAAATAAAAACAGTTATAAAAACAAGTAGTTGCTTCGGGCAAATTAATTTGAGATCGCTTGTTACTTGGATCCTTGATATTTCCTTATTTAATTGAACCTTAATGACTTTTCAAATATTTAAGAAATCTTGTTTTTTTTTTGTTATTCGTACCTTTTTTTTAACAGGATTATTCGAAAAAAAATATATACTTAAATAGGGTTATTACTGAAAGCATAAAGACTGTTTTTGAAATTCTTTTTTACTGGTTTATATTCTCAGCAGAAAATATATTAAAATGTACATAAACATTTTTCTAATAAAATAAATTAGAACTAATTGAACAAACATAAATTAATAATTAAATTTACAAACCATTTGCTTGTTTAAAATATGTTTTATAATATTTATGTTTATTCTACCTCAGTCAAACCTGATTGACTTAAATTCAACTAAATTTACTACATAATTTTCCGTTTTCTTTAAATTTAATATTTCCAAAAAAAAAAAATGTATATATGTACATATTTTTCAAGATTTATGGCAATATTTTGTTGTCCTATAAACCATGTACTATTTGTAATCGGATGAAGAAATTTCATAAAATTTGATTTATTATTGAATAACGTTCTAGTACAAACAAAAACAAATTCAAGTCATTGAACATTAAAGAAGTAAACTACTAAAAATATATTCAGGTAATAATTCTATTTTATTCGAAATTTTGAACTTCGATATTTTGATTTAGGTAATACACAAAAAAACATCTTTCTACAAAGTTGACAATAAGCATTTTAAAATATTCAAGTGTTTTTCATTTCTGTATTTATCTATTGATGATGTCCTTTTTTGTGAGTTAAAAGAAAAAAAATTGAATAAAAATAAAATATCCTTGTACATACCACAAAAATTTTTAGTAAATGGTTTTTTATCGTTCAAGAAAATCATCTTATTATCTTCTTGATTCTGTTTTTCATTCTTTTATTAACTAGAAAATAAAGAAGTTTTTCTTTATTGATCATTAAGAATTTGATTGGATTTGTTTTCCAGAAAATAATGAACAATTTATAAATTTTCTTTTATTTGTTATTTTGGAATAATTGTGAAAGTAAATAAAATTATAAAGTATTTGGTTAATCAATGGTTAATTATTGGTTTGTTTAATGATCCTTACGTAAATGATTTTGTTGAACTGAAATTTTCGAATGAAAATTAATTGTATATTGTTGAAATGTGGTTATGTTTAATCAGATATTGATTTATGTTTTATAAGTAAAGGGATTCCGAATTAAATTCTATAAAATTGTTAATGTAAAATCTTCCGAAACGAAGGTATATTTTTGAAATATGTTTGGTTAAATTTAAAATAGCTAGATACAGTCTTCGAAAGGATAATAACTTAATTCATTTTAATAGAAATTTTGCCTTGTTACAAAACGTTAATACAAAAAAATGCGGAAACTGCTGTTGCTACATATGAATTGCTTTTGCTGCAAAAGAATTGCCATTATGATCCATTCACAGTAGAGACATATTATTCTTTACTAATATTTATTTAAATTCATTTTATTTGTTTTCAAATGGGCTCCACTGACTGCTAGTATCATTTTTCGCGGACTTCAAATCAGATATTTGCCTTGAAATGAAATAAATAATCTGAGTCACTTCTGTACAAAAATATGATAGTTGAATTTTTGTCTGACAGATATTGTGTATCTCTAATATAAATATTTTCGTCAATCCTATAAAAGTTAACTTCTGTAAATTGTAATTTCTGTAAAATACTTTAATACCAATGTAATTGTAAAAAAAAATCTCAGTTTAAAATTTGTAGGAAAAAATTTTTGATTTGTGTTTTTAATCAAAAGAATTTATTGCAATAATTAAAAAACAATTTTCGCATTATTGCATTTATATGAAAATTCATAAATAATTGCATTGGTACAATTGTGTTACAGTAAACAAGGATTTCGTTATAAATGATTTTGTTATATTAAATTAAAACGGCAGCCATTCTTGTCCGACGAAATTGTCTGCAAAATTGTTTTACTCATTCCTCTTTCTTATATAGTTGTGCGTAATGTCTAGACCAGCGATGGTGAACCGATAACCGACGGATCATAAAATGCCATACGAGAGAATTATAAGCTACCAACTTGTATGTTCAGTAAAGGATACAGAAAGTTTTAATGTAGAAAATTTATGTAAAAATCTATAACTATTGCTAATAAAGTTTCAAAAAGAGGTAATAATTTCATTAGTTACCTAAAACAACTAATAAAATTTAATTGAAGAGGTTAGAAGATAAAGGTGTTGAGAGATATTTTCTCAAATTGAAAATGTCTCCACTAAGCTTTTGAATTATAATATTTAATTCTGATTTTGTACAAAAATTGTTTTGATTAAAGACATAAATATCCTGTGGACCTTTGTCAAAACATAATATCTACATAATTTAAAAAAAATCTTTCGTAAGTTAATTTTTCATGATAATGATTGTAAATTTGTCAACTATTAAGATAAGAAATTTTTTTTTTATTTTCTTGGTAGTTAAACAATTATCAATAAATAACTTTGTTATCTATTGGTAATTGTTTAGCAATCGAAATCTTCTCTTAAAATGATAAAAAATGTAGATATCGTTTTTTTAGATAAAGTAGCAGATTTGTTTTTATTATCGACCGTTACATTGTATATAAAGTAAGGAAGGCTCTGTTATCATACCAAATTTGACTTTTCGAGAATTTTATAAAAAACTACTAATTGGGCTCTTGGATACATAAATTATCAGTTTTCAACATGATATCCTCCTGTATTTGGACACTGCAGAGCAAATTTGGTAGAACTGATTTTTAAGAATATTCATATTTAAGCTTAGAAAGTGATTATTGTTGTTGGCTATATCAAATATTTTTACAAATACAAATATTTTACCAGCGACTTTTTAATTTGATTCTGAACCACCACTGAAAAAAGGTTTTTCATCGTATATCTAAAGTTATGAGTTTATGATTGGGCTAGTAACAATAAAGAACGTACAGGAAATACGTAAGTAATAAATATTATAATTCACTACAGTTTAAAATAAATTTAAAATAAATTTTTATATAAAAAGTTCGAGCTCAGTAATAACGAAATATAAAATGTAATTAACAAAGCATTGGCAATCTATATGCAACTTAATTTAAACTTTTTATACAATTATAATTAAAAATTCATAGTGCAATAAAAATTTCATATATATTTTTTATTAGATTTTATAAAAATTTATTTTCTTCCAATGTTTTTTTTTCCAGGAAAATTCGATTAATTAAATTTTACTTAAATAAACAAATCCAATTTGTAAATAAAATCTTTTCTGTTAACAAATTTAAACTAATTTTGGCAATTAAGCTTTTAATTTATTATACAATAGACTTTTTTTTTGTGTTGAACAAATCAAATATTTATTCTTTGAATTTATATATAAATGACCCTTAAGGTAATATTACCCAAATGCTAATATCCCAAAAATAACTAAAAAAAAAAGAAAAAAAAAAGGATCTAATACTATAGAAAAAAAAATCCTTACACGAAATAGCGAACATATTAGGAAATCGTATAGAAGGCAAAACTCGTTAAGAATATTTATTAGACAAAATCAGGAGATCACGTTTTTGGTATAATTCGTATTTCTTAACATTAATTTCGGCAAAAATATTTATATACTTTGGGTAAAAACAATTTTCACTCATTTCCACTCCAAAATTCATGTTTTTCCTCTTTTTTTGTTTTAATATCGTAAACTTAAATAATAGCGGGGAAAAAAAAATTAAATTAAGTTTTTTTTTTGTGGGGGCTAACATACCCACACACATAAAGCACAAAAGAGAAAACAATCATTGCAGTGAAAATTAGAGGAACAAAAATTTTAAAATTCCTGACTCGTTTTAGGGGTTTTTTGTTTGTGTTACTTTTTTTTTGTATTTCGTTCCTTTTTTTTGGGGGTTTCCAATTGTATTTTTTCAGACAACACGAGGAAAAAACTAATGTTCTCTTGTAAGCTTACAATATTTTGTAACCTTTTAACCAGAGAGTCAAACCAGAATGGAACTGATAACCGAAAACGAAAACAACCACTATATTTTATTTTATGAACCGAAAACCGAAACGGAATCGAAATAATAAAATACAAGTGAACCGTAACCGTAACCGGAGAAGTATTTTTTATCGGTTAATTTCGTTCTTTTTCGTTCCGCTAGTGTAAAATTTCTGGAAAAAAAATGTGAAAATTTGATGAAAAACAGAATTCCATGCATTGTCAGATAACAATGATGATGAAGACGATGACGATATTATTCAGACCAACAATGGTGATTGTAGTATGATTGTTAATGAAGAAAAAATGCTAGCAAATCATGATGATAGTTGTTATGGTGTTGATGATAGTTGTTATGGTGATGTTCCAAATATTGAGTTAAGTGATGGGTTATGCTTTAGTACTTCAGTACGATGCGCAGCACATACTTTGCAATTGGCTATATATGACGTCATCAAAGAACAAAGAATTGCAAAAAAGTTGTGGAAATGCACATTTGTGTGTAAAAAACTACGTACAACTAATATATTGGTGCTCATTAAGGCGATGAACAAAAAACCCTAGAATTGACTGTCAAACTTGTTGGAATTCTTCCTATGACATGTTCGAACGTTTATTGGAATTAAAGATATCTGTCATTAAGTGGTGACAACTTATCCATTCTTAAAACTTTTAGAGATTGGAAGTTTGTTGAAGAGTTTATTGCAGTTTTTAAACCATTAAAAATTGCTACACTAAAGCTACAAAATGAGCAATTACTCCTTGGTTATTTTTATGGAGTATGGCTAGAGCTAAAATTAGAAATTTCAAAAATGAATACACCTCTCAGCCAAGAAGTACAGAAAGCAGTTAAATCCAGAGAAATAAATTTGCTTGAGAAAGATTACATTCTAGCCGCTTTGTATTTAGAGCCGCGCTATAAATTATTGTTGACAAAACTTCAAAACGATACTGCACGTGCATTTCTAATTCAAGTGGGCCAATTTTATTTAAAAACATTTACTCCAATAATAGGATCAAAAAGTCTTTTGAGCCAGCCAAACACTGAGAGTGCTAATGGTGTATCTGAATTCTCGCAGAAAAAGAAATGGAAATAAATTACAACCTAAATTACATCAATCACGAAAGTGAACATAAAATGGCGAAACTTAGTTTACAAATAAATAATTTTACACCTTCTCGGGAACCAACAAGCTCAGATATTTTACATTATTGGAAAATAAGAAGTACTTCTACTCCCGAATTAGAAGAACTTCCAAAAATTATACTGGCTATTTTTTTAATAATATTAAATGTACACTCTGTTTTTTATATATGTTTTTTTTTGTAGTAAAATGATATTTTTAGTTATATTTTTTTATAAATATAACAAAAAAAAAACCGTTTTGAACCGGTTTTCAAACCAGAACGTAACCGGAACGATAAGAATTTTAAACCCGGAATTCAACCGAATCAAAAAAAAAAATAAGGAACGTAACCGTAAACCGGAACATAAAAAAACTCTCTGATTGAATCTCATTAAATTTCCATATTTCCCCGATTTCTCGGGCAATTTTGAATATTTTTCGAAATGGTCTTCGGTAATTCGCTAGAAATTAAATTCCCTACACGGAGATACTAAATATGTGGGGATTGATTTCAGTTTTAAGGGTTTTCATTTTTTTGCTACAAATTCTGCTGTTTTGTATTGAATCTCATTAAATTTTCATATTTTCCCGATTTCTCGGCTAATTTTAATACCTTTTTCGAAAAGGTCTTGGGAAATTCGCTAGAAATTAAATTCCCTACACGGAGATACCCAATATGTGGGGATTGCTTTCAGTTTTAAGGGTTTTCTTTTTTTTGCTACAAATTCTGATGTTTTGTATTGAATCTCATTAAATTTCAATATTTTCCCGATTTCTCAGGCAATTTTGAATATTTATCGGAAAGGTCTTCTGAAATTCGCTAAAAATTAAATTCCCTATACGGAGATATTAAATATGTGGGGATTGCTTTCAGATTTAAGGGTTTTAATTTTTTTTCTACAAATTCTGATGTTTTGTATTGAATCTCATTAAATTTCCATATTTTCCCGATTTCTTGGGTAATTTTAAGACCTTTTTCGAAAAGGTCTTGGGAAATATCAAATATGTGGGGATTGCTTTCAGGGTTTTCATTTTTTTGCTACAAATTCTAATGTTTTATATTGAATCTCATTAAATTTCCTTATTTTCCCAATTTCTCGGGCAATTTTGAATACTTTTCGAAAAGGTCTTCGGAAATGCGCTAGAAATTAAATTCCTTACACGGAGATACCAAATATGTGGGGATTGCTTTCAGTTTTAAGGGTTTTTATTTTTTTGCTACAAATTCTGATGTTTTGTATTGAATCTCATTAAATTTCCATATTTTCCCGATTTCTTGGGCAATTTTAAGACCTTTTTCGAAAAGGTCTTGGGAAATTCGCTAGAAATTAAATTCCCTACACGGAGATACACAATATGTGGGGATTGCTTTCAGTTTTAAGGGTTTTCATTTCTTTGCTACAAATTCTGAAGTTTTGTATTTAAGCTGATTAAATTTTCATATTTTCCCGATTTGTCGGGCAATTTTGAATATTTTTCGGAAAGGTCTTCGGAAATTCGCTAAAAATTAAATTCCCTACCCGGAGATACCAAATATGTGGGGATTGCTTTCACTTTTAAGGGTTTTCATTTTTTTTGCTACAAATTCTGATGTTTTGTATTGAATCTCATTAAATTTCAATATTTTCCCGATTTGTCGGGCAATTTTGAATATTTTTCGTCTTCGCAAAATCGCTAGAAATTAAATTCCCTACACGGAGATACACAATATGTGGGGATTGCTTTCAGTTTTAAGGGTTTTCATTTCTTTGCTACAAATTCTGAAGTTTTGTATTTAAGCTGATTAAATTTTCATATTTTCCCGATTTGTCGGGAAATTTTGAATATTTTTCGAAAAGGTCTTCGGAAATGTGCTAGAAATTAAATTCCCTACAGGGAGATACCAAATAAGTATGGATTGCTTTCAGTTTTAAGGGTTTTCATTTTTTTCCTACAAATTCTGATGTTTTGTATTTAATCTGATTAAATTTTCATATTTTCCCGATTTGTCGGGCAATTTTGAATATTTTTCGAAAAGGTCTTCGGAAATTCGCTAGAAATTAAATTCCATACACGGAGTTACCAAATATGTGGGGATTGCTTTCAGTTTTAAGGGTTTTAATTTTTTTGCTACAAATTCTGATGTTTTGTATTGAATCTCATTAAATTTCCATATTTTCCCGATTTCTCGGGCAATTTTGAATATTTTTCGAAAATATGTGGGGATTGCTTTCAGTTTTCAGGGTTTTCATTTTTTTTCTACAAATTCTGATGTTTTGTATTGAATCTCATTAAATTTCCTTATTTTCCCAATTTCTCGGGTAATTTTGAATATTTTTCGAAAAGGTCTTCGGAAATGCACTAGAAATTATATTCCCTACACGGAGATACTAAATATGTGGGGATTGATTTCAGTTTTAATGGTTTTCATTTTTTTGCTATAAATTCTGCTGTTTTGTATTGAATCTCATTAAATTTCAATATTTTCCTGATTTCTCGGGCAATTTTGAATATTTTTCGGAAAGGTCTTCGGAAATTCGCTAAAAATTAAATTCCCTACACGGAGATACCAAATATGTGGGGATTGCTTTCAGTTTTAAGGGTTTTCATTTTTTTGCTACAAATTCTAATGTTTTGTATTGAATCTAATTAAATTTCAATATTTTGCCGATTTCTCGGGCAATTTTGAATATTTTTCGGAAAGGTCTTCGGAAATGCGCTTGAAATTAAATTCCCTACATGGAGATACCAAATATGTGGGATTGCTTTCAGTTTTAAGGCTTTTCATCTTTTTGCTACAAATTCTGATGTTTTGTATTGAATCTCATTAAATTTCAATATTTTCCCGATTTCTCGGGCAATTTTAAATATTTTTCGGAAAGGTCTTCGGAAATTCGCTAAAAATTAAATTCCCTACACGGAGATACCAAATATGTGGGGATTGCTTTCAGTTTTAACGGTTTTAAATTTTGCTACAAATTCTAATGTTTTGTATTGAATCTCATTAAATTTCAATATTTTGTATTGAATCTCATTAAATTTCAATATTTTCCCGATTTCTGGGGCAATTTTGAATATTTTTCGAAAAATCGGAAATACGCTAGAAATTAAATCCCCTACTTCGGAAATACGCTAGAAATTAAATTCCCTACACGGAAATACCAAATATGTGTGGATTGCTTTCACTTTTAAGGGTTTTCATTTTTTTGCTACAAATTCTGATGTTTTGTATTGAATCTCATTAAATTTCAATATTTTCCCGATTTCTCGGGCAATTTTGAATATTTTTCGGAAAGGTCTTCGGAAATTCGCTAAATATTAAATTCCCTACACGGAGATACCAAATATGTGGGGATTGCATTCAGTTTTAAGGGTTTTCATTTTTTTGCTACAAATTCTAATGTTTTGTATCGAATCTCTTTAAATTTCAATATTTTCCCGATTTCTCGGGCAATTTTGAATATTTTTCGGAAAGGTCTTCGGAAATGCGCTAAAAATTAAATTCCCTACATGGAGATACCAAATATGTGGGGATTGCTTTCAGTTTTAATGGTTTTCATTTTTTGCTACAAATTCTAATGTTTTGTATTGAATCTCATTAAATTTCAATATTTTGCCGATTTCTCGGGCAATTTTGAATATTTTTCGGAAAGGTCTTCGGAAATTCGCTAAATATTAAATTCCCTACACGGAGATACCAAATATGTGGGGATTGCATTCAGTTTTAAGGGTTTTCATTTTTTTGCTACAAATTCTAATGTTTTGTATCGAATCTCTTTAAATTTCAATATTTTCCCGATTTCTCGGGCAATTTTGAATATTTTTCGAAAAGGTCTTCGGAAATACGCTAGAAATTAAATTCCCTACACGGAGATACCAAATATGTGGGATTGCTTTCAGTTTTAACGGTTTTAAATTTTGCTACAAATTCTAATGTTTTGTATTGAATCTCATTACATTTCAATATTTTGTATTGAATCTCATTAAATTTTAATGTTTTCCCGATTTCTGGGGCAATTTTGAATATTTTTCGAAAAATCGGAAATACGCTAGAAATTAAATTCCCTACTTCGGAAATACGCTAGAAATTAAATTCCCTACACGGAAATACCAAATATGTGGGGATTGCTTTCACTTTTAAGGGTTTTCATTTTTTTGCTACAAATTCTGATGTATTGAATCTCATTAAATTTCAATATTTTCCCGATTTCTCGGGCAATTTTGAATATTTTTCGGAAAGGTCTTCGGAAATTCGCTAAATATTAAATTCCCTACACGGAGATACCAAATATGTGGGGATTGCATTCAGTTTTAAGGGTTTTCATTTTTTTGCTACAAATTCTAATGTTTTGTATCGAATCTCATTAAATTTCAATATTTTCCCGATTTCTCGGGCAATTTTCAATATTTTTCGGAAAGGTCTTCGGAAATGCGCTAAAAATTAAATTCCCTACATGGAGATACCAAATATGTGGGGATTGCTTTCAGTTTTAATGGTTTTCATTTTTTTGCTACAAATTCTAATGTTTTGTATTGAATCTCATTAAATTTCAATATTTTGCCGATTTCTCGGGCAATTTTGAATATTTTTCGAAAAGGTCTTCGGAAATACGCTAGAAATTAAATTCCATACACGGAGATACCAAATATGTGGGGATTGCTTTCACTTTTAAGGGTTTTCATTTTTTTGCTACAAATTCTGATGTTTTGTATTGAATCTCATTAAATTTCAATATTTTCCCGATTTCTCGAGCAATTTTGAATATTTTTCGGAAAGGTCTTCGGAAATTCGCTAAAAATTAAATTCCCTACACGGAGATACCAAATATGTGGGGATTGCTTTCAGTTTTAACGGTTTTCATTTTTTTGCTACAAATTCTAATGTTTTGTATTGAATCTCATTAAATTTCAATATTTTCCCGATTTCTCGGGCAATTTTGAATATTTTTCGGAAAGGTCTTCGGAAATTCGCTAAAAATTAAATTCCCTACACGGAGATACCAAATATGTGGGGATTGCTTTCAGTTTTAACGGTTTTCATTTTTTTGCTACAAATTCTTATGTTTTGTATTGAATCTCATTAAATTTCAATATTTTCCCGATTTCTCGGGCAATTTTGAATATTTTTCGGAAAGGTCTTCGGAAATTCGCTAAAAATTAAATTCCCTACACGGAGATACCAAATATGTGGGGATTGCTTTCAGTTTTAATGGTTTTCATTTTTTTGCTACAAATTCTAATGTTTTGTATTGAATCTCATTAAATTTCAATATTTTCCCGATTTCTCGGGCAATTTTGAATATTTTTCGAAAAGGTCGTCGGAAATACGCTAGAAATTAAATTCCCTACACGGAAATACCAAATATGTGGGGATTGCTTTCACTTTTAAGGGTTTTCATTTTTTTGCTACAAATTCTGATGTTTTGTATTGAATTCATTAAATTTCAATATTTTCCCGATTTCTCGGGGAATTTTGAATATTTTTCGGAAAGGTCTTCGGAAATGCGCTAAAAATTAAATTCCCTACATGGAGATACCAAATATGTGGGGATTGCTTTCAGTTTTAATGGTTTTAATTTTTTTGCTACAAATTCTAATGTTTTGTATTGAATCTCATTAAATTTCAATATTTTCCCGATTTCTCGGGCAATTTTGAATATTTTTCGAAAAGGTGGTCGGGAATACGCTAGAAATTAAATTCCCTACACGGAAATACCAAATATGTGGGGATTGCTTTCACTTTTAAGGGTTTTCATTTTTTTGCTACAAATTCTGATGTTTTGTATTGAATCTCATTAAATTTCAATATTTTCCCGATTTCTCGAGCAATTTTGAATATTTTTCGGAAAGGTCTTCGGAAATTCGCTAAAAATTAAATTCCCTACACGGAGATACCAAATATGTGGGGATTGCTTTCAGTTTTAATGGTTTTCATTTTTTTGCTACAAATTCTAATGTTTTGTATTGAATCTCATTAAATTTCAATATTTTGCCGATTTCTCGGGCAATTTTGAATATTTTTCGAAAAGGTCTTCGGAAATACGCTAGAAATTAAATTCCATACACGGAGATACCAAATATGTGGGGATTGCTTTCACTTTTAAGGGTTTTCATTTTTTTGCTACAAATTCTGATGTTTTGTATTGAATCTCATTAAATTTCAATATTTTCCCGATTTCTCGAGCAATTTTGAATATTTTTCGGAAAGGTCTTCGGAAATTCGCTAAAAATTAAATTCCCTACACGGAGATACCAAATATGTGGGGATTGCTTTCAGTTTTAACGGTTTTCATTTTTTTGCTACAAATTCTAATGTTTTGTATTGAATCTCATTAAATTTCCAAATTTTCCCGATTTCTCGGGCAATTTTGAATATTTTTCGAAAAGGTCTTCGGAAATTCGCTAATAATTAAATTCCCTACACGGATATGTGGGGATTGCTATCAGTTTTAATGGTTTTCATTTTTTTGCTACAAATTCTGATGTTTTGTATTGAATCTCATTAAATTTCCATATTTTCCCGATTTCTCGGGCAATTTTGAATATTTTTCGAAAAGGTCGCCGGAAATACGCTAGAAATTAAATTCCCTACACGGAAATACCAAATATGTGGGGATTGCTTTCACTTTTAAGGGTTTTCATTTTTTTGGTACAAATTCTGATGTTTTGTATTGAATTCATTAAATTTCAATATTTTCCCGATTTCTCGGGGAATTTTGAATATTTTTCGGAAAGGTCTTCGGAAATTCGCTAAAAATTAAATTCCCTACATGTAGCCAACTATGTGGGGATTGCTTTCAGTTTTAATGGTTTTCATTTTTTTGCTACAAATTCTAATGTTTTGTATTGAATCTCATTAAATTTCAATATTTTCCCGATTTCTCGGGCAATTTTGAATATTTTTCGAAAAGGTCGTCGGAAATACGCTAGAAATTAAATTCCCTACACGGAAATACCAAATATGTGGGGATTGCTTTCAGTTTTAAGGGTTTTCATTTTTTTGCTACAAATTCTAATGTTTTGTATTGAATCTTATTAAATTTCAATATTTTCCCGAATTCTCGGGCAATTTTGAATATTTTTCGGAAAGGTTTTCGGAAATTCGCTAAAAATTAAATTCCCTACACGGAGATACCAAATATGTGGGGATTCCTTTCAGTTTTAAGGGTTTTCATTTTTTTGCTACAAATTCTAATGTTTTGTATTGAATCTCATTAAATTTCAATATTTTCCTGATTTCTCGGGAATTTTGAATATTTTTCGGAAAGGGCTTCGGAAATTCGCTAAAAATTAAATTCCCTACAGGGAGATACCAAATATGTGGGGATTGCTTTCAGTTTTAACGATTTTCATTTTTTTGCTACAAATTCTAATGTTTTGTATTGAATCTCATTAAATGTCAATATTTTCCCGATTTCTCGGGCAATTTTGAATATTTTTCGGAAAGGTCTTCGGAAATTCGCTAAAAATTAAATTCCCTACACGGAGATACCAAATATGTGGGAATTGCTTTCACTTTTAAGGGTTTCCATTTTTTTGCTACAAATTCTGATGTTTTGTATTGAATCTCATTAAATTTCAATATTTTCCCGATTTCTCGGGCAATTTTGAATATTTTTCGGAAAGGTCTTACCAAATATGTGGGGATTGCTTGCTCGGGCAATTTTGAATATTTTTCGGAAAGGTCTAGGAGATACCAAATATGTGGGGATTGCTTGCAGTTTTAAGGGTTTTCATTTTTTTGCTACAAATTCTAATGTTTTGTATTGAATCTCATTAAATTTCAATATTTTCCCGATTTCTCGGGCAATTTTGAATATTTTTCGGAAAGGTCTTCGGAAATGCGCTTGAAATTAAATTCCCTACATGGAGATACCAAATATGTGGGATTGCTTTCAGTTTTAAGGGTTTTCATTTTTTTGCTACAAATTCTGATGTTTTGTATTGAATCTCATTAAATTTCAATATTTTCCCGATTTCTCGGGCAATTTTAAATATTTTTCGGAAAGGTCTTCGGAAATTCGCTAAAAATTAAATTCCCTACACGGAGATACCAAATATGTGGGGATTGCTTTCAGTTTTAACGGTTTTCATTTTTTTGCTACAAATTCTAATGTTTTGTATTGAATCTCATTAAATTTCAATATTTTGCCGATTTCTCGGGCAATTTTGAATATTTTTCGGAAAGGTCTTCGGAAATTCGCTAAAAATTAAATTCCCTACACGGAGATACCAAATATGTGGGGATTGCTTTCACTTTTAAGGGTTTCCAATTTTTTGCTACAAATTCTGATGTTTTGTATTGAATCTCATTAAATTTCAATATTTTCCCGATTTCTCGAGCAATTTTGAATATTTTTTCGGAAAGGTCTTCGGAAATTCGCTAAAAATTAAATTCCCTACACGGAGATACCAAATATGTGGGGATTGCTTTCAGTTTTAAGGGTTTTCATTTTTTTGCTACAAATTCTGATGTTTTGTATTGAATCTCATTAAATTTCAATATTTTCCCGATTTCTCGGGCAATTTTGAATATTTTTCGGAAAGGTTTTCGGAAATTCGCTAAAAATTAAATTCCCTACACGGAGATACCAAAAATGTGGGGATTGCTTTCAGTTTTAAGGGTTTTCATTTTTTTGCTACAAATTCTAATGTTTTGTATTGAATCTCATTAAATTTCAATATTTTCCCGATTTCTCGGGCAATTTTGAATATTTTTCGGAAAGGTCTTCGGAAATTCGCTAAAAATTAAATTCCCTACACGGAGATACCAAATATTTGGGGATTGCTTTCAGTTTTAACGATTTTCATTTTTTTGCTACAAATTCTAATGTTTTGTATTGAATCTCATTAAACGTCAATATTTTCCCGATTTCTCGGGCAATTTTGAATATTTTTCGGAAAGGTCTTCGGAAATTCGCTAAAAATTAAATTCCCTACACGGAGATACCAAATATGTGGGGATTGCTTTCACTTTTAAGGGTTTTCATTTTTTTGCAACAAATTCTGATGTTTTGTATTGAATCTCATTAAATTTCAATATTTTCCGAATTCTCGGGCAATTTTGAATATTTTTCGAAAAGGTCTTCGGAAATGCGCTAGAAATTAAATTCCCTACACGGAAATACCAAATATGTGGGGATTACTTTCACTTTTAAGGGTTTCCATTTTTTTGCTACAAATTCTGATGTTTTGTATTGAATCTCATTAAATTTCAATATTTTCCCGATTTCTCGGGCAATTTTGAATATTTTTCGGAAAGGTATTCGGAAATTCGCTAAAAATTAAATTCCCTACACGGAGATACCAAATATGTGGGGATTGCTTTCAGTTTTAAGGGTTTTCATTTTTTTGCTACAAATTCTAATGTTTTGTATTGAATCTCATTAAATTTCAATATTTTCCCGATTTCTCGGGCAATTTTGAATATTTTTCGGAAAGGTCTTCGGAAATGCGCTTGAAATTAAATTCCCTACATGGAGATACCAAATATGTGGGATTGCTTTCAGTTTTAAGGGTTTTCATTTTTTTGCTACAAATTCTGATGTTTTGTATTGAATCTCATTAAATTTCAATATTTTCCCGATTTCTCGGGCAATTTTAAATATTTTTCGGAAAGGTCTTCGGAAATTTGCTAAAAATTAAATTCCCTACACGGAGATACCAAATATGTGGGGATTGCTTTCAGTTTTAACGGTTTTAAATTTTGCTACAAATTCTAATGTTTTGTATTGAATCTCATTAAATTTCAATATTTTGTATTGAATCTCATTAAATTTCAATATTTTCCCGATTTCTGGGGCAATTTTGAATATTTTTCGAAAAATGGGAAATACGCTAGAAATTAAATTCCCTACTTCGGAAATACGCTAGAAATTAAATTCCCTACACGGAAATACCAAATATGTGGGGATTGCTTTCAGTTTTAAGGGTTTTCATTTTTTGCTACAAATTCTAATGTTTTGTATCGAATCTCATTAAATTTCAATATTTTCCTGATTTCTCGGGAAATTTTGAATATTTTTCGAAAAGGTCTTCGGAAATGCGCTAGAAATTAAATTCCCTACACGGAAATACCAAATATGTGGGGATTGCTTTCACTTTTAAGGGTTTCCATTTTTTTGCTACAAATTCTGATGTTTTGTATTGAATCTAATTAAATTTCAATATTTTCCCGATTTCTCGGGCAATTTTGAATATTTTTCGGAAAGGTCTTCGGAAATTCGCTAAAAATTAAATTCCCTACACGGAGATACCAAATATGTGGGGATTGTTTTCAGTTTTAATTGTTTTCATTTTTTTGCTACAAATTCTGATGTTTTGTATTGAATCTCATTAAATTTCAATATTTTCCCGATTTCTCGGGCAATTTTGAATATTTTTCGAAAAGGTCTCCGGAAATGCGCTTGAAATTAAATTCCCTACACGGAGATACCAAATATGTGGGATTGCTTTCAGTTTTAAGGGTTTTCATTTTTTTGCTACAAATTCTGATGTTTTGTATTGAATCTCAATAAATTTCAATATTTTCCCGAATTCTCGGGCAATTTTAAATATTTTTCGGAAAGGTCTTCGGAAATTCGCTAAAAATTAAATTCCCTACACGGAGATACCAAATATGTGGGGATTGCTTTCAGTTTTAATGGTTTTTAATTTTGCTACAAATTCTAATGTTTTGTATTGAATCTTATTAAATTTCAATATTTTGTATTGAATCTCATTAAGTTTCAATATTTTCCCGATTTCTGGGGCAATTTTGAATATTTTTCGAAAAATCGGAAATACGCGAGAAATTAAATTCCCTACTTCGGAAATACGCTAGAAATTAAATTCCCTACACGGAAATACCAAATATGTGGGGATTGTTTCACTTTTAAGGGTTTTCATTTTTTTGCTACAAATTCTGATGTTTTGTATTGAATCTCATTAAATTTCAATATTTTCCCGATTTCTCGGGCAATTTTGAATATTTTTCGGAAAGGTCTTCGGAAATGCGCTTGAAATTAAATTCCCTACACGGAGATACCAAATTTGTGGGATTGTTTTCAGTTTTAAGGGTTTTCATTTTTTTGCTACAAATTCTGATGTTTTGTATTGAATCTCATTAAATTTCAATATTTTCCCGATTTCTCGGGCAATTTTGAATATTTTTCGATATGGTCTTCGGAAATGCGCTTGAAATTAAATTCCCTACACGGAAATACCAAATATGTGGGGATTGCTTTCAGTTTTAACGGTTTTAATTTTTTGCTACAAATTCTAATGTTTTGTATTGAATCTCATTAAATTTCAATATTTTCCCGATTTCTCGGGAAATTTTGAATATTTTTCGGAAAGGTCTTCGGAAATTCGCTAAAAATTAAATTCCCTACACGGAGATACCAAATATGTGGGGATTGCTTTCACTTTTAAGGTTTTTCAATTTTTTGCTACAAATTCTGATGTTTTGTATTGAATCTCATTAAATTTCAATATTTTCCCGATTTCTCGGGCAATTTTGAATATTTTTCGGAAAGGTCTTCGGAAATTGGCTAAAAATTAAATTCCCTACATGGAGGTACCAAATATGTGTGGATTGCTTTCAGGGTTTTCATTTTTTTGCTACAAATTCTAATGTTTTGTATTGAATCTCATTAAATTTCAATATTTTCCCGATTTCTCGGGCAATTTTGAATATTTTTCGAAAAGGTCTTCGGAAATGCGCTAGAAATTAAACTCCCTACACGGAAATACCAAATATGTGGGGATTGCTTTCACTTTTAAGGGTTTTCATATTTTTGCTACAAATTCTGAAGTTTTGTATTGAATCTCATTAAATTTCAATATTTTCCCGATTTCTCGGGCAATTTTGAATATTTTTCGGAAAGGTCTTCGGAAATTCGCTAAAAATTAAACTCCCTACACGGAAATACCAAATATGTGGGGATTGCTTTCAGTTTTAAGGGTTTTCATTTTTTTGCTACAAATTCTGATGTTTTGTATTGAATCTCATTAAATTTCAATATTTTCCCGATTTCTCGGGCAATTTTGAATATTTTTCGGAAAGGTCTTCGGAAATTCGCTAAAAATTAAATTCCCTACACGGAGATACCAAATATGTGGGGATTGCTTTCACATTTAAGGGTTTTAAATTTTTTGCTACAAATTCTGATGTTTTGTATTGAATCTAATTAAATTTCAATATTTTCCCGATTTCTCCGGCAAGTTTGAATATTTTTCGGAAAGGTCTTCGGAAATTGGCTAAAAATTAAATTCCCTACATGGAGATACCAAATATGTGTGGATTGCTTTCAGGGTTTTCATTTTTTTGCGACAAATTCTAATGTTTTGTATTGAATCTCATTAAATTTCAATATTTTGCCGATTTCTCGGTCAATTTTGAATATTTTTCGAAAAGGTCTTCGGAAATGCGCTAGAAATTAAATTCCCTACACGGAGATACCAAATATGTGGGGATTGCTTTCAGTTTTAAGGGTTTTCATATTTTTGCTACAAATTCTGAAGTTTTGTATTGAATCTCATTAAATTTCAATATTTTCCCGATTTCTCGGGCATTTTTGAATATTTTTCGGAAAGGTCTTCGGAAATTCGCTAAAAATTAAATTCCTTACACGGAAATACCAAATATGTGGGGATTGCTTTTAGTTTTAAGGGTTTTCATTTCTTTGCTACATATTCTAATGTTTTGTATTGAATCTAATTAAATTTCAATATTTTCCCGATTTCTCGGGCAATTTTGAATATTTTTCGATATGGTCTTCGGAAATGCGCTTGAAATTAAATTCCCTACACGGAAATACCAAATATGTGGGGATTGCTTTCACTTTTAACGGTTTTCATTTTTTTTGCTACAAATTCTGATGTTTTGTATTAATCTCATTAAATTTCAATATTTTCCCGATTTCTCGAGCAATTTTGAATATTTTTCGGAAAGGTCTTCGGAAATTCGCTAAAAATTAAATTCCCTACACGGAGATACCAAATATGTGGGGATTGCTTTCAGTTTAAACGGTTTTCATTTTTTTGCTACAAATTCTAATGTTTTGTATTGAATCATTAAATTTCCATATTTTCCCGATTTCTCGGGAAATTTTGAATATTTTTCGGAAAGGTCTTCGGAAATTCGCTAAAAATTAAATTCCCTACACGGAGATACCAAATATGTGGGGATTGCTTTCAGTTTTAAAGGTTTTCATTTTTTTGCTACAAATTCTAATGTTATGTATTGAATCTAATTAAATTTCAATATTTTCCCGATTTCTCGGGCAATTTTGAATATTTCTCGATATGGTCTTCGGAAATGCGCTTGAAATTAAATTCCCTACACGGAAATACCAAATATGTGGGGATTGCTTTCACTTTTAACGGTTTTCATTTTTTTTGCTACAAATTCTGATGTTTTGTATTAATCTCATTAAATTTCAATATTTTACCGATTTCTCGAGCAATTTTGAATATTTTTCGGAAAGGTCTTCGGAAATACGCTAAAAATTAAATTCCCTACACGGAGATACCAAATATGTGCGGATTGCTTTCACTTTTAAGGGTTTTCATTTTTTTGCTACAAATTCTAATGTTTTGTATTGAATCTCATTAAATTTCAATATTTTCCCGATTTCTCGGGCAATTTTGAATATTTTTCGAAAAGGTCTTCGGAAATGCGCTTGAAATTAAATTCTGTACACGGAAATACCAAATATGTGGGGATTGCTTTCACTTTTAAGGGTTTTCATTTTTTTGCTATAAATTCTGAAATTTTGTATTGAATCTCATTAAATTTCAATATTTTCCCGCTTTCTCGAGCAATTTGGAATATTTTTCGGAAAGGTCTTCGGAAATTCGCTAAAAATTAAATTCGCTACACGGAGATACCAAATATGTGGGTATTGCATTCAGTTTTAAGGGTTTTCATTTTTTTGCTACAAATTCTAATGTTTTGTATTGAATCTCATTAAATTTCAATATTTTCCCGATTTCTCGGGCTATTTTGAATATTTTTCGGAAACGTCTTCGGAAATTCACTAAAAATTAATTTCCCTACACGGAGATGCCAAATATGTGGGGATTGCTTTCAGTTTTAAGGGTTTTCATTTTTTTGCTACAAATTCTAATGTTTTGTATTAAATCTCATTAAATTTCCATATTTTCCCGATTTCTCGGGCAATTTTGAATATTTTTCGAAAAGGTCGTCGGAAATGTGGTAGAAATTAGATTCCCTACACGGAAATACCAATAGGTCTTCGGAAATTGGCTAAAAATTCCCTACATGGAGATACCAAATATGTGTGGATTGCTTTCAGGGTTTTCATTTTTTTGCTACAAATTCTAATGTTTTGTATTGAATCTCATTAAATTTCAATATTTTCCCGATTTCTCGGGCAATTTTGAATATTTTTCGGAAACGTCTTCGGAAATTCACTAAAAATTAATTTCCCAACACGGAGATACCAAATATGTGGGGATTGCTTTCAGTTTTAAGGGTTTTCATTTTTTTGCTACAAATTCTAATGTTTTGTATCAAATCTCATTAAATTTCCATATTTTCCCGATTTCTCGGGCAATGTTGAATATTTTTCGAAAAGGTCGTCGGAAATGTGGTAGAAATTAGATTCCCTACACGGAAATACCAATAGGTCTTCGGAAATTGGCTAAAAATTCCCTACATGGAGATACCAAATATGTGTGGATTGCTTTCAGGGTTTTCATTTTTTTGCTACAAATTCTAATGTTTTGTATTGAATCTCATTAAATTTCAATATTTTCCGGATTTCTCGGGCAATTTTGAATATTTTGCGAAAACGTCTTCGGAAATGCTCTAGAAATTAAATTCCCTACACGGAAATACCAAATATGTGGGGATTGCTTTCACTTTTAAGGGTTTTCATATTTTTGCTACAAATTCTGAAGTTTTGTATTGAATCTCATTAAATTTCAATATTTTCCCGATTTCTCGGGCAATTTTGAATATTTTTCGGAAAGGTATTCGGAAATTCGCTAAAAATTAAATTCCCTACACGGAAATACCAAATATGTGGGGATTGCTTTCAGTTTTAAGGGTTTTCATTTCTTTGCTACAAATTCTAATGTTTTGTATTGAATCTAATTAAATTTCAATATTTTCCCGATTTCTCGGGCAATTTTGAATATTTTTCGATATGGTCTTCGGAAATGCGCTTGAAATTAAATTCCCTACACGGAAATACCAAATATGTGGGGATTGCTTTCACTTTTAACGGTTTTCATTTTTTTTGCTACAAATTCTGATGTTTTGTATTAATCTCATTAAATTTCAATATTTTCTCGATTTCTCGAGCAATTTTGAATGTTTTTCGGAAAGGTCTTCGGAAATTCTCTAAAAATTAAATTCCCTACACGGAGATGCCAAATATGTGGGGATTGCTTTCAGTTTTAAGGGTTTTCATTTTTTTGCTATAAATTCTAATGTTTTGTATTGAATCTCATTAAATTTCAATATTTTCCTGATTTCTCGGGCAATTTTGAATATTTTTCGGAAAGGTCTTCGGAAATTCGCTAAAAATTAAATTCCCTACACGGAGATACCAAATATGTGGGGATTGCTTTCAGTTTTAAGGGTTTTCATTTTTTTGCTACAAATTCTGAAGTTTTGTATTGAATCTCATTAAATTTCAATATTTTCCCGATTTCTCGGGCAATTTTGAATATTTTTCGGAAAGGTATTCGGAAATTCGCTAAAAATTAAATTCCCTACACGGAAATTCCAAATATGTGGGGATTGCTTTCAGTTTTAAGGGTTTTCATTTCTTTGCTACAAATTCTAATGTTTTGTATTGAATCTAATTAAATTTCAATATTTTCCCGATTTCTCGGGCAATTTTGAATATTTTTCGATATGGTCTTCGGAAATGCGCTTGAAATTAAATTCCCTACACGGAAATACCAAATATGTGGGGATTGCTTTGACTTTTAACGGTTTTCATTTTTTTTGCTACAAATTCTGATGTTTTGTATTAATCTCATTAAATTTCAATATTTTCCCGATTTCTCGAGCAATTTTGAATGTTTTTCGGAAAGGTCTTCGGAAATTCGCTAAAAATTAAATTCCCTACACGGAGATGCCAAATATGTGGGGATTGCTTTCAGTTTTAAGGGTTTTCATTTTTTTGCTACAAATTCTAATGTTTTGTATTGAATCTCATTAAATTTCAATATTTTCCTGATTTCTCGGGCAATTTTGAATATTTTTCGGAAAGGTCTTCGGAAATTCGCTAAAAATTAAATTCCCTACACGGAGATACCAAATATGTGGGGATTGCTTTCAGTTTTAAGGGTTTTCATTTTTTTGCTACAAATTCTAATGTTTTGTATTGAATCTAATTAAATTTCAATATTTTCCCGATTTCTCCGGCAATTTGGAATATTTTTCGGAAACGTCTTCGGAAATTCACTAAAAATTAATTTCCCTACACGGAGATACCAAATATGTGGGGATTGCTTTCAGTTTTAAGGGTTTTCATTTTTTTGCTACAAATTCTAATGTTTTGTATTGAATATCATTAAATTTCCATATTTTCCCGATTTCTCCGGCAATTTTGAATATTTTTCGAAAAGGTCTTCGGAAATGTAATAGAAATTAAATTCCCTACACGGAAATACCAAATATGTGGGGATTGCTTTCACTTTTAAGGGTTTTCATTTTTTTGCTACAAATTCTGATGTTTTGTATTGAATCTCTTTAAATTTCAATATTTTGTATTGAATCTAATTAAATTTCAATATTTTCCCGATTTCTCGGGCAATTTTGAATATTTTTCGGAATGGTCTTCGGAAATGCGCTAGAAATTAAATTCCCTACACGGAAATACCAAATATGTGGGGATTGTTTTCACTTTTAAGGGTTTTCATTTTTTTGCTACAAATTCTGATGTTTTGTATTGAATCTCATTAAATTTCAATATTTTCCCGATTTCTCGGGCAATTTTGAATATTTTTTGGAAAGGTCTTCGGAAATTCGCTAAAAATTAAATTCCCTACACGGAGATACCAAATATGTGGGGATTGCTTTCAGTTTTAAGGGTTTTCATTTTTTTGCTACAAATTCTAATGTTTTGTATTGAATCTCATTAAATTTCAATATTTTCCCGATTTCTCGGGCAATTTTGAATATTTTTCGAAATGGTCTTCGGAAATGCGCTTGAAATTAAATTCTCTACACGGAAATACCAAATATGTGGGGATTGCTTTCACTTTTAAGGGTTTTCATTTTTTTGCTACAAATTCTGATGTTTTGTATTGAATCTCATTAAATTTCAATATTTTCCCGATTTCTCGGGCAATTTTGAATATTTTTCGGAAAGGTCTTCGGAAATTCGCTAAAAATTAAATTGCCTACACGGAGATACCAAATATATGGGGATTGCTTTCAGTTTTAAGGGTTTTCATTTTTTTTGCTACAAATTCTAATGTTTTGTATTGAATCTCATTAAATTTCAATATTTTCCCGATTTCTCGGGCAATTTTGAATATTTTTTGGAAAGGTCTTCGGAAATGCGCTTGAAATTAAATTCCCTACACGGCGATACCAAATATGTGGGGATTGCTTTCAGTTTTAAGGGTTTTCATTTTTTTGCTACAAATTCTGATGTTTTGTATTGAATATCATTATTCAATATTTTCCCGATTTCAATATTTTCCCGATTTCTTGGGCAATTTTGAATATTTTTCGGAAAGGTCTTCCGAAATTCGCTAAAAATTAAATTCCCTACATGGAGATACCAAATATGTGGGGATTGCTTTCAGTTTTAACGGTTTTCATTTTTTTGCTACAAATTCTAATGTTTTGTACTGAATCTCATTAAATTTCAATATTTTCCGAATTCTCGGGCAATTTTGAATATTTTTCGAAAAGGTCTTTGGAAATGCGCTAGAAATTAAATTCCCTACACGGAAATACCAAATATGTGGGGATTGCTTTCATTTTTAAGGGTTTCCATTTTTTTGCTACAAATTCTGATGTTTTGTATTGAATCTCATTAAATTTCAATATTTTCCCGATTTCTCGGGCAATTTTGAATATTTTTCGGAAAGGTCTTCGGAAATTCGATAAAAATTAAATTCCCTACACGGAGATACCAAATATGTGGGGATTGCTTTCAGTTTTAAGGGTTTTCATTTTTTTGCTACAAATTCTAATGTTTTGTATTGAATCTCATTAAATTTCAATATTTTCCGAATTCTCGGGCAATTTTGAATAATTTCCGAAAAGGTCTTCGGAAATGCGCTAGAAATTAAATTCCCTACACTGAAATACCAAATATGTGGGGATTGCTTTCAGTTTTAACGGTTTTCATTTTTTTGCTACAAATTCTAATGTTTTGTATTGAATCTAATTAAATTTCAATATTTTCCCGATTTCTCAGGCAATTTTGAATATTTTTCGGAAAATTCTTCGGAAATTCGCTAAAAATTAAATTCCCTACATGGAGATACCAAATATGTGTGGACTACTTTCACTTTTAAGGGTTTCCATTTTTTTGCTACAAATTCTGATGTTTTGTATTGAATCTCATTAAATTTCAATATTTTCCCGATTTCTCGAGCAATTTTAAATATTTTTCGGAAAGGTCTTCGGAAATTCGCTAAAAATTAAATTCCCTACATGGAGATACCAAATATGTGTGGAACACTTTCACTTTTAAGGTTTTTCATTTTTTTGCTACAAATTCTGATGTTTTGTATTGAATCTCATTAAATTTCAATATTTTCCCGATTTCTCGGGAAATTTTGAATATTTTTCGGAAAGGTCTTCGGAAATTCGCTAAAAATTAAATTCCCTACACGGAAATACCAAATATGTGGGGATTGCTTTCAGTTTTAACGGTTTTCATTTTTTTGCTACAAATTCTAATGTTTTGTATTGAATCTAATTAAATTTCAATATTTTCCCGATTTCTGGGGCAATTTTGAATATTTTTCGGAAAGGTCTTCGGAATTTCGCTAAAAATTAAATTCCCTACACGGAGATACCAAATATGTGGGAATTGCTTTCAGTTTTAAGGGTTTTCATTTTTTTGCTATAAATTCTAATGTTTTTTATTGAATCTCATTAAATTTCAATATTTTACCGATTTCTCGGGCAATTTTGAATATTTTTCGAAAAGGTCTTCGGAAATGCGCTAGAAATTAAATTCCGCACACGGAAATACCAAATATGTGGGGATTGCTTTCAGTTTTAAGGGTTTTCATTTTTTTGCTACAAATTCTGATGTTTTGTATTGAATCTCATTAAATTTCAATATTTTCCCGATTTCTCGGGCAATTTTGAATATTTTTTGGAAAGGTCTTCGGAAATTCGCTAAAAATTAAATTCCCTACACGGAGATACCAAATATGTGGGGATTGCTTTCAGTTTTAAGGGTTTTCATTTTTTTGATACAAATTCTAATGTTTTGTATTGAATCTCATTAAATTTCAATATTTTCCCGATTTCTCGGGCAATTTTGAATATTTTTCGAAATGGTCTTCGGAAATGCGCTTGAAATTAAATTCTCTACACGGAAATACCAAATATGTGGGGATTGCTTTCACTTTTAAGGGTTTTCATTTTTTTGCTACAAATTCTGATGTTTTGTATTGAATCTCATTAAATTTCAATATTTTCCCGATTTCTCGGGCAATTTTGAATATTTTTCGGAAAGGTCTTCGGAAATTCGCTAAAAATTAAATTGCCTACACGGAGATACCAAATATATGGGGATTGCTTTCAGTTTTAAGGGTTTTCATTTTTTTGCTACAAATTCTAATGTTTTGTATTGAATCTCATTAAATTTCAATATTTTCCCGATTTCTCGGGCAATTTTGAATATTTTTTGAAAAGGTCTTCGGAAATGCGCTTGAAATTAAATTCCCTACACGGCGATACCAAATATGTGGGGATTGCTTTCACTTTTAAGGGTTTTCATTTTTTTGCTACAAATTCTGATGTTTTGTATTGAATATCATTATTCAATATTTTCCCGATTTCAATATTTTCCCGATTTCTTGGGCAATTTTGAATATTTTTCGGAAAGGTCTTCCGAAATTCGCTAAAAATTAAATTCCCTACATGGAGATACCAAATATGTGGGGATTGCTTTCAGTTTTAACGGTTTTCATTTTTTTGCTACAAATTCTAATGTTTTGTACTGAATCTCATTAAATTTCAATATTTTCCGAATTCTCGGGCAATTTTGAATATTTTTCGAAAAGGTCTTTGGAAATGCGCTACAAATTAAATTCCCTACACGGAAATACCAAATATGTGGGGGATTGCTTTCACTTTTAAGGGTTTCCATTTTTTTGCTATAAATTCTGATGTTTTGTATTGAATTTCATTAAATTTCAATATTTTCCCGATTTCTCGGGCAATTTTGAATATTTTTCGGAAAGGTCTTCGGAAATTCGATAAAAATTAAATTCCCTACACGGAGATACCAAATATGTGGGGATTGCTTTCAGTTTTAAGGGTTTTCATTTTTTTGATACAAATTCTAATGTTTTGTATTGAATCTCAATAAATTTCAATATTTTCCCGATTTCTCGGGCAATTTTGAATATTTTTCGAAATGGTCTTCGGAAATGCGCTTGAAATTAAATTCTCTACACGGAAATACCAAATATGTGGGGATTGCTTTCACTTTTAAGGGTTTTCATTTTTTTGCTACAAATTCTGATGTTTTGTATTGAATCTCATTAAATTTCAATATTTTCCCGATTTCTCGGGCAATTTTGAATATTTTTCGGAAAGGTCTTCGGAAATTCGCTAAAAATTAAATTGCCTACACGGAGATACCAAATATATGGGGATTGCTTTCAGTTTTAAGGGTTTTCATTTTTTTGCTACAAATTCTAATGTTTTGTATTGAATCTCATTAAATTTCAATATTTTCCCGATTTCTCGGGCAATTTTGAATATTTTTTGAAAAGGTCTTCGGAATTGCGCTTGAAATTAAATTCCCTACACGGCGATACAAATATGTGGGGATTGCTTTCAGTTTTAAGGGTTTTCATTTTTTTGCTACAAATTCTAATGTTTTGTATTGAATCTCATTAAATTTCAATATTTTCCCGATTTCTCGGGCAATTTTGAATATTTTTTGGAAAGGTCTTCGGAAATTCGCTAAAAATTAAATTCCCTACACGGAGATACCAAATATGTGGGGATTGCTTTCAGTTTTAAGGGTTTTCATTTTTTTGATACAAATTCTAATGTTTTGTATTGAATCTAATTAAATTTCAATATTTTCCCGATTTCTCGGGCAATTTTGAATATTTTTCGAAATGGTCTTCGGAAATGCGCTTGAAATTAAATTCTCTACACGGAAATACCAAATATGTGGGGATTGCTTTCACTTTTAAGGGTTTTCATTTTTTTGCTACAAATTCTGATGTTTTGTATTGAATCTCATTAAATTTCAATATTTTCCCGATTTCTCGGGCAATTTTGAATATTTTTCGGAAAGGTCTTCGGAAATTCGCTAAAAATTAAATTGCCTACACGGAGATACCAAATATATGGGGATTGCTTTCAGTTTTAAGGGTTTTCATTTTTTTGCTACAAATTCTAATGTTTTGTATTGAATCTCATTAAATTTCAATATTTTCCCGATTTCTCGGGCAATTTTGAATATTTTTTGAAAAGGTCTTCGGAAATGCGCTTGAAATTAAATTCCCTACACGGCGATACCAAATATGTGGGGATTGCTTTCACTTTTAAGGGTTTTCATTTTTTTGCTACAAATTCTGATGTTTTGTATTGAATATCATTATTCAATATTTTCCCGATTTCAATATTTTCCCGATTTCTTGGGCAATTTTGAATATTTTTCGGAAAGGTCTTCCGAAATTCGCTAAAAATTAAATTCCCTACATAGAGATACCAAATATGTGGGGATTGCTTTCAGTTTTAACGGTTTTCATTTTTTTGCTACAAATTCTAATGTTTTGTACTGAATCTCATTAAATTTCAATATTTTCCGAATTCTCGGGCAATTTTGAATATTTTTCGAAAAGGTCTTTGGAAATGCGCTAGAAATTAAATTCCCTACACGGAAATACCAAATATGTGGGGGATTGCTTTCACTTTTAAGGGTTTAAATTTTTTTGTTACAAATTCTGATGTTTTGTATTGAATCTCATTAAATTTCAATATTTTCCCGATTTCTCGGGCAATTTTGAATATTTTTCGGAAAGGTCTTCGGAAATTCGATAAAAATTAAATTCCCTACACGGAGATACCAAATATGTGGGGATTGCTTTCACTTTTAAGGGTTTTCATTTTTTTGCTACAAATTCTGATGTTTTGTATTGAATCTCATTAAATTTCAATATTTTCCCGATTTCTCGGGCAATTTTGAATATTTTTCGGAAAGGTCTTCGGAAATTCGCTAAAAATTAAATTGCCTACACGGAGATACCAAATATATGGGGATTGCTTTCAGTTTTAAGGGTTTTCATTTTTTTGCTACAAATTCTAATGTTTTGTATTGAATCTCATTAAATTTCAATATTTTCCCGATTTCTCGGGCAATTTTGAATATTTTTTGAAAAGGTCTTCGGAAATGCGCTTGAAATTAAATTCCCTACACGGCGATACCAAATATGTGGGGATTGCTTTCACTTTTAAGGGTTTTCATTTTTTTGCTACAAATTCTGATGTTTTGTATTGAATATCATTATTCAATATTTTCCCGATTTCAATATTTTCCCGATTTCTTGGGCAATTTTGAATATTTTTCGGAAAGGTCTTCCGAAATTCGCTAAAAATTAAATTCCCTACATAGAGATACCAAATATGTGGGGATTGCTTTCAGTTTTAACGGTTTTCATTTTTTTGCTACAAATTCTAATGTTTTGTACTGAATCTCATTAAATTTCAATATTTTCCGAATTCTCGGGCAATTTTGAATATTTTTCGAAAAGGTCTTTGGAAATGCGCTAGAAATTAAATTCCCTACACGGAAATACCAAATATGTGGGGGATTGCTTTCACTTTTAAGGGTTTCCATTTTTTTGTTACAAATTCTGATGTTTTGTATTGAATCTCATTAAATTTCAATATTTTCCCGATTTCTCGGGCAATTTTGAATATTTTTCGGAAAGGTCTTCGGAAATTCGATAAAAATTAAATTCCCTACACGGAGATACCAAATATGTGGGGATTGCTTTCAGTTTTAAGGGTTTTCATTTTTTTGCTACAAATTCTAATGTTTTGTATTGAATCTCATTAAATTTCAATATTTTCCGAATTCTCGGGCAATTTTGAATATTTTTCGAAAAGGTCTTCGGAAATGCGCTAGAAATTAAATTCCCTACACTGAAATACCAAATATGTGGGGATTGCTTTCAGTTTTAACGGTTTTCATTTTTTTGCTACAAATTCTAATGTTTTGTATTGAATCTAATTAAATTTCAATATTTTCCCGATTTCTCAGGCAATTTTGAATATTTTTCGGAAAGTTTTTCGGAAATTCGCTAAAAATTAAATTCCCTACATGGAGATACCAAATATGTGTGGACTACTTTCACTTTTAAGGGTTTCCATTTTTTTGCTACAAATTCTGATGTTTTGTATTGAATCTCATTAAATTTCAATATTTTCCCGATTTCTCGGGAAATTTTGAATATTTTTCGGAAAGGTCTTCGGAAAATTCGTTAAAAATTAAATTCCCTACATGGAGATACCAAATATGTGTGGAACACTTTCACTTTTAAGGGTTTTCATTTTTTTGCTACAAATTCTGATGTTTTGTATTGAATCTCATTAAATTTCAATATTTTCCCGATTTCTCGGGAAATTTTGAATATTTTTCGGAAAGGTCTTCGGAAATTCGCTAAAAATTAAATTCCCTACACGGAAATACCAAATATGTGGGGATTGCTTTCAGTTTTAAGGGTTTTCATTTTTTTGCTACAAATTCTAATGTTTTGTATTGAATCTAATTAAATTTCAATATTTTCCCGATATCTCGGGCAATTTTGAATATTTTTCGGAAAGGACTTCGGAAATTCGCTAAAAATTAAATTCCCTACACGGAGATACCAAATATGTGGGAATTGCTTTCAGTTTTAACGGTTTTCATTTTTTTGCTATTAATTCTAATGTTTTGTATTGAATCTCATTAAATTTCAATATTTTACCGATTTCTCGGGCAATTTTGAATATTTTTCGAAAAGGTCTTCGGAAATGCGCTAGAAATTAAATTCCGCACACGGAAATACCAAATATGTGGGGATTGTTTTCACTTTTAAGGGTTTTCATTTTTTTGCTACAAATTCTGATGTTTTGTATTGAATCTCATTAAATTTCAATATTTTCCCGATTTCTCGGGCAATTTTGAATATTTTTTGAAAAGGTCTTCGGAAATGCGCTTGAAATTAAATTCCCTACACGGCGATACAAATATGTGGGGATTGCTTTCAGTTTTAAGGGTTTTCATTTTTTTGCTACAAATTCTAATGTTTTGTATTGAATCTCATTAAATTTCAATATTTTCCCGATTTCTCGGGCAATTTTGAATATTTTTCGGAAAGGTCTTCGGAAATGCGCTAGAAATTAAATTCCCTACACGGAAATACCAAATATGTGGGGATTGTTTTCACTTTTAAGGGTTTTCATTTTTTTGCTACAAATTCTGATGTTTTGTATTGAATCTCATTAAATTTCAATATTTTCCCGATTTCTCGGGCAATTTTGAATATTTTTTGGAAAGGTCTTCGGAAATTCGCTAAAAATTAAATTCCCTACACGGAGATACCAAATATGTGGGGATTGCTTTCAGTTTTAAGGGTTTTCATTTTTTTGATACAAATTCTAATGTTTTGTATTGAATCTAATTAAATTTCAATATTTTCCCGATTTCTCGGGCAATTTTGAATATTTTTCGAAATGGTCTTCGGAAATGCGCTTGAAATTAAATTCTCTACACGGAAATACCAAATATGTGGGGATTGCTTTCACTTTTAAGGGTTTTCATTTTTTTGCTACAAATTCTGATGTTTTGTATTGAATCTCATTAAATTTCAATATTTTCCCGATTTCTCGGGCAATTTTGAATATTTTTCGGAAAGGTCTTCGGAAATTCGCTAAAAATTAAATTGCCTACACGGAGATACCAAATATATGGGGATTGCTTTCAGTTTTAAGGGTTTTCATTTTTTTGCTACAAATTCTAATGTTTTGTATTGAATCTCATTAAATTTCAATATTTTCCCTATTTCTCGGGCAATTTTGAATATTTTTTGAAAAGGTCTTCGGAAATGCGCTTGAAATTAAATTCCCTACACGGCGATACCAAATATGTGGGGATTGCTTTCACTTTTAAGGGTTTTCATTTTTTTGCTACAAATTCTGATGTTTTGTATTGAATATCATTATTCAATATTTTCCCGATTTCAATATTTTCCCGATTTCTTGGGCAATTTTGAATATTTTTCGGAAAGGTCTTCCGAAATTCGCTAAAAATTAAATTCCCTACATGGAGATACCAAATATGTGGGGATTGCTTTCAGTTTTAACGGTTTTCATTTTTTTGCTACAAATTCTAATGTTTTGTACTGAATCTCATTAAATTTCAATATTTTCCGAATTCTCGGGCAATTTTGAATATTTTTCGAAAAGGTCTTTGGAAATGCGCTAGAAATTAAATTCCCTACACGGAAATACCAAATATGTGGGGGATTGCTTTCACTTTTAAGGGTTTCCATTTTTTTGTTACAAATTCTGATGTTTTGTATTGAATCTCATTAAATTTCAATATTTTCCCGATTTCTCGGGCAATTTTGAATATTTTTCGGAAAGGTCTTCGGAAATTCGATAAAAATTAAATTCCCTACACGGATATACCAAATATGTGGGGATTGCTTTCAGTTTTAAGGGTTTTCATTTTTTTGCTACAAATTCTAATGTTTTGTATTGAATCTCATTAAATTTCAATATTTTCCGAATTCTCGGGCAATTTTGAATATTTTTCGAAAAGGTTTTCGGAAATGCGCTAGAAATTAAATTCCCTACACTGAAATACCAAATATGTGGGGATTGCTTTCAGTTTTAACGGTTTTCATTTTTTTGCTACAAATTCTAATGTTTTGTATTGAATCTAATTAAATTTCAATATTTTCCCGATTTCTCAGGCAATTTTGAATATTTTTCGGAAAGTTCTTCGGAAATTCGCTAAAAATTAAATTCCCTACATGGAGATACCAAATATGTGTGGACTACTTTCACTTTTAAGGGTTTCCATTTTTTTGCTACAAATTCTGATGTTTTGTATTGAATCTCATTAAATTTCAATATTTTCCCGATTTCTCGAGCAATTTTGAATATTTTTCGGAAAGGTCTTCGGAAAATTCGTTAAAAATTAAATTCCCTACATGGAGATACCAAATATGTGTGGAACACTTTCACTTTTAAGGGTTTTCATTTTTTTGCTACAAATTCTGATGTTTTGTATTGAATCTCATTAAATTTCAATATTTTCCCGATTTCTCGGGAAATTTTGAATATTTTTCGGAAAGGTCTTCGGAAATTCGCTAAAAATTAAATTCCCTACACGGAAATACCAAATATGTGGGGATTGCTTTCAGTTTTAACGGTTTTCATTTTTTTGCTACAAATTCTAATGTTTTGTATTGAATCTAATTAAATTTCAATATTTTCCCGATTTCTCGGGCAATTTTGAATATTTTTCGGAAAGGTCTTCGGAAATTCGCTAAAAATTAAATTCCCTACACGGAGATACCAAATATGTGGGAATTGCTTTCAGTTTTAACGGTTTTCATTTTTTTGCTATTAATTCTAATGTTTTGTATTGAATCTCATTAAATTTCAATATTTTACCGATTTCTCGGGCAATTTTGAATATTTTTCGAAAAGGTCTTCGGAAATGCGCTAGAAATT
Source organism: Empis livida (assembly GCA_963932195.1). Taxonomy (NCBI): domain Eukaryota; kingdom Metazoa; phylum Arthropoda; class Insecta; order Diptera; family Empididae; genus Empis; species Empis livida. Next base: position 28,373,222 of record OZ010648.1, read on the forward strand.
AAATTCCGCACACGGAAATACCAAATATGTGGGGATTGCTTTCAGTTTTAAGGGTTTTCATTTTTTTGCTACAAATTCTAATGTTTTGTATTGAATCTCATTAAATTTCAATATTTTCCCGATTTCTCGGGCAATTTTGAATATTTTTCGGAAAGGTCTTCCTAAATTCGCTAAAAATTAAATTCCCTACACGGAGATACCAAATATGTGGGGATTGCTTTCAGTTTTAAGGGTTTTCATTTTTTTGCTACAAATTCTAATGTTTTGTATTGAATCTCATTAAATTTCAATATTTTCCCGATTTCTCGGGCAATTTTGAATATTTTTCGAAATGGTCTTCGGAAATGCGCCTGAAATTAAATTCCCTACACGGAAATACCAAATATGTGGGGATTGCTTTCACTTTTAAGGGTTTTAATATTTTTGCTACAAATTCTGATGTTTTGTATTGAAGCTCATTAAATTTAAATATTTTTCTGATTTCTCGGGCAATTTTGAATATTTTTCGGAAAGGTCTTCGGAAATTCGCTACAAATTAAATTCCCTACACGGAGATACCAAATATGTGTGGATTGCTTTCAGTTTTAAGGGTTTTCATTTTTTTGCTACAAATTCTAATGTTTTGTATTGAATCTCATTAAATTTCCATATTTCGAAAAGGTCTTCGGAAATGTACTAGAAATTAAATTCCCTACACGGAAATACCAAATATGTGGTGATTGCTTTCACTTTTAAGGGTTTTCATTTTTTTGCTACAAATTCTGATGTTTTGTATTGAATCTCATTAAATTTCAATATTTTGTATATAATCTCATTAAATTTCAATATTTTCCCGATTTCTCGGGCAATTTTGAATATTTTTCGGAAAGGTCTTCGGAAATGCGCTAGAAATTAAATTCCCTACACGGAAATACCAAATATGTGGGGATTGCTTTCACTTTTAAGGGTTTTCATTTTTTTGCTACAAATTCTGATGTTTTGTATTGAATCTTATTAAATTTCAATATTTTCCCGATTTCTCGGGCAATTTTGAATATGTTTTGGAAAGGTCTTTGGAAATTCGCTAAAAATTAAATTCCCTGCACGAAGATACCAAATATGTGGGGATTGCTTTCAGTTTTAAGGGTTTTCAATTTTTTGCTACAAATTCTAATGTTTTGTATTGAATCTCATTAAATTTCAATATTTTCCCGATTTTTCGGGCAATTTTGAATATTTTTCGAAATGGTCTTCGGGAATGCGCTTGAAATTAAATTCTCTACACGGAAATACCAAATATGTGGGGATTGCTTTCACTTTTAAGGGTTTTAATTTTTTTGTTACAAATTCTGATGTTTTGTATTGAATCTCATTAAATTTCAATATTTTCCCGATTTCTCGGGCAATTTTGAATATTTTTCGGAAAGGTCTTCGGAAATTCGCTAAAAATTAAATTGACTACACGGAGATACCAATATGTGGGGATTGCTTTCAGTTTTAAGGGTTTTAATTTTTTTGCTACAAATTCTAATGTTTTGTATTGAATCTCATTAAATTTCAATATTTTTCCGATTTCTCGGGCAATTTTGAATATTTTTCGGAAAGGTCTTCGGAAATGCGCTTGAAATTAAATTCCCTACACGGCGATACCAAATATGTGGGGATTGCTTTCAGTTTTAAGGGTTTTCATTTTTTTGCTACAAATTCTGATGTTTTGTATTGAATCTCATTATTCAATATTTTCCCGATTTCAATATTTTCCCGATTTCTCGGGCAATTTTGAATATTTTTCGGAAAGGTCTTCGGAAATTCGCTAAAAATTAAATTCCCTACATGGAGATACCAAATATGTGGGGATTGCTTTCAGTTTTAACGGTTTTCATTTTTTTGCTACAAATTCTAATGTTTTGTATTGAATCTCATTAAATTTCAATATTTTCCGAATTCTCGGGCAATTTTGAATATTTTTCGAAAAGGTCTTTGGAAATTCGCTAGAAATTAAATTCCCTACACGGAAATACCAAATATGTGGGGATTGTTTTCACTTTTAAGGGTTTCCATTTTTTTGCTACAAATTCTGATGTTTTGTATTGAATCTCATTAAATTTCAATATTTTCCCGATTTCTCGGGCAATTTTGAATATTTTTCGGAAAGGTCTTCGGAAATTCGATAAAAATTAAATTCCCTACACGGAGATACAAATATGTGGGGATTGCTTTCAGTTTTAAGGGTTTTCATTTTTTTGCTACAAATTCTGATGTTTTGTATTGAATCTCATTAAATTTCAATATTTTCCCGATTTCTCAGGCAATTTTGAATATTTTTCGGAAAGGTCTTCCGAAATTCGCTAAAAATTAAATTCCCTACATGGAGATACCAAATATGTGTGGATTACTTTCAGTTTTAAGGGTTTTCATTTTTTTGCTACAAATTCTAATGTTTTGTATTGAATCTCATTAAATTTCAATATTTTCCAGATTTCTCGGGCAATTTTGAATATTTTCCGGAAAGGTCTTCGGAAATTCGCTAGAAATTAAATTCCCTGCACGGAAATACCAAATATATGTGGATTACTTTCAGTTTTAAGGGTTTTCATTTTTTTGCTACAAATTCTAATGTTTTGTATTGAATCTCATTAAATTTCAATATTTTCCGAATTCTCGAGCAATTTTGAATATTTTTCGAAAAGGTCTTCGGAAATGCGCTAGAAATTAAATTCCCTACACGGAAATAGCAAATATGTGGGGATTGCTTTCACTTTTAAGCGTTTCCATTTTTTTGCTACAAATTCTGATGTTTTGTATTGAATCTCATTAAATTTCAATATTTTCCCGATTTGTCGGGAAATTTTGAATATTTTTCGGAAAGGTCTTCGGAAATTCGCTAAAAATTAAATTCCCTACACGGAAATACCAAATATGTGGGGATTGCTTTCAGTTTTAAGGGTTTTCATTTCTTTGCTACAAATTCTAATGTTTTGTATTGAATCTAATTAAATTTCAATATTTTCCCGATTTCTCGGGCAATTTTGAATATTTTTTTCGGAAATTCGCTAAAAATTAAATTCCCTACACGGAGATACCAAATATGTGGGGATTGCTTTCAGTTTTAAGGGTTTTCATTTTTTTACTACAAATTCTACTGTTTTGTATTGAATCTCATTAAATTTCAATATTTTCCCGATTTCTCGGGCAATTTTGAATATTTTTCGAAATGGTCTTCGGAAATGCGCCTGAAATTAAATTCCCTACACGGAAATACCAAAGATGTGGGGATTGCTTTCACTTTTAAGGGTTTTAATATTTTTGCTACAAATTCTGATGTTTTGTATTGAAGCTCATTAAATTTAAATATTTTTCTGAGTTCTCGGGCAATTTTGAATATTTTTCGGAAAGGTCTTCGGAAATTCGCTAAAAATTAAATTCCCTACACGGAGATACCAAATATGTGTGGATTGCTTTCAGTTTTAAGGGTTTTCATTTTTTTGCTACAAATTCTAATGTTTTGTATTGAATCTCATTAAATTTCCATATTTCGAAAAGGTCTTCGGAAATGTGCTACAAATTAAATTCCCTACACGGAAATACAAAATATGTGGGGATTGCTTTCACTTTTAAGGGTTTTCATTTTTTTGCTACAAATTCTGATGTTTAGTATTGAATCTCATTAAATTTCAATATTTTGTATTGAATCTCATTAAATTTCAATATTTTGCCGATTTCTCGGGCAATTTTGAATATTTTTCGGAAAGGTCTTCGGAAATGCGCTAGAAATTAAATTTCCTACACGGAAATACCAAATATGTGGGGATTGCTTTCACTTTTAAGGGTTTTCATTTTTTTGCTACAAATTCTGATGTTTTGTATTGAATCTCATTAAATTTCAATATTTTCCCGATTTCTCGGGCAATTTTCAATATGTTTTGGAAAGGTCTTCGGAAATTCGCTAAAAATTAAATTCCCTGCACGGAGATACCAAATATGTGGGGATTGCTTTCAGTTTTAAGGGTTTTCATTTTTTTGCTACAAATTCTAATGTTTTGTATTGAATCTCATTAAATTTCAATATTTTCCCGATTTTTCGGGCAATTTTGAATATTTTTCGAAATGGTCTTCGGAAATGCGCTTGAAATTAAATTCTCTACACGTAAATACCAAATATGTGGGGATTGCTTTCACTTTTAAGGGTTTTCATTTTTTTGCTACAAATTCTGATGTTTTGTATTGAATCTCAGTAAATTTCAATATTTTCCCGATTTCTCGGGCAATTTTGAATATTTTCGGAAAGGTCTTCGGAAATTCGCTAAAAATTAAATTGCCTACACGGAGATACCAATTTGTGGGGATTGCTTTCAGTTTTAAGGGTTTTCATTTTTTTGCTACAAATTCTAATGTTTTGTATTGAATCTCATTAAATTTCAATATTTTCCCGATTTCTCGGGCAATTTTGAATAGTTTTCGGAAAGGTCTTCGGAAATACGCTTGAAATTAAATTCCCTACACGGCGATACCAAATATGTGGGGATTGCTTTCAGTTTTAAGGGTTTTCATTTTTTGGCTACAAATTCTGATGTTTTGTATTGAATCTCATTATTCAATATTTTCCCGATTTCAATATTTTCCCGATTTCTCGGGCAATTTTGAATATTTTTCGGAAAGGTCTTCGGAAATTCGCTAAAAATTAAATTCCCTACATGGAGATACCAAATATGTGGGGATTGCTTTCAGTTTTAACGGTTTTCATTTTTTTGCTACAAATTCTAATGTTTTGTATTGAATCTCATTAAATTTCAATATTTTCCGAATTCTCGGGCAATTTTGAATATATTTCGAAAAGGTCTTTGGAAATTCTCTAGAAATTAAATTCCCTACACGGAAATACCAAATATGTGGGGATTGCTTTCACTTTTAAGGGTTTCCATTTTTTTGCTACAAATTCTGATGTTTTGTATTGAATCTCATTAAATTTCAATATTTTCCCGATTTCTCGGGCAATTTTGAATATTTTTCGGAAAGGTCTTCGGAAATTCGCTAAAAATTAAATTCCCAACATGGAGATACCAAATATGTGTGGATTACTTTCAGTTTTAAGGGTTTTCATTTTTTTGCTACAAATTCTAATGTTTTGTATTGAATCTCATTAAATTTCAATATTTTCCCGATTTCTCGGGCAATTTTGAATATTTTCCGGAAAGGTCTTCGGAAATTCGCTAGAAATTAAATTCCCTACACGGAAATACCAAATATGTGTGGATTACTTTCAGTTTTAAGGGTTTTCATTTTTTTGCTACAAATTCTAATGTTTTGTATTGAATCTCATTAAATTTCAATATTTTCCGAATTCTCGGGCAATTTTGAATATTTTTCGAAAAGGTCTTCGGAAATGCGCTAGAAATTAAATTCCCTACACGGAAATACCAAATATGTGGGGATTGCTTTCACTTTTTAGCGTTTCCATTTTTTTGCTACAAATTCTGATGTTTTGTATTGAATCTCATTAAATTTCAATATTTTCCCGATTTCTCGGGCAATTTTGAATATTTTTCGGAAAGGTCTTCGGAAATTCGCTAAAAATTAAATTCCCTACACGGAGATACCAATTATGTGGGGATTGCTTTCAGTTTTAAGGGTTTTCATTTTTTTGCTACAAATTCTAATGTTTTGTATTGAATCTAATTAAATTTCAATATTTTACCGATTTCTCGGGCAATTTTGAATATTTTTCGAAAAGGTCTTCGGAAATGCGCTAGAAATTAAATTCCGCACACGGAAATACCAAATATTGGGGATTGCTTTCAGTTTTAAGGGCTTTTATTTTTTTGCTACAAATTCTAATGTTTTGTATTGAATCTCATTAAATTTCAATATTTTCCCGATTACTCGGGCAATTTTGAATATTTTTCGGAAAGGTCTTCCTAAATTCGCTAAAAATTAAATTCCCTACACGGAGATACCAAATATGTGGGGATTGCTTTCAGTTTTAAGTGTTTTCTTTTTTTTGCTACAAATTCTGATGTTTTGTATTGAATCTCATTAAATGTTTCCCGATTTCTCGGGCAATTTTGAATATATTTCCAAAAGGTCTTCGGAAATGCGCTAGAAATTAAATTCCCTACACGGAGATACCAAATATGTGGGGATTGCTTTCAGTTTTAAGGGTTTTCATTTTTTTGCTACAAATTCTAATGTTTTGTATTGAATCTCATTAAATTTCAATATTTTCCCGATTTCTCGGGCAATTTTGAATATTTTTCGAAATGGTCTTCGGAAATGCGCCTGAAATTAAATTCCCTACACGGAAATACCAAATATGTGGGGATTGCTTTCACTTTTAAGGGTTTTCATTTTTTTGCTACAAATTCTGATGTTTTATATTGAAGCTCCTTAAATTTCAATATTTTCCCGATTTCTCGGGCAATTTTGAATATTTTTCGGAAAAGTCTTCGGAAGTTCGCTAAAAATGAAATTCCCTACACGGAGATACCAAATATGTGGGGATTGCTTTCAGTTTTAAGGGTTTTCATTTTTTTGCTACAAATTCTAATGTTTTGTATTGAATCTCATTAAATTTCAATATTTTCCCGATTTCTCGGGCAATTTTGAATATTTTTCGAAAAGGTCTTCGGAAATGCGCTTGAAATTAAATTCCCTAAACGGAAATACCAAATATGTGGGGATTGCTTTCACTTTTAAGGGTTTTCATTTTTTTGCTACAAATTCTGATGTTTTGTATTGAATCTCATTAAATTTCAATATTTTCCTGATTTCTCAGGCAATTTTGAATATTTTTCGGAAAGGTCTTCGGAAATTCGCTAAAAATTAAATTCCCTACACGGAGATACCAAATATGTGGGGATTGCTTTCAGTTTTAAGGGTTTTCATTTTTTTTGCTACAAATTCTAATGTTTTGTATTGAATCTCATTAAATTTCAATATTTTCCCGATTTCTCGGGCAATTTTGAATATTTTTCGAAAAGGTCTTTGGAAATGCGCTAAAAATTAAATTCCCTACATGGAGATACCAAATATGTGTAGATTACTTTCACTTTTAAGGGTTTTCATTTTTTTGCTACAAATTCTGATGTTTTGTATTGAAGCTCATTAAATTTCAATATTTTCCCGATTTCTCGGGAAATTTTGAATATTTTTCGGAAAGGTCTTCGGAAATTCTCTAAAAATTAAATTCCCTACACGGAGATACCAAATATGTGTGGATTGCTTTCAGTTTTAAGGGTTTTCATTTTTTTGCTACAAATTCTAATGTTTTGTATTGAATCTCATTAAATTTCAATATTTTCCCGATTTCTCGGGCAATTTTGAATATTTTTCGGAATAGTCTTCGGAAATGCGGTAAAAATTAAATTTCCTACATGGAGATACCAAATATGTGGGGATTGCTTTCAGTTTTAAGGGTTTTCATTTTTTTGCTAAAAATTCTAATGTTTTGTATTGAATCTCATTAAATTTCAATATTTTCCCGATTTGTCGGGCAATTTTGAATATTTTTCGAAAAGGTCTTCGGAAAATGCGCTTGAAATTAAATTCCCTACTCGGGAAATACCAAATATGTGGGGATTGCTTTCACTTTTAAGGGGTTTTCATTTTTGCTACAAATTCTGATATTTTGTATTGAATCTTATTAAATTTCCATCTTTTCCCGATTTGTCGGGCAATTTTGAATATTTTTCGAAAAGGTCTTCGGAAATGCGCTAGAAATTAAATTCCCTACACGGAGATACCAAATATGTGGGGATTGCTTTCAGTTTTAAGGGTTTTCATTTTTTTGCTACAAATTCTGATGTTTTGTATTGAATCTCATTAAATTTCAATATTTTCCCGATTTCTCGGGCAATTTTGAATATTTTTCGGAAAGGTCTTCGGAAATTCGCTAAAAATTAAATTCCCTACACGGAAATACCAAATATGTGGGGATTGCTTTCAGTTTTAAGGGTTTTCATTTTTTTGCTACAAATTCTAATGTTTTGTATTGAATCTCATTAAATTTCAATATTTTCCCGACTTCTCGGGCAATTTTGAATATTTTTCGGAAAGGTCTTCGGAAATTCGCTAAAAATTAAATTCCCTACACGGAGATACCAAATATGAGGGGATTGCTTTCACTTTTAAGGGTTGTAATTTTTTTGCTACGAATTCTGATGTTTTGTTTTGAATCTCATTAAATTTCAATATTTTCCCGATTTCTCGGGCAATTTTGAATATTTTTCGGAATAGTCTTCGGAAATGCGGTAAAAATTAAATTTCCTACACGGAGATACCAAATATGTGGGGATTGCTTTCAGTTTTAAGGGTTTTCATTTTTTTGCTAAAAATTCTAATGTTTTGTATTGAATCTCATTAAATTTCAATATTTTCCCGATTTCTCGGGCAATTTTGAATATTTTCCGGAAAGGTCTTCGGAAATTCGCTAGAAATTAAATTCCCTACACGGAAATACCAAATATGTGTGGATTACTTTCACTTTTAAGGGTTTTCATTTTTGCTACAAATTCTGATATTTTGTATTGAATCTTATTAAATTTCCATCTTTTCCCGATTTGTCGGGCAATTTTGAATATTTTTCGAAAAAGGTCTTCGGAAAATGCGCTAGAAATTAAATTCCCTACACGGAGATACCAAATAATGTGGGGGATTGCTTTCAGTTTTAACGGTTTTCATTTTTTTGCTACAAATTCTGATGTTTTGTATTGAATCTCATTAAATTTCAATATTTTCCCGATTTCTCGGGCAATTTTGAATATTTTTGAAAGGTCTTCGGAAAGGTCTTTTGAATATTTTTGAAAGGTCTTCGGAAATGCGCTTGAAATTAAATTCCCTACACGGAGATACCAAATATGTGGGAATTGCTTTTAGTTTTAAGGGTTTTCATTTTTTTTTGCTACAAATTCTGATGTTTTGTATTGAATCTCATTAAATTTCAATATTTTCCCGATTTCTCGGGCAATTTTGAATATTTTTCGGAAAGGTCTTCGGAAATGCGCTTGAAATTAAATTCCCTACACGGCGATACCAAATATGTGGTGATTGCTTTCAGTTTTAAGGGTTTTCATTTTTTTTGCTACAAATTCTGATGTTTTGTATTGAATCTCATTATTCAATATTTTCCCGATTTCAATATTTTCCCGATTTCTCGGGCAATTTTGAATATTT